>CAMTDV010000012.1:52119366-53598714 GCA_947069175.1 Scalesia atractyloides | reverse complement strand
AAGAGTTCTTGAAATTTGAAAAATTCTTATGAAAAGTATATCAGAAAATGATCATCAAATCTCCATATATCTTCTTCAAGATCTTGTCTTGGATTATGGAAGATTACATGAGATATGTAAGAAGATTGCATAAAATACTATTTGTGGAAAATCCACCTTGGGGATATCCCATGGGGACGGCCATATGGCCTTGTTTTTGTCACTCAAGATTTCAATTTTTATAAAATAAGTCCTATGTTTATTTTATAACTTTTTTATAAAATTATAACATTACATGTTATAAGACTTATGCGACATATCACAATTATTTATAATGTTACTTAACCTATTAAATAACAATATAAAATATTCTCTCAAAATAAATTATCCATATAATTTATTAGTTTCTCAAGTGCAATTATTTAGAAAACCAATTTCTAAATATTCAAAGTGTTAATATTTATTTGTTTGATCACATCATAAATAAATATTATGGGTGTTTGTCTAGCTTGTTATTGGGTATGACCCGACTTGGATCATAACGTACTATCCACATCAATTTAATATGTGTCTTGGGCATACCGATTCCAACAGCCTCTAACTATATAAACTCACCACACCCAAGCCAAATACTTCATGACGATGACTATTACCCTGAAATGCCCAATTCTTGAACAGAACCACAGCCCCATTGAATTGTCCAGTGATAGTACCTCTTACCACGGTTCCCCATATCATGGTCCGGATGAATGAACATGTATTTCAATCAATTTACTTTTTATAATACCCTTGAAAACTAATAATCTGAACATCCCAACACACCTTCTCATGAACCCCCTCAAACTCCACCGCCTCCACCAGAAGATGCGTAATTATTGCCTCACCAACTGGTGGAACAACAGGCACAACCAAGAATGAAACGCACCAAACCGAGGATGTCTGTGTGACCTGGAGTTTCTTCAAGCTCACTTGCCCCTCTTCCTCCTAGTCATTAGTACCAATGCAAGAGGATTCCCAAATGGGAGGACCCTGAAGGTTCTGCACCACCGGGTTATGACAACCCTATACCAACCTACCCAAACCCACTAGGGTATGATAACCCCTACTCCTCTGCAGTAATGGACTATACCAACACTGCTCAATCGTACGACCCTTATGTACAGGTGGTCATAAAAAACTCCTACTATCCACCACCATATCCACCTACATACCCTAGTATCCTAACTATGGGTATCCATACTCTACCCCTAGGTATCCAAACCCTAACCTTTGTTATTCAATCCCTAATTGCTCCTATCTGGTTGTTCCACAACCACAACCATCACAACCACCAACTCCTGATGTGATTACTCAGGCGGTGGAAAAGACAGGACACATAAAGAGATAGGTGGAACAGAGTGAAAGAAGAACCAACAAGGTGGTTTATAGACTTTCAAGGCTGGTGAAAGGGAAAAGAGACTAAAGACTCTTTATTTCTTTTATTGTAATTTGTTTAATTTTACATTCCAAAAATCCATAATGGACAATATTTGTACTTCTAAATTCCAAAAGTCCTTATAGGACATCGCATTATAATCCTTTGAGTAATGAAATTTTGAATTTCCTTTTTATTATTCTAAAACCAAAAATCTCTTTGATGGTATGTAGCTCAAGAAACAAATGGCAAGTCAACATAACGGTAGTGATGGAAATGCGGTTCAAACTGACCGAGAGGGTGGAGGAGATAACCTCTGAACCCTAATAGCCGAAGAAGTCGGCAAAGCCATGGTCAAATTTATGGCCATATATAAAGGGCCAGCACCATCAAGGCAAGAATCAATTTCTATTCCCCAATAACCACTCATATAACTCAAACTCAGAGTTCTCACTTCTCCTCATCTAAGAAGGAGAATAGTGAATCTAAACGTGTTATGAGAAATGATCACATATATCCAATGGACGGATGCTCCAATAAGTATATCGCCTGATGTAAACCCCGTGATTTCACAGGGGAAATATGAGCAATTGACGCCCACAAGTGGCTAGACGAGATGGAAACGGATATAGCCATCAGCGGCTGTGCTATGAAGGACATTGTCAAGTACGTGTCCTTGTCTTTCAAGGAAGATGCATTAACATGGTGAAAAGCCATGATCCAGGCATCAGGAAAGGTCCATCTATATAAATGGGATGAGAAAAGTTCGTAGACTCATCCGAGAGACTTACTACCCGCCTCATGGGGTGGAAAAAATAGAGTCAGAATTTTTAATTTTACTATGATGAACTTAGACTGTAGGGCATATATGTCTACGTATAATTATCTATTTAGTTTGGTGCAATACCTCATTACCCCCGAGTCTAAGCGTATCGCGAGATACATTGGTGGCTTAGCACCAGAAATTAAGGGTATGGTAAAATCCTCACAACCAAGTACTTACAGATTCGATGTAGATCTATCCTTCTCCCTATCCGAAGATGAAATTTTGTTGAGAGCAACAAAGACAGAATTATGTAAAAAGAGGAAGCAAGAAATCGTTCCTCCCTGAGATTCGATGAAAGGTATCCATCGGTCTCCCTAACCGAAGATGAAATTTTGGTTTAGAGCAACAAAGACAGAATTATACAACAAGAGGAAGCAAGAAATCGATCCTCCCCGGGATTCCATGAAAGGTAGATTTGATTCTAAGAAGAATCAATCAGGAACCTGTGGTCCTAAATCTGAATCCAAAACTTGCGGGAAGAAGCACTTTGGAAAGTGTAGGTTTGAACCATAGAAGAACTATGGTATATACAAAGGAACTTGTCACAAGACATGTAAGTCCAGAGATCTTTGTAGGATACCACAAACACAATCAAAGATGCGAAAATAATCAAAAGTGTCAAGAACAAGAACTCATACTGATTGCACAGGAGATAAACTCGTCTGGTACAATGAACTAGGTTACGGATTTCTGATGAACAAGCAACTCCACAAATGACCTAGGAACTCCTATTTATATCACATAGGGGAGCCCTTTTACAACTCGGGCCTAAGCCAAAACCGCACACTATTCTAAACAAGCCCACACATGATCACTAGCTAGTCCAATATGAAGTCTACTACCTTACAATAAGTCAGCCCACATGGCCTAATCCAAATCACTAGAAAAGCTAGATCCAATAACTTATAAGTGTGTTTGATAAAGACAAGCGTAAACCTACTCAATTTCATGACCTTACAATACCCCTAGGTTTATGCTATCTTTATTGTGTCTCTATGGGAAGATACTTCATCTCTTCATGCTCAAGCTCGGGTCTTTTTTTCTTCTTGAACATCTTAGCTTTTTCTTGAACACCTTGTTTAAAAAGAACGCGAGAGGAGGATTCTTGTCAGCACTTTTCTTCTTCAATCTTTCTCTTTCAAGCAGGTTCACAAGTACCTCTTCAAATGAACTATCACTGTTAAACGATGACTCGTATCTGATTCTTTTGACTTAGGTACACCTTGTTTTTGTGATGCTTCATGCTTCGTCAGCATCTAACAACATCTCAATCTTCATCAACCTCTGTTTCTAGATTAGAATCAAGTTCTGCACATGCTCAGAGACTCAAAAGCAAATGTTTCTATGCAACAGAGGAAAGTACCATATGAACATCCAAGTACTTATACTTGGACTTCACAATTTAATTTCTTCAACTTTTGATGATCGGTCAAATCTTCAAGAACGGTTAATTTTTAATGTAGAGAAAAATAAACAAAACACTATATTTGGAATTATGATTATGAAAAACAAGACACTATTTTTTTAATTATTATTTTTATTATATATGAGAACATAAACACAAACGCAACTAACTCAACGATTACAATTATACAATTACTATTCCAATGAGATCAAAATCATGTTTCAGGCTGACCAATGAACACTTTTTGGTGCGAACTTATTTAGATTGGCCTAAGCGATTGCCGTTATGTTTGTCAACTTAAACTTTAACGCTCAATTCTCAATTTTTAACTTTGTGATATGCTTAAGGTAATATTATACTATAATATCCATGTGTCCCATACCATGACATACCCCCACGATCAAGGTAAGTAAAATGATTCATCGTAGAAGGTGAGTATACTGAGATTATCCATTTGATTTATAACGTTAGACCATTGGTGAACAGGTCAGTACTTTCGTACAACAGAATGACCTAATATGTCCAACAAGGGTTAGGAAAATACTTCTAGTATGAGTTTTGCTTTAAAAGCACACAAAATTCTCTCGTTGTGAGATTTTCTTCCTTTAAGGTTTTTGGCCGTTTTTCGCTCTTTTATGATACCCTGACTGTGGCTAGGTCTACATATAATCTGGATGCAATAGAAGGATAACCATGATATCCCTAGATAACTCAACAACATAAAGACCAGAAACCTCAGGCGTTAGCTATCTATCAACGCATGATTTATGACCATCAAATCATACGCCGATGGTATGTTACCCACATGATACATAGTTCGTTATGTTTGTATCACTTAGTATCTTTTATCACTTTGAGCGTCAAGCCTATCGACATATCACAATTGATCCTTATGTTTTCAGCTACAACACCTTATATGTGTTGGTTAAGCCCTTTACACGAACATTTATTTCATTTCCCATATATGCACAAACTCTTTTTGGATTTTTTTGTTTTTCAATTTTTTTTGTTTTTCTCATTTTCTCCCTCTAAAGATAATATATTTACATATATCTCTCTCTATCCCCCTAAAACAATGCATATGTACATATATTACCCTCTCCCCATTAAATTTGTGCATAAATCTTATGCGCAAATTTACCTTATAAAGAAAATGTATGTAACAAAAAAATGAAAGAAAAAGAACATATTTTTGTTGTTTTGCTTAACCGTTCTATCATTAGATTTAAGACTTCTCAATGTTAAGATTAGAGCACGAAACTTAATTTGTACCTTTTCGCTGATCTTATCTTACCTCCCCTATTTCTTCCGAAGGAAACATATCAACTGTAAAGAAATATAACTTTTTGCACCAGTGAGATGTTACACGTTAAGTCTTTGGAACAACCACTATCAACATTCCAAGGATTGTCAACAGCTCCCCCTTGGTTGTTCCTAAAAAAATAAGGAGATTATAAGACATTGGTACCCAAGCGATCGTTGTCCTAGGATTTCCTGAAGCATCAAAATAAGATACTTCCCGTAAGCACATGTCCACTTTTGCTTCAAGGGTTGGTGATGTTGCTGCTTTATGTTTTGCTTTCCAAATTTGTTTAGGTTTTTCTAATTTCTTAGTTGCCTTTTGAAAAACAGTTTGCTTTTCAACCTTGTTATTTTTCAATACTTGTTTAGGTTTCAAAGCTTGTTTTCTTTTAGCTTTCGCAACATTCCAATCCCCATCAGATGGTTTAACCTTAGGATATTTGTTCATCATTGCCTTTGGTTTTTCAACCTTCATTAGCTTAGAATAAGATCTATCCCTTGGTGTAACCCTCTGAATATGTGTATAATATGGCACATAGGGACGATGTGTGCAATTCCATGCAATATGACCTGGTATGCCATATTGTAGCATGTTTGCTTCTTTACATAAGGGGCATATCCTGATCCATTCGACCCAACCGATGATGAATTTGAGTTAGAAGATCTGTTGGATGATTTGGTTGCAGTCTTTTCAAACTTTCTACCCTGCTTCATATGTCCCTGTCTACACCAATTAGTACATTCACTTTTTTATCTTTAACGACAATGTTAGATTTTGCAATTTAATTTATAAATGTTGGTTTTGGAGACACATATTTATTTGACGGGCCTCTCAAAGTTAGCTCAGAAACATCCTTTTCACATATGGACGAGCATAACCAGAAAAATTGGATGTTTTCTAACAAATGTTGACAGTTTCTTGGCAAACAATATCATCCCCTTCAACCAAACCTCTACCTTAACTTCATCTACACACGAAGTAGAAGCATCAGTATCGTTCACACATTTAAGCTCAAGAACTATTGGCCTCACCACACTTGTTGTTTCAATTTCAGATGTTGTGGGGTCAATCAATGTTTCGCAGCTTGATTCAGCTGAATCACTTGAGTTACATTCCTTTTGTAGTGACTCTTTTGAATCCACTGTTGTAAATTTAGATGCTCTAGAGGACTCACAACTGGATTCACCAGAATCAACTGATTCCACTTTCTCAGAAACAATTGCTTTAGGTGATTCAATTTGAAGTTAGATAATGCATCTGGCTCAGTCTATTCATTTGCCGATTCTTCATTTGAAAACTGACTTTCAGGTTTATTCTCAAAAACCCTTTGTTCATTTCGATTTAAAACCAGAAAATATTTATCAACCTCTGCATTTTTCTTAAAACTCAATGTCTCTGTTTGCTTAGAGAGATTTTCTGATTTAACAAAAACAGGTGCAGATGCTGATTTGGTTGTTTTTGTTTCATTCTTTTTAGGCTTTTAGATTTTAACTTTCGAGGTCTTGATTGGCTTAACTTTCAGACCATTAACCTGTCACACCCCAACCGATGGCGGAAACATCGGAGTGAGATGAAATAGATTGGTCAAGGCTTCATAACACTATCTGCGACAATAATTAGATCAAACTCATTTCATTTCATAACAAAAATTGTCAGTTACTACATGAAATTTCAAATACAATAAATTCAACAACATAAATCTTAGCATTCTAGATGTGTATCTATGCCATCCCTACTAAGTTTCATCATGATCAACATCCTTAACCTACAACATGTTAAAAGTATTGTTCAATACAAAGTATTGGCGAGTACACAAGTTTGATATAGCATAAGTACGAAAAGATTTAAAGGAATCCACATGTTAAGCTAGCATACTAGATTAATGTAAACATGGCATGCGATCTATAAGTCAACCCTCGCGTGTCACTGCAAAATAGAATAAACTTAACATGACCTCAAGAATACGGGTGTTAATGATAGATAGCATCACATAAGAATGTTCCAAGTATACAAATCGTGTATCATGTAATTATAGCATGTATGATGGATTGTTTGTGTGATTGTATAAAAGTATAATTGTGATTTCGTGTATTTTGATAGACTAACATGTTGCACCCAAAGGTGTAAAGCGTAAAAAGGGTGTTCAAGTGTAATCACGGTTTTGCAAGCTTCCACTTGGTATTTCCGTAAAGTGTTGGGGGGTTTGGAGGATGGAGCACCGAGTTATCCTACAAGAGGAAAACGTAAGTTGGTAAGTATTCGAATGATAATGAAGGATTAGGAACTTAAATACACTAAAGCATGTATACGGGAAAATAATCATCTAGACTTAATATTCGTTGTTGACACTATAATTCCCATTCAGGTTAATTTGTTTTCATGGGTTAGGATACCCATTAGAATCATAACGAGAAATTAAGTACTTAGTGATGTAACCTAGTACCATGACGTATAACCATTCGATTACCATCAAGAGTTCGGGTAGTGTATATATATATTATATAGTATACGTAATCATATTTTTCATTGAAGTTCATAGAAGTCATGCATGGAGGTAGGAGAATAACCTTCCTTTAACCTCTTTCGTATAGTTCACCTATGCACAAGTCATCACAAGGATGACAAGGATGGTCATGAATAAGTTGAACATAAAAGTAAAGACGAAAATAAATTCAAGTGAGGTGGTCGATTGAAGGTATGATAGCCAAGGCTTCCAAGTAATCACACACTACCAACTCAAATCTTGTTTCAAGAACAAGCTTGGGAGGATTCAACACTTGTGGGTTAAAACCCTATTAAAACAAAATGTTCTTACACTTGGGACCTCAAATATGGTGATGTTCCAAGTTGGTTTTCCATGGAAAACCTATGGAAACATTCCCAAAGGTGATTCAAGTGTTAAGAAGGAAGAAATATCAAAGAAGGGAGGTAAGGGTGAGTTAGAACTCAATTTTGAAAGTCTTGAACTTTCAGATGGAGAGAGAGCTTTAGTGAGAAGAAGAGAAATGTTTGAGGTGTGAAATGAGAGTGGGAGGAGGTGGTATTTATAGTTGAGATTTGAGGGGTTGTTACTTGGGTGCATTTAATGCAGAAAACACAAATTGGACCAATCCATGGGCTAGAAACCATCTTCTCCGGATTATGCCCCTCTTGTTGACTGCGAGAGGGTGAAGAAGAATCGGTCGCGGGCTGCGAGGTGCCTGTCGTGCTGCGAGAGAGTAGCACGTGGTCGGTCGCGGGCCGCGAGATGGGTTATTCCAGAAGCTTCTTTGGTTTTCGACATTTTTAGTCCTTGAACTTAGTTTAACTTGTCATTTTTGCATGTTTTAAGTATATAACGCATATATAAGTATGATTTGAGTATCGAGTGTGAATGTATGAGTCTTTGCACGTATAACATGTATCAGTTTATACGATTGAATGCATGTAAGACATGTATATATAAGAAGTATGTATTTTTATTACGATCAAAGTCTCCGGTAACATGTATCAGATACGAATACAAGTTTCCATAAATAGGAACACGATTACACTTTCTAGTTATGGAAAATATGAAAAAGTGAGGCGTTACAGTCTCCCATCCTTTAGGAAATTTTGTCCCGAAATTTATTCAAGAGGAAGACTTTGGAAAAGATATCATTTTGGTGAAAACATTTGGCCAAAAATCATGATTTTGAAGTTTAAAGTTTATAAATGTGCAATTATGTATCGAAATTTTGAAGGATAATAATGGTAGGTTCGTGAAAGTACTTTGTTTTGACTAAGGTGTTTTGAGACGCCAATCGTAAGTGTGTATAAGAATAAGTAAAAACGTGCATGTGTGTGTGTAATAAAGTGAGCTTGACTGAGTCTGGACAACTCATTGGAAGGAATATTTTAAAAGAGTGTGACCTAAGGGAAGGTTTTAGTATGCATAAGGATTTATGTTGATTAAAATGAGCGGTCCGCACCGTAAGTGGTAAGAAAAGTTTTGTCAGTTCTAATGCGTACTAGTAAAATCACTTGTTGTAGAAAATATTTATTGTCACAACCCAACCGATAGCAGAAACATCGGAGTGAGACGAACGAGATTGCTCGAGACAATATAACCCTAATTGTGACAATAATTAATTAAATAACCCATTTCGTTTCATTCATCAAATTTTCAAATACAACATAATTCGAATATAAAATAATAACAATGAAATAAGTTCAACAAAACATAACAATTAACTTAGCATTCTAAGCGTGTTTCTATGCCAATCCTACTAAGTTTCATCATACCAACTTCATCAACCTGCAACATGTCAAAAAGTATAGTTCAATAACAAAGTATTGGCAAGTACATAACTTTGATATCATAGCATAAGTAGTAAAAACGTTTAAACAAATCCACATGATAAGCTAGTGTACGAGATTAATGTAAACAGGGCATGTGAACTACAAGTCAATCCTCAAGTGTACTGCATAATAGATTAAAAGAAAACATAACATCGACCACAAGAATACGGGCGGTGCGTTACTCCTATAGCGCTATACATGTTAAGGGAGGCTTTATCGAAGTTAATGACATTTAGTATCACATAAGAATGTACCATGTAAACAATTCAAGTATCACATAACTATAGCATGTATGATGGATTGTTTGTGTGATTTCATGGAATAAAAGTTTGATCTAGTGTGTTTAGGATAAATTAACATGTTGCACCCAAAAGTGTAAAGCATAAAAAGGGTGTCGAGTGTACTCACGGTTTTGCAAAGTTGATTCCGTGAAAGCGCTTAGGTTGATTAGGGGGATGAACACCGAGTTATCCTATACAAGGAAACGTAAGTGTGTGAGTATTGGAATGACGGTGGAGTTTGGTAATTTTAGGAATTTAAAATATGCAAAAAGTATGTATAGTCGAAAGTATTTATCTAGACGATAACGCTCGTTTTTGACACTATAAGCCCCGATGGGTGTTTGTGTTTTTATGGGTCATCCTAATAGAATCGTAATGATGGTTAGGTCTTAGATAAAATAACCTAATATTAGGACAAGTAACCATATGGTCATCGTCAAAGGTTTTGTTATATTTATTAATTACATAGATAGTTTGCATATATGATTAGAAGTTTATCATAGATTTAATATAAGTCATGGATGTCATATAAGTCACATAAGTCATGCATGGAGGTAGGAGGGTAACCGTCCTAAACCTCTTTCGTAAGATTCACCAATACACAAATTGCCACAAGGACAATCCAGATGGTCAAGAATAAAGTACTTCACTAAGCTACGCTTCGAACCGAATAAGCAAGCTAGGTGTGTGCATCCCGAACATGGCAACGTTTGGGGACGTTTCGTAGCCTTGTTACTCAAGTGAAGGTGAACCGTAGCTTAATGGATAGAAATCATCAAGTGAGGGGTGGATTGAAAAGTTGGATAGCCAAGGCCTCAATGTAAGCTTGGATGGCTCAACACATGTGGGTTAGGAACCCTAGTAAAAACCACAAGTTTAGAGGTATGTTATACCTCTTGATTTTGTATGGAACAAGTCTAGCTAGCTCACTAACCATAAACTTGATTAGAGGCACAAGTAGCATAGAGTTGTTATGGTTGAAATAAGTTTTAAAAAAGTTTATAAGTTCAACTTCCAAAACATAAAGTTTGGCCCTAAAATGGTATTATTCCACCTTGGTTTTCCATGGAAAACCTATGGTAACATCCCATGGGGCTTAGCAAACATTGTTGAGGAAGAAAACATAAAGGAAACTTTGAAACTTTTAAAGTTTGAAAAGATAAAAATGGATAGAAATTTTATCACACTTTTGGACCTCAAAATGGTGAGGTTTCACCTTAGTTTGCCCAAGCAAACTTGTGAGAACCTTTCTAGAGGTTATCCAAGGGTGTTAGAAGAAGAAACAAGGTTTAAAGGAAGAAGGAAGTTAGTTGAAACTCACTTGCAAGCTGAAGTGTTTCAGAAGAAAGTTCTAAACTTAGAGAGAATTTTGGAGTGTTTGGAGGCTTGTAAAAGTAGGAAATGGATGGGGGAATTCTTGTTTATATAGAGGAGGGATTAGGGTTTGATTTAGGATTGCATTTAATGTAATAAGGTGAACATTTAAATTGAAACATCGAGGGAAACAAGACATGGCAGCTTGCGGCCGCAAGCTGCCTTGTCTTTCTTGCTTTTTTTTGTTGTTTAATTTTTATAAATGAATTTAATTGTTAATTAATATAATGTATTTTATATATAATGAAGTGTGATGTGTTTTTGGAAGATTATAACATAATTAAGGCGTTACATACACCCTAAACGTAACTTGCAAGTGTTTACATAGGTGTATCATGATCAAGATATCAAATAGTCTTTGTATTTTGAGTTTAACTTGCTACTTGCTTGCTTAAATTGAAACGTTTAACTTTCGGGAATATATAATAAGAATATGCAAGTTGATTCGAAGTTGTAAATTGCGTAACGAATGCGTGTATTATCATAGATGTAAATGCGTATAAAGATTGTGAATTGAGTATAATCGATCAATTTGATTACAATCAAAGCTTTATATTTACAATGATTTGGAAATGAAATACAATTACAAGATTTGGACTTTCCAAATATAGAAACACAAAGTAAACTTACTAAAAAAGTAAAGTTACAAACGCGAAGCGTTATAGTCTCCCCTCCGTTAGGGCATTTCGTCCTGAAATTTAGGAAGATGCAACGAACAAATGCTGATATTTAGTCTTCATGTCGCTTTCAAGTTCCCAAGTAAACTAAGCGCCACGTTTTCCTTCCCATCAAACCTTCATGATAGGAATTCGACCGCGCCTTAGTTGCTTAGTGCCTTCATCCATGATTTCGACTGGCTTCTCCATGATATGCAAGGTCTTGTTGATTTGAAGATATTAGAGTGGAATTTGGAGTCCTTCTTCGGCAAGACATCTCTTCATGTTTGAGACGTGGAAGGTAGGATGAACGTTGCTGAGCTCTTCAGGTAGGTCCAATCGGTATCCTACCTTGCCAATCATTTCAAGAATCTTGAAAGGACGTACATACCGAGGAGCGAGCTTTCCCTTTTTCCCGAAACAAACCACACCCTTCCAAGGGGATACCTTGAGAAGTACAAAGTCACCAACATTGAATTCCAAAGGCTTGTGTCTTTTATCTGCATAACTCTTTTGTCGGCTTCTGGCTTTGAGCAAGTTGTCCCGAATCTACAAAATCTTGTCCGTCGTGTGTTGTATAAGCTCGGGACCGGTGATTTGAGCTTCCCCGATCTCGTGCCAACAAATAGGCGATCGGCACTTGCGTCCACACAATGCCTCGAAAGGTACCATTTGAATACTCATGTGGTAACTGTTATTGTACGAGAATTCAACCAAAGGCAGTGCATGTCCAAGTTGCTACCAAAATCGATTACGCAAGAACAAAGCATGTCATCTAGAGTTTGGATAGTATGCTCGGTTTGACTATCATACTATGGATGGAAAGAAGTACTGAGATTGAGGTGAGACCAAGAGCTTTTTGAAACGTTTGCCAAAGACGGGAAGTGAAACGACCATCACGGTCCGAAATAATATCAACGAGGACACCATGATGAAAGATGACTTCATCCGTGTAGATACGATCCAATTTCTCGACTCGATAGTCCTCACGTATGGGAATGAAATGAGCACATTTGGTCAGACGGTCGATGATCACCCAAATACTATCGTGAATAGAGGACGTACGAGGGAGTTTGGTAATGAAAACCATAGCAATACTCTCCCATTTCCAAACAGAAATTTCCGGTTGCTCGAGTAAGCCAGAGGGACATTGATGTTCGGCCTTTACCTTGGAACAAGTAAGGGACTTTGAAACATAATAGGCAATATCTTTCTTCATTCAAGGCCACCAATATGATGCACGAAGGTCATGATACATCTTATCGGCGCCAGGATGAATAGAACACCGAGACTTATGAGCTTCACTCATCAAGAGGTCACGAAGATTATCACGGTTTGGAATCCAAATACGGTCAAGATAGCAGATGATGCCATTGGATTTGGTCACGAGTTGGTTTTCACCACCACACTTCAACTCATTATGGAGGTTACCCTCATTAATGGTTGAGTATTGTGCCTCACGAATCATCTCTTGAAGCTTTCCCAAAGTTTGGTAGCAACATACACTCTTAACATGAGTTTTCCGACTAGTTTTGGCGGTAATAGACCGACTAGTTATAGTTTGCGTGTAGATAAGAGTGGAAGATAGTTTTAAAGAAATGGAACATTTGACAAGATTGAGCTGGTAGGGACATTTACAAAAATTGATTGAATGTTTAGGGGGATTCTCTTTAAATAAAGTTTGGGTGAAAGGTTAAGGGAAGGATTGGGAATATCGTGGTATGGTAGTGAATGATGCGGTAGGTGTATGCGAGGGATAAAAATAGTATGAATACTGGATAAAATGCGAACATGGAATGTTGATAGATGCTAGTGATAGTTCTAACGGTTAGAGCTAACGATTTTGAGAATGAAGCTTTGTCATGGATAATCGAGTACTAATCATTTCTAGTGGGGTCACCAAAGTTTGTTATGAATCAAATGTATTTAACAAGGTCTGGGAAAATTACTGAATTTCTCATGGCACGTTTTACGAAAGTTTGGTAACATGGTAGGGACATTTATCTATTGGAAGTGCCAGTGGCGTATCCACCATGTTCACACCATGTTACGTCCGTTTCGCTGTTCGGTGTCATGTTACGTTCCGTGTTACGATACACACTAGAACCCACTATGGTTTTCATGCGCCTACCAATATAATCCCGTGTGCACCAGCGATTATTTTGGTTTGTACATGATCCGCATAGTTTGTACTAGTAGTGTACGGGTCAGGTTACATCTAGTAAGCAAAGGGTATGTAAGATAGCGTATAAAAATGAAGTATGTAAGCATGATTATATGTATGTATGTATGTATGTATGAGTGTGTCGAAGGTAGGCGAAACCACTCGGGTTTTTTCTACTTATAGATTTCAAGTGTGACTACCAAGTAGCACGAATGCATAAATTTTGAGTATGATTGAAGACAAATATGTATAACATTAGCATGTAGTATCGAGCGTATAGGCGAATTAAAATGGGATTTAGCATATATACTACCATGAAGTTGCGAGTGTGTAAAATACGAAGTGTAATAGTAATATGTGTAATATTGTCATGTAACATTGACTGTATAAATAGAAACGTGTAAGGCGATAAGCATGTGTATGGTTGCTTGATTCAAAACATTGAGTTGGTTGAATTAAAATATGTCGGGTTTGTCGGGAATGAAGGACCAAAATTGTAAATGTATGATGAGTATTGAGAAAAGTATTAATTTTTTTATGTAAGATGTGGTTTGTAAAAAGAAATGCTACTTTTGTTTTAAAAATTCGTATTCACATACATTGTAGGTTATCCGATGAAATTTTCTTGCCCATGTGTTCAGATTTAGATTTTCGTATTAGCGATTTTTGAAAAGGTTTTAAAACAGTGAACTTCCTTCATTGAAGGTGTTTTATATCGAAATAAGGAAAGTGTTTGAAAATTCCGTGGATAAACTTTGATATATGAATATTTTTTTTTTTGCAAAACGTACTTGTGAGAGAGAGTTTTCGTTGGTTCTTCATTCGGAACAAAATGTCTTTAAATGATAGTATAAAGTGAGTGTGTTCTAGTGATTGGACGAATTATGAAAATCGTGGGCAAGAGATTCATTAGACTCTCTAAGTTTGATAGATAGCTTTTCATAAGATTTTGAAAATTTGGGAAAGAAACATTTAAAGTATCATTAGTAGTTTCGTGTATGTGATTTACATAAATAAATTGTAGGGTGAGAAATTATTTGATAAAATAGTAAGGGTTGAGGTTCATGCATAAGTGGGGAAATTCACTTAATGATAAAAAGGTTTAGGTATAAATCTAAATCGTATAGTTGTCATGAAAGTGGTCGACAATAGGGGAAAGGGTGAGGCTTTATCATGACGTGATTATGAAAGTTACGTTTGAGCATGTAAGTATTGTGTAGCACGTATGAGTTCACATAGGTGACATAATCATAACAAGTATCAATAGTATAAACACGTATGATTGCGTAAGGAGTATAAATTTAGTTGGTTTGTGAGAATTACTATTGCTTCTGATTGTGAAAGATGTGTGAATTGTGCAGTGAGTTCGAAATGAACGAGATAACAAGTATTAAACCACATAGAAATTGATATAGCATAAAATATAGGCTTAGTAAAATATTGGAGTGCTTTGGGTTAAGAAGCGTCGACTATTCCTCAGTGAACCGAAGATCCTTTCAAATTAGAGGAACGTGTTTTGGCCTATAGGTAAAATGCCCTCGTCGAGAAGCGATTAACGGCATTTTACCCTTCCAGTAACTACATGTATCTAA
This sequence comes from Scalesia atractyloides, assembly GCA_947069175.1. Taxonomy (NCBI): domain Eukaryota; kingdom Viridiplantae; phylum Streptophyta; class Magnoliopsida; order Asterales; family Asteraceae; genus Scalesia; species Scalesia atractyloides. Next base: position 53,583,400 of record CAMTDV010000012.1, on the reverse strand, counting down.
TTGATCAAAAAATCAAAACTTTGGCGAGATCAAAAATGGAGGAGTGGGACTAGTTGACAAGGTGTGGGTTTCACCCCTAACTTGGCAACATCGTACCCTAAGTGTGGTTGGTACTTACCAAATGAGGAGCGAATTCCGACTCATTGGTAAGGGTCCACTAAAGTATGAAATGGAAATTTTCTATCAAGGTATGGATATCACTCCTAACTTGATAGCGTAATTTCATGAAAAATCGAATACACGGATTGAGAGTGATCACCAAAGTGTGGGTTTCACCCCTATTTTCGTGAGATCGTCTCGTTTGTAGCATGAATGTCTTCAAGTCTTCAAGTGTGTATATCGTGTAAATGTCTTAGGAGAGACACTTCGTCACTTAAACTATAGACTAGGTCGAACATGGCAATTCTACCTAATTCCCTATTGTTATGGCTCTGATACCAATCTACCACACCCCAACCAATGGCGGAAAAATTGGGTGTGACGAAATAGATAGCCCAAGGCATCATAACAATATTTTCGACAATAATTAAATCAAACTCATTTCATTTCATAACAAAAATTGTCAATTACAACACGAAATTTCAAATACAATAAATTCAACAACATAAATCTTAGCATTCTAGATGTGTATATATGCCATCCCTACTAAGTTTCATCATGATCAACATCCTTAACCTGTAACATGTTAAAAGTATAGTTCAATACAAAGTATTGGTGAGTACAAAAGTTCGATATAGCATAAGTACGAAAAGATTTAAATGAATCCACATGTTAAGGTAGCATACTAGATTAATGTAAACATGGCATTCGATCTATAAGTCAACCCTCGCAAGTCACCGCAAAATAGAATAAACTTAACATAACCTCAAGAATACGGGTGGTGCGTTACACCTATAGCGCTATGCATGTTAAGGGGGAGGCTCGTACGTAGTTAATGACAAATATCATCACATAAGAATGTTCCAAGTATACAAATCGTGCATCACATAACTATACCATGTATGACGGATTGTTTGTGTGATTGCATAAAAGTATAAGTGTGATTGCGTATATTTTGATAGACTAACATGTTGCACCCAAAGGTGAAAAGCGTAAAAAGGGTGTTCGAGTGTATTCATGGTTTTGCAAGCTTCCACTTGGTATTTTCGTAAAGTGTTGGGGGAGTTTGGAGGATGGAGCACCGAGTTATTCTACAAGAGGAAAACGTAGGTTGGTAAGTATTTGAATGATAAAGAAGGACTAGGAATTTAAATACACTAATGTATGTATACGGGAAAATAATCATCTAGACTTAATACTCGTTGTTGACACTATAATACCCATTCAGGTTAATGTGTTTTCATGGGTTAGGTTACCCATTAGAAGCGTAACGAAAAATTAAGTACTTAGGTGATGTAACCTAGTACCATGACGTATATCACTCGATAACCATCAAGAGTTTGGTTAGTGTATATATATATTATATAGTCTACGTAATCATATATATCATGGAAGTTCATAGAAGTCATGCATGGAGGTAGGAGGATAACCTTCCTTTAACCTTGTTCGTATAGTTCACCAATGCACAAGTCGTCACAAGGACGACAAGGATGGTCATGAATAAGTTGAACATAAAAGTAAAGACGAAAATAAACAAAATCATCAAGTGAGGTGGTGGATTGAAGGTAGGATAGCCAAGGCTTCCGAGTAAACACACACTACCAACTAAAGTCTTGTTTCAAGAACAAGCTTAGGAGGATTCAACACTTGTGGGTTAAAACCCAATTAAAACAAAAGGTTCTTACACTTGGTACCTCAAATATGGTGATGTTCCAAGTTGGTTTTCCATGGAAAACCTATGAAAGGATTCCCAAAGGTGATTCAAGTGTTAAGAAGGAAGAAATATTAAAGAAGGGAGTTTAGGGAGAGTTAGAACTCACTTTTGAATGTTTGAACTTTCAGATGGAGAGAGAGCTTTAGAGAGAAGAAGAGAAATGTTTGAGGTGTGCAATGAGAGTGGGAGGAGGTGGTATTTATAGTTGAGGTTTGAGGGTTGTTAGCTGGTTGCATTTTAAGTAGAAAACACAAATTGGACCAATCCATGGGCTAGAAAGCATTTTCTCCGGATTATGCCCCCCTCGCGGGCCGCGAGAGGGTGAAGGAGAATTGGTCGCGGGCCGTGAGGTGCCTGGCGGGCCGTGAGAGAGTTGCACGTGGTCGGTCGCGGGCCGGGAGATGGGTTATTCTAGAAGCTTCTTTGGTTTTTGACATTTTTATTCCTTGAACTTAGTTTAACATGTCATTTTTGAATGTTTTAAGTATATAATGCATATATAAGTATGATTTGAGTATCGAGTGTAAATTTATGAGTCTTTTCACATATAACATCTATTAGTTTAAACGATTAAACTCTCGGACTACAAGATTTGGGAAAACTGTCTTTACCAAATCACTTTGAGAAGACATTTCTAAGTTGCTAAATTGTGATCCCCCGGAAATATCTATTTTACCATAACCAGACTGTTAAAAACCGTCAGAAATGGTCCGAAAACTATCTTTACCAAATTATTCCGTTAGACTCGTCTAGAAATTTCGAATCTAATGATATATGATGTCCGCAACCTTTTTGCCCTAAAAATCACACGAATCTAACCGTAGAGTCGGTTTGCTAAGAATGTTTCCATATCAAAATCTCCGCTTAAATTCGTTTAAAACCGAATACATCAGCTGATTAAAGTTCCACCTTTCTGAACACTCGCACATTCTAACTGGCCGCACATAATGAAGTCGTACACTTCAATTTAGGCTGCACAAAGGTTTATTAGGGCCGCATACTTGTTAATTTGGGCCACACACTTGTTAATTTTGGCCGCACACTTGTTAGTTGGGTCGCCCACAGGTAATTGGGGATCGCACACACACTTATGGACCACACACTGAACCCGCACACAAGCTTATTGGGGGGCACACTAAGTATTTTGGGCCACACACTTGCTGACCTAAACCATACACTAAAGGTAGCACACTCCAAGTAGCACACTCCAGGTAGCACACTACAAGTTACCTTGTATAGAAAATAACCACCAAATCCGATAATTAAGAAATGATTTCGAAATTTTATTTCTGAGATCCTTTCCACCAATAATCCCTAGAAACATGCAAACACAAATTTTTTCTGTCCAAAGCATATCAAAATACGAAATTTTAGACTGTTCTTGATTGTTCTTCGAATCTACTTGTTCTTTCTACTTGTTCTTTGAATGATACCTAGAAAACCGAGGCTTTTGAAAGACTTTCTTAGGCTCTGATACCAATTGTAAGTCCAGGGATCTTTGTAGGATACCACAAACCCAATCAAATATGCGAAAAATAATTGAAAGTGTCAAGAACAAGAACTGATATTGATTGCACACGAGATAAACTTGTCTGGTTCAATGAACTAGGTCCACAAATGACCTAGGAACCCCTATTTATATCACATAGGGGAATCCTATTACAACTTGGGCCTAAGCCCAAATCGGACACTATTTAAACAAGCCCACACATGATCACTAGCTAGTCCAATATGAAGTTTACTACCTTACAATAAATCAGCTCACATGGCCTAATCCATATCACTAAAAGCTAGATCCAATAACTTATAAGTGTGTTTGATAAAGACAAGCATAAACCTACTCAATTTCATGACCTTACAAGACATACGAGTGTCAAGACATCAAGAATGCGGTTTGTTACAAATGTGGTGAGAAATGCCACATTAGAACTAATTGTCTTAAGAATACAGGCGACGGAAAGGTCAAGGCTAATGATGCCAAGAAAAGCAATGTTAGAGCCTTTCAATTAACTATACTAGAGGTAGTCAATGATACCAAAGTCCTAACGACTATGTTTCTCGTTAATGATTTTTTTGCAAGAGTATTATTCGATTAAGAGCTACTAAACGTTTTGTAGATTATAAGTTTTGTGAATTGTTAAATCTACCCTTGGGAAACCTATGATTAACATATGAGGTCGAAATGTCCAATGGAAAAGTAGACATAGCTTCCAAAATCCTAGAGAGTTGTGTGATAACCATTAGTAACCAATCTATTCCCACTAGTCTCCTACCTATGACTCTTGCAGGATTCGATATAGTTTTAGGCATGGATTGCTTATCCCATAACCATGCTCAAATTTCCTGCGATAAGAAACTTATCGAAATTAAATCCCCTTCTGGTGATTCACTCACCATCTATGGAGATCATTATTATGGATTGCCTGAGAAAACATCCCTTCTTAAGGCATCCAGATGTTTAGGAAGAGGATGCGTCATTTACATGGCACAAGTAACCAATGATAACCCCAAAACCAACAATTGAAGATATCCCAATCATCTCTGAGTATCTAGAAGTATTCCCTTAAGACTTGCCCGGTCTACCTCCAGACAGGCAAGTGGAGTTTAGTACAGATATTCTTTCTAGATTGGCCCCAATGGCCAAAGCCATGTATCGGTTAGTAGCAACATAGATGAAGGAACTAAAGACTTAGCTTGAAGAATTATTGGAGAAAGGTTTTATTCAACCTAGAACTTCCCCCTGGGAGCACATATTTTTTTCATGAAAAAGAAGGACTGTTCAATGCGGATGTGCAATGACTACCGTGAACTGAAATAGATTACGATAAAGAATCATTATCCCTTGGCAATAATTGACGATCTATTCGATCAACTACAAGGAGCAAGCTTCTTTTCCAAGATTAACTTAAGGTCAGGATATCACCATTTGAGTATGAAAAGTGAAGATGTTCCCAAAACCACTTTTAGAACAAGATATGGGCACTATGAATTCCTGGTGATGCCTTTTGGACTCACCAATGCACCTGCGGCATTCACGTATCTCTAGAATAGAGATTGCAAACCATATCTAGATAAGTTTGTCATTGTCTTGATAGATGACATACTTATCTCTTCTCACAGTAAAGAAGCTCATGAGAAATACTTGAGATGTATACTAGGATTGCGAAAGTGTGTAAAACTTTTTGTAAAATTCTCCAAGGGTGAGTTTTTGCTTAGAGAAGTCCAATTTTTTTGGACATGTGATTAGCGAGCATGGTATCCAAGTAGATCATGCTAAGATAGAGGCTATCATGAACTGGGAAGCACCCAAAACATCTTATGAAATTAATAGTTTCCTAGGATTTGAAGGCTATTATCGTAGGTTCATAGCTACACCCCTGACTACACTAACCTTTAACAATGTGAAGTTTGATTGGGGTCTGAAGCAGAAGAAATCTTTTGAGATTCTGATGCTCCTCTTTTGTCATTACCAGAAGGAGTTGAAGACTTCATTGTGTATTGTGATGCCGCGCACAAATGATTGTGCTGTGTGTTAATGCAAAGAGGTAAAGTGATTGCCTATGCATCACGACAATTTAAAGTGCACAAAAAGAACCACACCACTCACGACTTGGAGTTAGGTGCGGTAGTATTTGCTTTGAAGACGTGGAGACATTATTTTTATGGTACAAAGTGTATTATATACATTGATCATAAAAGCCTTCAACATATATTTAACCAGAAGGATTTGAGTATGCGCCAACGCCGTGGGATGGAAACCGCAAATGGTTACGAATGTGAGATTCGTTGTCATTTTGGCAAGGTAAATTTTGTTGCTGATGCCTTGAGCCGTAAAGAAAGGATAAAGCCAATTAGAGTGTATGCTAAAAGAATTGAGCTATGAATCGGCTTGAATGAGAAGCCGTATTAGATGCTCAAAAGCAAGCCTTGCTGGAGGCAAATGCTATAAGGAAGAACTAGGTGGAACTATTGAACAGTTGATACCTACTAATGATGGAATTTTGAGGCTTAATAATAGAATCTAGGTTCTCGTCTTTGAAGGACTCAGAGAACTGATTCTAGAGGAATCAGATAACTCAAGGTATTCTGTACATCCAGGTGGAGACAAGATATACTATGATCTCAAGAAGAACTATTAGTGGATAGGCATGAAAAAGTCTATAGCCACCCATGTAGCTAAATGTTTGACGTGTTCGCAAGTGCAAGTTGAGCACCAAAAACCGTCAGGTTTGGTACAACAGAAATACCCTTTTTGAAATGGGATATGGTGACAATTGATTTAATTACCATGTTACCAAGAACAAGCCATGGCAACGATACTATTTGGGTTATAGTCGACAAACTTACTAAATCAACACACTTTCTACCAATAAAAGAAACATACACTTCAGATAAATTGACCAAGTTGTATGTTGACAATATAATATCTCTTCATGGAGCACCATTGTCAATAGTGTCTAATCGTGATACTCGGTACACATCTCATTTTTGGAAAAGCTTTCAACAAGCTTTAGGCACTCACCTAAACTTAAGTACTGCTTACCATCCATAGACAAATGGTCAACTATTTAAACATTGGATGCATGATTGATTTAGGTGGTAGTTGGGATGACCACCTACCTCTAATTGAATTCTCCTACAATAACAACAATCACACTAGTATAAAAGCCGCTCCATTTGAGGCTTTATACAGGAGAAAGTGTATAACACTTATTTGTTCGGAAAAAGTTAGAGAAAATCAATTATCCAGACCAGAGATAGTTCTGGACACCACATATAAGACAACACAAATACGTGACAGTGTCAAAGCAACTCGTGACAGGCAAAAGAGTTATGCTTACAAGAGAAGAAAAGCTTTTAATTACAAATCGGAGATAAAGTCATGCTAAAAGTATCACCCTAGAAAGGTGTGATGAGATTTGGAAAGAAGGGCAAGTTAAGCCAAATATATATAGGATCGTTTGAGATAATTGAACGAGCTTGCTCTATAGATTATAAGCTTAAGCTACTTGAGGAGCTAAGTGGAATCCATGATGTATTCCACATTTCAAATCTAAAGAAATGTCTAGCTAATGAATCGCTAGCAATGCCACATAATGATGTGCAAATTGATGAAAACCTGAGGTTCATTGAGAAACCATTATCGATCGAGGATCGACAGGTTAAAAAGCTCCGAAAGAAAAAAGATTCCTATCATGAAAGTAAAATCGTATTGCCGTCGTGGCCCAGTAAGGGGTTAAAAAATGTAGGGCGGTGAAAACACCCCTTGCAAACTGTAAGCGACCTCTTACGATCCATAGGAGGTGCCCAACAACAGAAATATGGCAGTTGGCCTACCATGGCTACCATGTTGCCACCTAGCTCTGGTTTATGCCATTTAACTCTCCTTCCTCCATGTGTGCGACACTAATCATCTCCTAATGATCTATGGCAACACTTGTCAAGATTTTAGGCCATTTAGAGTAGTATAAATAGGTGATCCAGTTGTTCATTCAAGTCACACCTTCACGGTTCACTCCTAAATTTTTCTTGGAGCATTTTTGGAGCTAGAAGCTGCTCTCCTATTGTTCTCAGTAGTCCCTCTGTTCTAGTAAGTCATTTCCTTTGGTCAATTTTTATTATTTAGTTAGAATTCAAGTGAAAGTCAAAAAGTTTGACTTTCAATTCTAGCCAGTATGGTCAAGTCAATGTTCGATCGAACTTTCCTATGTGATCATAATAATGAAGGTATGAATCCTCTATGATCATACCCTCCGACAATCATGTCTAATTAGTGAAATGATGAGTCGAGCATGTTATATCTAAAAAGTAAAAACTAGTGACTACATATTTTACACTAATTGAACTATTAACTATCTAAACCAATTTTTTTTTTGACATCGTATCAGTTTATATAGACTAATAACCCTATTTTAACATACAGAAGTCATCATACTCAGTTTAGACTTCATTCTATATCGAAATTAAGTAGTTTGACTTTTGTGTTGACTTTTTATTTTGACCTGTTTGGTCTACTTTAAAACCCAATCAAGGCATCCTTTGTGACCGTAATATTATAGGGAATAACCATTTGAGGTTATACCTTGTGGTCATACCATTTGAAGAGAAAATCAACAAGTCTGCTATATATACTATAAAAATGTTAAAAATGCCCCTATGACATAAAAATGGTTTTAAAACCTACTGGCACATAATTTGACCTTGAAACTGATTATACAATATTTTGAAATTTATTTTGACATAACGGACTTGTCATAGACCCATTCAACTATCCAATGTCTCGTTTTGCGCCATATGCAACATATAAATTATATCAAATACGGTATAAAATTGACCCTTTTTGTTACTAATGTTGGAAAAAGTGTGTTTTTTGTATACTTTTGATTTCAGGATTAAAAGAGCTTAAATGTACAAAAGGAACAATTCAACGACAAAAACCAGCATAAGTATAGATAAAGGGTATATGACACACTATACCAACCCTTCAAGCTTCACCCAAAGAGCAAAAACAACGAATCAGAAGTCAAGCATGGGGCCATGTCCCATGGACATGAGCCGTGGTCAACTCCCAGATTTGCATATCTTGGATAGTACAGCAAGCACAATGGCCAAGGGGTCATGCATGCATCTGATCTAACACACTTATTAAATTAGGAAAGAGAAGAAGGAAGAAACATAGCCATGCCCGTAGGGCACGGGGCCGTGTGAAAGGCCTATTTCCAGCTATAAATTGTTAGATCTTTTGAGATCGTCGGTACTTAGTTTTAGCAGGTTTGGGATAGTTTTGTAATAGTTTATAATGTTCTCGATAGTCACGGTGTAAAAGTGTATCCACAGGGAATCTCCCTGTAGCGGCGTATTTAAGGACCCAACGTATTTAATAAATACGTTGGGTGGTCAGTTGTATATATATCTAATGTAAGCAAACCCTAATCCAGGGTTCTTGGACATGTTTTAGTGATTTCTTGTGTTGTGATTATTGTTCTTGTGATAAATCCGAATATCCAGGTGCATTAAGTGTGTTTATCAGTTGGGATTACATATACAACAATTGTTATTGCATCCAAAACAAGAATCTTCATCTTCATCTTTTGGTTTTCGTAACTTTTACACATTCAAACAACTAATCTATAGTTGTTTGGGTGTTAAACAAACCACTGTGATCCGAATCTGTTTTGAGACCCACAATTTGGTATCAGAGTCTTTGTACTCTTGATTCTTTGAATTTTTGTTAAGATTCTTCATGTTTTGAAGGTTTTTCAAAAGTTGTCAAAGTTTCAAGGTTTTATGATTTTTAGACTTAAAATGGCTTGACTTTGTGTGTTTAATTATTTGGGTTGTTGTTAGTCAGTGTTTTAGTGAACATTTGGGTCATTTTAACAAATATGTCAGGAATCTACCAGCGAATTTGTTGATTCTCAGTGAAATAGTGTTAGCGTATTTGATCGAAGGCTACTTCGAAGTCAGTGATAAAGATCCTCAGTGATTTTATCACGGTGATCGGTGTACTTAGCCAAACTTACGTGTGTTTTGTTCGTACAAGCGGAATTACCTATTGTCGCCGGTCCAGGATTTCAAGAATCTCAGTGTATATGACCAAATTCCGCCGCGTAATTAACTATTAACCGACGTATTTGAACACAGTACTTCAAAAACCAACGTATTTAATCTATGATCAGCAATTTGAACTTAAAATCAAACCAAAATGTCACTTAATCAACTGATTCCGATCCCTCAAGCAAAACTTGAAACTGGAACTGAGACTAGGCCTCCCAAATTGAAGGGATCCGAAGATTTCAACAACTAGAAAAATAGAATCAAGTCGTTCTTTGAGTATACGGACTATACTCAATGGATGTATGTCACTGTAGGACCCATGTTCCTATGGTTATTCGCAACGATATTCGTACTCTCAACGAAGACCCTCAACCTTCACTGTTCAAGATAGGACACTCATCAACGTGACCGTCGGGCTCACGCTACTCTAACTATAGCTCTGTCAAAGGATGACAACAACTTGTTTGAAAAATACACAGCCTTTCATGAAACATGGTTGGCTCTTATCGATCACTATGATGGCAACGAAGAACTGATGGAAAACAAGAGAGATACGATTCAAAAAGAATACGACATGTTTGGAAGTGTTCGGGAGAAAGTTTGTCAGATCACATTAGCCGCTTTCTGAATGTGTTAACAAAAATGAAGAAAGTTGGTAATCCTGTTGCCAACTATGCTTCAATCAAAAAGCTTTTGGAATCTGTTGCAAAAGAATGGAGCTTACAGTGCATGATGATCAAAAGAACCTTCCTCACCAGTACGACTCCAGTTACCTTTCAGAATTTATCAACACTCTAAAGGCTTTCGAAATGGGCTTGCTCAAAAGAGAGATGAATCAAACAGGATACTCACAACAAAAATATACTCAATCCACGGCTGTTATTATGCCCAAGAACATGGCATTCGTTGCCCGGACAGTCTTCGGGGTTTAAGCTCTCAAAGTGTCGGTGTATCTTACTTCAACGCTTCCGCAAACTCTGCTAAGGCTCCACAATCCAACAAGAAAGCTGATGTGGTCAGCGATGCTCAAGCACAAAAGATCTCCACTGAACGTGTTGCACTGTTTAACACCTTCCTCAGCAGTTATGAGGCTCTTATGTTGGGTGAACTGAAACGAGACTTTCTTTCAGCTGAAGACATGTACCAAGTTGATCCAGATGATATGGAAGAAATGGATCTCAAATGGCATATGGCTATGATCACCTTAAGACTGCAGAAATTTCAAGATAAGACAAGAAAGATATTGACTCTCGGAAAAGCCGGTTTCGACAATTCAAAGTTGGTATGCTATAATTGCAAGAATTTGGGCCACTTCAAGAGAGATTACCCGCTATTCAAGAACGAGAATGCTGAGATTGCCCCAGCGAGAAGGCTAATCGCTATTGAGGGAAATGAGAGTGCTGCTGATAACAACCCAAAGACACTGGTAGTAGAAGATTATGATTGGGCTGAAGAAATTGCTGAGGCATTGGAAGAAGTCAACAAGGCTTTTATGGCTAAAATCTCTACTTGATCAGACTGATCTTCGTCAAATTGTGTTGGGAAACAAGTTGAAGGAATTCCTAAGGGCGGCAAAGCTATAGATAAAGGCTTGAAGAGCATAGTCGCTCCTACTGAACCGTTAACAGATACGGGAAAGAAAGAAGCTGAGAAGCCTGAACCAAAGAAGAAAGCCGAAGAAGCAACTAGCAACATCAAGAATAAGAAAGCTGAAGCTCCTGTAGCCACCATGAAAGCTAAATCTTCAAAGGAGAAAGAGGATAAGGATTTGGTAAACAGCATACCTTATGAATTTAAAGTAAAACTATGCTCCCAACCATGTTTGAACGTCGTGGCACTTTATAACTTACTCAACCTTGAACTGATTAGAGGAAAAGAAATGGTTTTGCAATTGTCGGTGCATAATGTCTATTGCCTATGTCTAGGATATGTCGGTTATGTATATAGGGCTTAGAATGTCAATATTTGTATGTTTAAATATGATTTATATGTTTGTAAAGTGGCTCGTATGAGTGAGCTAAGTGGCTCGTACGAGTGACACCTTGTCATTCGTACGAGGCACCGCTCGCACGAGTCAAACACACCTCTCTCCTGTGCGAGTCATGTTGACCTATAAATAGTGGAGCTTGAGTGTTGTGTTTGAGATCTGTTGGTGTGTGACTACGGCGATGCCCTGTCAAACTGTTTACTCGTACTATAACCGTTCACGTTTATCAATACAAATCAAGGCGTTTAAGCAGTATATCTTTCTTGTTTGTTTGTCCAACTCGCTAACAATGAATTCCGCCTATATTAGCTGAGTCCGATCAGTTTGGTGCTCATAAGAGGAGAGGCGATCCCATCTCACAGCAATTTAACAAAGAACTGAAAGAAAATGAAGCTACATATCAGAGAAGTTGAATTCAACTTCCGTTGAAATGCAGACATTAAAACAATTCATTTTTAGAAAAGATTTTATCATAAATGATTTACCTGAATGATTAGAAAAATCTCAAAATGAAAACAATAGATTACAAATCACGATCGATAAAAGGAAATTTAGCAATAAGGTAGTGGTTAACATTAAAAATTGCCAACGACCGACATACGTGAAGGATGGGATTGGTTACAAGGATAACCTGGAAATAAAAGAAAAATCTTTCCTTCTCCACTCAACGAAAACTATGTACCTATGCCATCTCCTCATCCTAATAATGATTTAATTGATAAAAATGATCTTTTTGCTCAAAATGTCTCTTATGTAAATGACAAAAATACTAACATTTCTGGAAGTAATGTAGATGTGTTTGAGCGTAAAGGAGATGTGTGCGATAAGGATGATGACTATGGAGGATCGAAATAGGGATAGGATATTCGGATGATAGTTATTCCACTGTTAACTGGACATGTACCTAAATTTAACATTCAGGATGACTGTAATGGCCAGGTGCCTACATTTAAGACCCACAACCATGAGAATGTAGTTGTTGAATGTCTATGACTTAAATTCTGCTTTTTGTGATGAAAAAGTTGTGTGTGAATCTCTTGTGTTTGTTCCTGAATTAAAACAAAACAGATATGGGAAATTCCTCCCCAAGGAAATTCCAGAATTTGTTTCATCTCACACAGGTTAATCAGAGGCAAAAACAGGAATCAATAAAGACAGCAGCAGCAAGGACTCATGCACCGCAACTTCTAAAGATGATAGAGAGGATTTCAGCTCTTTTAATGATCTCGGTTCAAATGAATCAAGTAAAGAACAAGAATCAGATTTTTCATCAGACACCGACAATGACGAAGATTTCTCAGATGATGAAAGCCGCATTGACAAGAAAATGAAGAAACTCGAAAGTTCAAGCTACCTTGCATCATCAGACAACGCTTCAAGCAGCTCAAGATTCTCATCACATACATCATCTTCACATGCGACATCTACCAAAAAGAAAAGAGCAAATTGCAAACAATGTTTTCACTGTGGTCATCTAGAACATACGGCGAAACATTGCAAGAGCAAGAAATTTTCTGAACCTAAACAAGATTTTGTCAAAAGTTTCACCTAGCAATTTTATAATTTTAAGAAATTAGTCAAAAACACAGTTAATTCAACATGTTTTTGGAATAGAAAAGAAGACATTCTCCTTCAAATTTATGATAGATTAAACTTGAAGCAAGTTTGGGTTTCGAAAACTAACTAACTTGTAAATATTTTTGTTTGTTGTTGTATAACATAATAAATTGTAAAAATGGCTTCGAATGCTCATGGAATACATTTGGCATATCAACAATGGATGCTCAAGGCATATGACAGGATTGAAGGAACTCCTGAAGAACTTTCGATCATCGATGGCGACTTCGTATCTTTCGACGGAGATGAAAAAGGAGGAAGATTGTTGGAATGGGAGACGTCGTATCTGAAGTACTTACATTGGATAATGTTAATTATGTACTAGAACTGTGTTACAATCTCATGAGCGTATCACAAGTTTGCGACAAAGGAATATCGGTGCTTGTCAACGACGTGAATGCCTATTTCTCAAGCTCGAATACTCCATTACTACCGAAATGATTATGCTCACAGCTCCTCGTCAAAACAACACCTACGTTCTGAATATGAAAAACGCAAAATCCAATGAGCATATGACGTGTCTGATCTCCAAAGCGTCAGAATTGGAATCACTGCTTTGGCACAGGCGGTTGGGGCACGTGAACTTCAAAAATATGAATAAACTCTCTAAATTAAATCTAGTAAGAAGTTTACCAACAAAAAAAATTCCTTTTTCAGAAAAATGTATCGCATGCGCCCAAGGCAAGCAACACAAAACGCCACACAAGCCCAAGGCAGTGAATACGATAACCGCATAATTGCAATTGCTGCACATGGATCTTTTTGGCACTATCAGTTTTAAAAGTTTAGCTAAAAGATCTTACTACTTGGTGATTACATATGATTTTTCTCGTTTCTCATGGGTTTACTTTCTAGAAGCAAAGAGCAAAACATCATCCACTCTTCAGAGCTTCATTCCTATGATCGAAAACGTCATCAAACTGAAGGTCAAATCAATCAGAAGTGATAAGGTTCTGAATTCAAAAATCAGACGATTATCTCATACTGTGAAGAAAAGGGAATTTACCTTCAGTACAGTGTAGCCAGAACTCCTCAGCAAAATAGTGTAGAAGAATGGAACACTCATTGAAGCTTCTCAAACTATGCTCGTAGACTCCAAGCTTCCTACCATCTTTTGGGAAGAAGCAGTCAACACATCATGCTATGTTTTGAATCGAGTTCTCATCATTAAACCTCATGGAAAAAACCGCCTATGAACTTCTTTTCAAAAGAAAGCATCTGATAGATTTCTTTAGACGTTTGGTTTTTCTTGTACACTCCTCAACACTGAAGACAATCTTATCAAGTTTGAAGTAGTTGGTGATGAGCTCTACTTCATGGGATATTCATCTTCTCAAAAAGCGTATCGAGTCTATAACAAACAAACCAAAATGGTGCTTGAATCATACTACGTCGATTTTCAAGAAGGAAACTACACCAACACTGGAAGTTCTACCGACTGGTTTTATGATGTAGATGTTGTCTTCAACACCTTCGACATTCCCGAACCTATTCCTGAAACCCAACCCACTGAAACCACTCAAGTGGAACCACTGTTTGATTGGTCAGACATTGGATTCACTCCTTTCACTACTCGTTTCACTCCCTTGTCAGCTGATCCAATCCTTACTGTGGATGAAACTAATGGGGACACTTTCACTACTCGCTTCTTCCTCACAGATGAATGTGAATGAAATAACACAGGAAGATGGAACACCATCATCTATGTCGATGAACACTTCACCAATTTATCTCAGCAAATTGAAATCCACAACAACGCATGATACAAGACAAATTAGAATCACCCCCTTGAGAACGTAATTGGTTCCATGGAAGACGGAATACCAATTTGTGGGCAGACATACGTTATCAACAAAGGATTGTATGTCGCCTTTCTATCGCAATATGTACCAAATGATATTAAGGAAGCCATTCAAGACTCCAGCTGGGTGCAAGTGATGCAGGAAGAACTATCTCAGTTTAGGAAACTTAAAGTATGGGAATTGGTTGACCTACCAGAAGGGAAGTTCCCAATCAGAACAAAGTGGGTATTCCGTAACAAAATGGATAATCATGGGGTGATTATAAAGAACAAGGCAAGATTGGTTGTTCAAGGTTTTCAACAAGAGGAATGGATTGACTATGAAGAAGTTTTTGCTCTGGTAGCACGTTTGGAAGCTATTAGAATATATTTGACGTATGCTTCGTACAAAAACTTCAAGGTGTTTCAGATGGATATGAAGAGTATGTTTCTATATGGGAAGGTGAAAGAGGAAGTCTTTGTTTGTCAACCTCCTAGCTTTAAAGATCCACATTTCCCTAAATGATACTATAAGCTTGACAAAGCTCTTGATGGTCTTCATCAAGCTACTTGAGCCTGCTATGAAACTCTGTCAACATATCTTTTGGAATGTGGATACACAAGAGGTAAAATCGAAATGACTATCTCCACAGAAAGGATCGGAGACAATGTGATGCTGGTCAGATTTAGGTGGACGATATTATTTTTGTGCCAACCGATGAGGCGCTATGTAAGGAGTTCGAGAAGGTTATGAAGGCAAAGTTCATAATGAGCATGATGGGGGAGATGGCATTTTTCTTAGGATTCGAGGTGAAGTAACGAGAAGACGGAATCCTCATCCATCAAGCCAAATACATTAGTGATATTCTTGCTAAGTATAATATGAATGACTGCAAAACTGCAAGCACTCCGTGCATCTCAAACGGGGCACACTCTTGATCCTCAAGGAAAGCCTGCAAACAAGTCCTTCTACCACTCAATAATAGGCTCGTTATGTATATAAGCGCAAGTAGGCCTGACATTATGTGGACTATCTGCATCTTTGCACGTTTTCAGACGAATCCCAAAGAATCTCATGAGACGGCAGTCAAAAAGAATCTTCTGCTATCTAAAAGAAACGCCCAAGCTTGGGCTTTGGTATCCAAAAGATAGTAACTTTGATTTAAATGCTTATTCTGATAGTGACCATGCAAGTTGTAAAGTTGATCGGAAGTCAGTCTCAAGAGGTTGCCAATCTTAGGAAATCGTCTTATATCGTGGTAAAGCAAGAAGCAGACGACAGTGTCCACCTCTACTACTCAAGCTGAATACACGACTGCCTACAGTTGCTACTCACAAGTTCTCTGGATACAAAACTAGTTACTGGATTTTGGAATCAACATCATGAAGACTCCAATATTCATCGACAACGAAGCGTGTTTGGGAATTGTGAAGAATCCAATTCATCACACAAGAACCAAACATATCGAGATTTGCATTCACGTGATTTGAGATGCGTACGAGAAAGGATACATTCAAGTGGTGCCAGTGGATACCACGCAACAGAAGGCCGACATCTTCAAAAAAGCCTTTGACAAGACTCGTATCAACGAGTTGGTAACCTGGTTGGAAATGATCAATTTCCTTGAGTGGAAATAAATTGTGTCTTCATAACCGATTGTACTTATTAAAAAACCGGTTTTCAAAATAAATGAGTATCTTAAAACTGTGCCTAACAAAAAGACTTTCTACAAAACTAAAATTTCATTTTCAAGCAACGGACATTCAAAAATAAAATTTTAGGGGGGTAGATTTCTAGAAAATGAGCATTCTTAAAGTTTGGATCCTCTGGTTGGCACTTGCTTAAGAAATGACAAAAAACTGCTGACACTTTGTTTGTTTTTGAAACAGAAAAAGAAAAGAAAATCAACATACTTACAAGGAAAATCGGGGTGCCAAGCAACGACGTGCTAGTAGATTAGCAATAACATCGAGTAAACTGTGATTAGGCGACAAACGTTAAAGCTTACACAAGAATTCTGGATACCGACAATGTTGTGCAACTTGCGGGTAACACGTTGCGACATATGGCTTAATGGTCTTAAATAATTTGAGGATTTGATAATTGCTCTTCTGCTGCATCCAGATATATGCTGACCTAGACATGATTATGATATCTTTTTAAAAAAAGCCAATGTGGCCAAAACCTTACATTGAAGAAGCTCTCATAGAGAGTCATTCAAATGCATAAATCGTACCGTCTGTGGTATCTGCCCTAGCCCTTAGTAGACATTGGTCTCTCTGCTGTACGAAAGTACTGACCTGATGATCAATTGTGTATCGTTTAAAAACAAAACGAATGAAGTCAATATACTCACCCGCTATGAGGAATCTTTGTGCATACCTTGATCGCGGGGCTATGTCCTGACGTGGGACGCACGGGCACAACATTCTAACAAGTCCAGCTTGAGTGGGGTCATTGCAATTTTGTTAATATTACCACAACATGATAAATCGACCACCGAAAACAAGTTGAAAGATTTTTGGATTGTTTTGAATATTTGAGTTACTAAAACCTTTGAAAATTATTATCTGGTAACCGTCTTCTCCCATTATCATAATCTGAACTTTGGAAAATTTTTGGATTGTTTTGAACATTTGAGTTACTAAAACCCATATATTCGTTTCTTCCTTGAAAATTTCAATATCCAAAATTTTTACTTTGAAAACAATTTGATTGACTATTATAATGACTTGAATTAGGAGAAACGTTTCTTGGACTATCAGAAGGTTTAGATAGAACTCTCGGTTGTTTTGTCTGGCAACTTTGTTTAACATTCTTATTCAAACCAACCTGCTTTTCATCCTTAACCTCAACCTCAGCCTCAACTTTCTTACCCTTTTTAAAAGGACACAACTAGCCACATGTCCTTTGTTGAGACATTTAAAACAAGATCTTTTCATTAAAAACTTTCTTTCTGTTAGATCCCTATTTAAATGTTTTGATCGTTTTGTCCTTAGTATCCTCATCCACTTTATGAGGTGTACTGTTAGACCCATCCGATTCTTTCAAAGAAACTGGACTATTTGGTGTGTCATCTGTTATCGGATCCACTACAACTGGTGTAGTAGGCACAATTTTGGCTTGTGCACCAGCCAATTCTATGCACTTTTCTGAAAGCTTGTTAGTCTTATCCTTCACAGTTTCACGAGCCAAATCAATGATCTGTAACAACTCATTTACTTTGCTGGTCAAACTGTTAATTTCTTATTCATTTGATTTGAGTTTATTTAAACAATTTGACTCCTTTTACTCAAAAGAACATTTGACTCTTTCTGTTTTTCTAATTCATCTAACAGAATGTTGTTTTCCTTCGATAATTTGTAAACTTTACCTTGTAGTTCAGTGCAATTATGACAAGTATGACTCATAGATTGTAGTTGTACCTTTATCTCTGCTGTAAGCTCATCTGTATCATCCATGCATACTGTAGCTCTTGCATCCTTGACATCCATTATCTCCTTCTCAGTTTCCTTCTTCTCTTCTTTCTTAGCAGCTGCTTCTTCAATCTTCACAGCTGCAGTCTCAGCTACAAATGCTTGATCACATGAACTTTGTCTTGAACTCTGATAATGTTTTCCTAAAGCTTTCCACAACTCTCTAGAAGATCCTTACCTATTACAAATGTGTTTCATATCAATTGGAAAGGACATCTTTATCGCTGCTAAAGCTTTCTTCTCAGCATCATACATATGTTTCTTAGAGTCTTCCATCTTCTCACATGAAAGTATCAGAATTCTCCCGTTAACTCACCGTGTGGGAACAATGTACCCATCGATCATACAGTTTCACATATTAGAATCTTCACTTTGAACAAATGCCTCAAACTTCTTCTTCCAGTCTACATATTTTTCAGCATTTATCAACTTTGGGCAGTTGTTAACACTCGCTGATATTGTTCACTCTGACCATCTTTAACATGCTGAGTATTAGTTTAAATGGATTTTGGTATACCTGTGTCGAAATCCAAATTTAACCTCTCTTCTGGTCCTTCTTCGTGTTTTATCATAACCGTACCGTTAAAAACGTTCAAAAATTTGTCCGAAAAGTGTGTTTACCAAATTGTACCATTAGACTCGTCTCGACAATACGAATCCAATGATGTATAATGCCCGAGACCTTTTTAGGTGTTTTTGTGCCTTTTTTATCCTAAAAATCACACGTGTCTAACCGTACAGTCGCTTTGTCAAAATTGTTTACGGATCAAATTATGTGTACGAAAACGTTTATCTTCGATTACGTCAGCTGATTAACATTCCACCTTTGTGAATACAACTCGGAATAGTACCCAATTCGAAACAGTAACTTGGATTAACAATCTGAAATGGAAATTTGGAATAGTGACTCGAGATGCCAATCCGAGATGGTAATTCGGAACAGTGATCCGAGATGGTAATTCGAGATGATCCGAAATCAATACCAACGATTCGAGATGCACTGTTATGATCCGAGATGCTTCCTAGTTTATCCGAGATGCTTCCCAATTTATCTGAAATACACTGTTTTGATGCGAGATGCAATCCGAGATGATCCGAGATCAACACTAATGATCCGAGATGCACTATTCTGATCCGAAATGCAATTTTTCTAATCCGAGATGCAAATTTTCTGATCCGAGATGCTTCACTTATGATCCAAGATGCAAGGTTTCTATCTGAAATCATTGATGTTTATCCGAAACAGCAGCAAAAACCCTAGAACAGCCATCAAAACGTCCAAAAACCCAACTTTTTCTGCAGTAACGATTCCGAACCGAGCAAAACAAGAGCCTAATGCTCTGATGCCAATTGTAGTTCCCCTAATCTGTATGGATCTTCACAGAATCATCTATCAATCTAGAGTGTGGAGTCCTCTAGATCAGATTATCACAGAAATATGCAATATGGAGAACATGAACAATCACTTTCAATCCTTCTTCTATTGATTATCCAACATGAATGTTTACAATCAATTCAAGACTCACAAGAAATCTCTCAGCCACTCTCTGTAGATTTCTCACATCTCTCTCTACTATTTTTCCCACCCCAAAACCCTAATGAACAATATGTATATATACTACATGTCTGTATATTGTGCTTTGGACTTGGCTAGGCCATTCTCCAAGCACATAACAACTCTAAACAAGCTAAACGTAAATGCTAAGCCCAATACAAAATATCCAAAGACTTAACTATTAAACTATTAAGTTGTTGTCATAAAATATGCACCAACACATACTGACAGTTTTCTTCTTATGCCTCGGTTATTCAAAATTTTAAGATAACAAACTCATCATTGTTGCCAATGATCTTTGCATGAATGTCATGGAATTTCAAACAAAAGAAATCTGTGAAAAAGGAGGTCCCTCAGGTCAAAAATTGAATTTTGGTGTCCAAATTGCAATTTTTTTGATTCTTCTAAACTTATTTTTGGTTTTGCACTATTCGTTGCTGAAAATGGCACGTTTTTCGAGAAATTTTAAGATTTTCGAGCATATTTGGTTTGGACTTCTTAACTTTGAAGAAATCTTCGAAATCAACAGGGGCGGCGTATTTATCTAGCCAGCGTACTTAATAAATACTTTGGCAGATATTTGTGTATATATATTCAAAATTTTTTTTTCATTTGAACAGTTTCATCTCTTTACTATCATCTTCATTCTAAAACAGCTACCAAAAACACTTTCGCAATCTTCAGAATTGATTAGCTTAGTGTCTAATATCGAATACGGTATGTTCATCATGTTTGCCAGTTGATTATTAAATGATCGAACCGTAGGATATGTATAGAATGAAGACAGACAAAGACATTGATGGGATCGGGTTTTGGGATTTTGAAAGGGTTTATGAAGAAACCCTTGATTATAGAGGAATTAACATGAACATAGCATATTTAAGATGAATACAACACATTTGAGAAGATCAAAACTGTCGCGCATTTAAGTCTCGAACCCGAGTTCGAGCAACCAGTGTATTTGACAAAGATGTCGGTCACTCAGTGTAGACATGTATTTACGCTGACTGTTGTCTCGGAACGAGACTTAAATACACGATACAAACTCAGCGTATTAGTCTACAACTTAATCAAACCTCAGCGTAAATGACCGTTGTAATTAATTATTCTCGTAAATATCTCGGCGATTTTATCGTTTTGTTCAGCGTAAATAGTTTAACTCCAGTGAATTTATTGATAACACAATACATTTATAACCTGTTTTAGTTTTACTTTTTACTTATTTTCTTTTTAAATCTTTTGTAAATATATATTTGGTAAATATTTTTATATAGTTTTATTTATATATATAAATACCCTGTATATATCCTAACCAACTAACAATTATGTTTCGAAACCTGGATCTCACTTGACTCACTTTCATGTCTTAGAATGGCTCAGCAATTTATGGGATGGTATGAGAAAGCATAACCATCCAATTACTAGGTTTCTCCAGAGGTCGATTTCACGTACGTAATGGATTGGCTATCAAGGAGCAAAATTAGTTATGCACTTCAAGCAAAACCGAAGATCTACTGTATTCCGATAGAAGATTTAGGGAGAACTGTCAAGGTGAAGACTATCGAGAAAGTTGAAACAATCATAGCTACAGTTCGAAACAAAGAAGGGAAAAGTGATGAAGCAAGAATCCAAAATGTGCTAAGCCTAGGAGACAGTTCAAAAGACCCAATGAAGCTAAGCAAAGAAGAAATACTTGAAGGATTCCGGGGAATGAATTATGTCGGTGATTTTTCGGGAAAGAACGAGATTAAAAGAAACGATCTGACGAAGCATTGGAGATTTATTCTGCACACATTCTGCATGAGCCTAGCTCACAGAAAATGAGGGTATGACGGTCTCAACTTGGAGTAGTCTGTTGCATGGTGGACAACATAAACAAAGGTCCATGGGCTAAGTGCCCAAGATCGTCCAACTATTCATCGACGATCAACATAAGAACTTGCCACATGATGGAAATTTATACCAATTTCAGTTTCCCAAAGGAAGACAAATCACGAAGCTGAAAACAAAAGAATGGGTAAAGCTACACAACTGGATATATAGAGAAGAAAGACATCCAATCATTCTTGCTGCATACAACAAATACCGAGAGGGCGTAAGGCAAGCCCGAAAAGACAAGAAAAACAAGCGGCTGAAGAGCAAGAAGTAGAAGTTGAAGAGGAAACACCACAATATGCAAACAAAAAGATAAAGGGAAGAAAGTGGTTGAAGGAGAACCCTCGAAGAAGAAAAGCAGGAAAGACTCCTCTAACCTAGAGCGGATTATGGGTGACAACATTCGTCCAGGGTCAACAAGGGAGGAGATAGAAAGAACGCAAGCAATTCATGTTGTTGCAGAGGCAGAAAATGGGACCGAAGGCTAAAAAGGAAAGAAATGACTGAGTCAGAGACACCCGCTGTGGTGACATCAGAGCAGAAAAAGTTAGATCAGTTTGTTGAAGGGTTGCTAACTGGTCCCTTAGAGTCCACTCCAAGCAAGTCCCCTAAACACAAGAAACAAAAAACAAGAGTAGGATCATCCAAGAATGTTCCACCTAAGCCAACCTCAACTGTTCAAGCTCCTCCTCAACGAGTTCCTGCAAGACCTCGACCTTTTCAAGATCTGTATGATCGTTTATCCAAAGAAATCGGGTTGTTTCCTACTAAGGAATTTTATTTACTAAATAATCAGGTAAACGATACAAACGTGCTCATAGAGAAGCTGAAAGAACAGAGAATGAAGAACAAGAAATTACATTCCTACGTGTCCAAGCAATCTAAATTTATAAAGTTTTAGCATGAAGGAATGATTAAGTTACACAAAATGGTTAGAGATCTTTATATGGTTGCTAATCGAGAACAAGAATCTATCGATGAAGATGTCTTCAATTTTGACAGATTTAGAGAAGTGGAAGAAAAAAGGTAAGCTGACATAGCTAATAGAAGAAAGAAAAACTAGCATGTGCGGTTGATGTGAACATTGACGGAGAGAGTGATTAGGAGGAAGTTGTTAGGATTGAAATGCCTCCCAAATTCATCGAATAGTGTCTAGAGGATGAAGTTGTCTATGAAAGTGACGGTGAAGACGAGTTCGCTCCGCAGCACCCTGAATGGTTTAAGAAGAAGAGAGCCAAAATGCCAGACTTCTATCAAGACATAACAGTCGAGAAAACAGAGGCCACTGATCAAATCATAAGTTGGAAGTACTACAATATAACCAAGTTGTTTATTGTAAAGCGTAGAGGAGGTGTAATCCAGTATTTACAAAATGGAAATGACATGCAAAGTCTACCCACATGGGATATACAGGAGCTAAGCAAGCGCGATATGTTAAATCCCTCTAACAGCAGCATTGGCAGCGACTTTGTAAGACTTATTCTTAGAGAATGCGTGCATGGATTCACCGTCTTCAAGCCCCAATGCCCTAGGAGACGCGTGTCAAAAGCAACCAAAGACCAAATTACAGGACAAGGCAAAGTTACTTGGGTAATCAACACAACTAAAGTGGTCACCAAGGTGAAACTTCCTCAAGAACAACCTGCGACGCTCGCCAAAGAAATGGTTCTATGACAGCAAAACAGGTGAAGTACACATCAGATCCAACTCAAATGAAGATATCTGCATTCTCGATCCAATGAATGTGTTCATGTTCTATCTTTCTAATTTGAATACTCTTTACGAGAACACGATACACGTTGGTGCAGGAAACGAGTACTTGGAGGAAGGCATGCTTTTTCAGCAAGCTGTTGAGCGAGCAGGAGAAAGAAAGAAAGAAAGAAATGATGGAGATCATGCTCAGAATCAAGGAGCAAAAAGAAAAGGATGAAACTAGAAAGAAGAAAGCTGCTGAAAAGTCTCTAGAGTCGCAATCCTCCTTTCCTCAATCCAAACATCCATCTTCCGAATTAGATGTTCAAGTTATTCCACCACCTCCTTCTTCATCCACATATGAAGTCACGATGGAGGACCCAAAATCAAGTGAAGCATTGAAAAATCAAACTGAAGCACCGCCTGAACCGACTGCAGATCAAGCTGCATCAAATCTAGAAAACGAAACTCAACAATGAAGAACGAACAAGTATGCAACAATCTATGGGGGATATTGTTAGAACTTTTGAGATCGTCGGTACTTGGTTTTAGCAGGTTTTGGATAGTTTTATAATAGTTTATAATGTTCTAGATAGTTCAGGGTCTAAAAGTGTATCCACATGGAATCTCCCTATAGCGTCGTAATTAAGGACCCAACGTATTTATTAAATACGCTGGGTGGTCATTTGTATATATATTTAATGTATGGAAACCCTAGTCCAGGGTTCTTGGACAAGTTTTGGTGATTTCTTGTGTTGTGATTATTGTTCTTCTGCTAAATCCGAATGTCCAGGGGCATTAAGTGTGTTTATCAGTTGGGATTATATATACAACACTTGTTATTGCATCCAACACAAGACTCTTCATCTTTTGGCTTTCTTATCTTTTACACATTCAAACAACTAATCTATAGCTTCCATCTTCTTTCTATCCAAGTATTTTTTCTTCAAAGAAATCCTAGTAACATCAACAGGTTCTCCAATAAGCACATAATTCATCAAAGGTTTAGGCTCAGAAGGTATAATAATTGTAATATCATTTATCTTTCCTTTACCTTTATTAGCAGTTGCAGCCTCAACCTCAGCTTTACATGCTCGTTCAGCAGCTCTGGCCTTTGCCTCTTCAATCTCTATCGCATCATACTCAGCATCGAAGTTTATGTTGAATCTTTTCTCTAACACTTTGTATAACACATCAAACATCTTAGCATTCACCGACTATTCTACTTCTAGATTTTCAACAACTCTGTGAAGTCTTCTGTTCTCCGCAGTAACATTTGTGAGCATCAAGACCAATTGCACATTTTCAGCTTCTAGTTGTTTAATTTATCTTCATGCAATTTGATTCTTTTCTCTAGATCGGTAATCCTGTTGTCATTGAAGAGATCTACATCAAATCCACCTATGATGGAATATCACCAAAATCATCAGGAAAACACTTATATAAAGATCTTCTTGCAGCAGATTGAGGTGCTAATCGTTGCTTTATAGGAGGTGTTGATTGTTGACATCTTGAAGGTGTTGATTCTTTTGGTGGTGAAGTAGAGAATGGTGGTGTAACATGTGGTGATGGTGAAGGTTGATGTGGTGGTGATGGTGGTTGTACAAATTCAATCTCAAGGCCTTCCTTTTCGATATTTCCGCCTAGCTTTCTTAACCGGATGAGACCCTGTTGTTTTCTTAACCACATTTGAACGCTTACTCTTAACACGTTTACCTTTCTTTGAAGGCCTTTCAATAATCTCTTCAGGCTCTGAAGGCTCATAAGTTCATGTCGTCTCCTAAAGCCTTCCTTTTCTTTAACTCTGCGTTTTCAGCTGCACCTTAAGCTTCAGGATCGATGCTTCCATCAAAACTTACTTCATCATGTCCTTCAAATGCTTGCTTTTCAATCTCGGCAGCTATGTTTACCACATTCACATCATCTCTATCATGATCGGATGTCGCCGAGAATACCTCATCTTCGACATTAGTCTCAACCTCAATATTCTGTTCCAGTTCAACATTTACATTCACCTCAGCTTCTTCATCAGTTGTCTCGCCTCTCAGCACAATTTCAACTGTCCTTTTCGAAGCCTTCTTTTTCGGAGTTGTCTTTTTCTTCTTTGTGTCCTCTTTCTCATACAAGACACCTCTCTTCGGAATATAACCATCCATCTTCTCATCTTCGTTGTCAGAATTACTGTTTTCGTATCTCCATTTATCTTTCGATGGTGCCTTATAATTCTTGTTCTTGAATCTTTCGAAGAAATTTCATGCTACTGGCTCTGTCGTTTGCTTCAAGTATTAATTGACACGAACTAGAGATTGATCAGACATATGGTCTAGAGGTAGCACATCTTACTTATCTTTTTCTAGGTTCGGGAATTGATCGTCGTGCATCATCTGCATGAACCTAGGATACTGTAAAAAATTTCTCTTTCTTGATGTTACTTCATCTGTTCAAAAAACATTTTGGTGAAGTTGTAGGCTTATTTAACGAGAGGACGGTTATCATGCACATTTGGTAATCAACTAACGCATCACCCCCTCCCCTCTTGTGACTAAGAGCGGAGATAACGAATTGCAAAAACGTTTTAGGTCTACCCTAGTATGCTTTGTTGAACGTTGTGTTTACAAAACCTTTATATCCGATTCTATAAAAGCAGGCTTTGCATATCCGTTCAGAATACATTATCGGATCGTCATCTTTATCTTTAAAATCAAGGACCCTTCGGATTAACGCCTCAGTGATCAGAACTTCCTTATCTTCATTTCCAATTCGTACAAACGATCGTATAGCTTTCCGTTTTGGTACAAACTTGGTGTGTTCCCAAAATCTCTCCACATGCGAGCGATAGGCTTTGTGTTGGTCGGTTAATGCTTTCTTTATCGGTAGCTCATCCATAAACTTCAGAATTGATTTAAATGGTGCCATCTTAGGAATCTTCTTGTCGGAGAACTCAACTGATGTTGTGCTTCGTGTCAAAATTCAACTTCTTTTCTTGCAAACACAATTCAACTTATATTTAATTGCGATTCATGTTTGTGTGCATGGTTATGTTGATGTTTTATATGATTTTATATGGATAATGATTGATGAAGGTTCATTGTATATGATTTTGTTGATCTTATATATGATTACAATAATTATGCTTCATGTGATCAAATCACACATTTGTTTTTGCTCATTTAGATTGGTTCGAACATGAACTTTAGGTATACTTAGAGGGATTGGTTTTTTGTGACTGGGGTGGCCTATTGAAAAGATTGTGCATTAGTTAATCATGTATGAGGCTGAGGTGGCCTGTTGAATGCCTGTTATGACAGTTGTTATGATTGGTAATCAACATCACGTCGTAACGTGCGGATTACCGTTAACTCATAGAAAACAAAAATGAATGTTAATATGTTGTTTTAAAAAACCAAATGCAAATACAAAATACCAAATAAATGAAAAACACTAGTTTTCAAGTCATACCATTTAAAAAAAACATGTATATATTTTATCTTGCCACACTCATTTAAAAAAAAAAAAAGAAAAGAAAAAAAACCTTCCACTATATGGTTCTTTCTCGCCATTACTTTTCCATCCATCTCTCTTATTAACTAACTAATTAAATTATAATATTAAATTTAAATTTTTCCACTTCTCTTCTATTTATTAATTTTTTTCTCAACTATTTCCATTATCATTTATGCTTATCAACATTTATTTAATATTTTATTAATCCAATCCCATGTAGTACACATTTTAACCTAATAATAAATAATAAAAAAACAAAGTAAAATGTTATAATAAGTCAATAGTATATAAAAATTTATTTTTAAAAGAAAATGCTTATCGACTTTAGTTTTATTCAACCCGCGGAGTGCACAAATTTTTTTGTATATATTTTTTTATAGTAACTTTAGTTCCTCAAATTTGACCCAAATTGACACTTTAGTTCAAATAGTTTTTTTCTCTTCTTTTGGTTCCTGACTTTTTTCACTTTTGCCATTATTCGTCCAACCTACTAACTCCCTCCAAAAATCTTAGTTAACTCAAGGGTGTTTGATCAATCTACATTTTTTCTTTTTGCCATTTTCTTCCGATATCTTTTACATGTATTTTTTTTCATTTAACTATATTATATAAGAATGAGATCAAATACAAACACTTATGTTTGTTAGAATTGTAAGAACCAACACATAATTGATAAGTGTCACTTAATAAAAAATATTATAGGAGTAATTAGACCTTTTGACCCTATTTATTTATAAATAATTAAAAATAACTATTAAATATCCCTGAATCTATGCAAGTTTAATTCAAATTAAAGTTTAAATTTTTAACATACCCGTGATCTTGTAACTCTCCATGATTGAACCAACCTGCAGGAACCATCACAAAAAAATACAATCAGCACTATACTATATAATTAGCATAACATCTTCAATCGTTCTCCATTATCAACACATAGTCTTCAATCGTTCCCATTATCAACAAAAACTACATTAGCACAACATCCACAATCGTTTCAATTATCAGCACATGTGTGTTCATTATATCTGCTTTTGGTTTTCAAATTTAACACAGATGTGCTAATTATATCTACTTTTCGTGTTTGTTTGTATTTTATTGTAATTCACATAAACAACACACACCCGTGTACTATGTTAGCACATGAACAACTAACTCATCTATCCTACATCAATGGTATCTAACACTTTAACAACACAAAATCAACTTTAACTTATTATTGATTATCATTGGACGTTTCTTCGAGGCTGAACGCACAACGGCTTGTTCAGCTTGTTTGCATTCAATTTGTTGTTCTCTTCGAGGCTGATCGTACAACGGGTTTTATATGGAATTGAACTTCATCGCACAAAAAAGGGATTAATGTGGGTGAGTTGTTTTGATATTGATCCTCATAAGAATTACGCAACAAAATCAGAACATACGTATAGGATTAAAATTAAGACAATACATTTTTCATACTAGCGCATTCCAACTACATAACTAAAACAATTATAAAACACCTTTTTGTAACTTTTTTAAAAGTCACTTTTATAATTAAAAAAGGTTAGCAAAATGGTACTAATATTAAAGATAAAAAATACTTGATTTTATAAAAGTTATTTTATTTTAAAAAACCTTGGTGAAATTAATATTTAATGGAAAATGGCCAAATGACGAAAATACCCATAAATAATATATGTTATTATTTAATATAAATTAGCACTTTTATGAAATTACCCCTAACTTGTCAGTACTAATTATTAATTTTAAGGGTTTTGTTTGTAATCAACACTAACCCTTGATTTAAACTATCAATAACTCAAATTTGCTCTTATGATTCTTATAGTTAACATTGTTTATAGAGGATCTCAACTCATATTATATATATATATATATCTATAGTAATATATAAATACACACACTTACAGCCTTTCTCTCTCTCCCCCCTCTCTGTCTCTCTTTCTCTTTTATCTCTGATTTTCTCTCCCTCTCTCTAAAAAACCACCACCACCATCACATCCACCTCCATCGCTACCATCACCACCACCATCACCGTTACTACTGTTACAACCACCATTGGTTACCACTTCTAAGCCACAACTCCTCCACAACCTTGAACTTTCTTCTTAGGCTCTTTAACACCCACCATCAGTTGTCCACCACCTTTTTCTACCCTTTAACAGACACTCTGGCTGCCACCTCCTCAACACCCTAATAACAGTGGCACCCACTTTTTGCCAGACAAACCCTAACTTCTGTTCACCAAACCAGTAGGAGATCGAAGCCTAACCATTGAACCCCAAAATACATCCTTTGGTTAGACCAATGTAATGGTTGATTTGTAAATAGTAACCACCACAAGTTCTTAATTCTTTGTCAAGAACTTGAGGGTTTGGAAAAGAGAGGGTAAGATAATGAAAATTCAAGCGAAACAGACAACTTAAGATAGATCAAACTTGAAATAACATCATAATCGACATATGGCTGAAGGTTTGTGACACTAACATAGCCGAAACACCTGAAAGGTCGATCTTATACACGTGATTGTCCACCTTTGCAAGGACTTTGAAGGGCCCTTCAGATCGAGGGCAGAATTTGCATTGGTTTTTAGAACGAGTTCAACCCATATGATGGTCGATCCAAACCAAGTCACCTGGGTTAAATGAAACATATTTGCGCCTCTTGTCGACTCGTTGTTTCACATGCCTGCTCACACCTTTAACCTGAGCACCAACTTGTTCATATAAGGGATTGAGCTCAGTTGAGTCTATGTTGCGTGGTGAATTTAGTAAAGTGGTATTAAAAGCCTTGTTGATTCTTCCCCTTCACTATTAGTTATCGTGTGTAGAGTCGGGGAAGCAGGTTCTTGCCTTTCGAAGAACCCAATAGTAGATAACTTGTTGCCAATCCTTGACCCGTATAATTCTGATCCGATGAGGTTATGTTCGGTTTCTCTTTGAAGGTTATCCACTTGAAATTGTGTAAAAGTTTTGCAGTTGGACATGCAAGTAGCATTGACCAGTTCTGATTCACCATGAATAGGTGATTCATTGTCTTGATCGGTAGTCCCACTAAGTGCTTGTCTCACAACGAAACACTCTTCTTCATCAGGTTCATTTTCGTCTTCATTGTATCGAGGTCCGTCATCATGTAACATAGAAGTGGGCACCTCGGAGGTTTTGAACAAATCAAACTCAGAACCTGAGGATGAATTATGGAACATTGTTTGGTCCTAAGTTGGTTTTCTTTCTTTTCTCTGGATTGTAAGAATTAACTCCTGCAACTTGTCAACCACATCTTTGATTTGTGGTTCCATTGACCGATGTTCATATGCCATTGCTTGATTGAATGCTTGTGATGATGAATAAAAACTTAAGTAGATCCAAAACGGCTTCTACTCTGATCCAAATGATAGCAAAAAAGAAAGGAACGGGTAAGATAATGAAAATTCGAGCGAAACGGACAACT
This sequence comes from Scalesia atractyloides, assembly GCA_947069175.1. NCBI lineage: Eukaryota > Viridiplantae > Streptophyta > Magnoliopsida > Asterales > Asteraceae > Scalesia > Scalesia atractyloides. The sequence goes on along the minus strand of CAMTDV010000012.1, from coordinate 53,553,096 downwards.
TAAGATAGATCAACGGCTCATTTTCAGATACAGATTCACCACCGACACAAACCATAGGGCGATCTAAACGTGAATCGGGACACATAATTCACCACCCGTTTCAAGTTTAGCTTCCAAAGACCACCACAAAAATATGCCAAATTTGTGCTAGCAATGAAACAATTAATTTACCTCAAAATCCATTAAGAGAAAATTAACTGAAACAAATTTCTTACTCAAAACTCACTAACTTCCAATCGTTAACTGAAGTGAATTCCGTAAGGGAATTCCTATAACTAATAACTACCCACTAACTCCACTAATCTAAATATAACATAAAAATAACATGAAACATAGAAAATAAACAAAAGGAAATTGTAAACAATGAGAGAGGGGATCGGCTCTCCTTTTGTGAGCACCAGACCGATTCGACTCAGCTAACAGAGGCGGAATTCATTGCTAGAGAGTTGGACAAACAAACAATCAAGTATGCTGCTTAAACACCTTTGCTTTGTATATTAATAAACATGAAAGTTACAGACGAGTAAACAACTGGACAGAGCTTTGCCGTAGTCACACACCAACAGATTACCACACAACACTGAAGCTCTACTATTTATATGCCAACATGGCTCGCACAAGGAGTGAGTGTGTGTAGGCTCGTGCGAGTGGTGCCTCGTATGATCTTATCACTCGTACGAGCCATACAAAACATATAAAATATATGACAATCTAAGCCCTATTTACATAACTGACATATACTAGACATAGGCGATAGACATTATGCGCCAACAAACTCCCCCTTGGATGTTGCCGCAGTCTTGGATAGTCTTCAAAAGTTTATTCAAAATTCCTCAAAAATAATTGATATTTAACGTCCAAAGAAACGTTTCGGTGTCCTACGACGCTCCTCAGATGATATTGGCATTTGGTCTATAGGAGTAGGCCGATTGTACTGTTGCCAAACCGAAAGTTTCTCGGCGATGTAATCCTCGTTCTCTTCGTAATCCTTTCAGCATTCTTTTCCTTCTTCCGCTGCTCCTTCTCTTCCAGCCTCCTCCATGAAGTGTTCCATGTGTATATCGTGAGCGAAACAAACATTAACAAGCTTCTAGAATTGCAGCACCTGCTCTTTATCTCTCTCCTCACAATGGATCTTGCTGTAGAGTAAACATTCTATATCCTTCTTTGAGCAGTTGACTAGCCACATTGGGTCTAGTACTCGAATGCCGCGCCATAGACCATATATACGTTGGTGCATAACGACGGATTCAGATAGTCATTCAGTAATCTTCCAGGAATCTTCATCCGGTTGGACACAAATAACATCTTCTCCTGTGCTTGAATCATAGTGCCACCATTTGAATATCTTGAAGACATCTTGCTTCATTTTAATTAGAGGCATGTTTTTCATCACTCTTGGCCTCTTAACAATTAACGTCACATCCTTCTCTTTCATAACAGGATCACTCTTCGTGACTCTTTTGGGGATATGTGGCTTCCAGCGTTTAAAACCATGAGTAGATTCCAGCTTTATCAATTTCCACAGCCGCTGGTCATGAAATTTCATCTTAAGATTAATCATCTTAGTCTACACCAGTTCTTTAATATCCCAAAACAGCAGGGTCTTTATATCGCTCAATTGTCAGAAGTACTGGAGCCCATACTCCCTTTTTATCGCATATATATCTAGTTCCTCGATCCATCCCCACCTAATGATGTCCCTAGAGAAATATCAGCATCAAGATTGAAGAATGCTAGGGGATGTTTGAATTTATGTTCCTCTAGTAACTCCTTAAACCACAATTTCCTCATCTCAACTATCTCTTCTTTGGTTAATCGTTTAGGCACCTTTCCCTGTTTCACAACCTCTTCTAAATTACGCTTCAACAAATCATCACTTTCGGTTGCAAACATCTCACTAAAGGTTGGGAAGTCATCCGTTCCCTCACTGCGTATTTTAGTATCACGTATCAGAATCATCCGCCACACAACCTTATCGTAATCATGTGCTTCAGAAAAGTGTCGAAGAGATAATCTTCAGGCTGGAAAGCACTGATGTCGTTCGGTTCGTCTTCGAATTCAAATTCAAACGCTTCTTCATCCACTCCTAACATTCCCGCAACCTCTTCTTTCGTATAATTGTGGATAAATTCACCTTCTTCCACAGCATGCTCCAAATAAAAAATCTTTGGTTTTGGCACGACATGAATAGTTGACATATCAGTCACTATGAGGATTCCTGCCTACTTAGAATCCTTCAAGCTATCATACAACTTTCCTTGATCTTTTTCATCGTCAAATTGGTTGGCTGAATCATTCAAGTACACAGAAAAATCAATATCATCATTCAAACCAGATTCTGTTACAAGAATTGCCGAACCACCCAAATCGCTATCATCATCCTCACTATCACTTTTAGACTTTTTCTTCGACGCATCATTTGTTTCGTCTAAGTCTTCATCAACTTCCTCAGGATTTTCAGCAAAAGCATCTATCTCTTCTCGATCTCTTTCAACATCTTTCTTTTCTTCAGCCACTTTTGATGTTTCGAAGAAAGCTTTGACATGTCAATATCCACATCTTTTGGCTTTCCTATCAACACAAACTTCTTCGTTTGCACATACACCACTAACTCTGAAGATACTGGCGCAGATTTAGCTTCTGGCGCAACTATGTCTATCACATGCTTCTCTCCAACCTTTCATTTTCCTTGAGCGTCGGATAGTCCGTTCGCAATACGTTCATTCTCTACAACTCTTTCTCTTGCTTCTTCCCTCTCAATCTCATCGATTTCTGCAGCTAGATTAATCCTAAGCTTCTTGATAAGAATTTTCTCGAACAAGCTCATCTTTCTTTAATTCCTAAGGCGTTCTTTGTCATATTTAGTCATTCGCTTCCTCAGTCTTTCATTTTCTGACATGATACTAGCTAAAATAGCCTCGAGATGCTGTTAATCTTCTTTTAGACTCTTAATCTGCTCCTACAACTCAGCAATCTTGACACTGTTCAGCATGACCTGATTCTCTAACTCTTCAATCCGCGAATCATTGAACATATCTGCTGAAAATTCTTCGCCCCCGAAATATCTTCGAAATCGAAGTCAAATTGATCTTCAAGTCTGGAGCCTGTTGAAAATTGGGGTTGAGATTGAGTTGGTTTAGGTTGAGGGGTGGATTGTGGTGGTGGTTGAGGTGATGGTTGTGGAGGTGGTTGTGGACGTGGTGATGGTGGTGGTTGTGGAGTTGGTGATGGTGGTGGTTGTGGTGTAGATTCAACATTCGGAGCTCCATCAGCTTTCTTCTGCACCTTTCGTTTTGATCGAGCTTTCAGAGAGTCTGTTGTACGAGTTGCCGGCCTCTTCAAACGTTTTGATGTTGGCCTCTTTGATCTTTTGGGAACAAGAGTATCGTTATCTGATTCGGATGGTACATATGTAGTATCGTTTTCTCCTGGCTCTTTTATTTTTCTCTCCTCATCTTTTCGTTGTACTTTAGCCAAATGTTCCAACTCTTTTTCTTTGTCTCTCTCATTTTCTCCAGCAATCCTATCCTCTTCATCAATGCTAGAGGAGGATGCGTCTTCATCTCTACCGACTTCACTACCAAATGCCTTTCACTCTATATCAGCTGCAACTGACTCAACATTATCTTTAGGCTATGGCTCATTAATCAAACTCGTTCCAGCAGATGCACGTTTCTCTTTTTGAGGGGCAGCGGAGGAAGATGTGGCAGCTTGCTTTTGTATAGTCCCCTTACCCCCTTCTTATCCTCTTTGGTGAACCACACGCTTCTCTTTGAGATAAATCCATTCAACGCTTCAATCTCTTCAGCTTCATCCCCACTGTCATCGTTTCGCCACTTCCCCTTAGGTGGTATCGCCTAATCTTTATCTGTGATAGCGCCAAAAACAGGCTTGGCGTTAGGGAAGGCCTTTAAGTGCAGATTCATCTTCTTCAAATTAGACACATCCATGTTCAAGTCTAAGAATATCGTCTTTCTTCTTCTTCAGATTGGGGTGAAGATGATCTAGTAGCATTTGCACAAACCTATGGTACTGAAGGAACTTTTCTCGCTGAATGTTAGTACCATCTAGATAAATATGAGTCTTCAGAAGTTGTATGGCAGGTAGAAGATAAGTGTCGTAATCATGCAGATCTGATATTGAATCAAATTATCGAAACCACCCTCTCTGTGACTTAGGGCGTGTATAATGCAGTGTGTGATATATCGAAAGGGAGCACTCAGATTTCCCTTCTTAAAAGGTGCGGCGTTAACGAATCCAGCGTATCCCATCATATAAAAACACCCTTTGACCATGTATTCCGGATAACAGGTCAGGTCTTCTTCACTATCATTGAACTCTAGCACCGTTCGAATCAGATCTTCAGTGATCTTGACGTCAATATCCTTGTTATTGATTCGCACTGTGGACAATAAAGCATTATCTTCCTCACTATATTCCGCAGCATCCCAAAAATATTCGACATGTGATCGGTACGCCGTATGTCCGTCTGTAAGAGCCTTCGTAATAGGCTTTCGGCTCATAAAATCTAACACTTCTCTATATGATGCTATCTCTGGAATGTTCTCATCTAATAGACAACAGACGTTGTGGAATGGTGAGAACGAAGACTTCTTGGTCTACAAACACAAAATTTTCAAACACTTAAAAAAGATTTCAAAATTTTCACATCTTTTACCCTCGTACGAGTCACCATTCGTACGAGTCAGATACTCACTAAGACAAAGATTCAAGTCTGAATAAAACCCACTCGTACGAGTCACTCTTCGTATTAGTTATAATTAGTACTTAACAGTTTTAGGATTTGAACAGACTTGCTCGTACGAGTGGTGCCTCGTACAAGTCAAAGAGTTTTATGACATTTAAGGACATGCCCGTACGATGATAACTCGTATGAGTGATGATGATAATCTGACATTTATAAAGCTTGCTTGGACGAGTGATAATTCGTTATGAATCGCACCAAAGAATACCTTGTCAAACCAAACTTAAAACATGCAAATTTTAACAACTTGAAAGATGATTTAGAGGCTAAAAGGTTCGATTTGTACGAATTTGAGTTCAATTTTACATTTTACCGGTCCAATTATTCTAAATCTACGTTTTATGTCCTTTTGGTCAAATTTCGGCATTATAACAACTCAAAACTTGTATTAGTACCTTTCCCACCATCAGAGGTGTGCCAATCAACCTCTCTGAAGAATAAGATACGTAAAATGATCATGAAAATGTGTAGAAGGAACTGAATCGCACAAAGAGAATTTTTAGTCGCACAGAGTTACTAATGTGACTCGTGCAAGTGAATGCCCTTTTATATGCACCAGGTCATTCATACGAGTCACCATTCGTACAAATGTAGCCTTTTATCACTCGTACGAGTCAGGAAGTCACTCGTATGAGCCAGTTCCTTTTACTTGTTTTTTTTAATTTCTTATGAAATTATCTGTATTTATTACCTGCTCAGTTGACCGAGTCCAAGTTAATGACCCTAGTAAACCGATTTGCCTACCAAGTCCAAGTTAATGAGCTTGGTTGACCGTTGTTTGACCAAAACAGATTTTCTCTTAAAAATTTAAAGTTTCAAGTTAAAGAACTTATTGACGTTTCAGGACTTTCTTCTTTTTTTATTAGCTCCCATCCCATGATCTTCAGCTATCCTTCAGCAACTATCGCTTTAACTTGGACTAATGGTGTTTTCATCATCGGTAGACTAAAATCTAAGATAGATTGCTAAAAATAAACTGAAAATCTTTTTGGTTTTTTCTGAAAAGAAAGATAAAGTAAATAAAGATGTATTTACAGACATGAAAAGAAAGATAAAGTTTTGTGTTAGAGGATCTCATCAGTTATTTAGACAAATCACCAGTATTGTTGATCTTGGTAATAACTTTAAAGTCTTAAACAGATTTACTTAGATTGCCAATATACTTATCCAATTAAACCTCTACATGTTTCTCAATTGTTTCAAGATGTGTTTGGTAATATTAAGGAACAGGAAGTAACTGTGTTTTCCATCTCGATATATACTCCCGTATCAAGATTCCCAGAATTTAATCTCACAAGTGAATATATATAACTGATATTTGTTAATGGGGTGAATTGCGAGACCTTGAGAGCTCAGGTTAGTATTTCCATACAGAGAAAGAGATGAAGGCCGGACTTTAGGTGGTGTTCCGTTAGGAATCTTTTGAACTACAGATGTCGTATCTTTTTATAACATATATTCATTTTTAATGCAGCTGTTGGTGGTGAATAATGCGAAAAGTATTATACAAGTTCTAAGTCACTGCCGACGCAAAATCAGAAGAACTCGTATAATACCCCAGATATCAACTAAATATAAAGCCCTAGTATCATAGAATCTGGCATTATCTCAAACGAAATTTCGAAGTACTAGGTCCATATATCTGAGAGATGTCGACCCACTAATTACTCAGTTTTTCTTTTGGTTTATATCTTGAAGAACAATTTACTGAATGTGTGAAGCCTATTAGCACATCATCAGTAAGACCTGTTTAATTACCTATTTAAACATTCCATATCTTTAGCATACTATGATAGTCCATTGATGTAATATGATTACCTCTTTTTCACAGAACTCTTTTTGTCTTTTTAACGTTTTTGTATTTTTCATAACATTTTCTCCTCCTAAAATGAAAAAACATATTTTTATTTATTTTTAAGAAGAAAGAAAAATATTTACAGAAAAACATATGTCATACAGATGAGAATCACATCAAGTCCTCGTCATCCTCAAATTCAACCTCATTTTGATCCCCTGATGTCAGACTATTAAACCATTTAATATCAAAAGATTTTTAAATCTTGATCTATCAAAAGCTTTGGTGTAAAAATCTGATTTTTGGTCATCATTGTGGATTTTTTCAATTCTAACCAACTTTTTCTTGTAACAATCATGGATAAAGTGGTGTCGAATTTCTATGTGTTTAGTGCGTGAGTGTTGAATTGGGTTTTTAGTGATATCAATAGCCGGTTTGTTATCTACATAGTTGGGCATGTCAAGAAATTGTAGTCCAAAGTCTCTCATCTACTGTTGATCCAGAGTATCTGGGAACAACAGCTGGATGCGGAAACGTATTCAACTTCACATGTAGAGAGAGCGACCGCGGTCTGTTTCTTGCATTGCCACGTTACCAAACGGCTTCCGAAGAAATGATAACGAGCCGTTATAGATTTGGCATTAACCTTGCAGCAACTAAAATCAGAATCTGAATAACTCGTGAAATTGAAGTCGTCATGTCGAGGATACCACAAGCCGGTGCTTGGACATCCTTTTAAGTAGCTCATGATTCCTTTGACGACTAACATGTGTGAATCTCTTGGATTAGACTGATAACGGGCGCACAGGCGTGTTGGATACATGATATCAGGTCTTGAAGCTGTGAGATACATCAAGGATCCGATCATGGAGTGATATAATGTTTCATCGATTTTGACTCCATGAACGTCTGGGCAAATGCCGTGGTTGGTGGCTAATGGAGTTAATGCTGGCTTAGTTCCTGTCATGTCAAATTTCTCTAACACGTCATGAACATACTTCGTCTGATGAATGAAGATACCATCAGGCAATTGCTGAACTTGAAGTCCTAAGAAGAACTTCATCTCCTCCAATACCACTCATTTCGAACTTCTTTTTCATGACTTCTTCAAAGTCTTTACACAACTTATCATTTGTCGATGCAAAGATGATATCATCCACATAGATTTGAACAATAACTAGATGTCCATCCACTTCCTTGGTAAAGAGGTTACTTTCTACTATGCCTCTTGAGAAACTGTTTCCCAGAAGATGGTTGGAGAGCGTCTCGTACCAGGCTCTCGGGGCCTGGTGCAGTACGTATAATGCTTTGTTCAATAGATAGACCTTGTCCTTGTGTATTGGATCGACAAACCCTAGTGGTTGGCCGACATACACCTCCTCGTTTACCTTAACGTATAGGAATGCAGACCTCACATCCAATTGGTACACCTTAAAAACTTTCCACGATGCAAAGGCCCAGAAAATGCGGATAGCTTCAAGACGTGTGACAGGGACGTAGACTTCTTTGTAGTCTATCCCTTCTTGCTGATGGAAGCCTTGGACCACGAGCTGAGCTTTGTTTCTGACCACAATACCTCTGTCATCTCTCTTGCACTTGAAGACCGAATGAGTATCTTTTTATGATGATCCGGTAGGTCAACAAGCTTCCAGACATCAAGTTTCTGGAATTGAAGCAACTCTTCTTGCATTACGTCCACCCAGCTTTCTTCCTACATAGCGTCTTTCGGTTCCTGGTTCAACTTGCGAAATAAAACAACTGTAAGAAAGTCTAGTTTGTTGTGAAGCAACATTAGTATAAAAGAAACTTAGATCCATGTTGATCAGATTTCAATTTTTCACTCCGGTTTGTAAGTTGCCAATAATATTCTCTGACGGATGGTAAGATAGTGTCCTTGGCATCACTTCGCTCGGAACGTCTACTTGACTTTGCAAATTCGTGACAACTTCATCAGCAACCGGTTTAGAGGATGTAACTTCATTTCCGACATTGGATTCATCAGCTTGAGTATTCAGAAAGCATTGAATTTGCTTGGATCCTTCATCGGAACTAGTTCCTCCATCGTCAAAAGTAGGTTCACGATCAGAGTCGGCATCAATTGGTGGATGGGCAGATGATTCAGTCGTATTCAAGACTGGTACGTTTACTGAGTCTTGCAGAGTATTGCTCGGACCTTCTTCATAAGAGTTAGAGATAGGAAGTGATGGGGAAATCACCAACGGTCTTGAAACTTGCTCTAGATTGGATATTTGATGCTGTTGAAAAAGCATAACAAGTTCTTCTTTTGATGGTACTACTGGTAGGTCAAATGAATTACACAACCCGTCATAATTGAACAGCCATGGATCCCCATGTTTCGACATAGGCGTTGTATATCGTTGACAATCAACATGTTGTGCAAGAATAACCTCGTTTAGACTCGGCAAGAAGACTCACTTTTGTGGACTAGCATAACTGACGAAAAATCCCTCCAAGGATTTGGCTCCAAATTTACCGTCCGGGAACAGTACACGGCGATCCAAAAGGTTCCACAAACGCTAGGTTCAGCTTTTGATGGTTTAGTAGCTCAAAGCATGTCTTGTTGTGAGGCTTGACTGTCAAAACACGATTAAGGGTGTAACACGCAGACGCGACTGCTTCGCTCTAGAAACTAATTGGAAGTTTTGAGTCAGCGAGCATAGTTCTTGCAGTCTCAATCAGTGTGCAATTCTTACGTTCAGCTACTCCAATTTTTTAAGGAGTATAAGGAGCATTAAATTCGTGAAGAATACCCTTATCGTTGCAAAATTCAAGCATTCTCTTGTTCTTGAACTCAGTACCATTATCACTGTGGATTCTCTTGATAGGCAACTGATATAGGTTTTTCAGCTTCCTAAAGAGAATCATAAGACCTTCAAATGTTTCATCTTTACTCTACAGGAAGAAAACCCATGAGAATCTTGAATAATCATCTGTCACGACAAGGCAATATAGATCTCTAGAGATACTTTTCATGTTCACTGGCCCAAAGAGATCCATATGAAGCCTTTCTAGTGGAAGCTTGATAGAGTTAAGCAGCTTTCTCGGGTGTGATTTCTTATGATGCTTCCCTTTTTTGCAACTCAGACAATCATCAGATAAGTGAAAATTTTTGAGATTGACACCCCCCACTAGGTCGTTATGCACCAAATAATTCATCTTTCGCAGGTGTATGTGCCCCATCTTTCGATGCCATAAGATTGACTCTTTTTCGGTAGCTTTAGAAACAAAGCATTGGACCTTCTTTGACGTAGTGGATGCAACGCTCATGTCTAAGACATAAAGATCATTTTCTCGAGGAGCGCACATGAGGATCCATTCCTCGTGAATTTTGAATCCCGGTTTGAGAATTAAGCATTCCTTGTCATTGAAGTGAGTTGTGAATTTCTTGTCACAGATTTGCGAGATGCTTAGTAGATTGTTCTCAAGCTCAGCAATGTAGTTCACCACGTCGATAGATACCACTCCGTTTGTGAGAATACCTTCACCCATTATTCATCCACCCTGTGTCCCAGCAAAGCCAACATAGCCTCCCAAGATAGCTTTTACGTCGTATAACAACGCAAGCATCTGTGTCATGTGTCGGGAAGCTCCACTGTCCATAATCCACTTTAACATGATTGACCTCGGAAGCCCCTGCACACATGTCGAAGAAACTATTTAAACGAAGAAACCCAAGCCTGCTTGGTCTTGGGTGGGTTTAGAATATCAAACTTTGGAACTTGATTTTGACATCTTGTTTGATTTCTGTTTTAGCTGGAATAGGTGTTTTCATTTCTACTAAAGATGGTTTGACTTCCCAAGTTTGTGTTTTCAGAATTGCCTTTTTAGAATAGAATTTTGAATCCTTTTGACGATTCTTGGTAGACGTTTCACCAATTTCAAATTTATAATTAAGTTGAATTGTTGATGTCACATTTTTATTGGATTCGTTACGTATTTTCAGAATTTGTTTTGGTACAAACTTGGGTGCTTTTTGCTTCACATCTTTTGTAGATCTGCTTGAGTTAGAAACAAGTTTTGGATTTATTTGAGAACATTGTCGTGCAATATGCCCGACATAATTACATTTGTAGTATGTCCTTCTATCCTTTCTAACAGAGGAATCTAAATCTTGTTTTCTACTCTCCTTTTCCTTTTTTTAAATTCAGCATTAGATTGTTTACCAATGCTCTCTCTTTCTTTTTCAGTATTTGTCCCATAGACAAAATTAATTTTCTTTGGAAAGTTCAACTTTCAAAACTTGTTGTTCTTTCTTTGCTTTGGAAAATGAAAACCTGCTCTCTGTTTTCAGGATAGTCCCCGACCATCTGATGGTGGTTTTGTAGACACATTTTGATTTAGAATAAAATGATGCATCTCGTTTTTCTAAAACAGAATGCCTGACTTCAACTAACTTGAACAACTTATCAACTCGATCAAGATTAACATTCTGAATTGGAAAATCCTCATCTGAATGTAGCTTATCAGATCCGTTCATCTTGTACACAACTACCTTTGGATCATTGTTTAAACTATTTTCTGATGATACAACATCCAGTTCAGATTTGTTAGACTCGTTTTCAAAACATTTTCGACCACAGTTTTTACCACTATAGATTCACAGTCACTTTCCGTTTTGGTGTATGTTACATCAATGTTCGCAGGCGACTCGTCTTTCTTCTTAGTTTTCAATTTTAAATTGAGCGCATTTTCCACCATGATAGTTTCGTACTTGCATAGCTATTCCACAAGGGCGGTGAACACGATCGTAACTTACACCTTTATGTTCATCAATTTTCTTATCTTCCATGCTTTCAGTTTTTAGAAGAATGTGATCAATAATGTACGAACTAGTAGAATAACTAATTAACAACTTGTTACCTGTTCTGTTTCGATTTTCATTTTCTCCAGTTCACTTTTTAGCTCAGCAGTTGTATTTAAATGAATATTGATGGCCATTTGTTTGTCCATTACAGTTGCCTTGAGCATTGAAAGTGTCTTGTCATTTTCTCTGATCACTTGTTCAAATTGTTTAATTGTTTTGCTTAATTTGTCATAAGCTTCTTTTGTAGAATTATAATCACATGACAAATAATCTGTATGACATTTCAGCTCTTTGTATCTTGTTTCTTTTTTGACACACTCTATGCATGGCTCTTTGCACTTCATGCAAGGTGTTTCTTTTACTGACTTATTTACTGACACGTTTACCTATTTGACTCTAGCTTCCTGAGCTTCCTCAGTAACTACCTCATTCACGTTAGTCATTAGAGCTTTGTCGGCTATGTCAGTCAGATTCTCCAAAGTCAACTGCTTGGTCACATCGATCATCTCTTCTATTTCAAACTTTTTCTCTTCTTCACAAGGTGGTTGATAGCTGAGTCGAAATAACCTACAAAATTTTTAAGAATGTCAGAAGGCAAAAGATGTTTAAATGCACTATCTAAGAGTTCTTCTTCCTCTAACGACGTGTTGTAATATTCTTCAGGTGCTTCGTCAGGTACCAGCAAATTCTTTGTTCTGGTTTTTGGAATATCTCAGCTACGAGTGCGAGGCTTTCATTCTTTGAAATGTATTTGTTCCAGTTGAACCCTTCATCTTCTTGGGTACAACCAAAGCCTTATCCTTTGAATTTGACGGACCATCTTCGATCTGCACTTACCTTGTCTAGGTTGGGGTCGATGATAGATGGCTCTTTTGTAGTAGTCATCCGCAAATGGATTTTGATTTCCATTGACTTCTCTGTTTGGGCACTCTATCTGGAAATGTCCCTTTCCTCTACACTTAAAGCACGTAACTTTAGCCTTATCAAACTCGAGTTTTTCATCAAGACCTCCCAAACTATCTCTTCTTGTGATTTCCATAAAACGTTGAGCTCTACGGACTATTAACACCATACACCAGTTGATATCAACCAGCTCCAACTCAACTAATCAATCTGATCATAATCTTCTTTGGTCATTTCAGGATTCCCAATCTTACCGACTACCAGACTTTCGTATGATTCAAGAACTGATGCAAGTAAAGCCATGTGTTCATTGAAATCTTGTGCGTTATCAAGATTTACAACAATGTTGCATGGAAGAATTCGCTGGTTTGCATTAGGTGGATTTCTTTAACCATTCTGAGGATTAATTGAGCTTTGTGAAGATTGAGGAGCTTGAGGAGAAATCGGGTTGCATGATGAAAATGACTGAAACCCACTTGATTGGTTTGATGGTGGACTTGTAGCATTGTTAGCGCTGAAGGCGGTTTGAACTTTGGCACTTTGTATATTACCAGCAGAACTACTTTTGTAGTACATATTCACATCTTGTTGCAGTGAGTGCCTTTGTTCTTTGCCATTTTCTGCATTTCTAGCTCGTGACCTTCTAATCATTCAATAAACCTTGGTAATGTGGAGTTAGTGTATTCCGTGCCATTTTTCATAATAGTTAGATAGGTCGTCCACTCTCCTTTTGCTAAAGAATCAACCATTTTATCAACCAGTTATTCATTGGTTTTAAAGATCTCCATTCGTTTTATCTGAACCACCAAATGACAATATTGTTCGATCAACTGCTTCACTGTCTCACCTTTCATCAGATTGAAAATATCGAACTCCTTGCTAAGTAGCGCTTTTCTTTCTTTTCGAAGTTGAGAACTTCCTTGAAACTTTACTCTTAAAGCATTCCATAGAGACTGAGCGTCATCATCGTGTTGAAGAAGTGCCATGATATCTTCTTTTACTGCCTGTTGCAGTATGTTCATCATCTTCTTTTCGTTGATAAACTTTTCTCTCTCTATATCCATCAGCTGTGCCAACGTCTTCTCAAGACAATTCTCACGGGTAGGTGCTATGTACTTTGACTCGATGGCAAACCAACACATGAAATGATTAGCTTGTACCCAGTTTATGAATCTCTCACACAAACTGTAATAATCTTCTAAGTTCATGAGCTTAGGAGGTTTCATCATGGTCCCATTTCGTTTTCTAAATCCATGTTCTGTGCTACGATAGTCGTAACAGCTGAAGCAACAAACGCATTGAAAAACTCTTCTTCCATTAAATCTGTAATTTTAGAAAAACAAACTTTTGACAAATTAGATATGAAACTTAAGAAAAACTCTTGGAAATGTCCTTCATGCGCGTGAACAGATACTCGTGTGAATTAGGTGGTTCGTGTGAGCAAGGTACTCGTGAGAGAGAGAAAGTTACTCGTGCGAGTGACCTTTCGTGCGAATCACTTACTCGTACAAATGACTTTTTTGAAATTTGAAAATTTTAAGAAAAAATTGTTTTACATGGTCGTACGGATGGCCGGTCATACAGATGGCCGTACGTACGAGTTGTCCCTCTACTCGTACTGTTAGCTCAGGTCACCAAACAGATGATTTCTATAATTTTGGTCATGATTTAGCTTGATTTTAGATCTGTAAGTTTCAAGGAATTGTTAATGTTAATTTTAACATTCGATACTAAAATCCTAGTCCAATTCTTCCATGGATTTGTCTAGATCTGAAATATGTATCAAGAAAAAGTAGAAATAGGAATCTACAGTGGTTGAATCTTGATTATCGACTGCTGAAACTTGTTGGTTGTCTGCTAAAACTTGATGTTTGTCCTCAAATCAGGCCTCAAGGCTCTGATACCACTTGTGAGAGGGGATCGACTCTCCTTTTATGAGCACCAGACCGATTTGACTAAGCTAACAGAGGTGGAATCCATTGCTAGCGAGTTGGACAAACAAACAATCAAGTATGCTGCTTAAACGTCTTTGCTTTGTATATTAATAAACGTGAAAGTTACAGACGAGTAAACAACTGGACAGGGCTTCACCGTAGTCACACACAAACAGATTACCACACAACACCCGAGCTCCACTATTTATAGGCCAACATGGCTCGCACAAGGAGTGAGTGTGTGTAGGCTCGTGCGAGTGGTGCCTCGTACGATCTTGTCACTCGTACGAGCCACAACAGTCACTCGTACGAGCCATATAAAACATATAAAATATATGACAATCTAAGCCCTATTTACATAACTGGCATATCCTAGACGTAAGCCATAGATATTATACACCAACAAACAAATAAGCTAAAAACAGAATTACAGTAAAGTGGGACGTGGCATAAATAATTGTGGCATCGTAACTAAAATCTTGATCCATTGTTTTTGTTGTGAACCCATATTCGGCTACCGAACTCCTGTCATATAGGTTAGAATGTTTAAAACATTAAATAATGATAAACTTGCTTCCACCAATATTATACTTCGATGGTGGCTACTATAAACATGGTGGCAACTGATGATGGAGATGTGGTGAATACAAAAGGTAGCTAAAAAGTTAGTGTATAACAAATAAAATAGATAGGGGTAGAATGCTTGACCCGATAATTTGGGCATATATGATATATTTACTTTTGGTTAGGTATATATGATATTTTCAATGTTTATAAGTGTATATATTAAATTAATCCTATTCATAAGAACATGTTTTTTTCTTTTCATTTTAGACATTATTGGTTATGACATTGAATGATTTAAACAAGACAACTACAAAAGCTGATAAAGCTACCAAGAAGATGTGTTAGGGTATTAGTTTTATATTTTCAAATAAATATTGATCATCACAATAATATCCACAAATAAAGAGATATTATCATAAGCTATTTTTCAAAATCATTCAAATAGTCAACAGTTTTACAACAATCATTTTCAAATCTCCCCCTCAGCAGATCACTCATTAGAGCTATTCGTAATTAAGAGAATGTGTGCAAATTTATTAATAGGTCACTAACAGGTGTGATCTATTTATACATGTACTAAAGCTCTGTTCGTGATGTGCTGAAGTCACTCTAATAGCGACATCTAACATTTCTAATAGAAAAGATTCTCAGATGTGCGCAAACATATGAGCAACCCTTTCATCTGATCTAGGCTATACAAAAATATTGATAAGATAAGTAGTGTTACATTGAATAAACACTGTCTAAGACATCCACTGTTGTAGTTGTCCAAACATCTGTTTGGCCTAACAGATGTTTGGTCCTCTTCAACAGACCTTGGCTTGATCAAGGCTTTAGTCTTCAATAGATGCTAGTCTTCAACAGTTTGTTGTATTCATGAACAATGGTTCAAAGTCTTCATCAGATATTAGCCAATCCCTTAAACAAATGTTTTGAATAACTGTTCAAGATTCACTATCTTTGAGGAAAGAATTGCTTCATTTGTTGTTTATTTCTTGATCTAAGAATCATGTTTTGGCTTTTGGATATCACTATTTTTTTGTAGGTCTAACAATCTCCTCTAGAACAGATGATGCCAAAATAGATGTTTATTCGATCAACTTTTATTCTCTCATCAACTATTTTCTTATTTGACCTTTGAATTGTAATTCATAGTCAAGAGAAATATTGTCTTATGGGTCTCTTTCCAGTGGTAGACTTATCAAGTCTTGAAGATCTTCAATTTTATAGCCTGAGGCACTTTTCATTGTGATCTTCTCCACTTCTCCACTAGTCCTGAGTAGAGTCAGTTTATAGGTGTCTTTGTTTGACTTCCATTTTAAAATTCTTTGACCAGGGAGATTTCCTGGGACCAGAGTTATTTTTGATGAGTTTGGAGATACTAGTCTTCCCATGATTATGTAGGCTAGATCTTCTTTTCTGGTAACCTTCTTCAAATTATATTTCTTTTTAAGAAATTACCTTGCAACTTTTATTATGATTCTTTCTAAAGAGAATTCAGAGGGAGTTATCAATGTCTTGATAGGGAAGTCTAGTTGTTCATACTCTGGTCTTTTTGGCAATGATGGATCCTTTTCTATTTGGATTTCCAACTGTTTGTAGCTCTCAAAGGTTGTTGACTCATTCCATTTGCCCAAAGTCTTCATGGTGCCACTATTCGCAAATCCTGCAGATCATGTTAGCATAGCCTCTTAGTGCTTCGACCTTTTTTGTTTTCTTCATGGTGCCACTATTCCCTTGATTTCTTTCAAGGATCATTCTTTTGGCTTGCCTTTTCTTTAATGCCAAGTATTCTTCAACAATAGCTAGACTAGCAAGGCTGGTAGGTGGTGATAATGATGATGGAATAGATGGTTTATTTATTTTGGTTGAAGGAGTTCTGATAGGAGAGGTTATCATTTTTCTTTTTCTTGTTTGTGGGATAGGTGGGAGTGATTTGATAAGAGGTGAAGTTGTACATCTGTTGGTTTTTGGAAATACAAACAGATGTTCGTGTTTCAGTGGTTTGAGATGGAATGGATGGGGCAGTGGTTTGAGTGGTAGGTGGAACAGTTGTTTCGTTTGGGTGGTTTAGGCCTTTTTGGTAGGATTTGCAGGTGGGAGCTTTCTCAGACTATCACTACTCTCCCTCTTTTTGGCATCATTTGCTGGATGCCTAGGAATTGGAGTAGCACTTGTAGCTTGAAGAAGATAGTCTTTTATGCTCTTGATTTCTACTTGGGTATTTGTAACCTAGCCTCAACCATATTTCTGATCTCTCCATTTGTAATTTATGAGCAGCATCTGCAGACTTCTTTTTGTTGGTGAACATTTTATATGTCCACCACTGTGCGAATAGGCTAGATAGAGCATGTGTTGAATATTATATAGTTTAGTGAGAAAAACAAACACATGACACGAAGCTGAGGATATAACACCTTCGTTCGAAGGTAACTACCTTTGTTCGAAGGTAACTACCTTCGTACAGAGGTAAGATAGTCCGCACGAAGTTACGTCCACACCAAACCCATGTCTATATATAGCGTCGTGTGTTCAGAGTTAGATACGTTTTTTAGTTCCGAGAGGGGAAATGCTATTTCTACTGCTTGTAAAGATGTATACTCTTTCGGTATGAACGTATCATTCGACTTACGCTTCTACTCTGTTCTTAATAATATTCTACCGAATTAGTTCTATTCTACCTGAAATTCTGTCTAAACCAGCCAGATCCTTGACTTTCAATTGGTATCAGAGCTACAGTACCAATTCAATGAATCTATCAGTTGATTGAATCACTTACGCTCATGAATTATGAACATTTACGGACAATCCATGGAGAAAATTAAATTTGAAACCATAGGATTGTTTAGAAATGTGTTTCTACCATGTTTATTAAAGAATCATCATGAAATTCGAAGAAATAAAGATTTTGGATCAAAATATTGAATCAAAATTGTTCGCACGAAGGAACTACGTTCATACGAAGGTACTACATCCGTACGAAGATACTACCTATGCATGAAGGTACTACCTCCGTACAAAGGTAAATTACCCTAGTACGAAGGTACTCAAAGGCATTTTTTTATCGTGGTGACGAGACGAGTATCCAAAAAAAATTTGGTCATTGAAATTTTTTTCGAGTTTCTAACAACAAATACGGGCTGTTCGGGGACCCCGTCAAGAAATTCAGAGAATATATTTGATAATACGAAGTTGAAGATAATGGGGTAGTCATTGATACCTATGTAGACTGTTTATCATCCGGTATAATGACTATTAATGGGTCTTAAAAGAAAAATCCGCACTGATGAAAAACACACTTTTGTGAACCAAAATGACACATTTTCCGCATTAGTATAGTTTTTCAGTTAACAGAGTGGAATGATTTTGCCAAAATTTAGGGGGAAATTTAGTGATTAGTTTAATAGAGGTCAGAATTTGCAAAAATGAAGGGGAATATAAATTTCATAGAATATACTGAAATTTCAACATTTTTGAAATTCGTGACATGCAATAGTATTCGGGTGGTTCCGACTTCAAATTGTCCGGGGATGCATTTGATCTGTATTTGTTAGTTCGTGATCATAGAAAGTTCAGATTCTCCATATCAAGATCGGATTGATGTCTTAGGGTTTGAGTCTCGGGTCTTCGTCAAGCCGGTTTGCAGGGTTATTGTCTATACATAAAAGATTTCAGAGGAGTTAAAGATATTAGAAACACAAATGTTCAATGATAGTTTAAAAGTGTCAGAATGTTTAATATTCGAGCAGAGGAATTGTTTTTCGGACTAAACGCTGAGCAATGATGATGTTTGTTGATTAAGTTGCTACCGGGACTAATGGAGAAGACCATATATTTGTTATTGTGACTGAAGATGAAGAATGTGATTTTGATCGTGGAAGAATGTTTATCAGATCTGTGTGGTTACTAGGTGATTTGTTATCCGATGAAGATTTCCTGATTATAGAGATTACCATTTTGCTGATCAATCATTCAGGAGTGTGCATAAAGGTGATTACGGAAAATGGGATTTCAGATATTCACGGGTATTCATTGATTTGAAGTTTACTAGTGTGATATTTGAAGTTTCTGTCAATTGCCAGTTGGGTTTTTTAAGATTAAGAGAGTCTGAGCTCACCTGCTAAAGTGTTAAATCAAAAATCAAACACGGATGTGATTAAAGTCGAGATAGAGAAAGCTCAATGGATTAATTTCGAGTTGGTGATTATTCATGAAGATTGTAGTTATGCAAATCAGAGGACGTCGGGAACCGTGCAAACAAGGATCTGAAGATTCATTCCAGTGGGAATTTGTGCATAATGAAGATAATGTAATCCCAAATCATCAATCAAGGAGGAATTATCTGAAGATATCAAGATGTCTGATTGAAGTTGCAGAATATTCAAACACGACACTAATATTTCAAGATCAAGATTCGACAGTGACGGCCAAGGGGGAAATTGTTGGTGCATATTTTTTATGTTCGCCACTGTGCGAATAGGCTAGATAGAGCGTGTGTTGAATATTGTATAGTTAAGTGAGAAAAACAAACGCTTGACATGAAGGTGAGGATCTGACACCTTCGCACGGAGGTAAGCTACTCCGCACGAAGTTACGTCCGCAGCAAACCCCTATCTATATATAGTGTCGTGTGTTTAGATTTAGATAAGTTTTGGAGTTCCCAAAAGGGAAAGCATGTAAAGATATACACTCTTTCGGTATGAATGAATCATTCGACTTCCGCTTCTACTCCGTTCTTAATAATATTTTACCGAATTAGTTCTATTCTACCCAAACTTGTGTCTAAACCCGCCAGATCCTTGACTTTTACTTTTGTAGTTGGAGATAAGTTTGGGCATGAAACCAAACTTTTTCTGCAAGTTCTACATTTGTCGGAGGTGCAGAGTTTTGTACCAAAATCTTCATCATGTATTTTATCTTAGACACTGATGTTTCAAGATTGTATACTCTGGCCATCAATTTTTTGTGTCTTAATTCAACAACTAAACAAATAGAATCATTTGAATTCCCACAAGAAGTCGTTGTATTTGTTTTTGAACCAGATTCCCCTTTTCTTTGGTACTTGGGTCTTTCAATTGTTTTTTAATGTACTATTGTAGACTCAACAATTGTTGCCTTCAAGGGGGTCTGAGATATGTAACCATTGTCCAACTGTGAGATTATTGTCTCTACAATTGTAGTGGTTGCGCCACTTGAAATATCTTCCAATGTCTATTAAGACATTGGAGGTGTAACCTACCCTACTTGTGGGTTAACACTGATTCCTATACTTACCCTAGTCACTGATGTGGTAAACTCTCAATGAATTATTATTGAAAGGAACTTGGTTGGTGCAAGTCAGGGTTATCAAGTGCATCAAGCAATATTTGTAATGGTGATGGACATAATGAAGTGGGTGATGGTGTAGAAAGAGAAGTAGCCCTGGGTGATGGCTTGAGTAGAGATAGTCAAGTGATGTATCTCCCCCTTGATGTGAGTCTCCTGTGCTTAAAACACTTTTCTTTTGTGAGGAAAAGTGAAGAGTTTGGATAGATGGAGGTGTTTGCATTTACTATGAGGATATAACAACAGATGCTTGCTACTTTTGTGATACAACAGCTTTCTCTGGCACCTCAGCTTCTAGAGTAACCTTTTTTGGGATTTTCTTTTTAGTTTTGTGCTTGCGGATAGATGTAAGTTGTTTTGGAAATGGCTGGTGTGTTCCACAACACTAGGTTGTGTACTGTGCTCTCTAGGAGTGTGGTATCTTCAACAAATGTTGTAGCATATGTTGCTGGTTTTTCTAAAACATTTTCTTGACTTTTTTTCAGCATGTGAGTAAAAGTTTTGTTAGAAAGACTTTTAATTTGAAAACCCTATTCTCTTGCAAGAATGTTTTCTACGAGGATCCCTTTTAAAAAATACAGCTAATATATCTTGGGTAAGGGAAAAGCTTTGGGCTTATTTTCTTTCTTAGCTTTTACATTAGCAACCATATCCAAAAATAAAGCATTTGAAAAACTAAAATCTTAGTTTGACAAAATGGCATAACCCAAATATGGTGTTTTTTAAAGGATTTTGTTAAATGAAATGGTTTTTGGTGATAAGCAAATGAGTAGTGTATGGAAGAAAAATTTCATGGCATGTGACAATTTTGGTTTGTAAATAGTTGCTACTACCATTTGACCCTCATACCCTCGCTCGATGAATTCATGACGAAGATCAGATTTTCGAAAAGAATCACTACCTGTCTCATCATTTAAGGCAAATGTGGTGATCAGTTGTGGGGTGATCTGAATGGCAGTATCGTTTACAGTTGAAATTATAGTGGAGAATTATCCGTCACGAAGTAGAACATCGGGGTTTGCCCAAAAATCTTTGATGTTGTCAAGGTGAATGGGTGCATTAGCGATAAGAATGTTGTGGTACTTTGATGCGGTCATAGTGTCGATGATTGAAAGAAACTCTTTATTTGCAGTGGTTTGTACCTAAAATGGAAGATAATTGTGGGGTGGTTTCAATGTAAGATCCATCATGTGAACATGAGAAGACCCTTTTTAGAATCACTTAGTAGAAAATCTTTTGAGTGTAGTGAGAGAATATTTTAGAGAAGCACTGAAAAGAGGATATAATATTCTTGATTGAGGAGAGGGAAATTTTGGTATTTGAAAAATCAGTGTTTATCACACAAGTAAGGATAACCCTTGTTTGATTAGGGTCTCTATAAAGTTTTTTCAATCAGAGGTGATGACGTGGCCAAACGGTTACGTTTTTATGATGTGGCGGGCTTTTATTTGTTAAGCCAAAGCTCTGTTTGATCAAAGCTAAGTTTAACGAAACCTTTTGAAAAAGAAAGATAAGGTCTGTTTTCAAAATATCTAATTCAAATCTCTTTTGGGCTCAACAGACTTTTGAACAACGTGATCAGTGTTTTGAAACAGCTGTTTGAATCTTTGCTCAACCGAGTTTTGAAAATCCTCTGTTTGAAACCTTTATTGGGTTCAACATTATTTTGGGTGAAAACAATGGCTCTGTTTGACTTTAAACGTCAAACAATGGTTTTGAAAACATTGGTTCTTTTGCCTCAAACCATGTTTATTACACTTGAACAGACTTTCGAACCAATCAAACAATTGTTTAACTCTTTTTAATAGAGTTTTATTTTTGGTGATCTTATCAATCCTTTTCTTCTTTTAAAAGATAAGATTTTGAATTTTCTAACTTATATTTTAGTGTTTTTATTTGGAGAGAAAGAAATCTCAATCTCTATTTAACATCCCAATTCTGGTGATCAGTCTTTCAAAGGTAGATGTTTCTAAAGCTTTTGTGATCACATCTGTCAATTGATCTTTAGTGGGAATATGGTGGAGTGAAATTACTCCCTTTTCATAACAATCTTTTACAAAGTGATGATGAATGTCAATGTGCTTTGTTTTTTAGTGTGACACATGGTTCTCGATAATGTTTTCAGCTGCTTGAATATCCAAAGATAATGATGTCATTAAAGTAGTTATACAAAAATCAAGTAGTTGATTCTGAAGCCATAGGAGTTGAGTATGGCAACTTGCAGCATCTATATACTCTGCCTCTACTGTAGAGTTAGAGACTTTTGTTTGCTTTTTTCTTTGCCATGAGACCAAGGCATTAACTAGGAATTGGCAACCTCTTGATGTTGACTTCATTGTTTTGTCACAGCCAGCAAAGTCACTATTTGAGAAACCTGAAAACTCAATATTTCTATTAGCTGGATACCAGATACCAAGTGTGGGAGCATGTTTTAGGTATCTGAATATCCTTTTCACAGCCACTAGGTTTGACTTTCTAGGTGATGCTTGATATCTTGCACAAACACATGTTGCAAACATAATATCAGGCCTTGATGCAGTCAGGTACATCAAAGACCCAATCATACATCTGTAAAGTGACTGAGCTTTCAATTCATATTTTACATCAGATATGAATGGCTTGGATGTACTCATGGGGGTAGCACATGGATGATAATCATTCCTGTCAAACTTTTTCAAAAGAGTTTTGACATATTTGTTTTGATAAATGAAAGTTCCATTTCTAATTCTGGAACTTGGAGATGAAGAAAACATTGTAGCTCCCCGATGGAACTCATTTCAAATTGAGTTTTCATCAATTTTCTAAAGTCATCACACAATTTTTCACATGTGGATCCAAATATAGTATCATCCACATAGATCTAAACTATTAACAGATCTTTCCCTTCCCTTTTTAGAAAAAAAGGTTTTATCAATTTTACCCCTTTTAAATTTGTTGGATAAGAGAAAATTGGATAAAGTATCATATCAAGATTTAGGTGCTTGTTTAAGTCCATACAGAGCTTTGTTTAGTTTGTAGATATAATCAGGATGGAATGAGTCTTCAAATTCAGGTGGTTGACACTTGACACACATAGACCTTTTCTTGGAATTTACCATAGAGAAAAGCACCTTTAATGTCCATCTAATACACCTTCATGTTGTGGATGACAGCAAAGGCCAGAAAGAGTCTTATGGCTTCCAACCTTGCTATAGGAGCAAAGGTTTCATCATTATCAATTCCTTCTTCAAGTTTGTACCCTTGAACCACAAGCCTGGCTTTGTTTTTTATAACTATGCCTCTTTTATCAGTTTTATTTTTAAAGACCCATTTTGAACCAATTGGACAAATATCCTCTGGTAATGGTATAAGTTCCCATACTTGTTGTCTTTTATATTGGAAAAGCTCTTCTTGCATGGATTCTACCTAAATGTTGTCTTTTAATGCCTCTTGGTATTTGACAGGTTGGATGAGTGATAGAAAGCCTACAAATAGGCAGACGTTTGAGGTTTGGCTTCTTGTGACCACTCCTGCATTGATGTCTCCTATGATTTGTTTTGGTGGATAAGATCTATGGAAAATAGTGTTTGTAGTGTATGGATGATGGAATTTTATGGTGAACCTTTGTTGCCATTGTAATATGGTCAACAGTGGTTTGAAATGGTGGTGGAGGTATTGGGCCAAGTGGTGAATTAGTTGAATATGAGGATAGATCAGTGGTTTGACCATAGGCAGCATCAAAGGTTTAGGGTTGACAATGGTCAACAGTGGTTATAGTTATAATGGACCAACTATTGTTTGGTACAAAAGAACTTTATGGGTGAGATGAGACTTTGTATTAAGATGGTACCTCAATATCAAACTGTAATCCTGTTGTGTTGCACTTTGTTTTCCTGTATCAACACCAACCTTAGCAGTTACTTCTTCAAAATTGAATTTACAAAATCAAATAAATCTGCAGGGTTTCTAGGGATGTTCAAGGATGATAATTCATTGAATTTTACATTCAATGTTTCGTCTATAGTCCACTTTTGCTGTAAAACACTTTATAGGCCTTGGCTCTAAAATAAAATCCCAAGAAATATCCATAGTCCACTTTTGATGTATACTTTGAAATTGAATGTTTGAGATTCAAGAGAAAGCATGGACACCCAAAGACTTTAAAAATGATATCAATTGCTTTATTTTGAACAAAATCACGTAGGCAGTCTTTTGATGCCTAGGATCTATTAAGACCTTGTTTTGAACATAGCGTGCGGTATTCACGGTCTCTACCCAAAAAGAGAATGGTAGGCCAAAATCTGCAAGCATAGTTCTTGCAGCCTCAATAAGGGTTCCGTTTTTTTTCTCTCAACAACCCCATTTTGTTCAGGTGTTCTGGGAATTCTAAATTGTCTTAGTATCTCTTTGGATATGCAGAATTCATCAACTTCTTGGTTTATGAATTACTATCCCATTATCACTTCTGATGGACGTTAAAGGATGATCATATTGTTTTTGTATTTTTATGATAAATTCTTGTAAGATTCCTTCAGTCTCATCTTTTTAGTGAAGGAAGAATGTCCATGTAACCTAGAATAATCATCAACTATCACTAAGCAGTATCACTTTTTTCTCAGGCTCATGATTTATACTGGCCAAATAAGTCCATATGCAACAATTGTAAGCATTTGGTTGTTTTGGACTCTTCCATGGGATTGTGTGAAACCTTGTGTCGTTTTCCTTTTAAACATGAGACACATTGTTCATCACATTAAAATTGTTTTTTTGGTAGACCTCTAATAAGTTTTTCCTTTGTTAGAGTGTTAATAGTTTTTAGATTAACATGTCCCAACCTTCTATCCCATAACTCTATCTCTTTTGTAGAGGCAACATAGACTAAGAAAACATTCATATAAGGGTTTTCTTTGGACATCTCTACTACATAAACATTGCCAGTTCTATGAGCAACAACTTATGCAGTACTTTCAGCTATAATTATGTCAATCTTTTTGACAACCTTAGGTTAAACAAAATTAACAAGTTGTCTTTGTAAAAAATGAGCTATTGCCTTTGTCACTCATTTGTGGACACTGAGTAAATAAAATTTTAAATTTGTCTATTAGATTGATATTTTCAAATTTTAGCTTTCCAACTTTGACACTCCCTGACCCTAGTACAGTTCCTTTAGATTTATTTCCAACGGAAATATCACCACCTCCATGAATATGTAAGTTTGTTAGTAGAGCTTTGCATCCAGTCATATGTCTAGATCCTCCACTATTAACATACCATAGGCTATCTAGGCATGGAGATACTCCCAATTTGTTGGCCATAAATGCACAATCGCAATTATTCACATCTTCAGATGTATTCCAAGGATCATTTTTGTTTACAACTATATCACTAACATTTTCACAAACTGTTGTTTGTACTGTGTTAGATATACCTTCAACATTATGAATGTTAGAAGTTTTATTGTTGTTTTTAACAATTTCTTTGGTTTCATTGAATTCCTCTTTCAATTCAACCCATATCTCTTTTGCACTATCAACATGTGATAGCTCTACATAGATCTCGTTTAGTAGAGCTCTAGCAATTATAATTAGTGCTTTGTGTTGATGCAGTATGTCTATCACCTGCGTCTTTGGGTCATGTTTGTGTATGTAATAGGGCTGAATTGTTAGATTTGAATATGTAGTTAACTTCGCAAGAAGTGAAGTTTCACTTCGTACGAAGGTAACCTGGTTCACTTAGTACAAAGTGAAGTTCACTTCGTGCAAAGAGACTCACCTAGCATGAAGTGAAATGTCTATATATAAGTGTGCTAGGTTCTTGAGTCTGTAAGCTGTTTTGTTTTGTTGACTGATACGGCGAAGCCTTGTAAGATTTCTCTTAGGATCGTAAACGTTAATCAATATTAATAAGATAAAGTGTTTAAACAGTAAATCTTGAACTTGTCACTAGTTTAACATGAATTCTGTTCATATTAAACTAGGCAAACAGATTAGGACCTGAGCTTATTGGTTGATTTCAAAATCTAAGGTATTGAAAAATTTACAACCACAAGAAGTCTTCAGAAAATGTGAAAAAGAAGTCCCCTATGTTTGTTCCAACACACATTTTGAAAAGAGACAATGAATCAAACAATGTGAAGCCAACAAATTCTAATGTTTCAAACAAAGAAGTTGGTGAATCATCGAGCAAAAATGAACTAAAAGATTCGAAATTTTATCCTAAACAAGCATTTTCAAAATAACAACTTAGGTGATAAAAGCAAAACCATATTCTAAAGAAGTTAAAACGACTGTTTCAACTATGACTGATAAAAAGGTTGAAGTTGAACAAGAGTTTGAAATCAAGAAAGAAAGTGTTAGTGTACCAAAAGTGGTAATCCCGAACCCACCCAAGACCGTCAAGGCATGGGTCTCTCTATTCAAGTAATAGCTTAATTGCGCGAGCAGGACTCCCGAGATCAATCATTTCGATGTGGATATTGGATAGTGGAGCTTCTCAGCACCTGACGGGAATGTTAGCCTTGCTATACGATGTCAAATCAATCCATGGAGGCTACGTTGGGTTCACGGGTAATCAAGGTGGAAGTATAGTCAGCGAGGGGATTCTAACAAACGGTGTGGTCTCTTTCGATAAAGTCAACTACATAGCAGAGTTAGAGAACAACTTGTTGAGTATTTCCCAGATTTGCGATAAAAAGTTCACAACACACTTCACAGATAAGGAATGCTTAATTCTGAAGCCGAGATTCAACATACCTGAGGAACGGATCCTGATGCGTGCTTCTAAAGAGAATGATTTATATATCTTAGATATGAGCATTGAGATAACCACGATGAAAACTGCACAACGTTTCGTATCCAAAGCAATAGAAAAAGAGTCGATCATGTGGCACATGAAAATGGGGCATATTCATCTTATGAAGATGAATTTCTCAATTCACAACAATCTAGTTGAGGGTGTAAATCTGAAGAGTTTTCATCCGAGTGACGACTGCATAAGTTGTAAGAAAGGTAAAAAGCGTTAAAAGTCGCACCCAAGGAAGCTCCTGAACTCTATCAAACTTCCACTAAAGAGACTACACATGGATCTCTTTGGACCTGTCAACGTCCGTAGTATTTCAGGAGATCTGTATTGTCTTGTTGTGACTGCGACTACTAAAGATTTTCATGTGTGATGTTCTTAGAAAGCAGAGACAAAACATTTGAAAATCTGATGATTATGTTCCGAAAGATGGAGAACCTGTATCACTTACCGATTCGATGAATAAGAAGTGACAACGGTATAGAGTTCAAAAACAATCGGATGTTAGAGTTCTTCAATGACAAAGGAATTTCCATGAATTCAGTGCATCTTATACTCCACAACAAAATGGTGTAGTTGAACGCAAAACAAATCCCTGATAGAAACAGCAAGAACCATGCTCGCTGATTTGAAATTGAGAGTCAGTTTTTGGAGCGAAGGAGTGGTGTCTGCATGCTATACACTAAACAGAGTTTTGACGGTCAAGCTAAATAAGAAGACGTGTTTCGAGCTTCTTAATCAATTAAAGCCAAATCTGAAGTATTTAGAACCATTTAGGTAACCGTGCACCGTAATTGATGCTAATGGCAAATTCGGGGCTAAAGCGTTAGAGGGATTTTTCGTGAGATATGCTAGTTCGCTTCTCAGAGTATATATAGCTATCATAAACTAGGTTATTGAAGCTCAGAACATAGATTGTCAAAGATATACGTATCCAACACAGAAACCAAGAGATGTTTCGCTATTCAACTATGATAGTCTCTAGGATTCTTTCAAGCTTCCAGCTAAACCAACAGAGGAGGAACTGTTAGTTCTTTATTAAAGTCCTGGATACGGCGGTTCTAGATGAAAGTTTAGGCATAATATCACTAATTCAGTAGAATGTTATTAAGAAATGAGTAGAAACAGAATCAGCGGAAGCTTCATTCATTCATACTGAAAGAGTATACATCTTGTCATACTAGCGAAATTCTGATGAAATTCACCAATGTTTCCCCTTTTTCGGAACTTCAAAACATACAAAACAATAAACACACGAAACTATTTATTGACATGTTTTACCCGCGTGCGAAGTGAGGAAATTACCTTCGTGCGAAGGTAGCTTACCTTCATACGAAGATAACAATTACCTTCATACGAAGTGAGCTATCACTTCGTACGAAGTGACATATATGTACCACTCACGTTCATACTTGGGTCATGTGTTCGTATCTAACCTATACAATATTCAACACACGCTCTATCTAGCCTATTTGTACAGTGACGGACACAAAGTGCATCAAAACTTTATCAGCAATAGCAAGCGTCATCTCAAGAACAAGTTCCGAGACCAATCGTCATTACTCAAACACCTGTTGGTACTCACTTTGAGGATCGATTCGAGCCAAAATCTGATTTTGTATAAGAATCAAGATGAACAAACTCAAAAATATACAATTAGCCCACAAATCTCTCTAGAAAGTGTGTTGCTAAACCCTAAACATCTCATTCTATTTATAGCCTAAACTACTTAGGCTAATTACATTTCGGCCCCTAGGGATAATAACTTACCAAAAGTAGCATTGAACATGAAAAACTAATTAGCCATGATAATAAATAAATTTTGTCTTAAACAAAATATATTTAATTAACTGAAGTAATATAACTATCAGGTCTTGATCTTACACACGCCATATCTTTCTTCGATTTTCTCGTGTCGACTTGCGTGTTGACTTTGACTTGTTGACGTTGACTTTATCAACTTGACTCGTTGATTACCTTAGACTACCTGAAGTAATATAACTATAAGATCTTGATCTTCCACACACCATATCTTCTTCGATCTTCTCGTGTAGACTTGCGCGTTGAATTTGACTTGTTGGCGTTGACTTTGTTAACATGACAAGTTGATAACATTAGACTACACGTTTTAGACCCAACAATCTCCCCCTTAGGCTAAAGTTATCAAACTCTTGTATTATCTTTAGAATCGTCAATTTCATGCGTGTTGTGATCTTCAATTTGGCAATTTTCAGTCTCAATTTTAGACCCAACAATCTCCCCCTAGACTGATGCTTTCCAAATTGTCTTTACTGAAGATCTTCTTTTGAAACTTTGCACTTTGAGTACTTTATCTAGATAAGCTCCCCCCTTTTTGCATGCATCATCTTTGATAGGCCCGAACAAACTTTTCAACCTCTCATTTTCTTGAGTGAAGCAGAAGATGCAGGAGGAAGATTCATAGCTCGATATCTTCTACAATCTTCTAGAAACATGTGCTCTGTTCTGGTATCTTGCTCACCTGATGACCGGCCATCATTGAAGCAAATAGTCAAAGTAGCATGTTCACAATCACAAACACAACTCCAAGTTTCCTTTTAGATAAATTCAACATACAAACAAAACCGTATTCATCTGTAGTGTGCCATCAAATGAGTATCTCAAATGGTTTTTTTAACTTCCAACCTTTGAGATATATAACGGATCGGATACGAGAACATACAAACTTGAAACGCCTAGGCACACTTCAACTTTCTTCAAGACAGCTTCGACTCAAGAATGATTCCTGGTATGTTTGTCCATTTAAATCCATGCACCATTCTTTCGACATACATTTGGTGATTAATTATCATGTTTTCGGTAAACTTAGGATGAAGCTAGTAGACCCCACACATGTTCGGTTAAACTTTTTTATCTTCATGGTCTTTTGAAATGACTACCGTAACAACGTTAAAATAATGTATACCAGGTGATGACAGCTCCCAGATCTATGTTTCCATAAGCAGAGGAGATGATCACCTTAAATCAGATGATGAGAGCTTCAAGTCTATGTTTCCATAAGCAGAGAAGATGATCATCTGATTAGAGAGCGTAGCTAATATAATATATTTACTTAATATATGTACGCGCTTTGGCGTATCTTTTATTCCTATTGCACGACATTAACATTGCCTATCTTTTTGCTCTTTTTGAGTTGCACACATTGGTGTCTTTTCATTAAGTATATATATATATGTGTGTGTGTACAACATTGTGTGTCTTTTTTTTTTGAACACCTAAATCTAATCTCGCAACATCTTTTGGACATAATCGGTTCATTCAATCCTACAACAAGGTGGGTATCCACATTATCATATGATCTTTATCTTTATCACCAAGATGTAGTTTACTTGTCTGAAATGCTGAATCTACCGACATATCGTTAACTTGGAGCCGCAACTTCCATTAGATCCTATTCATTTGAAGACATAATCAAGTTAGTTCCTATCATTTCTCATATAAGATCATAATATGTTGCAATAATTGCATCCCTTGGTCAAGAAAATATTTTAATACTTCCCCTAAAATTTTATTTTTGTACGACTTACTGAAAACTGAAAAATTATAAAACATGTATTTACAAAATAAACTATTCCACATCAAGCACATAAAACGTATATCAGCAAGAAAATGACCGTGTTACTGCAGTGTCGATTGCGCGACCAGGTTAGATACCATGACCAAACCTATTAATTTCCTCTTCAAACTTGTATCTGGAACAACCACTGATAATAACCAGTGTTACTAACAGTCCTCCTTGGATTTTCCTACAATCATAAGCAATTCAATTAGAAAGTGGAACCCAAGCCATCATAGTCTTGGGTTGTCCTCTTTCATCAAAATAAGAAACCTCCCGATATGCCAAATCTTTTGCCTCATTGATTTATTTTACAACCATTGGTTTGACTCGCCAAACCTGTGTTGGTTTAAAAATTTTGTTTGTAAAAGATTCAAAGTTTGAAATAATTTTATGTTTAAGACCCGGAGGGAAAGATTGAGGTTTTGATTTGTTGGTCCTTTTTATCCTTAAATCATGTGTAATCGGCTTCACATGTGGAGATCTGGATGGAATATCCTTCATCCGATCATTCAAAGATGTATGCTTTTTAACCTTTGATCCAGAGAAGCAATACTGGTTGCCTTTACCATTTGGGCCATATCATTATGGGCATTGCTTGAGCACATGACCTTCTTTTCCACATTTAAAACAAGCCTTGAATGGCTTTTTATGCTTTAAAGTCTCGTGTGATGCAACTAGGGGTGGGGATTGCTTTGAGCTTGACTTAGCATGTTGACAAACGTGAGGTTTGACAACTTCAGATAATCTTTTAATCTTTGAGTCCACAAGACTTTCATTTGTCTTTGATTCATCATCTGAACTCGGGCAATATTCTTGATTTACTAGACTTGCAGAGTCATTTGTGGATGTTGGTTCTTGAATACCTGTTGGTTCAAGGTTTTCAACATTTTTACCAACATCTGTTACTGAAGTTTCCGAGTCATTTGAGCTTTCCCATTCTTGGTATGACTGAAAATCTGAATCGCTTTGAGAATTATTGCTATATGATGGAGTAAACTCTAGAATTTCTCCAGTTAAGAACTTTCTAAACATGTTCTTTTCAAAAGAGGGCACAAAAACTAGTGGTACATAAACAGATTTATCATTACAAAAAGCAGATTTTAAGTCAGCACATTCGACACTCAAGTCACAAGCATCAAATTTAGGTCTACGCCTATTGCAGTTGTCCATCTTAGTTAAAGAGTTATTAAATTCATTCCGAATTAAAGTTTTGTTTGATTTACCACAATTCCTGGCGAACCAGTTAATAGTAGTATAATTGTCGCTTGAATACCCTATTCCTATTTTCGTGCCACCACATTTCTCATCGCACACATTCTCCTCACGCTCAATTGGATCTACATTTCTTTCAGAAACGTTAGTATTTTTGTCATTTTCACAATCGACACTTTGAGCAATTAAATCATTTTTATCAATTGAATCATTTTCTTGATGTGGAGTTGGCATGGGTACATAGTTTTTGCTGTGAGGAGGTGGAAAAATTCTTCTTTCATTTCCAAGCTTATCTTTGTACCCAATGCCATCTTTCACGTATGTTGGTCGTTGACAGTTTTTAATATCAACCAGTGCCTTCTTGCTTACATTCCATTTGTCGTTGGTGATTTGCAATTTATTGTTTTCATTTTTAGATTTCTTGAGTTTTTCAGTTAAATCATTTATAATGAAATCTTTTTTGAAAACAAATTCTTTTAAAATTTGCATTTTAGCTAAAGTTGAGTTCAACTTTCTCTGATATGCAGCTTCATTCTGTTTTAGTTCTTTCTTAAATTGCAAAACTCTTTTTTTTCTCTAATTAGGTCATGATTGAGGGATTTATAGTGAGCCACAACGTTAACACATGGTTGTGAGCACAATTTCACTTTAAGTTCGTAGGGTATGCTGTTTACCAAGTCTTTTTCTTCTTTCTCTTTAGAGTAATCAACTTTCATTGCTGCTGCAAGAGCTTGATCTATTTCCTTCTTGACACTGCTACTAGCTTCCTCCATCATAGCTTGAGCATCACCGACCACAATAGTCTTTTCAATACACCGTGGAGCCTTTGTAGAGCTTGCGGAAGCATTAAGTAAGATGCACTAGTACTTTGAGAGCTTAAACCACCAGAGGTTATGGGGGCAAGGAATGCCATGTTCTTGGGAGCAGCAACAACAGCAGTTGATTGGACGGATTTTTGAGAGTATCCTACTTGATTCATCTCTCTCTTAAGCATGTCCATTTCAAAGGCCTTTACTGTGTTGATCAGATCCGAAATAGTGACTTGAGTTGTACTGGTCAAGAAAGTTCTTTTGAACATCATACACTATGAGCTCCACTCTTTTGAAAGAGAGTCCAAAAGCTTCTTGATTGAGGCATAGTTCGTGATGGAATTACCAACTTTCTTCATTTTTGTCAGCATGTTTAGAAAGCGGCTGATGTGATCTGACAGACTTTCTCTGCGAATACTTCCAAACATGTCATATTATTTCTAAACAAGATCGTGGGTTCCAGTGTTGGTTTCAATTTCATCCTGTACAATGCCGGTTAACTGATTAGAAACATTTTGATTCGGTTTTAAGTTCAATTTGTTAAGATCGAGATAATTACTCAGGTTAATTGGAACTGGGCACAAATACGCTGCTAATTACGCTGATATGCGTTACGAGGCTTAATTATGCTGTTAATTACGTTGGTCAATCAGTTCTAAGTCCGATCAGTCAAATGCGCTCAAGAATTCATTTTCACTGGTTTGATTGACAAGTCTATTTAGACCGACGACAAAAACAATTACGCTGATAGATCAGACACACACAGACAAGGTTATTACAAAATAGCCATCTATCATCGACCCCAACCGCAGACAAGGTTAGTGCAGATCGAAGATGGTCCATCAAATTCAAAGGATAAGGCTTTCGTTTTTACCCAAGAAGATGAAGGGTTCAACTGGAACAAATACATTACAAAGAATGAAAACCTCGCACTGGTAGCTGAGATATTTGAAGAACTAGAACTGGCAGAAGAAGAATTTGCTGAGGCAACTTTCGATGAAACACTAAAAGAATATTACAACATGTCGTCAGAGGAAGAAGAACTCTTAAATAGTGCATTTGTACATCTCTTGCCTTCTGAAATTCTTAAAACTTTTGCAGGTTATTTTGACTCAAGCTATCAACCACCTTGTGAAGAAGAGAAAAAGTCTAAAATAGAGGAGATGATCGATGTGACTAAGGAGATGACTTTGGAGAATTTAACCGGCCTAGCCGACAAAGCTCTAATGGTTAATGTGAATGAGGTAGTTACTGAGGAAACTCAAGAAGCTAGAGTAAATCGGTAAATGAGTCAGTAAAAGAAACACCTTGCATGAAGGCAAAGAGCCAAGCATTGAGTGTGTCGAAAAAGAAACGAGATACAAAGAGCTGAAAAGTCATGCAGATAGTTTGTCATGTGATTTTAATACTACCAAAGAAGCATATGACAAATTAAGCAAAACAATTAAACAATTTGATCAAGTGATCACAGAAAATGACAAGACACTTTCGATGCTCAAGGTAACTGTAATGGACAAACAAATGGCCATCAATATTCATTTAAATACAAGTGCCGAGCCAAAAAGTGAACAGGAGAAAATGAAAATCGAAACAGAATGAGTTAACAAGTTGTTAAGAAGTTATTCTACCAGTTTGTACATCATTGATTATATTCTTCCGAAAATTGAAAGCAAGGAAGATAATAAATTTGATGAACACAAAGGTGTAAGTTACGATCGTGTTCCACCGCCCTTATGGAATACCTATGCAAGTAAGAAAACATTATGGGTGGAAAGGAGCCCAATTTAAAATTGAAAACTAAGAAGAAAGACGAGCTACCTGAGAACATTGATGTAACATACACTAAATAGAAAGTGACTGTCAATCTGAAGTGGTAAAACTGTGGTCGAAAATGTTTTAGACTATGAGTCTAACAAATCTTAACTGGATGTTGTATCATCAGAAAATAGTTTAAACAATGATCCAAATGTAGTCGTGTTCAAAATGAACGGATCTGATAAACTATATTCCGATGAGGATTTCCGAATTCAGAATGTTAATCTTAATCGAGTTGATAAGTTGTTCAAGCTAGTTGAAGTCAGTCATTCAGATTTAGAAAAAACGAGATGTATCATTTTATTCTAAATCAAAATGTGTCTACAAAAACACCATCAGAAGGACAGGGACTATCCTAAAAACAGGAGAGCAAGTTTGGGTTTTCAAAAGCAAAGAAAGAACAACAAGTTTCAAAAATTGAACTTTGCAAAGAAATTGGTTTTGTCTATGGGACAAATACTGCAAAAGAAAAAGAGAGCATTGGTAACCAATCTAATGCTGAACAAAGCATTATACGGACTGCACCAGTCCCCGAGAGCCTGGTACGAGACGCTCTCCAAGCATCTCCTGGAAACGGTTTCTCTAGAGGCACAGTAGACAGTACCCTCTTTACCAAGGAAGTGGATGGACATCTAAGTATCGTACAAATTTATGTGGACGATATCATCTTTTGATCGACAAATGATAGGCTGTGTAAAGACTTTGAAGTAAGTCATGAAAAAGATGTTCGAAATGATTGCTATGGGGGAGATGAAGTTTTTCCTAGGACTTCAGGTTGAACAGTTACCTGATGGCATCTTCATTCACCAAATGAAATATGTTCATCACGTGTTAGAGAAATTTGACATGACAGAAACTAAGCCAGCATCAACTCCATTAGCCACAAACCACAACATTTGTCTAGACGTTCATGGAGTTAAAGTCGATGAAACATTATATCTCTTCATGATCGGATCCTTGATGTATCTCACAGCTTCAAGACCTGATATCATGTATCCAACATGCATGTTTGCCCGTTATCAATCTACTCCAAGAGATTCACATTTGTTAACCGTCAAACGAATCATGCACTACTTAAAAGGATGTCCAAGCACCGGCTTGTGGTATCCTCGACATGACGACTTCAATCTCGCGGGTTATTCAGATTCTGATTTCAGTTGTTGCAAGCTTAATGCCAAATCTGCAATGGCTGGTTGCCAGTTCTTTGGAACCCGTTTGGTAATGTGGCAATGCAAGAAACAGACCGCGGTCGCTCTCTCTACGCGTGAAGCTGAATACATTTAAGCATCAAGCTATTGTTCCTAGACACTCTGGATACAACAACAGATTTGAGACTTTAGACTGAAATTTCTTGACACGCCCATATATGTAGATAACAAGGCGCTATTGATATCATTAAAAACCAAGTTTAACACTCATGCACTAAACACTAGAAATTCGACACCACTTTGTCCGTGATTGTTACGAGAAAAAGTTGGTTAGAATTGAAAAAATCCACACCGACGACCAAAAAGCAGATTTTTATACCAAAGCTTTTGATAGATCAAGATTTAAAATCTTTTGAAATCAAATGGATTAAATAATCTGACATCAAGGGTTAGAAATGAGGCTGAATTCGAGGATGACGAGGACTTAACGTGATTCTCATCGGTATGACATATGTTTTTTCTATAAATACATTTCTTGCTTCCTTAAAAAAATTAAAACCCAAAAATATTTTTTGATTCTAGGGGGATAAAAGTTGTGAAAAATACAAAAACATTAAAAAGGACAAAAAGAGTTTTTTTATGAAAAAGAGGGAACCATATTTCATTAGTGGACTATCACAGTATGCTAAAGAAGTGAAATGATTTGAAAAGGTAATTAAAAAGGTCTTACTAATGATGTGCTAATAGCCTTCATACGTTCAGTAAATTGTTCTTCAAGATATAAACTCAAGAGAAAAACTGAGTAATTTTGTGGGTCGACATCTCTTGGATATATGGACTTAGTACTCCGAAATTTCGTTTGAGAGAATGCCATACTAGGTCTTTATGTTTAGTTGATATTTGGGGTATTATAGGCGTTCTTCTGATTTTCCGTCGGCAATGACCTAGAACTTGTATAATACTTCACGCATTATTCACCTCCAAAAGTTGCATAAAATGAATATATATCAAAAAAGATACGACATCTGCAGTTCAAAAGATTCCTAAACGGAACACCACCTAAAGTCGAGCCTTCATCTCTTTCTCTATATGGAAATACTAACCTGAGCTCTCAAGGTTTCACAATTCACCCCATTTATAGATATCAGTTAGATATATTCACTTGTGAAATGAAATTCTGCGAGTCTTGATACGGGAGTTTATTCTGAGATGGGAAACACAGTTACTTCATGTTCCTTAAAATTACCTAACATATCTTGAAACAATTAAGAAACGTGTAGAGGTTTAAGTGGATAAGTGTATTGGCAATCTAAGCAAATTTGTTTAAGACATTAAAGTTAGTACCAAGATCAAGGGTACTAGTGATTTGTCTAAATAACTGATGTGATCCTCTAACACAAAACTCATAAAAATATGTCCGTAAATACATCTTTATTTACTTTATCCTTATTTTCAGAAAAACCCAAAAAGATTTCAGTTTTCTTTTAGCAAAACTTTGAAAAACACAAAAATATTTAATTTCTATCTTAGTTTTTAGTCTACGATGATGAAAACACCGTTAGTCCAAGTCAAAGCGACAATTGCTGAAGGATAGCTGAAGATCATGGGCTGGGAGCTAATCTAAAAGGAAGATAGTCCGGGAACGTAAAAAAAGTTTATTAGTTTGAAACTTTAAAAATTAAAAAAATCAATTCAAAAAATTCTTGAAAAACATCTGTTTTGGTCAAACAGCAGTCAACCAAGGTTATTAACTTGGTCTTGGTAGGCAAATTGCTTAACCAATGGTCATTAACTTGAACTTCGTTAACTGAGTGGGTCAATAAAACAAATAATTTCACAAAAATCTGAAAAATAAACAAGTGAAAGGAACTGGCTCGTACGAGTGACTTTCTGACTCGTACGAGTGATAAAAGGCTACATTCGTACGAACGGTGACTTGTACGAATGAGCTGGCGAGTATAAAAGGGGCTTTTACTCACACGAGTCACATAAGTGACTCTGTGCGATTGAAGATATCCTCGGTGCGATCCAGTTCCTACTTCACATATTCACGATGGGGAGGTTGATTTGCACACCTCTCATGCTAGGAAAGGTACTAATTCAAGTTGGGGAGGTTGATTTGCACCTCTCACGATGGGAAAGGTACTAATTCAAGTTTTGAGCCATTATAATGCCGAAATTGGACCAAAAGGACTTAAAACATAGATTTAGGATAATTAGATCGGTAAAATGTAAAATAGAAGCTAAAATCGTACAAATCAAACCTTTTAGCCTCTAAATCATTATCCAATTTATTAAAATTTCCATGTTTTAAGTTCGGTTTGAAAAAGTGTTATTTTGTGCGATTCATAACTCGTACGAATAGTCGTTCATATGAGTATGCTTTTTAAAAGTCATATTATTATCATCACTCGTACGAGTGCTTTTTCGTAGGAGTAAGTCCTTAAATGTTATACAACTCTTTGACTCGTACGAGGCACCAACCGTACGAGCGAGTCTATTCAAACCTTAAAATTGTTAAGTGTCAATTATAACTCGTACGAAGAGTGACCCGTACAAGTGGTTTTTGTTCAGTCTTGAACCTTTGTCTTATTGATTATCTGACTCGTACGAGTGTCAAAGATTTGAAAATTTTTCTAAGTGTTTGGAAATTTTTGTTTATGCAGATCAGGAAGTCTTCGTTCTCACCATTCCACAACATATGTTGTTTGCTAGATGAGAACATTCCAGAGATTGCAGCGTATAGAGAAGTGTTAGATTTTTTAAGCTGACTACCGATTACAAAGGCTCTTAGTGACAGACACACGACTTACCGATCACATGTAAAATATTCTTGGGATACTGCTCGATATAGTGAGGAGGAGAAAGCTATTTTATCTGCCGTACGAATCAATAACGAGGATATTCAAGTCAAGATCACTGAAGATTTGATCAGAACCGTGTTAGAGTTCAAATATAGTAAAGAAGCCCAACCGGTTATCCGGAATACATGGTCAAGGGGTGCTTCTATCAGATGGGATTCGCATGATTCATCAACGTTGCACCTTTTAAGAAGGGAAATCTCAGTTCTCCTTTTGATATATCCCACGCTGTATTATACACGCCCTAAGTCACAAAAAGGGTGGTTTCGATGATTTGATTGATTACCAGATGTGCATGATTACGACACTTATCATCAATCTGCCATACAACCTCCCAAGACTCATATTTAGGTAGATGGTACAGAACTCTCAGCGAGAAAAATTCCTTTAGTACCTGAGGTTTGTGCAAATGTTGCTGGATCATCTCCACAAAAATCTGAAGAAGAGGAAAGAAGATATTCTCAGACTTGAACACATGGATGTGTCAACCTTGAAGAAGATGAATCTTCACTTAAAGGCCTTCCCAAATGCCAAGCCTATTTTTGGGGCTATTAAGATTATGTGGCACCGCCCAAGGGGAATTGGCAAAAGGATGACAATGGGGATGACGCTGAAGAGATTGAAGCGTTGGATGGATTTGTATCGAAAAGAAGCATTTGGTTCACGAAGGAAGATAAAAAGGGGGCAAGGGGACCAAAATAAAACAAGCTACCACATTTTCCTCCGCTGCCCCTCAGCAAAAGAAACGTGCATCTGCTGGCATGAGTTTGATAGATGAGCCAGAGCCTGAAGAGAATGTTGAGACCGTTGCAACTTATATAGAGCAATAGGCGTTTGGCGGTGAAGTCGGTAGAGATGATCAGGTAACCTTCTCTAGTACATATTCAGAGGATAGGATTGCCAGAGAAAAGGAAAGAGACAAGAAAAAGAGTTAGAACGTTTGGCTGAAGAACAACGAAAGGCTGAGGAGAGGAAAAGAAAGAGACAGGATAACACGACAATACTTATGCACCATCCGAGTCTGATGACGATACTCCTATTCTCAAGACATCGAAGAGACCAACCACAAAACGTTTGAAGAGGCAAGCAGCTCGAAAAACCCTCTCCAAAAGCTCGATCTAAGCGTAAGGTACATAAAAAAGCTGATGAAGCACTAAATGTTGAACCTACTCAGCAAACACCAACATCACCACCTCCACAACCATCACCACAACCACCTCCACAACCATCACCACAACCACCACCACAAACCACACCTCAACCTAATCCAACTCAATCTCAACCCCAATTTTCAACAGGCTCTAGACTAGAAGATCAATTAGACTTTGATTTTGGAGATATTCTTGGGGGCGAAGAACTTTCGGCAGATATGTTCAATGACTCACATATTGCACAGTTAGAGAATCAAGTCATGCTGAACAGTGTTAAGATTGCCGAGTTGCAGGAGCAGCTTAAGGGCTTAAAAGAAGATCGACAACATCTCGAGGCTGTTTTAGCAAGTATCATGTCAGAAAATGAAAGACCGAGGAAGCGAATGGCAGAATATGACGAAGAACGCCTCAAGAATCAAAGACAAATGAGCTTGTTCCAGAATATCCGTATCAAAAAGCTCGGCATTAATCTTGCTACAGAAATCGATGAGATTGAGAGGGAAGAAGCAAGGGAAAGGGTGGCAAAGCATGAACGTATTGTAAAAGAATTATCTGACGCTCAAGGAAAGGGGAAAGAAAAGGTTGGAGAGGAGCCTGTGAAAGAAAAAGTTGCGCAAGAAGCTGAATCTGCTCCAGTATCTTCAGAATTGTGGTGTATGTGCAAACGAAGAAGTTTATGTTGATAGGAAAGCCGAGAGATGTGGATATTGGCATGTCAAATCTTTCTGTGAAACATCAGGAGTTGTTGAAGAAAAGAAAGATGTTGAAGGAGATTGATGAAGAAAAGAAAGATGTTGAAGGAGATTGATGAAGAGATTCATTCTGTTGCTGAAAATCTTGAGGAAGTTGATGAAGACTTAGATGAAACAGATCACGCATCAAAGAAAAAGTCTAATAGTGATAGAAAGGATGATAATAGTGACATGGGTGGTTCGGGAATTCTTGTAACAGAATCTGGTTTGAATGGTGATATTGATTTTTCTATGTCCTTGAATGATTCAGCCAATGAATTTGATGATGACCAAGGCAAGAGAAAGTCGTATGATGGCTCAAAGGATGCTCAGCAGGCAGGAATTCTCTCAGTGACTGCTATAACAACTATTCCTATAGCGCCTAAACCAAAGATTTTGTATTTGGAACATGATGTGGAAGAGGGTGAGTATATCCACAATTACACGAAAGAAGAGGTTGCGAGAATGTTAGGTGTGGATGATGAAACGTTTCAATCTGACTTTGAAGATGAGCTGAACAACATCAGTGCTTTCCAACCTGAAGATTATCACTTTGAACACTTTTCTGAAGCACATGATTACGATAAGGTTGTCGTGGAGGATGATTCCGATGACGATGATACTAAAATTGTTGTCGGTGAGGGTACGGATGACTTCCCAACCTTTAGTGAGATGTTTATAGCCGAAAGCGATGGTTTTATTGAAGAGTAAACTAGAAGAGGCTATGAAACAGGGAACAGTTCCTAAACGATTATCTAAAGAAGAGATAGATGAGATGAGGAAATTGTGGTTTAAGGAGTTACCAGAGGAGCGTAAATTCAAACGTCCCCTAGCATTCTTCATACGTGATGCTTCTCTAGGGAACATTATTAGCTGGGGATGGAACGAGGAACTAGACGTATATGCCATAAAGAGGGAGTATAGGCTCTAGTACTTCCGACACTTGAGCGATATAAAGACCCTGCCGTTCTGGGATATAAAAGAACTAGCATAGACAAAGATGATTAATCTAAAGATGAAATTTCATGAACAGCGGCTGTGGAAACTGATAAAGATTGAAGTCATTTATGGTTTTAACCACTAGAAGCCACATATCCCCAAAAGAGTCACGAAGATAGATCCAGTTACGAAAGAGAAATATGTGACGTTGATGGTTAAGAGGCCTCGAGTGATGAAGAGCATGTCTCTGATTAAAATGGAGCAAGATATCTACAAGATACTCAAATGGTGGCACTATGATTCGAGCATAGGTGAAGTTGTTATTTGTGTCCAACCGGATGAAGATTCTTGAAAGATTACTGAAGAACTATCCGAATCCGTCATTGCGCACAAACGTATATATGGTCTATGGCACGGTATTCGAGTACTAGACCTAATGTGGCTAGTCATCTGCTCACAGAAGGATATCGAATGTTTATTTTACAGTAAGATCAGTTATGAGGAGAGAGATAAAGAGCAGGCGCTGCAATTCTAGAAGCTTGTTAATGTTTGTTTTGCTAACGATATACATCAGGAACCACATGGAACACTTCGTTGAGAAATCTGGAAGAGAAGGAGCAGCAGAAGAAAGAGAAGAATGGTGAAAGAATTGTTGAGAGAGCTAGGATTGCATCTCTGAGAAGCTTTCGGTTTGGCAACACGTACAATCGGCCTCCTCCTATTGGTCGAACGCTGATATCATCTAAGGAGCATCGCAAGCCACCAAAACCTTTCTTTGGACGTTAAATGTTAAATATTTTTAAGAATTTTGAAGAAATTTTTGAAGACTATTCAAGACTGCGGCAACATCCAAGGGGGCGTTTGTTGGTGCATAATGTCTATCGCCTACATCTAGGAAATGTCAGTTGTGTAAACAGGGCTTAAATTGTCATATGTTTATGTACTTTGTATGGCTCGTACGAGTGACTGTTGTTGCTCGTACGAGTGACATCTTGTCACTCGTTACGAGGCACCACTCACACGAGCCAACAACCTCACTCCTTGTGCGAGCCATGTTGGCCTATAAATAGTGGAGCTTGAGTGTTGTGTTAGATATCTGTTGGTGTGTGACTACGGCGAAGCCCGGTTCAGTTTACTCGTGTGAATCTTTCACGTGTATTAATATACGAAGTAAAGGCGTTTAAGAAGCATACTTTATTGTTTATTTGTCAAACTCGCTAGCAATGAACTCCGCTTTTGTTAGCTAAGTCGAATCGGTCCGGTGCTCAAAGAGGAGAGCCGATCCCCTCTCACATTTCGTTAAATTATGACCCGGTTACAGCGGATTAAAGTCAGCTGTAACTGTCGGGCAGAACCTATTTTCGTTACCCAATCTTCCCAACCGAATAACTAACGCACCCAATGACCCATAACGTTTATTTACAGCAGATTATCATCACCATATGTCATCTATACTTTTAAATCAGTAAGATTCAACCCGAAGACATAACCCGAGTTAACATATATAAGCCTATGCATATCTAAACAGTAACACGAACGTTATACGTGATTCTCATGCATCATATTCCTCAATTTAATATTATAATCAATATAATAATCAAAGATATAACAAAACACTACCATGTAATGCAAGAATCACAAATCAAAAAATAACTGAAACACACTAACCGTAAGATATAGAGTGCGAGACAGAGAGAGTTCGAGCGGGAAGGAGGGTAGTGATGGAGTTGCGACGGTGGGAGGGAGGGGTCTTCTTGCTTTCGTAAGTCACCAAGGGGATGCTAGGGTTTGTTATTTTTTTTACGATTTTGCGTAACAACATGCATACGCATATACTTGAATAGAGGTCGGGGCGGTTTGGGCTTTCTGTGTGTGGGCCAAGATATTAAAGAGGGTGGGCTAGTTTTGAATTCGGCTGCACAAGTGTTCAAGAGAGGTGTGGGCTGCCAATGAAAAAAAAAACTCATAGGAAGTGGAGGTGGTTGTATAGCGTCGAAATGCTGTTATAGTACATACATATATTTGTTTTTTAAATTACTTTTTTAAATCACAACTAATCTTAATAGAAAATTTATCATCCACAAATATAATATATATTAAACAAGCTATCGTTCAACGGTTCAGGTAAGTTCAGCGTGATTAAGATTTGGCTTCAAGCATTAGCTTTTATAAAATACATTAGATAAGTGTAATTAATTTGTCACCCCAGTTCATGCATTTTTAAAAACTGATATAAGTATAACGGCGCTAACCTCAGAAGTACGGGTTGTCACGTTATCCTCAAGTTGAAAGAAATTTCATCCCGAAATTTTGCTAAGCAGTCATGGAAGATTGAAAGGAATGCGTTAAAATGACTACATCAAAACTACTAAGAGTAACAGGAAGGAGGTCAATGTCAAACACCTGACCTCAAGATTGAGTTTGCACCAGGATGAAGATATAGGATGTTTCGCTCTGCTGACCGCCAGTCGATTCCTCAATGTGTTTAGTTTTCAAGAGAGGTTTGGAGTCGATCCTAACAGTCTACTGAACTTCAAGGACACGAAACTCTAATCAGCACTAGAATCGAATAAAACAGAAACGAAAAGTTCACTTACAGAAAACATACTGATCACAAAGTGTTATCATTCCTGGCGTCACCCGCGCCAAAGTACATGCTCTCCCGCGAGCACCATTTCCGCCATTGTAGTCGTTGTTGTTGTTGTTCCCATTATTAATGGTGTTCTGGTTTAGCTACGGGCAATCCCTCATGAAGTGACCCTTACATCCACACTGAAAGCAACCCTTCCGATTACTTTGTTACTATTGTGGTTGTTGCCCCTGTTGTTGTTGTTGTTGCGGTTGCTATT
This sequence comes from Scalesia atractyloides, assembly GCA_947069175.1. Lineage (NCBI taxonomy): Eukaryota > Viridiplantae > Streptophyta > Magnoliopsida > Asterales > Asteraceae > Scalesia > Scalesia atractyloides. The sequence goes on along the minus strand of CAMTDV010000012.1, from coordinate 53,509,089 downwards.
GCTGCTGCTGTTTTGGGAACGAAGCTCTTCAATATTTCACCATATGGCCTACCTTCTCGCATCTCTGACATGTTCTCGTGCATTGCCCATGGTGATGGTAGTTGCACTTGTCACACTTTGGTTGTCTACCAGCGTACGAGCCCTGGTTCTGGTTGGAGCCCTGATTCTTATTGGTAGGGAAGAATGGTTGAAGTTTCGGTTGGTGTTGTTGTTGTCAGTCCTCTTATGTTGCTGGCTGGAGTTGGAGGCTTTGTCTAAGTCATTCCACTTGCGTTTGTTGTCACTTGAATTGTCAGAAATGGTGGTGTTTTGCTTGGGCAGCTTGCCCTGCTCGACTACTTGGTCTGTGAGACGATGTGCCAAACGGATATGTTGCTGAATAGTGGGAAGGTTAGCTGAAGTCACCAAGCTTTGGATTTCAGGGGCTAAACCTTTAAGGGAAAGCTAGATACGTTTGTAGGCAGGCTCGGGCATGTTAGGACAGAGACCAGCTAAATCATTGGACCACTTCAGTAAGCTTCTATCTCAGACCCGATCATCTTTAGGTTGTAATTATCCACTTCCAATTTTGAATGTCATCCTTGTAACAGTAGTGCTCTCTTATCAGATATTTGAAGTCATTCCATGGGGTAGCGTTGGCAGCCGCCAACCCAAGGATCTGAATCTGTGCGTTCCACCACGAGAGCGCGTTGCCTTCCAAAGTACTGGTTGCATATTTAACCTGATTGTTAACTGGACAATCACACATCTCAAAGACAGACTCTAGTTTCTCAATCCAGTGAAGAAGACCCACTGCTCCTTCCATGCTGTTAAAAGAGTGAGGCTTGAAATTCATGAACGTCCTGAAGGTACAATCGCAAGGTTGAGCAGGTTGTTGTTGTTGTGCTGCCAAAGCTTCGGCAACCCGTGCATTGATTAGAGCCTTGATCTGAGCCTGAGTCATGTTAGCTCCACCGCGTCCACTCATGATTCTACATTCACAAGATACCAACATGAGAAAAATATGTAATGCATATTATTTCGATATTCAGTACGAGTAGACAAGAAAAAAATAAGAGTATAGTTTAAGGTTATGTAGGAGTCCATCATTGTCATGGCTCCCATGGATATCTGAATCTCCAATTATGTCAGATAATGGGTTAGAATCCCCTTACACACACTTGGTCTCACTGGGACTCACATGCACTCCCAATTAATTATTACGTGTGCACCCATAATGATAATTCAGTTTGCATGTTCACCACAATTCCTCCTAACTTGTATCAAGAGATCCTCATATGCGAATGTCAAAAGAAAGTGTTGTCAAAACGATGGAGATCATAAAATATTTAAAAGTAAAATCATACTAATGAGTCATCATAGTATAAATAGATAACACATGAATTCATACTATAATGCGGTGTGTGTGGATATATGCAATGCAGTGCGTATGTATATGCTAAATGTGTAGTGTATGCGATATTTAAAAGACGAACCTTGCAATCTGGAGCGCAGTGTCATGGTCGTTTTAGGATTGATTTGGTTATAGTCTACTTTTATAAACAAAATTTAAAACCTAGTTCACTATAACCAGTGGCTCTGATACCAAACTGTCACACCCCTAACTTACCACCCGTGGAGTTTTACTGCGAGGCGTGTGACATACCAAGATCTATCCACTAATCATGTTGAACTAAAAGTAAATAATATAAAACACCGACGTCATGTCCAACATGAATAGTGTAATTCAAATTTAACGATTTAAACAAAGTAATGTTCAATGGAAGCAAATGTATTGTTTTAACATAACCAAAACCAAAGTACTTTCAAAATGCAAATTATCAAATAGTTGCCACAAGTAACACGCCCATGACACTTCAGACTCCTCAGAATGTAAGTTCCCATGTGTGAAGTACCTAACGCCCTGCAAGCATGCAGACAAGTATATCATCAAAAAGCTTGCGAGTTCACAGTTTTGTTTAACGTAAAACAGGTAATGTTTAGTTTAAATACATGCTATGAATAATAAACTCGATACCGATGTGACTGTTATGTTTGTTTGCCCTCATTAATGCCTATCAACATTGGCAATGTGTTTAAGGTCCTTAGTTCACGCCCGACTCCCAGCACGGTGTGAGGTTTGTCAAGCCTAATAGCGTTATCAACTAATACCCCATTGCCTCCCTGGCAACTAGTTCGAAGTAAGTAGGGACTTTCATGATAGAGTTTAAATTTATTAACTAGCATCAAATTTAGACTACAACATTTAAAAAATATTCCTCCACGGAATAGAAGTTTGTCCCCCCGGGATGCATGCCTGTAACAGAGTAGTGAACTCACCTTTGAATGCTTGGATTAAGGAATGGAAAGAAAAACGCGAGGTGGAACCGGTTAATCAAGTCCTAACATGATTACCATTGAAGAGTTAGTGTGTGTGCTCACGCGGAAACACGAATCCTACATGTATCTAGCATGTAGCAAATTTATCATACAATACTAATTATCATGCATGCATCTATCACGACATCACTTAGCGATAACAGAAGTGTCACGAAAGATTTAAAATACTCTTCAATAAAAATTTAACAATATAGTGTATTTTTGGACAGTTTTCGGAGCGTTATCCGAAATAGTTCGTGTACAAGCAAATTCCTAAAAATTACAGGCCATGTCAATCGAGGCATCGACTATTAAAAATTTGGTGACCAAACTCCTTACGGATTTTGCATAAAAAATCTTGCGCCAAACAGTGATCAGATTTGTCACTTTCCTGACTGCAGCTCACGAAAAAATTCATTCAAAAATCCTAGTTTATCTGATCGACATAATTCCAGTTGGAGGTTCACGCAATCATATGAGGCTATCTACAGTAAACATTTCATAGCAAAACTACGCAGCAAGTTATCACCCAAAACATATGACCCATTTACTGCAGATTTTTCGCAGCTTCAGCCTTTGTTAGTAATTAATTCATTAAAAATATCAAACGGTGTCGAAAAACATTTGATTTGTATTTTGAAATAGCACGCTATAGACTCAAGAAACTCCATATTTCGTTAAATTATGACCCAGTTACAGCCGATTAAAGTCGGCTGTAACTGTCGGGCAGAACTTGTTTTCGTTACCCGATCTTCCCAATGACCATAATGTTTATTTACAACTGATTATCATCACCATATGTCATCTATACTATAAATTAGTAAGATTCAACCCGAAGACATAACCCTAGTTAACATATATAAGCCTATGCATATCTAAACAGTAAAACAAATGTTACACGTGATTCTCATGCATCCTATTCCTTATGTTAACATTATAATCATTATAATAATCAAAGATATAACAAAAAACAACCATGTCATGCAAGAATCACAAACCAAAAAATAACCAAAACACCCTAACCGTAAGATATGGAATGTGAGAGGGAGCGAGTTCGAGTGGGAAGGAGGGTAGCGATGGAGTTGTGACGGTGGGAGGGAGGGTTCTTCTTGCTACCGTAAGTAACCAAGGGGATGCTAGGTTTCTTATTTGTTATGATTCTACGTAACAACATGCATACGTACATACCTGAATAGAGGTGGCGGCAGTTTGGGCTTTCTATGCGTGGGCCGAGAAATTTAAGATGGTGGGCTGGTGTTGAATTGGGCTGAACAAGTGTTCAAGAGAGGTGTGGGCTACCAATGAAAAAAAACTCATGGGGAGTGGAGGTGGTTGTATGGCATCGAAATGCTATTATAGTACATACATATATTTTTTTAATTATTTTTTTTACATCACAACTAATCTTAAGAGATAATTTATCATCCACATATATAATATATATTAAACAAGCTATGGTTCAACGGTTTAGGTAGGTTAAGCAGGATTAAGATTTGGCTTCAAGCATTGGATGTTATAAAATATATTAGATAAGTGTAATTAATTTGTCACACCGGTTCATGCATTTACAAAAACTGAGATAAGTATAATGGCGCTAACCTCAAAAGTACGGGTTGTCACATAGAGCGTCTTCCACGATATTAAGCTTACCGGGATGATAGTGGATGTCACAATCATAATCTTTAATGAGTTCTAACCATCTCCGTTGCCTCATATTATGATCTTTATGCTCGAAAAGGTATTTGAGGCTTTTATGATCTGAGTAGATAGTGCACTTCGTTCCATACAATTAATGCCTCCATATCTTCAGGGCGAATACTATCGCTGCCAATTCCAAATCGTGAGTCGAGTAGTTACACTCATGTTGTTTTAGTTGTCGAGAGGCATAGGCAATGACCTTAACCTTTTGCATCAAAACGCATCCCAAACCTTGATGCGAAGCATCCGTATACACAACTAAATTTCCGCACCATCAGGTAATACTAGCACCGGCGAACTTGAAAGTTTTTCCTTCAAGGTCTGAAAGGCTTTCTCTTGATCCGTACCCCAATCAAACCTTTCATTCTTTTTCATTAGCTTAGTCATGGGCAAAGCTACCTTAGAAAAATCCTGAATAAATCTTCTATAGTAACCGGCTAAGCCTAAGAAACTTCGTACTTCACTTGGGTTCTTTGGAGGAACCCATTTCATTACGGCCTCTACCTCAGAAGGGTCTACTCGAACACCTTCTTCATTTATCACGTTGCCGAGAAATTGCACTTCTCTTAACCAAAATGCGCACTAGGAAAATTTTGCATACATCTTTTCTTTGCAAAATGTTTCTAACACCTCATGCAAATGGCAGGGCTGATCGGATTCACTTCGGGAGTATACCAATATATCATCTATGAACACTATCACAGACTTGTCTAACATGTTCCGACATACTCGATTCATTAAATCCATAAACGCAGCTGGTTATTTAGTCAACCCAAAGGACATTACCAAGAACTCGTAATGTCCATAGCGGGTCCTAAACACAGTCTTAGCTATATCTTCCTCACGTACCCGAAGTTGATGATACCCCGATCGTAAATCGATTTTCGAGAACCAACTTGCTCCTTGCAACTGGTCGAATAAGTCATCAATTCTAGGCAAGGGATAACGATTCCTAACTGTCAATTTGTTTAATTCTAGGTAATCGATTCACATTCGCATTGCGCCATCTTTCTTTTTCACGATAAGCACGGGTGCACCCCATGGTGATACACTTGGGCGTATGAAACCCTTGTCAAGTGATTCTTGTAATTGGGTCATCAATTCCCGCATCTCGGTAGGAGCTAATAGATAGGATGCTTTAGCCACCGACTTTGCACCCGGATTTAACTCAATCTGAAATTATACTTCTCGTTCGGGTGGAAGCCCCGGTAAATCGTCCGAGAATACATCAGGATATTCATTTACAATTTTCACCTCTTCAAATTTTGGGGCCCCATGGTGGGTATCCACCACGTAGGCTAAGTATGCCTTACTCCCGTTTCGGATGTATTTGACCACGTGGATAAAGGTGCACAATGTAGGTTTTACTTCTCTTTCCCCATGTACAGTTATCCGTTTGCCACTAGGCCTTGTCACAGAATGGTCTTGCTTTCACATTGGATTTTGGCATGATTCCAAGACAACCAATCCATACCAACCACTACCTTGAATTCCCCCAAGATCATGGGGACGAATTCAATATCGAATTCTTCGTCTTCAATTGTTATCTTGCAACCCTTACATATTTCATGTAATAGATAACTTTTGCTATCTACTATTTCTACTTCTAAGGGTATCGGCTCTTTTCTATTCTAAATGATGGGTAACATATAATATCACTTGATACAAATGACTTACTAGCCCCGGTATCAAATAACACATAGGTGGGCATCGAATTTAATAAAAATATACCTGACACAAAATTCGGAAGTGCCTTAGCTTCTTTAGAAGATATCTAAAACATTCTACCTCGAGCCTTTGGAGCTTCTTCTTTCTTTCCTTCTTTGCCTGTTCTTTGTTGAAGCTTTGGACATTGGGCCTTAATGTGCCCCGGTTGGAAACAGTTGAAGCATGTTCTTGAAGGATTAGGACACTTATAGTAAGGGTGTCCTTCTTGTCCACTGTTGTAGCGTCCCTTCTTACCCACTAGACACTCTCCCATGTGATGTTTCCCACGAGTCTTAAATTTGGGTATGCCACCCTTCTCTTTATCCTTCTTGCCATAATCTTGAAACTTCTTCTTTGTTGACAGGCTTGAGTTGGGGAACTTCTTAAATGTTCTTTTCTCACCCCTCTCCACTTGTCGTTTCAACTCGATTTCCCTATCCCAAGCTCAAATGAAGAGCTCGTTCAGGGTTTCACATTTATAGGGAGTTATAAACTCTCGATACTCAGCCTTCAACATGTCATGATAACGAATTATCTTCATTCATTCTGTTCCCACTATTTCTCAACAAAACTTCAGCTTGTCGAGGAAGGTGTTTGTGATCTCGTCGATTGATTCGTCTATCTGACGAAGATGCAGAAAATCCTCTAGGATTCCGTCGATAGCAGATTGCGGGCAATGATATTTTAAGAAGGGTTCCTTGAATTCTTGCCATGTTAAGGCTTGGATCTTATCTTCTCCCACCTCTTTACAATAGGCATCCCACCAATCCTTAGCTTGGAATTGGAGTAGACCCGTTGCAAACATCACCTGAACTTCTTTTTCGCATAGACTTATTATAAACACCGTTCCCGTGCTCGAGACCTTTGGCACGCTATAGGATCAATTTCCCCATTGTATGGTAAGGGGTTACAAGCCATGAACTCTTTATACATGCACCTCTGAGTCCCCTTCTTGCTTTGGGATTCATTTATCATCTCTTTCAATTCTTCCATTTTACTCACCATCATGGCTTCAACAGCTTCTAAAACACGGCTTTCAACTTCTTGAGCCATTTGAGGAAGGTTGCTTGAATGGCTTTCCCTACTTCTTCTGAAATTTTCTCGTTCATTGCTTCTTGTTGTGCTTCTGCATCATTACTTATATTTAATTTGTCTGCCATCTTTACCGGAACATGCATTTCGTTCGTTAATTTACATACTTTACTTCATCATACATTAACTCATGCCATCGCTATTGTATTCTATTGACTTTGGTTTCTTATTCACTATTGTCATCAACAATCATGGTGGATTGTAATATGCATACATTCTAATTGTAAAGATTGATGAAGATTGTAATACTTTACTTCATCATACGGCACCTTTCATTTTTGCACTTCATACCCGCCGTACGCTATGGTACGTCTACTGTAGCTTACGATAATGATACTCAGCTGAACAAAAACAAACAGTACATTGTCACCGTAGCCTACGACTATTAGTCGTAGGTTACGTCCGGTATTTGCTATTGATTATAAAGCTATTTGTACTTCACCGTAAGCTATGGTGAACTTACCGTAGCTTACAGTTGTCCCCTGCAGATTTAATCTTTCTTTTTATTCGACCCATTTCAGAATTGGTTTGATTAAACCAGTCCCCAAGGTCTTCCAAACATACCATTAACTTGATTTCACTTCTTATTAATCTTCCCATAATATACCTAATTCGTATTTATATCAATAAAAGAATAACTAAATGCTTACCTTCCTGTTGCGTCTTGAAGCAAACACACACACCTCTTCAAGAGCTTTCGGTTTGAGTTCGACCACTTCATCTCGTGCTCGAATCTCTCAAACCTAGGCTCTGATACAAACTTGTAACGCCCATTTTGTCGAAAAGTCAAAACGTAATGTAATTTGAACTTTCACAACGAAATGTAAAACTTTGACCAAAATGCCCCTTCTATTTACACGAACCAATCACGACATTTAAACACTTAAGGAGCATTAGCCTAAACTACTGTATCAAACTCAAAATTTAAGTTTACACACAAAAACATAAGTAATTAGAACAAGATTAACATCCCAAAAGTATTTATTTGACCCATTAACATCAAAACTTGAGACGAAAGCGTGTAAAAGGGCGATGCGGTGTGTTCGTTCCAAGTACGCCATTATCAAGATTGTGATTTTCCTATCATACACAACACAAATGCATTCGTTAGTATGATTTGTTAACATAAAATTTTATTCCTTCCTTTACTCCCTTAATTGACCCGTAAACTAGGTTATGGGGTTGTAACATTCTTCCTACATACATTCCTTACCTATAACAATTTCGCCTGCAACGAAATTTTAGTTTTCATTCTTATAACACCAAAAACACGATTCATCTGACCCGATCATACGGGTCCATTCAACAAACATTTAATCCTTATTGACATGTTTACAATGAGTCATTATGTTCATAATTTTATCACCTTACTAACCATTCATTTCGTCCCATTTGCAATGGGACAATGCACCTACTTTACAATACCATTATCTAACAAATTTCTTCTATGTTCATCATTTCGGATTACCATACTTAAACTATAGCTAACAATCAAGTAATAATATAAACGAAGTTGATATGAACTTACCTTTGCTTTGTGTTTCTTTCGAACCGGATTGACTTGTACCTTCTTCCTTCACACCATATGGTTTTGTGTGCTTAGATGGTCAAGAAATCAAGGACATGCAAGGATTTTAATCAAATTTTCCTTCTCAATTTGTTGCATTCTTATTTTTCATTCATGGGTGTTCTTCTCCCTCTGGTCGACACACACATACACCCACATTCTACATCTTTAATTTGGTTATAAGGCTTTATTCCCATATGACACTTTCAGCCCTTAATATTTTAAAACATGTCACTTTTATATCCAACTATTAATTAGATTATCTCTCAGTTGATTAACTTTATTTATTCTAAATAATTAAGCCTACAGCATAATTAATCGACTATTATTATTGAATTAGTCTAATATCACCATATACCCATTACCACACCATACATAAAATATCATAATAAAACATGTAAAATTTTGGGTGTTACATTGAGGTTAATGAGATTGTTGAGGTCAAGACAAATGTTGAAGATGAAGTATTCTCTGCAACATCTGACCAAGAACGTGATGATATAAATGTTGTTAACATTGCTGCTGAAGTTGAAAAACAAGTGTGTGAAGGTGATAACAAAAAACTTATGACAAAAGTATAGATCCTGAGGCAAGAGCAGCAGCTGAGAGAGCTAAACAGAGAAAAGAAAGGCATTGGGTGATGAAAATGAAACATATGTGCCTTCAGAACCTGAAGAAATCATTGAAAGACCAACAAAGAAAGCAAACGAGTTAAAAGAAAACTATCAAATGGCATAAAAAGACAACAGGGTCTCCTACAGTAAAGAAACCAACACGAAAGTACAGAAAAAGGAAGACGCCTGAGACTGAATCTTTACAACCACCATCACCACCACAACAACAGGCACCATCCCCACAACAACCAACATCACCATAAGTTCATCATTTTACACCACCACATCCAACATCACCATCAAAGCAGCCAACACCACCAACATAACAATCAACACCGCAATCTACTCAGAGAAGTCGATCTCATCCTAGAGGTCCTACAAATGTTGATGATGATTTATTATTTGCTTGATTTGAAGGAGATTTCTTCAATGATCAGAAGGTAACTAAGACTAGAAAACAGAGTGAAACATTTTGAAGCAGATAATGTACAGTTGGTTTTGATGCTTGCAAATGTTACTGCTTAGAACGAGAGGCTTCAAAAGGTGGTACAAGATCTAGTAGAAGAAAAAGCTTTAAATGCCAAGAAGTTTCATGTTTTGTATAAAGAGTTAGAGAAAAAGTTGGGGATAAACTTTGATATTGAGTATGATATGATTGAGATCAAAGAAGCCAAGGTCAGAGCTGCTGAAAGAGTTAGGAAAGCTGCAGCTGTAGGTAAAGGAAAGAATAAGATTGATGATATTCCGGTTATTATACCCACTAAGCCAGAAGCTGAATCTGAACCGTTGGTCAACTATATACTTATTAGAAAGGTGGTAGATGTTACTAGGATTTTAGCAAAGCAAAAATACTTAGAGGGAAAGAAAATGGAAGAAGATATTGATAAAGAGATTGATGAATATCAGGAGGATGATGATGAGGATGTTGGTGGAGGAGATAAGAAAGATAATGATGATAAGGGTGAGGATGACGATAGCACACAGGGTGGTATTGATTGGTCGTGCAAGTTAAGATTAATGAATCATTCGATTACGACGCATTTCTAAATGATGAAGCAAACCAGGAAGATGATACACAGAGACAGGGGGAGAAATAAGATCATGTTAACGAAGCAGAGCAATTAGGAATTTTCACAATTGTTACCCCTATCACAGTTATTCCTGATTTGCTACAACCTAGAGTCTTCTATCTCGAACATGGTGTAGAAGAGGGGGAGTTCATCCACAACAATACTAAAGAAGAAATTGCAAAGATGTGAGGGGAGGATGAAAGTTCCTTTGAGTTTGATTTTGAAGAAGAGCTGAACAACATTAGTGCTTCTAAACCTGAAGATTATGTATAATAGTCTGTGGCTGATGTAGATAAGTATGATAGGGTTTTCGTGGAGGATGATTCTGATGATGAGATAGTCAAATATACTAGAGAATGTACAGATGACTTCCCAACCTTTCAGGAAATGTTTGCTGAGGAAACAAATGATTTACTGAAACGAAGAGTTGAGGAAACAGTAAAAGATGGTAGTGTGCTAAGACGTTTTTCTAAAGAAGAAATTGCTGAAGTGAAAAATACGTGGTTCAAGGAGTTGCCCAAAGAATGAAAGTTTCGATGACCGCTAGCCTTCTTCACTCGTGATCAAGATATGTCGTTGGGAGACATAATGAGCTGGGGTTGTATTCCTGAACTAGATGTTTATGCAATAAAGAGGGAGTTTGGTGTACAGTATTTCAGGTACTTGAGCTATATTAAAATGTTCATGTAAGGATCTGAGTTTGATTGTTGTGAAAGTTTAAGATGAAATAATGAAAGAAGATAAGACATAAGTGAAATGTCTAGCGGAATAGTAAACTTTCAATCACAACAATGAAGATATTGCTTTCATCAACATGCTTTTATAAATACCATGATTCATGTATGCATGAAGAATTACAATTCCTCCTCAGCCCTTGGCTTTATCTTCATCAGTAGACCTTAGCTTCATTAGACTTTGTCTTCATGAGTATAGGTTATAATTGGCAAACCTTTGGCTTTATGTAGAGTTTGTCTTTAACAGATCTTAAGAACAGACGATGTTGAGTTTTTGCCATTGGGAGGAGCAGATCGTCAAAGCACTGGTTAGTTGTAATATGATATTGTAGACTATTTTGGCTTTCAATCATCTATTCTTTTGTGGGGTCCACTAGATCCAACAATCTCTCCCTAGAACAGACGATGCCAAAACATTTCTTTATTTCTCATCTTTATTCCTCATCAATTTTTCCCTAATTTGTCCTTTGAATTGTAATTCAAAGTCCATGGACATCATGTCTTCAAAATCCCTTTCAAGTTCAAGGTTCAATAGATCTTGGAGGTCATCTGCATCCAGACCATATGCATCCTCTATTCTTAGCTTTTGGACTTCACCGTCTGATCTGAGCAATGTCAATTTGTGAGTGTCTGAGGATGACTTCCACTTTAGAATTTTTGAATCAGATGGTTTTCTAGGGTGAAGAGATATTTTTGATGAATTTGGAGATTGAGGCCTGCTTACTAGATTGGCAAGTGTTTCATGCAATTTGGCATTGGCAACATCTGTGTGATATAGAAGCTGGTTTTTCAGTCCCTTTTTCTGTATTCTTGAAACATCTCTTTATCAGCCTCAGACATGTGTTTCTATCTTTTTGCTTATTTTAAGGCAGCTATGGACAACTAAGATGCTGAGGACTGCTTTTTAGATGAAGGGGTCTACTAAGGGACAACCACTGCTGGATATGCTGGCTTCCTAGGAGATGTAGGATCCTTTTCTCTTAGATATTCTAGTCTCTTGTAAGTTTTAGTAATTCTTGATTCAGACCATCTTGCAAAAGATCTAGCAGTACCATACTTAGCAGCAACTAGCTCTTCTCTCATTTTTTTCAGCTTCAATGCCCTATTTTGATCTACTTGTATATATTTCTTCTAATCTGGTGGAGTTGGCATATGTAAAGGATCATTGAGTATCTTGTCACACCCCGACCAGCAGCGGAAAAGGTGATCGGGGCATGATTGGGTTTTCATCAAAGCTCATGACATTTATTATAATGTTTCATATTTATTATTACAATTTAAAAGGAATCATACAATCAAATCAAACAAATACAACATGTTCTTTACATCTTTCTAGACTTCATTATTTTCTTCTAAGGCATTTTCCTATGTGTTCCTTGCTTCATCCAGTCCACCTGTATCATGTGTAAAAATGGTTTTTGGATCAACAAAAAGTTGGCGAGTGAATCCTATGAAAAAAATTTAAACAAGTTTATTGAATTGATTATAAAATAAAGTGCATAACCACATATGAGTAAATGTAGATGTAAATTTATTCACAAAACCCTTAATAGTAAATAATGCACACACATACAATAATAGTTTTGTTTTGAGACACGTGTTGTTCAACTCGTCTCCCACGAGGAACTGATGGGCCTAATGAATGAGTTTTGAGGCACGCGTTGTTCTACAAACTGATGGGCCTAATGAATGAGTTTTAAGGCACGCGTTGTTCAACTCGTCTCCCACGAGGAACTGATGGGCCTAACAAATAATTTGCATACAACTTGACAATATGTAATACATAACTACAAACAATATTTACATTCTAAGTTTAGATCATAATATGGTATAGCACGAGTTTGAATAAACGAATTAGTTTAAGCGACACATGATACACCCCAAAACGTGTAATAAAAAGGGGAGTTGTAAGAATTCACTCACAGTGGTTGCGTTTCTTGGATTGATGATGTATGCGCACGAATTTGGATTTAACCACGAGAGAAACTAACCTAGATAATAACATAACGGTTCGGTAAATAAGCATTAATCAATTTTAATAGGATTTTTGGATATATTTTTGTGAGTTTAAGGCTATTTTCTAACTTTAAAAACATTATTTTTAAGTATTTTTAATTGATTTTTTATTAAATAAACAAATAAAAATAAAAAAATGTTGACTTTTTGACTTTGACCGTTGACCATGACTGTTGACCGTTGACCGGTTCGGTCGGTTATATAGTTGCACTGAGTGAGGTTCGAACCGGTGACCTCTCGTACGCGTGCACGCAGCTCTACCAACTGAGCTACGTGTCTAACCCAAAATATTTCTGTTTTTAACTATATTTATACACTATTTAAGTTAATCCGAAAATCATTTATTTTAAAAAGGATTTAATTGTATCGAATCGGTGATCTCCACAGGTCTCAAACCCGGGACATGTGGTTTAGTTTGACACACAGTCCACCGCTGGACTATGTGTCTAACTTGGTATATATTCCTGTTTTTATTATACTTAACATCGGTTCAGTTTAAAAAGGAACATTTTTATTACAGAGAATATGATTGTGTCAAGGATCGAGCTCGGGACGTATGTGTGTTTGTTTGCACACAGTCCACCGCTGGACTGTGTGTCTAACCCGTTCATAATACTGATTTTAATTAATCTTATACACTAGGCCGACTTCATCTTCTTCGTTCAAAACACAGACATTGATTATTCAACTGTTTCATGTTTAATTCGATTAATGAACATTATAAGCAATTGAAAGGTAATGAATAGAGAGGGTTTAGGGAAAGGATGTACCGAACAGGTTGTCTTTTTCAGAACTCCGGCAAGGATCGCCGGCTCTGTTTTGTGTATTCCGTCTGTTCGGATCAATTAACAACTTTGATTGATTAGATGTGAAATTGAATTACTGGGTAACGATTATCAGGAGGTTTAGATGATCATACTGATTCACAGCGAGATTCTGGAAATTCCATAAGTTTTCCGGCGAAAACAGAATATCCGGCAACGTCGTCTGGGGTTGATTCTGGGTGATGGAGTGATTTTAGAATTGGTCTAACAATGGAATGAAACAGAAGGAGTCGAGGTATTTACCGTGTTGATGAAAGTATCGGTTTTCCGGCGACTTGCAGAGAATTCCGGCGAGTGAAATTGATTCGAGAATCGGTGCGATTTTGAGCGAAAAGATTACCAGAGGCTAGGGTGTGCATTTATAGGGAAGAATCAAGTTGAATTGGGTCTGTTTCTAGTCTCGATTCATTGGTCAGCCGTTCTCCCGCGGTTATGACTGATGTCGCAGAACTGGACATCGGTTATAACCGATGGCGATGTTAATACTTACGTTAAGTCAAAAGTAACCGACGATAATTGGCGAAATCGTCGGATTTTCTGGCGTCTGCGGATTTGGGCGCGCTGCTGACTGGGTTTGATTATCTAGTTTTGTTATATCTATTAATTGTTTCAATATGTTGTCAAATAACACAATTGGCGGAGTGGTTGGATGTGTGTGTGTTAAGTCGCTAAGCTTATATCCGGCTGACCCGGGTTCGAAACCCGGCATCAGCATTTAATTTTTATTTCATTATTTTTAATAAATTTTCAAATATAAATTTTATATTCTAATATACTTATTAATTATGTATCGTTTAAAATTAATTTGAGCATTAAATACGCAACGAAATTTTTAACTGGATGTTCGGTTAATAAACGAAGCGGGTTTGGTTAACCCGGTTTTTTTACGGATGTTACATATCTTTTGAATTCTATCTATTTCTTCTTTGAGAGCATCTGTTGACCAATCTTTGAACTATGCTCTATTTGCTTTGTATGGTTTATGCTGCATCATGTGATCATGGTAATCCTATCTTAGTTCCTTATCAAGCTCAGCATTGATTGGCTTCTCAGACATTGACCTGCTCAGGTCCTTAGCAAAATCTTCTATCTTTCTTACCTTGCTAAGTTCTAGTGACAAGATCCCCTAAGCAGTCATGTCATCCTTCCTTTTGCACAACTCTTTTCCAATATTCTCAGCCTGTCTTGCTCTAAGCTTCAAATATTCATCTAGGTTCTTAGGCTTGCGATAACTAAAGAGTGATGAGAAGAATCCTTGTGATGCATCCACTGTTGAGAAAAATGATTCAATTTCACATTGTATTGCAAGAATTTCAAAAGGATACCGAGCAACCAATGGAATGACTTGTGATGGTGGTTGAGTAGATGGTAGTTAATTAGATTTAGGTGGAAATGGTGAGAGTGGATTGGCTGCAATTGGGGTAGATGATAAGGGAGTTGGTGATGGAACATCCTCATCATCTTCTTCCATAACAAAAGTTTTTCTTTTGCATGTGAATTTGATTTTAAGTGAAGGTGGGTGTGTTGAAATTCTTTGTGGTATGGACAATGGTTGTGTTAATGTGGGAAAGGTTATCATGGTAGTGGTTTGTGGAACATTTGTTGATACATCTGTTGTACCAGCATATGTTAGGTGATTTGGTGGAAATTTTGGTGGTGATGGTTCCTTTTGTGGTGGTTTTTGTGGTGAGGGTTTGGTTTTGGTTGCAGTAGAGGATACACTTCTTGTAGACCTATGATTTTAGGAAGGGTGGTGATTGGCTGTCTAACATTTCTTGTTGATATTCTTCTTTTTGAAGTGCCAATATCCTCCTTTTTCCTCCACATGGCCTGTTCTTGTTCAATTAAAAGAGAAGACTTGCTTTCAAGTGTATATTGCCTTCTCTTTTTTTTTGTCTAAGGCAATCTCTTTAGCCTTCTTGTCCAGGGTCTCATCCATCCCTTTTTCCCTTCGAGCATCTGATGCCTTAGAAGAGGTTGTGGATGATTTTTCAGGAGCATACCCTGATTTTGTTGTTGCACCTTAGATTGTTTTGCTTGTAATGAAGGCTGCAACTTTCTAAATTTATCATTCTCCCCCTTTTTGGCATCATCTATACTTCTTCTGGAAGTATAGTTGTAGGGGTAGAGCAAGTAATCTTCAATTGATGTTCACTAATGGCCTTGATATCAGCTTGTGTAACCTTATACCTAGCCTCAACCATATTCCTTATCAACTCCATGTGGGTGTTGTGGTATATATCAGTCAAATTCCTATGAGCTGGGATTATTGGTTG
Source organism: Scalesia atractyloides (assembly GCA_947069175.1). Taxonomy (NCBI): domain Eukaryota; kingdom Viridiplantae; phylum Streptophyta; class Magnoliopsida; order Asterales; family Asteraceae; genus Scalesia; species Scalesia atractyloides. The sequence goes on along the minus strand of CAMTDV010000012.1, from coordinate 53,493,133 downwards.
CACTAATTTCCACAGCTCATTGGCAATTTGCTAAGTAAAAGGTTGACTGGTAGAGTTTTGTAACATCTGTTCTTCAAGCTTTTCATTTCACCTATTAAAGAATCCATGGATGTCATCCTCTTCGTCAATTCCTTTTATCTTAATTCATCACCTAATTTAATAGGATCATCTGAACTCCTACGAGAGGTAGTTTTATTTGGGTCTATAATAGGAGAAGACTCCAAATTAACAAAACCAAATGCCCCTTTGTCTTGGTACTGGGGACTTCCAATTGAAACAAAGATTACAATTGTACCCTCAACAATTGTTGCCTTCAAGGAAGTCTTATTAATGAAACCATTGTCCAACTGAGAAACTGTTGTTTCACCAGATGTACTGGCTGCTTCAGTTAAACTACCACCAAGAGTTACAGGTAACTCAAGGGGTGTAGCCTCCTCAGCTGTTTATAGGCTAGCAAGTTGATCTTTCTTAGACTCAGTCACATGTGAAAGTTCGCTCTCTTTAATTTGTGATTGAGAGAAGTGTCTGAGTAGTATCAATTGCTGCAAACAGAGGTATAAAGGTAGGTGGCATTGGAGTGGAGGGTTGTGGAGTTGAAAGAGAGACAACCCTGGGAGAGTTAGTATCCCTGTGAAAAATCTACTTCATGAGTTGGTGTCCTTGTGCTTAAAACTTGACCCTTTTATGAGGATTCAAGAGGAGTTTGGATGGGTGGAGATCTTTCCATCTGTTGTGAGGAAGTAACAACAGTCGGTTCAAGTGGCTTTGGTATTGCAACAAGGTTATCCTTTGGGATCTCATCTTCAAGAGGTGCTTTTTTTGTTTGTTTCTTTTTGGTGGGCTATTTGGATGTGGGGGGGGGGTTCTTTTTGAGTTTTCTGGTATGGGCTACACAACACCGGTTGTGGTTTCATGATCACTAGGAGTACTGGGCTCAGCAATAGAGGGTTGAGCAACAGATGTTGACTCATCTAAAACATTCTCATCCCCCTTTTCCTATGTGTTGGAAACTTTTGACTCTTTATCTTACATTCTAGTAAAGTTTCATTTATAAGACTTATGATTTTGAAATCTTTACCTTGTTGAAAATCTTTTTCAGACACTTGTTTTCATAGGTAAAAGCTTAGAGTCTAGGATACGTAGGATAAGCTTTACATTTATTCCCTTTAATAAAAGTCACATTTGCCACCATGTCTAAGAACAATGCCTGGGATAGATTATAATCAGATTTTGTCAAATTGGCGTATCCCAAGTATTGAACTTTTTGTAGTATCTCATTAAAAGAGGTTGTCTTGGCTGAGAGACAGACAAGTAGAGTATGGAAAAAATATCTCATTTCAGTAGGAAATTGAGGTTGAAAATTTGTAACTCCTGTCAATTGACCCTCTTTCCCTCTTTCAATGAACCCAGTGTGAAGTTGTTGCTTTTCAAAAGTAGTATTACTTACCTGATCATTAGTGCAAATACTGTGGATATGGAAGATGGGGATATTTGAACAATGGTCTCTCCAATCATTGACGTTATACCAAAGAGCTTTTTTTAGTGTTTGAATTTCAGCATTTGCCCAAAATTGTCGGAGGGTATCCACGTATACTGGTGCATCGGCACTTAGGACGGTGTAGTATTTTACTGATGTTAACACATCAATTATTGAGTGGAAGGCTTTGTTTTTGTCGGTTTTCTCAAAATAAGGGAGGTAGTTACGGGGAGTTGTGATTTGCAGAGCCATGATCGGAGAAAAGATGTGATAAGTTTGGAGAAGTTGATAGTAAAACCTCTTTTTGTAAATTCCGAATTCAAGTCGGCAATGGAAGCTCTTTATGGATGAAACAGGGTTTTTATCAAGTATAAAAGATAATGCCGATGTGGCAGCAGATGTTTGAAAAATCTGTTTGCTAACATCGGTCCACGTGGTAACCTCTTCTTGTGGATGGCAGTTGTTAGATAACCTCTTTTGGAATGCAACAGAGGTTGGGAACAGTGCATATGAACAGTGGCTGATTTTAGTCTATTAGAGGAAAGACATCAGTGGTTAGAGCAAACAGTGGTTATGTCTAACAGTTGTTTTGAAATAGTGGTGAAAGAGAATAGAGGATACCTTTCAGTAGTGGATAAATGTAGCCAAACAGAGGTTCTAAAAGACGTGGTTTGGAACAGACTTTAAGGATAGTTGAATATTTTTCAAACAAAGCTATTTTTAAGGATGGATTTTTAATTTTCTAAAAATATTTTAATGCTTTTTATTTATGGAAAACAAAATTTTGCTTTTAATCCAAGTTTAGCATACCAATCCTAGAGATCAAACTTTCAAAGGTGGATGTATCTAAAGCTTTTGTCAACACATCTGCCAACAAATCTTTAGTTGGAACATGATGCAGAGAAATCAAACTTTTTTCATAGAAATCCCTCACAAAGTGATATCTGATGTCAATGTGCTTGGTTGTTGAATGAGAAACTGGATTTTTAATAATGTTTTCAGCCGCCTGACTATCCAACATGAGAGGAGTCTTTAAAGCAGTCACACAAAAACCCAGCAACTGATTTTGAAGCCAAGGGAGTTGGGTTGTATAACTTGCAGCAGCAAAGTCACTGTCTGAATAACCTGAAAGCTCAATATTTCCATTACCAGGATACTAGATACCAAGTGTGAGAGAAACTTTTATGTATCCGAATATCCTTTTTACAGCTATAAGGTTGGACTTTCTAGGTGCTAAATGGGATCTAGCACAGACACATGTTGTAAACATGGTATCTGACCTTGATGCAGTTAGATACAATAATTACCCAATCATATTTCTATAAATTGTTTGATCAACCAAGTCATTTTTATCGTCAGTAGTGACCAATTTTGAGGTGGCCATAGGTTTATTACATGGTTTACAATCATTCATATCAAATTTTGTTAATAATTCTTTGACATATTTACTTTGATAAATAAATGTACTATTTTGCAATTATTTAACTTGGAGACTAAGAAAACACTGAAGTTCACCAATGGCACTCATCTCAAGCTTTGTTGTCTTGAGTTCCCTAAACTCTTCACACATGGAATTACATGTGCATCTGTAACACCTTGTACACTCATGTCTAATAGTATAGTGACACGTGTTATATTTTAATTTTTAGTCTATTAAAGACTAACAGGGACTAAAAGTGTCAACATGCTTAAACTCAAAGGCTTATAATAAGCATGTTGATTCCGATGTCACTCAAAGGCTGGGCATGTTGACATATCAGTAACTCAGAGGCCAAATTTCAAGCATGTTGACATATCAGTCACTCAGAGGCTAATGATTTAAGCATGTTGATATATCAGTCACTCAGAGGTTGTTATTTATGCATGTTGACATCTGACCGTCACTCAGAGGCTCAGTTTTAGCATGTTGACGCCTTTAATCCTTATTGGTCTTTCATAGACTATATTTAAAATACAACACGTGTCACTATACTATTGGACACGATTTTACAGGGTGTTACATCCTCACCCCCTTAAAAGAAATCTCGACCTCGAGATTTTATTCAAAAAGATGGGGGTACTTTTGTCGTATAGTGGACTCCACCTCCCATGTATACTCGGGACCTCTAAAGGCGTCCCATTTAACCTTTGCTATAGGTATCATTTTCCTTCGGAGCTTCTTAACCTGTCGATCCTCGATCGAAATTGGTTTCTCCATGAACCACAGGTTTTCATCAATTTGCACATCTTCGTGCGATATTGCTAGCGACTCATTGGCTAGACATTTCTTAAGGTTAGATATGTGGAATACATCATGGATTCCAATAAGCTCCTCTAGCAACCGAGCTTATAAGCTACAGTGCCGACAAATTCGATTATCTCGAAGGGTCCTATATATCTTGGGCTCAATTTCCCTTCTTTCCAAAACGCATCACACCTTTCCAGGATGATACTTTTAGCATGACTTTGTCCCCTACTTGGAACTTAAAAGGTTTACGCCTTTTGTCAGCATAGCTCTTCTGCCTATCTCTGGAAGCTTTGAGACGATCACGGATTTGCACAATCTTTTCCGTGGTCTCCAGGACAATCTCAAGTCCTGATAGTTTGGCTTCCCCAACTTCTGCCCAACACACGGGCGTTCGGCACTTTCTCCCATATAAGGCCTCAGAAGGAGCAGCCTTGATGCTAGTATGATAGTTGTTATTGTAGGAGAATTCTATTAGGGGTAAGTGGTCATCCCAACTTCCACCTAAATCAATCACACATGCCCTAAGCATGTCTTCTAGTGTTTGGATAGTACGCTCACTTTGACCATCAGTTTGTGGATGGTAAGCCGTACTAAAGTTTAATCATGTGCCTAACGATTGTTGAAAACTTTTCCAAAAGTGAGATGTGTATCTAGTATCTCTGTCAGATACAATAGATACCAACACACCATGTAGGGACACAATCTTGTCCACATACAACTTAGCCAATATATCTGAATTATATGTTTCTTTGATTGGCAAGAAATGAGCTGACTTAGTCAGTCTGTCTACAATGACCCAAATAGTGTCATTTCCACTTTTGGTCTTAGGTAACTTGGTGATCAAGTCCATAGTTACCATTTCCCATTTCCAAGTGGGAATTTCAAGCTGTTGTAGAAGTCCTGACGGCTTTTGATGTTCGGCCTTAACTTGCGAACACGTCAGACACTTAGCATTTCTCAACTTGTGTTTTAGAATCTCAAAAGATTCTTGTTGTTTTTGACCCCAAACGAACTTAACATTCTTACGGGTCAGGGTAGTCAAAGGAGTGGCTATTCTTGAAAAGTTCTCAATAAACCTTCTATAATAACCAACCAGTCCTAAGAAACTAGGAATTTCACATGGTGTCTTGGGAACTTCCCAATTCATTATGGCTTCTATCTTGGCGGGATCCACTTGGATACCACGCTCACTTACAACATGTCCAAGGAATTGGACTTTTCTAAGCCAAAATTCGCATTTAGAGAACTTTGCATAAAGTTTCTCATGCCTTAATAATTCTAGGATGCACCGAATATGTTTCTTGTGATCAGCTTGATTACAAGAATAGATAAGTATGTCGTCTATGAAGATAATTACAAACTTATCCAAATATGGTTTGCAGACTCTATTAATGAGATCTATGAATGCTGCAGGTGCATTTGTGAGCCCAAAAGGCATCACTAAGAACTCAAAATGACCATAGCGGGTCCTGAAGGCTGTCTTAGGAACATCTTCGTTCCTAACCTTCAATTGATGATATCCGGATCTCAAATCAATCTTGGAGAAGCAACTAGCCCTTTGAAGTTGGTCAAATAAATCATCGATCATGGGCAGAGGATATCTATTCTTGGTTGTTAGCTTGTTTAGCTCTCGGTAGTCGATGCACATTCGATCAAACCGTCTTTGTTCTTTACAAACAGAATAGGAGCTCCCCGAGGCGAGGAACTAGGCTGAATAAAGCCTTTCTCCAAGAGTTCATCTAGCTGCGTCCTTAATTCCTTCATTTCCGTAGGTGCTAGTCTATATGGAGCTCTAGCTACGGGTGCTGCCCCTGGTATGATATCAATCTTGAACTCCACTTGTCTGTCTCGAGGTAGGCCTGGTAATTCTTTTGGAAATACATCGGGATATTCTGAGATGACTGGTTGATCTTCAAGGTTCGGCTTAGGTTCATTTATGGTGACTTGTGCCATGTAGATGACACAGCCTCTTCTCAAACACTTGGATGCCTTAAATAATGACACCTTGTCTGGCAGTTCATAGTGTGAGTCTCCGGGGATGGTGATTATTTCACCAAATGGGGTCTTAATTTCGATGAGCTTTTTATCGCAGGCAATACGGGCTTGGTTATAAGATAACCAATCCATACCTAAAACAACATTGAACCCCGCCAATTTCATTGGCAAAAGAGAGATAGGGATGGAATGATTCTTAATGGATATAGAGCATCCATCAAGAATGGAAGAAGCAGTTTCTAAGGTCCATCGGCAAGTTCTATCTCATAAGTTTTATCTATAGTTCTTATGGGTAAGTTTAACAGTTTACTAAACTTATGATTGATGTATAAGAATTTATACATCTTTTAAACGTCAAAAATTCCCCATTAATGCGGAAATTCATTGTGTTTTCATTGATCTAGATACTCAGTTGAGTTATTTGTGAAAATGTAGGTCCGGGCTTCGGCACGGTAAAAACAAAGGCTTTTGGAGCAAATTGGAGCAAAAATGGAACATTTCTGCCAAACTGCCAGATATGGCACGACCGTGCCAACCATTGGCACGAACCTACCAAGTATCCAGAAGTCGGGACTATCACAAGCACTATCATCAGACTGCACAATCCGAGTCAAATCAACACTTGGCACGATCGTGCCAACCCCAAGCACGAACATGCGCGTGCAATCACAGGCCCTGATCAGCTAGTTTCCGAGTTCACTTAGTCATTTCCGAGTACGATATCGATAAGCACGACCGTGCCAAATGGTGGCACGGTCGTGCCAGCTCGGGGAAATTTTAGGGGGATCTTTCGGGATTTGGCATCAAACTTGGTCAACAACTCAGAAAGGGACCTGACACTTACCAAGCACGACCGTGCCAAAAGGTGGCACGGTCGTGCCAAATGCCCAGTAGCTTAAATACGTGAATTCAGCTTATTTGAAGGGGAGTTGGAGCATTTGGGTGGATTTCTCTCTCAAGAAGCTGATCTTGGAAGCTTGGAGATTGAAGAAAGGAGCCTTTAGGAGGTTGTATCACTTGATAATCCAACTCATTTAGCTAATTACCTTGTCTTAAACACTAGTATTTTCACTTGTTATTCATGCACGATCCATATTACTTTATGTTTGTCTTAGTTATCATGAGCCTTCTAGGCTAAACAATTGTGTTGTTTGAATTTTGTTGAAGCTAATGAACACTTGACAATATGGAAATAGATGTGGTGATTATTGTATGTTAATCTCCATGATGATATTTATTCAAGTTTCTTGGAATGCATGTTCATGTTTAAAGTTATTATTCTTGAATGTTTGATCATAAAAATTTACATATGTTGGAAAGCCCATGTAGAGATTATGATTATTGAATCTTGTTAGTTGTTGATTTGATTCATAGCATGAAACTAGGAATGGTAATTGCTAATGATTAGGATGATGATTTGAATATGAGTATGAATTCTTGCATTTGGATTTGTAAAGATCTTATGACTGTTTATATGAATTCTATGGGTTGTGTTCATGTTGGATTGATGATTTAGGCCAAAGTTGTTGTTTAGCATGACCATGCTTGTGATTTATGTCAAGAGCTTGTTGAAGATATCATTTACTTTAAACCGAGTTAGGGTGATTATTGTGTTGTTCATGTTAGTTTTCCTTAATTTGTAGAGTTAGGAGTTTTGATTAACAATTAACTCATTATTAAAGATTAACATCAATTTAGCAAGAGAACTTATAGAATGAATCTAACGTGATTAAAATGTTGTTCATTATAATTTTCCCAAGATTTATAAAACTACGGGACCTTGATTGGAAACTTAGTTGATTCTAAGACTTGCATCACCATTAGTTTTCCTTAAAAAGTTGTCATATGTTTATTAGTGGATGCACAATTCAAGCAACCTTTCTTAAATATTGTTCTTGTTAATTCATTTAGTTAATTTTTATCCTTACATGATAGTTTAAAAACAATCAAGAAATCTACTCATTGATCGAAACAGGTTTAAAAGTAACGAAAATTTAGTACTGAGACACCGAGTCCACGGATTGATATCCGGTTCTTACCAGCGAACTATACTACCACCTGACGGGTACACTTGCCCTATGTGTGTGTAGTTGGTTTTAAGTAAAAACTATTTTAACATCTAATCTGTGTGAACGAAAATTGTAATAATAAAAATATATTTAATTCACGCACATCAAGTTTTTGGCGCCATTGGCGGGGACTCGGTCTTCTTAAGATTGGTTGGAGTTAATTGTTAAATCATTGTGAAAAGTGTACAAAAAAATTTTCTCTAGTCGTCTTTATTTGTCTCACATGATTAATTAAAAAAACAACAAAAATATGTTATGTAATTAATTATTTCTTTTTATCTTTGTGCATACATAGGGCATTGTGTTCCTTCTTTTTCCTTACAGGTCGTACATGTCCTCAACCCTAGTTGCTGAAGTTGTTGAGCCTTCATCGGAACCGGAGCGTAATTTTCATCGAAGACTGCGGGAGCGGGCCCGCAGGGTGGCCGCCATAATTGAGGCAGACGCATTGGGAGACGACACACTTCACGAGGTTTACGTAGAAATGGCAGACGAAGAGGAAACGAGGGTCTTAAATGAAATAGGAAAACCTTCACTTGAGGGTTTACCTGCGAGCATCAATGCACCCACAATAAATAATAATAATTTCGAGATTAAATCTGGTACCATTTCGATGTTGCAGAATGCGGTTCAGTTTGATGGCAAGGATCACGAGGATCCGAGTGTCCATATCACGGGGTTTCTAGAGGTTTGTTCCACATTCACCATTCGTGATGCATCATCAGATGCAATACGTCTTCGGGTCTTCCGTTCTCTTTACGGGATGGAGCTAAAGAGTGGCTTCTTTCACTTCCAGCTGGATCTATCACTACGTGGAATCAATTAGCTGAGAAGTTCCTTCAGAAATATTTTCCCCCAGAGACTACTGTTCGGTTAAGAACCAAGATTCTTAACTTCCGTCAGGACGATGATGAGCCCCTCTATGAGGCGTGGGAGCGGTTTAAAGAGCTCATGAGAAAGGTCCCACACCACAGGTTGCCCAAGTGGCAACAATGTCAGATCTTCTACATGGTTTGGATGGTCAAGGGCAGATGATGGTCGATACATATTCAGGCGGAGACATAGGCACGAAAAATGCCAACGAGGCATTTGAGATCTTAGAGAAATGTGCCTTGAAGAATCAGACACAGCAGCCATGCGAGGGATAAGTTATAGACATGGAGTTCATCACGTGAATGACTTCACCGCCATCATAGCACGAATGGATGCCTTATCTTCAAAGTTTGATCGAGTGATGGAGATCCACTCGAGTGGTTCCTCGAGTGGGGGAGCATATCATGTAGGCGATTTTCCGGCTAGAGAGGTGTCGCATAAGCATGTAGATTTTATGGGAAACCAGTACTGTCCTCAGCATAATCCCTACAGCAATACTTACAATCCGGGGTGGAAGAATCACCCAAATTTCAGTTGGAAGTCTGAAGCGTCAAATCAGCATCCACCCGGATTCACTCCACGCCCCTAGCTCTTGGAGGATACGGTGCACCTCGGCCTCAGCAGATACCTTCCACTAATCAACCTAGTGTTCAGGACATGTTTAGTCAACTCTTAGTTGGTCAAAATTCTCAAAGAATCGAAAATGAAAAGCGCTTCAAGGAGTATGACGGTGGTTTCACGAGGCACGAGAGTGAGTTGAGAAGCCAAAAGGCTTCCATGCAGACCATTGAAAACCAAGTTGGTCAGATTGCGAAGATGTTGTCCGAGAGACAGCAAGGGGGCCTTCCAAATAACACAGAGCCAAATCCGAAAGCTACTGCAAAGGCCATCACTTTGAGAAGCGGCAAGATCGTTGAGCCTGTCACTTCGGTTGTTCCGAGTAAGCCGGTTGGCGACGAGATTGTTGAGGAGATTGATACTGAGTCTCCGGGAGAGGTGCAACTGAGGCGAGACCCAGCAAGTACAGCACGTCCCAAGGAGCCAGTGAGAGAGTATGTCCCTCCCGTTCCATATCCGGGGAGGTTGAAGAAGCAGAGGATGGAAGAACACTACGGTAAATTCTTTGAGCTTTTCAAGCAACTTCATATAAACCTACTGTTTGTCGAGACACATGCTCAAATGCCTAAGTACACCAAGTTTCTGAAAGATATTCTATCTAACAAAAAGAAACTTGAGGAGCTTTCACATGTGACCTTGAACGAGGAGTGTTCAGCAGTTCTTCAGAACAAGATACCACAGAAAATGAGTGATCCTGGGAGTTTTACTATCCCATGCTTGATTGGTAGTTTGTCAGTCAGCAATGCACTCGCTGATCTTGGAGCCAGCATAAAGCTCATGCCTTATGCGGTTTTTGCTAAGCTGGACTTGGGAGAGCCAAAACCCACTCGTATGAGCATTCAGTTAGCCGATCGTTCAGTGAAGTACCCTCGAGGTATAGTTGAGACTATGCTAGTGAAGATCGACAAGTTTGTCTTTCCTGTTGATTTTGTGATCTTGGACATGGATGAGGACAAAATTGTTCCTCTCATCTTAGGTAGGCCATTCCTTGCCACTACTCGAGCGTTGATCTATGTCTGCACCGGCAGACTTACTCTTAGGGTGGACGATGAAGAAGTGACCTTTGATATAGGGAAATCCATGCAGCACCCACAGAGCCATGATGATACACTCTACTTTATCGAGACTATTGACACATATGTGAGTGACCATCTTCATAGCACGTTTGAGGAGGAAGTTGTGGACACACAGCTTATTGGCGGAGAGACTTTTGGTTCGCCTGCTATGGTCCAGTCTGCTGAAGAGATGACCTGTCTGATAGGTCATGTGGCTCCCCCACGTACTGATGTTTTTGAAGTGGTGGATCGCGTTGCTAAGCCTAAAGCACGCCCTTCGGTTGAGGATCCACCCTCACTTGAGCTTAAGGAACTTCCAGATCACTTGGAGTATGCTTTCTTAGATGGTGCGACTCAACTACCCGTCATCATCTCTGCTAAGTTGTCAGAAGAAGAGAAGGGTCAATTGCTTGAGGTTTTGAAGCAGCATAAACAGGCGATAGCTTGGAAGATCATGGATATAAAAGGGATCAATCCATCATTTTGTACCCACAAGATCTTGATGGAGGAGGACTTCAAACCTGTAGTGCAGCATCAGAGGGGTTAAATCCGAACATGCAGGATGTTGTGAAGAAAGAGGTCATCAAATTGCTTGATGTAGGTCTGATATACCCGATTTCTGATTCGCCTTGGGTTAATCCTGTGCAGGTGGTCCTAAAGAAAGGAGGGATGACAGTGGTGACCAATGAGAAGAACGAGTTGATTCCCACTCGTACTGTCACTGGGTGGAGAGTTTGCATTGATTATCGCAAACTCAATGATACCACGAGGAAAGATCATTTTCTCTTCCTTTCATTGATCAAATGTTAGAGGGCTTTCAGGGAGGATGTTTTACTATTTCCTTGACAGTTTCTTTGGCTAGTTTCAGATTCCCATATCTCCTAAGGATCAGGAGAAGACGACATTCACATGTCCCTATGGCACATTTGCCTACCGGCGAATGCCCTTTGGGCTGTGCAATGCCCCAGCCACGTTTCAAAGATGCATGGTGGCTATTTTTCACGACATGATCGAGGATTCTATAGAGGTCTTCATGGATGATTTTCCTGTTTTCGGGAGATCTTTCGATCATTGTCTTGGGAATCTGAAAAGGATGTTGGCCCGATGTGAGGAGGCCAATCTGGTGTTGAACTGGAAAAAATGCCACTTCATGGTGAAGGAGGGCATTGTGCTTGGGCACAAGATTTCGCAGGCGGGGCCCGAGGTTGATCGGGCAAAAGTTGAGACTATCTCTAAGCTCCCGCCGCCCACATCCGTGAAATCTATTAGGAGCTTTCTTGGTCATGCAGGTTTCTACCGGCGATTCATAAAGGATTTTTCCAAAATCGCCCGTCCGATGACCTAGCTTCTAGAGAAGGATGCCCAATTTGTTTTCTCTGATGAATGCCTGAAGGCATTCGAGCTGTTAAAGGAGAAGTTGGTGAATGCTCCAATCATGGTAGCTCCCGACTGGGAATTACCATTTGAATTGATGTGCGATGCGAGTGACTTCGCAGTTGGGGCCGTCTTGGGTCAGAGGAGAGATAAGCATTTTCACCCGATTTACTATGCGAGCAAGACCTTAAACGAGCTCAGGAGCATTACACCATGACTGAAGAAAGAGCTCCTACCGTGGTCTTTGCCTTTGATAAGTTTCAGTCTTATCTCATCCTCTCCAAGACCATCGTGTACACGGATCATGCAACACTTCAATATCTCTTTGGCAAGCAAGATGCCAAACCCAGATTGATACGATGGATTCTTTTGCTGCAGGAGTTTGACATTGAGATCCGTGATAAGAAAGGGGCCGAAAATTTGGCGGCTGATCATTTGTCCCGTCTTGAGCATTACGAGGGAAAAGAAGTTCGTGGGGCCAACATCAATGACAATTTTCCCTATGAGTTTCTTATGAGGATCGACACAAATGACGACTCCCCATGGTTTGCTGACATCGCAAACTACCTAGCCAGCGGCATCCTGATCAAAGGGATGACCTTTCAGCAGAAGAGAATTTTTTTTGCGGATGTCAAGTACTACCTATGGGATGACCCCTATCTATTCAGGCTGAGCGCGGATCAGATGATCTGGCGCTGCGTGCACGACAATGAGGCGAGGGACATCCTTCGCCACTGCCACGAGGGACATACGGGAGCTCACCATGGGGCAAATAATACCGCCAAGAAGGTGTTTGATGCTGGATTCTTCTGGCCTTCCATCTTTAAGGACGCCCATGAGTTCGTGAAATCTTGTGACACCTGTCAAAGGGCAGGCAATATTTCTACACCGCCACGAGATGCCATAAAACGGCATTCAAGCCTGCGAGGTTTTTGATGTTTGGGGTCTAGACTTTATGGGACCTTTTCCGACTTCCTTCAGAAACCGATACATCCTAGTCGCGGTCGACTATGTTTCAAAGTGCGCGGAAGCGCAAGCTCTGCCCACCAACGATGCTAGGGTGGTGGTCAAATTTCTGAAGAAGCTGTTCGCGCGCTTCGGTGCTCCTAAAGCGCTAATCAGTGACCGGGGGACACACTTTTGTAATGCTCAATTAGAAAAAGCATTGTCCCGATATGGTGTGCAACATTGGTTTTCCACACCATACCACACACAGACTAGTGGGCAAGTCGAGGTCACAAACCGGGGAATTAAGCGCATATTGGAGAAGACGGTGAACGCCAGCCGTATGGACTGGTCTGAAAGATTGGATGATGCACTGTGGGCCTTCCGAACGGCCTACAAGACTCCTATAGGCACTACTCCATTTAAGTTAGTCTATGGGAAGTCTTGTCATCTCCCAGTTGAGCTCGAGCACAAGGCATACTGGGCCTTGAAAACTATTAACTTGACATGGCAGCTGCGAGCGAAAACAGGTTTGTGCAGATCCATGAGATCGAAGAGCTCCGAAATGATGCATATGAGAGCTCCAAGCTGTACAAGGAACGTACTAAGATGTTCCACGACTCCCGCCTGAAGGACAAGAAGGAATTCTGGGTGGGTGATCGGGTATTGTTATACTACTCGCGTCTCAAGCTGTTCCCTGGCAAGCTTAAATCTCGTTGGTCAGGTCCTTACACGGTGCGGTCTGTGTTTCCCTACGGAACAGTGGAAATAGGCCATGAGGATGGCCGCCTGTTCAAGGTCAATGGGCACAGACTTAAGTCGTATGTTGGCGGCACTGTGGATAGGCATGAGGAGGTTGTCACCCTCCACCCCAAGAACAAATGAATTCATGGTGGTGAGTCTAGCTGAAGACTCGTAAATAAACTTAGCATGTTCTTGGGGTTTCAGTTGTTTTTCTGTTGGTTGCTCAGTTTCTTTTCAGGTTGCGATTCGTCTTGGACGCGGGGGATGTTGGAACACATTGTCGATCTTCAGGTATGTTAGTTCGGCTCTTTTCTTGGTAGGAAGTGTTTCTTGAGTGATCCAGGTTCAAGTGACGTTTGTAATTGGATTTTATAAAAAAGACCGGCACTATCAACAGTGTTTTCTGGCACTATCAGATCTGATAGTGCAGGTCCGTTTGCAGAAGAAGCCCATAACCCAATTTTCTTTAAAAATCTTCAAAACCCCACTTGAATCTCACAAACCCACTCAAGAATCCTCCATACTTCATTCCTTCTCTCAAGAAATCTGTATACTTTTCATCCCAAGCTTCGTTCCAGGTACGAATCTTTCCACTTTCTCTTTGTAGTTGTTAAATATTTAAGGTTTGTTCTTCATGTTAGGTTTTCTTTAAAGTTTTTAGGGCTTGGTCTAAATCGTCCGACTCAAGCCCGTTTTTTTCGTTTTTTTATGTTGTTGTGCTTCACTCTGGACCGATCTACAAAACCCCAAGTAAAAGTGTTGAAAAATCAGGGTTTTGGGTGCGTTTTAAGGGATTTTGCATGCTGCGGTTCCGTCACGCATGGCCGTGCCAACACTTGGCACGACCGTGCTCTTCATAAAAGAGTGAAAAACTGCATCAGGAAACCCATAAAATCATCAAGCACGATCATGCCATCATATGGCACGGTCGTGCCCTTCATAAATTCTTGATGAATCTGGAAATTCTGCCCAGAAATTCAGCAAGGAGGATCGTGCCAACATTTGGCACGGTCATGCCCTTCATAAAAACTTCTAGTTTTCCCACAAAATTCACCCAGATTCGATCTTGCATTATAGTGTTTGAGTGTGGCACGATCGTGCTTCATGAAGAACAAATCCAAAAAACTTCATAAAATTGACATCTTCATAAAAGCTTGCTGAAATAAGCATGCACGGTCGTGCCAATATATGGCACGGTTGTGCGAGCCCTTCTGTAAACCCGTTTTTGCTGATTTTCCGCATTATAATTGCTGATTTTGTTCTATTCTTGCAGATGAATCACCCATTTCTTCGTTTCAGTGACAATACCAGGGAAGGGCATTGTATTGCGAAGGTTGAAAGACTGTGGGCTCGGAGGCACTTAATCGAGCCTATGAGGACGCTTCAAACGGTCGATCTCGACCTACTCCGTCAGACTGAAAGATTTGAGGAGCTTATGACCCCTCCTTGGACCCGCCTATTCGCAATGGCGCAGCCCTAATATGTCGAATTAGTTATCGAGTTTTTTGCCTCGTTCAGGTTTATCTTCTCCTGCCCTTATGTTTATGAGAAAAGAGTTGGTGTTAGTTACCGTCTAGGACGGAAGTGGCATCATCAATCGATTAGCAGGTTTGGACAGATACTTTGGTTATATGAGCAGGATGAGATCGAATCTGACTTATTTCATGGTAGTCTGCAAGAATGGGAGGCTGATACAGATAAAGCAGCATTCTGGGATCAGATCACTGTACCGGGCCGGGCCTAGGATCCATGCCGAGCCAAGGCCACATGGATTCTTGACCCGTTGCACCGCATCATAGAGCGCGCCATCTTCAACGTAATCGGCGGTCGGGGTGATAGAACTGGAAACATCACCACCCGCGACCTTTTCCACCTCTATTGCATCGTATCGGGGTCCAACTACAATGTCGCAGTTAGTGTTGCAGAGTCCATCCAAAGGGGTATTGGGTCGACCCCCACATCGAGGATCTGTGGTGGTGCATTCGCCACCAGGTTAGCTAGGCACTACATGGTGTGGTTGGATGATCTTACCGTAGCTTGTGATTATGGATTACTTGATGTGGTACAGCTGACTGCCATGCATATGATTCGCAAGGTTAATGGCATCCCGAAGTTGGTGGATCAATTGGGTAGGATTTGGGACCCACTTCCAGAGGGAGAAAGTGATCTAGAAGAGGGCGATGTTGGTGGAGCTGAGGACGTCCACATGCAGGATGCTCCAGGATTCGGGTCAGGTGAGGCTGCTGGGGGAGCAGACCCTCATCTTCAGATGGGTGAAATAGGCCAGGGCTTTGGAAGCCCAAGTTGGGAGCACTTGTTTGGTGGTTTTTGTGGGGGTTACGAGCAGGGTGCGTATGGCCCGCATAAGCCGTCTACAGTAGATCTTTGGAGAAGAATGGATGGGCTAGCGTTGGATCAGCAGGCTGTACGACACGACGTAAACTTGATCCATGCTGAGCAGCATCGTCAGGGTAATTTTATGGAAGATATGTACGAGCAAAGTAGGCGTAGCTTCGACTGGTTATTCGGGTCTCAGCAACATCTAGCAAGCTCATTCGGTCATCCGTACACACAACCACCGCCGCACTTCACTACGAGATCCTGGTTTGACCGTCGGGACGATGCCCGCTTTCAGGATCTGGCGGCCGACCCTGATCTTGCAGCTCCTGTCGTACTTTCGTTTGCATTTCGATGTTTGATGGGTGTACCATTTTGGACTGTCCGTACACTCCTCCGTTGTTGCTTTAAATTTCGTATACTTTTATTTTTATTTTTATTTAGTGGTTTAATCTTTGAACAATGACAAGGGATTGTTGGGTTAGGTTTTTATGGTAATCTTGATCATGTTTGTAAGTGTGCAGTTTTGAATTGATGATATGCTAGTCGCTGGATGGTGCAGTGGTGCGTTGGAATGTTTCATATCACCTTCTTTCGCTCCATTTCTAGCCTTTGCAAACCAGGGGAGTTTTCGTATTCCCGCTTCCTCCACTGCTATGCTATTGCATTGCATTATGCTCATTTTTTTTGTTGTACATCGTGGGCGATATACAATTCATGTGTGGGGAGATAGTTAAGCTTGTTTATGGTTGTCCAAAAAAAAAGATTAATAATAATAATAATAATAATAACAAAACTCTCTTGAATAATCAACTCAACACAAGTTTTATATAATCTAAAAGTTTTTGATAAATTCAAAAAGGTGAACGAAAAATGGATTTGCTCGAATAAAAGTTACCATTTAGTAATCTTTTTTGTATAAAATCGAGCGTGAGAAATCGAGCAAAATTCCTACCTGTTTGCCTCGCACAATTTCCCAATACACCCGTTTCCGTGAATTATTTTTGAGCCTTATAGCTTTAGAATTAATTTTGCTCATGTTTTTACGGGCAAAGATTGAGTGCGCCGGATGACTTTCGCGATTTAGAACTTGTGTTAGGCATGCATTTCGAGAACACAAAGCAAGCACATAACATAAAAATGATTGATGCAGTTGGAAACCTTTTATTTTTACCCAATTTCAATTATCCTTACACCCAAATCACACCCTTAGTTAAACCAATTTGAGCCTTTCCCTTACATTTCATATAAACCACTAAATATCACCAATCAGCCAATTTAGCCTTTTCTTTTTTAACCCACATTTTTTTGGTTTAAAGTCCGATCCGGTTAAGACTAACTTGTAAGCTTTCTTGTATAGTTTATCAATTTATTAGTCATAACATCATAGCTTGGTGTTTTTATCTAAGTAGACGTACTTAGTTCCCTCTAAAGTGGTGAATCAAAAAAAAAAGAACAGAAAAGTCGTGTCAATTGGCTTTGCTAGAGCAATTTTGTTGATACATCCAAGCGGTTTGCTAGCTCTCGGTTAGGTATTTGGATAATTTTATCTTTCTTCACTTCAAGTTAGTCGAGCCTCCGGTCTTTAACCATTTAGCCACTTTTATAAATCCATTTCCACATCCTTGACCCTAGCCAAATTACAACCCACACAGGTCCTCTTGATTTTTTATATATGTTGGCTATGTGTTTAGATTTGATCCTAATACAAGCTTATGATATCGCATAGTCATTGTCTTGGCATCGAGTGTTCTAAACATACTCATTGAATTGTATGTTCCCTATATTTTAGCCGAGTGTGTGTGAACATTGCGAGGATGTAAGGTGAACTTGGAGGGATGCCGAGATGGATCATTGCTCATAACCATATTTCATATACTTTTTGGTTTTTCCTTTTATGTCTAATAATCCATTTTGTTTTACCCAAGTTATTTATTTGTGCTTATATAACGCTAGTTGAGATGATTGCAAGATAGAATTTTGTTTACTTTAGTTTGTTTGAGGACAACCAAAGTTCAAGTGTGGGGATGTTTGATGTATAAGAATTTATACGTCTTTTAAACGTCAAATATTCCCCATTAATGCGGAAATTCATTGTGTATTCATTGATCTAGATACTCATTTGAGTTATTTGTGAAAATGCAGGTCCGGGCTTCGGCCCGGTAAAAACAAAGGCTTTTGGAGCAAATTCGAGCAAAAATGGAAAATTTCTGCCAAACTGCCAGATATGGCACGACCATGCCAACCATTGGCACGACCGTGCCAAGCATCCAGAAGTCGGCACTATCATCAGACTGCACAATCTGAGTCAAATCAACACTTGGCACGATCGTGCCAACACTAAGCACGACCGTGCGCGTGTAATCACAGGCCCTGATCAGCTAGTTTCCGAGTTCAACTTAGTCATTTCCGAGTACGATATCGATAAGCACGACCGTGCCAAATGGTGGCACGGACGTGCCACCTCGGGGAAATTTTAGCGGGATCTTTCCGGATTTGGCATCAAACTTGGTCAACAGCTCAGAAAGGCACCTGACACTTACCAAGCACGACCGTGCCAAAAGGTGGCACGGTCGTGCCAAATGCCCAGTAGCTTAAATACGTGAATTCAGCTCATTTGAAGGGGAGTTGGAGCATTTGGGGGGATTTCTCTCTCAAGAAGCTGATCTTGGAAGCTTGGAGATTGAAGAAAGGAGCCTTTAGGAGGTTGTATCACTTGATAATCCATCTCATTTAGCTAATTACCTTGTCTTAAACACTAGTATTTTCACTTGTTATTCATGCACAATCCATATTACTTTATGTTTGTCTTAGTTATCATGAGCCTTCTAGGCTGAACAATTGTGTTGTTTGAATTTTGTTGAAGCTAATGAACACTTGACAATATGGAAATAGATGTGGTGATTATTGTATGTTAATCTCCATGATGGTATTTATTCAAGTTTCTTGGAATGCATGTTCATGTTTAAAGCTATTATTCTTGAATGTTTGATCATAAAAATTTACATGTAGTGTTGGAAAGCCCATGTAGAGATTATGATTATTGAATCTTGTTAGTTGTTGATTTGATTCATAGCATGAAACTAGGAATGGTAATTGCTAATGATTAGGATGATGATTTGAATATGAGTATGAATTCTTGCATTTGGATTTGTAAAGATCTTATGACTGTTTATATGAATTCTATGGGTCGTGTTCATGTTGGATTGATGATTTAGGCCAAAGTTGTTGTTTAGCATGACCATGCTTGTGATTTATGTCAAGATCTTGTTGAAGATATCATTTACTTTAAACCAAGTTAGGGTGATTAATGTGTTGTTCATGTTAGTTTTCCTTAATTTGTAGAGTTAGGAGTTTTGATTAACAATTAACTCATTATTAAAGATTAACATCAATTTAGCAAGAGAACTTAAAGAATGAATCTTAGGTGATTAAAATGTTGTTCATTATAATTTTCCCAAGATTTATAAAACTAGGGGACCTTGATTGGAAACTTAGTTGATTCTAAGACTTGCATCACCATTAGTTTTCCTTAAAAAGTTGTCATATGTTTATTAGTGGATGCTCAATTCAAGCAACCTTTCTTATATATTGTTCTTGTTAATTCATTTAGTTAATTTTTATCCTTACATGATAGTTTAAAAACAATCAAGAAATCTACTCATTGATCGAAACAGGTTTAAAAGTAACGAAATTTAGTACTGAGACACCGAGTCCACTGATTTATATCCGGTTCTTACCAGCGAACTATACTACCACCTGACGGGTACACTTGCCCTATGTGTGTGTAGTTGGTTTTAAGTAAAAACTTTTTTAAAACCTAATCTGTGTGAACGAAAATTAGAATAATAAAAATATATTTAATTCACGCACATCAATGATCAACAAATGATTTATCCGCACCCGAATTGAAAAGAACCATAGCATAGATATTGTTAATGAGGAATGTACCTGTTATTACATTGTCGTCATTAACAGCCTCTCTTGCAGTTATTTGAAAGGCACGCGCATTCCCCTTCTTGGCCTCTCCAGGCTTTGTGTTATTATTCTTAAGAAGCTTAGGTCAGCTAGTCTTTATATGCCTTTTTTCGTTGCAGATATAACATACAACATCCTTAAGATCTTTACAATCTTCGGTCTAATGCCCTCTCCTTTTACAAATACTACAAGGCCTAGCTTGTGAATCAGAATTACACTGTCCCTTGTGTCTGTGGTTGCAAGTCTTGCAAAATGGCATTAAAGTCGACTTGCCTTGGTTCCCTTTGAACCGGAATCTCCCTTTTTTTTCCTATTAAATCTTTGGGAGTTGTCTTCCTCTCTCTTCCTTTTTCCGTCAGTTTCTAGCTTAACTGACTTATGCCTTACTAAATCAAGGGTGAGAGAGAGATAAGGTCTACAGCAGACCTATAGCAGAGATAGGCTGAGCGACCTTTACCATGCACTTAATCTCGGGCGCTAACCCATTAATAAAACGCGCAATGCGTTTGGGTTACGGGGTAATTAAATAGGAAACTAACCTAGATAGGGAATTGAAATCGGAAACATATTTTCGGCAATCTAGGTTTTTCATAGAAAGAGACAAGAAGTCAGTCTCTAATTTCTCCACTTCATGAGGTGGGCAGTAAGTTTCCTTAATAAGGTCCACAAACTTGGACCATCCCAGATTATACAGGTATACTTTACCTGCAGACTGAATCAAGGCTTTCCACCATATTAGGGCATCACCCTTAAAGGATTGTGATACATACTTGACCACATCCTTATCAGCCCAGTTGCTGATGTCTTCAATTGTTTCCATCTCATCTAGCCACTATAGGGCTTCCACCGCTCCTTTTTCCTCGTTAAAGTCTCGGGGTTTCCAGGAGACGAAATACTTATAGGTACATCCGTCTTTAATAGAACGGGACCTTTCAACGAAATCTATTTTCTTTGGTTCACTCTTTGCATTTGAAGAGTGAACGAAGCTCTCCCAATGAGCTGAAGGTGGTGGAATAGATAAAGGTCTAGAGCGGGTAGCACTCGGCTCTCTAAGATTTTCGATGGCCTTACTCATGGCCCTTTCCACAGCCGCATCAATGCGAGCATGGAAATCATTATCATTTATGGCTACTTTTTTGGCATCCTTAGAGTTGACGTTCCGATGGCTACTTTGTGCTTCATTAGAATTAGCCATTCTTCAAAGCTTTTGTTCTATATTACCAAATAAAATTTCTCTTAGCCATGGTATAACAACGATATTGGCTTTTCAAATATTGGATATAAGAAAAATCCACTGCTTATACTAGTGTGAATAACATCACAACTCTTAGGCTTAATATAACTATATTTGGCCTAGGTCTTAGTAGGACCATCATAAGCAAATTACAATCTTGACATAGTCCATTTATTACTAGACAGGGGATCACAATGTCACAAGTGTCATTGTCATATTTGACAATTTTATAGCACATAGGTTTGTCACAAAGGACATTTAGAACGTGGCATATAAGCCTATCACAAATGGACATAAAATATGGCACATAGGCCTGTCACTAATGGACATAAGATATGGCACATAGGCACTACATCCATAATATATGTTTTATTTATCATCGCACTGATGATATTAGCCGGGATCCAATTGATCACATGGGCTATATAAAATAAATCATAACCCGAAAGGTAATACATCACTAATGGATGTTTAGTCACCGCACTGGTGATATTTAGCCGGGATCAAATAGATCACATGGGCTATATAAAATAAATCATAACCCAAAAGGTTAATACATCACTAATGGATGTTTAGTCACCGCACTGGTGATATTTAGCCGGGATCAAATAGATCACATGGGCTATATAAAATACATCATAACCCGAAAGGGTAATACATCACTAATGGATGTTTAGTCACCACACTGGTGATATTTAGCTGGGATCAAATAGATCACAAGGGCTATATAAAATACATCATAACCCGAAAGGGAATATATCACTAATGTATGTTTAGTCACCGCACTGGTGATATTTAGTCAGGATCAAATATATCACATGGGCTATATGAAATACATCATAACCCGAAAGGGTAATACATCACTAATGGATGTTTAGTCTCCTCACTGGTGATATTTAGCCGGGATCAAATAGATCACATGGGCTATATAAAACACATCTCTAATGGATGTCTTTTTCATCACCGCACTTATGATATTTAGCCGGGATCAAACAGATCACAAGGCTATATAAGGTTAGGACATAGTCCATTAGCTTGAAGTTAGCGTGATTCCTCTAGTCACACTACCATGAGTATGAACATTACTTGAATGTTAACATAAGAGGACCTTAATGGTTGATTAATAGTACCGGTCGCATTGACCTTAATGACTTGGAGGCTTGAACTTAGTCCACCACCACTAGATAGAAGGATAACTTCCCTTAACTATCATGATAGAAGACCCTTCCGTTCTTTAACTGTCATTTATATATTTGGCCAAATATGTGGTCTGTGCCACTCGGCAAATCAAAACCATTAAGTTCTTTTTGGAATTATATCGTAGAGCATAAATTTTGAGTAAAATCGAGACTCTCGTTTTCAAGAGGATAATTTACATATATATATAATTCCAAAAGTACTTCATTAATTTCAAATTAGAAATTACAATACTAGAAACTGAAATAACATGTCCATGCAAGGACTTTAAAGAAATAACATGTCCACACAGGGACTAAAGAAATAACAATGTCCTCGCAGGGACTACATATAATTAGAGAAGACTTCACTCGTCCTTCTTTCCTTTGACCAACCTAGAGAGTTTCTTGAAGAACTTGTTTGTCTTCTTCTCCGTTTTCTCCGCTTGCAGCTGCATCCCTTTCATTCTTTCTAAGGCCTCATTAATGGCCTCAAGTGGTGGCGGAGGTTGTGGTTGAGTTTGTGGCATAACCGGATACTGGTACCCATAAGTTGGATATCCAATAGGTGGGAAAGGAGACGGGTAAAGTGCATTGTGCATAACCGCCTGCATATATGGGTCTTGCGACCACGCTTAATAGTCTACCAGTGTAGACGGGTTATAAGGATCATATCCAGATGTGTCTGGATATGTGGGAATTGGGTTAGTATAACCCGATGGTGGTGGTTGAACAGCAGTTGTTGGTGTTGGTTCCACTATAGGTGAAACGTTAGAGGGTCCACCCATTTGTGGGTCCTCTTGTATTGTGGGGTAAGAGTGGGGTAAAGGTGGTAGCGATCCCGACCTTTGTCCGGCACGTACCGACATAAGTGCTCCACGCTTCCTTCTTGGTGGTTCAGGTGGTGGTTGAGATTGGTGCACCGGTTCCATGTGGACATCTTCTTCTACAGGAGGTGGTTGAGAGTGATGGGAAGGAGTATGGGCGAAGGTGAATTGGTTCCAGTATTTGTCCCACTCATTAGGACATTGGTAGGGCGTTCCAGCATAGGAGTTTGAATCGCTTGAAATTTCAATTGGATAAGTATTCAATCCCGACGGTGACATCTCTGGGTCGGAGTCCTCGTCCATAAGGTGTGGTTGGTCCAACTGATTTTGATCGGCTGGAGGCGTGTTTAAGTAGTGGTTAGGGTTAAATTCTTCATGGTAAGAGTGATGAGAATGGGAATGGTGTGAATGATAGGAGTGGTGAGAGTGGTAAGAATTTTGGGAATGTGAGGGTGAGCGTCTATTAGAGACAGAACGTCTCGCTGGTTGCCAGGGAGATGAATCTCCTGATTCTTGGTAAGCATCTGAGTTATGAGGTTGAGGAATGCACCCCAATGGTCCTCCTCTCATTGGACCTTTTCCTCTCCCACTTTGTCCTCGTACACGTGGCGGCATTTTCCTGTTAGAAATCAATTTAAAAACAATACTAATAACTTAATAATGAAATGAGTAAATCCTAGGTCAATGCCTAGACTCAGAAGTCTAAGGAATGTTCTTGTGTAAGTTTGAGATTAAACACAAAAGGCTAGTGTTTAATTCTCTCAAACGTTGGCTCTGATACCAACCTGTCACACCCCAGATTTCCAACCCGAAATCCATACACCGGTGGGCCCGGGTGGGGAGTATCGTGATGTCAGTTGATAACAATCATTGTCAATTAAACATGGAACAGTAGAAGTCTTGGAGTGAAATTACTATTACAAACCAAATGTTCGAAATAAAATCATATACAGGCTCGTATAAAAGATCCATAGGCGGATCATTAAAATGTACAAGAAAGAATATAAAATAGACTTTAGGGCAGATCTAAGGTTTTGCAAGATCCTCTTATTCACTACCGAGCAGCTTCCTACCTTCGTATTGTACCTGCAGTTTAGCCTTTGGACGATACGTCAGCTTACGATGGTAAATACACCCAACTGACTCATTTTGAAAAATTTTAAAATGGTTTTTAAGTGCAAAACGGCACAAAATCTTTTATTAACTTGGGAAGTTGACCTTGCAACCTTGTATCAGATTCACATGTTTGTCAATACATACAGGGCCCAGTACAGAAACCAAGACATGATTAAATACGCACCACTCACGACTCACGAAAAAGTCATCCCCAACGTCTTGGGAATATTTGCATATGAGCGTCTGTCAGGTGTATGCATACACCCCGCGTTAAGGTCGTGGCCAATAACTAATGTATTGAGCCGAGGATATCCAGGACACGGTAATTTAACCCCCGATGTTTAAGTTATCAAACAAAACTGATTAAAACGAAATATGGGGTTTACTATCCATAAACGGGCATTCGATTGACCCCATTTTGGACCAAGCGGTAATAATTTACCGTATTCCAAGCCTGTATAGGGAAAATAAGTCGATAGTATTTACCTGAGCTAGTCTTATTCTTTTATTTTTAAATAAGTCAGCCGTATACGAAAGTAGAAAGTGTAGATAGCATTTACCGGGAAGGCTCTAGTCTGGATTATGGCATAAGCTAGCCAATTAAATACTAACAGTCTTATAAACCGAATAGTGTACATAATAATTACGTATAACGCTTGATTAAGCGATGATCGGATAGAATGTAATTTAATCCCAACAAGTACCTTGACTTGTTTAATATGGGTAAACCATTAACATTCTGGATTTTGAGACTTAAATGACAAGGTTAACCCGTTTCGGTTGATTTCCGTAAAGTGGTTACATATACGTAATCGTGCGCATTTTAGCGATATCGGGTAACTGGATAAGTCATGGACAAGTTCTATATGCCATTATATTTTAAATATGTTAAGATATCAGTAGGATATCAACTTGTATGCCCGTTAAGGTTTTAAAACGAATCTATGCCTCATAAGGGCGTTTTGGTAATTTCATACCGTATAAAAAGGAACTGGTTTATGATAATGAGTATTCTGGAAAAATAATTTATTTATGATATAACATCAGTAGGGCGTCAATTATGTGTAAATTATCCATTGTGACCAAACTATGCACCGAAGGGCATTTTGGTCATTTTACAAAGTTTATGATTTATTTGGGATTCTGAGTTTATAACGTGTACCTACTGTAAATATGTTTAAAATAAGTTTTAAAAATCAATAGGTAACTAGTCTTGGTCCATTAATATGGTTTAAAACCATACTATGCGCCGAAATGGCGCTTATGTCGTAAAATGGCGTCTTTATGTGATTTTTACGAAAACTGTTGTTAAGTTCAGATTAAAATGTCTTAGATATGTTATTTAATATAACATATCAGTAGGTAAAAGATTTACCTTGAAAGGATTTTCTTTAAACTAGTTTGTGAGCCACAAGGGCTAAAATCGCCATTTATCAACATAGTTTAAGGACTTGCTTGAAAAATTAGTTTATAACTTGGTTTAACATCCCAAATAATCCTACTTATAATGTTACATGATTAGGAAACTTATTTCAAAGTTCATTATTATTTAAAATCTTGATTTATGCAAAAAGGGCATTTTGGTCAAGAATGGCATAATTATGGAACTTGAGAATAAACTTAGATTCTGATTATGATCATGTAATATAACCTCAAAGGGTTATGCTACATTATATTGTTATCATAATGCAACTTTAGATCAGTAGGTAACTAATCTAAATCGGGTCAGAATCGAAAGTCAAAGCAGAAGTCAAACTTTGCGACTTTCGGTTGCGAACCGACCTTAGAACTGAAATTGACGAGCCGAACATGTTCTTACATGTTCAAATAATTATTACCAACTTGTTTAAGTGTCAAAATAGGTTTCATAACATATATAAGATTAATTTATGATTTTTCTGAAAAATGGCCTATTTGACTTTTTAATATCATAACTTTGACCCGTCAAATTGGTCTAGCAAACGTGATCTTCAGGAGGTGCCCTTTATAGGGACTAACACTTACCTTATTACAATCACTTAGCCATGTTCATTTCAAAAAAATGTCTGGACCATAATGGTCTTAACCGAAAGTCAAAGCGTTTTTCGTAAAACGCTTGACTTTTGGCTATAAAAGCCTATAAACGAAAATGAAAGGGCAAGGAACACTTACAAGAGGTTCCTAGAATGCAAGAGAACTAAGTTGGATGCTCCTTTCAGCTAGGAAATTCCAGAGGAGGGAGAAGAGTGAATTGATGAGAAAGGTGCAAGTTGGAATGGTGAACTTAAGCACCTATTTATAGTTGGAGAGCTCAAAGGTGGTGAAAGCAGGTGTTTTGGGGTGTAAGAGGGAGCTTAGAAGTGTCCCAAAACGTGGCATAGCTGATTACAAGTTCATGGTTTCGAATTAATGGTTTTGGAGCTTTGTTTGGAGGCCAAGCCAAACTTCTCCAGCAGACCTATTCTCGCGCCCCGCAAGAGACCCAGGCTAGGTCTCTCGCGGCCCGCGACCGCCCCTTGGCCAGTTTCAAAGTTTGACACTTTTAACCCTTAACTTTATAAAGCTTTTAAAAACCCTTTTAAACACCTTTTTGGCACTTTTAGCCCTCCGTAGCCAACATCTGGCATACCCGGGATTATGCCCGGACATTGTCGAGCTCTCGGTTAGGTAAAAGGTCACTGAGAGGTAAGAATTAACATGTTGACACTTTTAATACCTCCATCATCCAACTTTCACATAATTACAAAATTAAACCCTCTCGTCCAACAAATGGCACGTATGAGAGTTAGGACTTCATAAAGGATCACTCAGAGGCTTATAATAAGCATGTTAATTCCGATGTCACTCAGGGCTGGGCATGTTGACATATCAGTCACTCAAAGGCCAAATTTCAAGCATGTTGACATATCAGTCACTCAGAGGCTAATGATTTAAGCATGTTGACATAGCAGTCACTCAGAGGCTGTTATTTATGCATGTTGACATCGGACCGTCACTCGGAGGCTAGTTTGAGCATGTTGACGCCTTTAGTCCTTATTGGTCTTTAATAGACTATATTTAAAACCCAACACGTGTTACTATACTATTTTACACGATTTCACAAGTTGTTACATATTTTCAAGGTAAATATTTTACCTATTGATATGTTATATTTACTAACATATCCAAGACATTTTAATCTGACATTAACATCAGTTTTCATTAAACATCGCATAAAACGTTATTTTACGACATAAGCACCGATTCGGCGCATAGTATGGTTTTAAACCATATTATTTGACCAAGACTTGTTACCTGCTGATTTTAAAACATATTTACAGTAGGTGCATGTTACAAACTCGGAATCCCAAATAAGTTATAAACTATGACTAAAATGACTAAAATGCCCCTTCGGTGCATAGTTTGGTCATAAAAAATAAATTACACATATAATTGGTATCCTACTGATATTATATCATAAATAAATTATTTTTCCAAAATACTTATAGTTATAACATTAAATTATATTCAAGTTCATTTTATACGGTATGAAATTACCGAAACGCCCTTATGAGACATAGTTTCATTTTAATACCTTAACAAGAATATAAGTTGATATCCTACTGATATTACAACTTAATTAAAGTATAATGGCATATAGAACTTGTCCATGACTTATCCGGTTACCCGATATCGCTTATATGCATACGGTTAAGCATATGTAACCCGTTTACGAAAATTTAACCAAAACGGGTTTAACCTTATCATTTTAATCTCAAAATCCAAAATGTTAATTGTTTACCCATATTATGCAAGTCAAAGTACTTGCCAGGTTTAAACTACATTCTATCCAATCATCGTTTAATTAAGCATTATAAGTTTTGATCATGTACACTACTCGGTCTAAGTCTATGACTTAAGTAAAGACCGTTAGTATTTAATTGGTTAGCTTATGTCATAATCCAGACTAGAGCCTTGCCGGTAAATGCTATATGCACTTAGTACCTTTGTATACGGCTGAGTTATTGAAATTAAAAGAAGACTAGCTCAGGTAAATATTTTGACTTATTTTCCCTATACGGGCTTGGGATACGGTATTATTACCGCTTGGTCAGAAATGGGATCAATCGAATGCCAGATTGTGGCTAGTAAATCCGCATATTCCGTTTTAATCAGTTTTGTTTGATAACTTAAACATCGGGGGTTAAATTACTGTGTCCTGGATATCCTTGGCTAATTACATTAGATAATGGCCAAGACCTTAGCGCGGGGTGTAGGCATACACCTAACAGACGCTCAAATGCAAATTACCCAAGAAGTTAGGGATAACTCCTATGTGAGTTCTTAGTGGTGTGTATTTAATCATGTCTCGGTCTCAATACTGGGCCCTGTATGTATGGACAAACATGTGAATCTATTAACAAGGTTACAACGTAACTTTCCCAAGTTATAAAAAGATTCGTGCCCTGTGCACTTAAATCTAATTTCTAAAATGTTTTCAAAATGAGTCAGTCGGGTGTATTTACCAGCGAAAGCTGACGTATCATCCAAAGACTAAACTGCAGGTACAATACAAAATAGGCCGGAAGCTGCTCGGTAGTGATCAAGAGGATCTTGCAAATCCTTAGATCTGCCCTAAAGTCTGTTTTATATTTTTTTTGTACATTTTATGATCCGCCTGTGGATCCTCTATTACGGGCCTGTATATTACTTTGTATTTCGAACATTTGGTTTGTAATAGTAATTTTACTCCAAGACTTCCGCTGTGTCATGTTTAATTGACTATGATGTTACCAACTGACATCACGATACTCCCCACCCGGGCCCACCGGTGTGTGGATTTGGATAGGAAATCCGGGGTGTGACAGGTTGGTATTAGAGCCAACGTTTGAGAGAATTAAACACTAGCCTTTTGTGTTTAATCTCAAACTTACACGAGCACATTCCTTAGACTTCCGTGTCTAGGATTGACCTAGGATTACTCATATCATTATTAAGTTATTAGTATTGTTTTTCAAATGATTTAACAGGAACATGCCGCCAAGAATAAGAGGACAAAGTGGGAGAGGAAAAGGTCCAATGAGGGGAGGACCATCGGGGCGCATCCCTACTCAACCTAACAACTCAGATCCCTACCAAGAGTCAGGAGATTCGTCTCCTGGGCAACCAGCGAGACACTCTGTCTCTCATATGCACTCGCCCCCACATTCCAAAACTTCTTACCACTCTCACCACTCCTATCATTCACACCATTCTCACCATTCTCATCATTCCCATTCACACTCTTGTCATGAAGAATTTAACCCTAACCACTACTTTAACACGCCACTAGCCGATCAAAATCAGTTGCACCAACCAAACCCTATGGACGAGGACTCCGACCCAAAGATGCCGCCATCAGGATTGAATACTCATCCATTGAATTTTTAAGCGATTCAAACTCCTATGCTGGATCGCCCTACCAATGTCCTAATGAGTTGGACCAATACTGGAACCAATTCACCTTCGCCCACACTCCTTCCCATCACTCTCAACCACCTCTTGTACAAGAAGATGTCCACATGGAACCGGTGGACAAACCTCAACCACCACCTGAACCACCAAGAAGGAAGCATGGAGCACGTATGTCATTACGTGCCGGACAAAGGTCGGGACCGCTACCACCTTTACCCCTTACCCCACAATACAAGAGGACCCACAAATGGGTGGACCCTCTAATGTTTCACCTATAGTGGAACCAACACCAACACCTACGGTTCAACCACCACCATCGGGTTATAGTAACCCAATCCCCACGTATCCAGACACAACTGGATACGATCCTTTTAACCCATCTACACCAGTAGACTATCAAGCATGGTCGCAGGATCACTATATGCAAGCAGTTATGCATAATGCACTTTACCCGTCTCCTTTCCCACCTGCTTATCCACCGACTGGATATCCAACTTATGGGTACCAGTATCCGGTTATGCCACAACCACAACCACAACCTCCGCCACCACTTGAGGACATTAACGAAGCCTTAGAAAGAATGAAAGAATGCAATAATAAGCGGAGAAAACGGAGAAGAAGACAAACATGTTCTTCAAGAAACTTTCCAAGTTGGTCAAGGGAAAGAAGGACGAGTGAAGTCTCTTCTAATATATGTTAGTCCCTGCGAGGACATTGTTATTTTTTTAGTCCCTGCGTGGAAATTTTGTTTCTATAGTCCTTACATGGACAATTTATTTCTTTCAAGTATTGTAATTTCTATTTGAAATTTAATGAAGGACGAGCATCTCGATTTTACTCAAAATTTATGTTCCGCGATATAATTCCAAAAAGATCTTAATGGTTTTGATTAGCCAAGTGGCATAGACCACACATTTGGCTAATTATAAATGATAGTTAAGTACGAGGAGGTCTTTTATTAGGATAGTTAAAGGAAGTTATCCGTCTATCTAGAGGTGGTGGACTTAAGTTCAAGCCTCCAAGTCATTAAGGTCAATGCGACCGGGACTATTAATCAACCATTAAGGTACTCTTATGTTAACATTCAGGAATGTTCATACTTCTGGTAGTGTGACTTAAATAAAGACCATTAGTATTTAATTGGTTAGCGTTATACGTTTTGATCATGTACACTACTCGGTCTAAGTCTATGACTTAAATAAAGACCATTAGTATTTAATTGGTTAGCTTATGCCATAATCCAGACTAGAGCCTTGCCGGTAAATGCTATCTTCACTTAGTACTTTTGTATACGGTTGAGTTATTGAAATTAAAAGAAGACTAGCTCAGGTAAATATTCTTGACTTATTTTCCCTATACGGGCTTGGGATACGGTAAATTATTACCGCTTCGTCGGAAATGGGATCAATCGAATGCCGGATTGTGGCTAGTAAATCCGCGTATTCCATTTGATAACTTAAACATCGGGGGTTAAATTACCGTGTCCTGAATATCCTCGTCTCATTACATTCGATAATGGCCACGACCTTAGCGCGGGGTGTAGGCATACACGTGACAGACGCTCAAATGCAAATTACCCAAGACGTTGGGGATAACTCCTCTGTGAGTTCTAAGTGGTGTGTATTTAATCATGTCTCGGTCTCTGTACTGGGCCCTGTATGTATGGACAAACATGTGAATCTGTTAACAAGGTTACAAAGTAACATTCCCAAGTTATAAAAAGATTTGTGCCCTATGCACTTAAATCTAATTTCTAAAATGTTTTCAAAATGAGTCAGTCGGGTGTATTTACTAGCGAAAGCGTCCAAAGACTAAACTGCAGGTACAATACGAAATAGGCCGGAAGTTGCTCGGTAGTGATTAAGAGGATCTTGCAAATCCTTAGATCTGCCCTAAAGTCTGTTTTATATTCTTTTTGTACATTTTATGATCTGCCTATGGATCCTATTACGAGCATGTATATTATTTTGTATTTCGAACATTTGGTTTGTAATAGTAATTTTACGCCAAAACTTCCGTTGTGCCGTGTTTAATTGACTATGATGTTATCAATTGACATCACGATACCCCCACCCGGGCCAACCGGTGTATGAATTTGGATAGGAAATCCGAGGAATGACAGGATCCAAAAATGATGTCATCCATATAATTCTAGACAATCATCATATCCTTCCCTTTCCATTTTAAAAACAATGTTTTATCAATTTTACCACTTGTAAAACCTATGGATAAGAGAAAGATGGAAAGAGTTTCATACCAGGCCCTTGGTGCCTGTTTCAACCAATAGAAAACTTTATTAAGCTTGTAGACATGATCAGGATAAAAGGCATCTTCAAAATGAGGGGGTTGACATACATATACCTCTTCTTGGATGTTACCATAAAGGAAGCACATTTGAGATCTATTTGATACACCTTGATGTTGTGGGTGATAGCAAAAGCTAAAAATAATCTAATGGCATCTAATCTTACTACTGGAATCATCATAATCAATGCATTCTTCTTGTCTATAGCCTTAAACCACAAGCCTAACTTTGTTTTTGGCAACAATGCGCCTTTCATCTGTTTTGTTCTTGAAGACTCATTTTGTGCCAATTGGACATACATTCTTAGGCAATGGTAAAAGTTCCCATAATTGCTGTCTCTTGAACTGTTGGAGCTCTTCCTGCATGGCCTCTACCCAACTATTGTCTTTTAGTGCCTCCTGGTACTTGACAGGATGTGTGAGTGATAGAAAACCAACAAAAATACAAATATTTTGGGATTGACTTCTTGTGAGTACCCCTTCATTGATGTTGCCAATAACTTAGTCTAGTGGATGATTTTTAAGGTAGATTAGATCCCCCTTGTATGGAATGATGGCGACTGCAGATGAGAATCATCTGAGTTAACATCTGTTGGCGATTTTGAAGAGTCAATAGATGTTTGGAATAGAGGTGGAGGCATGGGTGGAATAGGTGTAAAAATAGCTTGACGTTTATCCACAGAGAATGGACTTTTGTCAACAGTAGATTGACTGGATGAGGCGGCAGAGGTTTGAGGATCAACAACTATTGATATAGTAGTGGCAGAGTTTGGACAGTTGTTTTGAACATCTGTTCCTCTGATGGTGGAAGTGATTTTATATTATGGAATCACGATGTCAAATTCGTAATCTTGATGAGAAGACTATGGTGTACCTGTATTGTTAGTCTTGATAGACACATCTTCAAATGTAAATTTATCTAAATCAAATAGTATTTCCTGGGATTTTTAAAGAAGAAAGTTCATTGAACTTATTCAAAGTCTCTTCTACACACCTAGTCCTTGTGTTGAACACTTTGTAGGCTTTGAAAGTAGTTGAATATCCCAGAAAATAACCACAATCTACTTTGGCTACAAATTTTGAAATTGAATCTTTTAAGTTTAAAATGAAACATGGGTAGCCAAAGATTTTGAAATAAGAGATCAGTGTTTTGATTTTAAATAGAATTTCAGTAGTCTTTTGATGTCTAGGGTTGAGTAAAACTCTATTTTGCACGTAGCAAGAAGTGTTTACAGCCTCTGCACAAAAGGACAATGGTAAACCTAAATCTGCAAGCATTGTTCTTGCAGCCTCAATCAAAGTCCTATTCTTTCTTTCAACCACCCCATTTTGTTCTGGTATCCTTGGGATGTTGTGCTGCTTTACAATCCCTTTTGACACACAGAAATCATCGAACTTCTAATTTTTAAACTTTGTTCCCTTGTCACTCCTGAAGATTTTTAGTATCAGATCAAATTACTTTTCAACTTTTCTTACTAAGTCCTACAAAATACATGCAGTCTTATCTTTGGAGTGCAAAAAGTAAGTCTATGTAAACCTTGAAAAATCATCAACTATGACAAGACAATGCCTCTTCTTTTTAAGCCTCATGATTTTAACAGGGCCAAACAAGTCCATATGTAACAATTATAAACCCTGACTAGTTTTGGACTCATCAATGGATTTGAATAAACTTTTATGTTGTTTACCTTCTAGACAGGAAACACAACGTTCCTCACATGTGATTTTTTGTGGAAGGCCCCTTACCAAACCTTGTTTTGAGAGTGTGGTGATAGTTGTGAGATTTGTGTGACCAAGTCTTCTATGTCATAGTGTTGTCTCTTTGTTAGAGTCAACTGAAAACAGACAGGCATTAGACATTCGTGTGACATCCCGGTTTTTCGGATAACTTAAACGCACAATTCACGGTTATTAATTCGGAGACTTGAATTTGTACGCTCGAAATAGTTACGATAATTTAGCGAACTTGTCAAATGAAGTATGTGCTATGTATATTGAACATTTATGAGTTGGTGAATATGTGATGTTCGATTACGTGGTTGTTTTAGTTATAAAATATTTATAGTAAATATGTACACGAACCAAACCGAACCGCGACACGAACCAACCTCGATTCCTTGTGACTCTAGGAGTGAACCAAGTTTTAAACCCAAACCAACCAACCCAAACCCTTCGGCCGCGTGCAACCCAAACCGCAAACCCATTCCCTCTTCTCCTTACTCTTGCGCCTATATATAGAAACACACATGCATGCTTTGCTTCACTAAAACAAAACACACAAAACCCTAATAGCAAACAGCCGACGGCAGCTTTCCTTCATCATCTCGATCTGATCAGCGCTACATCATCCCTCGGTCGCGACAGCAGCTTATCCCTTTCATTCTTTCGGTCGTGATCTAGCTTGAACATCCGAATCAGTCCCGTCCAAGTCTCGGCTTATTTACCTTGTCATTAAAGGTTAGGATTTATCTTTTGTTACAAGATCATATTCGGATATATGTGTTTGAAAGTAGTGATTATGTTGTTAATCGGCTGATTTATCATAGTTTGCATGTATGATTGTTTTCGGAACTCATAGTTTGCAAGTGTGTTTTGTTTATAAAAACTAGAGATATTGATTAGGGTTTGCATAGATATGATATATGTATTGATCTATGATTGGAAAAATCAGTTCTTGATCGCCTAGGTTCATTATATCGACGGTTTATGTGAATTAGTGGTGATAAAATGCTGAAACAGGTTGCTGAGTGATAGTTACAGCCGACTTCAACTGGCTGTAACTCGGTCATTAGTTGTCAAAAAACGGATTTTCTGAAGTCTAAAACGTAGAGATTTGAATAACGAATCTAATGACGCTGGATTCATATTTTTCTGATGTCGTTTGATATTTTTAAGTGGCCAATGAAGTTCAGTAACTAAAGCTGTGAAAATCCTGAAATCTTGTTAGTTGTTTATCGAGTTGGATTTTATAATCTGTAGGGAGTCGAATCATGAAATTTGTACAGCAACTAGGTATGGAAATTTCCGGGCAACTCCCACTGGAATTTTGTTAATTGGACGATCGGTGATTTTTAAATAAATTCTTCCGTGGACTGCAGTCAGAAAGCGACAAATCTGACTGCAGCCTAGTATATTAATATTTATGATTAATTGGTAAAGTATTAGGACTTGAAAAATTTATATAAATTTCTACAGTATAATTGTCACCTGTTGTAAAATAATTGGAATTTTTGGAACGTTGGAACTATTTTATAAAAATCCTAGAAAACAGCCGAATTATGAGTATGTAAGCTGAAACTTGATAACTTGTGAATGTGTGCACCAAAGTGTTGTATGGATTGGATTATGTTCATGATAAATTGTTTTGATTACTATGTTCACATGAGGATACTTGCATGCATGTTTGAGTGTTAAGAATTTTGATTGTGTGTATCATTTTGTGCGTAAATTATGTGTAGAATTTTGTATTGGTGTGTTCACACAAATCAATTGGTTTGTTAGGACGCAATTAGCGGTCCTATCCTTTACGACTTCTTTGCTACACTAACCGAGCAACTAAAGGTGAGTTCACGGCCCCTAACTTTATCCGGTTTTTAAACAACAGGGGGAGAAACATGTATACACTCTTCAAACTCAATCTCTTTACGTTATACGAAATTAACGTCACATAACTATTCGGTAACTAAGTTGATGTTAATGTAATGTTATGGTCACTAAGCAGCTATATCACATAAGTCCTCGACAATCTCTCGGATCGTTAGTATTGGGTTTTAATAGCGGGGAAATTATAAGTAGTACTACTGGGCCCGACAAGCCCCATCCGAGCTAGTCGCGCTAGCCGACCGGGTATGGTCAAAGGGTGAATAATTTGGCCTAACTTCGCCATGGTCAGTGATAGGCCTGGCAACACGGAGGCACAACAGTCAGCTTCGATCGCGAACACTTACATGACATAACTTTAGGCTAGCTACCTATATATGTTAACATTGAACTTAATTACGAATCAACTATATTATCCCGGGTTGGGGATAATGGAAACAACAACTATATTATCCCGGGTTAGGGATAATGGAAACAACAACTTTATTATTCCGGGTTTGGAATAATGGAACCAACATCATTATTATTCCGGTTAAGGAATAATGGAACTATCGGTATTATTCCGGGTTGGGAATAATGGAACTAAATCGTTATCCCGGGTTAGTGATAACGGGGAAACAAACTCATAACCGAACAAACGAATTTATGAAAACCTGTGAACTCACTCATCTTTAATGTTGACACTTGTTTCTTTACATGTTTCTCAGGACGCTAGGAGCTCTAGGTGCACTCACTTGCATTGATCAAGACATCTTTTATCGAGTCTCATTTACAAACATTGTTTTGGGTTTTTCATTTGTTTTGGCGTTTGTGTTGGCGCCCGTTTCACTACTTATTCTATGCTTCCGCTCAACCATAAAAACTAATGCTTCCGCTAAACATTGGTAACTAACAAGACAATTAAAATTACGATGAATGGTAACAATGATTTTGGAAAACGTATTATCAAACATATAGATCGTTTCGAGATAGTGTTTCAGATTCTGTTTGTTCACAAGCTCACGGTAAATCCGCAAGTAATAGGGTGTGACAGATTTGGTTCAGACCCTGCTTAAAACTCGAAGTAGACAAATATAGGTGTACGACGAGAGTTAGGTTTGGCACTAACTGTTATATCTTGTTATGCGATGTACCACAACTGTGTTATGTAGATTATGACTTCATAATAAGAAATGAAAACAACTCATAACTAACTACACAACCTAACAGGCAATGTCATCATCATCATCATCATCATCATCCGACAAACTTACGCCACCAAGAGCGCCAGGAAAGGCACCTATGGTGGAACCCTTACCATCTTATGGCGTGGAGACACGCTCAGCTGCGAGGAAAAGGCTCGCTCTGGGGGAGGAGTCGTCATCACGCCCAATCATCGCTGTGCCGGTCAAACCGGTTAACTCTGTAGAAGTAGGA
Organism: Scalesia atractyloides; assembly: GCA_947069175.1. Classification (NCBI taxonomy): domain Eukaryota; kingdom Viridiplantae; phylum Streptophyta; class Magnoliopsida; order Asterales; family Asteraceae; genus Scalesia; species Scalesia atractyloides. Next base: position 53,456,357 of record CAMTDV010000012.1, on the reverse strand, counting down.
AATGACCTACTTAGAAACATGATACAGAAACAACAAGAACAATTAGAAAGAATGCAGGAAACCATCCTAGCACAGGGATGGATGATCCGACAACTGACAGGTAAAACCGACTCGCTCGAGGAAGAGCAACATACGAGTAAGATAGCTCGTAACACCTTAGCCAGAGATCTGCGTGCTGAGCAGATAAGAGCCGACTGGCTCGAAGACAGAGTCCTGAAAATAGTTGGAGAATTCAGGAGCTAGAGCAAAATCAAGCACCTGCACCAGCACCGGCCCCTCCAGTGCCGGTAGAGGAGGATCCGGAAGAGGATCCAGAAGAGGATCCAGAAGAGGATCCGGAAGAGGATCCGGAAGAGGATCCAGAAGAGGACCCAGAGGAGGATCCAGAGGAGGATCCGGAGGAGGACCCAGCTGCAGAAGCCGGGAATGCCGCGCAGGATGACGGCAACGACAGTGATTTGGGGGATGGAGACGTAGACGACTGACACGTCTCGCTTATTTTATTTACTTTCCTTCAGTCTATTTATTTTCCCACTTGTGTTTAAACTTGAGACTTTATAGTGAATTCATATGTTTGGTTGGCACTCTGTAAGACGTTAAAACTTCATTTAATCAAGTATTTCTTTTGACTATTTAATATATTTGTGTTGACATAACTTGATAATTATTTAAGTACGAAGTAGGACAACTATATTGGATATATAGACTTATCGGGGTGTGTTTATGTTGTTTTTCGAAGATCTAAATGGCAACTGGACGACGTGGAAACCTTAACATGACGCCCGAAGAACTACTGCCATGATTCAAGAGCACGTGAACGCAGCTCTAGCGGGTGTTCAGAACCAACCGGCAGGTAACCATTATTAAATTTTCATGTGAAAATCTAATAGTTGGGCTAGTAGAATTCCTCGCTGACTACTTTTCCTCTGTCAGCAGGAGGGGGTTTTAACCCCTACAAGATGTTCCTCGACGCGAAACCAAGCAAATTCTCGGGGGCAGAAGGACCCATAGGATTGGTCCGCTGTATCGAAAAATCTGAATCAGTATTTGAAATGTGCAACTGTCTAGAGGCCAACAAGGTCAAGTACGCAGCCTCAACACTGGAAGATGGGGCACTAACTTGGTGGAATGCACAAGTCCAAACGCGTGGACTTATTGCTGCAAATGCAATGGCCTGGGCCGAGTTTAAGGCCCTAATCAAAGAAGAGTACTGTCCGCGAGATAGAGTCCAACAGTTGGAGCAAACATTATGGAACCACAAGATGGTGGGATCTGAAATCGAAGCATACACAGCGAAACATCACGACCTGGTATTTCTGTGTCCCGATCTGGCCAACACTGTGGAGAAAAGACTTGAGTTCTATCTTGGGGGGTCTGGTCCCGGAGATTCAGGGTATGGTGATGGCTAGCAACCCTGCAACTAAACATCAAGCAATCAGGTTGGCGCACAAACTCACCGATAAGGCGGTGGAACAAAAGAAGTTGCCAGCTCGGGGTACGACTGAAGTTGCCCATGACAATAAAAGAAAGTTTGAAGACTCGTCTGCTCGACAGTCTTCGTCATCCCAGCCACAACAGGGGAACCAGAAACGGTTCAATAATTACAACAGCCACCGGGGTCACCAAAATCAGCCCGCCAACAACAACAACAACAACCAGAACGCAAGCGGCTATGTACGTCGAAAGCCGCAGTGCACCCGCTGTAATCTTCATCATCACGGCCCTTGTGCCGGGAATCGCTGCCAAGGATGTGGCAAGGTGGGACATGCGGCAAAGGATTGTCGTGGGGAAATCATGTCCCGACAAAACCAAAATCAACCCCAAGGCCCACAACAGGGTGTTAACCGGGGATGCTATCAGTGTGGTAGCACTGCCCACTTTAAAAGAGACTGCCCACAGCTGCGTAACAACAACAACAATGGTGGGAACAACCACAACCACAATAACAACAATAATGGAAATGTTGGCACAGGAGGTGCCAAAGGTCGTGCATTTACATTAGGCCGCGGAGAGGCCAGAAACGACTCGAACGTGGTCACCGGTAAGTTTCCCCTTAATGAACATTTTGCTACTGTGCTTTTTGATACGGGTGCGGATAGGAGCTTTATATCTGAGTCTTTTAGGAAGAACCTAAATCTCACGCCTAAACCATTAGAGACCCCTTATGTTATAGAATTAGCCGATGGTAATTCTGTAGATGTGACCCATATAGTATCCGGCTGTCAACTCAAACTCGCGGGTCACACTTTTACCATTGATCTGATGACAACTACCCTGGGTAGTTTTGACGTGGTAGTCAGAATGGACTGGCTATCCGACGTCCGAGCTGAAGTCCTCTGCTTCGAAAAATCTATCCGTATTCCGCTCTCTAACGACGAAATCTTGACGGTACAAGGCGATAAGGCAAGCGCCGTCACCAACATCATCTCTTACATGCAAGCGCAGAAGTATCTTCGGAGGAAGAACTCCTTCGCTTTACTCGCACTGGTTACCGAACAGCCTAAGGACGAGAAACGTATAGAAGATATCCCTGTCGTCCGTGATTTTTCCGATGTATTCCCAGAGGAATTACCTGGTCTTCCACCCCATCGACAATTGGAGTTTGAAATCGAATTGGCGAACCATGCAACTCCTATCGCCAAGGCTCCATACCGCCTAGCTCCAGCCGAGCTGCAGGAGCTGTCTACCCAACTTCAGGAGCTGTTAGAAAAGGGATTTATCCGACCAAGCGCTTCGCCATGGGGAGCTCCAGTCCTTTATGTAAAGAAGAAGGACGGGACCTTCCGCATGTGCATCGACTACAGGGAACTCAACAAGGTTACTGTCAAGAACCGATACCCGTTACCTCGCATCGACGATCTCTTCGACCAACTTCAAGGGTCAAGCTACTACTCCAAGATTGATCTACGGTCCGGTTACCACCAGCTACGCGTCAGGGAGGAGGGTATCGCTAAGACGGCATTTCGTACTCGGTATGGCCATTATGAGTTCTTAGTCATGCCCTTCGGTCTCACCAACGCACCCGCGGTGTTCATGGACCTCATGAACCGCGTGTGTAAACCATACCTCGACAAGTTTGTCATTGTGTTCATCGATGACATACTCATCTACTCCAAAAGTGAAGAAGAACATGCTAAACATCTACGATTACTGCTAGGATTACTTCAACAGGAGAAGCTATATGCCAAGCTTTCAAAGTGTGATTTCTGGATTCGGGAAGTTCAGTTTCTCGGGCATATCGTAAATGAAAAGGGTATCCACGTAGACCCTGCCAAGATTGAAGCCATCAAAAACTGGGAAGCACCCAGGACACCGACGGAGATCCGCCAATTTTTGGGTTTGGCTGGTTACTATAGACGCTTCATCGAGGGATTTTCAAAGATCGCACAACCGCTTACTACCCTCACCCAGAAAGGCATCAAGTATGCTTGGGGTGACAAGCAGGAAGCAGCATTTCAATTGCTAAAACAGAAACTTTGCAGTGCACCCATTCTGTCCTTGCCGGAAGGGACAGATGACTTTGTAGTATATTGTGATGCTTCCATTCAGGGGTTGGGATGCGTACTCATGCAACGCGATAAGGTCATCGCGTATGCGTCCCGCCAACTGAAGGTTTACGAGAAAAACTACACAACGCATGACCTGGAATTGGGAGCAGTAGTGTTTGCACTTAAGATTTGGAGACACTACCTCTATGGAACGAAGTGCACAATCTTCACAGACCACAAGAGCCTTCAACACATCTTTGATCAGAAGGAGTTGAACATGCGACAACGTCGCTGGGTCGAACTCTTAAACGATTATGAGTGTGCCATTCGGTATCACCCGGGTAAAGCTAACGTGGTAGCTGATGCCCTCAGTAGGAAGGAACACTTGAAGCCTCGTCGTGTACGAGCATTACAACTCACTATTCATTCGGGGCTACCCAAACAAATACGCGACCCCAGTTAGAAGCAGTTAAGGAGGAAAACATCAAGGCCGAATCGGTGGGAAAAATGGAACGCGATTGGGAAGTAAAACCCAATGGAGCCCGGTATTTCATGAATCGCATATGGGTACCTCTCTACGGAAACCTCAGAGAGCTAGTCATGGACGAAGCTCACAAATCCCGATACTCTGTCCATCCTGGTTCGGATAAGATGTATCAAGACCTTAAAGCTGCGTATTGGTGGCCCAACATGAAAGCTGATATAGCCACCTACGTGAGTAAGTGTTTGACTTGTGCAAAGGTCAAGGTAGAGTATCAAAAGCCATCGGGGCTACTCCAACAACCTGAGATCCCAGTGTGGAAATGGGATCAGATCTCGATGGATTTCATCACTAAAATCCCATGAACTTTGGGTGGTTGCGATACCATCTGGGTGATTGTGGATCGTTTAACTAAGTCCGCACACTTCCTAGCTATTAAAGAAACAGATAAGATGGAGAAGTTGACTCGCATCTACATTAAGGAAGTAGTTTCTCGGCACGGAGTGCCAACGTCCATCATCTCAGACAGAGATGCTCGCTTCACATCCAACTTTTGGCAGTCACTTCAGAAAGCGTTGGGAACACGCTTAGATATGAGCACAGCCTATCACCCTCAGACTGATGGTCAAAGCGAAAGGACCATACAGACCTTGGAAGACATGCTTAGGGCATGCGTAGTAGACTTTGGAAATAGTTGGGAAATCCACCTGCCTTTAGTGGAATTCTCATATAACAACAGTTACCATACGAGTATTTCGGCAGCACCGTTTGAGGCATTATACGGTCGTAAATGTAGATCACCGGTCTGTTGGGCAGAAGTCGGTGACAGTCAACTCACAGGCCCTGAGTTAATACTTGAGGCTACTGAAAAGATTGTACAAATCAGAAACCGCATGGCGGCGGCACGAGATCGACAGAAAAGCTACGCTGATCAACGACGCAAACCGCTCGAATTTCAAGTAGGCGACCGCGTCCTACTAAAGGTGTCACCCTGGAAGGGTGTAATCCGCTTTGGAAAACGGGGCAAACTAAACCCACGGTACGTAGGCCCGTTTGTAATCTTGAAATGTATTGGACCCGTAGCTTATCAATTAGACCTTCCTGCCGAACTCAGTGGAGTTCACAACGTGTTTCACGTGTCAAATCTGAAGAAGTGTCTATCAGATGAAACTCTAGTTATTCCATTTGATGAGATTCAAGTGGATGAACAACTGCACTTTGTGGAACAGCCTATCGAGATCATGGATCGTGAGATCAAGACTCGAAGGCACAGCAAGATTCCGATCGTTAAGGTTCGTTGGGACTCTAAGCGTGGACCGGAGTTCACGTGGGAAAGAGAGGACCAAATGAAAAGCAAATACCCACACCTCTTTGCAGCTGAGCAGCAAACTAACGATACCAACAACTAAATTATCGGGAAGAAAATTCTTTCAACATGGGGATGATGTGACAACCTGGAAATTTCTCATATTTTCGTGTACCATTGTTAACTAAATTCTTGTGCATGGCACTTGGGAATTTTTCTTGTAACTTCGCGTACCATCGTTAACGAACTAACTCTTTGTGCGTGGCACTCTAAACATGTATGCTGCATTCTAAACCGCGTTTACTCAATTTTCGAGAAGAAAATTCTTTCAACATGGGGATAATGTGACATCCCGGTTTTTCGGATAACTTAAACGCATTACTTCACGGTTATTAATTCGGAGACTTGAATTTGTACGCTCGAAATAGTTACGATAATTTAGCGAACTTGTCAAATGAAGTATGTGCTATGTGTATTGAACATTTATGAGTTGGTGAATATGTGATGTTCGATTACGTGGTTGTTTTAGTTATAAAATATTTATAGTAAATATGTACACGAACCAAACCGAACCGCGACACGAACCAACCTCGATTCCTTGTGACTCTAGGAGTGAACCAAGTTTTAAACCCAAACCAACCAACCCAAACCCTTCGGCCGCGTGCAACCCAAACCGCAAACCCATTCCCTCTTCTCCTTACTCTTGCGCCTATATATACAAACACACATGCATGCTTTGCTTCACTAAAACAAAACACACAAAACCCTAATAGCAAACAGCCGACGGCAGCTTTCCTTCATCATCTCGATCTGATCAGCCCTACATCATCTCTCGGTCGCAACAGCAGCTTATCCCTTTCATTCTTTCGGTCGTGATCTAGCTTGAACATCCGAATCAGTCCCGTCCAAGTCTCGGCTTATTTACCTTGTCATTAAAGGTTAGGATTTATCTTTTGTTACAAGATCATATTCGGATATATGTGTTTGAAAGTAGTGATTATGTTGTTAATCGGCTGATTTATCATAGTTTGCATGTATGATTGTTTTCGGAACTCATAGTTTGCAAGTGTGTTTTGTTTATAAAAACTAGAGATATTGATTAGGGTTTGCATGGATATGATATATGTATTGATCTATGATTGGAAAAATCAGTTCTTGATCGCCTAGGTTCATTATATCGACGGTTTATGTGAATTAGTGGTGATAAAATTCTGAAACAGGTTGCTGAGTGATAGTTACAGCCGGCTTCAACTGGCTGTAACTCGGTCATTAGTTGTCAAAAAACGGATTTTCTGAAGTCTAAAACGTAGAGATTTGAATAACGAATCTAATGGCACTGGATTCATATTTTTCTGAAGTCGGTTGATATTTTTAAGTGGCCAATGAAGTTCAGTAACTAAAGCTGTGAAAATCCTGAAATCTTGTTAGTTGTTTATCGAGTTGGATTTTATAATCTGTAGGGAGTCGAATCATGAAATTTGTACAGAAACTAGGTATTGAAATATCCAGGCAACTCCCACTTGAATTTTGTTAATTGGACGATCGGTGATTTTTAAATAAATTCTGCCGTGGACTGCAGTCAGAAAGCGACAAATCTGACTGCAGCCTAGTATATTAATATTTATGATTAATTGGTAAAGTATTAGGACTTGAAAAATTTATATAAATTTCTACAGTATAATTTTCACCTGTTGTAAAATAATTGGAATTTTTGGAACGTTGGAACTATTTTATAAAAATCCTAGAAAACAGCCGAATTATGAGTATGTAAGCTGAAACTTGATAACTTGTGAATGTGTGCACCAAAGTGTTGTATGAATTGGATTATGTTCATGATAAATTGTTTTAATTACTATGTTCACATGAGGATACTTGCATGCATGTTTGAGTGTTAGATATGTTGTTTGTGTGTATCCCTTTGTGCGTAAATTATGTGTAGAATTTTGTATTGGTGTGTTCACACACTGACTTGAAATCAATTGGTTTGTTAGGACGAATTAGCGGTCCCATCCTTTACGACTTCTTTGCTACACTAACCGAGCAACTAAAGGTGAGTTCACGGCCCCTAACTTTATCCGGTTTTTAACAACAGGGGGAGAAACATGTATACACTCTTCAAACTCAATCTCTTTACGTTATACGAAATTAACGTCACATAACTATTCGGTAACTAAGTTGATGTTAATGTAATGTAATGGTCACTAAGCAGCTATATCACATAAGTCCTCGACAATCTCTCGGATCGTTAGTATTGGGTTTTAATAGCGGGGAAATTATAAGTAGTACTACTGGGCCCGACAAGCCCATCCGAGCTAGTCGCGCTAGCCGACCGGGTATGGTCAACGGGTGAATAATTTGGCCTAACTTCGCCATGGTCAGTGATAGGCCTGGCAACACGGAGGCACAACAGTCAGCTTCGATCGCGAACACTTATGTGACATAACTTTAGGCTAGCTACCTATATATGTTAACATTGAACTTAATTACGAATCAACTATATTATCCCGGGTTGGGGATAATGGAAACAACAACTGTATTATCCCGGGTTAGGGATAATGGAAACAACAACTTTATTATTCCGGGTTTGGAATAATGGAACCAACATCATTATTATTCCGGTTAAGGAATAATGGAACTATCGGTATTATTCCGGGTTGGGAATAATGGAACTAAATCGTTATCCCGGGTTAGGGATAACGGGGGAAACAAACTCATAACCGAACAAACGAATTTATGAAAACCTGTGAACTCACTCATCTTTAATGTTGACACTTGTTTCTTTACATGTTTCTCAGGACGCTAGGAGCTCTAGGTGCACTCACTTGCATTGATCAAGACATCTTTTATCGAGTCTCATTTACAAACATTGTTTTGGGTTTTTCATTTGTTTTGGCGTTTGTGTTGGCGCCCGTTTCACTACTTATTCTATGCTTCCGCTCAACCATAAAAACTAATGCTTCCGCTAAACATTGGTAACTAACTAAGACAATATAAAATCTACGATGAATGGTTAAACAAATGATTTTTGGAAAACGTATTATCAAATCATTAGAGTCGTTCGACGTACTAGTGTTTCAGATTCTGGTTTGTTCACACGCCTCGCGGTAAAACTCCGCAAGTGGAAATTGAGGGTGTGACAATTCGATTGTCCTTCAACATATCTACTAGATACACATTGCCACTCATGTGAGCAACAAGTTGTGCTTTGCTCTCGGCTATGATTGTTTCAATCTTTTTCACCACATCTGGCCCAACAATCTTACAATTTTCCTTCGTGAAGAATGACCCACAGCCTTTGTCATTCATTTGAGACACACTAAGGAGGTTAAATTTTAAGTTACCTATAAGATTGACATTTTCAAACTTGAGTTTCCCTGCTTGGACTGTCCCTGACCCTAACACCTTTCCTTTAGAATTGTTACCAAAGGATATATCACCCGTCCATGTGATAGAAATTCTTTGAGAAGAGCTCTACATCCTGTCATGTACCTGGAGCCTCCACTATCCACATACCGTAAACTATCAAGATAAGTAGAAGCTCCCTGCACATCAGTAACATATTAGTTTTAGAGAGGGTCCAAAGCCAAAATGGCATTTGGATGGGGACAGACATTCTAGCCTCAAGTCCATGAGAATGGTTAGAGTTTTAATAGATTTTTGAAACATCCGTTGTGGACCATTTCATGTCAAGTGGTTGTAACCATGAGGATGCTTGTTTACTCTTGTCTTTGGGGGTCTTTTGTAGATCTCATAACCAAGTGGTACAATTTTATAAGGTGGTTAACCAAGTAATACATTGTAAAATGTTCATCCATACACTTTATGTAATACAAGGTTTACATACGACCTTTCTGTTTTTAAACATACCACAAATTTAACAACATTGTTTAAAATTCAAACATGAGTTTACAAACACAATAACAAAAGACTGGATGAAACATAATATGTTGACTTCATAACATACGGACATGTTTTTCCCCCAAGGTCGTCCACTAGTTTCCTGTAATACATGTTAGTTTTGAAAACGGCGTCAACAAAAGTTAGTGGATTCATGTTATAAATTTTCGTATCAAATGAATCTTTAAAAAATTGAAATAATAAGTTCGTTTAGTATATCTTAATGAAACTTGTAAGATCATTAGTGTGTTGCAAGGACACTAATCTGTATGTCGAATAAGGTGGCAACCAAACCTTGATGATTTATTGTGTTTGAGACACTATTTTAGACGCAAAAGCACTCTAATAGGATCTGTTATTGTTGCCGTAATAGAGTGGGGCTCACCCAAACCCAATTGATCTATCCCCTTGTTCCTCGGTACTTGTTATTCATTAATGGTCCCAATACTTGAGCCTTATCCACATGTGATCTAAATATTTTCACTTCCAAGTTATACTAAATGTAACATGTATACATCCCCGCACGTTTAAAAACAAAAAAAAAGCTTAAATAAAAGGGGAAAACATGAACTCAAAGATTTGCGTTCTGTCCAAATCTTATTCGATTTCTGATACTTCGTTCGTATCTCGACCTACAAGTGTTCTAATCTCATTAGACACTTAGGCTTTCATTCGTTTTTCGTATAAGTATCTCAACTTGAAATTCATATATGTATTTGTTGGTTTTTCTTTGTTTGAACTAATTGCCAAAATAGTTAATAGAAACGGATTAGCCCAATTTAGTTTTATAAAAGTAGGTTTAGCCCAAAGTTAATTTTATAAAAGTGTGCTTAGCCCAAGTTTGATTTTATACAAGTGGGCCTGGCCCAAATTTAATTTATAGAAATGGGCTAGTTCATATATTTTATAAAAATGGGTTTAGACCAATATAATTTTTATGAAAATAGGCTTAGCCTAAACAATTTGTTTAGTTGGGCTTAATCTAAGTTTTAAAATATTTACTAGCAAATGTTATAACCTGTAAAGATTTATTTGTAAAAACTAATAGACATGAGTTAAATTTTTATAAGTCCAAGTAAGTATAAAGTGTGACGGTTGATTTGTTCATTTTGATCATTATGTTTGCACCAACGATTTTATTCATTTTGTCTTTGTCGTTTGCTTCGTTTATACCATATATTTTATTTTGTCCGAATTGTCAAGTTGTCCGAATTGTCCGATATATTATTTTGTCAATGTTTGGATACTTATACATCTTTGTATTAGATCCTACATGATCTGAATATATGATATTTATACACAAATATATGTACACATATTTCGTGATTTCAAAATATGTACTTTTATCTAAAAATATATATTTATTTCTTTTTAGTTTAAGAAAAACTCAAGTAATTATATCATAAACTTTTTCACCCAAAGTATTGTTTAAACAAGATTACAATCCCTGATCACTTTTAATAACAAAATCTTTGGTTTAATTGTATCTTAATCAAGATTAATCTATATAAAAATTTTGCCATAGTCGCCTTTAAAATATGAGCTTTCCCATGTTTATATAAACATGTTTTAAATCGCTTTTCTAATTCCAGACGTCATCAAGTCACAAGTATTATAATAGTATATTAACAAAAATGTCATGAACTTGTTATAGCTTAAAATTTTCTCAAAATGGAAACTTTATTTATGTTTTTCATCCAAATTTTTGGATTGTAAATTTTATACAAGATCTATTCTTTACATGTACATAAAGTTATTTTTAAGTATAAAGATGTGTTCATAACACTTCTAATAACAACTTCATTTTTATGATATTTCCAAAAGTAGAAACTTTATTATTACTTTTTAACAAAATTTCTAGATCATCACTTTTATTAGTAATCTATAATTTGTATATTAGATATGATCATTTTAAAATATAAAATCATGTTCATAACAATTTTTGTTAATGAATCTTGCTAATCTAAACATGCATGTGTTTAGATTATCTTTTTATACATAAAAATGCAAGATTCAAGTTTACTACTTTATGACAAATTCAAGATCATCCATAATCATCAAGTAAACCACATAATTATGTTAGTGATTATAGTTTTATTAGTGTTTTTCAAGTGGGTTTTTAAATATTTTTCAAGATGATCTTGTACATTTACATGAAAAATAAAGTATAAGATTAAGTTATGGAGCTTACTACTAGCACTTGGCTAGGGATGATCAAAGTGATGTTAAAAACGATGAAGAAAAGTGTTGATCAAAAGTTACCAAGAATCCAAGAATGCCTCCTAATCTTTGCAAACACCCTAGATTATCCTTGGATCTCCATGCAAGCTTGAATTTCTTAAGTTTGGATTTTAAAAAATTGAAGGTGTTGGTGTTTGGCCGATTTTTAGAGAGCAAAACGGAAGTGTTTTTGTGTTTTGATGTTTGAAAATGAAAGGAATTGGAAGTGATTTGGGTTTTGTGTTGGTTTTTGGTTCTTACACCTCATTACACCACTAACTATCCTCCCAATTTGCCAATACATCATGGAAAGATTAGTGGCATGGGAGTTTACACCCCATGTAGCCATGAGGTGGGGGTGGTTTGGGTTTTATTTTTTTATAAAACTTGTAAATTTTATAAATTTTATAAACTTTAATGTTTTTATATATAAGTTTTTATAAAATCTAATGGCCCAACACTTTAAAGTGATGTTATAATATGGCAAAATAACTTACTAGATTTATTGTTTCGTTGTTCGGTTGATAAATTTGGTTCGGGTCTTGTACCAGGTAAAATACTGACATATTGTGTTACTTATATAATTTTATTTACACAATAGTTCTAGTACTAATTTATTGTCTAGTTTATTAATCTAGCTCTCCAGACTAAAAAATTAGTTATTTTAAGTTCAGTTCCTGTACTGGTTTTATTGTCAGGTTTTTACTGAACAAGCTACATAGCTTTAAACAGCAGAATTTATATACGGGTTTTATATTATTTCTAACACCCGTTATTATTCTTAACAAAAAAATATTTATTTTTGGGTTTTCGGACATTTGTTGTTTTGTGCTGCGGAATGCTGTATTTTGCTGAAGACTTGGAAAATTTGGTGTTTTAAATAAAATTTTCATGGTATAACAGTGCAGACATATCTTATGTCTTATTTTTATCATATGAGACTGTACCGCAACCAGTATTGGTTTTATCGTGTGTTTGCGTCTTTGTCATCCGTCTAGGATATGGTTTTATATGTTCATGATGGTGACGAATTCATTATCATACCAAGCTATGATTTTGTTGAATTCCTAGACTTTTAAGACTTAAAACTATAATTTAAGTCATGTTGTGCGGTAAATAGATAGTGTAATAGTTGTGGTTGTACAGAATTACCGGAATTTTGCCAATTGTAACATTCTCCCCTTGTTCAAGAAAATGTCATCCCAAAATTTAAGTCTTGTCATCCTTTGTGTAGGATTTCTGGAACAGGTGGGGGTACTTTCTTTCGATTTTGTCTTCCTGTTCCCAAGTGAACTTAGGTCCGTGCCTTGAGTTCCAATGGACTTTGACTAGTTTGATACGACTCCTCTTTGTTTTCTGGACTTTCGAATCTAAAAGCTCAACAGGTTCTTCGATGAAATGGTGTTTGTCGTCTATATGAATTTCGTCCGTGGGAATAATAAGTGACTTGTCCGAAAGACACTTTATAAGGTTTGGCACGTGAAAAGTGTCGTGCACGTTACTAAGTGTTTCTGGCAATTTCAATTTATATGCGACTGTTCACTCTTCTCCAAGATTCCATATCGTCCTATGTACCTCGGGCTAAGTTTTCCTTGCTTCCCGAATCTAACTACGCCTTTCCAAGGCGACACCTTTAATAGCACTTTGTCTCCGATCTCAAAGGATAATAGTTTGCGGCGTTTATCCGCATAACTTTTATGTCTATCCTGAACTGCTTTAATAAGGTCTTAGATTTTAAATATTCTATTCGTAGTTTCTTGAATTAATTCTGGACCTATCATTTGTTTGTTGCCTATTTCCGCCAAGCATAGCGGAGATCGACACTTACGTCCATACAACGCTTCAAATGGAGCGGCTTGAATACTCGTGCGATAATTGTTGTTATATGAGAACTCCACTAAAGGCAAGTGAGTATCCAATTTCCGCCTAAGTCAATCACACAAGCACGAATCATATCTTCTAAGGTTTGAATGGTGCGTTCACTTTGACCATCTGTTTGGGGATGAAAGGTCGTACTTAGATGTAAGCCAGATCCAAAAGCCTTTTGAAATGATTGCCAAATTCTTGATATGAAACGACCATCTCGATTAGATATTATGGAAACAGGCACTCCATGTCTTGCCACAATCTCTTTAAGATAAAGTTCAGCTAACTACTCGGTTTTATCTTTCTCACGTACCGGCAAGGAGTGAGCTGATTTGGTTAGTCGGTCGATAATTACCCAAATCATGTCGTGTCCGCGAGAGGTCCTGGCTAATTTTGTTATGAAATCCGTAGAAAATTTGTTCCCATTTCCAAGTGGGAATTTCAGGTTGTTGTAACAATCCTGAAGGTTTTTGGTATTCGGCCTTCATTTTTGCACATGTTAGACATTTTAAACATAAGTTGCAATATCTCCTTTGAGATTAGGCCACCAATAGATATCTTTAAGATCACAATACATTTATTTATTTTTGGTTTCGGACATTTGCTGTTTTGTACTGCAGAATGTTGTATTTTGCTAAAGACTTGGACAATTTGGTTCGAACATTTGATATTTTGTGCTACGGAATGCTGTATTTTGCTAAAGACTTGGAAAATTTGGTGTTTTAAATAAAATTTTCATGGTATAACAGTGCAGACATATCTTATGTCTTATTTTTATCATATGAGACTGTACCGCAACCAGTATTGGTTTTATCGTGTGTTTGCGTCTTTGTCATCCGTCTAGGATATGGTTTTATATGTTCATGATGGTGATGAATTCATTATCATACCAAGCTATGATTTTGTTGAATTCCTAGACTTTTAAGACTTAAAACTATAATTTAAGTCATGTTGTGCAGTAAATAGATAGTGTAATAGTTGTTAAGGTTGTACAGAATTACCGGAATTTTGCCAATTGTCACATTCTCCCCTTGTTCAAGAAAATGTCATCCCGAAATTTAAGTCTTGTCATCCTTTGTGTAGGATTTCTGGAACAGGTGGGGGTACTTTCTTTCGATTTCGTCTTCCCGTTCCCAAGTGAACTTAGGTCCGTGCCCTGAGTTCCAATGGACTTTGACTAGTTTGATACGACTCCTCTTTGTTTTCTGGACTTTCGAATCTAAAAGCTCAACAGGTTCTTCGATGAAATGGTGTTTGTCGTCTATATGAATTTCGTCCGTGGGAATAATAAGTACTTGTCCGAAAGACACTTTATAAGGTTTGACACGTGAAACGTGTCGTGCACGTTACTAAGTGTTTCTGGCAATTTCAATTTATATGCGACTGTTCACTCTTCTCCAAGATTCCATATGGTCCTATGTACCTCGGGCTAAGTTTTCCTTGCTTCCCGAATCTAACTACGCCTTTCCAAGGCAACACCTTTTATAGCACTTTGTCTTCGATCTCAACGGATAATGGTTTGCGGCGTTTATCCGCATAACTTTTATGTCTATCCTGAAATTCTTTAATAAGGTCTCGGATTTTAAATATTCTATTCGTAGTTTCTTCAATTAATTTTGGACCTATCATTTGATTGTTGCCTATTTCCGCCCAGCATAGCGGAGATCGACACTTACGTCCGTACAACGCTTCAAATGGAGCGGCTTGAATACTCGTGAGATAATTGTTGTTATATGAGAACTCCACTAAAAGCAAGTGAGTATCCCAATTTCCGCTTAAGTCAATCACACAAGCACGAAACATATCTTCTAAGTTTGAATGGTGCGTTCACTTTGACCATCTGTTTGGGGATGAAAGGTCGTACTTTGATCTAAGCGAGATCCAAAAGCCTTTTGAAATGATTGCCAAATTCTTGATATGAAACGACCATCTCGATTAGATATTATGGATACAGGCACTCCATGTCTTGCAACAATCTCTTTAAGATAAAGTTCGGCTAACTTCTCTTGATATGAAACGACCATCTCACGTACCTGCAAGAAGTGAGCTGATTTGGTTAGTCGGTCGATAATTACCCAAATCATGTCGTGACCGCGAGAGGTCCTGGGTAATTTGTTATGAAATCCATAGAAATTTGTTCCCATTTCCAAGTGGGAATTTCAGGTTGTTGTGACAATCTTGAAGGGTTTTAGTATTCGGCCTTCATTTTTGCACATGTTAGACATTTTCCAACATCAGTTGCAATATCTCCTTTGAGATTAGGCCACCAATAGATATCTTTAAGATCGCGATACATTTTATCCGCTCAGGGGTGTATGGAATATTTGGAGTTATGGGCTTCATCCAGAATTAGGTTTCGCAGATTATCAAAAAGAGGAACCTAAATTCTGTTTACGAAGTACAAAGCTCCGTTCTCATTTGGTTCTAAATGTTTTTCCATACCTCTACGCATCTCTGCTTTAAATTTCGCTCTTCAGGGCTTCTTGTTGAGCGTCGTTAATTCCATAGGTAAGTTTATTTTGAATGGTGAGTCTTAATGATCATACACCAAGGGACTTCACTCATTCCTTTCGACTTAGGGCATCCGCGACAACATTTGCCTTGCCCGGATGGTATTTAATTTCACAATCATAGTCATTCATAAATTCAATCCAACATCTTTGGCGCATATTTAACCCTTTCTGGTTATATATATGTTGAAGACTTTTGTGATCGGTAAAGATTGTCCACTTGGTGCCGTAAAGATAATGACCCAAATTTTTAACGCAAATACCACTACAGCTAGCTCTAGGTCATATGTGGCTTAGTTCTTTTCGTGAACTTTTAATTGGAGTGATGCGTATGCAATAACTTTCTCTCGTTGCATTAATACGTATCCTAAACCTTGATGTGAAGCGCCACAGTAAACTACAAAGTCATCTATGCCGTCCGGAAGTGATAAAATTTGCGCATCACAAAGTTTATCCTTAAGTAATTGAAAAACTTGTTCTTGCTTTTCTCCCCAATAGAACTTCTTATCTTTCTGAGTTAGGAAGGTTAGTGGTTGAGCGATCTTCGAGAAATTTTCAATGAATCTTCGGTAATAACCCGCCAATCCCAAAATTGGCGTGCTTTGGTGGGTGTCTTCGGTGCGTTCCAATTCTTAATGGCTTCTATTTTTGATGGATCGACATTTATGCCTTTCTCGTTGACTACATGTCTGAGAAATTGGATTTCAGGAAGCCAAAATTCGCACTTAGAGAATCTTGCGTGTAGTTTCTCATCTATAATAACTCAAGAATGGTCCTAAGATGATGTTCGTGAAACTTCTTATTTCGTGAATATATCAATGCGTCATCAATAAATACTATCACGAATTTATCCAGGTAAGACTTGCAGACACGGTTCATTAAGTCCATGAACACCACCGGTGCATTTGTTAGACCAAATTGCATAACAAGGAACTCGTAGGGACCGTAACGGGTTCGGAATGCTGTCTTTGGAATACTTCCTTCCTGCACTCTAAGCTGATGGTATCCTGACCTTAAGTCAATCTTCGAGTAAAAACTTGATCCTTGAAGTTGATCGAACATATCATCGATCCTCGGTAACAGATACCGATTCTTGATCGTGAGTTTGTTCAATTCTCGATATTCTATACACTTTCTAAAGCTTCCATCATTCTTCTTTATGAATAGAATTGGTGCTCCCCAAGGTGAGAAGCTTGGTCTAATAAAACCTTTGTCCAACAACTCTTAAAGTTGTGTGTACAACTCTTGCATTTCCAAAGGAGCTAATCGGTTTGGGGATTTCACTATAGGTGTAGCTCCTGTAATCAAGTCTATGCGGAATTCAACTTGTCGTTGTGGTGGTATTCCTGGCAAGACCTCTTTGAAGACTTCAGGAAATTCCTTTACAACAGGGATCTCCTCATGTTTTGGCTCCATGGATTTCTTGTCAACAACGTGTGCTAAGAATGCTATACATCCTTTTCATCAGCACTTTTGGCCTGTCATACAAGAAATAATTCGTAATGGCGTTTCGCTCTACTTGCCATGTATAAGAAGTGTTACATTATTAGGAAGAGGCATGCAAATAATTTTGTCGCAACACACGACTTCGGCTTGGTTATTGGATAACCAATCCATACCGATTACAACATCAAAACTACTTAATTGGATGGGTAATAAATTGATGTTAAATTCTTATCCACCTAACTCTAAAGAACATCCTTTAATAATATCATTAGATTCAATTATCTTTCAATTCGCTAGTTCGATAGTGAATGGAATATCTAAGTTATTTGAATTTAGTTCAAGTATATCCTTAAACTCTAAAGATATGAAACTAAAATTTGTGCCAGTATCAAATAAAATAGATGTGAAATAGTTATTAACAGGGAACGTACCAGTGATCACATTAGGATCCTGACGTGCCTCATGAGCTCCTATTACAAAGGCTCACCCATGGCCTTTGTTCTCCTTTGGGAAATTCTTTCTAAAGTGGCCCAGTTCACCGCAACCATAGCAACTTTGGTTCCTTCCTTGCTCGTTTCCATTTCCATAGCCTCCTTCTTTCTTGCCTTCATTCCTATTTCCCTTTTGTTACACCAACAATTTTCCGTGCGGTGTCCCAACTTCCCACACTTATAACATTTGGTGGTTCGGCATCCACCATAGTGATGATTATTACACTTGTTGCACTTAGGTGCACTTCCTGTATAACTTCTCGGTTCTGTCTCAGTTGTCGCCACGAATGCTTTATTCATTTTTGTTGAGGGAGTTTGCTTCTTCTTGTTACTCTATCGGGAACCCTTCTTGAAATGAGTAAACTTTCTCTTATTCCCGTGTGACGTTGATTCTACATGTGTCTCCTTGGGCATCTCCGCACTCTTTCTCGAAAACTTATTCATTCTTACCGCTTCTTCGGTAAGGTTTACTGCAATCATGATTGCCTCAGTGATGGTTGCTGGATGCAATGACGTAACCATACATCGGATCTCTGGAGCTAATCCCCAAACGTATCGTTGGTTACGTTTGAATTCAGGGGTTACCATATATGGAACGACACGTGAGAGATCATGAAATCGCTGAGTATAGCCATAGATGTCGGATCCAATCATCGCTAGATTCCAAAACTCTGTTTCCAACTTTTGTAGTTTGGCCCTTGAACAATACTTCTCTTGTATCATTTTCTTTAGTCTTTCCCAAGTGAAAGCGTATGCTGCTGCATCTCCTAACGTTTGCATTGGCAGATTCCACCATGACAAAGCTTCGTCAATGAACATTCTCAAAACATACAATACAGTCTGGTTAGGGGAATAGTTACTCATGCGGATTACAGAATCCGTCTTGCGGTCCATCTAACAAATGCCGTCAAAGTTTAATGGTTTGCAATCTAAAAATTGCTTATATGTGCATCCTGAAATTTTGGTTCTCGAAATTGTCAGAAATATTTATTTTGTAAATAAAATATTAATGAAAATTTCTTGTAAGGTTACTGTAAACAACCGTTCGTAGGATTTGATGTTGTTGGTGGGGTTTGAGCCCTAGCTTCATTTCCCGAATTTGTGCGATTTGCTTCATGTTGAGCAATCGCCTCCGAAGTGCATTGATTCAACAAGGCAGCAAGTTCAGAGAAATGGGTAGGGGAGTTTGGAGTTGATGTGTGCTCCTTCTTCTTGGTGCCATGATCTTCATATATAAAATCATATAGAAGAAATTAGACAAATATTTCAGATAAATATTGTCATTCATGGACCAATAGAATAAAAAATATCGTAATATAATATATATATATATAAATTAAATAAATAGAATCATCTCTCACATGTATCCATACAAAGAAAGATAATTTTATCTTTCAAATATATATATATTGTCAACTTGTTACATCATTTTTGCGAAGAACAAAAATAATTCGGAGTTTCATCGCTCCGACATACAAGTTATATACAATACATAAACAAAAGTGGATATTTTCTTCGCATCGCATCTTCAAAGTCTTCAAGTTGACTTATATATATCTTCAAAATCCTTCGATCTTCTACTAACCTGGTACGGGTACTACCTCTAAAACTCAATCGCAAACCATACTAGACAGACGGTGGGGGTGGGGGTGCAGATGTGCAGATCACACCGTGAAGTACGCCATCTCCTCCTCAATGGCACTAATGCGCCTCTCAAGTGATGAAGAGGTGGCATGGGATGATGTAAGTGATGGTACTAATGGGGATGGTGGTGGTGGTGAGATGTCAGTAGGGGTGGTAGTGATGGAGGGGATGATGTGGGTAAAGGTGGCTGAGAGGAGGATGACTAGGGAACACTCGGAGGTGCTCAAAGAGTAAACATCTAAGCACTAAGCTCACAAAACGGTCAAACAAGATACCAAGCTGTATCTCAGTGGAGGTGAGTCTGTACTCAGCAGTAATGAGTGGCATACGACCCAGATGATATGGATCTGATGAGCTCATGCCAGATGGCGGCTGAACATAGGAATCAGTGAAATAAGGAGAAGGGTAAGTAACGGTACTATGAATATCGGGATGGAATGAAACGGATCTCCAGCAGTGTGAGGCGGAACATAATAAGAAGATCCCATCGTAGGATGACTGTAGGGAATGTGTGACGGCTCGACAGCAAACGGGTCATGATATAGGCCTAAAGTCGATGTAATAGTGGTAGAATATGAACCATCGAAAGGATGAGGGGGTACATGTTCAACATACTGAGACGTACTCCTCAGAGTATAGTGTGAGATCCAGTGGAGGAGTGAGGCATAGGGTGATCAAAAGGATGTGTAAGATCTCCTGATGAAGGTAGTGGTGGTAGAAACTCAGATGAATGGTCAGGGAGAAGTGTGCCTGGTAAAATAGGATCAACAAATGTAGGTAAGGTACCTGAAAATGGTGGTAAAGTAGTGCCGGGTGAAAGCACAGGTGATAGTGTCTCAGGTGTGGAGGGTGCAGACAATGTGATGTCAACTACTGTGGCCTCTGGCTGGGCTACCTCTAACATAAGAATGTCAAAGTCCTCACCAATACAAAGGTCGTCATCAACATGCTCGACATGTATGCCCGGAAAAACATCATCCTCAGCATCGACATTAGGTTATATGGGGTGACCATCCCCATCGATAACATCGTCTAATGGATCTACCACATTAAGTGATACGACGACATAAGCAACAACATGTTCACCCTCAGAGTGACCATAAATGACCATCTCATGAAAGTGGGGACAGCTAGTACATCATCCTCTAAAGGAATGTCAGCATGATCAGGCTCTGGTAGGGTGAAAGGCTGAAAGTCAATATTCATCCACTCATCGTCCGAAAGCTCGTCATCGGAGATGATGATGACAGGTGGGGCATGGTCATCTAGTGGTATGTAATCGGTGTTCGAGGCATATCCTGTAGAATCGGTGTCGGAATCAGAAGACATGGTCCTGGAAAAATAATTCGTACAACTCATATATGTGAACAACTTACAATAATTTTTTTGGCAATTGTATTTCAGTTTCATTGTAAGTCATTTCATGTATCATTCTTATTCATCTTACTGTTATTGTGTCTAATCCTCATAGACTATCTCGTATAATGTCCTTTCATTATTGTTTTGATTTATCATTTAGTACTAGTGGACCTTCATATACATGCCGTGGGGAAAACTCGTGTTACAATTTTGCAAACAACTTATGACTTTCATAAAAAGACCATTTTGAAATTGTAGACTAGACTCGAAAGAATCTTAGTTTACTACAATTGAAGCTCTGATACCAGGTCTGTCACACCCTGATTTTTGATGTAGCGGAAGCGTCGCGAGGTGTGGCCAGAGCGGCAATCGTTCCATTCAACCAAGTAAATGACAAATTGTAATACGTTGTAAAATGTTCATCCATTTATGTTTTGAAACATACCACAAATTTAACAACATTGTTTAAAATTCAAACACGAGTTTACAAACACAATAACAAAAGACTTGATGAAATATAATATCTTGACATCATAACATAAGAACATGTTTTTCCCCAAGGTCGTCCACTAGTTTCATGTAATACATGTTAGTTTTGAAAACGACGTCAACAAAAGTTGGTGAATTCATGTTATAAATTTTCGTATCAAATGAATCTTCAAAAACATTTGAAATAATAAGTTCGTTTAGTATAGCTTAATGAAACGTGTAAGATCGTTAGTGTGTTGCAAGGACATTAATCAGTAAGCCAAATAAGGTGGCAACCAAACCTTGACGATTTATTGTGTCTAAGACACTCGTTTTAGACACAAAAGCACTCTAATACGATATGTTATTATTGCCGTAATAGAGTGGGGATCGCCCAAACCCAATAGATCTATCCCCTTGTTCCTCCATACTTGTTATTCATTAATGGTCCCAATACTTGAGCCTTATCCACATGTGATCTAAATATTTTCATTTCCAAGTTATATTAAATATAACAGGTATACATCCCCGCATTTTTAAAAACCATAAAAAAGATTAAATAAGCGGGGGAAACATGAACTCACATATTTCCTTTATGTGCAAATCTCTATTCGATTTCCGATGCTTCATTCGTTTCTCGACCTACAAGTGTTCTAATCTCATTAGTCACTTAGGCTTTTATTCATTTTTCGTATAAGTATCTCATCTTGAATTTCATACTTGTATTTGTTGGTTTTTCTTTGTTGGTATACATATATATCTTTCATATATGTATTCTAGATTGAATACATGTAAATGGGCCTAGCCCATAACTTAAATGTAAAAGTTCAATTGAAAAGTTTATTACATATGGGTCTAGCCCATTAGGTTTTGTAAGTATGGGCGTAGCCCGATTTGCTTACTATGTGTGGGCCTAGCCCAGTTCGTTTCATATGAGTGGGCCTAACCCAAATCGTTTCATGTGTGTGAGCCTAGGCCAATTCATTTCATGTATGTTGGCATAGCCCAACTTATTTTTATTTAAAATGGGTAAGCCCAATTGGTTTGTAAAAGTGGGCCTAGCCCAAGTTAAAAATGAAAGAGTGGGCCTAGCCCAAAATAGTTTATAGATATGGATTAGCTAATTTAGTTTTATAAAAGTGGGCTTAGCCCAATTTAGTTTTATAAAAGTAGGCTAAGCCCAAAGTTAATTTTATAAAAGTGGGCTTAGCCCAAGTTTGATTTTATACAAGTGGGCCTAGCCCAAATTTAATTTATAGAAATGGGCTAGTCCATAGATTTTTATAAAAATGGGTTTAGACTAATATAATTTTTATGAAAATGGTCTTAGCCTAAATAATTTGTTTAATTGGGCTTAATCCAAGTTTTAAAGTATTTACTAGCAAATGTTATAACCTTAAAGATTTATTTGTAAAAACTACTAGATATGAGTTAAATTTTTATAAGTCCTAGTAAGTATAAAGTGTGACGATTGATTTGTTCGTTTTGACCATTATGTTTGCGCCTACCATTTTATTCGTTTTGTCTTTGTCGTTTGTTTCGTTTATACCAAATATTTTATTTTGTCTGAATTGTCCAAGTTGTCTGATTGTCCGATATATTATTTTGTCATAGGTTGGATACTTATATATCTTTGTATTAGATCCTACATGATATAAATATATGATATTTATAAAAAAAATATATGTACACATATTTGGTGATTTCAAAATATATACTTTTATCTAAAAATATATATTTATTTCTTTTTAGTTTAAGTGTCACACCCTCAAATTCCACGTGCGGGGTTCAACCGCGAGGCGCGTGGCAAACCAGGATCTCAGCCATTAGTCATATTGAACGACCACTATATGAGTTTAAAAATTTTCCTGTTTGCTCATTCATGAGAAAATATAGTTTATACAAATGAGTAGCGGAAGCGTAAATAATTACAAAACTAAAATAGCTACTGTAATTAAAATTGATTCTAAAAGTTTGGTGAAATCAATGCGACTCCGAAATGCATCCTAGTCCTGATGTGTGCTACCTTAGCAACCTGAGAAAGACATGCAAGAATACGTGTCAACACATAATGATGAGTGAGTTCATAGGTTTTACGATACAATTATGAAGTAAGTTGTTTCTCAAGAGTTTTCCACTGTTTCAAACCCGAAATAGTAAGTTGTAGTGTTTAGCATGTACTTGTTATATTTGTAGGTAGCTAACCTAAGTTACGTCAACAAAGTGTTTGATCCGAAGCTGACGTTGCTGCCCCTGTTGTGCCAGGTCTATCACCAACCATGGCTAAGTGTTAGGCAAATTCTACACTCGTGACCTTCGACGTCCGTCTAGCTGGCACGACCAGCTCGAGTGGGGCTTGTCGGGCCCAGTAGTACTATTAAAAATTCCCTCGCTATAATCCAATACTAACGGCATCGTAAGTTTTAAGGGGACAAACATGTGATATAATGCTTCTTTGTGACCATAACTAATATAACAAAAACCCTAATAGTTGTGACGTTACCTTACCGTAACATTATTACATTACTTTACCGTAATGTGACATTACTTAACCTTAATGTAGCACATGCTTTCTCCCCCTGTGTTTAAAAACGTTTAAAGAGTAGGGGCCGTGAACTCACCTGATGTGCAAAGCATAATACTCCATATAGCAAATAAAGGCAAGCAAAGCCGAAGCTTGAAATATCAAATCTTCTCGTGCCCTTTACGTGTGACTCGTCTACATTTCCTCGATGAACGTGCCACCCAAACTGACCCATGACCCGAACTTTGACTAGCGCTATCTTCTATTGACCGAGACCTGGCGTTGACCAGTCAAACCGAAGTCTGACCAGTTTTGTTTTAAGTCCAACACACCTCTAAATGCTCAGTTTGCATCACAACATTCCAGATCAACAAAAAAAAGAATCAGGTGTTTACCACGAGTCAATAAAGCTTGCAAGACCCTACGATACTCTGCCACCGTTGTTTTGGTCATCGGAGACTCCCGACATTGATGCTGATAACCTCCACACTCACCTTAAAACAACACCCGACGCCACCACCTTCCCGTTTTGCCGTCACGTCGGTCACCACCTCACCATCGTCCACTACCACCATCACCTCTTCAGACCTGAACGATAAGAACCACTACAGCGCCGCATTGTAGATGTTGTTACAGCGGAAAGGCGGCATGTCATCACCCCTTCTGCCATCTTGGAACCACCGAACACCCCAACCCCCTCCCTTCTTCCGCCGGTTGACACTTCCACACACGCGCCGCCACTGATTCACAAACTGATCATGGAACTAAGGGAGGTGAGGCCGCTGCCTCCTCACGGCTGTGCGCCGCCGCTGCTTCACCCTGAGCACCACCACACGCGACTGCCGCCACCAAAGTGGCTCCTCCACCGTCCGTCGTGCGCCGCCATGACTGGTGGTGGTCGGCCTTCTCAAGAGGGTTGAGGGAACGGGATGTGTGTGTAGAGAAAACTGAAGTATGTGGGGGCTAGGGTTTGGTTGTTAGGTGAAAAATGAAGAAGGGAGGAGAAAGAGATGGTCTTATACCTAGGGTTTGGGTGTAGGTGACTTAGGCTTAAACCGCGTATACGAACCTGCTTGACGTCACAAGTCACGCTAGAAAAATTATATTCTAAATAATATTATCGAGTAATTATACCTATAAATTCCGTTTAATAATATAGATCTAAAAATATATATGTGTATATATAAGTTAAATCGGTACCGCTCAACCAAAAGTGTCGGTTAACTCGTTGAAGTTATTATTATTTACAAATAATAATAATAATAATAAAATACTTTAGAATATGTATCCTTTTTCGGTAATTAGGGTCAAAAGTACGAGTTGTCACATTCTTCCCATGTTACAGAAATTTCGTCCTCGAAATTCAGGCCAAGGTATACTCTATACTCTAGTTATGGGTTCGTCAATAACACGTTAAGCGTAAATGTACACGGTTTCATGTAAGTTCACAAAATAAACATCTAGGTCTCATACATATAAATTCACATAATTTATTTTATTTAGTTGTTCAGGAATCCGTTCCTATTGTTTATCGAAGCATGGGTACAAACCCATGTGTGACTTGGTAATTCCACGAATTACCGTTACGTGAGTGTTTGTGAAATAATTGAGACACTTAATTTACCCTAATCAAATGTAATGCATAAATGAATGTTTGAGACAACTGAGTTTGTGTTAATGGAGTTAACTTGAAAATGACAGGTGTCACATAAGAAAAACTCAAGTAATTATATCTTAAACTTTTTCACCCAAACTTTTGTTTAAACAAGATTAAAACCCCTAATCACATTTAATCACAAAATCTTTAGTTTAACTATATCTTAATCAAGATTAATTTTTATAAAAATTTTGCCATAGTCTCCTTTTAAATATGAGCTTTCCCATGTTTATATAAACATGTTTTAAATCGCTTTTCTAATTCCAATCATCAACAAGTCACAAGTATTGTACTAGTATATTAACGAAAAATGTCATGAACTTGTTATAGCTTAAAATTTTCTCAAAATGGAAACTTTATTTATGTTTTTCATCCAAATTTTTGGATTATAAATTTGATATAAAATCTATTCTTCACATGTTACATAAGATGTATTCATAAGACTTCTAAAAACAACTTCATTTTTATTATCTTTCCAAAAGTAGAAACTTTATTATTACTTTTTAACAAAAGTTCTAGATCATAACTTTTATTTAGTAATCTATAATTTATATATATGATCATTTTAAAATATAAAATCATGTTCATAACAATTTTTGTTAATGAATCTT
The DNA here is from genome assembly GCA_947069175.1 of Scalesia atractyloides. Classification (NCBI taxonomy): domain Eukaryota; kingdom Viridiplantae; phylum Streptophyta; class Magnoliopsida; order Asterales; family Asteraceae; genus Scalesia; species Scalesia atractyloides. The sequence goes on along the minus strand of CAMTDV010000012.1, from coordinate 53,430,389 downwards.
GCTAATCTAAACATGCATGTGTTTAGGTTATCTTTTTATACATAGAAATGCAAGATTCAAGTTTACTAGTTTATGACAAATTCAAGATCATCCATAATCATCAAGAAAACAACATAATTCTGTTAGAGATTATAGTTTTATTAGTGTTTCTCAAGTGGGTTTTTAAAGTTACCAAGCTTCCAAGTATGCCTCCTAATCCTTGCAAACACCCAAGATTATCCTTGGATCTCCATGCAAGCTTGAATTTCTTGAGTTTGGATTTTTATAAGTTGAAGGTGTTGGTGTTGGTGTTTGGCCGATTTTTAGAAAGCAAAATGGAAGTGTTGTTGTGTTTTGATGTTTGAAAATGAAAGGAATTGGATGTGATTTGGGTTTTGCGTTGGTTTTTGGTTCTTACACCTCATTACACCACTAATTATCCTCACAATTATCCAACACATCATGGAAAGATTAGTGGCATGTGGGTTTACACCCCATGTAGCCATGAGGTAAGGGGCGAGGTTTGGGTTTTATTAATTTTTTTTATATAACTTGTAATTTTATGAACTTTAAAAACTTTAATGTTTTTATATATAAGTTTTTATAAAATCTAATGGCCCAACACTTTAAAGTGATGTTATAATATGCCAAAATAACTTACTAGACTTATTGTTTCGTTGTTCGGTTGATAAATTTGATTCGGGTCTTGTACCGGGTAAAATACTAACATATTGTGTTACTTATATAATGTTATATACACAATATGTGACATCCCGGGTTTTTCGGATAACTTAGACGCGACACTTGTCGAATAAAGTATATGCTAAGTATTAAACGTTTATGAGTTAATGAATACGTGATGTGTGTTTGTGTGATTGTTTAGTTATAAAATATATGTATATATAATAAATATGCACACGAACCGAACCGCGACACAAACACAAACCGAACTCTTTGTGAAACTAGGAAACCTAAAACCCAAGTCTTCGGCCGCGAGATTTAGATCTTAAACCTTAAGCCATTCTCGGCCAAGTGCAAACCAAACCAAACCAAACCAACCCAAGTCCTTGGCCGCGAAGAACAAGCTCAAACCGCAAACCCATTGCGGGATCAATTGTGTGAACCGAGATCAAACCAACCTTAAACATATCCCGGCCGCAAGATAAAACCCAAACCGACCCAACCCAAGTCCTCGGCCACAAGTTTAAGCCTATCCGTAACCCTCATCTCCTTTGCGCTATATATACACACACCAAGCAAAACAGCCGTCGGCTGCCTTCTCTTGCTCCATTGATCGCGAACAGCCGATCATCCATTCCATTCAACCGCAAACAGCCCTCTTTCACCTCCATTCAGTCGCAAGATCAACCATTGTTCACCTCTATTCGATCACATAACAGCTTACTACTTTTCTCAGCCGCGAATAATCTCTTTTCTCGGTCACGGATCTTCTCGATTGCAAGCAATCCTTGATCACCGATCTCTTATAGTACTCACGGTTCGTCTACCTTATTATTAAAAGAATAGAATTTGTCATATGCTAAAGATAATATTCGGATACATGTGTTTTGATTGTGTTGCTTTCGGATTATATGATTGAATGAAAGGTTAGGATAACCGATTTGTTAATAATGTTTGCGTAGGATGTTTGTTTGAAAATCTGAAATCATGAGCCTTGTTTGTTTATAAAAACAAGAAGTATGAACTAGGGTTTGCTTGGATATGTTATTAGTAGTGATCTATGATTAGAAATCGGTTCTTGATCGCCTAGGTTAATCGTATGAACGGCTGATGCGAGTCTATAATAATGATATGCTGAAACAGTTGCTGAGTAGTAGTTACAGCCGACTTCATCTGGCTGTAACTCGGTCGTTAGTTGTCGAAAAACGGATTTTCTGATGTCTAGAACGTAGAGATTTGAATAAGGAATCTAATGACACTGGATTCATAATTTTCTGAAGTAATTTGATATTTTTAAAGGACCCAATAATTCAGTAACTAAAGCTGTGAAAATCCTGAAATTTTGTTAGTTGTTTATCGAGTTGGATTGTAAAATCAGTAGAGAGTTGAGTCATGAATTTTGTACAGCAACTAGGTATGGAAATTTCCGGGCAACTCCAACTGGAATTTTGTTAATTGGACGATCAGTGATTTTTAAATAAATTCTTCCGTGGACTGCAGTCAGAAGGCGACAAATCTGACTGCAGCCTAGTATATTAATAACTATGGTTAATTGGTAAAGATTTAGGACTTGGAAAATTTTATAAATTTCTATAGTATAAATGTCGCCTACTGTAAAAATATTGGGATTTTTGGAACGTTGGAACTATTTTATAGAAATCCTAGAAAACAGCTGAATTGTGAGTGTTAAGCTGAAATTTGATAACTTGTGATTGTGTGCACCAAATTGTGGCATGAATTGGTTTACGTTTATGATAAGTTGCTTTGATCACTAGGTTCACATGAGGATACTTGCATGCATGTTTGAGTGTTAGATATGTTGTTTGTGTGTATCCCTTTGTGCGTAAATTAAGTGTAGAATTTGTATTGGTGTGATCACACACTGACTTGAAATCAATTGGTTTGTTAGGACGCAATTAGCGGTCCCATCCTTTACAACTTCTTTACTACACTAACCGAGCAACAAAAGGTGAGTTCACAGCCCCTAACTTTATCCGGTTTTTAAACAACAGGGGGAGAAACATGTATACACTCTCAAACTCAATCTCTTTACGTTATACGAATTTAACGTCACATAACTATTCGGTAACTAAGTTAATGTTAATGTAATGTTATGGTCACTAAGCAGCTTTATCACTTAAGTCCTCGTCAATCTCTCGGATCGTTAGTATTGGGTTTAATAGCGGGGGAGTTATAAGTAGTACTACTGGGCCCGACAAGCCCTATCCGAGCTAGTCGCGCTAGCCGACCGGGTATGGTCAACGGGTGAATAATTCGGCCTAACTTCGCCATGGTCAGTGATAGGCCTGGCAACACGGAGGCACAACAGTCAGCTTCGATCGCGAACTCTTACGTGACCTTACTTTAGGTAGCTACCTATATATGTTAACATTGAACTTAATTACGAATCAACTGTATTATCCCGGGTTGAGGATAATGGAAACAACAACTTATTATTCCGGGTTTGGAATAATGGAAAGAACAACTTAATATTCCGGGTTTGGAATATTGGAAGCAATAACTTATTATTCCGGGTTGGAATAATGGAACCAATACGTTATCCCGGGTTAGGGATAACGGAGAAAACAAACTATAACTGAACAAACGAATTTATGAAAACCTGTGAACTCAATCTTTAATGTTGACACTTGTTTCTTTACATGTTTCTCAGGACGCTAGGAGCTCTAGGTGCACGCACATGCATTGAACAAGACATCTTTTATCGAGTCTTATTTATAAATATTGTTTTGGGGTTTTTCATTTGTTTTTGGCGTTTGTTTGGCGCCCGCTTCACTACTTATTTATGCTTCCGCTCAAACTTTAAAAACTGATACTTCTTCTAAATATTGTTAACTAATCAAGACAATATAAAATCTACGACAAATGATTTTTGAAAACGTATAATCAAATCATATAGAGTCGTTCGACGTACCAGTGTTTCAGATTCTGGTTTGTTCACACGCCTCGCGGTAAAACTCCGCAAGTGGAAATTGAGGGTGTCACAGATTGGTATCAGAGCCACTAGCTATAGAGAACCAGGTTTGCATTAGAAGTAGACCTAAACTATAGCTGATTTCACGACACTAGACTTAGTTTGGCACCGAACTATTTTATCTTGTTATGCAATATACCACAACTGTGTTTTGTAGATTATGCCTTCATAATAAGAAATGAAAACAACTCGTAACTAACTACACGACCTAACAGGCAATGTCATCATCCTCATCGTCATCATCATCCGACAAACTTACGCCACCAAGGGCACCAGGAAAGGCACCAATGGTGGAACCCATACCATCTTATGGCGTGGAGACACGCTCAGCTGCGAGGAAAAGGCTCGCTCTGGGGGAGGAGTCGTCGTTACGCCCAACCATTGCTGTACCGGTTGAACCGGTTAACCCTGTAGAAGTAGGAATTGACATACTTAGAATCCTGGTACATACACAACAAAAACAGTTAGAAAGAATGCAGGAAACCATCCTAGCACAAGGATGGATGATCCGACAACTTACAGGTAAGACCGACTCGCTCGAGGAAGAGCATCGTACGAGTAAGATAGCTCGTAACACCATAGCCAGAGATCTGCGTGCTGAGCAGATAAGAGCCGACTGGCTTGAGGACAGAGTCCTAGAAAATAGTTGGAACATTCAGGAACTGCAAAATCAAGAACTTGCACCAGCACCGGCCCCTCCAGTGCCGGTAGAAGAGGATCCAGAGGAGGACCCTGAGGAGGATCCAGAGGAGGATCCGGAGGAGGACCCAGCTGTAGAAGCTGGAAATGCCGCGCAGGATGACGGCAACGACAGTGACTTGGGGGATGGAGACGTAGACGACTGACACGTCTCGTTTATTTTGTTTATTTTCCTTCAGTCTATTTGTTTTCCCACTTGTGTTTAAACTTGAGACTTTATAGTGAATTCGTATGTTTGATTTGCACTTTTGTAAGACGTTGAAATTTCAGTTAATCAAGTATTTCTTTTGACTATTTAACATATTGAGTTGACATAACTTAATAATTATTAAAGTACGAAGTAGGATAACTATATTGGATATATAGACTTATCGGGGTGTGTTTGTGTTGTGTTTCGAAGATCTAAATGGCAACTGGAAGACGTGGAAACCTTAACTTGACGCCCGAAGAGCTAGCTGCCATGATTCAAGAGCACGTGAATGCAGCTTTAGCGGGTGTTCAGAACCAACCAGCAGGTAACCATTATTAAATTTTCGCGTGAAAATCTAATAGTGAGGCTAGTAAAATTCCTTGCTGACTTCCTGTTCTCTGTCAGCAGGAGGGGGCTTTAACCCCTACAAGATGTTCCTTGACGCGAAGCCAAGCAAATTCTCGGGGGCGGAAGGACCCATTGGACTGGTCCGCTGGATCAAAAAATCTGAATCCGTTTTTGAAATGTGCAACTGCCTAGAGGCCAACAAGGTCAAATACGCAGCCTCAACACTGGAAGATGGGGCACTGACATGGTGGAATGCACAAGTCCAAACACGTGGACTTATAGCTGCGAATGCAATGGCATGGGCCGAGTTCAAGGCCCTAATCAAAGAGGAGTACTGTCCACGAGACAGAGTGCAACAGTTGGAGCAAGCCTTATGGAACCACAAGATGTTGGGATCGGAAATTGAAGCTTACACCGCAAAACATCATGACTTGGTATTTCTGTGTCCCGATTTGGCCAACACTGTGGAGAAAAGACTCGAGTTCTATCTTGGGGGTCTGGTTCCGAAAATTCAGGGTATGGTAATGGCTAGTAACCCTGTAACTGAACATAAAGCAATCTGATTGGCTCACAAACTCACCGATAAGGCGGTGGAACAGAAGAAGCTGCCAGCACGGGTACAACTGAAGTTGCCCCGGATAACAAAAGAAAGTTTGAAGACTCAACTATTCGACAGTCTTCGTCATCTCATCCGCAGCAAGGGAACCAGAAACGGTTCAATCACTACAACAGCCACCGGGGTCACCAAAATCAGCCCGCCAACAACAACAACAACAACCAGAATGCAAGCGGCTATGCAGGTCGAAAGCCGCAGTGCAACCGCTGTAATCTCCACCATAACGGCCCTTGTGCCGGAAATCGCTGCCAACGATGTGGCAAGGTGGGACATGCGGCAAAGGATTGTCGTGGGGAAATCATGTCTCGACAAAATCAAAATCAACCCCAGGGTCAGCAGCAGGGTATTAACCGGGGATGCTATCAGTGTGGTAGCACTGCTCATTTCAGAAGAGACTGCCCACAGTTGCGTATCAACAACAATAATGGTGGAAACAACCACAACCACAATAACCACAACAACAATAATAACAACAACAATAATGGGAACGGTGGTACAGGAGGTGCCAAAGGTCGCGCATTTACATTGGGCCGCGGAGAGGCCAGAAACGACACGAACGTGGTCACCGGTAAGTTTCCCCTTAATGAACATTTTGCTTCTGTGCTTTATGATACGGGTGCGGATAGGAGCTTTATATCTGAGTCTTTTAGGAAGAACCTAAATCTCACGCTTAAACCATTAGAGACCCCTTATGTTATAGAATTAGCCGATGGTAAATCTGTAGATGTGACCCAAATAGTATCCGGCTGTCAACTCAAACTCGCGGGTCACACTTTTACCATTGATCTGATGACAACTACCCTAGGTAGTTTTGACGTGGTAGTCGGAATGGACTGGCTATCCGACGTCCGGGCTGAAGTTCTCTGCTTCGAAAAATCTATCCGTATTCCGCTCTCGAACGACGAAATCCTGACGGTACAAGGCGATAAGACAAGCGCCGTCACCAACATCATCTCATACATGCAAGCGCAGAAGTATCTTCGGAGAAAGAACTCCTTCGCTTTACTCGCACTGATTACCGAACAGCCTAAGGAAGAGAAACGTATAGAAGACATCCCTGTCGTCCGTGAATTTTCCGATGTATTCCCAGAAGAACTACCTGGTCTTCCACCCCATCGACAATTGGAGTTTGAAATCGAATTGGCGAACAATGCGACTCCTATCGCCAAGGCTCCATACCGCCTAGCTCCAGCCGAGCTGTAGGAGCTGTCTACCCAACTGCAGGAGCTATTAGAAAAAGGATTTATCCGACCAAGCGTTTCGCCATGGGGAGCTCCAGTCCTTTTTGTCAAGAAGAAGGACGGGACTTTCCGCATGTGCATCGACTACAGGGAACTCAACAAGGTTACCGTCAAGAACCGATACCCGTTACCTCGCATCGACGATCTCTTCGACCAACTTCAAGGGTCAAGCTACTACTCCAAGATTGATTTACAGTCTGGTTACCACCAGCTACGCGTCAGGGAGGAGGATATCGCTAAGACGGCATTTCGCACTCGGTATGGCCATTATGAGTTCTTGGTCATGCCCTTCGGCCTCACCAACGCACCCGCGGTGTTCATGGACCTCATGAACCGCGTGTGTAAACCATACCTCGACAAGTTTGTCATTGTGTTCATCGATGACATACTCATCTACTCCAAAAGTGAAGAAGAGCATGCTGAACATCTACGATTACTGCTAGGATTACTCCAACAGGAAAAACTATATGCCAAGCTTTCGAAGTGTGATTTCTGGATTCGGGAAGTTCAGTTTCTCGGGCATATCGTGAATGAAAAGGGTATCCACGTAGACCCTGCCAAGATTGAAGCCATCAAAAACTGGGAAGCACCTAAGACACCGACGGAGATCCGCCAATTTTTGGGATTGGCTGGTTACTACAGACGTTTCATCGAGGGGTTTTCAAAGATCGCACAACCGCTTACTACCCTCACCCAGAAAGGCATCAAGTATGCTTGGCGTGACAAGCAGGAAGCAGCATTTCAATTGCTGAAGCAGAAACTTTGCAGTGCACCCATTCTGTCCTTGCCGGAAGGGACAGATGACTTTGTAGTGTATTGTGATGCTTCCATTCGGGGATTGGGATGCGTACTCATGCAACGCGATAAGGTCATCGCGTATGCGTCGCGACAACTGAAGGTTCACGAGAAAAACTACACGACGCATGACCTGGAATTGGGAGCAGTAGTGTTTGCACTTAAGATTTGGAGACACTACCTCTATGGAACGAAGTGCACAATCTTTACGGACCATAAGAGCCTCCAACACATCTTTGATCAGAAGGAGTTGAACATGCGACAGCATCGCTGGGTCGAACTCTTGAACGATTATGAGTGTGCCATTCGGTATCACCCGGGTAAAGCTAACGTGGTAGCTGATGCCCTCAGTAGGAAGGAACACTTGAAACCTCGTCGCGTACGAGCACTACAACTCACTATTCATTCGGGGCTACCCGAACAAATACGCGACGCCCAATTAGAAGCAGTTAAGGAGGAAAACATCAAAGCCGAATCGGTGGGAAAAATGGAACGCGATTGGGAAGTAAAACCCAATGGAGCCCGGTATTTCATGAATCGCATATGGGTACCTCTCTACGGAAACCTCAGAGAGCTAGTCATGGATGAAGCTCACAAATCCCGATACTCTGTCCATCCGGGTTCGGATAAGATGTATCAAGACCTTAAAGCTGCGTATTGGTGGCCCAACATGAAAGCCGATAAAGCCACCTACGTGAGTAAATGTTTGACTTGTGCAAAAGTCAAGGTGGAGTATCAAAAGCCATCGGGGCTACTCCAACAACCTGAGATCCTAGTGCGGAAGTGGGATCAGATCTCAATGGATTTCATCACCAAACTCCCGCGAACCTTGGGTGGTTGCGATACCATCTGGGTGATCGTGGATCCTTTAACTAAGTCCGCACACTTCCTAGCTATTAAAGAAATAGATAAGATGGAGAAATTGACTCGCATCTACATTAAGGAAGTAGTTTCTCGGCACGGAGTGCCAACGTCCATCATCTCAGACAGAGATGCTCGCTTCACGTCGAACTTCTGGCAGTCACTTCAGAAAGCGTTGGGAACACGCTTAGATATGAGCACAGCCTATCACCCTCAGACTGATGGTCAAAGCGAAAGGACCATACAGACCTTGGAAGACATGCTTAGAGCATGCGTAGTAGACTTCGGAAATAGTTGGGAAATTCACCTGCCTCTAGTAGAATTCTCATATAACAACAGCTATCATACGAGTATTTCGGCAGCACCGTTTGAGGCATTATACGGTCGTAAATGTAGATCACCGGTCTGCTGGGCAGAAGTCGGTGACAGTCAACTCACAGGCCCTGAGTTAATACTTGAGGCTACTGAAAAGACTGTACAAATCAGAAACCGCATGGCGGCGGCACGAGATCGACAGAAAAGCTACGCTGATCAACGACGCAAACCGCTCGAATTTCAAGTAGGCGACCGCGTCCTACTAAAGGTGTCACCCTGGAAGGGTGTAATCCGTTTTGGAAAACGGGGCAAACTTAACCCATGGTACGTAGGCCCGTTTGTAATCTTGAAACGTATTGGACCCGTAGCTTATCAATTAGACCTTCCTGCCGAACTCAGTGGAGTTCACAACGTATTTCACGTGTCAAATCTGAAGAAGTGTCTATCAGATGAAACTCTAGTCATTCCATTGGATGAGATCCAAGTGGATGAACAACTGCACTTTGTGGAACAGCCTGTCGAGATCATGGATCGTGAGATCAAGACTCGAAGGCACAGCAAAATTCCGATCGTTAAGGTTCGTTGGGACTCTAAGCGTGGACCGGAGTTCACGTGGGAAAGAGAGGATCAAATGAAAAGCAAATACCCACATCTCTTCGCATCTGAGCAGCAAACTAACGATACCAGTAACTAAATTTTCGGGACGAAAATTCTTTCAACATGGGGATGATGTGACAACCTAGAGATTTCTCATACATTCGCGTACCGCTGTTAACTAAATTCTTGTGCATGACATTTGGAAATCTTTGTGCATGGCACTTGGGAACTTCTTGTAACGTTGCGTACCATCATTAACGAACTAACTCTTTGTGAGTGGCACTCTAAACATGTACGCTACATTCTAAACCGCGTTTACTCAATTTTCGGGACGAAAATTCTTTCAACATGGGGATAATGTGACATCCCGGGTTTTTCGGATAACTTAAACGCGACACTTGTCGAATAAAGTATATGCTAAGTATTAAACATGTATGAGTTATGAATACGTGATGTGTGTTTGTGTGATTGTTTAGTTATAAAATATATGTATATATAATAAATATGCACACGAACCGAACCGCGACACAAACACAAACCGAACTCTTTGTGAAACTAGGAAACCTAAAACCCAAGTCTTCGGCCGCGAGATTTAGATCTTAAACCTTAAGCCATTCTCGGCCAGGTGCAAACCAAACCAAACCAAACCAACCCAAGTCCTTGGCCACCAAGAACAAGCTCAAACCGCAAACCCATTGCGGGATCAATTGTGTGAACCGAGATCAAACCAACCTTAAACATATCCCGGCCGCAAGATAAAACCCAAACCGACCCAACCCAAGTCCCTCGGCCACAAGCTTAAGCCTATCCGTAACCCTCATCTCCTTTGCGCTATATATACACACACCCATGCATGTTTCATTCACAAACACAAACCCTAACAAGCAAAATAGCCGTCGGCTGCCTTCTCTTGCTCCATTGATCGCGAACAGCCGATCATCCATTCCATTCAACCGCAAACAGCCCTTGTTCACCTCCATTCAGTCGCAAGATCAACCATTGTTCACCTCTATTCGATCACATAACAGCCTACTACTTTTCTCAGCCGCGAATAATCTCTTTTCTCGGTCACGGATCTTCTCGGTTGCAAGCAATCCTTGATCACCGATCTCTTATAGTACTCACGGTTCGTCTACCTTATTATTAAAAGATTAGAATTTGTCATATGCTAAAAGATAATATTCGGATACATGTGTTTTGATTGTGTTGCTTTCGGATTATATGATTGAATGAAAGGTTAGGATAACCGATTTGTTAATAATGTTTGCGTTGGATGTTTGTTTGAAAATCTGAAATCATGAGCCTTGTTTGTTTATAAAAACTAGAAGTATGAACTAGGGTTTGCATGGATATGTTATTAGTAGTGATCTATGATTAGAAATCGGTTCTTGATCGCCTAGGTTAATCGTATGAACGGCTGATGCGAGTCTATAATAATGATATGCTGAAACAGTTGCTGAGTAGTAGTTACAGCCGACTTCATCTGGCTGTAACTCGGTGGTTAGTTGTCGAAAAACGGATTTTCTGATGTCTAGAACGTAGAGATTTGAATAAGGAATCTAATGACACTGGATTCATAATTTTATGAAGTCATTTGATATTTTTAAAGGGCCCAATAAGTTCAGTAACTAAAGCTGTGAAAATCCTGAAATTTTGTTAGTTGTTTATCGAGTTGGATTTTAAAATCAGTAGAGAGTTGAGTCATGAATTTTGTACAGCAACTAGGTATGGAAATTTCCGGGGAACTCCAACTGGAATTTTGTTAATTGGATGATCAGTGATTTTTAAATAAATTCTCCGTGGACTGCAGTCAGAAGGCGACAAATCTGACTGCAGCCTAGTATATTAATAACTATGGTTAATTGGTAAAGATTTAGGACTTGGAAAATTTATATAAATTTCTATAGTATAAATGTCGCCTACTGTAAAAATATTGGGATTTTTGGAACGTTGGAACTATTTTATAGAAATCCTAGAAAACAGCTGAATTGTGAGTGTTAAGCTGAAATTTGATAACTTGTGATTGTGTGCACCAAATTGTGGCATGAATTGGTTTACGTTTATGATAAGTTGCTTTGATCACTAGGTTCACATGAGGATACTTGCATGCATGTTTGAGTGTTAGATATGTTGTTTGTGTGTATCCCTTTGTGCGTAAATTAAGTGTAGAATTTGTATTGGTGTGATCACACACTGACTTGAAATCAATTGGTTTGTTAGGACGCAATTAGCGGTCCCATCCTTTACAACTTCTTTACTACACTAACCGAGCAACAAAAGGTGAGTTCACGGCCCCTAACTTTATCCGGTTTTTAAACAACAGGGGGAGAAACATGTATACACTCTAAAACTCAATCTCTTTACGTTATACGAATTTAACGTCACATAACTATTCGGTAACTAAGTTAATGTTAATGTAATGTTATGGTCACTAAGCAGCTTTATCACTTAAGTCCTCGTCAATCTCTCGGATCGTTAGTATTGGGTTTAATAGCGGGGGAGTTATAAGTAGTACTACTGGGCCCGACAAGCCCCATCCGTGCTAGTCGCGCTAGCCGACCGGGTATGGTCAACGGGTGAATAATTCGGCCTAACTTCGCCATGGTCAGTGATAGGCCTGGCAACACGGAGGCACAACAGTCAGCTTCGATCGCGAACTCTTACGTGACATGACTTTAGTCTAGCTACCTATATATGTTAACATTGAACTTAATTACGAATCAACTGTATTATCCCGGGTTGAGGATAATGGAAACAACAACTTATTATTCCGGGTTTGGAATAATGGAAACAACAACTTAATATTCCGGGTTTGGAATATTGGAAGCAACAACTTATTATTCCGGGTTGGAATAATGGAACCAATACGTTATCCCGGGTTAGGGATAACGAAGAAAACAAACTATAACTGAACAAACGAATTTATGAAAACCTGTGAACTCACTCATCTTTAATGTTGACACTTGTTTCTTTACATGTTTCTCAGGACGCTAGGAGCTCTAGGTGCACGCACATGCATTGAACAAGACATCTTTTATCGAGTCTTATTTATAAATATTGTTTTGGGGTTTTTCATTTGTTTTTGGCGTTTGTGTTGGCGCCCGCTTCACTACTTATTTATGCTTCCGCTCAAACTTTAAAAACTGATTCTTCTGCTAAATATTGGTAACTAATCAAGACAATATAAAATCTACGACAAATGATTTTTGAAAACGTATAATCAAATCATATAGAGTCGATCGACGTACTAGTGTTTCAGATTCTGGTTTGTTCACACGCCTCGCGGTAAAACTCCGCAAGTGGAAATTGAGGGTGTGACACAATAGTTCTAGTACTAATTTTGTTGTCCCATTTATTAATCTAGCTCTCCAAACTAATAAATTTGTTATTTTAAGTTCAGTTCCTGTACCGGTTTTGTTGTCTGGTTTTTACTGAACAAGCTGCATAACTTTAAACAATAGGAGTTATATACGGGTTTTATATTATTTCTAACACCCGTTATTATTCTTAGCTAAAAATATTTATTTCTAGGTTTTCGAACATTTGTTATTTTGTGCTGCGGAATGCTGTATTTTGCTAAGACTTGGACAATTTGGTGTTTTAAATAAAATTTTCATGGTATAACAGTGCAGACATATCTTATGTCCTATTTTTGTCATATTAGACTGTACCGCAACCAGTACTGATATGTATCTCGTGTTTGCGTATTTGTCATCCGTCTAGGATATTGTTTTACATGTTCGTGATTATGACAAATTCATTATCATACCAAGCTATGATTTTGTTGAATTTCTAGACCTTTAAGACTTAAAACTATAATTTAAGTCATGTTGTGCGGTAAATAGATAGTGTAATAGTTGTTCAGGTTATACAGAATTACCGGAATTTTGCGGATTGTCACAGATTCAATCTCCCTTTTACAAGTTCGATAATTTTCTATCATTGTTTGGAGTTGATCCTTAGTTATGCTTGATTCATGTTTGAGACTACTGATTTCACTTTCTTTTTCCAATAGTTTTTATTTTAGCTATTTGATAAGTTTTTCAAACTGAATTTCATCATTTAAGATCTTGTTCGTAAGGTTTTCATTCACCTCTTTAATGTTAGCAAAAGCAATAATACATTTGTCAGAACGTAAGTTTTTAAGGACTTGAGGTGATACCTTGGCAGCAGCCATTATGGCACAATCATATTTTCCTTCACAAACACTAGACTGTCATGGGTCTGACAGAGGATTCACAACTTCTTCACCAACCTTTTTTTTCTGAAACATATCTTTCAACATTATCACAAACCTCATCAGAATTGGACACCACTTCTTCAGACTCTACCTCTTCCAATATTGACTCTAGTGCCATAAACAAAAATCATCATGTTTCTTTTTAAAATTGGCAACTAGGGCAAAGTTTTCATCTATAAGTTCTTCAGGTAAGCTGCTGCAATCAACAAACCTTGTGTGAAAAAGCTCTGTTGACTGGTTTATGCATGAGCAGAGGTTTGTGCAGCTTTCAGTGCAGGTTGCCCTTGAACCTAAGGGACTGGGGTTTGAACATACTATACTAGAACAGTGGTTGCAGGGTGTGCAAAGTGAGTAGTGTTTTGCATGTGTGGAGCAGGGGTATATTAGGTATAATGGACAATGTTATGAGTGTTTTGAGGTCTATGACTTGGATGAGTGACAATAGGACCACTTGTTTGGCTCCTACACTCTCTAGCAAAATGACCTAGCCTATTACACTTGTAACATTTGATTTTAGATTTATCCAACCCAACCTTCAACCCCCCATGCAACCCTGGAAATTTTCTACCAGTTCTTTTGTAAAATTTGCTAGTTTTAACACTTAGCATAACAAGTTTATGCAATATGTCCATTTCTTCCAAATCAGTGGGGTCAAAATCATGAAGATCATTTAATTCAAAAGATAATTTGTCAGAAACTTGGTTTTCCCCATAGCTGCCAAAGCATAATTGGTTGAGTAAGAGTCGGGGTTAAATCCTACACTAGAAGTTATGTCAATAAAATGATCATAACCCTGATCCTTACTTCCACAAGAGGTTTTCTCTTGACCAAAAAGTGTTATACTACCAAAAGCATAGTCATCAACAACTTTTCCAGACTCTTGAAGCTTCTTTCTCTAGTTAAGCTCTCTTTTATAAGTTAAGAGCCTACCATGAAGCTGAGTCAAACTCATCTCTTTGAACCCAATAGAGTTTCTTGTTACGAAAGCAATAGTGTCCCATTTATCTAGTAGTGATCTTAGAAATCGGCTATTCAAAGTTGAATTTTCATAAGTAACATTTACTAGTTTAAGCTCACTTATTAGACAACTAAACCTCTCGAATTGTTGAGTTAATGATTATCCTTTAACGTGACAAAATGTTTCATACTGTTGGTTTAAAACTTCTCGGTTGTTTTCCATAACTTCCTCTATACCTCCAAACTGCTCTTTCAAAGCATCCCACAACTCTTTAGCATTGTTGCCATGCAATAGGCCAGCATAGATATCATTCGATTTTATGAAAATATTGCTCCGACTAGTTTTCTAGCTTCTTTGGTACTTGAACTTTGGGGTCCTCAGCACTCGGCACCATCAGAACATGTGGTCCGAAGATAACCGATTTCTAACAACCCGAGTTCTGCTGAGCATGTATGTGACCCATCCGACATTGCCAGATGTTATTCCAATCTGACAAGTATCAGATGTTTGTACAAAGTACCCGTGTTGTGTTGATCTTGTGCATTTTCAGACACTTTTTATTGTTTACAAATAGGTTTTTGTTTAAAATACTTTTGAACGTAAATAAACTTTTACTCTGTTTTTAATTCAAAGAACAAATGATATTAGTAGTAGGAGCTAATATTTTTTATTCAAATTGATTATTTAAATCGAATTTGATTGACCAAGCTCTGATACCAATTGTTAGGATCTGAGTTTGATTATTGTGAAAGTTTAAGATGAAATAATGAAAGAAGATAAGACAGAAATCAAATGTGCAGCAAAATAGTAAACTTTTCAATCACAACAATGAAGATATTGCTTTCATCAACATGCTTTTATAAATACGATGATTCAGTATGTATGAAGAATTACAACTCCCCTCAGCCTGATCACTCTCAATTTGTTCGTACAAAAATGTCAAGATGAAAAGTGATGAGTAGAATAGTACAGGCACTGTCCTATTTATAGTACAAACAGAACATTTGAGGAATCTAAGCTGACATCACTTAAACAGCGACATCTGACAGCCTAACAAACTCCTAACATCTGCTAGAGCCTAAGTACTGTTACATTGATAAACTCTATTGATTATCATATGTTGAGCTTTATCCTCTATTGGTCTTCAACATCTTGTTGATCCATAGCAGACCTTCGTGTCATCAGACTTTGTCTTAATCAGCAGAGGTTATAATTGACAGAACTTTGGCTTAAAGCATAGTTTGTCTTTAACATATCTTATGAACAGACTTTGGCTTGGGAGACTTTAGAGTAGCAAATGTTGAGTCTTTGCCATTGGGGGGATCAGATCTTCAAAGCACTGTTTATTTGTAATAAGATATTGTAGACTATTTTGGCTCCAATCATCTACTCTTTTGTGGGGTCCACTAGATCCAACAGTTGCCATGATGGGACGTTGAAGAGTTGTGCCAGACAAAGACTATTTGATGATGTTTCATGATCAAAGACTATGGAAGTCAATCAAGTATGAAGTTGCTCATTGATTTCACATTTGGGTCCGCACTTTCCAAAGAAGAAAATCAAGATAGACCCCGTTACCAAAGAGAAAGATGTCACTCGAATTGTGAAGCAGCCACATGAAATGAAGAATATGCCGCTGATGAAGATAGAACAAGATTTCCACGAGTTTTTCAAATGATGGCCATATGACAAAGAAATGGGTGAAGAAGTGACAGTTCTGAAAGCTGAAGGGTTATGGAGGGTTATTCGAATACTAGACCCTATGTGGCTAGTTAATTGTTCAGAAAAAGACGTTGAGTGTTTTTATTACGAGGCTAAAGAGAAAGTTCAAGCGATGCAATACCAAGGTGTGATCAATGATTGCTACGCACATAGTTTTAATTCAGGAAAGATGTGGAAATCGAAATGGTGTGAGCTGGGAGGGAAAGAGTTTAAAAAAGAGATGGGCAAAGAAGAAAAGATAGAAGAAATGATCAAGAAAGCGTTAAGCAGAAGAGTTCAGTTTGTTAAATTGGCTCCAGCGACAGATCAAACGCGAGTACCAAGTGAAGAACGAAGAAAGCCAAGGAAGAATTTCTTTGGAAGATGAAAGATTAACGTTATAAATATTTTGTAGATTTTGAAGACTAGCCAAGATTGCGGCAATATCCAAGGGGAGTTTGTTGATGCAATATGTCTATCGCCTACGTCTTTGGGTCATGTCTATGTATGTAATAGGGCTGAATTGTTAGATTTGAATATGCATGTAGTTAACTTCGCACGAAATGAAGTTTTACTTCGTACGAAGGTAACCTAGTTCACTTCATGCGACGAGACTCACCTCCACGAAGTGAAATGTCTATATATATGTGTGCTAGGTTCTTGAGTCTGTAAGCTGTTTTGTTGACTGATACATTAGATTTCTCTCAAGATTGTAAAGGTTATTTAGTATTAATGAGATAAAGTGTTTAAACAGTAAATCTTGAACTTGTCACTAGTTTAACAGGAATTCCACACATATTAAACGGCAAATAGATTAGGATCTGAGGTTATTAGATGAGCATTTATCTCAAACTTTTTTGAAATCAAGCTTAGACCTCCAACATCCTTTATTTTGTTGAGCAAGATAGTGTACCATTCAGCGTTGCCACATATGATAATTTGATCTATCAAGCTTCGGAGGTTCTCTATCACAACCGAAGATAAGGGAATCATAGTTTTTGAGAGTCATTATCTATTTATCTTTTAAAAAGAAGAACAGAGTATTGTTTAAGACAGTATTTAGTTCTTACACTTTTCTACTCTAAGCTACGAATAGTCAATGGATCTTTAATGAGCTGATCTTTTTGTGTTAAACTGACTGTGAAATCATGTTTGATACCAATTGTTAGGATCAGAGTTTGATATTTGCAAACAAATTTTGATTATAACAATATTGTTCACAAACAAAGAGACATTATCATAAACTGTTTTTTAAATGTTTCAAATAGTCAAAAGTTTTACAGTAATGATTTTACAATCTCCCCCTCAGCCGATCACTCACTGGAGCTATTCATACAAAAGAGAATATGTGTGAAGTGATAAATAGATCACTAACATGTGTGATCTATTTATACAAGTACTAAAGCTTTGTTCGTGATATGCTGACGTCACCCTAATAGCGGCATCTAACATTCCTATCAGCAAAGATTCTCATATGTTTGTAAATATTTGAGTAATCCTATCATCTGACATAGGCTATACTAAAACACTGATAACATAAGTACTTTACATTGAATAAACACTGTCTAAGCTATCCACTGTTGTAGTTGTCCAAACATTTGTTTGGCCTAACAAATGTTTGGTCTTCTTCAACAAACCTTTGCTTGATCAGGGCTTTGGTCTTCAACAGATACTAGTCTTCAACAGTTGTTATACTCTTGAAAAGTGTTTCCAAGGCTTCATCAAATGCTAACCAAGCTCTTGAATAGATGTTCTAAATAGGTGTTCAAGATTCACCATCTTTGGGGAGAGAATTGCTTCATTGGCTGTTTACTTCTAAATCTGAGAATCATGTTTTGGCTTTTGGATATCATCTATTCTTTTGTAGGTTCAACAAGATGAACATAAAATTGCTAGATTTGGAGTATGTTTTTAAATAACTTTTTTTATTATTCAAATAATATTATTTTCAGTTTTAATGAATTTAAATAACTTTTAGGGGATTTTATTTGACTTTAAATTTTTGTGGGATGATATTGTGATCGGATGTAAGCATTCAATTTTAAAAGAGAAAATTGCCATTTTAGTTTCTGATGTTTGTTTCAAGTTGTCAATTTAGTCCAAATAGCTTTTTTTTCCTTTTTGAGTCTCTGAGTTTTCCATTTTTTTGCCATTTTGATCACATTGCCTAACTCAGTCTAAAAAAACAAGTTATAACAAGGGCATATTTGTCATTAACAAAAAATGTTTCTAAATTGTCGTTTTCATCCAAAACTATATTTATAATTTTTTTTTTCATTAGTCATTTTTATGTAATGTAATCATTATTATAATTATAATTGAATCACTTTTATTATGATTACTATTATTAGTATATATATATATATATATAACATATATGGATGTAGATTTAATTACTTATACACACGCAAAAACCATCGCAACTATAAACCAACATCAGCCACCACCGCATCACCTCCACCAACCACCGCTATCCACCACCTGCTACAACCACATCCCCCGGAATCCTGTCCACTGCCACCACTACCATCCCCACCCTTCCCCAAATCTAAAGTCATCACCTCCACCAGATCTAGCAGACAATCACTATTTTCTTAATTAAAAACCCTAATAAGCTTCCCCCTCACTTTCCTGGCGTTCCACACCACCATGGCTTCGGCGAAAAACTGACCAAAGAGAGGCTTGCGTAATGTGTATCAAGCTGGAAAAGAACAACTTATAGGAGGTGTTTTTCTAATTTTAGGTGTTAGAGACATAAACGGTTTGTTGATGTTGTTAATTTGGGGAAGATGAAGAAGAAAATGAGATGGGGCGGTTTGACCTCGGTTTAGGAGGTTTATGTTATAAATTGAATCTTATCTTTGACTCTTTTCTGAATTTGATTGTTGACTCGAGTAATAATGGGGTGGGTGGTAATGGTGTGGTGGTTGTGGTGATTGGAAGAGACAAGGAGAGATGGGTTGTTGGCGACGGCTGGTGTGGCATGCCAAATATTTCTAAGGTTGGGTGGGGTTTTAGATCTAGCAATGGTAGTGATGGTGGTTTGTGGAAGGTTGGTGGGGGTAGGTGTTGGTTATAAGTGTATATATATGTATATATATATATATGTATGTATATATATATATGTATGTATATAGGATAAGGATCCGCTAGGAACCAACCTTTATTGCGAGAACCACAAGAACCAATGTGAACACATGGCAAATTTGTAAATATATCATGTTTCTTATAACACATGCATGCTTCTTTTTTCATATCCTTGATCTGACGACAAGCCTATTAGGGTTTAACCACTGTTCACCACCATTCACGGCGGAATCCACAGCGGCATCCACCCACGGCTACCTAATCGATGTTAACACATCATCCCACCACCAGAACGATAACTCCTCAAACAATAACTCCACCATCTACAACGACATACTCTGACAATAACTTCATCAGCGACAACGACATATGCCAGTTGATAAGCTATGGCATCTTCCGGTTCATCACATATCGATCCTCGTCCGTCCACCTGGTGCTGACATTGCTCGTCCATCTACTGCTGACATTACTGATAGTCACAAATTTAGGTCTACATCAGTTGATAGTCGATACAATTTTTATACCTTTGATATTCTGACTCTTGACTCTATATCTACATTAGACAATATCATCGTATCTGAACACTCAATCTCTTGTACTTCAACATCGACCGCGACATCACCTACAAATATAGAACAACAACAGTTGCAATTCATTATTCCACTATAAAGTAAATAACCTTTTTACACAACCATTATATTTTTCATTTACATAAATTACATGACCCTTCACATTTGTAATCATCACAAATAAACTATTAACTAGCATTACAAAACTATTCACATGTGCAACACATTAACAACATCCCATACTTATCACTAATAAACATTGAACAAATCACATTTCTTTTACATTTATTACTTATATTTTCATACCTTACATTATATTGCACATTTGCATTATGTTGCCAACAATCCCTAATGATCACAAAAAATTGTTAATCATCAGTGCGTAATTAATAATTATGCACATGTGCATCACACTACTAACCCCCCATATTCATCACTAATAAACATTAAACAAATCACTGTTTTTTTACATTCATTACTTCTATTTCCATACATTATATAATCCTGCACATGTGCATTATATTGTCAACACTCCGTAATAATCACAAATAAACTGTTAACCATCAGTACATAATTATGCACATGTGCATCACATTAACAACACCCCATACTCATCACCAAAAAAATTGTTAAACATTTATACATCGTGCGTGCACACACAATATATCATATTAATCACAATATTATATGTTTTTCTTTTTATTTATACAGGACCAATTATGACTTCTACACCTAATGGCACACCATATTGGATACTCGATGTTGATGTTGAATACATCCCTATTATAAACAGTACGTTTAAAAGTTGGGTGGATGTTGATTCCAATGACACTAATGAAGATGTTGTTGATGATGCTAAAGACCCTGCATACATATATGAACCTGAGCAACCTCGAGACATTCATCCAGGCGTTACAACGCATTCAACGATTCTTGATTATCCTATATATGATGACAAACACTTTCTAAGCATTATTCTTTCTGCTTATGTCTTTTTGTTTATAATCCTTTTTGCACTATCTGTACATATTCATAGATTATGATTGTGATCATGATACTTTGATATCAATTACTAATTAGATAATCATATGTAATTTCAATATTGACCACCTAACATATATTACCAACATGGTTACTATTTTGAAAAATGCACATGTGTGTACATGCTTAATGTTTCATTCCACATGGTTATTGTTCCGAACAATGCACATGTGCATACATGTTTACTGTTTCACTACACATTGTTATTGTTTCGACCAATGCACATGTGCATACATGAATATCGTAATTACAAATAATATGTTTTCCTTTACATATACATAAAGATATGTAATATGGTCCCCCATACGTAATAGTGTACCACATACGTAATATGATATGAACAAATATACAATATTTCAAAATATACACATATTCATTTTTGACATGTTTATTGTTTTTTATTAATGCACATGTGCATCACCAACTTTAACACACTATCACACAACTTTTATGTAACAATAAGTAAATATAACACTCTTATCATAAGGAATCACATAATCTGAACAACAATCATTATTGCACATATGCATCACCGGCATATACTATACTAAACAACATATTGCATCCTAAATTAACAAATATAATCATCCGTAATACATTATACAATACCAATATGTTCGCTATACCAAACTTTGCACATGTGTAGTACCAACATTTCCTTTACCAAACAACATAATACATCGTATATTAACAAACATGATCATCCGTAATGTTTATTAACAAACATGATCACCCGTAATACGTTATACATTACCAACATACCTGAACAATCAAATATATTTTTAACCCATCAACCACCATATAACTTCACCATAACATGCACATGTGCAAAAAACATCATTCAAGTCAAACTTC
Organism: Scalesia atractyloides; assembly: GCA_947069175.1. Taxonomy (NCBI): domain Eukaryota; kingdom Viridiplantae; phylum Streptophyta; class Magnoliopsida; order Asterales; family Asteraceae; genus Scalesia; species Scalesia atractyloides. The sequence continues at coordinate 53,408,624 of CAMTDV010000012.1, read as the reverse complement.
TTACATCATAAAAACTACCCACATATTACCATCAAAAGACATCAACACATAAAAAAAATTGTCTTTATGAATTGCATATCCACAACTACCTACATATAAGATTCGCATTAGTTCACAACCTCACACCTTCTGATCTTCTTTCCATTTACTAAGCATCTTCCAACACTCCTGCCGTTTCAACGCCTCTTCGTCTATCATTTTCCCCGATATTTTCATCCGACAACCTATCAACCTATTAATCAAATATGTCCTTATCGTCAATCCATGAGTAGTTTCGAATATATTTTTCCTACATACATTACATATATTACATCAATTATTTCATGTATGCACATGTGTAGTAAAACATTACATACAATATGTACAATGTTTATGTTTTAAGGTAATAATGCACGTGTGCATATGGCGTAATACATTCATATTAACTTAATTTGACAAAATATGCATATGTGCGTAACTATGCACATGTGCATTAACATGACTGACCTTATCAACAGGTTTGTTTCAATAAAAAAACTTAACCCTTACCAAACCAAATTTCGTATTACCACCAATCATATTTAACATTAATTAGTAAGAAATCTATTCTGGCAAACTATGCACATGTACATCATCATAAATGACCTTGTTAACATATTCTGAAACTATGCATATGTGGCTTGTACGAGTAACACTCTGTCACTTGCACGAGTCACACACACTCTCCTCCTGTGTGAGTCATGTCGACCTATAAATAGAGGAGCCTGAGTGTTGTGTAGTATCTGTTAGTAGGTGTACAGTAAAGCCCTGTCAAACTGTTTACTCGCTTTGTAACTGTTCACGTTTATCAATACAATTCAAGGCGTTAAAGCAGTATATCTTTCTTGTTTGTTTGTCTAACTCGCTAACAATGAATTCCGCCTCTGTTAGCTGAGTCAGATCGGTCTGGTGCTCATAAGAGGAGAGCCGATCCCCTCTCATAAGTGGTATCAGAGCCTTGAGGCCTGATCTGAGGACAAACATCAAGTTTCTGCATACTACCAACAGTTTCAGACCAGATTCAACCATTGGAGTTTCTACATCTACACTTTCTCATACAGATCTCAGATTTGGACAAAGTGGACTAGGATTTTAGTATATCACGTTAAATCAATTCTAATCAATCCTTGAAAATTGCAGATCTAAAATCAACCTAATTCATGTCGAAAATTGTAAAAATCATCCGTTTTGTGACTTGAGCTGTTTCGCACGAGTAGAGAGACAACTCGTATGAACGGTTAGCCATACAAATTAAGTCATTCATAAGAATGAGCAAACAAGTTTTCCTAAAATAATTACAAGTTAAAAACTGTCATTCGCACGAAGAAGTGATTCGTACGAACTAATCATTCGCACGAACTAGTCATTCACACAAGTAATCTTTTCAGTCATACGAACAACTCGCTCGCACGAATCTCCTAATTCGCATGAGTATCTTACTCGCACGAACCAACTGAGTTGCACAAGCATCTGGTCACTCGCACGAAGAACATTCTATGGTATCTTTTGTCATTCTAATCAGTGTTTTTCGAAAGTGTGTTTCTGAATTTTTTGCAGAAAAAATGGAAGAAGAATTTTATAATACTTTTGCTGCTTCAGCAGTTACAACCACCGAAGCTCTGTATATGAACCTTGAAAATGAGATGGGCATGATGATAAAGCCTCCGAAACTGATGAATCTTGAAGACTTTGATAGCTAGAGTGCAAGATTCATGAACTGGGTTCAAGCGAATCATTTCACCTGCCGGTTTGTCATTGAAGAGAAATATCAAGCACCGGTTGGTGAAAATGGTCTTGAGAAAACGTTAGCTCAACTCTTGGAATTCGAATGGGATAAGTTCATTAATGAGAAGAAGATAATTAACATCTTTCAGCAAGCCATTAGGGAAGATATCTTTGTGCTCCTACAGCATGATGATGATGCTCAATCGTTATGGAATGCTTTACGGTTGAAATTCCAAGGAAGCGCACAGTTGCGAAAAGGGAAGAAAGCATTATTAAGTAAAGAATTCGATCTCTTTACTTTGATCAAAGGAGAGATGGTGAAACAATCGATTGAACGATATTGTCACTTGGTTGTGCAAATGAAGCGCATGGGAATAGTGAAGACGAATGAAGAATTAGTCGATTAGCTGGCAGATTCCTTACCTCAAGGAGAATGGTCTACTTACTTGACTATTTTGAAGAATGGCACAGTGTATGTAATTTCTCATTACCAAGATTTATTGAGAGATTGTAAGGGCATGAACTCGAGATGCAAAAAATGGCTAAGAGCAAAAGCGCCCAAATGCAACAAGATGTAAATTTGTATTACAAGGGTAGTCCTGTGGCGCAAATACAGTCTCCAAAAATCCAAACTGCCTTCAGCGCCTTCAACACGCCAAGTCCACAGTCAAGTCCACCCAGTGGTTTTCAATCCTTTGCTTCTGTCAACCCAAATACGCCTCCAGGCCCACAGTCATCTCATATTCAAGCAATTCACAGTATCACTAGAACAATCAATCTAATCCAAATCCCAAAGGGTTTCTGCAGTTCAATATTGTTGTTGATTTCCAAAATGCTCAAAACTTCGACGAAAACACCGCGAAGCAACACATGTAATTACTTGCCTCAGTACTTGAGTCGTACGATAGTTTAGTAGGAGGAAAAATTGGGAATTCAGAGATGACGAGAGAGGATTATGATCAAATTGATCCGATCAAGATGGAATTGATTGACATCAAATGGTGTATGGCTTCTATTGTCAGAAGAGCACAACGTTTCATGGAGATAACCGGCAAAGACAATTTGGGAGGACTTGATGGGAAACTTGGCTTCGACAAGTCCAAAGTTACATGCTTGTCGAGAGAATGGGCATTTCAAACGAGAATGTCCAAATAGAGAAGTCCAGGGAAATCAAAACCCATTTGTTGACGACTATTACAAGAAAGCCATTTATCATCGTCCTCAACCCAAAACAAGAATGGTGTAAATCGAAGATGGACCGTCAAACTCTAAAGATAAAGCTCTTGTCGTTACTCAGGAGGACGAAGGTTTCAAGTGGAACAAGTACATCACGAAGAACGAAAGTTTGGCTTTGGTCGCAGAAATCATTGAAGAACCTGAAGAAAATGCAGGGGCATTTTTTGACGAAGCTCCTGAAGAATATTATCACACATCGTCAGAAGAAGAGGAATTGTCAAATAGTGCTTTTAAACATCTCCTGCCTAATGATATTCTAAAAACTTTTGTAGATTATTTTGAGCCAAGCCATCGATCGTCTTGTGAAGAAAAGAAGAAGCCTGAAGCTGAAGAGAGAATTAATGAGTTGGAAAAGCTGACTAATAAGACCAACAAAGCGTGTATGGAAAATGTGAATGAGGTAAACGTGTCGGGAGTCTGTGATAGAAAAACCGTGCTTGAAATACACTGAGCCATGCAGTGAATGTGCTGTAAAAGAAACACGATACAATGAGCTAAAATGTCTAACAGATAATTTGTCATATGACTATAAATCAACTAAAGAAGCTTATGACAAATTAAGCAAATCTGTTAAACAATATGAAAAGGTGATCAGAGTTAATGACGGAACTCTTTCAATGCTCAAGGCGACTATAATGAACAAACTATGGCCATTAATATTCATTTAAATACAATTGCCGAGCTAAAAAATGAACTTGAGAAAATGAAAATAGAAACACAACGGGTTAACAAATTGTTAATCAGTTATACTACAAGTTCATACGTGATTGATCACATTCTTCCAAAGATCGAAAGCAAAGAAAAATCTAAAAATGATGAAAACAAAGGTGCTGCTTACGACCGTATTCCACCACCCATGTGGAATAGCTATGCTTGTAAAAAAACCATCAGGGGTGGAAAAGGCGCTCAATTTAAAATTGAAAACTGAAAAATCAAATTGAGCTACCTATGAACATTGATGTAACTTACACAAAATCTGAAAATGAATGTGATTCTGATGTGGTTAAAACTGTGGTTGAAAGTGTTCTGAAGAGTGAATCTGAAAAATCTGAATTGGATGTTGAATCATCAGAAAATAGTTTAAACACTAATCCAAACGTCATTATTTACAAATTGCATGGATCTGATAAACTGTATTCTGATGAGGATTTCCCAATCCAGAATGTCAATCTGGATCGTGTTGAAAAGTTGTTCAAGCTTGTTGAGGCGAGCCATTATGATTTAGAAAAACATGATGCAACGTTTTATTCTAAATCAAAATGTGTTAATAAACCCTACCATCAAAGAAACAGAGATTATCCTGAAATCAGGAGAGTTTGGTTTGGTTTTCAAAAGAAAAGAACAAACAACAAGTCTCAAAGCTAAACTTTACAAAGAAAATCAATTTTCTCTATGAGACAACTACCGAAAGAGAAAAAGAGATCATTGGTAAACAATCCAATGATGATTTCAAGAAAGAAAAAGAGAGTAGAAAATAAGTTTTGGATTACTCTGTTCGAAAAGACAGCAAGACGTGCTACAAGTGTAAAAATGTTGGGCATATTGCACGACATTGTTCCCAAAGAAATCCAAAACCTGTTTCTAACTCCAACAGATCTAGCAAAGATGTCAAATTAAAGGTACCCATGGTTGTACCTAAACAAATTTTGAAAAGAAACAATGAATCTCATAAAAATGTAAATTCAACGATTCAACGAAGTTCTAAATTTGGAATTGGTGAAACTTCCACCAAGAATCGTCAAAAGGATTCAAAGTTTTATTCAAAAAGGGCAAATTTGAAAAAAAACGAACTTGGGTTGCAAAAATCAAACCATCTAAAGTAGAACTGAAACCATCTCTTCCAGCCAAAACAAAGGTTAAACAGAATGTCAAAATCAAAGTTGGACTGAAGTTTGATATTGCAAACCCACCCAAGACCAAGCAGGCATGGGTTCTTTGTTTAAATACTTTCTTCCTCATGTGTGCAGGGGCTTCGTAGATCGATCATATCAAATTGGATTATGGATAGTGGAGCTTCACGACACATGACTGGGATGCTTGCATTGTTGCACAACGTCAAAGCTATCCGGGGAGGTTACGTTGGTTTTGCTGGAACTCAGGGTGGAAGAATTGTAGGAGAAGGTATTCTTACGAATGGAGTGGTTTCCTTTGACAAGGTGTACTACATTTCGGAGCTAGAGAAAAATACACAGAGTATTTAGCAAATTTGTGACAGAAAGTTCACAACACTTCAACGACAAAGAATGCTTAATTCTCAAGCCGTGATTCAGAATTCTTGAGGAGTGGATCCTCATGAACGCTCCAAGAGAGAATGATCTTTATGTCCTAGACTTGAGCGTTGCATCCACTACGTCTAAGAAGGTTCAGTGCTTTGTTTCTAAAGCAATCGAGAAGGAGTAAATCTTATGGCATCGGAAGATGGGGCACATACACTTGAGAAAGCTGAATTATTTGGTGCACAACGATCGAGTGGAGGGTGTTAATTTGAAGAATTTTCAGTTATCTGATGATTGTTTGAGCTGTAAGAAGGGGAAACAGCATAAGAAATCACACCCAAGAAAGCTTCTAAATTCTATCAAGCTACCACTAGAAAGGCTTCATATTGATCTATTGGGACCAGTAAACGTGAAAAGCATTTCTGGAGATCTATATTGCCTGGTCATGACAGATGATTTCTCTAGATTCTCATGGGTTTTCTTTTTGGAGAGTAAAGATGAAACGTTTGAATGTCTTATGATTCTCTTCACGAAGCTTGAAAACCTGTATCACTTGCCTATCAAGAGAATCCACAGTGACAATGGAATCGAGTTCAAGAACAAAAGAATGCTCGAATTCTACAACGAAAAGGGGATTCTTCATTAATTCAACAAAAGAATGGTACCGAGTTCAACAACAAAATGGAGTTGCTGAACGTAAGAATCTCACATTGATTGAGACTGCTAGAACCATCCTCGCTGATTCAAAACTTCCAATTAGTTTCTGGAGCAAAGTAGTCGCATCTGCGTGCTACACCTTCAATCGTGTGTTGACAGTCAAGCCTCACAACAAGACCTGTTTTGAGTTGCTAAACCATCGGAAGCCTAACCTTGCATTTTTGGAGCCTTTTGGATTGTTGTGTACTGTATTGGACCCGGACGGTAAATTTGGAGCCAAATCCTTGGAAGGATTTTTTGACGGTTACGCTAATCCACAAAAGCGTGTCTTTTTTCCCAGTATAAACCTGGTTATTCTTGCCCAACATGTTGATTGTCAACGGTATACTACGCAAACGTAGAAACCTGGGATCCATGGCTCTTCAACTACGAAGGTTTATGGAATTCATTTGATCTACCGGAAGTTCCATCTGAAGAAGACTTGTTATGCTCTTTATGAAAGCATCAAATCTCGAATCAAGAGCAAGTTTCTAGACCGTTGGTGATTTCCCCGTCACTTCCTGTCTCTAACATTTCTGATGTAGGTCAGAGCTCTACTCTACAGGAATCAGCCTCTGTACCAATCTTGAACACTACTGAATCATCTGCCCAACAACAGATTAATGCCGACTCTGATCGTGAACCGACTTTTCATGATGGAGGATCTAGTTCCGATGAAGGATCTGAGCATATTGAAAGCTTTCTGAATGCTCAAGCTGATCAATCAAATGTCAGGAATGAAGCTACATCTTCTGCACCGGTTGTGATGATGTGATCATGAATTTGCTGAGTCAAGTAGATGTTCCAAGTGAGGTAATGCCAAGAACACTATCTTATCATCCATCAGAGAGTATCATCGGCAGCTTACAAATCGGAGTGAAAATTTGCAATAAGATCAATAAGGATCTAAGTTATTTTTATACCAGTTTGCTCCATTACAAACCAGACTTTCTTACAATTTTTTTTTCACAGGTTGAACCAGGAAACTGGAGGGACGTGTTGAAAGAAGAAAGTTGGGTGGAGGCAATGCAGGAAGAGTTGCTTCAATTCCAGAAGCTAGGAGTCTGGAAGCTTGTCAACCTACCAGATCATCATAAAAAGATTAAAACTCGATGGGTCTTCAAGTGAAAGCGAGATGACAGAGGTATAGTGGTCCGAAACAAAGCTCAGCTCGTGGTCCAGGGCTTTCACCAGCAAGAAGGGATAGACTACACTAAAGTCTACGCCATAGTCGCTCGTCTTGAAGCTATTCGCATATTCTTGGCCTTTGCTTCTTGGAAAGGTTTCAAGGTGTATCAATTGGATGTCAAATCTGCTTTCCTTTATGGCAAAATCAAAGAGGAGGTGTATGTCGGCCAACCACCGGGGCTTGTCGATCCAATACACAAGGATAAAGTCTACCTTCTGAACAACAGCTTTATATGGTCTTCACCAACCCTAGAGAGCTTGGTATGAAACGCTTTCAAGACATCTTCTAGATAACGACTTTCTCAGAGGAATTGCAGACTGTACCCTCTTCACAAAGGAAGTAGATGATCATTTGATTTTGGTGCAAATATATGTGGATAATATTATCTTTGGATCGACAAATGATAAGCTGTGCAAAGACTTCAAATAAGTCATGAAGAAGAAATTCGAAATGAGTGCTATGGGGGAGATGAAGTTCTTTTTAGGACTTTAGGTTGAGCAATTGCCTAATGGTATCTTCATTAATTAGATGAAGTATGTTCATGACGTTTAGAGAAACTTGACATGACAGGAACTGCGCCAGCATCAACTCCATTAGCACCAAATCACGACATTTGTCCAGACGCTTATGGAGTGAAAGTAGATGAAACTTTATATCGCTCCATGATCAGATCCTTGATGTGTCTTACAGCTTGGCGACTAGATATCATGTATCCAGCATGCCTATGCGCCCGTTATCAGTCCAATCCAAGAGATTCGCACTTGTTAGCCGTCAAATGAATCATTCAATACTTGAAAGGATTTCCACGCATCGGCTTGTGGTATCCTAGATATTGCGACTTCAACCTTGCGGGTTACTTGGATTCTGATTTCGGCTGCTGCAAGCTTAATGCCAAATCTACTACGGCTGGTTACTAGTTCTTCGGAACTCGTTTGGTAACATGGAAATGCAAGAAACACACTGCGGTCGCTCTCTCTACCTGAAGCTGAACACGTTTCAGCATCCAGTTGTTGTGCCCAAATACTCTAGATACAATAGCAGATGAGAGATACGGACTGCAATTTCTTGATACGCCAATATATGTAGATAAAAAGGCAGCTTTAATATCACCAAAAACCCTGTTCGACACTCACGTACAAAACATATTGAGATTCAACACCACTTTATCCGGGACTACTACGAGAAAAAGTTGGTTAGAATTGAAAATATCCATATTGATGACCAAAAGGCAGATTTTTACACCAAAGTATTTGATCGTTCAAGATTTAAAAATCTTTTAAAATTGAATGGTTTAAGAAATCTAATATCAGGGGATATATATGAGGTTGAATTTGAGGATGACGAGGACTTGACGTGATTCTCATCTGAATGACATGTTTTTCTATAAATATCTTTTCTTCAAAAAACTAAAAACCAAAAATATGTTTTTGATTTTAGGGGAGAAAAGTTGTGAAAAATTCAAGAACATTAAAAAGTCAAAAAGAGTTTTTGTGGAAAGGGAGATCATATTACATCAATATGATATTCACAGTATGCTAAAGATATGGAATGTTTAAACAAGTAATTAACCAGGTCTTACTGAGGATCTGCCAATAGGCTTCATTAGTTTAGTAAATTGTTCTTCAAGATATAAACATAAAAGATAAACTGAGTAACTTGTGGGTCGACATCTGTCGGATATATGGACTTAGTACTCCAAAATTTCGTTTGAGAGAATGCCGAATTCAGCGATACTAGGTCTTTATATTTAATTGATATCTGGGGTATTATATAAGTTCTTCTTATTTTGCGTCAGCAATGGCCTAGAACTTGTATAAAACTTTACGCATTATTTCGCCTACAAAAGCTTCACAAAAAATGAGTTTGTCATAAACATTTACGACATCTGTAGTTCAAAAAATTCCTTGATGGAACACCACTTAAAGTCAAGCCTTCATCTCTTTGTCTGTATGGAAATACTAACCTGAGCTCTCAAGGTCTCGCAATTCACCCCATTTACAGATATCAGTTAGATATATTCCTATGAAATGATATTCTAGGAATCTCGATACGGGAGTATATTCTGAGATGGGAAACATAGTTACTTCATGTTCCTTAATATTACCTAACATATTATGAAACAATTGAGAAACGAGTAGAGGTTTAAATGGATAAGTATATTGACAATCTAGGTAAATCTGTTTAAAAACTTACAGTTACTACCAATATCAACGGTACTTGTGATTTGTCAAAATACTTGATATGATCCTCTAAACACAAAACTCACAAAAAAATATGTATGTAAATACATCTTTACTTGTTCTTTCTTTTCAAAAATCCCAAAAAGATTTTCAGCTTATTTTTAGCAGTATATCTTAAATTTTAGTCTACCGATGATGAAAATACCGATAGTCCAATCAAAGCGACAGATTGCTGGAGGAATGCTGAAGATCACGGGCTAGGAGCTAATCAGTAAAGAAACTATCCTAAAATGTCAAAAAAGTTCATTAATTTGAAACTTTAAATTTTTGAATAAATCTGTTTTGGTCAAACAATGGTCAACCAAGGTCATTAACTTGGACTTGGTAGGCAAATCGGATAACCATGGTCATTAACTTGGACTTGGTTAACTGAGTGGGTTATAAAAACAGATAAAATTTCATTAAAAATACAAAAAATATTATTAATTACTCAAAGTGCATAAGAACTAACTCGTACGAGTGACACATTGACTCGTACGAGTGACAAAAATCTTCATTCGCATGAGTCCTCGCTCGTACGAGTGATCCTTGAATGAGTATAAAAGGAATGGTTTGTGCGATCGAGAGCATACTTTGTGAGAACCAGTTCTTTTCACTCTATTTTCTTAATCTACGATATGTATCTATACGTTGGGGAGGTTGATTTGAACACCTCTTTCAATGGGCAAGGTACTAATGCTTGTTTTAAGTCGTTATAATGCTAAAATTGGACCAAAAGGATATAAAACGTAGATTTAGGGTAATTGGACCGGTAAAATATAAAATTGGAATCAAAAACGTTAAAATCGGCCCTGATAACCTATAAATCAACCTTCAATTTGTTAAAATTTAAACGTTTTAAGTTCGGTTTGATAAGGTGTAATTTCGTGCGGTTTGTAACTCGTACGAATCATCACTCCTACGAGCAAGGATTTCAAATGTCTGATTATCATTTTCACTCGTACGAGTGATCATTCGTACGAGTAGGTCCTTTAATGTCTATAACTTGATGACTCATACGAAGCATCACTCATACGAGGAAGTTCTTGTCAAAACTCTTAAAATTTGTTAAGTATATTTCCATTCATATGAAGTAGTGATTTGTACGAGTGAGGTTTTGACTCAGACTTATACTTTTTCTAAGTAAATGACTCGTACGAATGGTGATTTGTATAAGTGATTAAAAAGTTGAAATTTTTGAAAAATGTTCTAAGTATTTAAATATCTATGCTTGTAGTCAGAAGTCTTCGTTTTCGTCATTCCACAATATTTGTTGTTTTCTGGATGAGCCTATCCCGGAAATTGCAGCATATAGGGAAGTTATGGATTTTCTTAGCCGACTTTCTATCACCAAAGCTCTCACTAACCGTCATACGGCATATCATTCTCATGTAGAATACTTGTGGAATGCTGCTGAGTTTGATGAAGAAGAAAACACGATTATGTCTGCAGTAAGAATTAACAATGAAGATATTCAAGTAAAGATTACTGAAGACTTGACCAGAACGGTGCTAGAATTCAACGATCATGAAGACGACCCAACTCGTTTTCCAGAGTATATGGTTAAAGAGTGCTTCTACAGGATGGGTTATGCCGGGTTTGTTAATGCAGCTCCCTTCAAGAAGGCTAACCTTAGTGCTCCATTTCGGTATATAGCACATTGCATTTTCACGCTCTTAGTCACCGAAAGGGCAGATTTGATGACCTAATTGATTATCAGATGTGCATGATCAGTGCACTTATTCTGAACTTTCCTTACAATTTCTCAAGAGTGATCTTCTCCCAAATGGTCCAAAATATTCAACGAGAGAAGTTCTTGCAATATCCACATTTTATTCAGATGTTGCTCAACCATTTACATCCAAATTTGAAGAAAAAGAAAGATGATAACATAAAGCTGGAGCATATGGATGTATCAACTCTAAAGAAGATGAATTTGCATCTCAAGCCTTCCCAAATGCGAAACCTGACTTTGGAGCTAGCGTTGATGAAGATTATGTTGCTCCACCTAAAGGGAAGTGGAGGAAAGCGAATAGTGGAGACGAAGATGAGGAGTTGGAAGCTTTAGAAGGTTTCATTGCAAAGAGAAGCGTATGGTTCTCGAAAGATGAGAAAAGGGGGTAAGGGGACGAAATGAAAGCAAACGTCCACGTCTTCCTCCAATGCCCCTACAAAGAAACAGCGTGCATCTGAAAGCACAAGGTTGGTTGATGAATCAGAGCATGAAGAAAATGTTGAAACTATGGCTACTGAGATTGAAAAGGAAGCATTTGGAGTTCTAGAAAGAGTGGTTGAAGAAGCAGCCTCTTCGAGTACTAATTCAGAAGATAGGATGGCTAGTGAGAGAGAAAGAGTAAAAGAACGAGAACTTGAACGTATGGCTAAACTTAAACGAAAAGCAGAGGAGAAGAGACGTAAAGCGTCAGGAGAAGATGATACAACATATGTTCCTTCGGGTTATAATAGCGATACTCATGTTCGCAAATCTTCTAAGAAAATTTCTAGATGTCTCAAGAGGTCAGCAATTAGAAGCGCTGATTCCCGAAAGAAAAATCCAAAAGAAAAGTGCAGAAAAGATTGTTGAAGAAGTGAATGTTGAGCCGACTCCACAGCCACCACCATCTCCACCACCACAACCAACACCACAAGCTTTGCCTCTCAATCTCAACCCCAATTCGATTTTGACTTTGATTTTGGTGATATACCAGGGGGAAGATTTCTCGGCAGACATGTTCAACGATGCGCGTATTGAAGAATTAGAAAAACAAGTAATGCTGAACAATGTCAGAATTGCTAAGCTTCAAGAGCAACTCAATGGGGTGAATGTAGAAAAACAGCAGCTAGAAGCTATTTGGCGAGTATAGTATCTGAGAATGAGCGTTTCAGAAATCGAATGGCAGAATATGATGAAGAACGTCTCAGGAATCAGAGAAAGATGAGCTTATTCGAGAAAATACTCACAAAGAAACTCGGAATCAATATAACTGCTGAAATTGATGAGATTGAGAAAGCAGAAGCCAGAGAAAGGGTTGTCGAGCGGGAACGCATTGCCAAAGAACTATCTGAAGCTTAGGGCAAGAGAAAGGCAAAGGTTGGTGAGGACCCCATGATTGATATAACTGAGCCAGGAGCTTAATCTGTGCCAGTATCTTCTGAGGTGGTAGTATATGCGGTTTCGAAGAAGTTTGTGTTGGTAGGAAAGCCTACGGATGTTGAAATTGACACGTCGAATCTTTCAGATAGATGAATGGCTCAATAAGAGAAAGTTGGAGAAAGAGATTGAAGTTGAGATAGATGAATTTAATGAGAATGTTGAGAAACAAACTGAAGACTTAGACAATTTCGACGATATATTTTCTTATAAGTCTGATGATGATAGTGATGGTGGTGATGATGACTTGGGTGGTTCAGGTGTCCTTGTAACAGAATCTAATTTGAATGATGATATCGATTTTTCTGTATACCTGTATGATTCTGTGAATCAAGTGAACGAAGGTAGAGATCAGGGAAAGTATGATAGCTCTAAGGATGCTAAGCAGGCAGGAATCTTCACAGTGACCGAAATGTCTACAGTTCCTGTCGTGCCCAAACCGAAGATTCTATATTTAGAGCATCATGTTGAAGAAGGTGAGTTTGTTCATTGCTACACAAAGTAAGAGATCGCTCAAATGTTAGGCATGGACAACGAGGATTTTGTTTTTGATTTCGAAGAAGAGCTTAACGACATCACTGTTAATTATGTCTTCGAACATGTTGCTGATGCTCATGATTATGATAAAGTTGTCATGGAGGATGATTCAGATGACGATGATATAGATATTTCCGATAAGGGCACAGATGACTCCCCGACTTTTAGCGATTTGTTTGCAGCCAAAAATGATGATCTTTTGAAGCGAAAAGTAGAAGAGGTTGTTAAACAAGGAACCATTCCTCAACAACTGTTGGAAGAAAAAGTTGCTGAAATGAGGAAGCGGTGGTTTAAAGAAGTACCAGTTGAACGAAAATTCAAACGTCCCTTAGCATTCTTTACGCGTGATGCGGATATTTCTCTGGGGGGGACATTATAAGCTGGGGATGGATCGTTGAGCTAAATGTTTATGCGATTAAAAGGGAGTATGGGATCCAGTATTTTCGATACTTAAGAGATATCAAGACCCTACCGTTCTGGGATATCAAAGAGCTCGTTCAAACAAAGTTGATTAATTTGAAGATGAAATTTCATGACCAGCGGCTGTGGACTGATCAAGCTTAAAGCAACTCATGGATTTAAACACCGGAAGCCTCATATCCCTAAGCGAAATTACGAAGATCGATCAAGTGACAAAAGAAAAAAGAAATCGTAAAGAGGACGAAAGTTATGAAAAATATGCCTCTTATCAAGACGGAACAAGACTTCTACAAGATCTTCAAATGGTGGAACTACGGTTCTAGTCCAGGTGAAGCTGTTATATGTGTCCATCCAAATGGTGATTCTTGGAAGATTAACGAGGAATTAACCGAAGCCGTCATAGCACATAAACGTATATATGGTCTATGGCGTGGCATTCGAGTACTAGACCCGATGTGGCTAGTCAATTGTTCGAAAAAGGATATTGAATGCTTGTTCCACAGCAAGATTAGTTTTGAAGAGAAAGACAAAGAGCAAGCTCTCCAGTTCCAGAAGATGGTTAATGTTTGTTTTGCTAACGATGTACATTCAGGAACAGCATGGAACACTTCTTGGAGAAAGCTAGAGGAGATTGAACAAAGTAAGAAAGAAAAGAAAGAAGAAAGAATCATTGAGTGAGCAAAAATTGCGTCGCTAAGAAGCTTTCGGTTTGGCAATACAGTTAACCGGCCTCCTCCTACATATCAGACGCTGATATCTTCTGAGAAGCGTCGCAAGCCACCGAAACATTTCTTTGGTCGTTAATTGTCAAATCCTTGAAGAAATTTTTGAAGATTATCCAAGAGTGCGGCAACATCCAAGGGGGAGTTTGTTGGTGTATAATGTCTATTGCATACTGTTGGTGTATAATGTCTATTGCATACTGTTGGTGCATAATGTCTATTGCCTACGTCTAGGATGTATCTGTAATGTTTATAAAGTTTACACGTTAATGTTTTAATGTGAAAAAGTAAATTTTATATGTTTTAACTATATGTTTCATACGAAACAATACAGGTTTCGTACGAGTGAGTCACTCGTACGAAACACAGATTCGTACGAAATATAGTTGTTTGTTTAGCAAGCACTTCGATACGAGTCATGTCTACCTATAAATAGGGAAGTGTTGTGTTAGAGCTAGTTAGTGATTTGTCAATTGGTACGGTGAAGCTCTGCCAGTTTGTTTACTTGCGTCTGTATTTGAACGTCATTAATACATCGGAAGCAGTTAAAAAATAATGACTATCTTGTTTTTCTTGTCTACCTCTCTAGCAATGAATTCCGCCTCTGCTAGTTGAGCGAGATCAGGTCGATTGCTCATTTCAGGAGATCGATCCCTGTTCACAAGTGGTATCAGAGCCATGAGATCTGATCTACAGATAGACAACAAGTAGTTACAAGTTACTGAGTGTTCAGACTTGGATATATCTTCATCTTCTTCATTTTTTGACCTGTGCTGGATTTTGGACAAATTTCGAACGAATTCATAGACAAAATGGACTAGGATTTTAGTAACTCAAGTTAATCTTCAATCTAATCAATCCATATCATAATTCGGACTTAAAATTGAACTAAATCATGTTGAAATCGAAAAAATTTGGTCAGTTTGAAGATTGAATCATTTCGTACGAGTTTCGCACGAAAAAGCCTGATTTAACTTTTGTACGAACCAGTTAAAAAGTTCATACGGACAAGTGCAAGAAATTTCACATAATCTTCCAATTTTTTAGATTTTCAAACAAATTCGTACCAATTTTCATCCGCACAAATATTTCACTCGTACAAAATGGTTTGTTTCGTATGAAATGTTGTTTTAGTGAAGAAAAATCTCAATCGTACAGAAACTTGTTTCGTACGAAACAACTTGTCCGCACAAAAATTTTATTAATCTGATCATTTTGTTTTCTAGAAGTGTGTTCTTAATTTTTCACAGGAAAAATGTCTGAGGAATTTTACAATGCGTTCGCCACATTAGGCGTTACCACTACAGCAGCCCAAAACATCAATCTAGAGAATGAAATGGGAACAATGACAAAACCTCCAAAGCTTATGAATTTCGAAGACTTTGATAGTTGGAGTGAAAGGTTTATGAACTGGGTTCAAGCTAACCATTTTACGTGCTGGTTTGCAATCAAAGCAAAATATATCGCACCAGTTGGTGAAAATGGGCTTGAAAATACCCTTGCTCAATTCTCTGATGTTGAACGGGAAAGGTTTATCAACGAAAAGAAAATGATGAATATTCTTCAGCAGTTGATTAAAGAAGACATCTTGGCTTTACTGCAACATGATGATGATGCGCAATCTTTATGGAATGCTCTTCGACTCAAATTTCAAGGTAGTGCTCAACTCCACAAAAGCAAAAGGGCGTTATTAAGCAAAGAGTTCGATGTATTCACACTGATCAAAGGAGAAACGGTAAAGCAGCTGATTGAGCGATATTGTCATCTAGTGGTTCATACGAAGAGAATGGGAATTGTAAAGACAAATGAAGAGCTTGTTGACAAGCTAGCTGATTCTCTACCACAGGGTTAATGGTCGACTTACTTAACCATCTTAAAGACTGGAGTTGAATACAACAATTTCTCGTTGCCTCGCTTTATCGAAAGGTTGGAAGGTCATGAATTAGAGATGCAAAAGATGGCTAAAAATAAGACTATTCAAGTGCAACAAGATGTTAATCTTTATTTCAAAAACAGTTATGATGCTCAAATCTAAGTGCCAAAGATTCAAACTGCTTTCAGTGCATATAGCTCACCAAGCACACCACCAATTCAGCCAAATGGTTTCCAATCATTTCCAATAGTTGATCCAAATACACCTTCAAGCCAACAATCTTCTTTTGGATCAAATCAACCTCAAAACAATCAAACTACTCCATCATCGAATACAAATCAAAGAGTTCTGCAATGCAATATTGCCGTTGATTTTCAGAACGCATAAAATTTTGACAAAAAGACAGCAAAACAACATATGTCTCTACTTGCTTCAGTTCTTGAGTCATATGACAGTCTTGTTGCTGGAAAGATCGGAAATATTAAATGACAAGTGAGGATTACGATCAAATTGATCTAGTTGAAATGGAGTTGATAGATATCAAATGGTGTATGGCTTCAATCGTTTGACATGCACAGAGATTTATGGAAATCACTAGAAAAGATAATTTTGGAGGTTTGGATGGGAAACTTGGATTTGATAAATCCAAAGTTACTTGTTTCAAGTGTCGGGAGAAAGGTCACTTTAAAGAGAATGTCCAAACCGAGAAGTTCAAGGAAATCATAATCCTTTCGCCGATGACTATTACAAAACAGCGATCTACCACCGACCTCAACCAAGAACAAGAATCGTGCCGATTGAAGATAAGCAACCTAAAACTAAAGATAAGGCATTGGTTATTATACAAGAAGATGAAGGGTTTAATTGGAACAAGTTTATTTCGAAAGGAGAAAGTTTTGCATTGGTGGCTGAAATTATTGAGGAACCAGAAGAAGAATCGGGAGCATCGTTTGATGAAGGACCTGATGATGACGATTACTATTATCATACTTCATCAGAGGAGGAAGAACTTTTGAATGGTCCCTTAAAACATCTTTTGCCTAATGATCTTTTAAAAACTTTTGCAGGATATTTCGCACCTAGGCAACATTGTCAAAGCTGATGAGAAAAAGGAATTGCTGAAAGAAGACATCATTAAAGCATGCATGGCCAATGGCAATGAGGTAAACAAGTCATCTGAGAATGAAAAATCTTGTTCAAAGTGTATACAACGGTGTGGTGAGTGTCTTGTAAAGGACAAAATATTTGCTAAATTGCAAAGTTTAACAGACAATTTGTCAAGCGATTACAAATCAACAAAGGAAGCTTATGACAAATTGAGTGCTTCTGTTAAACAATATATTAAAGCACTAAGAGAAAATGACGCAACACTTATGATGCTTAAAGCAACAGTGATGGATAAACAAATGGCAATTAATATTAATCTAAACACTATTGCTGAGCTCAAAAGTGAGCTTGAGAAAATGAGAATTGAAACTGAACGAGTTAAGAAATTGTTAATTAGTTATTCCACAAGCTCATATGTCATAGATCACATTTTACCAAAAATCAAAAATACAGAGGAATCTAAAATGGTGAAACAAAAAGTGGTAGATATGATCGAGTTCCTCCACCCATGTGTAACAGTTACGCATGCAAAAATCCATCTGGGGTCGAAAAGGCGCTAAATCTTAAATTGAAAACCGAACAGCTGCCTGTGGATATCGATGTAAGTTACACTAAAAATGATGGTGAATGTGATTCTGAAGTGGTAAATAATGTGGTTGAAAAAGTGTTAAAAAATGAATCTAAGCCTGAACAATCTGAGAAGTCAAGGTCTGATGATATATCAGAAAATAGTTTAAATTATGATCCCAATTTCATAGTTTATAAAATGAAAGGGTCTGATAAACTATTTTCGGATGAGGATTTTCCAATCAAGAATGTGAAAAAGGATTGTGTATATAAAATGTTCAAGCTTATGGAGGTAAGTCATGATGATTTAGATAAACATGATGCATCTTTCTATTCTAAATCAAAAACTGACAACCGACCCTACTATCGAAAAAATGGAGATTATCCGGAAAACAAACGAGTAGGGTTGGGTTTCCAGAAGCAACATAAAACCAACAGGTCCTAAAAATTGAACTTTACAAAGAAAATTAATTTTGTTTTTGGGACAACAACCGAGAAAGACAAGGAGGTCATCGGAACTCAATCAAATGATGATTTTCTTGAAGAAAAAGAGAAACAAAAACAGAAACAGGTTTTGGATGCCTCTGTTCATAAGGACAACAGGACATGCTTTAAATGCAAGACAGTTGGACATATCGCACCATACTGTTCACAAGAAAGTTCAAAACCAGTTTCTTCTCCGAAAAAGTTCACCAAGGATGAAAAACAAAAAGCACCCATGTTCATGCCAAAACAAATTCTTAAAGAAATATTGAATCTCATCAAAATGTTAAACCAACTATTCAACCTCAATCTAAGTTTAAAATTGGTGAAACATCACACAAAATTCAACAATTAGATTCAAGATTTTATGTTAAAAGGGCTAAATCACAAACACAATTATGGGTTGCTAAAGCTGTCAAAATCAAATCATCCAAGGTTGAACACAAATCTTTTGTTCCAAACAAAATTGAGCTTAAAAAGATTGAAAAGAACAAAGTGGGTCCAAAATTCGATATTCCAAACCCACACAAGACCAAACAGGCTTGGGTTTCTTTATTTAAATAAGTTTTGTTAAACATGTGTGCAGGGGCTCCAACGTTCGATATTGTCAAAATGGATCATGGATAGTGGAGCATCTTGCCACATGACAGGAATGCTTGCGTTGCTTAATGATGTTAAAGCTATTCGTGGAGGATATGTAGGATTTATTGGAATGCAAGGAGGTAGAATTGTCGGAGAAGGGATTCTCTTGAACGGAGTTGTATCGTTTGATAAAGTGAACTATATCGCCGAACTTGAGAACAATCTGCTTAGTATCTCGCAAATTTGTGACAAGAAGTTCACGACACATTTCAATGATAAAGAGTGTTTAATCTTAAAACCCGGTTTCAAGATTCCAGGAGAATGGATTTTGATGCGAGCTCCGAGAGAAAATGATTTATATGTTCTTGACATGAGCATTGCTTCTACCACGTCAAAGAAAGTTCAATGCTTTGTTTCCAAATCTACCGAGAAAGAGTCAATTTTATGGCATAGAAAAATGGGGCACATTCATCTTCGAAAGATGAATTTTCTTGTGCATAACGACTTAGCGGAGGGTGTCAATTTGAAAAGTTTTCAACTATCAGATGATTGTCTTCGTTGCAAAAAGGGGAAGCAGCATAAGAAATCACACCCGAGAAAGCTGTTGAATTCTATAAAGCTACCACTAGAAAGACTACACATGGATCTCTTTGGACCAGTCAATGTCAAAAGTATTTCTGGAGATCTATACTGTCTTATCGTTACAGTTGATTATTCTCGATTTCATGGGTCTTATTTCTGGAGAGTAAGGATGAAACGTTTGAAACTCTTATAATCCTCTTCAGAAAACTCGAAAATTTATATCATTTGCCCATTATGAGAATTCGCAGTGATAATGGAACGGAGTTTGAGAACAAGAAGATGCAAGAGTTCTGCAATGAAAAGGGGATTCTTCATGAATTCAGCGCCCCTTATACTCCACAACAAAATGGAATAGCTGAACGAAAGAATCATACATTGATAGAAACTGCTAGAACAATGTTAGCTGATTCGAAAATACCGATCAGTTTTTGGAGTGAAGGAGTAGCATCAGCATGCTATACCCTAAATCATGTGTTGACAGTTAAGCCTCACAAAAAGACATGTTTCGAGTTACTGAATCAATGAAAGCCTAACTTAGCATTTTTGGAACCTTTTGGATCACCGTGTACCGTTTTGGACCCGGCTGGTAAATTTGGAGCCAAATCTTTGGAAGGTTTCTTTGTTGGTTACGTTACTCCTCAAAAACGTGTTTTTTTGCCGAGTTTGAACCAGGTAGTTCTAGCGCAGCACGTAGATTGTCAAAGATATACAACGCCTATGCAGAAACCTGGGGATCCGTGGCTGTTTAACTATGATGGATTGTGGGATTCGTTTGATCTACCAGATGTGCCAACTGAAGAAGAACTTGTTATGTTATTTCAACAACATTCGTTATCTAATCAAGAACAAGTTCCTCGACCTTTGGTGATTTCTACATTATTACAAGTTAACACGTCTGATGTCGGTCAAAGCTCTTCTATTCAAAATCCGGTTCTTGCTCCAAATGTCAATACCGCTGAATCATCTGCCCAGCCAAATGCAGATGCTGACTCTGATCCGGTACCAACTTTCGACGATGGAGGATCCAGTTCTGATGAAGGATCTGAACAGATTGAAAGCTTTCTGAAACAACAGGCTGATCAGTACCGGTTGTCGATGAAATTCTAACAAATTTGCAACCACAAGTAGATGTTCCAAACGAAGTGATACCAAGAACACTTTCATATCATCCGTCAGAGAACATCATAGGCAGCTTACAATTTGGAGTGCAAACTCGCAATCAGATCAATAAAGATCTAAGCTGTTTTTATACTCGTATTACTCCACTTCAAGTTCAATTTTCTCATGGTTGTTTCGTTTTCATGTTGAACCGGGAAGCTGGAAAGACGCGTTAAAAGAAGAAAGTTGGGTAGATGAAATGTAAGAGGAGTTACTCCAATTCCAGAAACTTGTAGTCTGGACGCTTGTTGACCTGCCAGATCATCACAAAAAGATTAACACAAGATGGGTCTTCAAGTGCAAAAGAGACGATCGAGGAGTTATCGTGCGCAACAAAGGTCGACTTGTGGTTCAAGGTTTTCATCAGCAAGAAGGGATAGATTATACTGAAGTCTATGCCCCAGTTGCTCGTCTTGAAGCGATTCGTATATTCTTGGCCTTTGTCTCGTGGAAAGGGTTCAAGGTGTACCAATTGGATGTTAAATCTGCTTTCCTATATGGAATAGTGAAAGAGGAGGTGTACGTCGGCCAACCACCGGGGTTCGTTGATCCAGTGCACAAAGATAAAGTCTACCTTCTGAATAAAGCCTTATATGGTCTTCATCAAGCCCCGAGAGCTTGGTATGAAACGTTATCGAGTCATCTTCTGGACAATGGCTTTATCTGGGGAACAGTAGATTCTACGCTCTTCACAAAGGAAGTAGATGGGAATCTAATCATCGTACAAATATATGTGTATGATATTATCTTTGGATCGACAAATGATAAGTTGTGTAAAGACTTTGAAGAAGTCATGAAGCACAAATTTGAGATGAGCGCAATGGGAGATATGAAGTTCTTTCTAGGACTTCAGGTTGATCAGTTGCCTGATGGTATTTTTATTCATCAGATGAAATATGTTCATGACATATTGGAGAAATTCAATATGGCAGGAGCTAAACCAGCATCTACCCCGTTAGCTCCAAATCACGGCATTTGTCCAGATCTTATTGGAGAAAAAGTTGATGAAACTTTATATAACTCCATGATCGGATCCTTGAGGTATCTACAGCTTCTTGACCAGATATCATGTATCCAACGTGCCTGTGCT
The DNA here is from genome assembly GCA_947069175.1 of Scalesia atractyloides. Taxonomy (NCBI): domain Eukaryota; kingdom Viridiplantae; phylum Streptophyta; class Magnoliopsida; order Asterales; family Asteraceae; genus Scalesia; species Scalesia atractyloides. Next base: position 53,387,053 of record CAMTDV010000012.1, on the reverse strand, counting down.
CCCGTTATCAGTCTAATCCAAAAGAGTCACATTTGCTTGTCGTCAAACGCAAAATGAGATATTTGAAGGGTTTTCGAAGCACCGGCTTGTGGTACCCTAGACATGATGATTTTAAACTTGCAGGATACTCGGATTCTGATTTCGGAATGCTGCAAACTGAATACAAAGTCTAAAACAGCCGACTGCCAGTTCTTCGGAACTCGTTTGGTAACGTTGCATTGCAAGAAACAAACCACAATCGCTCCCTCTATTTGTGAAGCTGAATACGTTTCGGCATCCAGTTGTTGTGCTCCGATTCTCTGGATACAGCAACAGATGAGAGATTTCGGTTTGCAATTTCTTGATACGCCTATATATATAGATAATCAGGCCACGATCGATATCACTAAAAACTCATGCCAACACTCGCGTACTAAACATATCGAGATTCGACACCACTTTATACGTGATTGCTACGAGAAAAAAGTTGGTGTGAATTGAGAAAATCCACACTGATGACCAAAAAAAGAATTTTATACCAAAGCTTTTGATAAAACAAAGTTTAAAAATTTGCTAAAGCTAAATAGTTTAAAAAATATGATCTCAGGGGATGTGTTTGAGGTTGAGTTTGAGGATGATAACGACTTAATGTGATTTTGTAAACGGTTAAACTTTTCTGTACATTCTTTCTTATAACTTCTTTAAAAATCCAAAAATATGTTTTTTATTTTAGGGGGAGAATGTTTGAGGAAAAGACAAAAACATTAAAAAAGGCAAAAAGAGTTTTGTGTAAAAAGATTGATCATAGTAAATAAAAAATGATAGTCACAGTATGCTAAAGATTGTTTTAAAAAGCAATTAAGCAAGTCTTACTATGGATATACCAATAGACTTCACTCGTTCAGTAAATTGTATTCAAGATATAAACCTAAAAAACAAACTGATTAACTTGTGGGTTAACATCTCTCGGATATATGGGCTTAGTACTCCGAAATTTAATTTGAGAGAATGCCAAAATTCTACGATACTAGGTCTTTATATTTTATTGATATCTGGGGTATTATTCGAGTTCTTCTGATTTTGCGGAAGCAATGGCCTAGAACTCATATAATACTTTCGCATTATTTCCTCAAAAGCTGCATGCAAATATGGTTATGTCTAAAGCAATTATGACATTTGCAGTACAAAAGATTCCTTGATGGAACACCACCTAAAGACGAGCCTTCATCTCTCTGTCTGTACGATAGTACTAACCTGAGCTCTCAAGGTCTCGCATTCACCCTATATACAGATATCAATTCGATATATTCACCTGTAAAATGATTATGGGAATCTTGATACGGGAGTATATTCTGAGATGGGAAACACGGTTATTTCATGTTTCTAATAATACATTAACATATCTTGTAACAGTTGAGAAACGAGAAGAGGTTTAAATGGACAAATATATTGGCAATCTAGGTAAATTTGTTTGAACGCTTAAAGGGTGTTTTTAGATCAATGGTACTGATGACTTATATATATGCTTGGGATGATCCTCTAAAAATGCAAAATTCACAAAAAATGTTACTATTCTTTGAAAAATATCTCAAAACTCAAAAAGATTTTCAGTTTTCTTAGCTTGATAGTCTTATTTTTGTTTACCGATGATAAAAACACTGACGGTTGGATTCATAGCAACATCTTGCTGAGGAAAACTTGAAATTATGGGTTAGGAGCTAATTTTTAGCAAAAATTTTACTTGAATGTGTTCATTAATTGAAACTTTTACATGTTAAAATAAATCTGTTTGGTCAAACATGGTCAACCAAGGTCATTAACTTGGACTTGGTTAGTCAAGTGGATTTGTGAAACATATAAAATTACTGAAAAAATGAAAAATACAAAAATAAAATTGAAAACTTTAGTTTTGATTCGTACGAAACAGAAATTCATACGAAGATATTCATTTCAGTACCAAACAGAGTGAATTTTGTGCGATTCAAGATGTTTCGTACGAAACAAGTCTCTAGTATAAATACTCTGTGTTTATCACAGAAATGAGTTTACTATTTTCTCTGCACTGTTGAGCGATTCAGAGAACTTTTGTGCGAATTGATACTAAAATCTTCATTTCTTGGATATTTGTGCTTGTGATTTACATTGTTGAGGTTGATTGGCACACCTCGTTCAATGGGAAAGGTAATTTGACAAAATCATGTTGTTATAATGTCAAAATTTGTACAAATCGGACTAAAACTTAGATCTAGGGAAATTGGACCGGTAAAACTAAAAATTGATCAAAAAATCGTTAAAATCGGCTCTAATAACCTGAAAATCGACTATCAATTTGTTAAAATCAACAAGTTTTAGGTTCGGATTATACTTGGGACATTTTGGGACGACGATGAGTTTTTGTACGAAGGATCTGTCTCGCATGAAAATTTGGTTAAAACTGTTGAAGGTTGTTTCGTACGAAATAATAATTTCATACGGATAAGTTTTAAAAGTTGTTCAAAAATGAATTGAATGAATAATTCGTATGAAATAAATGGATCGTATGAAATAAAGTGAAAACAAAATGTTTAAGTGCAAAGTATTTCGTACGAAGATGATGAGTCGTATGAATAACATTCGTATGAAATAAGTTTGAAAATAAAATGTTTTAGTTGCAAAGTAATTTGTACGAAGATATTGAGTCGTATGAATAACATTCATTTCAAATTTGAACTTTTGATTAAATGTGTGTTTCGTACGAAACAGATGTTTAGTACGAATCAGTGAAGGAAATTTTGAATGTTTAAATTTTCTAACGGTTGGTTGTTATTTTTATGTACATGCCAACAAATCTACGTTTTCTCCAGTCCACAATATATGTTGTATCACAGATGCCTCTATTCAGCGGAATAGCAGCGTATCGAGATATTTTAGATTTTCTCACACGGATTCGAGTAACTAAAGCTTTAACGGATAGACATACAACATATCTTTCGCATGTGGAATATTTTTGGAATGCCACTAAGTATAGTATTGATGATAACGCCATTATTTCAGTTGTAAAGACTGATGATGTCGATATTCCAGTGAAGATTACCAAGGGTTAATTCGGAAGGTTTTGGATTTTAATGATAACAAAGACGATCCGACAGGTTTCTCTGAATACATCGTAAAAGGTTGCTTTTACGAATGGGGTATACAGGATTTGTGAACGCTGCACCATTCAAGAAAGGAAACCTGAGTGCACCTTTCAGATATCTTGCACATGTTATCACTCATGGTTTGAGTCATAGGGAATGTGGTTTCGATGATTTAGTGGATTATCAAATGTGTATGATTAATGCATTAGTGTTGAATCTTCCATACAACTTTTCAAAGGTTATATTCACTCAGATGATTCAGAATATTCAGAAGGAAAAATTTTTGCAGTATCCAAGATTCATTCAGATGTTGTTAGACTTTTTGCATCCTGATCTGAAGAAATCTCTGAACGATGTCCTCAGGCTTGAACATATGGATCTTTCGATGTTACGAAAGATGAATGTGCATCTAAAGTCTACTCCTATAGCTAAACCAATGTTTGGTGCAGTTCTCGGTAAAGATTACATTTCACCAGCACCTGGAAAATGGAGAAAGGATGAAAGTAGCGACGATGAGGAAGAGGTTAAAGCATTATCGTGGTTTGTTGCAAAAGGAGTCCTTGGTTTGTGAAGGATGGAGAAAAAGGTGGGAAAGCTACATATAAAGGAAAAAAAAAAAGAAAAACTACGTCTGCAGCTGGTAGTTCAAGGTTAAGAGATGAACCAGAAGTTGAGGAAACAGTTGAAGAGATGGCTGAAGATATTGAACGACAAGCTTTTGGAGCTGATAAAGAAGCTGAAGAAGTACTATCATCAAGTACCGATTCAGAAGATAGAAAAGCTGGAGTAAAGAAAAGAGCTGAAAAATTAGCGAAGAAACGTCAAGCTGAATTGAAACGCAAAGCAGAGGAACGCATGAGAAAAGCAACATGCAAGGACGATACAACTTATGTTCCATCTGAATCTGATACTGAATCTGCTTTTCGAACTCCCATCAAGAAAAAGCAAAGAAGAATGAAGCGTTCTGCAGCTAGAATATCTCCGAGTGTTGTTCAAAAGGAAACTGGTGCTGAACCTATTATTGAAGAAAATGTTGAGGAACCATCACAGAATATTCCGTCTCCACCACAACATGTGCAGCCAGAAACATCTCAGCAACAATCTGAACTAGATCAACAATAGCAAGAACAGCTTCAACCTCAACCGGAGACATTTCAGCAACAATCGCAACAATCAGAGCCAGTTCAACAATCAATTCCTGAACCAGAGCCAGTTCAGCAACCTCCACAACAACAGTCTGCTCAAAAACAACCACAACAATCTCATCCTACACAACAGCCGTTTGAATCACAATCATTTTTTGATGATATTGGTTTAGATGATTTACCAGGAGGAGATGAATTTCGTTTTGATGATCTAAGAGTTGACGACTTGCAAAAACAGGTTACGATGAATGTGGTACGTATAGCTGAGTTGCAAGAGCAGATAAATGAGTTAACGGCTGAAAAACTTGAAATGCTTGAAAGGATTGGAGGATTAATTGTTGACAAACAGCAATTAGAAGCGATGTTAGCAAGTATTGTTTCTTAAAACAAAAGATTGCGTTTATGAATGGCAGAATACGAGGAAGAACGTTTGAGGAACGATAGACGAATGGATGTGTTTGAGAAGATTTTGGATAAGAAGTTGGGACTGAGTATTTCTACTGCATTAGATGAGATTGAACCAGCAGAAGCGAGAGAGAGTTGTGGAAAGAGAACGTTTATCTAAACAACAATCTGATGCACAAGGGAAAGGAAATGGAAAGATAGTGGAGGAATCTGTGATTGATAAAGCTGTGCCAGAAGCTGAATCTGAGCTAGTAACATGTTGGGACATTGTGGTGTATGAAGAACCAAAAAAGTTTATCCTGATAGGAAAGCCAACTGATGTGGATATAGCTTCACTTGATATTAGTCAAAGACATCGAGATTGGTTAATAAAGAGAAAAATGGCAAAAGAAAGTACAGAAACTGCTGAAGAGGCTAAAAAGGAAGCAGAAGACGAGGATGTTGATGTTGATGTTGATGTTGATGTTGATGATAAGGATTCTAGTAGTCCGGATGATGATGATGATGATGATGATGATGATGATGATGATGATGATGATGACAATGTTGGAGGGTCGGGAATTCGTGTAATTGATTCGAATGTTAATGAATTAGTTGATCTTTCTGAGTACTTTGATGATTCCGAGAACCAGATTTCTGAAGAGGAAAATACGAACAAAGCTGATGAGTTAGTGGATACTCAGCAGGCAGGAATTTTCACAGAAAATGTTATATCTTATGTTCCTGTCATGCCAAAGCCATTTGTATTATATCTTGAGCATGACATTGAAGAAGGGGAGTTTGTGCACAGTTACTCGAAAGAAGAAATTGCAGCAATGCTTAGTATTAATGAAGAGAAGTTCGATTTTGATTTTGAAGACGAACTTAATGAGATAGATGTTTTTGAACCAAATGCTTATGTTTTCGAAGACATAGAAGATGCAAACATGTATGATAACGTTGTCGTGGAAGTGATTCTGATGACGATGCTAATGATGCCAATCAGGGTACAGATGATTTCCCAACGTTTACTGATATATTTACAGCAGAAAGTTCTGAGATGTTGCAAAGGAAAGTATCTAAAGCTGCAAAAGAAGGAACAATTCCTCAGAAAATATCTAAAGCTGAAATTGTTGAACAAAAGAAGAAATGATTTCGGGAGAGTTCAGGAGAGGGTAAGTTTAAAAGACCCCTAGCATTTTTCACCAGAGATGCTGATATTTCTCTAGGGGACATTCTGAGTTGGGGATGGATTGAAGAGCTCAATGTGTATGCACTAAAGAGGGAATTTGGTATCCAATACTTTTGATATTTGAGCGATATCAAAACATTGCCGTATTGGGATGTAAAGGAGCTTGTTCAAACAAAGATGATAAATCTAAAGATGAAGTTTCATGACCAAAAGCTTTGGAGATTGATCAAGCTTGAAGCTACGTATGGTTTTGTACATTGGAAACCTCATTATCCTCGTCGCATTATTAAAGTTGATCCAGTAACGAAGGAAAAGATGTTACTTTCATTGTGAAGAAACCGCGGGTGATGAAGAATATGCCTCTGATTAAAATGGAGCAAGATTTCTTCAAGATATTCAAATGGTGGCACTATGATTCGAGTTCTGGAGAAGCTGTTATTTGTGTGCACCCAGATGTTGACTCTTGGAAAATCACAGAGGAATTAAACGAAGCCGTCATAGCGCACAAACGAATATATGGATTATGGCGAGGCATTCGAATACTAGACCCAATGTGGCTAGTTAACTGCTCAAAGAAAGATATAGAATGTCTATTCTATAGTAAGATAAGTTTTGAAGAGAAGGATCAAGAACAAGCACTTCAATTTCAAAAGCTCGTTAATGTGTGCTTTGCAAATGATATTCATTCTGGATCAGATTGGAAAACAACTTGGAGGAAGCTTGAGAAGAAAGAGTCAAAGAAAAAGGAAGAAAAAGAAGCTCGAATTGCAAAACGTACAAGAATAGCATCTATAAGGAGCTTTCAGTTTTTGAAACGACCTCCTCCGACTAATCAAACGCCAATTGCTTTTGAGGAGCATCGAAAGCCTGTAAAGAGATTCTTTGGGCGTTAGAGTCAAATCTATTTGAAGTTTTTGAAGATTATCCAGACTGCGGCAACATCCAAGGGGGAGTTTGTTGGTGCATAATGTCTATTGCCTATATCTAGGATGTATCTGTAATGTTTATAAAGTTTACACGTTAATGTTTTAATGTGAAAAAGTAAATTTTATATGTTTTAAGTCTATGTTTCGCACGAAACAATACAGGTTTCGTATGAGTGAGTCACTCGTACGAAACACAGATTCGTACGAAATATAGTTGTTTGTTTAGCATGCACTTCGGTACGAGTCATGTCGACCTATAAATAGGGAAGTGTTGTGTTAGAGCTAGTTAGTGATTTGTCAATTGGTACGGGCGAAGCTCTTCCAGTTTGTTTACTTACGTCTGTATTTGAATGTCATTAATACATCAGAAGCAGTTAAGCAGTAAGTACTATCTTGTTTGTCTTGTCTACGTCTCTAGCAATGAATTCCGCCTCTGCTAGTTGAGCGAGATCAGGTCGATTGCTCATTTCGGGAGCTCGATCCCCGTTCACACCTACGTCTAGGATATGTTGTTTATGTATATAGGGCTTAGAATGTCAGATTTTGTATGTTAATATATGTTTTATTGGTTTTGTACTTGACTCGTACGAGTGAGTCTAGTGGCTCGTATGAGTGACACTCTGTCACTCGTACAAGGCATCACTCACACGAGTTGCACACACACTCTCCACTTGTGCGAGTCATGTCAACCTATAAATAGAGGAGCCTGAGTGTTGTGTTAATATCTATTGGTAGGTGTACGGCGAAGCCTTGCCAAACAGTTTACTAGCTCTGTAACTGTTCATGTTTAATCAATACAATTCAAGGTGTTTAAGCAGTATATCTTTCTTGTTTGTTTGTCCAACTCGCTAACAATAAGATTGAGCCGAGTTTCATTGAAATTCAATTAAGAGAACGGACGTTATCTCTTCTTATCTTTATCCTTATCCCCATCCAAAGTATCCATTGCCTGGAACTCAAATTTGATCTCCTTCCATACTTCACAAGCAGCAGCTGAATTCCGTCTCTGTTAGCTGAGTAAGATCGGTCTGGTGCTCATAAGAGGAGAGCTGATCCCCTCACACAGTAACAAAACTACAGAATAAACACATAAATACCACATTACAGATCATGCTATCACAACAGTCGCCCCTAATCCCTCAAAATCATATATGTCACACCATTTTCACTAATGTAGATATGGAACGACGATTTAAGCCTCATATTCACATATAAAAGATCTGAATCGACGATTAAGCGTCATGTTATCATGTAAACGTGCAAAAAAAGTGTATAAACATACAAATTCATGGAACGGTGTAGCGACGCTGGATATTCCAACAATAACTAGGTTACGGCGAGTTCGTTGGATGTTTGTTCTTCAAATTCTCCCTAATTGTGTCACAATCTTCAATGATTCTTTTCTTTTTGCCCAAATTTCAAATATACTACGATCACATGATGAATGGTAAGATCGAGATGACGAATGGAGAATTTGGAGCGACAGATGTGAACTGAGATGACGAATTTTGAAGTCCAAGAGTGTGTCAGACGTGAATTTTGAAGTCTAGGAGGAGGAGGAGGCGCTTAATTTTAATTTTGTTATGTATTTACAATGATGCCCCCTGTTCAAATTGGTTCTCATGATTCTCGCAAATAAGGTGGTTCTCGCATGAACCCTTCCCTATGTGTGTATATATATAATAAATGTAATATATAGATGTGTGTGTATATTATATAGAGTTAGAAAAATAAATATAAAAGGGTTTTGGATGAAAATGACAACTTAGAAACCTTTATTTGTTAATGCCAAAAATACCCCTGGTTATGACTAGGTTTTTGGACTGAGTTAGGCTATGTGATCAAAGTAGCAAATAAAAAATCAAAAACTCGGGGAAGTAGAGGAGGAAAAAACTATTTTGACTAAAATAACAATCTGGGACAAATTTCAGGGACTAAAATGTCAATTTACTCTTTTAAAAAATCAAATGAATTTCTTGTTGGTCTTATTCTTTAGTTTTGTAGCTTTCACGCATACAAAGGTTTACAGTTAGTGCAAAAATCAAATATAAATGAGTCTTAGTATACTAAACATAAGAAGTGTATAAATGTTATAATTTAAACGATGAAGAGAGCAAGCTACGTTGGTTGTTTCATGGGATACGATGTATGATTAGTGGTCTAATGTTAACCAAATTCATGTTCGCAATTGATGTTGTCTGCCTAGGCGATCGGTCAAGGATGAATGCCATAAATTTATGTAGACTTCATGGAATTGGTTTTTCTCAACAGGAAACACAAATTATGCGGATGTAATTCAATGCAATCCTGGGTCCTTCCCATTCAAATACTTAGGCCTCCTCATTGGGGAAAACATGAACTTGGTTAGGGATGGGAAACGATTGGTGGACAGGTTCACAACTAGATTAGCTATTTGGAAAGCAATGCATTTATCATTTTGTCACACCATTTTCGTAACGGAAGCGAAAGTGTGTAACTATTAGGTAATCATTGCATCCAATCTAGTAAACAATATAATTTAACAACGATGTCATGCCATTAATAAGTTTTCTTCCATAATTACAACCATCCAAAAGTGATATCCTATTGTCATCTGTTTCAACTTGTCATCATAAAACACGATTCAAAATACATCATTTCCAAAATAAGACATTGTTTTCATTATAACTGCATTATGAGGTTTTGACTCCTATATACCCAAACGAAGTTGGGATATAAAAGGCAAACCCTTCAAAAGATGGTACATCGTTGTCTTGACATTTTCCCATACCCGAATCATATCACTAGCTCGTGCCTTGCGTCCTAAAATACATGAAATTTTAAAAAGTCAACATAAAGTTGGCGAGTTCATGTAGTTAATGTTTTCGTATGAAAATGTCATTCTTGAAATCAAGTAATGAAATCCGAGTATGTTATTAGCATCATGGCGTTCTGGGAATCTATTAAAGTGTCGCGAGTACCCTGACATATATGTGCCATAAGTAAGAACCAACCCGAGACAACTCTGACATCATTGGGATCACAAAAGCACTCCTAACCGGTTATCATGCCAGGAGTGAAGCGCGTCTCAAACTCGATAGATCTATACCTTTTTCACCTTGGTCACTACGTGATTAATGGTTACTATTGTCATCATCCTACTTATGCACAAATGATCCTGTTATCAACTGAACCCATAGCTAACATACTATTTGTTATGACATGTATTTCCCCTCGATAGTTTGTAAAACAAAACTTTGAAATCAATGAAAGGAGGGACATGAACTAACAGTTTTGCGTTCTGTTAAGTCATACTAATCACGGTCGGTGTCCGTACACGTGTATAACCTACATGTGTATTGAGTTTATTAGACACCTAGGCCTTAATAGACCTTGTACTCGTTATTCATCTTGAATTCTTGTTATGTATTTCTTTGTTATAATAGAACAACTTTTAATGTTATCATAGTGTTGGTAGTTTGTTTGTTCGATTAATATTGTTATATATGTATTTCTCAAAAATATATATGTATATATTGTTGTTTTCAGATCTTGTGTGAACTGGGCCTTGCCCTTCACATGTCCTAGTGCCTTGCACGCGTGTCATTAGGCCTTGCCCATGTTATCTACGCCATTGGGCCTTGCCCATGTTTTCATGTCATTGGGCCTAGCTCATGTTTTCATGTCATTGGTCCTAGCCCATGTTTTCTTGTCATTGGGCCTAACCATGTTATCTTGTCATTGGGCCTAGCCCATGTTATCTATGTCTTTTGGCCAAGCCCATGTAATTTATATCTTTGGGCCTAGTCCATGTAGTTTGTATGTTTTTGGGCTTTGTCCATATAGTTTATACGATTGGGCCTTGCTCATATATTTTATTCTGTTGGGCCTTGCCATGTTGTTTATAAATTGGGCCTAGCCCAAATGTATTTACATGCCCATTTTTATAAGTCTTATACTTATTTATTTTCACTAATATTATTGTATAAGTATACATGTCTTAGATGTTTATTTTTTCAACTTTCCGGATTTTGATTTCGATAACATATATTTATGTTAAGTGGTTAAAATATGTATTTTAGACTAGTCGTCGTCGCTATTTAATGAACACTTTTTCTCATCGCAAATCGCTCGTCGTCGTAATAGCTTTTTGTATCGGCGATTTATTCGTTGGTCGTCGACGCGAGGTGTATTTCTCAACGTTCGCCCATCGTCTGCATTGCTTCGTTTGTCCGTTTATTGTTTCGACGCATTGTGAGAATATATTGGCTTATGTCATCAACACTTGGTATTATTTTCAAGTGGTTGTATTTTTGTGTATGATTGGGTATTTTAATTGTGAATACCCTAAGCTTCTAAATACATACACATACAATACACATATGTATTTATACAAAATTCTTGGTGACAAAAATGTATACATGCTTTTATTTCCCAAGTAACTATATATATATATATATATATATATTTATAAAAGTTACTTATTTTTACTTGTAAAAGTATATATATATATATACTTGTTAAATACTTGAGTATTTAGGGTTTAACCATTGTCATTAGAACTTAGTTAATGATGATTTAAGTTATTAATCGCGTTTAGTCCCGTTAATCACCCTATTAATCATGTCTTAATCGCGATTAAATTTTTAGAAAATTTCGCCATAGTTTCCCATAAACTATGGCGTTTTCCACGTTTCAAAAACATATTTAAAACATGTTTAAGCTCAATAATCAAGATCAACAATCCATCACAAATCTTCCTATTATTTATTTACAACATTAATGTATCATCATCCATGGCTTTTTAGTGTTAAAAATTCTATTAAAACATGATGGTGCTTTCAATATTTATTAGCACTTTTAAATCACCATTTTTATTATATCATTTAATCAAGTCCATTACTTTAAACCCCTTGATTACTACACTTTTTAAGATGATTACATCTTAATTATAATGTTTATTTCTTATAAAATTCATTCATGTGTAGTAAAATTATCTTTAAGTTGTAGTAATCTTCATGGATGATGTAGTTGATGATCTTGTTTACCTTACTTTAATATAAACAACATCAACATGCTAACTAACTACCATATAAACACATAATCAACACAAAATAAACAATATTTAGTGTTATTATTATTATGGTGTGAGTTAGGATTTTGGTTTATCTTTTCTTCATTTTCAAGATGATCACCTTGTACATCACTAATCTAGACATAAAGATAAGCTAGATTATGAAAGAATAAGTCTTACAATGGGTGCACAAGTTAGATGGTGATTTAAGAAGAAAATGAAGCTCCAAAATGCCTCCAATAATCCTCCACCCTTTCTAGCTCCTTGAATGACCTTGAAGAGGCTTTAAAGTGTGTATAAAGTGGTGGTTTATGGTGGTAAATGGTGGTTATATGGTGGTGATGGTGGCCGTAGGTATGAAGGGAAAAGGAAAGAAGTGTTGCAATTTTTTTTGTGATAAACTGATAATGTGAAGTATGTGATGATTATATAATCTACCAAGTCAAGATATAATCTTCTACCATACTTGAATCTCTAGATTTTCAACTCAAATCAAGTGGGTGGGGGCCCATATGGGGGGGGGGGTTAAGTTTAAATTTTAATTATAACATGTGCTAATTTATTAGATATTTTAGCCATTAAGTTAAGTGTTGTGATTAGGGGATTGATCTTGCATTCTTAGTATATAATTAGGGTTTAGAGTGTTATTATATGGTAATTAATCCACTTGATCCTCTAATATAAGTTTCGGATGACGGAAACGTCATTAGATCGTTCATCGATACAATATTCGCTAATAAACGAACTTTATTATTTAGTACCGGAAGCTTTTGTTTTCGACCACCACAATTGTCATGGTGTCTACTTAGTGCATTTCCGACCTAAAAATATACATAACTAGTTCGCTAGACGAATATACGATGAGTTAGGATAGCCAAGTTTCGTTCGTTCGATCGTTCGCTCAACATCGGTACTTTTATATCATGTCGTCGAACTTTTCCAAAAGTTGTGTTTCCGTGACCACATGTTAGTTGAAAGGATTTCGAGTCCCAAATGAGGCTTAACTAGTTCTCTAGATGCCTGAATGAGGCTATCGACCACTAGAATGTTCGTCGTTTCGACAAACGGTCGCCTTTCAGTCGAATTGTGCACTGTTTGTCGAATGACCGGAAACGATGCCTTTTGTTAATTCTTGCTATTGTCACATTGTTTTAGGATGATTAACATTGTTTTATTATTATTCTTACACCCGGAATCCACCGAATTAGTGTTGCGGACAAACTGACATTTGTCGCCTTTTTGGTCGAAACGGACAATTTTGCAATTTAGGCGTTGTACCGGAAAGTTATGTATTATTGTAATGTTTGATCTCAAATAAGTGTTTTCATTTATATATGGACTCAGGTATGGCATTAACATGCCGTTATTCCTTGTTCTGATTCGTTTTAGCGGATTTACCGACGCAGTTAGTGTTACCGCAATTAGTGCGCCCAACACTTTCTACCAACACTTTTAGGGCATTGTTTTGGTTTTTTCCGTGTCGTAACGGAAACCAGTATATGTTATGATTAGATTTACTTGCCCTAATACTTAGGATACGACGTACGACTCAGTTACGCAATTAAATTACAATAATATGCATGAGATTAAATTGTACGAAATTACCGGTTATTTGCCATTTGTCACACATTTAGAGGAAGGATCACTTTGATTAAATCCGTTCTTAATTCATTGCCTACCTATTTCTTATCGTTATATAGGTCTCCGGTTCGTGTCTTGGAATCGCAAGAGCGCCTTCGAAGAACCTTCCTTTGAGGTGCACAAGAGATAGGTAAAAATGAATTAGATTGCTTGGACTAATGTTATTTCTAGTTGAATACAATGGTTTGCGTTTTGGGTCATTGGTAAATACAAACTTGGCAATACAAGCAATTTGTGGAAAAAAAGTTATATGGGAGATTTATCATAACTCAAGGTCTTGGTCCTCTATTCTTGTTAAACTTTCAAAACCTAGGCATTTGAAGCAATTTCATATCATCTTTACGGATCTTGAACAAGTTGGAATAAAATTGTAGGGAATTAAACAAAATTAAATGGGGATGAGCGGGTAAAGTACCATTAGTGGTAAAAGTTAACCCAATGAACATTAGGATTTAAATAAATAAACCTAATGTTAAATAAAAGGTGAATAAATGTTTTTACAAGATAAAGTTATAAAAGGCTCCAGTTAGTAAATTAATTAGGAATGTTTAACCAAGTTAATAAGAGTTAATACGTGTAGAAATAAGTAGGTTGTAACCTACTTATAATCTAATAAAACTACAAGGGCTGAATTGCGCATTCTAGAAAGTTGAAAATACAAAAGGGTGGGAAAATTAAAAACACACATAGTGTGTGTGGGGGGATTTTCTAGAGAGAGAGAAGAAAATCCTCTCTAGAGTTCAATCACAAAATCAACCAAATTGAAGATAAAATTAAGGTGGTTTCCTTGCATCATTTAAGCCTACAAATCTTAAGGTATGTGAAATTTGATTTGAAGAATTTCCTATGAAAAGGAACTTGAAGGTGGTAACCTTGAATTGGATTATATTGATAGTCTAATTAAATTGATGATGTATTTATGTTTATGAACATCATACTTGCTAGTATATGTGAAATACTTGAACATTTTAGATATTTAAGTATGTATGTTCATACATTTCATGAAGTGGGTTTTATGATATGATGAATTTGATGTCATTTTAATGTTTATGATCAGCATACTTCCTTATGTGTGAATTACTTGAACATTTTAGAGGTTTGATAAAGTGTTCATACATGCTATGAAATGGGTTTTTGACATGAAAGATGAACCTATGATTAATCGGTAAAAATGATGAACTAGAGTATGATAGTTAACAGTTCATGTTAACTTGATGTTAAAAAGTGAATAACTTGTTTGATTGAAAGAAATATGGTGAATTTTATTGACAAATTTAGCTAATACGATGGCCTAAAAATGATGACCTCTTAGTGTTTTGATAAAATGCGTATAATAAAATGTTGAACTTGTTAGTGCATTTATATATGTTGATTGGTGGTTTTACTTTTAAAAGTCAAACTGACCTATAATAGAATAAAATAAGAAATATGGTATAAAAGTCAATAAGGTGTGATGCTCCTGATGTAGGATGACTAATCTAACCATCTTGTGGATATTATATGATAGTTTGAGTCTTAACAAGCTAAGTGTGATACTAGAAAGGAATGGGTCAAGCAGGTCAAAGACGCGAGAAAACATGAATGTACGCAAGGTAAGTAAAGCTTAACCTTCTAAATAGAACCACTACTTGTCAAATGGGATCTAATCGGTGAAACAAGGTTTACAAAGAATCGGATCAATTTGTTAAGATAAGACAACATAGTGTAAGCCATAATGGGTCAAATAAGTACAATGACAAGAAGCTCACATGTTAGTGATTAAACCAAAATTTTTGAAAAGGATAGCCTATGGCATAAGCCATAACGAGTTAAATAAGTAAAATGTCAAGAAAATCACAAGTTGGTGATTAAACTAAGAATTATAAAAAGAGACCTTATGGCGTAGGCCATAACAGGTCAAAATTGTGTTTCACCACATTTTGGTGATAAACAATATATGGTTTGGTTTAGATGCCAAATGGGCAAACCCAAATAGTTAAAAGGACAAATGGGTCATATGGGTCAAATGATGAGATATTACCATTTGGACTCGATATTTAACACTTTGTCTTGTTAAGTGACATACTCACAGGTAAGCTTAATGTACGGGCATGAATTTGGGTAAACTACCTCCAATGGTAGATTTAAGAATGAATCCTTAGATCGACTGGATCCTTCCGGTAACTAAAAATGGGAGACTTGAACTAAAATGCTTAAAGTCTCACAATGGGTCGATTTGGGAAAAGCACCACACCGAAAGATTATAATGAAAAATTAAGGCTTTATTTGAAGTAACCAACCATAATTTGAGTTTTGGTTGGTGGAAATGATGAAAACATTGATAAGAAAGTAGGAGGCATGGATTAAGTGCATAATGCCTCTTAACGGGTCACTTAAGTAATAAACCCAAACTAAATAGTAGGAGCGAAATACTCAAGGAATATGGGCCCGAGTTGGGTTGTAGTTCAAAAGTGTAGAGGGATAAACCTATAAAGAATAAATTGGGTTTGCATCGAATTGGATTGGATATGGATTATAGAGGAATAGACCTCTAAAGAATAAAATTTGTTTTTCTTTGTTGTTTTATTTGCGTTTGAGCATTTAACTAAAACACTATATGTTTTTTCGTGCTTACGTTAGGATTTTACAAAGGCAGGAACCGGACGGATAGCCAAGCATGCGAAGAACCGAACACTATTAAATCGTTATTTCTTTAGAGACGTTATGCACGACAAAGTTTTTGAGTTTAAAACTTTAATATCTCTAAACTGTAAATTAAGTGCATTAATCTGTTATGTCGTTCATCTGGTTTATTAGTTAACCCAGAATCGTTAGTTATTCGTTTTATATATAAAAAATCTGGGACCAAATCGTCCGAATATCTAAGTTATTCGGTAATAATGGGATAGAGTGTTACAAAAACTGAATTCAGCAATAAAAGGAGATGTTGGTTGTGGCTTGAAAAAAAAAATTTCGTTGGAATTGCCCATTGAAACTGCCACGTTATTTACGTATTTTCTAGACCTTTTTGCTCTTGAAAAGGATAAAACGTTGTCTTGGAGATGATTAATCATCTCTGGCCCAACTAGGACAATTTTGGTTCGGGGTTGGTCCTGCTGCCTAGAGCTTGTAGCAGAGTTCTCACAGTTGTAACAACTATTAGACTTACTCTTCTCAACTTGTGTCTATTTAAACATTGATAAGAAGGGACGGACCTACCCACAATCGTGGATGGGCAGGCATACCTCTTGGAAAAAAATTAGTACGATTTTTTGTCGAAAATTCAGAGCGCACCCTTTGGATTTTTTTCAACTGCATCCCTTGGAAATTTTCAACTACACCCTTAGAAAAAAATATTAAGAACTTATAAAAAAAGTAATAAACATCGATTCTTATACGAATATAACAGAATTTATATAATTATTCTTGATTTCTTTAATACTTAAAGTATTTAACCACTTGACCAATTAACCCAATTACCCAAACACTATTATAATTTAGAAGCCCAATGAGAAATCGATTATGATTAAACCAACTACCCAAACCCAAACAAACTTGATGTTATTAAAATAACCTAACCCAACCACGCCTTACACTTCCTGTCGAACTCTCGCCCAGCAACGTGATCCCCTACGACGTAACCTAAGCAGTCCACGACCGTGCAATTTTTTTTATAGAAAATCTAAATTCCGGCCACAAGTGGAGGTTCTAATAACAAGAATCCCTTATAAGATAGGTATGTTTTGTTTATTTATTGTTTTTTTGTTTTATGTGTTGATTAGGAGAATAGAGAAGTAAAAGGGTTTAATATATTTTTTTTTTGTATCCTGAAGTTTTATTTTTTTATTTGGTTGTTCTAGACTTTTAGTGGTTTCATATTAGTGTTTTATTTAAATTTTAGTTTTTTAAATGCTTAGTTACAAGTAATCATATTTAAAACTAGCTTAATGCTTGATTTTTGAAAATGAAAATTACAAATTCTGGACTATGGTAGATGATTGTGTAAGACTTTAAGTGTTTAGTGTTGTTTTAAATGATTTTTCTGTTTTGTATGTGATAGGAACCATAAATAGGGATGTTTTGGAGAGATTTCTCAAGAGGAAAGCGCTTGAATCATCTTCCAAAATTCCCAAATACATTGATGTGGATACTCTTCATTTGGCTTCTCATGATCGCAATGTGAATCAATGAGATGAGATTAGAAAGACATACATACTAAGAGGACCATGTTAACCAAGAGGAATTGAATTCCCATAATCAATGTTTCAAGGTAATCGGTTAAGAAAATTTAAGGAAGAATGGTATGATAAAAAGGAGTATAAGGGACAGTTAGAGTATAGTTCAAAAGCGGATCATGTGTTTTGCTTATATTGCTACTTGTTTAGGGGCCAATTTGGAGATCATACAGACACATTTGTGTCTGAGGGATATAACAACTGGAAAAAACTACACGAGGTACTTAAAAATATTCATGCATAGTTAATAGTGCCCACAACAAAAGTTTCCAATTGTGTGTCAATTTAGTTAATGAAAATCAAGCGATACACACAAAATGGGACAAAAGGACCAATAAGGAGAAACATGAATATCGACTTAGATTAAGTGCTTCTACTATGCTTGGAAAAAGGTTGTTGCATGGCGGATTGGCATTTCGTGGTCATGATGAATCAAAAGATTCATTAAATAAAGGAAATGTCTTAAAGCTTTTAGAACTAGTAGGTGAAATGAATGAAGAGCTTGGTAGTGTTATCTTAGGGAATGCACTCGTGAATAACCAAATGACAAGTCTAAAAATTCAAGCGGACAATAAACATTGTTATGCTCAAGAGGTACTTAAACAAAATTTTGAAGATCTTGGTGATGACGTGTAAGTCCCGAATAATCCGAATCTAACAACGATATCAAACAATCACCAAGGATGGGCGGAATCCAAAGTTAATGATATTCAAGAAAACCGAAAAATAAGAGAAACGAGATGAACAAGAATAACACCGATTCACTTTAAACTTGCCTACCATTCTATTACTATCGAATAGCAAAACCGTCTGATACAAGTTCTTCCACCTCTCTCTCTCTCTTTCTCTCTCTCTCTCTCTAGGAATTCTATCAATGGGTTTTTCTATGGAGGCTCCTTCAAAGGTCTTCTCTAAAGGCTTATCATTAGCTTATATACCTACGGTTAACCCACTCCCTACATGGGCTTCTCTTGGGCTTGCCTAGCCCAAATGGCCTTAAGCATGTCCCAAATGACCTATAAAGGTCCAAACCTAATACAAACTAACCCAAATCAATCGCAGTTCGCTACCATAGCTCTTTTCTTCTTTGATCTTTCACTTTCAAGCAGGTAGGTTCACAGGTACTTCTTCAAATGTACTGTCATTGTCAGATGATTACCCGTACCGTTTCTTGTGACTAAGGTACATTCGATTGTTGTGATGCTTTATGGTTTGCCAGCAGCTAACACCATCTCAATCTTCATCAACCCCTATTTCTTGATTTAAATCAAGTTCTGCAAAATTCACAGAAATTCATAAGCAAACATCTCTTTGCAGCAGAGGAAAGTATCATATGAACACTTGGTACATCCAAGTACTTGTACTCGGACTTCACAATTCAATTTTCTTCATATTTTGATGATTAGTCAAATCTTCAAGAACATTTAAAATTTTAATAAAACGAATATAACACTCTATTTTGGATTTTTGATTTTGTAAAACAAGAAACTGTTTGGATTTTTGAATTTTCAGTTTTTTTAATTTTTTAAATATACGAATATAAACAGAAACGCAAATAAACTAACTCAACAGCTACAACTAACTATACAATTGCAATGGGATGAAAATCGTTCTCAGGCAGACCAATGAACATTTTTCAGTACGAACTTATTTAGGCCGGTCGATGCGATTGCCGATATGTTTGTCCTCTTAAACCTAACGCTCAACTTTCAATTTTTCGACTTCGTGATATGATTAAGGTAATATTATACTATAATACCCGTGTGTCCCATTCCATGACATACCCCCGCGATTAAGGTAAACACAACGATTCATCGTAGTAGTTGAGTATATTGGTGAATAGGTCAGTACATCGTACAATAGAGTGACCAATAAAATGTCTGACGAGGGTTAGGCAAATACCTTATACCGTACATATTTAGCTTTAAAAGCACACGAAATTCTCTCGTTATGAGATATTCTTCCTTTAAGGTTTTGGCCCTTTTGGCTCATTAGGATATCCTGACTATGCCTAGGTTTGCATATAATCTAGATGCAACAGAAGGACAACCCTTATATCCCGGATGACTCACCAGTATAAAGACCCAAAACCTCAGACGTTGGCTATCTATCAACGCATGATTTTAGACCATAAAATTATACGCCGATTGTATGTTACCCACATGATACATAGCTCGTTATGGTTCTATCACATAGTATCTTTTATCACTTTGAGCGTCAAGTCTATCGACATACCACATTAAATCCTAGTCTTTTAAGCTATGACACCTAACATGTGTTTGTCAAACCCTTTAACATGAACATTCATTTCATTTCCCATTTTATGCAATAAATCTTTTTGGATTTTTTTTTTTGTTTTTCAAATGTTTTTGGATTTTTCTGTTTTTCAAATGTTTTTGTATTTTTCTTATTTTCTCCCCCTAAAATAGTGCATATGTACATATATGTTCCTCTTCCCCCTTAAATTTGTGCATCACACTTTATGCACAAATTTACCTAACAATGAAGACGTATGTACAAAATTATAAACGAAAGAAAATGAAAATCTTTTTGTTGTTTTTGCATAACCATTCCATCATCAGAATGAAGACTAATCAGCGTCAAAACTAAAGCATGAAATTTAAATTATACGTTTTCGCTGATCTTATCTTACCTCATCTCCTCCAAAGGAAACATATCATCTGTAAAAAATTGAACTTTTTGCAACAGTGAGATGTTACCCTTTTTATTTCTTGGACAACCACTGTCAACATTCCAGAGATTGTCAACAGCTCCTCCTTGGTTGTCCCTAAAAAATAAGAAGATTAGTAAGACATTGGTACCCAGGCCATCGTGGTCCTGGGTATTCCTGATGCATCAAAATAAGATACTTCATTTAAACACAAGTCCCCTTTCGTTTCAAGAATTGGAGATGTTGCTGCTTTTTGTTTTGCTTTCCAATTTTGTTTAGGCGTTTCTAATTTCTTTGATGCCTTTGGCAAAGCAGTTGGCTTTTCAACCTACTTATTTTTCAAAACTTGTGTAGGTTTCAAAGCTTGTTTTCTTTTAGCTTTAGCTGCATTCCAATCCCCTTCAGATAGTTTAATCTTAGGATTCACATTCTTCATTGCCTTAGGTGATGATACCTTCATCGGCTTGGAATGATAGTTATCCTTTGGTGTAACCTTCTGATTTTAAGCATAATGCAGAACATGGGGACAATGTGTGCAATTTCTTACAACGTGACCCGTAATGCCACAGTTGTAGCAAGTTTGGATTTTCATAGGAGACATTCTGAGCAGCTTGATTTGCTCTTGCACGTCCTGAAGGACAGACCAGTTCTTTCTGTGATTGATTCTTATGCACTTCTTTTGCTGACGAAGATGAGTTTGGGTGCTTGTATTTGCTGCTTGCAGAAGTCTTGTTGCTCTAAGCACCATTCTTCGTCTTTCTTTCCTATTTAGATTTGTCATTCACCTTGCTAAACTTCTTGTCAGAACAGTTAAAAGCATATTCTTCACTTTTGCCTTTATTGTAGACTTTACAAAAACTGTTTGTGAACCATGAGCCTTTTGAAAACTATTACTGCCCATTGAGGACCTTGGAAAGTGTGACTATCTTTAATGTTTAGACTTCTCCTTTCCTCGTCCTGGACCTGCTCGTTTTGTCTTCTTTTGTTTGCTCTGAACCTTTGTAGCACTAACAAAAGGTTCCGATTGTTTGGTTTGCAAAATGGGAGCCTTGTTCATGTCAGTTCTCACTTCATCAGCTTTGATAAAATTAGAGAGTCCTAGTTTATCGGATGAAAGACCAAACACTTTAGGTGAATCTTTAGAAGACTCATCAGGCACTCTTGTGTAGTTGTGATTATATGGTGGGAAAACCTGATTGAATCCCAAACCATTTCCCTTGTTCGCTTTGTATGCCAGCTGCACATTGCACACATCTTGAACTACCTTGCTGGATCTATCAAACTTCTTTATGTTTACTTCACTTTGTTGATACTCTCTAGTCAGGAGCTCTAGCTCAGCTCTCACAGACTCAAGTTCCATGTTTTTCACATTGAGATTATGTTTGTAATCATGGACCCATCATTGCTGTTGGTTTACGTCCAAATGGAGCTGAGCGATATCCTTCTTTTATGCTTCAACCTTTTCAGTAAACAACTTGTTGCTTTGTCTAAGGCTGATGCGCTAAGCCATTGCACTATTGTAATCATTAGCCATATTAGCATTGAGTGCCCTGAGTTGTGCAACCTTATTCCTGCAATGTTGAGTATACAAAAGATAGTTGACCATGTCAAAGAGCGATTTTGGTTTATCATGTCAAAGATAGTTGACCATGTTGAGTATACCAAAGATAGTTGACCATGTCAAAGAGCGATTTTGAGTTTGGGCTTGGGCTGCTGGGCTATTGATTCCCGCTTACTGGGCTTGAGGTTTCTATTTGGCAACTTCATCCAGATGAGATTCTATTGATTGTGCGTATAGATCTTAGTTTTATTGTAAATGATCCCATAACCAAAAAACAAAAGAGTCCCTGTCATCACCTAGAAAAGTAAACGCATCATATAGTTAGCAACAGGATCAACATTGTAGTTCCCTATGAACTCATTCAGCTTTTTTATCACTCGATCCCACAACCTACCAGCACTATCCATAACGTTCGGTATTGATTTTGAGCCTGGGGTGCATTGTTGTTATCGTCAGTTTGGGTAGTTTGGGTCGGTTGGCTAAAGACAATGTTCGGATTAGCATACGGATTTGGATTACATACTGGGCTGAGAACTGTCTTCGAGTACTGAGCTAGGGCTGTATACATCTTTTGATAACCAAAACCGTACTGTTAAAAACGTTAAAAAATGTCCGAAAACTGTTTTTACCAAATTATACCGTTTGACTAATCTCGAAATTACGAATCCAATGATATATAATGTCAAAGGCATCAGCAGCAATTTGGAACAGTGTATTCGAAATGCTAGTTCGAAATGACAACCCGAAATGTCAATCCTAAAAGTTGCCCGAAATGACTGTTGGTATGATCCGAAATCAGTTTGGTTTATCCGAAATGCTTGAATATGATCCGAAATTCAAGAATATGGTCTGAAATCCTTGAGAAAGATCCGAATTCTATCCAAAATTCAACAGATTTATCCAAAATTCAACAGATTAGTCTGAAATCAATCCGAAATTCAACAGATTTATCAGAATTCTATCCGAAATTCAACCAAAAGATCTGAAATCCTTGAATGTTTATCCCAAATTCTTAACTAATGATCCAAAGTGCTTGATTTTTGATATGAAATGCTTGTTTTTCTGCGGAAACCGAACAAAATCAGTGTGATATCAGATCTAAGCATGGAAAATAGGTTCAACAGGCTCTAATACCAATTGTAAGTCTCGAATAATCCGGATCTAACAACGATATCAAACAATGACCAAGGATGCGCAGAATCCAAACTTGATGATATTCAAGAAAACAAAAAAATAAGAGAAACGAGATGAACAAGAATCACACTGATTCACTTCAAACTTGCATACGTTCTATTACTATTGAATAGCAAAACCGTCTGATACAAGTTCTTCCACCTCTCTCTCTCTCTAGGAATTCTATCAATGGGTTTTTCTATGAAGGCTCCTTCAAAGGTCTTTTCTAAAGGCTTACCCTAGAAATGACATGACATTAGCTTATATACTTAGGGTTAGCCCACTCCCTACATGGGCTCCTCTTGGGCATGCCTGGCTCACATGGCCTTAGGCATGTCTCAAATGACCTAAAAGGTCTAAACCTAATACAAACTAACCCAAATCAATCCCAGTTCCCTACCATAGCCTGTTGCGTATATTTGATGCGTCAGCCTCACACTTCTGGGACATAACATGATGTTTGTTCTTTATTAGTTGATGCGTCATGTGATGTATCCAAAAAGGAACAAATGGCGGTTGTTATTTGTTATGTTGATAAACTTGGGATAGTTAAGGAACGTTGTATTGGGCTTGTTCATGTCAAGGAAACAACCACATTAACACCAGAATCAGCTACTAAAGATATATTTGCACATTATGGGTTGAGTTTGAAAAGGATTAGAGGCCAAGGTGATGACGGGGCAAGTAACATGTCGGTGAGTTTAGTGGCTTAAGGGCTCTAATTTTAAAGAAAATGTTTTGGCTTTCTATATTCATTGTTTTACACACCAACGTCAACTAGTTGTTGTGGCGGTTGCTCATATACACACACCTATTTAGAGAGTTTTTTTAAATGATAACATGTTTAACAAATGTCGTTTGTGCATATTCCAAACGACAAGATATGTTTCATGAAAGCCAAAAAAGTAATTTGGAAAACATGGAAAACATCCTTTGTATTGGAAGTAGGTTGAATCAAGAAATGACACTTTCAAGGCCTGAAGATACACGTTGGAATTTACATTACAAAGATGCTTTCCTATTTGATTACTTTATATCCAAACATTATGGAAGTTCTTGGATGGCTTGTAGAAATGGGTCAAACTCTTCCTTGTAGTAGACAAGCAGACAGGGTTTTAGAGGATATGAAAAAATACGACCTTGTATTTTACGTAACCTGATGGAGCATATTATAAAAATCACACACTCATTATCCCAATGTCTTCAAAGAAAAAAGCAAAACTTGATGAATGAAGTTAAATTGGTTTCTTCCACCAAAAACCAACTTGAAAATATCAGTTGGAAGGTTTTAATGAGTTCTTGGAGAAGGTTAACTCTTTTTGTGAAAAGTATGAACTTGAGGTGAAAAAATTGGATGATGAATATATTAACCCAAGGTGGCTAAGTAGAAAAACAAACATCACAAATCGACATTATTATGACTATGATTGCTTTAATGTTGTTCTATATTTATAAATTAAAGAATTTGGGAACCATTTTAACGAGGTAACATCGGAATTACTTGTTTGTATGAGTTGTTTGAGTCTGTGTAATACTTTTAGTTTGTTTGACATTCTAGATATACTAAAACTAGCCAAGATGTATCCATATGATTTCGATGAGGCTAATAAAAGAAGGCTTCTAGTTAAACAAACTTAGATGGTTTATCAAGTCTTGTAAAGTTAATGGTTTCAACAAAGATTCACCAATCATTTACATTGGTGTATCGTTTATTGAAGTTTGTTCTCGTATTACCCGTCACAACCACAACCACAACCATTGAAAGATGTTTCTTAGCAATGAATAACGTGAAGATCGACTTGCATAATCAGATTGGTGCTGAGAATTAAGTGATAGTTGTACATGTTATATAGAGAAAGACTTGCTTAAGAAAATATCTCTGGATGATATTTTCAATAGATTTGAAAACATTAAAACTCGTAGGGCACAATTTTATATATGTTTGTAATGACGTTTGACATGTTTTTAATGATTATATTAATTTTAGTTTGGTGTTCTTCTGTTTTACAGGACCCGACCCAATCCGACCTGCTATGAACCGAATTTTTTTTATATAGCTAGGGGCCTAAAATCTTTGAAAATATTTCACATCCTCTAGAAAAAATTCTTGGGTCCGTCACTGTTAATAAGTGGGTATGGGAACTAGATTGGTCTAGTTTGTTCCAGGTTAGAGTATTAAAAAGAGTATCCATGTTTCTAACAACATCCAACCTTCGTTTGCTATTGTTTGGAATAATCGGGTGCCAAAAATAGTTGGATTGCTGCTTTTGAGAGTGGAGAAAGAAAGCCTTCTGAAATTGGTGTTTTTGCCTTCAAGGAACATACATAGCTTTGATGATAAATGCATGTTTTTTGGTGATTACGGTAAAGTTGTGAGCACATTTTTTTTCTTGTCATAATACCCAAATAACATGGCAAGTAATTGCAAAATGGGGTATTATTACTAGCTTCTATGCATTCAGATTTAGAAAACTTTTGGTTATGGATTCTTCATGTAAAGGCTCAAAGAAAAAAAAGAAAACACTCTGTTGTCATCCTTATTACCATTAGGAGGATGAGAAACGAGGTGGTGTTTAATCGAGTTCTGATTTCAGTGTCTAAGGTGATTGAGGAGGTTAAAGTTTTGGGTTTTCTTTGGAAACTGAATAGCTGGAAAGAGGTTCTATCACTTGGCTTTAAAAAAGTAATAATATTCAAAAGCATTCAAAAAAGACAAAAAGGTTTCCAATATGCGAACATAGTTTGATAAGAAATTATAAAGCGCTTTACTATTGAGGTACAAACATTGTATCTTTTCAATTTTCAAATTATATTATATTTACTTTTAAGAAAACCACCTTATTTAAAAAGTTCGTTTGTTATATATTGTAATTGGGTTATTCCTTGTGAACTTCACAGAATTAGACCATTTAAATTGTGTATATAACAAATGTAAAATAAAAAGACTACCTAAACTTACCGAGCAACTAAAATTAATTTATATTAATATAATTAGGTCATTAAATAAAATAAAAATAAATATTTTCAAACGTTATGTTTTTTTATAATTGTTTTGTATTAATAGTTGTAGTTGAGATAAATTTTAACTTAATTGACAAAATTTGTTAAAAAAACATGTATTAAACAATGTTTATTGACATAGTAAAGGAGTCTATAAAAATATTTAAAATTAAGTCATAATTATTTACTATTAAATATGTTATATTATAAATGTTAGATTTGACTATTAAAATAAATCTATTTACATATTTTTATAAAAAATGTTAAAAAGAAAATATCACCAAACCCAAATTATAACAAACATTTTACTGTGTTAAAAAATGAAATAAATTTATGAAAAAATTCAAATGCACCAATGTGAAAGAAATAACACCAACAAGTCTTAAAAAAATTTCATCAAAAATCACATATAACGAAACACACCACTTCTCCATCTTTGGAATCAAAGTTTTCTAAGTCTATTAGCCTCGGCTTCATCTTTTTCATCTCCAATCCGACGTTTTGTTAAAGAACAATTTAGTGAGTTGTCTACCCCATAGACTTCACGAAGGTTACGCTTAACTTCAGTGGAAGATGATAATTTCTGATTACTATGAATAGCATAAAATATATGCATTGAATTGTCTCTAGTATAATACACTTCATCGTACAAACAAATACATAAACATAGTTTTAAAAAAAGGTAATCAAAACTATATAAAAACTTAAAAAACATATGATATAACCTTACAAAACTCGGGAGGATTAGATTGAAGTTCTGGCATAGCAACACCAAATAATTCTGATATGGTTTGAGAATCCCTCCGGAATTGAACACTTACAATATATAAGTAAAATCTGAATACATAAGATGTTGAAATAGTTTTAGTGACAAAGTTGTAAATAAAAATTACCTCACCTTGTGTTCTTAAGAGTTATTTTGCGAAATTCTTGAGAATCTTATAGGCTTCATAATTAAATAGGGTCAAAATCACTATACCAATACAATCTTACACGTGAATGGATATCTTGAATTTGTTTACGTTACAAAGAAATAAATTGTGAATGGTTAAATTTTGTTGGTTTTTCTAATAAAGTATAAAATAAGTAAAATTGTAACCGAGGAATTGAGAAATTTCAACACCTTCACATACACGATTGGTACAAACCAAACCTTTATATCTTCCACGTCACCTAAACCATCATCCTTTTCAATTGTCTTAAATGTTTACTCGACACGGAATTTACAATGGTTGCAACCTTTATAATACCGTATCTTATCATTGCAAATGGCAGAAATTATCCTAATAACCAAGACCTTCTTTTCTAATAAAAATATAACAAACCAAATACTAAGGCATCATAAATTAAAAAGTGTATGCAAAAAAAAGTATACCACATTATGGTACAGAAAAAAGCTATAAGAATAAAATCAGTGTTGTTAAGGAATTCATCCTCAACGCTTAAAATAACATACGACCCAACTTAGTCAATAGATGCTGATGTTGAAGATAGTTTCTCAATACACCTATATATTTATTAATGTGTTTTAACTTAAGCAAAACAAAATTGTAGTCATGTTCATAATGACTGATAATGTCATTTGTTAGTCTGAAACAATTTTAGTATACCTTGTCTTAAATAAATTAATTTATTTAAGATCATAGTTGATGAACAGTCTACTAACATCAAATGTGTTAGAAACACGTCGTTTACCTACATTAAAAATGTAATCAATTTAAACATCAATGAAATACAAAATGGTATTTAGAATTTATAACCTGTTATAATAAAAATATTTTTTTTTGACATTTACATTACTTAATAAAGTATTGTATATTTTACATTTGATTTGATTAAAAGATAACATATTCAAATACTTAATTGAGGAAAAAGACTCTAAAATTTGAATGTGAAATTGTAATATATCAAGTAATATGTATTTTAATAAAAAATATTTTTAATAAAATATTAGTTTCATATAATATAAAATCTATGTTTTATAATTAAAAGCCAGTAAAATAATATGAAAACAATACACAATACTAATCAAGTTTCCACTTTCTTTCAATTAAGTAACGTTATCTTTTTAGCAGGTTATAATAATGACGTACAAGTTCACGTGGATATATAGTTGATGATATACATTTTAACTACTGATAATTTAAAAATTTTGGGTCAACCAACCCTCATAAAAGATTTGTTTGTTAAAAATGAGTTTGTTAAAAATGAGTGTTTCCCAAATAAATTCCTATATGTTCATCGAAGATCAAATCAGAAATTAAATCCTTATAAAAGTGTTTTTTTATTGATCAGTTGCTTCCAAATCAAATCAATTGTTAATGGATTATTGCAAATCAATTTTTTGCAAACCGATTCTTGCAACCTGATACTTGCAGATCAATTCTTTCGAACCGATTTTTTAAAACAGATGCTCGAATATGAGTTTCACGAAGTATTTCCACTGTATTCCATGTGTATATATAATCTTTTTGAAATTATTTAGGGTTTCGAAATGACTCCGACAATGTATTAAAAAGCCATGTCCTCAATCCATGTAAGCATTAAAAATTTTAAAAATAAAATGTTACCTGACACGTCATCAGTGTAACCTGATAACCTACTAATTACACATAATTAGAACAACATATGAAAGTTGAGTGATTTTAGAGAGACAAAAAAAGTTTGAGTCATTTTAGTGAAACATATATGAAAATTGCCTATTATTCTACAAAGTTACACCTAAAATAATAATTTGATTGGTCTTAATTTTTTCCATAATTATATTACATCATAATTAAATCTTTTATATTCGGCAGTAAACAAATAAAATAAGTTTTGGTTATAAGGTTGTTTAAATCGTAAGTTAATAAATGATAGTTACAAGTTAAAAAATAATTAAATTGATTTAGAAATCTTCCATAAATAAACATATTTCAAATTTCAAAAATATACGTAACTAAATATGGTAATTATTTAGACAATGTAATAAATATAGTCAAAAAAAGAGACAAAAAAGAATTATTAACTTTCTCATTATAAATCATTAAACATGTAGAAATAACAAAATCTAAACATAACATAAGAATATTGAAAACAAATATTAATTGTTGATTTAAAACCTAAAACGTCTCATTAGTTAGAAAATCTATTTATTTACATATAGTTAACAACAATTTAGGAAATTTGGATCTACTCCCCATAAGGCACATTTCTCCTCATAGGTCGGATGCAAAATCACTAATATTATATGTGAAAGAACATACTAAAAAGTCATATTATACATATTATAAGAATACTCAAGCTTAGTAAAGTAAATATAAAAAAGAATAATATAAAATACCAAGTAGAACGATTCTGAATCATCGGTAAATTTAAAGAAACTCGGATTCATCTTCTTTGAATTCATATTTGTAGAAAATCTGTCATAACAATTAAAAATTCATTATATAATAACAATAATAATAATATAACAACAACAACAATCAATTATTAACAATTGTAAGCATAAATCA
Organism: Scalesia atractyloides; assembly: GCA_947069175.1. Lineage (NCBI taxonomy): Eukaryota > Viridiplantae > Streptophyta > Magnoliopsida > Asterales > Asteraceae > Scalesia > Scalesia atractyloides. The sequence goes on along the minus strand of CAMTDV010000012.1, from coordinate 53,357,504 downwards.
TCAAAAATGTAGCTGAAGTGTGAATATATTGCATTTACTGCAGAATCGCTAATTAAAACTATTTTTCATTACTTTAAAAAAGTCAATAATTAAAGTGTCAATATTTTTCATCTTTAACAACTATGGATTAAAATTTAAAATATCTAAACCTAAATATTGTAATTATTTAAAAAATTCTTGAATGCAAACAACAATTAATGAAAAACATGAACAATCTATAAAAAAGAAAACAATAAATCTAGACAAAAAATTAATGAAAAACATGAACAATATAAAAAAAGAAAACAATAAATCTAGAAAAAAAAATGTTTTGATAACATATACACAAACTCTAAATATTTTTATACAAAAATTCAAAAAATCCATACGAAAAAAAACCTTTTATATGTTAACATGAGAAGATCATCAAACATGTGCTAACAACTTAAACCGCATAAAATCTATAGTTTTTTTATTTTAGAAAAATAATAGAGCTAAAAATCCATAAAAAAAACCTTGAAAAACACCTTTAAACCTATTAAAATTAAAATCAGTAACAATGTAAGTGCACTTGTTGATGAAAATGATGGAGTCTACACTATGAAGATTCTTCAATAAGTGAATAGTTTACGCTTTGAATCTGTCCGATTCTGTAAGAGTGTGTATCGGAATATACTGTAAAGTCGGACACCACCTAGTTAGTATATCTTGAAGGTAGTCTAAATTTGTTAGTGTGGACTTGTAGTCCGAATATGTAATTGTGGACATGTTGTCTGATATGTAGTGTCTGAATTTGTTAAGTTACAAATTCAGACTAAGCTTTGTTTGTCAGGACTATGTGCCCGACCTTATGTACTTGTATTTATACTCTTGGTGAATGAATGCAAGGCATGACTTATTGAGATTTATCTTTCTCTGCAAGCAAAACCCTAGCTATTATGTGTTCTTGTGCATGTTGGTAATCTGTGAATACTTTGTGGATTCACATATTGTCAATCATGATCTTTGTTCTTCTACTCCTTCTATATCGTGACGTTTGCAGCGGTTTGCATAACGTGGTGGATTCCTCGCACCGCGTGAGTTGGTGGTTCGTGTTTGTGATCCTATTCGGGTGTTGGAGGTCCATTAGGTGGTATTAGAGTATGGTTACCGATTCGGAATGGTCTAACCACCTTCCAAATCACAATTGCTCTTGATTTGATGTTTGTTTCCGCCAAACATCATGGAGACATGAAGATTCTGTAGAAAACTTGAAGAAATTGAAGTTGTTCGTCGACTGAAATGGTTTTCTTGTTTTCCAAGTTGTTGTAGATTTGAGGTTTGATCTAAAATTGCTTTGTCCGAGTTTAAGAATCCTGTTAGAAGGTCCGAATATAGTCTACCCAAATTTTTATTATTGTCCAAACTTGTTCATTCCGTATTTATTAATGACCTAGTGTGAAGTCACACTAGGGAAATAAATTTGGAAGATGGTTACTGGGATATTAGTCCGAATTTGGACTTTTGATCTTGTCCGAATCTGAAATCCATTACTATGTCTTAATCTGTTTCTAAATACTCTGTCTGAATTTGGTCAAGTCTTTTATCCGAATTTGCTAAAGTCCTTTATCCGAATTTGCTAAAATCTCAATTCGAATTTGTGAGGATTATAACCCTATCCGAACTTGTGAGTTTTAATTGAGTCTGAATTTGTTAAGGTTCCTTGTCTGAATTTGTGTGTCCATCTCTATCTGAATTTGCGTTTCTAAAGTCAGAGTTTATTCTATCAGAGTTTAATTTGGAATTTTTGAGTTAAATTCGGTTTCTAGATTCTCTTATGTACGGATTTGGTCCGTACTTGAGTTTTCGGACAATTTGGGGCTTTTATCGGGTTTTCGAAGAGAAATGAAGGTGAAGTGAATTGGACTTTGAAAGTTTACAAAGACAAATGGGGAGTAAAAATTAGAATATCCTATTTTCTTTGTTAATTTCTAAAAGCTCATGGTGCGACAATGAATGAAGTCAAAGGTCCAAGTCAAAGAAGTCAAAAGTCCAAGTGTGATGCATGTCTGAATTTATGAGTTAAAATCGGACTAGAGGTGTCCGAACTTGTAGTAATGGTTTGTCCGAATTTACTTTTTAAATTCGGATGGGTATGTTCTCAGGATATAATGTATAAGGTCCGAATATGTTAGTTATATTCGGACTTAGTCTGTCAAGACTTATATAAGTCCGAGTTTGTGGTATCCGAACATATGTTTGTCCGGTTTAGTCCCTAGTCTATATATATGTGTTGATAGGTTAGATTAGGGTAACTCTCACAAACTCCTATAATCCTTCAATAATGTGTGCACATTCTAGAGAGAGAGTGACTATGTGTTAGTGGGAGAGAGCTAGGTTTAGATCTTAGTGTTATAAACCAGCTTGTAGAAGATGTATACTCGTTCGGTTTGTAATTGTGTGTTGATTGACTCATTAATAAAGAGGTTCATCTTCTACATCGTTCTATCTTTTACGTTTTTGATATATCCCGTCTTGAATCGAGGGCAGTGGATATTGTTCGTCGTCCATCTAAGGGGTCCCAGGGACTTTCAAACAACATGCAACAAACCTGCTATGTGGTTTGAAGATTCGCCTTTCGATTGATAGTTCAGATTTAGGGTTTCACCATAAAAGATCAAAATAAAAATATTAGTAACTTTGACTAATGTTGAACAACCAAACATAACACACAAACAACATACCTATGATTTTGTTCGCATAATGAAGAAGATGAGGCCGAATATGTCGGTTTTAATTTAAATAACAAAAAAGTATACAATCAAACATCAACAACTTGGATTAACAGAAAATCAATACATAAACAACACAAATATATCATATATCTTAATTCTTTTCGATCCGATCTGAAAGATAGTAAAAAAAGAATATTATTAACAAGATTCAAATCAATGTTTTTAGAAACTAATAGTCTACATGATCAAAACGATGACATACCAAAAGAAATTAATGAATCAACAACTTACTTCGATCTTGAAATATTATTAATATTCTTCAAAAGCGGAAAAAAGAAGTTATGTGTGAGAGAGAGAGAGAGAGAAAAAGAAAAGAAGTTGTGTAGATATGGAATGATATTATGATATCAATAATTGATATGTTTTAATTTATAGTATATCCGATTAAGTGAATTCGGGTGAACCAAATCATAAATCTGACCTGAATACAATTTGGATTCCGCCTCCACATGGCCTAGAATTCACCTTGAGGCTCCAACACAACATGCCAAGTGTCCTAAATCTATCTTATTTATTATATTACTAGGCTATAGACTCGCATATTACACGAGTTTATACAATAGAAACAATATAATTATATAATCTTAAAAAACTTATATAACTAATGGCCTATATTAATTAGTGACGAAACTTTATATAAATAATTTTTTATTACCATATGATAGTTGACACCACTAACTTGAATATATCACAAAACCGACCCATCTTAATTGGTAACTCTGAAAATACCATAATAGCTGTGCATTACAAAGAATACTGAAAAACATGTAATACACAAATTTATTTATTATTAATATGAATGAAATTACGTCTTATGTAACATATAACAGTGTATAAAAATTAATACTATTTTTTATCAGTATGTATCTTTTAAATATAACTTTTATTTAAAATAAATCTCTAAGACCTCAATCCTTTTTATAAAATTCATCACGTGAGTTGTTCTTTTTCTGTTTATTTGGTAAAAAGAAAATATTATTGGTATGACATAAATTATATTTGTTATTCTTACTAATAATTGTTATGCAGATTTAATTAATAAATAGTTATCGTAAAGTTATAATATAAGTTATACATGATGAATAAAACTTTTTCATTATTAAAGGTTAATTGATTATGTCACAAATGGGTATAAAACGAAACTAATATATTTCTTAGCTCTATTAAATTGAAAACACATTTATTAATCATAATTCAGTGTAGCTACAAACCTTAATGTTATCTCATATATAAAACTTCAAAACAAAGTTCTCTCCATTTATATTTTAAAACAATGTTCAATAAAATTTTAGTTTTTTTGTGAGATAGTTCTCTGATTATTTGCTCTTTTTAGCTTTTATTTATATGTTAGAAAAGCTCATATATCAATTTTATATATAATCTAGGACATGGATAACAACTTTTTTGTAATTTAAAAATTTTTATTTTAAAAAGTACTAAAATCATAATTTTTAAAATTATAGATCATTTATGTATATTTTTAATCATAAATTAGAATTAGATATTATTTATTATATATTACTAATTACTTAAAGATTAAAATGTCATGTGTCTTTAATTGGAAGAAAGATTAGAGAAGAGAATTCAATGTGACTTTAAATGTAATTGTTTATTAGTATTAGATTAGATATAGATTTTATTTTATTTGAGATTTTCAAAAACCAAATATAAAACTTTAAACAATTATGTTTTTCCTTTTATAGATTATTGTCAACGTCAAGAAAAAAAGAAAACAAAATTTAAGCAAGGAAACAGATGGATAATAATTATTGTCATAGCATATATCAATTTTATATATAATCTAAGACATGGATAACAATCTTTTTGTAATTTAAACTATTATTTCAAGAAGTACTAAAATCCTAATATTTAAATTTATAGATCATTTATGTATATTTTTTAATCATAAATTAGAATTAGATATTAATTATTATATATTATTAATTAATTAAAGATGAAAATGTCATGTGTTATTAATTCGAAGGAAGGTTAGAGGAGAGAATGCAATGTGACATAAAATGTAATCGTTTAGTAGTATTAGATTAGATATAGATTTTATTTTATTTGAGATTTTCCAAAACGAAATATAAATATGAAACTTTAAATAATAGTATATTTAAGAAAAAGTAATAATTATTTTTTTTCCTTTTATAGATTATTGTCAACGTCAAGCAAAAAAAGAAAGAAATTTTTTACCCATCTGTGTTATGAATTTATGACAGTCTGTTGGTAAGGGGATATAGTTCCTAACTAAGTGTTTGTAGGTTTAAATCATGTAAAGAGTAGGTAAGATGATTTTAGTCGTTCAAAAAAGAAATTTTTTTTTTATGAATTTGTTAAATTATCATATTATCATCTAGTAAACGGGTGTTGCCTAAATTGGTTAAGAATAACTCTAGAAAATAGAGATGACATGTGATATTTCTTGTTAGGGATGTGCAATAACCAAATCGTTAAATGAACGGACCGAAAACCGAACTGAAATTAGTCGAAATTCGGTTATCGGATATTTTTTGTACCATCGGTTAACCAAAACTAATCAAACCGAACCGAAACATTTATATTTTCATATATTTCTAGTCTTTATACTTCCATTTCATGTTTTATACGTTCATTTCGTATATTTGTACATTTGTTTTATTTATTTATACCTCCATTTCATTTACTTATACATCCATTTCATTATTTATACACCATTTCATGTATTTATACATTTATTTCATATAATTATATCTTCATTACATGCATTTTTAAGCAAAAAAAAATTAACCCTTGTTTGATTTGATTATTAACTGAAAATCGAATCGAACCGAAACCGACGAATTAACCGAACCAATTAACCAATAACTTCAGTTACTGTTACGATTAACGCTAATAACCGAACCGAACCATGCATGCCCCTATTCCTTTTAACTAGGATTAGATGACATTTAGGTCCTAAAACACAAGCTCTCACCATTTAATTTCTCAAAATACAATAAAAAAATCTATCATAAAAAATTTCAGCATACAAAACCTAGTACAACAAAAACATAGCGAAATATATATATAAATATATATCACATAAAAATGTTTGGTTAAAAAATGTTATACAACAAAGAAAATACAACACAATTTTTAGTTTCTTTTGATTTTTTTAGGTATCAATATGGTACTCAAATTAAAAATAAAAAGATGCTAGATTTTATGTTGCATATATAGTAGTGAAAATGTATTGTACAATTTTGCTTAATACACGCTGTGAAAATATAACATGCATGATTAGGTGTTTTACCCCATGCGTGATTTCTTATTTTATACATACGTGATTAGGGTTTTTGAATTTTATAACGTGCGTAATTTCATCTGGTACACTTAGTACATTAAAGAATATTATACGTTAACCAACCCCGATATATATATATATATATATATATATATATATATATATATATATATATATAAACAAACTCTTTTCATTAAAAATTACATTTTTATTAATAAAAATATCTTTTTTATAAAAAAAGTCACGATTTAACTATAAAAAAAAATTTAGCATTTAGTTTCGAGGTTTAGATTTAGGGTCAGCATTTAGCTTAAGGGTTTAGTCTTTTTACCCTTTTTTTGAGGGGGGGGGGGGGGGGTGGTGTATAGGTTTTTGTGTGGTGTTGGAGTGTGCGGTTCATTTTTGTTTTTTGCATTCATATTGGTTTTTATGGTTCTTGATAAAGTTGGTTTTCACATGAACCCTACCCTATATGTGTATATATATAGGGGATGGATAAAATGAAAACCCATTTAAGTTGAAAAAACTCAAGAAACCCTTGTAAAAACCCTATGTAACATTTTTATTTTTTCTAAAAAAATAGAAAATGTAACATACATATATTTGAATATTTTATATAAAAAATAGGGAATGTAATATTCATTCATTGTTTTTTTTTAAAATATAAAAATGTTACATAGGGTTTACTGGGTTTTTCAACTCAAGTGAGTTTTCTTCATATATATATATATATATAATATTCTTTCAAAGTTTTAAAAAGTCGACTAAAAACACTTTGTTTTTCGTACACGCTGATCTAATATAAATAAGCCTCAAATAACATATTTTATAAATTTCTCTAGGAAAATTTATAAAGAGAACCATGTTTAGTAAAGAAACTTCATTGTAGCTTCCTTGTCACATACAATAAAATAAACCTTCATTGTAGTTGTTAAATGTAAGTATTTGTTTATTTTTATGTTATTTTTCCATATATTTCACATTTTATTTTAAATTTTTTTTCTAGTGTTCTCTAAAGAGCTTTAAAATAAAATGAAAATCCTAACAAGCCAATGAAATTAAGATTGGAGGTAGATTGGAACTCTCAACCAAATCTATCTGTAAATATTTTTATTTTGTTATTGTGTGTGTTATTTTTGCAATACTCTCGCATGTTTTTTTTCAACAGTTTATATTTCAAACAGTTTATGGTATCAAACATACCAGTCTCATTGTTTAGTGCATCCTTAATATTTTATTATTTCTATCTTTATTTTGTTTACGATTATTTGAATTATCTAAAACAAAATAAATTATTTATTTATCATTAAATTCGTCTAAATTTTGTTGAAGTGTTAATGTGGTGTTGCTTCCTTTAACTTAAGGGTTTGTACCCTACCAAAGGCGGATTTGATGTAAGTTAAGTCGTTAGAAAAACTGATCATTAAAGGTTAGTAATTAAAAGAATTATTTATTTAATTATAAGAACTAGTCTTAAGCACCCCGTGTTGTGGGGTGGGGCGTAAAACGTGTTACCTGTGTTGCAAGGCCGAGGAGCATAAAACGGTGCGAAGTAGCGACCGAACTACGATCAAAACTGGCAAAAATGTAAAATGAAAACACGAATTTTTAACACCAAGTAACTCACGTGACGTATAAACTACAAAAAATCGTGCTAAATAGCAAACGAAAGAAAAAACAACTAAACAACTAAGGAACCAAATGTGACCACAAACACTACGTTGCCTAATTTTGTCATTAGGGTTTTTGTCATTAGGCGCTTTGCCTTATTTCCAGTTTGAGGTTGAAGGACTGATAATAGGGAACAACCTCAACTTTTCAATCCTTCTATTTCGTCTAGCAAGGATTCAGTTGGCCATCCATTAAATTGTTCCTTATCAGCATCATATAGCTTTTAAAGCTTCTACCTTTTTGTACTCTTCTGTTAGAATTTGTAGGATTTGGTTATCATCCTTCCCTTGATTTCTTTCAAGAACCATTCTTTTGGCCTGCTTTTTCTTCAATCCCAAATATTCTTCAATATTGGCTGAGTAGCAAGGCTTGCAAATGGTGTTGGTGATGTTGGGATAGAGGTTGTGGAGATTTTGGTGGTGGAAATTTTGGTAGGTGATTGGATAGGTAAGGTAATCACTTTTCTTTTTCTTGATTGTGGAATAGGTGGGGTTGATTTGATTAGTGGTAGTGTGGTAGCATCTCTTGACCTTTTTGAAATACCAACAAATGTTTGAGTAGTAGTGGTTTGTGATGGAGTAGATGTTTTAATGGATGTATCAGTGGTTTGAGTAGAGGGTGGAACAGTGGTTTGAGTGATAGGTGGAACAATGGTTTGAGAAGTCTTAGCCTTTTTGGCTAGATTTGCAGGTGGAAGCTTTCTCAGGCTATCAGCACTCTCCCCCTTTTTGGCATCATCTTCACGATGTCTGGGAGTTGGAGTAGCACCTGTTGCGTGAAGGAGATAATCTTTTATCGCTTTGATTTATGCTTGTGTGTTAGAGAATCTTTTCAACCATATTTCGAATTAACTCCATGTGGATTTTGTGAGTAGCATCTGTAGACTGCATCTCAAGTTGGAGAAAAGATTAGGCGTGAAACCAAACTTTCTCTGCAAGTTCTGCGTTTGTAGGAGGTGGAGAGTTTTGGACCAGAATCTTCATCATTTCTTTTATATCAAGCCACTGATGTTTCTAGATTGGATACTCTAACCATCAATTCTTTGAATCTTAACTCATCACCTAAACAAATAAGGTTATCTTAATTCCCACCATAGGTGGTTGTATTCATTTTTGAACAAGATGCCCTTTTTCTTGGTACTTGAGACTTCCAATTGTTTTTGAGTGTACAACTGTAGACTCAACAACTGTTTCCTTTAAGGGGGTCTTAGTATTGTAACTACTGTCCAATTGTGAGACTGTAGTCCCTAAATTTGTAGTAGCGCCAACGGCCCCACATGAAATACCTTCATGTGTCTCTTGGGAAACAAGAGGTGTAACCTCCTCTACTTGTGGGTTAACACTGTGTCTAAACTTGCCCTGGTCACTTGTAGGGGTAGACTCTTAGTAATGTGTTGGTGTGTGGAACTAGGTTGATACAAGTCAAGGTTATCAAGTGCATCAAGCAATATCTTTATTGGTGATGTTAAAATTGAAGTGGGTGGATCTGTAGAAACAGTAGCAGCCATGGGAGAGGGGCTTGAGTAGAGATAATTAAGTGATGTATCTCCCTCTTGATGAGGATCCCTGTGTTAACAACATTTTACTTTTGTGAGGATGAGTGAGGAGCTTGGATAGGGGGAGGTATGATGTGCTAAAAGTAGTTTAATGAAAACAAAGTAAATTAACCTAAACTAGACACTAAGTAATACTCTAGACTCTCTACAGCTGGACTAAACTACTAACCAGCAAGTTAAAGAATTGACTCTAGTAAAGCTAAGTAAGTCCGGATATCGAACTCAGAGACTCTATTTAACTACGTTAACTAAACTCTATCTAGACCTAGACTGACACGGACATAACACTAATTGATTTTATGTTGGGGGGGGGTGTCTAGAAAATCCTAAATTTGCAATTAAATTAAGTATTAATTAGCTAGACAAACTAGAATACGAATTGGAATGAGAGTTGAACTCAGGAGTGATTAAATACTACCTAGGTTGGAATCCCACGTAGTATCAAATGGCTTTCTACTGGAAATTAATGTGATATGGAACCGGGATCTTTAATTGCTAAACCCTAAGAGAAATCGAACAGGACCCTAACCATTCTCAGGAAGAAACCTATGGAACTCTAAAGGATTATTACAAATAGTGGTTAACAAGACTCCCCTATGTTTGTCTAACTTTCTAGAAAAGTGCCCTAAAGTGACAAACTACCTCACGACAGAAAGTCTAAGGCAACTTAGGACTCGATTTAGTTAAATAGACAAGGTAATGTCAAGGAAACTAAAACCAGCTTTTTACAAAACCTAATCCTAGCAATTTACCAACCTAGACCTATTAATAACCTAGCACTTTACGATGACTAAAGTTAGTAGAATATCAAAACCAAATTAAATCTTGAATATTGTTTCTATGGTTTATTGGCCAATTCACCAAAGGATTACCCAAACCCGTAAGGACCCGATAATCAATACAAATTCATTATATGAAAGACATTTAACAAAATTCATGTCAAAAAAATAAACAATCATTAATGAAGTTAAGATACACAAACACACCAATCAACGAACCAAAGCCTTTTACTTTTCAAAGAAAATCCATAATCAACATTAGAAACCGATAAAAATCCAAACTTTATTAAGTGTTGTACTTAAGGAATTTAGCCAAGAAACATAGTCATAAGTATCAAAACAAATATCTTAACAAGATCTTTCATTGACAAAAGTAGGAAAATAAAGAAACCAAAGTATGAGGGGGATCGGCTTTCCTCTAATGAGCACCGGACCGATTTGACTCAACTAACAGAGGCGGAATTCATTGTTAGTGAGCTAGACAAACAAACAAGTGAGATCTATTGCTTAAATGCCTTGAATTGTATTGATAAACGTGAACAAGTACAGAGCAAGTAAAATGTTCAACAGGGCTTCGCCACACCAACCGAGATCTAGTTCTGACACAACACTCCTCTATTTATAGGTCAACATGACTTGCATAGGAGAGTGTGTAACTGAGTGTGACTCGTGCGAGTGGAGCCTCGTACGAGTGACAGAGTGTCACTCGTACGAGTCAAAAGACTCACTCGTATGAGTCATATACTAACCAAATAAAATATACATTAACATTTACAAACTGACGTTCTAAGCCCTATATACATAAACAACATATCCCAAAGGTAGGCAATAGACATTATGCACCAATAAACTCCCCTTGGATGTTGCCACAGTCTTGGATAGTCTTAAAAAATCTTAAAAATAATCTGACAGTTAACGCCCAAAGAAACGTTTTGGCGGCTTGCGACGCTCCTCAGAAGTGATTAGCGTTTGATCTGTAGGAGGAGGTCGGTTAACTGTATTGCCAAGCTGAAAACTTCTTAGCGACTCAATTCGTGCTCGCCCTGCAATCCTTTCTTCCTTCTTGTCTTTCTTCATTTGCTCAATCTCCTCCAGTTTCCTCCATGAAGTGTTACATGCCGTACCTGAATGTACATCGTTGGCAAAACAAACATTAACTATCTTCTGAAACTGGAGTGCTTGTTCTTTATCTCTCTCTTCAAAGCTAATCTTGCTGTAAAACAAGCATGTAATATCTTTCTTTGAACAGTTAACTAGCCACATTGGATCTAGTACTCGAATGCCATGCCATAGCCTCTATCTACGTTTGTGTGCTATGACGGCTTCGGTTAGCTCCTTTGTGATCTTCCAAGAATCATCATCTGGGGGTGCACACACATAACAACTTATCCAGTATTCGAATCGTAGTGCCACCATTTGAAGATATTGTAGAAGTCTTGTTCCATCTTTATAAGAGGCATATTCTTCAACACTTTCGGCCTCTTTACGATTAGTGTCACATCTTTCTCTTGTGTTACTGGATCGACTTTAGTAATTCGGTTAGGGAAATGCGGCTTCCAGTGAGTAAAACCATGCGCAGTTTCAAGCTTTATCAGTTTGTACAAGCTCTTTAATAACCCAAGAAAAGCTCTTTAATAACCCAATACGACAGGGTCTTGATATCGCTCAAGTATCTAAAATACTGAATCCCATACTCTCTTTTAATAGCATAAACGCTTAGCTCCTCGATCCAGCCACAGCTAATAATGTCTCTCAAAGAAATATCTTCATCACCCGTAAAGAACGCTAAGGGACGTTTAAACTTTCGCTCAGCTGGTGCAACTTTGAACCAACGTTACCTCATCTCAGCAATATCTTCAGCAGATGGTTGTTGAGGAACGGTCCCGTGTTTAAGAGCTTCTTCAACTTTACATTTCAATAGATCATCACTTTCAGCTGCAAACAAATCACTAAAAGTTAGAGAGTCATCTGTACCCTGATTGGCAATATCTGTATCATCTTCATCAAAATCATCCTCTAAGACAACTTTATCATAATCATGCACATCAGACACATGTTCGAAGACGTAATCAGCTGGCTCGAAAGCACTAATATCATTCAGCTCTTCTTCGAAATCAAACTCAAAGTTTTCTTCGACCACTCCCAGCATCTTACAATTTCTTCTTTGGAACAGCTGTGGACAAACTCCCCTTCCTCTACGACATGCTCTAAATATAATATCTTTGGTTTTGGCACGACAGGAACGGTAGATATCTCGGATACCGAGAAAATTCCTGCCTGCTGAGCATCAGTAGAGCCTTCAGATCTTCCCTGATCACCACCTTTATTCACTTGATTTACCGAGTCATCCAATTACACAGAATAATCAATATCATCATTCACATTAGACTCTACTACACGAACACCCGTACCACCTAAATCATCATCACCTCCATCACTATCGTCATCCGACTTATCATAAAATACATCATCAAAATCATCTAAGTCTTCCACTTCTTTCTCTTGTTCTTCAACAAACTCATCAACCTCAGCTTCATTCTCTCTCTCTAACTTCCTCTTGTTTAGCCATTCACGATGCTTTGCTAAAAGATTTGACGTGTCAATATCAACATCTTTTAGCTTACCCGCCAATACAAACTTCTTTGAGACCGAATACACCACAATATCAGTAATTATTGGCGCAGATTCAGCTTCCGGCTCAGTTGTAACAGTTACAGGATCCTCACCGACCTTTGCCTTGCCTTTACCTTGAGCATCAGATTGTTCTTTTGCAAGATGTTCGCGCTCAGCAACATGTTCTCTTGCTTCAGCTCTCTCAATTTCGTCAATTTCAGTAGCAATGTTAATACCAAGCTTCTTTGTAAGTATCTTTTCAAATAGATTCATCTTTCTTTGGCTCCTGAGACGTTCTTCTTCGTATTCAGCCATTCAAATCCTCAGTCGCTCATTTTCAGACACAATACTAGCCAACATAGCTTCAATATGCTGCTTTTCTACATTTAACCCGTTGAGCTGTTCTCGAAGTTCAGCAATCTTGAGAGTGTTTAACATAACCTACTTCTCCAATTCTTCAACACGTGCGTCGTTAAACATGGCAGTAGAAAAATCCTCCCCCAGGAATATCACCGTATTCAAAATCAAAGTCAAATTGGGGTTGGGATTGTGAGGGTTGTGGTGTCGGCTGTGGTGTTGGTTGTGGTGGTGGTTGTTTGCTGACGAGCCGATGATGGTGGTTGTTGTGGCTCAACGTTCTCTTCTTCCACAATCTTATTTTATACCTTTCTCTTGGATTTGTTTAATGGAGAATCTGAGCTTCTGATTGCCGGCCGTTTAAGTCGTTGAGAACATTTCTTTGGAGTCTTTCGTACATGAGTGTCACTATCTGAATGCGGAGGCACATATGTCATGTCATCTTCTCCTGATGCTTTTCACTTCCTCTCTTCGGCTTTTTGTTTGAGCTCAGGATGTCGTTCAAGTTTACGTTCCTTGGCTCTTCTTTTTCACCTGCTATTCTATCTTCAGAGTCAGTACTAGAAGACGACGCTTCTTCAACTTCTCCTTCACGAACACCAAAAGCTTGTCTTTCGATTTCTGCAGCCATAGCTTCAACGTTCCCTTCAGGCTCAGATTCATCAATCAATCTTGAGCTTTCAGCTACTTTCTTTTTCTTCTGAGGGGCAGTTGAGGAAGATGTGGATGCTTTTTTCTCTTTGTCCCCTTAACCCCCCTTTTCTCATCTTTTACAAACCATGCGCCAGCGCTGCAAGCTCTTTATCCTCATCACCGCTATCATCTTTCCTCCATTTCCCTTGTGGCGGAGACACATAATCGTTATCAATATTCTCGCCAAAAACTGGTTTTGCATTGGGGAAAGCTTTAAGATGCAAATTCATCTTCTTCAGCGTTGAGACATCCATATGCTCTAACTTCAAAATATCATCTCTTTTCTTCTTCAGATTAGGATGCAAGTGGTCAAGCAGCATTTGGATAAAACGAGGATACTACAGGAACTTCTCTCGCTGCATGTTTTGGACCATTTGGATAAATATCACCTTCAAGAAGTTATATGGCAGGTTCAGCACAAGAGCGGTGATCATACACATCTGGTAATCAACTAAATCATAGAATCCTCCTTTGTGATGACTGAGTGCATGTATGATGCAATGTGCGATATATCTGAATGGTGCACTCAGGTTAGCCTTCTTAAACGGAGCGGCATTTACGAATCCGGCATAACCCATTCGGTAAAAACACCCTTTCACCATGTATTCAGGAAATCCTGTAGGGTCATCTTCAGCATCATCGAACACCAGTACGGTTCTGATTAAATATTCAGTTATCTTAACCAAAATATCCTCATCATTAATCTTTACCGTAGATACAATCGTATTCTCCTCCTCATCATAATCTGCCACATTCCAAAAATATTCAGTATGTGAACGATACGCTAAATGATGATCCGTGAGAGCTTTCGTGATGGGAATTCTGCTCAAGAAATCTAGAACTTCTCGATAAGCAGCAATTTCTGGAATAGAATCATCCAGACGACAGCAGATATTATGGAATGATGAAAATGAAGATTTCTTGACCTGCAAGCATAGACATTTCAAACACTTAGAAAATTTTTCAAGAAAATTTCAACTCTGAGTCACTCGTATGACTCACTTATTCGTATGAGTCATGTACCAAGAGAAAATTAAGTCTGATTCAAAATCTCATTCGTACGAGTCACTAATTCGTACGGATGAACAATTATACTTAGCAAAATTTCAAAAATTTTTACCAGAACTTCTTCGTACGAATGATACCTCGTACGAGTCATCAAGACTTAAACATTTAAGGATCCTACTCGTACGAATACTCACTCGTATGAGTGAATAAGATACATTAACATTTTGAAAACTTGTCCGTACGAATGAATACTCGTATGATTTGTAAACCGTAGCAAATAATACCTAGTTAAACCGAACTTAAAACATATTGATTTTAACAAATTGAATATTGATTTATAGGTTAAAAGGGCCTGTTTTAACATTTTTGAATTCAATTTCATGTTTTACCGGTCCAATTTCCGTAAATCTATGTTTTATGTCTGTTTGGTCCAAATTCGGCACTATAACAACTTAAAATGAGCATTAGTACCTTTCCCATTGCAAGAGGTGTGCAAATCAACCTCCCCAATGTATCAGTACGTATCGTAGATCAAGAAAGTGAAGTGAATAGAACTGGTTCACACAAATTTTTCTCTCAATCACCCAGAGTCAATAGTCTGACTCGTGCGAATGAGTGAACCATGTATACTCATTCAATAGTCACTCGTACGAGCGATGGCTCGTGCGAATGAAAACTTTTGTCACTCGTACGAGTCAGTTCTGACACTTTGTTAAACTTTTAGATTTTTTATGAATTTTTATCTGTTTAATAACCCACCCAGTTAACCAAGTCCAAGTTAATGGCCCTGGTTATCTGATTTGCCTACCAAGTCCAAGTTAATGACCTTGGTTGACCATTTTAACCAAAACATATTTATTGAAAAAATGTAAAGTTTCAAATTAATGAACTTTGTTGACGTTCAGAAAAACCCTTCTTTTCACGATTAGCTCCCAACCCGTGGACTTCAGCTTTCCTCCAGCAATAGTCGCTTTGACTTGAACTGACAGTGTTTTCATAATCGGTAGACTTAAAACCTAAGATAAATTGCTAAAAGCTGAAAATTTTTTGGGATTTTTTTTCTGAATAGAAATAACAAGTAAAGATGTATACACATACATATTTTTGTGAATTTTGTGTTAAGAGGATCATATCAAGTATTTAAACAAATTACAAGTACCATTGATCTTGATAGTAATTGTAAGTTTTTAAACAAATTTACCTAGATTGCCAAGATGCTTGTCCTCTTAAACTTCTTCTCGTTTCTCAACTGTTTCAAGATATGTTAGGTAATATTAAGGAACATGAAATAGCTATGTTTCCCATCTCAGAATACACTCCCGTACCGAGATTCCAAGAATATCATTTCACAGGTGAATATATCCAATTGATATCTGTAAATGGGGTGAATTGCGAGACCTTGAGAGCTTAGGTTAGTATATCCATACAGACAAAGAGATGAAGGCTCGTCTTTAGGTGGTGTTCCATTAAGGAATCTTTTGAACTGTAGATGCCACAAAGTTTATGACATAATCATTTTTTATGCAGCTTTTGTAGGCGAAAAATGCGTAAAGTATTATACAAGTTCTAGGCCATTGCTGACGCAAAATCAGAAGAACTCCTATAATACCCTAGATATCGATTAAATATAAAGAACTAGTATCGTAGAATCTGGCATTCTCTCAAACAAAATTTTGGAGTACCAAGTCCATATATCCGAGAGATGTTAACCCACAAGTTACTCAGTTTTTCTTTTAAGTTTGTATCTTGAAAGACAATTTACTGAACGAGTGAAGCCTATTGGCACATCCTCAGTAAGACCTATTTAATTACTTGTTTAAACATTCCATATCTTTAGCATACTATGATTGTCATATTGATGTAATATGATCTTCCCTTTCTACAAAAAAACTCTTTTTGACTTTTATGATGTTTTTTGTATTTTCCCAAACTTTCTCCCCTAAAATCAAAAACATATTTTTTGGGTTTTTCAGAAAAAATATTTACAGGAAAAACAAGTCATACCGTTGAGAATCACGTCACGTCCTCGTCATCCTCAAACTCAACCTCATGAATATCTCCTGATGCCAGATTTCTTAAACCATTTAATATTAAAAGATTTTTAAATCTTGAACGATCAAATGCTTTGGTGTAAAAATATGCTTTTTGGTCATTAGTGTGGATTTTTTCAATTCTAACCACCTTTTTCTCGTAGCAATCACGGATAAAGTGGTGTCGAATTTCAATATGTTTCGTACGTGAGTGTTGAGATACGTTTTTAGTGATATCAATAGCAGCCTGATTATCGACATATATGGGCGTGTCAAGAAATTGCAGTCCAAAGTCTCTCATCTGCTGTTGTATCCAGAGTATCTGGGAACAACAGTTGGAGGCTGAAACATATTTACTTCACATGTAGAGAGAGCGAGCGCGGTCTGTTTCTTGCATTGCCACGTTACCAAACGGGTTTCAAAGAACTTGCAACCAGCCGTAGTAGATTTAGTATTAAGTTTGCAGCAACCAAAATCAGAATCCGAGTAACCCACAAATTGAAGTCATCGTGATGAGGATGCCACAAGCCGATGCTTGGACATCCTTTCAAATATCTCATGACACGTTTGACGGCTAGCAAGTGCGAATCTCTTGGACTGGACTGAAAACGGGCGCACAGGCATGTAGGATACATGATATCAGGTCAGGAAGCTGTTAGATACATCAAGGATCTGAACATGCAGCTGTATAATGTTTCATCAACTTTGACTCCATGAACGTCTGGACAAATGCCGTGATTTGGAGCTAATGGGGTAGATGCTGGTTTAGTTCCTGTCATATCAAATTTCTCTAATATGTCATGAACTTCCTCTGATGGATGAAGATACCATCAGGTAATTGATCAAGCTGAAGTCCTAAAAAGAACTTCATCTCCCCCATCACACTCATTTCGAACTTCTTCTCCATGAATTCTTCGAAGTCTTTGCACAGCTTATCATTTGTTGATCCAAATATAATATCGTCCACATATATTTGCACAATAATCAGATGACCGTCCACTTCCTTGGTAAAGAGGGTAGAATCTATAGTTCCTCTGAGAAAGCCATTGTCCAGAAGATGTCTTGAAAGCATTTCATACCAAGCTCTCGGGGCTTGGTGTAGACCATATAAGGCTTTGTTCAGAAGGTAGACTTTATCTTTGTGTATGGGATCGACAAACCTCGGTGGTTGGCCGACGTACACCTCCTTTTTAACTTTGCCATACAGGAAAGCAGATTTGACATCCAACTGGTACACCTTGAAACCTTTCCAAGAAGCAAAGGCCAAGAATATGCAGATAGCTTCGAGACGAGCGACTGGAGCATAGACTTCAGTGTAGTCTATCCCTTCTTGCTGGTGAAAGCCTTGTACTACGAGTCGAGCTTTGTTTCGAACCACTATCCCTCTGTATCACGCTTGCACTTGAAGACCCATCTAGTGTTTATCTTTTTGTGAAAATCTGGTAGGAGAAAAATGCGTAAAGTATTATACAAGTTCTAGGCCATTGCTGACGCAAAATCAGAAGAACTCCTACAATACCCTAGATATCGATTAAATATAAAGAACTAGTATCGTAGAATCTGGCATTCTCTCAAACAAAATTTTGGAGTACCAAGTCCATATATCCGAGAGATGTTAACCCACAAGTTACTCAGTTTTTCTTTTAAGTTTGTATCTTGAAAGACAATTTACTGAACGAGTGAAGCCTATTGGCACATCCTCAGTAAGACCTATTTAATTACTTGTTTAAACATTCCATATCTTTAGCATACTATGATTGTCATATTGATGTAATATGATCTTCCCTTTCCACAAAAAAACTCTTTTTGACTTTTATGATGTTTTTTGTATTTTCCCAAACTTTCTCCCCCTAAAATCAAAAACATATTTTTTGGGTTTTTCAGAAAAAATATTTACAGGAAAAACAAGTCATACCGTTGAGAATCACGTCACGTCCTCGTCATCCTCAAACTCAACCTCATGAATATCTCCTGATGCCAGATTTCTTAAACCATTTAATATTAAAAGATTTTTAAATCTTGAACGATCAAATGCTTTGGTGTAAAAATATGCTTTTTGGTCATTAGTGTGGATTTTTTCAATTCTAACCACCTTTTTCTCGTAGCAATCACGGATAAAGTGGTGTCGAATTTCAATATGTTTCGTACGTGAGTGTTGAGATACGTTTTTAGTGATATCAATAGCAGCCTGATTATCGACATATATGGGCGTGTCAAGAAATTGCAGTCCAAAGTCTCTCATCTGCTGTTGTATCCAGAGTATCTGGGAACAACAGTTGGAGGCTGAAACATATTTACTTCACATGTAGAGAGAGCGAGCGCGGTCTGTTTCTTGCATTGCCACGTTACCAAACGGGTTTCAAAGAACTTGCAACCAGCCGTAGTAGATTTAGTATTAAGTTTGCAGCAACCAAAATCAGAATCCGAGTAACCCACAAATTGAAGTCATCGTGATGAGGATGCCACAAGCCGATGCTTGGACATCCTTTCAAATATCTCATGACACGTTTGACGGCTAGCAAGTGCGAATCTCTTGGACTGGACTGAAAACGGGCGCACAGGCATGTAGGATACATGATATCAGGTCAGGAAGCTGTTAGATACATCAAGGATCTGAACATGCAGCTGTATAATGTTTCATCAACTTTGACTCCATGAACGTCTGGACAAATGCCGTGATTTGGAGCTAATGGGGTAGATGCTGGTTTAGTTCCTGTCATATCAAATTTCTCTAATATGTCATGAACTTCCTCTGATGGATGAAGATACCATCAGGTAATTGATCAAGCTGAAGTCCTAAAAAGAACTTCATCTCCCCCATCACACTCATTTCGAACTTCTTCTCCATGAATTCTTCGAAGTCTTTGCACAGCTTATCATTTGTTGATCCAAATATAATATCGTCCACATATATTTGCACAATAATCAGATGACCGTCCACTTCCTTGGTAAAGAGGGTAGAATCTATAGTTCCTCTGAGAAAGCCATTGTCCAGAAGATGTCTTGAAAGCATTTCATACCAAGCTCTCGGGCTTGGTGTAGACCATATAAGGCTTTGTTCAGAAGGTAGACTTTATCTTTGTGTATGGGATCGACAAACCTCGGTGGTTGGCCGACGTACACCTCCTTTTTAACTTTGCCATACAGGAAAGCAGATTTGACATCCAACTGGTACACCTTGAAACCTTTCCAAGAAGCAAAGGCCAAGAATATGCAGATAGCTTCGAGACGAGCGACTGGAGCATAGACTTCAGTGTAGTCTATCCCTTCTTGCTGGTGAAAGCCTTGTACTACGAGTCGAGCTTTGTTTCGAACCACTATCCCTCTGTATCACGCTTGCACTTGAAGACCCATCTAGTGTTTATCTTTTTGTGAAAATCTGGTAGGAGAAAAATGCGTAAAGTATTATACAAGTTCTAGGCCATTGCTGACGCAAAATCAGAAGAACTCCTACAATACCCTAGATATCGATTAAATATAAAGAACTAGTATCGTAGAATCTGGCATTCTCTCAAACAAAATTTTGGAGTACCAAGTCCATATATCCGAGAGATGTTAACCCACAAGTTACTCAGTTTTTCTTTTAAGTTTGTATCTTGAAAGACAATTTACTGAACGAGTGAAGCCTATTGGCACATCCTCAGTAAGACCTATTTAATTACTTGTTTAAACATTCCATATCTTTAGCATACTATGATTGTCATATTGATGTAATATGATCTTCCCTTTCCACAAAAAAACTTTTTGACTTTTATGATGTTTTTTGTATTTTCCCAAACTTTCTCCCCCTAAAATCAAAAACATATTTTTTGGGTTTTTCAGAAAAAATATTTACAGGAAAAACAAGTCATACCGTTGAGAATCACGTCACGTCCTCGTCATCCTCAAACTCAACCTCATGAATATCTCCTGATGCCAGATTTCTTAAACCATTTAATATTAAAAGATTTTTAAATCTTGAACGATCAAATGCTTTGGTGTAAAAATATGCTTTTTGGTCATTAGTGGTGGATTTTTTCAATTCTAACCACCTTTTTCTCGTAGCAATCACGGATAAAGTGGTGTCGAATTTCAATATGTTTCGTACGTGAGTGTTGAGATACGTTTTTAGTGATATCAATAGCAGCCTGATTATCGACATATATGGGCGTGTCAAGAAATTGCAGTCCAAAGTCTCTCATCTGCTGTTGTATCCAGAGTATCTGGGAACAACAGTTGGAGGCTGAAACATATTTACTTCACATGTAGAGAGAGCGAGCGCGGTCTGTTTCTTGCATTGCCACGTTACCAAACGGGTTTCAAAGAACTTGCAACCAGCCGTAGTAGATTTAGTATTAAGTTTGCAGCAACCAAAATCAGAATCCGAGTAACCCACAAATTGAAGTCATCGTGATGAGGATGCCACAAGCCGATGCTTGGACATCCTTTCAAATATCTCATGACACGTTTGACGGCTAGCAAGTGCGAATCTCTTGGACTGGACTGAAAACGGGCGCACAGGCATGTAGGATACATGATATCAGGTCAGGAAGCTGTTAGATACATCAAGGATCTGAACATGCAGCTGTATAATGTTTCATCAACTTTGACTCCATGAACGTCTGGACAAATGCCGTGATTTGGAGCTAATGGGGTAGATGCTGGTTTAGTTCCTGTCATATCAAATTTCTCTAATATGTCATGAACTTCCTCTGATGGATGAAGATACCATCAGGTAATTGATCAAGCTGAAGTCCTAAAAAGAACTTCATCTCCCCCATCACACTCATTTCGAACTTCTTCTCCATGAATTCTTCGAAGTCTTTGCACAGCTTATCATTTGTTGATCCAAATATAATATTGTCCACATATATTTGCACAATAATCAGATGACCGTCCACTTCCTTGGTAAAGAGGGCAGAATCTATAGTTCCTCTGAGAAAGCCATTGTCCAGAAGATGTCTTGAAAGCATTTCATACCAAGCTCTCGGGGCTTGGTGTAGACCATATAAGGCTTTGTTCAGAAGGTAGACTTTATCTTTGTGTATGGGATCGACAAACCTCGGTGGTTGGCCGACGTACACCTCCTTTTTAACTTTGCCATACAGGAAAGCAGATTTGACATCCAACTGGTACACCTTGAAACCTTTCCAAGAAGCAAAGGCCAAGAATATGCAGATAGCTTCGAGACGAGCGACTGGAGCATAGACTTCAGTGTAGTCTATCCCTTCTTGCTGGTGAAAGCCTTGTACTACGAGTCGAGCTTTGTTTCGAACCACTATCCCTCTGTATCACGCTTGCACTTGAAGACCCATCTAGTGTTTATCTTTTTGTGAAAATCTGGTAGGAGAAAAATGCGTAAAGTATTATACAAGTTCTAGGCCATTGCTGACGCAAAATCAGAAGAACTCCTACAATACCCTAGATATCGATTAAATATAAAGAACTAGTATCGTAGAATCTGGCATTCTCTCAAACAAAATTTTGGAGTACCAAGTCCATATATCCGAGAGATGTTAACCACAAGTTACTCAGTTTTTCTTTTAAGTTTGTATCTTGAAAGACAATTTACTGAACGAGTGAAGCCTATTGGCACATCCTCAGTAAGACCTATTTAATTACTTGTTTAAACATTCCATATCTTTAGCATACTATGATTGTCATATTGATGTAATATGATCTTCCCTTTCCACAAAAAAACTCTTTTTGACTTTTATGATGTTTTTTGTATTTTCCCAAACTTTCTCCCCCTAAAATCAAAAACATATTTTTTGGGTTTTTCAGAAAAAATATTTACAGGAAAAACAAGTCATACCGTTGAGAATCACGTCACGTCCTCGTCATCCTCAAACTCAACCTCATGAATATCTCCTGATGCCAGATTTCTTAAACCATTTAATATTAAAAGATTTTTAAATCTTGAACGATCAAATGCTTTGGTGTAAAAATATGCTTTTTGGTCATTAGTGTGGATTTTTTCAA
Source organism: Scalesia atractyloides (assembly GCA_947069175.1). NCBI lineage: Eukaryota > Viridiplantae > Streptophyta > Magnoliopsida > Asterales > Asteraceae > Scalesia > Scalesia atractyloides. Next base: position 53,334,819 of record CAMTDV010000012.1, on the reverse strand, counting down.
TTCTAACCACCTTTTTCTCGTAGCAATCACGGATAAAGTGGTGTCGAATTTCAATATGTTTTTCGTACGTGAGTGTTGAGATACGTTTTTAGTGATATCAATAGCAGCCTGATTATCGACATATATGGGCGTGTCAAGAAATTGCAGTCCAAAGTCTCTCATCTGCTGTTGTATCCAGAGTATCTGGGAACAACAGTTGGAGGCTGAAACATATTTACTTCACATGTAGAGAGAGCGAGCGCGGTCTGTTTCTTGCATTGCCACGTTACCAAACGGGTTTCAAAGAACTTGCAACCAGCCGTAGTAGATTTAGTATTAAGTTTGCAGCAACCAAAATCAGAATCCGAGTAACCCACAAATTGAAGTCATCGTGATGAGGATGCCACAAGCCGATGCTTGGACATCCTTTCAAATATCTCATGACACGTTTGACGGCTAGCAAGTGCGAATCTCTTGGACTGGACTGAAAACGGGCGCACAGGCATGTAGGATACATGATATCAGGTCAGGAAGCTGTTAGATACATCAAGGATCTGAACATGCAGCTGTATAATGTTTCATCAACTTTGACTCCATGAACGTCTGGACAAATGCCGTGATTTGGAGCTAATGGGGTAGATGCTGGTTTAGTTCCTGTCATATCAAATTTCTCTAATATGTCATGAACTTCCTCTGATGGATGAAGATACCATCAGGTAATTGATCAAGCTGAAGTCCTAAAAAGAACTTCATCTCCCCCATCACACTCATTTCGAACTTCTTCTCCATGAATTCTTCGAAGTCTTTGCACAGCTTATCATTTGTTGATCCAAATATAATATCGTCCACATATATTTGCACAATAATTCAGATGACCGTCCACTTCCTTGGTAAAGAGGGTAGAATCTATAGTTCCTCTGAGAAAGCCATTGTCCAGAAGATGTCTTGAAAGCATTTCATACCAAGCTCTCGGGGCTTGGTGTAGACCATATAAGGCTTTGTTCAGAAGGTAGACTTTATCTTTGTGTATGGGATCGACAAACCTCGGTGGTTGGCCGACGTACACCTCCTTTTTAACTTTGCCATACAGGAAAGCAGATTTGACATCCAACTGGTACACCTTGAAACCTTTCCAAGAAGCAAAGGCCAAGAATATGCAGATAGCTTCGAGACGAGCGACTGGAGCATAGACTTCAGTGTAGTCTATCCCTTCTTGCTGGTGAAAGCCTTTGTACTACGAGTCGAGCTTTGTTTCGAACCACTATCCCTCTGTATCACGCTTGCACTTGAAGACCCACTATCCCTCTGTATCACGCTTGCACTTGATTACCCTCTGTATCACGATTGACATTCTGGATAGGAAAATCTTCATCAGAATATAGTTTATCAGATCCATGCATTTTATAGACGATAACATTTGGATCAGCGTTTAAACTATTTTCTGATGATTCAACATAAGATTCAGATTTCTAAGATCCATTTTATAAAACACTTTCAACCACGGTATTAACCACATCAGAATCACATTCATGTTCAGATTTTGTGTAAGTTACATCAATGTTCATAGGCAACTCGCTTGACTGTTCAGTTTTCAATTTTATATTGAGCACCTTTTCCACCCCTGATGGCTTTTTACAAGCATAGCTATTCCACATTAGTGGTGGAACACGATCGTAACTTGCACCTTTGTTATCATCATTTTTAGATTCTTCTTTGTTTTCGATATTGGGTAGAATGTGATCAATGACGTATAAACTTGTAGAATAACTGATTCCCGTTCGGTTTCTATTTTAATCTTCTCAAGTTCACTTTTTAGCTAAGCGATTGTGTTTAAATGAATGTTAATGGCCATCTGTTTGTCCATCACAGTCGCTTGAAGCATTGAAAGTGTTACATCATTTTCTATGAGCACTTTTTCATATTGTTTAATAGATTTACTTAATTTGTCATAAGCTTCTTTTGTTGATTTATAGTCACATGATAAATTATCTATTGGACATTTGATCTCATTGTATCGTGTATCTTTAACAACACATTCACTGCTTAACTCGTTGCATTTTAAGCACGGTTTTTCTATCACAGACTCACTTTTTTGACACATTTACCTCTTTCACATTTGCCATACAAGCTTTGTTGGTCTCTTCAGTTGGTTTTTCCAACTGTTCATCAACTCTCTTTGCTTCAACTTGCGGCTTCTCTTTTCTTCACAAGATGATCGATGGCTTGGCATAAAATAACCTGCAAAAGTTTTAAGAATATCATTAGGCAAGAGATGTTTAAAAGCATTGTTTAACAATTCCTCTTCTTCTGACGATGTGTGATAATAATCGTCGGGAGATTCGTCAAAAGATGCCTCTGAATATGCTTGTTCTAGTTAAAGCCTTGGTCTTCTTGAGTTACGGCAAGCGCTTTGTCTTTGGATCTGGCTGTCCATCTGTGATTTGCAACATTCTAGTTTTTGGTTGAGGACGATGATAGATGGCCTTCTTGTAGTAGTCGTCGGCAAACGGGTTCTGATTACCCTGAACTTCTCTATTCGGACATTCTCGTTTAAAATCCCCTTTTCACGACACTTGAAACATGTGACTTTTGATTTGTCAAAGCCAAGTTTTCCATCTAATCCTCCCAAATTCTCTTTTTCGGTGATTTCCATGAAGCATTGCACTCGTCTAACAGTAGACGCCATACACTATTTGATATCGATCAACTCCATCTCGACCGGATCAATCTGATCATAGTCCTCTCTGGTCATCTCTGAATTTCCAATTTTTCCTGCTACAAGACTGTCACAAGATTCGAGAACAGAAGCTAATAGTGACATATGTTGCTTGGTAGTATTCTCGTTGAAATTTTGTGCATTATGGAAATCAACAGCAATATTGCACTGAAGCGCCCTTTGAGTAGAATTTGATTGATTGTTCTGGTTGTTCTGGAAATTGCTCGAACCATGTGATGACTGTGGGCTTTGAGGCATGTTCGGGTTGACCGAAGCAAAAGATTGAAAACCACTGTATTGATTTGACAGTGTGCTTGGTGTATTGTAAGTGCTAAAGGCAGTTTGGATCTTTGGAGACTGTATCTGAGCAGTAGAAATTCTTTGTAATACATATTTATGTCTTGTTGTAGTTGGGCGCCTTTGATCTTCGCCATTTTCTGCATCTCAAGTTCGTGTCTCTCCAATCTCTCAATGAATCGTGGGAATGAGAAATTACCATATTCATTACCATTCTTCAGAATAGTCAAATAGGTAGACCATTCGCCTTGTGGTAAGGAATCCGCGAGTTTATCAACTAATTCTTCATTCGTCTTTATGATTCCTATTCGCTTCATTTGCACAACCAGATGACAATATCATTCAATCAGTTGTTTCACTATCTCTCCTTTGATCAAAGTGAATATGTCAAATTCTTTACTTAGCAACGCCCTCTTCCCTTTTCGCAACTGTGCACTTCTCTGGAAGTTCAACCTTAGAGCATTCCATAACGATTGTGCGTCGTCATGTTGCAAAAGCGCCAATATGTCTTCCTTGATGGCTTGATGTAAAATGTTCATCATTTTCTTCTCATTTATGAACTTCTCTCTTTCAAAATCCGAGAGTTGAGCCCATGTCTTTTCAAGACCGTTTTCTCCAACAGGAGCTTGATAGTTTTCTTCGATGGCAAACCAGCAGGTAAAATGATTCGCCTGAACCCAATTCATAAAACGTTCACTCCAACTATCAAAGTCTTTAAGGTTCATCAACTTTGGCGGCTTTGTCATCGTACCCATCTCATTCTCGAGGTTTATGTTTTGAGTTGCGGTAGTTGTGACCGCTGATGTAGCAAATGCGTTATAAAGCTCTTCTGCCATTTTTCTACAAAGATTTTAGAAACACACTTTCGGAAAACTGATTAGAATGATAAAAATTTCTTCGTGCGGATAACTGAACATTTCGTACGACCAAGATTAGTTCATACGACACAGAGATTCGTGCGAGCGAATAAGATGTTCGTACTACTGAAAAATGTTTGCTTGTACGAGTGAGTTGTTCGTACAAACGAATGCCTCGTGCAAATAACAGTTTTTAACTTTTTTAACTTGTAGATTTTAAGAACTTCTGTTTACTCGTTCATACGAATGACTTAAATTGTACTGACAATCATTCTACGAAAGGTCTCTCTACCCGTACGAAACAACTTAGGTCACCAAACAGATGAATTTTACCAATTTTCACATGATTAAGTTCGATTTTAGATCTGAAATTATCAGGATTGAATAGAATTAATTTTAACATGATATTCTAAAATCCTAGTCAGTTTTGTCCATGAATCGTTCAATTCCGAGATCTGTATGGGACAGTGTAGAAGTAGAAAGCTCCAATGGTGAATCTGAATCTGAAACGGTTGGTGGTATGCAGAAACTTGATGTTTGTCAGCAGATCTGGCCTCAAGGCTCTGATACCAATTGTGAGGGGGGATCGGCTCTCCTTTGATGAGCACCGGACCGATCTGACTCAACTAACAGAGGCGAAGTTCATTGTTAGTGAGCTTGACAAACAAACAAGTGAGATCTACTGCTTAAATGACTTGAATTATATTGATAAACGTGAACAAGTACAGAGCAAGTAAACATTTCAGCAGGGCTTCGCCACACCAACCGAGATCTAGTTCTGACACAACACTCTATTTATAGGTCGACATGACTCGCACAGGAGTGTGTGTAACTGAGTGTGACTCGTGCGAGTGGAGCCTCGTACAAGTGACAGAGTGTCACTCGTACGAGTCACATGACTCACTCGTATGAGTCATCTACTAACCAAATAAAATATACATTAACATTTACAAACTAACATTCTAAGCCCTATATACATAAACAACATATCCTAGATGTAGGCAATAGACATTATGCACCAACACAAAGTAAACTATTAGACAAAACCCGTTAAATATTCAATCTCTCGACTTCCAGCTCCTACCGAATGATTCCCGTGCTTCGAAAGCTGCAAAACCTTGCTAGAATCGCTATTGAGTTTGCCCAACATCACCCAAATTCGTAACTAGGGTTAATGTGCAAGATTATGATGTATATGTATGTTTCATCAACAATCTAGCAACAACTACAACTCTGCCGTGAATAATAACCCTGTCGCAATACGTGACGGTTATCCCATCTAGGCTCCATGTGACGCGGCGCTTAAATTTTCCAGAAATCATATTATATTGCTTTGCGTTACGCGAAGCCCTTTTTCTTTCAAGGTCGCATAGCACGACGGGGTCGTTTTTCCAGAATTCCTCGATTTTCGCTCCCGTTCAGCTACGAATCAACCCGATTCCCGGTACTAACTCTTTTTAAGCAGATTTTAAGCATTTTCACTTTTCCGCAACCAGGATTTGCGAACAAACAAACAATCAAAAGAAACTATATCTTCCCAAAAATCGAAATAAATGAATATGAATTTGCACAAACTAAACATGATAAATCAATGTATTTTGCAATACATCAAGGTGTTTACATCTGTTGTGAGGAAGTAACAACAGATGTTTGCTACTTTTGTGATACAACAGGTTTCTCTAGCACCTCAACTTCCAGAGTAACCTTTTTTGGGTTTTCTTTTTGGTTTTGGGCTTGCGGATAGATGTAAGCCTTTTGGAAATGGGTGGTGTGTATTCCACAACACTTGGTTGTGTACTGTAGTCACCAGGAGAGAAGTGGGCTCTACAACAGATGTTGTAACATCTGTTGTTGGATTTTTTAAAACATTTACCTCATTCACATTTTCTTGACCTTTGATCATCATGTGAGTAAAAGTTTTGTTAGAAAGACTTCTAACCCTCTCCTCTTGCAAATATGTTTTCTGCTAAGTGTACAATGATAAGTTTTTCGTACAAGAGAAAAGCTTTGGGCTTTTTATCTTTCTTGGCTTTTACATTGTCAACCATGTCCAAAAAATAGAGCATTTGAATGCTTAAAATTTGATTTTGTTAGAATGGCATATCCCAAATACTATGTGTTCAAGGGAATTTCATTAAAACTAGTGGTTTTTGTTGAAATGCATATAAGTAAGGTATGGAAGAAAAACTTCATCGCAGGTGAAAAATTAGGTTTATAAATTGTTGAACCTGCCAACTGACCTTCATACCCCTTTCTATGAATTCATGATGAAGATCAGTTTTAATAAAAGATTCACTACCTGTCTCATATTTGAAGGTTAATGTAGCAAAGATCAGTTTAGGGGTAATTTGAATAGCAATACCTTTTATGGTTGAAATGATAGTATAGGGCTTTTGTCACGAAGCAAGACGTCTGATTTTGCCCAAAAATCATCGATATTGTTTAAATGTATAGGAGCATCGGTGTTAAGAATGTTGTGGTATTTGGATGAAGTGATAAGGTCAATGATTGAGTGCAATTCCTCATTTGCAGAGGTTTTTACAAAATATGGAAGATAGTTATAAGGTGATTTCAACTGAACAACCATTGTGAAAGTAGATGATTTTTTTGGATGAACAAGAATCTTTTAGATGATTGGTCAAATGGTGGTCTCTTTTTGTTTGCGATGGAATTTTGCGGTTTTGAATATCCGGTTTTATCGCACAAGTTAACATAGCCTCTGTTTGGTAAGGGTTTTTATTGGGTTTTATATCAGTGGTGATGACATGGCTAAATGATTACCCTTTTGACGAACGTGGTGGGGTTCTTATTTGTTAAACCAAACCTCTGTTTGATTAAAGCTTTGTTTAACAAAACCTTTTGATAAAGAAAGATAAGGCCCCTTTTCAAAATATCTAATTGAAACCTTTGTTGTGCTCAACAGATGTTTGAATGACCATATGAGTGGTTCTTTTACCTTAATCAGTGATTATCAACACTTAAATATACGTTTGAATCCTTTGAATAGATGGTTTTACTCTTTTGAATAGAGTTTTTGTTTTCGGTGATTTTATCAATCTTTTTCTGTTTAAAAGAACCAATTTTGATTTTTTTAAACAACAATTTAATGTTTTTATTTAGAGAATTGATGATGATATGTTAAATCACTATTTAGCATATCAATTCTAGTGATCCATCTTTCAAATGAAGATGTGTCCAAATCTTTTGTGAACACATCTGCCAGTTGATCTTTAGTGGGAACATGATGAAGTGAAATCAATCCTTTTTCGTAACAGTCACTTACAAAGTGATGACGAATGTCAATGTGCTTTAGTTTTAAATGTGACACTGGGTTCCAGATAATGTTTTCAGCTGCTTGACTATCAAAAAATAATGGTGTATTTAGAGTAGTTATACCAAAATCAAGCAATTGATTCTGAAGCCATAGGAGTTGAGAAGTGTAACTTCAAGCAACTATATACTCTGCTTCTATTGTAGAACGGGAGACTGTTGTTTGCTTTTTTCTTTGCCAAGAGACCAAGGCGTGATCTAGGAATTAGCAACCTCCTGAAGTTGACTTCCTTGTTTTGTAAGAACCAGCAAAGTCACTATCTATGAATCCTAAAAGCTCAATGTGTTGGATACCAAATACCATGTGTGGGAGCACATTTTAGGTATCTAAATATCCCTTTTTATAGCTACTAGGTTTGACTTTCTTGGTGATGCTTGATATCTTGCACAAACATAGGTTTCTAACATAATACCAGGCTTGATGCAATTAAGTACATCAAAGACCCAATCATACATTTGTAAAGTGTCTGATCTATAAAGTCATCTTTTTCATCAGATATGAATGGTTTAGATGTACTCATGGGGGTAGCACATGGTTTACAATCATTCATGCAAAACTTTTTATAAGGGTTTTCACATATTAGTTTTGGTGAATGAAAGTTCCATTTTCTAATTGTTGAACTTGGAGACCAAGAATACATTGTAACTCCCCCATGGGACTCATTTCAAATTGAGTTGTCATCAATTTTCTGAAATCATCACACACTTTGTCACATCTATATCAAAAAATGATATCATCCACATAGATCTATACAATTAACAGATCTTTCCCTTCCCATTTTAGAAGAAGAGTTTTATCAATTTTATCTCTTTTAAATTTGTTGGATAAGAGACAAGTGGAAAAGGTATCATACCAGGCTCTAGGTGCTTGTTTCAGTCCACACGTAGCTTCTTTTTATCTTGTAGACATAGTTAGGATGGAATGAGTCTTCAAATCTAGGTGGTTGACAGGTATAGACCTCCTTTTGGATTTTACCATAGAGAAAAGCATTCTTTATATCCATCTGATACACCTTCATATTGTGGTTGACAGCAAAGGCAAGGAAAAGTCTTATGGCTTCCAACCTTGCTATAGGAGCAAAGGTTTCATCATAGTCAACTCCTTCTTCATGTTTACACATGACAAGCCTTGCTTTGTTTTTTTATAACAATGCCGCTTTCATCAGTTTTATTTTTGAAGACCCATTTTGTACCAATTGGACATGTGTTCTCTTGTAATGGTACAAGTTCCCAATCTTGTTGTCTTTTAAACTGAAGAAGCTCTTCTTGCATGGATTCTACCCAACTGTTGTCTTTTAATGACTTTTGGTATTGATTGGTTGGATGAGTGATAGAAATCCTGCAAATAGGCGGACGTTTGAGGTTTGGCTTTTTGTGTCCTGCATCTGTTGGTCCCAGATAAACAATGTTCTTTTTAACTTAATATGGCAAGTGATTTCAACATGTATGAATCTAATGTGCAGAAATAGAAATCAAACTTTCAAGAAACATAACTACAGAATTTTCAAGTTTTATATCACTTGAAACGAATACTTTGATAATTATTTGGTAAAAGGGTAATGGAGTTTTGTTGTAGGTATTGAATGCTTGGCTTGACTCATTATCCTTCGGAGTTTTATCCTGTATTTATAGATAGTATTTAGCATGAATAAAACATTTGCTTATTCATGTACTTGCCTTGCATAATGTAGCTTTTTGGCATATTCGTTGGATCTATCAAGGTCAAATTGATACTTTACAAATATGGTAGAGCTTTATCTTTTAGACAAGTTGGCTCATCAGAAATTCTAATAACCAACCTTATCAGAAAATCTGTTGAACAGATCATTAAAAATTCTGATCATAGTTTACCAGATTCTGATGATATTTATCAGAAATATCATCATATTCCTCAGATTGGTCCCTTTTGATTGTCTTCATATGCTTGTGATCCTTTTCTGATGGATGTTGAAGATGTAATTTCCTTCTTCTTGTCCTGATTGTCTTGTATCTTCTTTCTGTTTGACCTTCATGACTTTATCTTCAACAGGTTATCAGATAGATCATATTTTTCTTCAATACTTACAAAACATTTCCTAACATCATCAATGTCGCCTATAACTTGTTCTGGTGGTTGAGATCTATGGAATATAATGTTTCTAGTGTCTAGAATGATTGAATTTTGTGGTGGGGGCATAAATGGGATTTTTTTGGTTAAACCTCTATTGCATTTGTAATATGGTCAACAGTGTTGAGAAATGGTGGTGGAGGCATTGGCCCAAGTGGTGAGTTATTTGAGGATGAGGATAGATGAGTGGTTATACTACAAGCAACATCAGAGGTTTGGGGTTGACTTTGGTCAACATTGGTTCTAGTTATCGTGGAATGACTTTTGTTTTGTGTAGAATAAATTTGTGGATCAGATTGACTTTATATTGAGATGGAATCTAATGTCAAACCTGTGATCCTGTTGAGCTGCACTTTGTTTACCTGTACCAACACCAACCTTAGCAGTTAATTATTCAAAATTAAATTTATCAAAGATTAAATAATTATGTAGGGTTTTTAGGGATTTTCAAGGATGATAATTCATTGAATTTTACATTCAAAGTTTCTTCTATAGTCATGGTCCTTAAATTAAACACTTTATAGGCCTTGGCTATAAAAGAATATCCCAAGAAATATCCACAATCCACTTTTGCTGCAAACTTTGAAATTGAATCTTTGAGATTTAAGATAAAGCATAGACAACCAAAGATCTTAAAAATGATATAAATCGTTTTATTTTGAACAAAATGTCATAAACAGTCTTTTGATCCTAGGATTTATTTAGAGCCTGTTTTGAACATAGCATGTAGAACTCACGGCTTCTGCCCAAAAGGACAATGGTAGACCTGAATCTGCAAGCATAGTCCTTGTAGCCTCAATAAGGTTCTGTTTCTTTCAACAACCCCATTTTGTTAAGGTGTTTCGGGAATACTGAATTGTCTTAGTATTCCTTTAGATATGAAAAATTCATCAACTTCTTGGTTTCTGAATTCTGTCTCATTGTCACTTCTGATGGACTTTATAGGAAGATCAATTTTTTTTCTATTTTTATGATAAATTCTTTTAAGATTCCTGTAGTCTCATCTTTTGAGTGAAGAAAGAATGTCCATGTAAACCTAGAAAAACATCAACTATCACTAAGTAATATTGCTTTTTTCTCAAGCTCATGATTTTCACTGGGCCAAACAAATCCATAAGCAACAGTTTTAAGCATTTGGTTGTTTTGTATTTTTCAATGGGTTTGTGTGAAACTTTGTATTGTTTTCCTTTTAAGCAGGAGACATAATGTTCATCACATTTTGTTTGGTTGGTAAGCCTCTAACAAGTTTTTTCCTTTGTTAGAGTGTTAATAGTTTTAAATTAACATGTCCAAACCTTTTATGCCATAACTTTTTCTCTTTTGTAGAGGCAATAGAGAATAGACAAACGTTGTTTTTTGGGTTTTCTTTGGACATGTCTACCACATAAACATTGCCAATTCTATGAGCAATAAGTTGTGTAGTACTTTCAGCTATAATTTTGTCTATCTTTGACAACCTCAGGACCAAAAATTTTACAAGTTGTCTTTGTAAAAATGAGCCATAGCCTTTATCGCTCATTTATGAAACACTGAGTAAATAAAATTTTAAGTTTTGTATTAGATTGATATTTTCAAATTTTAGCTTTACAACTTGGACAGTCCCTTACCCCAACACCTTTCTTTTAGACTTATTTCCAAAAGAAATATCACTACCTCCATGGGTATGGAAGTTTGTTAGTAGAGCTTTGCATCCAGTCATATGTATAGATCCTCCACTATCTATATACCATAGGCTATCTAGACATGTAGATACTCCCAATTTTGTGGCCATAAATGCACAATCACAATTATTCTCATTTCAGTTGTATTCCAAGGATCATTGTTTTTTACAAATTTATCATTACCCTTTTCACAAACTGTTGTTTGTACTGGGTTAGATATACCTTTAACATTTTGAAAGTTAGAAGTTTTCTGGTTGTTTTTAACAATTTCTTTGGTTACACTGGATTTCTCTTACAACTCATCCCATATCTCTTTTGCACTATTACAGTGTATTAGCTCTGCATAGATCTCGTTTGGTAGCGCCTTTGCAATTACAATGAGAACTTTGTGTTGGTGCAATTTGTAACAACAACTTAATAGTTTAATAGATTTGTCTTTAGATGTTTTTGTATTGGGCTTAGCATTTGTGTTTAGCTTGTTTAGAGTTGTAATGGGCTTAGAGAATGGCCTCGCCCAGTATGCAGACATGTAGTTTCTATACATGTTGTGCATTAGGGTTTTGGTGTTGGTTGGAAAGAGAGTAGAGAGAGGTGTGAGAAATCTACAGAGAGTGGCTGAGAGATTTCTTGTGAGTCTTGAATTGATTGTAAACATCAGTGTTGGATAATCAATAAAAGATGGATTGAAAGTGATTGTTCGTGTTCTTGATATTACTCGTATTTCTATGATAATATGAGCTAGAGGATTCTGCACTCTAAATTGGATAGATGATTCTATGAAGATCCATAAGGAGTAGGGGACCTACAATTGGTATCAGAGCATTCAGCTCTTGTTTTGCTCGGTTCAGAATCGTTAATGCAGAACAAGTTGGGTTTTTGGACGTTTTAACGGCTGTTCTAGGGTTTCTGCTTCTGTTTCGGATAAACATCAAGGACCTCGGATAGACGGAGTGCATCTCGGATCATAAGTGAAACATCTCGGATCAGAAATTTGCATCTCGGATAAGAAATTTGCATCTCGGAACAGAAAACTTGCATTTCGGATCAGAAAAAAGTGCATCTCGGATCATTGGTGTTGATCTCAGATCATCTCGGATTGCATCTCGGACTTCATCTCGGATCATAACAGTGCATCTTGGATTTTTGGTATTGATTTCGGATCATCTCGAATACCATCTCGGATCACTATTCCGAATCCACCATCTCGGATTGATATCTCGGATCACTGTTCTGAATTTCCATCTCGGATTGTTAATCCGATTTACTGTTCCGAATTGGGTACTGTTACGAGTTGAAGTCGAAAAGGTGGAAAGTTAACCGGCTGATGTAACCGGAGATAAACGTTTTCGTACACAGAATTTGATCCATAAACAATCTTAACAAACTGACTGCACGGTTAGACTCGTATGATTTTTAGGACAAAAAAAGAGTATAACAGATGTTATATATCATTGGATTCATATTATCGGGACGAGTCTAACAGTACAACTTGGTAATCACACATTTCAGACAAATTTTTGAACATTTTAACGGTATGGTTACGATAAAACACAAAGAAGGACCAGAAGAGAGGTTAGATTTGGATTTTGACACAGGTATACCAAAATCCATTTAAACTAATACTCTGCATGTTAAAGATGGTCATAATGAACAATATCAGTGAGTGTGTTAACAACTGCCCAAAGTTGATAAATGCTGAACAATATGTAGACTGGAAGAAGAAGTTTGAGGCATTTGTTCAAAGTGAAGACTCTAAGATGTGGAACTGTATGATTGATGGGTACACTTCTCCCACACGTCGAGTTAACGGGAGAATTCTGGTACTTTCATATGAGAAGATGGAAGACTCTGAGAAATGTATGTACGATGCTGAAAAGAAAGCTTTAGCAGCAATAAAGATGTCCTTGCCAATTGATATGAAACACATTTGTAATAGGTATAGATCTTTTAGAGAGCTGTGGGAAGCTTTAGGGAAACGTTATCAGAGTTCTTCAAGACAAAGTACATGTGAACAAACATGTTTAGCTGAGACTGTAGTTGTGAAGATTGAAGAAGGATCTGCCAAGAAAGAAGAGAAGACAAGAGCTGAGAAGGAGAAAATGGAAGTCAAGGATGCAAGTGCTACAGTGTGCATGGATGATACAGATGAGCTTACAGCAGAGGTACAGGTACAATTACAATATGTAAGTCATACTTGTCATAATTGCACTAAACTACAAGGTAAAGTTGACAAACTATCGGAGCAAAACAAAATTCTGTTAGTTGAACTAGAAAAACAGAAAGAGTCAAATGTTCTTTTGAGTAAAAGGGAGTCAAGTTGTTTAAATAAACTCAAATCAAATGAACAAGAAATCAACAGTTTGACCAGAAAAGTCAATGAATTGTTACAGATCATTGAATTAGCTCGTGAAACTGTAGAGATAAGACTAATGAGCTTTTTGAAAAGTACACAGAATTCACTGGTGCACAAGCCAAAATTGTTGAACTTCATGGATAGTTAGACAAATTTGGAAAATCTTCGTTAGTCAGGACTCAAATTCAGAAAAGTTTGTAAAGGAGTAATGATAAAACGGGAGTGGGGTTTAGTAAAGCTTCATATTCTGATGATCAGGATTACTCCTTTTTACCTAATGAAAATGAGCTAACAGATTTTCTGGTGCTTTTTACCTAATGAAAATGAGCTAACAGATTTTCTGCCTTCTACACCAGATGTAGTGGATCCATTAGCAGTTGACGTACCTAATAGTCCAGTTTCTATGAAAGAATTTGTTAGATCGAACAGTACACCTCATAAAGTGGATGAGGATACTAAAGACAAAACAGTTAAATCATTTAAAAAGGGATCTAACAGAAAGAAAATTTATAAGAAAAGATCTTGTTTTAAATGTCACAACAAAGGACATGTGGCTAGTTGTTGTCTTTTCAAAAAGGGTAAGAAAGTGGAGGCTGAGGTTGAGGTTAAGGATGGGATTCTTGTTGGTTCAAATAAGAATGTTAAACCAAGTTGTCAAACAAAACAACCGAGCTTTCAATCTAAACTTTCAACATCGGGAAGATTTGATAGTCCAAGAAACTTTTCTCCTAAATCAAGTCATTATAATGGTCAATCAAATTGTTTTCAAAAGAAAAAATTTGGATCAAAATCGATACCAAACTTCTGGTAATCGAAATTTTCAAAGAAGAAACGAATATATGGGTTTTAGTAACTCAAAATGTTCAAAACAATCCAAAAATTTTCAAATTTCAGATTATGAAAATGGGAGAAGAAGGTTACGAGATAAAAATTTTCAAAGGTCGGAAAATCCGAGAGTTTATTGGAACTCTCGCAATCAAAGATCTCGTGGATTTTATAAATCTTGTTCAACAACTTGGAAGATATCCAAGACATAAGTAGGGTGTGATAGATATTGAACAAAATTAAGTTATATTGAAATGCATGGTCAACCCAAAACCGGTAGGGTTTGGGTTCTCAAGTCTAACTAAGTTCTTGAGTGTGTATAGGTTGAGCAAGAAGGACTGCTCATGTGTTCAATACTGGTTCTTCTTGTAAAGCATCTGAGGTGAATAGTAGGTTACACATGGTAACGAATTATTACTTTTGTGATAGATAATGTTTACTAAAAGTGAAAATGTAGGTCCACCTGAGGATCAAGTTAAACCAGTTCCTTGTTCATATAACATACACACAAGTGCGGAATCCAAGTGTGCATGCAACCAAAGCAAAGTAAAGAACACGGGGTAACCAAAGATTCACTATCTTGATTAATGATTGAGAACAAGTACAAACATATACACACAATGCTCGTATGACTCAAACAAACTTGCTGTGTTCTTGTGTCTTCGTCTTCAGAGAGAATGCTGAGAGGCTCACTTAGACCTACTAGCTAACCAACTCCACCACTCGTCAACTACTGACTGAGAAGTGCATGTCTGTTTATATAGTGCCCGGGCACAGTTCGTACGAAACACGAATCCAGACATATGGAACATACTATTTCACACGAGACACAACTCCAGAATTTGGTACGAGTCACTGTTTTGTACGAAATGCTTGATTCGTACGAAATACTACTTGATTCGTACGAAACCTGTGTTTCGTACGAAATCTCTTGGTTCGCACAGAATCCTTATTCCTGGAGAACGTGTGTAGACTTGACGTACACAAGACTTATCAGTATGCACACATGCAACTGATTAACACAGACAAGCTAAGATGTCATACTAGATCAAGATAGAAGGATATCTCGATCTATTTGACACGACCAAACCTATACAGACACTTGAGCAAAGACCTTACAATTACAACTGTAACTAAGAACAAGCGACAGACAGAAAACTGTATCAACAAACTCCCCCTTGGATGTTGCTTGGTCTTCCGTCTTTGGTCTTCACATAGAATGGTTTGGAGTATCAACAAACTCCCCCTGAAGATCTGCTATTAATTGATAGATCTGCTATCCAATGATTAGAGCATCAGGTCTTCAAATTTCTAAGAAACTTCAAATCTTTCTTGTTTCCTCTTCTGACTTGTCAAACTTCTTCGTTGCTGGTCTTTGTTCATGTTCTTTTTGTATCAATTGTACTCTTAAATCAAATATAATTAGAACACAACTTTCTCAGGGAATACACACGAGAGACTTATCATAAATTCTTCGTATGATTGTATTCCCTAAACGAGATACACACACTCATATGAATTCCAGCAGCAAATTTGAGAAAAACAAGTGACCAAGTCAAATCAAATGACTAGGTTCATCCGTTATGAGATACAGACACTCAAACGAATTTCAGATTTTGGATTTCTTTTGATGAGTTACTTGTTGCAAGATGTTACTCTATAAAGTTGCGATATCAAACAAAAGGTTCTTTAGCATATCTTGGTAGAAAACTTTCGAGTATCAACTTTGGTAACTTTCAAAAAGTAATTACATAAGCAACTAAGTAAACTAGACTGAAAATCAAAATATACAGATAAACTATATATCTATTGAACAATCTTTTTCGAGTTTCAAGGTAAAGGAATCATACCAGCATTTTAATCTTTGTCAAAAACGATATTTGGTTTAAAACTTCAAAAATTAAACAGATAAGTATTCAACTATGATCATCGGTATTGTTGTCCACGTAAACTCAGACTTATCAGATTTAATCGTGATTAGGAGATATGATTAAGGTATGGATTATACTTACTAGACGGTGTTCAATCACATCACGACACATTCCCGTATCAAGATATGCACGAGAGAAAATCTTACCGGTGAGTATACTGCTTTATCATCTGTTTTGACGTATATGAATGATGTGAGATACTCACTTATTTTTGATTGAAAACAAGCCCTCTGTGATTTAATCACTTATTGATGAGGAACTTGATTTTCATATGCATGCAGGGCACAGGAGTAAGTCCGTGAACAGGTTAGTACCATCGTACCAACAAAGAAACGAACTTAGCTCCCGCATAAAGCTGTGATATTTTATCACTTATTTTGGGGATGTGATATTTTTATCACTTATTTGATGGTCGAATGCAGTATGAACACGTATGTATGATATCATGGAAGTTCTAGACTTGCACCACCGTTATTTTTCCGGCAAAAGATTCAACCATGATACCCAGATGATAAGCCGGCATAAAGACCGTATATCTCAGATCCCCGGCACTCTATCAACGAAATTTCGGTACCAAGACCATATGCCAATGAATGGTTCCCACCTGGCGTTCTGTCTGTTAGGTTTATATCAACCTGCATATTTTAATCTGATTGTGAGCCTACCGATACATCATTAGTAAAGCTACTTATCAATCTTCTTTGTATGCTTTTAACCATTTCTGACAGATTTACCGGTGACTTTCATCATTTTCAACTTATCCAAGAAACTCATTTTATTTTTCTATTGTTTTGTATTTTTCTGAAATTTTCTCCCCCTTAAACAAAGAAGGTAAATAAAATACATATTTTTTGTATTTTCTTGAAATTTACTCCCCCTAAAATATAAAACTGAAAATCTTTTTGTAGTTTTAGATTTTTAGAAAGTATATACAAAAATAGTTAGCCATGGTTGAGTTATTCGGGTTCACCTTGATGCCATTGACCAAAAGTAGATAATCAAAACGTGATTTATCAAAGGCTTTGGTAAAAAGGTCGGCACATTGGTGATCAGTGTGGATTCTAACAATATCGATAAGTCTCTTTTCATAACAATCTCGTATGAAATGATACTTAATCTCAATGTGTTTTGTTTTCGAATGCTGTATAGGATTCCGGGTGATCTGTAAAGCAGCTTCATTATCAACAAAAATAAGAGTAGTAAGAAACTCAAAACTGTAGTCGCGCATTTGCTGTTGAATCCATAGAACTTGAGAGCAGCAACTAGAAGCTGATATATACTCAGCCTCACATGTTGATGTAGCTACACAAGTCTGCTTTTTGCATTGCCACGTGACTAGGCGATTTCCCAAGAACTGACATCCTGCTGTTGTTGATTTTGCATCGATTTTACAACCGCCATGATCAAAATCACTGAATGTTGTCAGATCAAAGTTATCATCTTTAGGGTACCATAGACTAGTGTCAGGGCGACCCTTTAGATAACGAAAGATCCTTTTCACAGCCATCAAATGAGAAACCTTCGGACTAGGCTGATAGCACGCTAGAAGGCATGTTGGGTACATTATGTCGGGTCTTGAAGCAGTAAGATACATGAGAGATCCGATCATAGCACGATAGAGAGATAGTTCTACATGTTCACCCATTCCGTCTGGAGTAATCCCATGATTTTGAGCTAATGGAGTTCCCAGGGCTTTGAGTCATCCATCTGAAATCGCTTGAGAATATCTCTGATGTACTTGGTTTGATGGATAAAAATCCCTTCCTTTGATTGTTGAACCTGCAAACCTAAAAAGAAATTCATTTCTCCCATAGCGCTCATCTCGAACTTCTCCTGCATAACATGTTCGAATTCTTTGCACATTCGAGTGTTAGTAGACCCAAATATAATATCATCAACATAAACCTGTACTAGCAGCAAGTCCTCGTCCTATTCCTTGATGAAGAGAGTACAGTCGATCAGGCCTCGTCGAAAACCATTCTTCAACAGATAGGTAGACAACGTTTCATACCAAGCCCTCGGAGCTTGATGAAGACCATATAACGCCTTGTTGAGAAGCCAAACCTTGTCAGGATAGAGTGGATCTTCAAAACCTGGCAGTTGCACAACATATACTTCCTCTTCTACCACACCATGAAGAAATGCACTCTTCACATCCATCTGATAAACGGTGAACTTCTTGAAGGACGCATAAGCTAAAAAGATTCTTATGGCCTCTAGTCGTGCAACCAGTGCATAAACTTCATTGTAATCGATCCCTTCGACCTGATTAAAACCTTGAACAACCAATCGCGCTTTGTTTCTGTCACACCCTCAATTTCCACTTGCGGAGTTTTACCGTGAGGCATGTGATCAAACCAGAATCTGAGACACTAGTAATATCGAACGACTCTATATGATTTATTTAAACTTTTCCAAAAAACATTTGTTTAACCATTAATAGTTATTTTCAAATTGTCTTAGTTCCCAAAGTTTAGTGGAAGCATTAGTTTCAAAGTTTAGCGGAAGCATTAGAGTAAAGTAAAGTAACGGGCGCCAACATAAACGCCAAAACCAAAAATCCCAAACAATATTCGTAAATAAGACTCGATAAAAATGTCTTGATCAAATGCAAGTGAGTGCACCTAGCACTCCTAGTCCTGAGAAACATGTAAAGAAACAAGTGTCAACATTAAAGAAGAGTGAGTTCACAGGTTTTTATAAGTTCACAAGTTCGGTTAAATGTTTGCTTTCCCCATTATCCCTAACCCGGGATAAAGATTTAGTTCCATTATTCCTAACCCGGAATAATAATGTTGGTTCGTAATTAAGTTCAATGTTAACATGTAGGTAGCGAGCCTAAAGTTACGTCACATAAGAGTTCGCGATCGAAGCTGACTGTTGTTGCCTCAGTGTTGCCAGGCCTCACTGACCATGGCGAAAGTTAGGCCAAATTAATCACCCGTTGACCATACCCGGTCGGCTAGCGCGACTAGCTCGGGTGGGGCTTGTCGGGCCCAGTAGTAGTACTTATAATTTCCCCGCTATCTAACCCAATACTAACGATCTGAGAGTTTGTTGAGGACTTCCGTGACATAGCTATTTAGTGACCATAACGTACATTAACATTAACTTAGTTACCGAGTAGTTTAACGACGTTAATTTCGCATAACGTAAAAGATAGAGTTATAAAGTGTATACATGTTTCTCCCCCTGTTGTTTAAAACCGGATAAAATAGGGGCCGTGAACTCACCTTAAATTGCTCGGTTAGAGTAACACAAAAGTAGCAAATGATGGGACCGCTAATCGCGTCCTAACTTGTCAACCGATTTAAAGTTAGTGTGTGAACACACTGATACAAAACCCTACGCATAACTAACACACAGTGCAGCACACGTAATAACCAATTCGAAAACACAATCATGCATGCAAAGTATCATCATACCAAAATAATGATCAAACCAACTTGTCATAAACACAGATTAACTCATACAACACTTTGGTACACACAAACACAAGTTATCATGTTTCAGCTTGTACGCTCATAACTGGGCTGTTTTCGAGGATTTTTATTAAATAGTTCCAACGTTCCAAAAATTCCAATTTTTTTACAGGAGGTGTCAACTAAACTGTAGAATTTTATGTAAACGTTTCAACTCCTAATGCCTTACCAATTATTTATAAACATTTATATACTAGGCTGCAGTCAGATTCGTCGCTTTCTGATTGTTCATAAACATTTATATACTACGCCTTACCAATTATTTATAAACATTTATATACCAATTATTTATAAACTTTTCAAGTCCTAACGCCTTACCAATTATTTATAAACATTTATATACTAGGCTGCAGTCAGATTCGTCGCTTTCTGACTGCAGTGCACGGGAAAAATTATTTAAAAATCATCATTCATCCAATTAACAAAATTCCAGTGGGAGTTTTCCAGAAATTCCCGTCTCCAGTTATTATACAAATTTCGTGACCCAACCCCCTACAGACTATGAGATCCGACTCGATAAATAACTAGCAAATTTTGCAGAATATATGCAGCTTCAGCAGCTGCACTAAACGACCACTTAAAAATAGCAAACGACCTCAGAAAAATATGAATCCAGCGCCATAAGAACCGTTTTTAAAATATACACATTTTAGGCATCAGAAAATCCACTTTTAGATAAATAATGATCAGGTTACAGCCAATTGAAGTTGGCTGTAAATGTCATTCAGCAAACAGTTTTCGACTTTTATCGCATTAGAACATGCTTAAACGATCATGACTCTTAATAACAATGATTAACAACAGGTTTATTTGTCAAATATAATCATGTATCAATATTCATGCAAACCCTAATTATATAACATGATCTTTATCGCCAAAACGCAGCTTATGATTTTAGTATTCAACATAACATCATAATCGTAAAGATTCGCACAATCATCTGAACTAATCATAAATCACAACACTTTTCATACTAATAATCCTACCATTACACACAATCATGATCAAGATTATACAAACCTAATGTGAATCGCAAAACAATTAAACCCTAACCTTGAAACGATGATGATTAGCGAACCGGGACAAGATTGGAATCAATCCGGAAGTTGGAGACTTGTGATTGTGAGAGAGGGGGGGGGGGCTGCCGTCGGCCTTCTCTTAGGGACTAGGGTTTGTTTTTTTTTTTTTGAAACTATAACATGCATACATACAATTATATAGCACAAGGGAAAAGAAGGGGAGGGGGTGGGGGCCGCGACCGCAAAGGAGGGGGGGTAGGTGAGGTCGACACGTTTCGCGGCTCGGTTCGGTTCGGCTATTTATTTATTATTTTTTATAACTAATAATCGTGAAATCAAGGCGTGATACAATAATCTACAAAATATACAAACGTTTAATAACACATAGCACGTAATTCACCCAATAAATTCACGAAGTTAGCATAGTTATTGCTAGCGTGTAATTTAATTCTCCGAATTAAATCAGTGTAGGAATGAATAACCATGAAGTAGCGCGTTTAAGATACCTGAAAAGCCGGGATGTCACAGTTTCTCACAGCAACACCTCGGTCATCCTTCTTGCATTTGTACACCCATCATGTACCAATCTTCTTGTAGCCGTCAGGCCTGTCAACCAAATTCCAGACGCATAACTTTTAAATTGCTGAAGTTCTTCCTGCATGGCTTCAACCCAAGAGTCTTCTTTCATTGCCTCCTTCCAAGATTTTGGTTCTACTTGGCACATATAGGAGGTAAAAAACCAATCATTCTGCTCCCCTGATTCTCTGATTTCTTAATATAATCCAGCATTCTGGTTGTTTCGAAGCTGATTACGAGTCTGCACACCACTCTGGACATCTCCAATAATATTCTGTTGAGGATGGATATTATGAATTCGAGTTTCTGACACATCAGGAAACCGAGAATTTGTACCCAAATTGTTGATATTCAGATCAACAGTTAAATCGAGAGCTGGATTTGATGACGTTGTAGATGCTTGACCTTTAGTCGTTCCTTGAGGTTGAAGATTTGACGTACCATCTAAAATTCCAGGAAACGCACCATAGGTAGCTTCATTTGCATCATGAAACTCATCTTCTTCTGATGAAACGTTATAATCCGCAACGTCTTCGAATTCCTCATTTTGAACAAGATTGTTAACCGAAGTCGATACTTGAGGGTTAACAATAATAGGTCGAACTAATGACGAGTCTACTGCAGTATCACTTTCCAATAACATCTGAGCAGCAGTTGTTGCGTCATCAAAAGTTGGCAGATTAAAGGAGTCAAACAGCCCATCGTAGTCAAACATCCAAGGAGCACCCGGAGCTCTAACCGCTTCTATATATCTTTGAACCTTGACTTCACCCCATCTTCAATCTTCTTCGAAGACAAATTCCACACCCGGAAATTAGGAGTAGCATATCCAAGAAAGAAACCTTCGATAACTTTGGGACCAAACTTTCCATGTGGGTCGATCATAGTGCATGGGGCTCCAAAGGTTCTAAGAAAGAAATATCCGGTTTCCTTTTATGTAACAACTCAAAGCATGTCTTCCCATGTCTCTTCACCGTTAGAACTCTATTCATCGTGTAGCATGCAGTAGCAACAGCTTCTCCCCAAAATTGAACGGGAAGTTCTGATTCTACTAACATGGTTCTTGCAGTTTCAATAAGAGTTCTATTCTTCCTCTCAGCGACACCATTTTGTTGTGAGTGTATCGAGAACTGTACTCATGCAGAATACCCTTTGAGGAATAGTACTCTCCATAACTTGATTCTTGAATTCCGTGCCATTGTCGCTTCTGATTCTCCTTACCTTCAGATTATTCATATTTTCTAGCAGAGTCAGGAGATTCTTGAGGATAGTAGGAACTTCACTCTTGTGTGCCAACATGTTGACCAATGAGAATCTGGAATAGTCATCAGTAACTACCAGACAATAAGAATTACCAAAGGTTGTCTTGTGTTTCATAGGTCCAAAGTGGTCCATATGAAACGCCACCAAAGGTTGTCTTGTGTTTCATAGGTCCAAAGTGGTCCATATGAAGATGTTCCAGTGGCATATTCACTGTGTTGATCTTCTTCACGGGATGGGACTTTCTAGCTTGCTTCCCTTTCTAGCATGACACACAAACGTCTTGAAGATGAAAATTCTTCACTTGTACACCATTCACTAGATTGTTCTTTACCAAATAGTTCATTTTCCTCAGGTGAATGTGTCCCATACGCCTGTGCCAAGAGATTGATTCCTTCTCGGTGGCTTTAGAGACAAAACATGTGACTTGTGCAGATGTTGTAATAGCTTGGCTCATATCAAGAATATAAATCATTAATTCTTGGAGCCGACAGGAGAATCCATTCCTTTGGGATCTTGAATCCAGGTTTCAGCACATAACATCCGGTATCATCAAAATGTACCGTGAACTTCTTGTCGCAGATTTGAGAAACGCTAAGAAGATTGTGATCAATTTGCCGCACATAATTGATCTTGTCGAAGCTTACAACACCATTGGAGACCATTCCTTCTTCAGTGATGTATCCACCTTTGTCACCAGCAAAACCAACATAACCACCCCTTATGCTTTTTACATCATATAGGAGCCGCAAGTCGCCCATCATGTGCCTTAATGCTCCACTGTCAATAATCCAATGATTGTTTACAGTTCCTCCTGGAACACCCTGCACATTACACAAACAAGATTAGTTTAAGATGGGGACCCAAGCCTTAGTGGTCTTGGGCCGTCCCTTATCATCGAGAAATGTAATCTCAATTTCTTGATGATTAACAAACTGAGAAACTCCTTTTGAACCATTCCCGGTCTTCTGTTTCCAAGATCCTTGTTTATTACCAGATTTACTATTATTTAAAATTTTAACAGTGTCTGGTTTTATTGACTTTGAAGATCTTTGATCCTTTTTCAAAGAAACCGATTTTAAAGCTTTCTCAACTGCTTTTACTTGTTTACGTTTTTGTTTCTCTTTTTGATCCTTAATGATTCGTTTATCTTGAGTCAGAGAAACAAATTTACGTTTGCAAGTTGGTTCATGAGGGGTTTTCTGTATACATCTTGATTTGGCTGGATTTTGACAATCCTTTATAATGTGGCCAAATTCTCCACATTTGAAACATGTTCTCCTTTCAACAAAACTAGGAGATCGTGTTTCTCAGCTTGATGTTGAACTTGTGGATCCTGAGGTACTGGGTTCATTTTAATTACATCCATCAGTGTGTTGGGTGTAATTGTTTTGACTATTTCTTTTCAAAATCTTAACTTTCTTTACAAAATCAACATTAGATTTTCCTTGAAAAGTTTCGACTTTATCGGTACCCTTAGAACTCACAAATTTAATAGTTTTGGCCTTTTTCTGGTAACGAGAGCCTTTTGCTTCAACCTTCGGTTGAGAAACTGTAAGCTTTTCAACTCGCTTCCATTGTTTTTCTTTTAAAGCGGATAATGGTTGTGTTTTGTTGGGCTTTTTCTTCTCTAAAGGTTTGGTTTTTGACTTTTCAAATACCTGATCTATAGAGATTGGATTTACGTTTTTAATTGGAAAATCTTTGTTTGAATAGATTTTCTTATCTCCAACCAAAGTATACAAAACATTATTTGCTTCATCTGTCGACACTTGTGTCTTGACAGATTTCTTAGGAACGGTCTCTTGATTCTCAACAGATTGTGTACTAGGAGTAGCAGAAGATTCTACTCTTTTCCTTTCATCAAGAGGCTGATCCTGATCATTATTTCTTGATTCATCATCTGATGTATCATCCTCTTCTTCATCATATGATGAACTTTCTGGCTTGCATGGTTCTTGAGATGAATTGCCTAGTTTGAACCCTAACCCTGCTGCAAATTCCTCAGGATTCAAAGGTACAGAGGGTTCAAAACGAGGCATCTCCTCTTCATCAGGCATTCTGGTATAGTTGTGTTTCATTGGGGTGGACACGAATTATACCCTATGCATTGAGCATTCCCCTTTAGCTTTTGAACTTCAATGATATGATCAAGCACATATTAGGAGTTAGAATAACTTTCCAATTTGCGTTTGATCGAATCATATTCGCATTTGGCGATGGCTAACTCTTTCTTTGTTTCTTCTAGGAGATTAATGTAGTTATTAATTCCTGTCTGTTTATTTAAAACTATTTTTGTCAATTCAGAAACACTTTTCTTAAGGGTTTCTATTACAGATTTGAATTCTTTTTCATTTATAGTTACCGCCAAGTTCGCCTCTTTGCATTTTGATAGTTCAAGAACTAAATTTTGATTATGACTGTTGACGGTTTCATATTTTATTTTCAACTTAACACAGTCATTGCAAACAGTAGGAGGGTCAGAATTTACCTGTTTTGAAGAACCTTCAACATTTTCCATAAAGGCAGTGTGATGAGGAAAAGCAGCACCATCTGTAGAGAGTGTCTCTGTCTCTTTTTCCACAGCTTCTGCATTCCTCGTCATGCCTACCTTTTCAGATTTCAACATCTTAGCTTCACTTAGCAATTCTTCAACCTCAGCATCACTTCCTTTCTTTACATCGGAATCAGATCCATAACCATCTGAACTTGAACATTCTTCATCAGAACTACCAGCATCCCCAGATGTATCATCGTTATTTGGAGTATTGATGTTGTGATCATGCTTTATTTGATCTATGATCCTTGCATAGCATGCAGTTCTTCTGTTGTTCTCTGTTCCCAACTGTACTGATCAATCGCATCCTTCATCAGACAGAACTACCAAAGCTCTGTGCGTGTTTGAAGGTCCTGATTGATTGGTGTTGTTAGAGTTGCCAACAGCTACTATTCTTCTTTCGTTGTTGTACTGTGCTGTGTTGGATGGTTGAGACTGATTTCAAAAGGGGTTGTGATTTCCTTCCTTGCTGGGTCTTGTGCATTCCCGCTTAAAGTGACCTCTTTGTCCACAGTTGAAGCAAGTAACGACGGTTTTGTCAAAGCCGTATTTTGTATCCTTCTTGCTTTCCAAACTGGTTCTACCCGTTCTTCTCGTATAATCCTTCGCTCTTCTCATAGCACTTGCAAATGCCCACTTGATGTCCATCAGCTCAATTTCATCTAGGTCAATTTGTTCATAGTCTTCGTTTGTCAAATTGATATTCCCTATTTGAACTGCAACTAAACCACAATACGCACTGACCATGGTATTTAGAAGTTCAGCATGTTCCTGTGCAACCTCTACATTGATTTTGGAGAGATTTGACGTGTCAAGTTTGACAGTGTTGGGATTTGCCGATTGACTGTTGCTTCCATAGAAAGCTTGTTGAGGAGCTTGCTGTGGAGCTTTATGCGCTAAATCCCTTGGCTATGGAAGGAAGGCTTTCAGATCAAGTCTGTCCATAGGCTTGATTACTTGAACCTGTAGACTGACTTGATTGAACTGGTTGGGGTAGAAAAGGGTTCACGTTTGACACAAACGCAGTTTGCAGCTTCGGTTGCTGACTTGAGCTTGTACCTGCATTTATACCTCCAAAATACATTTCAGGGTTTTGTGGAGCAGAGACTCGGTGTGCCTTCCGGAGTTCTTCTTCATTCTTGTTCTCCAGTTTCTGCACAAATTCATAAATACTAATTGAGTCCAAAACACCTGTATGTTTTAAAAGATCAATAAATTGACCCCATTTTGGTGGTAAAGCATCAGCAATCGCATCACAATTTCCTGTGGTTCTGCTAACACTTTATACGAGTAAATTTCGCTAAGAAGATGATAAAACCGAGTGGTCATATCATTCAAGGTTTCGTTCTCCATGAACAGGAAACCTTCAAACTCTTTCTTGAGCAGATCATGCCGAATCTTCCTGGTAGCAGCGTTACCTTCACCTCTTGCTTCCAAGGTGTCCCACAAATTTTTCATTGTAGTACAATACACAAACTGATGATAAATGTCTTTATGCAGAGCTTGTGTGAGGATAGCAAATGCCTTTTTCTCTAGATCGTAAGCTTTCTTGTCACTTTCGACTAGATTGGCCAATGTGGTTGGGTTTGATCCAGCTTCTTCAAGTGCTTCATTGTAGGGGGTAGTGAAACACGTCCACAATTCCGTGTTTTGACCGAGAACATACATATGAAAACGATTTTTCCATGAAGGATAATCGTTCATGTGATTTAACTTCGGCGGTCGGTTATTACTCCCTGTTTCACTTTTGCTCATTAACAGAGTTTGGATGCTTTGATTCTGATTCGCAACACACACCCATTGATTTGCAGAGATTATTGATGTATGTTGAGGCACCAAAGATTTTACCCATGATGTTGTGGAGCTTTGCGAAGACTCCTGATTTGAGCTTGAACAACTCCAATCCCACGGGTTAGAACTCATTATATTTTTCTTGTTTTATGAAAATGTAAAGGTTTAAAGTTTCAAAATTATAATTACCCTTTTGAAAATTCACAGGTTCTGAAAATATGACAAATACTTAAAATCACAAAGCTTTGAAAAACACTAAAAACAAACAACAATTGTTTCATGTGAGACACCTGTTTCGTGCGAAACAATGATGTTTCATGCGAGACAGTTGTTTCGTGCGGATCAGATGATTCGTACGAAATAGCTCAGTCGCACAAACTGCTTTGTTCAGCGTTTTTCAGTGGAATCTTTTCAGAAATGGTTTGGTGAAAAATTTCCTTTCTTGTGTAGACCTGCCTTTTTCGTAAATACTTGTTGTCTTACCCACTTTTAGTTACACAGATTTTAACAGCCCACAGTCCAAGTCCAGATCCAAGTCAGAAAATGTCAACCCTACCAAACTAATCAGATTCAAATTTTGTAGATTTCTTCTTCAAGGGTGTTCTTCTGAAAAATTTCACCATAAAATTTTCTGCATGCAACAGATTTTAACCAAGGTTTGAGTTATTTTACTATCCAAAACTTAAGTTTTCTGCTGGTGGCTCAAGAACACTTTAGAAATCTTCAAACTAGCTCAGACACAACTAAGCCCCGTTTTGAACAACGAAAGAGCCAACAATCTGATACCACTTGTAGGTCACCTGCGGATCAAGTTAAACCAGTTCCTTGTTCATATAACATACACACAAGTTCGGAATCCAAGTGTGCATGCAACCAAAGCAAAGTAAAGAACACAGAGTAACCAAAGATTCACTATCTTGATTAATGATTGAGAACAAGTACAAACATATACACACAACGCTCATATGACTCAAACAAACTTGATGTGTTCTTGTCTTCTTCTTCAGAGAGAATGCTGAGAGGCTCACTTAGACCTACTAGCTAACCAACTCCACCACTCGTCAACTACTGACTGAGAAGTACATGTCTGCTTATATAGTGTCCGTCTAGAGTTCGTACGAAACACGAATCAAGACATATGGAACACACTATTTCACACGAGACATAATTCCAGAATTTGTTATGAGTCACTGTTTCGTACGAAATGATTGATTCGTACGAAAACTACTTGATTCGTATGAAACCTGTGTTTCGTACGAAATCTCTTGGTTCGCACAAAATCCTTATTCCTAGAGAACGTGTGTAGAGTTGACGTACACAAGACTTATCAGCATGCACACATGCAACTGATTAACACAGACAAGCTAAGATGTCATACTAGATCAAGATAGAAGGATATCTCGATCTACTCGACACGACAAAACCTATACAGACACTTGAGCAAAGACCGTACAATTACAACTGTAACTAAGAACAAGCAACAGACACAAAACTGTATCAACATAAAAACTTTTTGTCAGGTTAAAGTGGGAGTCTGTTTGTGTTTAAATTTTAGTTTTTAAAACCTTACTCCCTAAAAACAATAATTTAGGGGGATAAATTTTCCTAAGTTAAAAAGAGTTAAGTTAGTACGTGAGTTTAGAGGGTGTAAGTTGTAAAGTTTAAAAAGTTGAAAATGCAAAAACATGAAAATAGAAAAACAAAAATGAGTTTTCACTATATGGAAAAGAAGAAATGATAGTACATAAGCAAGTTAGACTGTCACACTGAAATTAAAATTAAATTTGCTTAAGTGTGATAGCAGCTTTATCATATGTGTGAGTCCCAAAACAGATGCGGATTACAGTGGTTTGATTGTTATCATCCAAACAACTATAGATTAGTTGTTTAAATGTGTAAAAGTTAAGAAAAACCAAAGGATGAAGATGAAGATTCTTGTATGGATCAAACAGCAAGTGTTGTATATGGAATCCCAAAAGTTATAATCACTGAATGCACCTGGATGTTCAGATTTAGCACAAGAACAACAATCACAATACTAAAGAAATCACCAAAATTTGTCCAAGAACCTTGGACTAGGGTTTTAATTACTAACATATGTATACACACTGACTACCCAACGTATTTATTAAATACGCTGGGACTTTAAATGCTCCGCTACTGGTACAAGTATCAAAAGTTACACTTTTAGCCCTTCTAGTTTTACTAACTATTACAAAAAAGCTTTAAACTATGAAACTCAAGTATTAACGGTCTCAAAACGTTCGAACAATATGATGTACCGGTAGGCAAAAAGCATGAAATAATCAACTTACCTTGGTGATATACATATAATGAAATGCGTATGAGTGGGTAACATATCAGTGGCATATGGTTTTATAACCTTAAATCTTGCGTTGATAGATTGCCAAAATCTGCGGTTTTAGGTCTTTATATCTTTATTCCATCAGGGATATAAGGGTTGTCCTTCTGCTGCATCTAGATATATGCTGACCTAGGCACAACCAGGATATCTTAAAAGAGCTAAAATGCCAAATCCCAAAAATTAAAGAAGCTCTCTTAGAGAGTCATTCAAAATGTGCAAATGCATAAATCGTACCAAAATTTGATATTTGCCCTAACCCTTGTTGGATATTGGTCTCTTTGATATACGTAAGTACTGACCTGATCACCAAGTATCTAACGTTGTAAACCAAAAAGGATGAATTTCGATATACTCACCTACTACGAGGAATCTTTGTGCATACCTTGATTGTGGGGGTATGTCCTGAAGTGGGACACACTAGTATATCAGTATAAAATTATCTTAACATATCACTAGGTAATGGTACTTGAAATGTTCATGTATTTTGTTTATGTGGATAAACAATACTGGTAATCGTCTTAAACTACTTTTCATGAAAATTACATATAGAAATTATCTAATAGTGTGAAAATAGCTTGATATTGCTGATACGATTTTCTTACCGGTGATTCTCACAAAAATAGAGTGTTTGTTTTCTTGTTAGTTATTTATTTTCAGAAAATATAAAAATAAAAAAGATTTGTTTTTAAAGTCTCCCAGTTTGAACGGATAAGTTGTGTGTTTTTGCATGATAAGATAAAATATTGGTTTATCTTTAATGTAGCAATATTGTGTTTTCATTACCAACATATATATACACACTGACTACCCAGCGTATTTATTAAATACGCTGGGACTTTAAATACGCCGCTACTGGTACAAGTATCAAAAGTTACACTTTTAGCCCTTCTAGTTTTACTAACTATTACAAACAAGCTATAAGCTATGAAACTCAAGTATGAACGTTCTCAAAACGTTCTAACAATATCCCCCCAGACCGTTTCATACTTGATAGTCTTCAGTCTTCATTCTGAGCTTCAGGGCTTGCGGCAGCATCTTGATCTTTTCTTGGTGGTGCAGATTGGTTAAGAGTAGCTTCACTAGTTGTGGGTTGGACCTCCATAGTGACTTCATATGTGGATAAAGTCGGAGGTGAAGGAATAACTTGAATATCTGAATCAGAGGATGGATCTTTGGATTGTTGAGATGAGAGTTGTGGAGAGGATGATTGCGGCTCAACAGCTTTCTTCTTTCTAGATTCATCGTGTTCTTTTTGTGTGTCGATTCTGAGCATAATCTCTATCATTTCTATCTTTCGTGCCCTTGCTCGCTCGACAGCTCTCTAAAACAGCATCCCTTCCTCCAGGTATTCATTTCCTGCCCCAACATGTATCTTGTTTCCATAAAGAATGTTCAGATCAGAAACACACAACATGATTACATCCATCGGATCCAGAATGTGGATATCTTCGTTAGAGTTGAATCTGATAACTGCTTCACCAGTTTTACCATCACAAAATCATTCTAAAGTTGGTAAGAGTCACAGGTTGTTCTTGAGGAAGTTTCACCCTTGTCACCACCACTTTTGCTGGATTGATTACCCATGTCACTTTTCCTTTTCCTTTGATTCGGTCTTTGGTTGTTTTTGATACGTGTCTTCTTGGGCGCTGAGGTTTGAAAACTGTGAATCCACGCATGCATTCTCTAAGAATCAATCTTTCAAGGTCGCCAGCTGCTGTTGGTAGGATTTATCAGATCATGCTTGCTTAACTCTCGAATATCCCATGTGGGAAGACTCTGCATATCATTTCCATTTTGAAAATACTGGATCACACCTCCTCTTCCTTTCACAACAAACCACCCGGTCAGATTGCAATATTTCCATCTGATGATTCGGTCGGTGACTTTTGCTTTCTCAATCGTTATAACCTAATAGAAGTCAGGCATTTTACCCTTTCTTTTTTGAACCACTCAGGATGTTGAGGCTCAAACTCATCTCCTCCGTCTGTTTCATATATCACTGCATCCTCCAAACCCCACTCAAGGAATTTATCTGGCATTTCGATCTTGTCAACCTCTTCCTCTTCACTATCTCTATCGTAACTTACATCAACAGCAGAATTGAGTCATTTTCTTTTCTTTTCTGCTATTTCATCTTTGCGTTTCTCTTCTCTTTCTCTGAAACTGTCAAAGTTGAAGATATCTTCACTTGTGTATTTTGGTTTTTTATTTGTTGAAGCGTACATATCCTGCAGCATCTCGTGTAATTTCTCTGATCCATCTTGTTGAAACTTCATAAATTCAGATTGCTTAGAGACATAGGAGTGCAGTTCTTTGTTCTTCTTTCTCTGCTCTTTCAGCTTCCCTTTAAGCACATTGGTATCATTAACCTGATTCTTTAACAAGCAAAATTCGTTTGCAGGAAACAATCCAATTTCTTTGGATAAGCCATCATACAAGTCTTGAAACGGTCGAGGTCTTGAAGGAACTCTTTAAGGAGGAGCTTGAACAGTTGAGGAGGGCTTGGGTATCCTTGGAAGATCCCTCCCCTGTTTTTCGTTTCTTTTAGCGGGGGACTTGCTTGGAGTGGGTTCTGAGGGATCGGTTAGTAGCCCTTCTACAAAACGATCAAATTGTTCCTGTTCTGATGTCACCACAACGGGTGTCTCTGATTCAGTTATCTCTCTCCTTTTCATTCTTCATTCTCGTTTTTATGCCTCTTCAACAACATGAATGGCCTGCATTCTTTTGATCTCCTCTCTTGTTGATCCATCACGAATGCTGTCATCCATAATCTGCTTTGGGTTTGAGGAGTCTTTCTTGCTTTTCTTCTTAGAGAGTTCACCTTCAACCACTTTCTTCCCTTTGTCTTTTCGTTTACATATAAGTGGTGTTTCCTCCTCAACTTCGGCTTATTCTTCTTCAGCAGCAGGTTTTTCTTGTCTTTCTCGAGCCTGCCTTACCCTCTCCTGGTATTTTTTGTATGTAGCAAGAACTATTGGAAGTCTTTCTTCTCCATAAATCCAGTTATGCAGCATTACCCATTCTTTCGGTTTTAGCTCCGTGATTTGTCTTCCTTTGGGAAGCTGAAACCGGTATATATTTTTCCATCATGCGGCAAGTTCTTGTGCTGATCGTCAATGAGCAGTTGTACGAATCTTGGATACACGTCCCATGCGCCTTTGTTTACATTGTCGTCCATGCAGTAGAATATTAGGCCTGAGATGTTAAATGGCCTGTTGGTACATAGATTCAACATTGTCGCGGACCATTCCAGATTTAGACCGTCTTACCCACCTTTTCTATGATAAATGCTCATGCAAAATGTGTGTAAGATGACTCTCGAGTCCCTTTTAAGACTTGTCTTCTTTATCTCATTCTTGCCTCGAAAATCACCTACATAGTTCATTCCACGGATTCCTTCAAGAACTGCCTCTTTACTCAGCTTTATTGGGTCACTAGAACTGTCTCCGAGGCTAAGAACTTTTCATATTCACTCTTCCGTCACGTTTATCGCTTTGTTGCGTACTGTTGCTATGATATGCTTGACTTGGTTTAATGTTCTCACTTTTGCGGTTCTCCAAAAGTCTTCTATGTGAATGAAGTAGATCTTCGGATTAGCTTGAACTGCATAACTTATGTTGCTTCTTGACAGCCAATCCATTACATCTTCAAAATCAGACTCTGGTGGAACTAGTGTAATAGGCTGATTTTGTTTCCTCGTGCCATCCCAGATCATTTGTCGAGCCATTCTGAGACATGAAAATGAGCCAACTTAGATAAAATATTTACAATATAAACTAAAAATACAAAAAAAATAACTAAAATAAAATTAAAATAGACTACTAAAAGAAAGAAACTATATATACATAAATGCGCAGGTAAAACGCTAAGTATTTGGGTTAAATACGTAGTGGCTATAACTATTTGCGCTGGTATATCTGCTGCTAAATGCGCCGGTAATATGATTTATATACACCGGACATGAGACACATATACGCCAAACGAAATAATATATATGCCGGTTGCAACTTATTTACGCTGATCGTAGGTTGCGGATTTAAATCTAGTTTCGAGATAACAGTCAGCGTAGATGTTTTTCTACAATGGTTTAACCGGCGTATTTGTCAAATACGTTGGTTTCTTGAATTCGTGTTCAAGACTTTAAATGTGCGATCCATTAATCAATGAGTATTACGCTGCTTTCAAACAAAAATACGCCATATTCATGTT
This sequence comes from Scalesia atractyloides, assembly GCA_947069175.1. Taxonomy (NCBI): domain Eukaryota; kingdom Viridiplantae; phylum Streptophyta; class Magnoliopsida; order Asterales; family Asteraceae; genus Scalesia; species Scalesia atractyloides. Next base: position 53,301,501 of record CAMTDV010000012.1, on the reverse strand, counting down.
AACTGCGCTGTGTTCAAATATTTCTTGATAAACCCTTTTAAAAACCTTTAAACACTGATTCAACCAACCCCATTGATTTTCTTGGTTTTGTACATGGTTTCTAAAGTTTAGATGTTAGACGATCAAAACATGATAACAATAGAAACATACCGTATTCGGTGAATCAAAGAACTATCTGATTCTTAGATTTTGTGACTTTGAAAGAATTTGGTATGTTAAGAATGAAGAGCGATTTGAAACAGATAGAGAGAAAAGAAGGTTTTTAAAAAAATTATATATACACATAAATATCTGCCAGCGTATTTGTTAAATACACTGGCTAGATAATTACGCCGCCTCAGTTACTTTTGAAGGTTTCTTCAAAGTTAAGAAGTTCAAACCAAATACGCTCGAAAATCTTAACCTTTTTGAAAAAATGTGCCCTTTTTAGCTAATAATAATGCAAAAGCCGAAATAAGTTTAAGAAAAACACAAATTTGCAATTTTGGACCTCGAAAATCATTTTTAGAGCCACGAAGCTTCCTTTTCATATATTTCTTTTGATTCAAATCCTGTGACTTTCCTAAAAAAGATCATACTTGCAACATTTGTCAGTTTGTTATATATATATATATATAAGATATTGAATAGTCAAGGCATAAGAAAAAGTGTCAGTATGTTTGTCCCTTTAAATCCATGGACCCTTCTTTCAACTTGCTTTCGGTGAGCGTTTTATAATGTTGTGGTAATATTGACAAGAATTGCATTGGACCCAACTCAGACAAGATAATTAGAATGTTGAGCCTGTGAGTCCCACGTCAGGACATACCTCTGCAATCAAGGTATGCACAAAGATTCCTCATAGTGGGTGAGTATATAGACTTCATTCCTTCTAAATTTCAAAGATAGACAATTGATCATCAGGTCAGTACTTTCGTACAGCAGAGAGACCAATGTCTAACGAGGGCTAAGGTAAATACCATAGACGGTATGATTTAAGCACTTGAATGATCCTTAATGAGAACTTCATCTTTGTAGGGTTTTGGCCACATTGGCTCTTTTGTAAAGATATCATAATTGTGTCTAGGTCAGCATATATCTGGATGCAGCAGAAGAGCAATTATGATATCCTCGAATGATTAGTAAATATAAAGACTCGAAATCCCAGACTTTAGCAATCTATCAACGCAAGATTTAAGACCATTAAGTCATGCCGCAACGTGTTACCTGCAAGTTACACAACAATGTGGGTATCCAGAATTCTTGTGTAAGCATTAATTTTTGTTGCCTAATCGCAGTTTACTCGATGGTATTGTTGAATCTACTGACCGTCATTGCTTGACACCTCGTTTTCCTTGTTTAACATCTTGATTTTTCATTCTTTTTCTGTTTTAAAAACATCAAAGTGTCAACAGTTTTCTATCATCTCTTAAGCAGGTGTCAATAGAAAGATCAAATCATAAAAAATATGCTTTGTTCTAGAGTGGTGGATAGGATTCTTCACAATTCCTAGACACTCCTCGTTGTCAATGAATATCGGAGTCTTCATGATGTTGATTTCGTAATCCAGCAACTGATTTTGTATCCAAAGAACTTGTGAGAAGCAAGCCGTATATTCGGCTTGAGCAGTAGATGTGGAAATTGTTGTCTGCTTCTTGCTTTGCCACGATATGAGACGATTTCCTAAGAATTGACAACCTCTAGAGACGGACTTTTTGTCAACCTTGCGACCTGCATGATCACCATTAGAATAAGCAATTAATCAAAATTACTATATTTGTTTGACAGCAGCTTCATGAGATTCTTTTGGATTCGTCTAAAATCGTGCACAGATGCAAACAGTCCACATAATGTCAGGCCTACTTGCGGTTAGATACATCAATGAGCCTATCATCGAGCGATAGAAGGACTTGTTCACTAGTTTTCCTTGACGATCAGAGTGAGTTATGTCTGAGCTGCAAATGGTGTGCTGGCGGTTTTGCAGTCGTTCATGATATACTTTGCGAGAATATCCCTGATGTACTTTGCTTGATGAATGAGGAAATCGTCTTCTCTCTGCTTCACCTCCAATCCCAAAAATGTGAGTTCTCCCATCATGCTCATTTCGAACTTTGCCTTCATAACCTTTTCGAACTCCTTGCATAGGGCCTCATCGGTTGACCCAAAAATAATATCATCTACATAGATCTGCACTAGCATCACATTATCTCTGATCCTTTACGTGAAGAGAGTTATATCGATTTTACCTCTTGTGTACCCACATTCCAAAAGATATGTTGACAAAGTCTCCTACCAGGCTCGAGGAGCTTGATGAAGACCATATAGAGCTTTGTTAAGTTTATAGTGTGGTGTAGGAAAATGTGGATCTTCAAATCCTGAAGGCTGGCAAACATAGACATCTTCCTTCACCTTCCCATATAGAAACGCATTCTTTACATCCATAAAAATTCCTTGAAGTTTTTGTACGAAGCGTATGCTAAGAATATTCTAATAGCTTCCAAACGTGCTACCGGAGCAAAAACTTCCTCATAATCAATCCCTTCCTCCTGTTGAAAGCCTTGAACTACCAATCTTTCCTTGTTCTTGATGACTACACCACAATCATCCATTTTGTTACGAAATACCCACTTGGTGCCAATGGGATACTTTCCATCTTGTTAAATCAACGAGTTCCTAGACTTTGAGCTTACGAAACTGAGATAACTCTTCCTGCATAGCCTGCACCCAGCTGGAGTCTTGAATAACTTCTTCAATGTCACTGGGTACGGACTGTGAAAGAAAAGCATCATATAATCCATTGTTGATGCTATGCGTTTGTCACGAGTTCGAACTCCATCTTCCCCAGGACCAATGACATTTTCAATGGGATGATTTTGATTTGTCTTGTAACCTGCGTTGGTGTGGGTTTCAATTTGTTGAGGTAGATTGGGGAAGTGTTCATCGATGTAGATAATTGGAGGCTCGTCTTCTTTAGTTGGTTCATCCACAATTGGCTATGAAGAAGAAGCATCACATGCAGATGCATTCTCAGCCGAAGTGTCGCCACTAGCTTCGTCAACAGGAAGGATTGGATCGACAGAGACTGGGGTGAATTGAGTTGTAAAAGGAGTGAAGCCAACGTCTGAAGGATCAAATAATGGTTCTATTGGGGTTGTTTCTGTAGGTTTGGTTTCAGTGAGTGGTTCATAAGTTTCGAAAGTGTTGAAAACCACATCTACATCATAAAACAAGTTTGGAGAACTTCCAGTGTTGGTGGAGTTTCCTTCTTGAAAATCGACATAGTATGATTCAATCACCATCTTGGTTCGTTTGTTGTAGACTTGATACGCCTTTTGACAAGATGACTAACCCATGAAGTAGCAAACATCACCAGCTGCTTCAAACTTGATGAGATTATCTTCAGCGTTGAGGAATGTATAGGAACATCCGAACAGTCTAAAGAAATCTATCAGAGGCTTCCTTTTGAAAAGAAGTTCATAGGCTGTTTTTCCATGAGGTTTAACGATGAGAACTCGATTCAAAACATAGCATACTGTGTTGACTGCTTCTGCCCAGAAGATGATAGGAAGCTTGGAGTCTTCGAGCATAGTTCGAGCAGCTTCAATGAGTGTTCCATTCTCCCGTTCTGGCTGCACTTTACTGAAGGCGTATTCCCTTTTCTTCGCAGAAGGAGATAAATGTTTGATTTTTGAATTCCGATCCATTGTCACTTCTGACTGATTTGACATTCAGCTTGATCATGTTTTCAATCATGGAATGAAGTTCTTGAGAGTGGAGACGGTCTCGCTTTTGGCTTCAAGAAAATATACCTATGAAAAACGGGAGAAATCATCTGTAATTAGCAAGAAAAAGGATCTTTTAGCTAGACTTTTAAAACTAATAGGACCAAAAAGATCCATGTGTAGTAATTGTAATGGAGCGGATATCGTATTCACTGCTTTGGATTTGTGCGGCTTTTTGTGTTGCTTCCTTGGGCACATGAAATACATTTTTCTGAAAACTTAAATTCTTTTATAGGTAAACCTGTCACTAAATGTAATTTGGAAAGTTTATACATATTTTTGAAGTTCACATGCCCCAACCGCCTATGCTAAAGTAGTGATTCCGATTCTGACACTTTTGAGATTAGTCACGTCATATGCTTATTGATTTTGCATTTTTCATATTGAGAACGTAGGTGTTGTTTTGACATGGAGTTGTGAGAATTATCATTTCGGCAGGAATAGAGTATTCAGGCTTGTGGAATATACATTCCACGTCGTTGAACAGCACTGAAATCCTTTATCGTAGACTTGTGATACGCTCATGAGATTGTACACAATTCTGGTACATAATTGACATTTTCCAATGTAAGTGCTTCAGATACGACGTTTCCCATTCCAACAATTTTCCCTCCCTTTTCATCTCCGACAAAAGATACGAAATCGCCATCGATGACTTGAAAGTTCTTTAGGAGGTGCTTCAATCCGGTCATATGCCTTGAGCATCCACTGTCCACGTGCCAAATGTATTACATGAGCATTTGAAGCCATTTTTATAATTTATTCTGCTATACAACAGCAAACAAAAATATGTACAAGTTAGTTAGTTTTCGGAATCCAGACTTGTTTCAAGTTTAATCTATTGTGATTTTGAACAAGAATATTCTCTTTTCTTTTCCAAAAAAATTGTGAATTAACTATGCATTTAACTGATTTTCTAAAGTTATTGTTGGGCCTATATTGCTAAAGGTTTGCACATTAGGGCTTATTTTGGGCTTTGGTATGTTTGTGGCTTCCTAGTGCCATATGGGCCTAGGGTTGTAAATAGTGGGCTTGGTAATCTTTATAAATAGAGGTGTTAGGTCAAGGAAAAGGGGTTAGCGAGTTGTATCCACAAAACTTGTATAAGACAAAGTTGATTTTATTCAAAGTTGTTCTTCTTCCTAATAATTATTTCCGCTACTGATTAGGTTAGTGATACCTGTTTTGATCCGTATCGGGACTAACAATTGGTATCAGAGCCTGTTGTTCAAATACAAGCTCCAGGTATTGCTGATTGAAGAAGTTGTTTCGAAGTGTGTTGCTGCTACTCGGATTTGTCACTGTTCCGGATCATTGTTCAAGATCAGAAGAATCACTATTTCGTCTTCGGAAGTGCTATTGTTCTGAAGAACTCGAAGAAGTTTTGAAGGTTTCGGATCTGTTACAGTTACGGATTCCGAAGAACTCGAAGAAGGTTCTCACATCTCGGATCAGCTACTGTTCTGGATTCCGAAGAACACGAAGGAGATTATCCATCTCGGATTGATCCCAGACTGTTGTTCAATCCAGATTACTATCCGAGATACTGTGGTGGTTATCTATTCCTTGGATTTCAGATTACTGTTGCAGAAAAGGCGGATTACTGTTGCCATCGGATAAGGATAAGAATTCCGGATTCACATTCAGAGTTATCTATTCCGATTCTCTCAACTCGGATCGTTATTCCGGATTTGTTAATTCGGATTTGTCAATTCGGACTTCTCATTTTGGATTCACAAGTTTCCGGGTTCATCATTTCAGGTTTTCAATTCATACTCATCAATTCGGATTCTCATCAATTCGGATACATCATCCAGATTTGACCATATTGTCTTCAGAGTTGACCATTCCGAATCGATTTCGGATTAAGCACTGTTCATCAAAGAAAAACTTTAAGTAAATTAATTTTAAATCTATTTGGTAATTTTAATCCATTTAATAATGATGGCCGGATACATGACTACCCAAGACTTGACGAATGCCACTAAGGCTGCCCTTCAATCACAAACTCTGGCCATCCATTAAGAGTTGGATCAAGTCATTGGCACTTCCACTAAAGTGCCATGTTTGTTGTATGGGGACGATTACGAATGGAAGTTTCGTTTTGAGTAGTAATGCAAGGCAAAAGACCCTGGTGTGTGGAGATGCATCATGAATGGTCCAAGAACAATAGTCTACAGTACAGAGTAAGATCCGGACACAAAAATTCCCAAGCCCATGCACTTGTGGACACCAGAAGATATTAAGATAATAGAGGAAGATGAAAAGGCCTCAGCTACACTGACCATAGCGCTTGGACCTGATATTTCTATTGCGGTTAGAAACTGTAAGACCGCAAAGGAAGCTTAGAGTGAGCTGCAAAATCTCTATGAGGGAAATGCAGACCTGAAGGCAAGCAGGGTAAATCAGTTGAATCAGCAATTCAGCTCTTTCAATCACATCTATAGGGAAACTATTGAAAACCATATTCGTCGCTATGTCAAGCTTGTTTCCCAGATGATCTCAGCTGAGATTACTCTCACTAACAGTGCCATGAATAGACAGTTATTAAACTCACTGCCCAAGAGTTGGGTTGCAGATGTGGGAATGATAAAAAAGACAAAGAACTTAAATGATGTCACTCTCACAGAAATGATAACCACTATCAAATCATGTGAGATTGATAACAAGCAGAGAGAAATAAATCATCAGAGTAGTTTGATGGCAGCCGGGATGATAGGGCAAAATGCGGCTCTATTGTCACAAAATTTGATTTATAGTCCTCTTCAAGGAAATTCGCAAACACCGGGTGGCTCAAACGTGGTGTATAGTCCTATAGCCACACCACAGAACACCCAGTACGTGTATGGTCTTCAATCTCAGAATCCCACTATGGTTTCGGCTGCTCAAGTTCACACTCAGTACCATGCTCAGTATCCCAACATGGGGTTCAGTCCTGCAATTCCTCAAGCAGTGCAACAAGGCAACACTCCTCAATCTGCTGCACCAGCGCCTGCACCTACTCAACCTGCATCCAACTCTACGTTTCTCACTAAAGAAAACAAAGAGAAACCGGCTATTGCAGCGTCGATGATCAAGAGCTTAAATGCCTTCCTGGAAGGTGATCTGACTCCTCCATACATTCTTCAAACCGAAGTTGATCAAATAATAGAGGAGGACCTGGACGAGATCGATGTTTCCTGGAATCTAGCTATGGCTGCCTTTCGGGTTAACAAGTTTCAAAAGACGTATGGACGGCAACCTTTGTGGAATCTGAAGACTGGTCTCACAAAGGACAAACTCAGATGCTACAGATGTCACGGACTAGGACACTTCGCCAGGGAATGCAAGAAGCCGCCATCCGGGTACGTATCATCCAGGGTGGCAGACATACAGAGCAGTGACAGACAGTTGGTCCCCGTCTCTCCCTCAAAGTCCATGAAGAGTCCCTCGAGCAGCTCGGGCGGGAAGTCAACAGCATTGGTGGCCCAACAGCATGAAGGTTTTAACTGGGCAGATGCTGCAGCTCAAATGGAAATATTAAATCTCTCCAAGAATAGCAACCACTGCATGATGGCGAAGACAATGGAGACGCCCGATCTTTCAGAAACGGTAAATCGAATTCTCTGTTCTGATAGTTGTCATTTTAAATTATCACAAATGCGCGCCCATAATTCAACTCTAATAGCTGAATACCAACAAGCTGCATCACAGAACATCGCCCTTAAACATAAGAACAAGCTTCTTCTGGAAAAGGTCGAAGCACAGAAACAAGATGTAGCTCAGCTAAAGCTAGACTTGAACCAACAACAATGTTGGGTCTACGACTTTAAGCTAAAACTAGCTGAAAAGGACGTAGAACTTCAAGCAGCCTTAGCCAAGCTAAATTCCCTGACAGGGAAGCTTCACGAAAATGAAATAAACATTAAGATATTTGAAACTTCTAGTAAACTTGTCAAGGACTTATGTGACCTCTAGCTAAACTACCAGAAAAATTTTACCAAAGGTCTTGGGTACAATAGGGCACCTCCACCATTTAGTCATAACTATACTAGAATGCCTGAATCTGAGGCTTATTTAGAAAATGTAGAAAAAATGATTTATGGCAAACCTTCAGATTATCTATCTAAACGATGGACTCCCTATTACCCAAAGTTCTCTAAACCCACTGAACTCAAGAGGGATGATGTCTTTGTTACTTCTACACCACTTTCACATGAAACTGGTGATCATCCTTCAGGTAGTAAAGATGGTTTGGAGAAAGTAGTGCCTGAGGTAGAAAAGTCCATATCCTCCACGGAATCTAAAGGAAAAGAACCTTCTGATACTCAAACTGAATTTGTGAACGATACTAACGTGTCTAACTCATGTGCAGAAGAAATTTTAGTTGAGGATATCACAGATGGTGATCAAGAGGAATGTATGAATACAAATTTAGATAATTCAGCTGCTTATTATGCATTTTATAAGCCCGCTTTTGACATTTTAAATCAATTTCTTGCTGAACAATTTACATGCTCAAACAGTGTTGGTTGTGTTGAGAACTTAGACAGTTTTAATTATGGTTTTTCATCGAATATTGATTTGAATGATACTAATACCTGTAATGATTCTTGTGATGAAAACATGAATGTAGCTGCAGGTCCAGCATCAACAGGTGATTCGGTGTCATCAGTTCCAACTGAAGAGACTGGAAATTCCTCTCCAGAGGTTTCGTCTGTTGATGCGAATCCCAGGGTTGACAGTGAAAAAATCGACCAACCAACTGACTCTGTGAACGTTGATGTTGACATAATTCTAGAAGATTCAGGCGACTCAGCTTATTCTAACCAAGCATAAGGGACTGATTCTGAAACGACAGATGATGAGCACTCTTCTTCTAATGATTCAAATGAAAATCTTAAAACTGATTCTGAATCGGATTCTAAAATTCATCAAAATCGCGAGATTCCACTTTCATGTAATGGTTCAAGCTCATCTTCTGAACTTTCAGAAAAGGATGTCCCCGTAGAGCCACCTGTGTCCTCTACAGAATCTGTCACGACATGTGATTTGAAGAGTAAGATTAAGAAACGGAGAACATGCGATCTAAAAAGAAGAAAACAAAACAGGCGTCTCCGACAAATGATAAGGCAACTGCTGAGTCCCCTCATCACTCTGAAAAATTGACTCAGCAGTCGCCGACTGAATCTGTTAAGCAACCAGCTGAACAGATATCAGTTAAAATTTTGCCTAAATCTCCATGTTCCAAGCTGTTCAATTCAAATTACAAAACTAACAAGTGTGCTGATGGTTGTGCGCAGGACATAGTCAAGAACAAGACCATGCTTCAGCTGTCAGTACCCGCAAGCAAGAAACTAACAGAAAAATTGCCCAGAATTTCCCAAGCTGAACGGACTGTTTTCTTCCAGAAGAGGAAAACCTGTTCAATTATGGATTTCCCGGGCACATTTCTCGAAATTGTCAAAAGACCTTTGCCTCGTTTAAAACTTTGTATTCCCGACATCAGAAGACTATGCCTAATCGCCCACCTCAGGCTCGTTTTGTGGCTAATTCCTCTGATCATGACTGGAACTTGGCCAAGAAACAATCTTACAAACCCTTGAAACCTTCAGGTTCCCAGAATCCTTCTAGCACTCCAAGGATTATGCAGAAGTTTGATTCGGTAACTTGGAGGCCTAAGACATTGGCCAAGACTCAGTCTTCTGCCCCCATTTCAAATAAATCAAAAGCATCATCAGCCTCATCCTCAACTAATTTTATTTTCCATGAGGTTACTTACGTTGATGTGAATGGCATGCCCAGATCTTCAATGGCCTGGGTTGCAGCCTCTAACTAAAGCCTGTTGAAATGTGAAGGAACAGCTATGTCGAACTCTTGTCAGACTATGGTATATTGACAATGGTTGTTCCAGGCACATGACCGGAGACATCTTGCAGTTGAATGACATTCAGTTTTTTGATGGCGGGTTTGTTTCCTTCGCAGGTGGAGAGACATGAAATATTACCATGAGAGGAAGTGTTTGCAACGGAGCGCTCAGCTTTAATAATGTTAATTACGTACCAGAATTGAAGCACATTCTTTTGAGTGTGTCTAAACTCTGTGACAATCATTTGGATGTTCTTTTCCCCAAGAAAGGATGTTATGTGCTGAAACCAGGTCTAATTATTACGGATGATTGGATTCTTCTTAAAGCTGCACGAAAAGGAAATGCATATGTTATCGATATGAACCAGGCTCCCTCTGACAATCTCACTTGCCTCTTCTCATCTACAGTCGAACATGATGCAATGCTATGGCATTGCAGACTGGGACACAACAACATGAAGAACCTAAACCATCTTGCAAAAGGTGGTTTAGTCAGAGATCTACCAGTTCGTGACTTCTTGCAGATCGAAAAGTGTGAATCATGTGCGCGTGGGAAACAACATCAATAGCCACACAAATCTAAAGCAGCTCCTTCCACGTCTCAAGTCTTAGAACTGCTACATATGGATCTTTTTGGTCCAACAGACATACTGAGCATTGGCGGGAAGGGTTATTGTCTTGTTATTATTGATGACTACTCTTGATTCACCTGGGTTTTCTTTCTTACACATAAAAGTGAAACCGCTGAGTTAGTCAAACAGTTCGTCACGCTTATGGAAAACCAGACAGATACTACTGTGAAGGCTATTCGGTGTGATAACGGGACATAATTTAATAATGTTCCTTAAATTCTTTCTGTTCCTCCAAGGGGATTGACCGACAGTTTAGTGCAGCCAGAACCCCACAACAAAATGGGGTTGCAGAACGCAGAAATCGAACACTAATTGAAGTTGCACGCACTATGCTGGTTGAATCCGAGCTACCTTTTATTTTCTGGGCAGAAGCAATCAATACTGCTGTTATATTAAAAATCATGCCCTGGTCAATAAAGGACACATGAAAACTCCATACGAAGTAATTGAAGGTCGCAAACCTTCGGTCAAGCATTTCTGCAAGTTCGGATGCCCTTGTGTTCTCCTGCTCATGGATGCTAAAGGAAAGTTTGAATCACGTGGGGATCCTTGCATCTTTGTTGGATATTCTAAAAATACATCATACCGTGTTTATAACAAGATCAAGAAGATGGTACTTGAAACCTACAATGTGGGTTGGCTGGAGGAAAAGCCCAAGGACACACGCATTGGTCCTGACTGGTTGTATGACTATTCCACATTATTTAACCATATTGATGTATCTTCCAATGTATCTGCAGGTAACAGTTAAATTTCTGACCTTCCAGCGGTGCCCATTTCATCCGAAGACGATGCTGACGCTTCCCAGCTACATGAGACTTTAAAGTAGCTGAGTGTGGATCCTCCTGGATTTAGTGACGTTGTCTCGTCTTCTGCAATCTTAAGAACCCGCTATTAATTCGCCTGCTCAGAACGATCCTCCTAAAGTTGTGGTTTCTGACCCAGAGCCTCCTACGACACATGAAGGATCTACTCCCGATGTCTTGGGTTCTTCTCTATTCCCTGAGCCTACTCCGCTCGATTGTTCGGTTGATTCCTCAGCGACTACTTCTACTAGTGCATCTGTTGAGGGGGAGTCATCTGGAGTAGCTTCAGCAAGTGTTACAAACTTGCAAACGAATGTTCTTGTTCCCGCTACACCAATTCCGCAGCGTTTACATCGTGATCACCCCATTGAAAATATTATTGGTCCTGTTAACGCTGTTGTTCGAACCCGGAACCAATCTGGGGATATCAATACTTGTCTCTACTCTTGCTTCATTTCACAAATTGAACCTAAAAGTATTGATGTTGCCTTGCAGGAACCAGGCTGGGTGGATGCCATGCATAAAGAACTCAATCAATTTGAGAAGCTTGGTGTCTGGCAATTGGTGAAGCTGCCTCAAGAAAAACGTGCTCTCGGAACTCACTGGGTTTTCCGTAACAAGCAGGATGACACTGGAGTTATCGTTCAAAATGAAGCTCGACTGGTGGTTCAGGGTTATCGACAGATTGAAGGATTAGATTATGATGAGGTCTATGCACCTGTCGCGCGTTTGGAGGCTATACGCATTTTCTTGGCTTATGCATCTTACATGGATTTTATTGTCTATCAAATGGATGTCAAGACTGCATTTCTCTACGGAAAGGTAAAAGAGGAAATCTACGTGGCACAACCACCAGGTTTTACTGATCCTGACAAGCCAGACTATGCTTACAAACTAGGGAAAGTTTTGTATGGGTTGCATCAAGCGCCTCGCGCATGGTACGCCACTCTTACAGAGCATCTGCTTGCTCATGAATACACTCGGGGAACCATTGATCAAACCCTATTCATCAAACGGATTGATAAGGACATTATTCTTGTTCAAATCTATGTTGATGATATCATCTTTGGTTCTACCAATGATGGTTTGTGCCGCGAATTTGAAGAAAATATGAAGAAGAAATTTGAGATGAGCTCATTGGGGGAGATGACCATGTTTTTGGGACTTCAAGTTCGTCAGAGCCCACAGGGTATCTTAATTCATCAAGGAAAATATGTCCATGACATTCTTGCCAAATTCAAGCTTACAGATTCAAAGCCTATGGCTTCACCTATAGCAGAACGGACTTTTCTAAACGAAGACGCTGAAGGAACGCCTGTTAATCCAACTATGTATCGCTCCATGATTGGATCACTCATGTATCTCACTGCAAGTTAGCCAGATATCATGTTTGCCGTCTGCCAGTGTGCACGTTATCAGGCTACTCCTAAACTTTCTCATATACATGATGTTAAATGGAATTTTAGTTACCTCAAAGGGGCACCATCACTGGGCCTCTAGTATCCTAAAAATTCTGAATTTGAACTGTTTGCTTTCTCTGACAGCAATCTTGGTGGTACAGATAGGGATATGCGCTCAACTTCAGCTGGTTGTCAATTTATGGGAGATCGCTTAATCTCGTGGCAATGCAAGAAGCAACAGACGGTCTCGCTTTCTACTACGGAAGCAGAATATGTCGCAGCCTCTGCTTGCTGCTCCCAGGTTTTATGGATGCAACACCAGCTTGCGGATTACGGTTTAACTTATCTAAACACAAAAATTTAGTGTGATAATGATGCCGCTATCCAAATCGTTAAAAACCCTGTTTTCCACTCCAAAACCAAGCACATAAATATTAAAGTTCATTTTACCCATGATTGCTATGAAAAGGGTCTTGTAAAACTTGAACAAATCCACACTGATGCAAATGTGGCGGATTTATTCACGAAACCCTTTCGCAATGCGCGTTTTCAAGTGCTTGTGGATTTTCTCAAAATGATTCGGTTTTCTACCTAGGCATCCTTTGTTTTTGTGTTTCGTTTCTTGTTTTTCTTTTATTTTCATTGTTTCTTAAAATTTGTTCATGTGTATGCAAAAATTTAGGGGGAGAAATCTACCAAAAAATATATATATATAAACCCAGTTTTTGCAAGGATAGCGAAATGAATTACTTTTTCGTGATAATGTTTGACTAACACATGTAAGGTGTTGAAGCGGGAAGAGAATTGGATCGAAAGTGATGTGTCGGGGTAGGTTTAAAACTCAACCGGATAGGGAAAGCGAAATGATATAAACATAACGAACTATGTACTCAGTGGGTCACTTACTATAGGCGTATGATTTCATGGTCTCAAATCTTGTGTTGATAGATAGCCAACGTCTGAGGTTTCGGGTCTTTAAGCTGTTGAGTCATCCAGGGATATCTTTGCTACCCTTCTGTTACATCCAGATTATATGCAGACTTAGCACAATCATGATATCTTTGTAAAAGAGCCAAAATGGAAAGGCCAAAACCTAAGAAAACAGAAGCTTCTTCATGAGAATATTCCACAAGTTCTTGCGTACCACATAAGGTATTTGCCTAACCCTCGTCAGTTACTATTGGTCTCTCTGCTGTATGGAAGTACTGACCTGTTCACCAATAGCCTGATATTGTAAAATAAACAGGATGACCACAATATACTCACCTGGTACGATGAATTGCTGTGCTTACCTTGATTGCGGGGGTATGTCATGGTATGGGACACGCGAGTATCATACTATAATACTACCTTAAGCGTATCATAATGCTTGAACTGGAAGGGTTGAGTTTTAGATTTAAATGGACAAGTATATTGACAATCGCATAGACCAATTAACCCTGCTCATATTGAAAAACGTTCTTTAGTTAACTTTTGAAACGATTTGATCCCTTAGCAAGGCTGTGTTAATATTTATGTGTGTGCTAAATAGTTTTTCTTTGTAGAATGTTAAAAGGTGGTTGGGTGCTTGGTCAGTCTACTTGATGATTTTTGTTCAGATGGTTTCTGTCAAGGAATATTGGACTGGCCTAGTGTGCTTAGGAATTTGGGCCAATCTAATAGAAATGGTTAAAAGTCTTAGAAAATTGAAAACCAGAATACTATTCCGGATTGGGCTCTTTTAGAACCAAATGGTATTGTTTTGGATTGAGCTTTTCCGGACAGGCCCATCTAGTCATTACTGTTCCGGATTGGGCCTGACACAAGCCCAATCCGAATTCGAAATCTGAGGCCCAAGCCCATTTCGGAAAGTATATCTGTATCTCTGAAACTTCATTTCGGATTATCCACAAATTTCCGAAATCTGATCTCTTCTCTGATTCTCTCTATTGACACTGTTTATCTCGAGAAATCATCCGAATTAGGTATAAATTGCTTAAACTCATGTAATCCGGATGATAATGTTTATGTTTAAAGCTTTCCGGATAGCATCTCGGATAAATCTTCAAAGTTATATGCATTTTGGATTTCATTCCGGATGGTTATTCATCCGAATTGATGAACTCAGATTTCATCTCGGATAATCTTCGTCCGGATTGATGATTTATCCGAGATACTATTGGGTAATCCGGATTGCAACCTTATCTAAAATACAGTTGACCTCTTCTAATCCGGATTGGTGAAAAGGTTCATCTGGATTACTGCTAACCTGTTAGTAATCCAAATTATTTGACCTGTTTTGACCTGTTCCACTGTTGAACCCCTAAAATTAACTTGAAGTTTTAAATATTTGAACCTTAAAATCTGCTTAAACTATCTAGTTAGTTTTAACTATCATTCTGGTCAACTCCGTTAACTTCTGTTAGTTGGAATTTAACTTGGTTGTTATTTTGACAGATATGGTTGAAGAAGCTTTCGATGCTGTTATGCTGGTTGAGGAGCAATTCCACAACCAAGCAGGATATCTTTCAGACCCTCCAGCTGAGTTCTATCAGGAGTTCCACTTTATGATTGTGGGATAAAACGCTTGTAAGATTGCCTATGCTCTCCGAGCCAATCCAGTCATCTACAGAGACTTAGTGCATTCTTTCTGGAAGAGAGCGCGTTTTCATCAAAGAGGTGCAGATGGGAGACCGTACATTCGTTCGTAGATACAGGGAAAGGAGATACTGGTAAATGAAGCGTGTGTCAGAGAGGTGCTCCAGATTGCCGATACTTTTAGCGATCCAACAATATATGCGAAAGAGAAGGTGATACCGGTGTTAATGGAGATGGGGTATGAAGGATCGTATCTACCTTTATTGAAGAAGATGTTTCCTGCATACTGGCGATTACTGGTTTATATGTTTATGCAGTGCGTCTCAGAGAACAAAGGAAGTCTTGATCAGCTAAACGAAGCTCAGACATCTTCTATAGTATCTTTGGTTTTGGACTGGAAGTATAACTATCTGGTTATATCTTCGACAATATGAACAAAATTCTGGAACAGTCCAAGAAGAGAATGTTTATTTTATATCCGCATTTTGTTCAATTGATTCTTGATGCCCGCTACCCAGATTTGGCAAACGCTGCGTCAGATGCGAACTTGTTAAACATGAAGCCAATGGGACCAACCATTTTTAGTACAATGAAGAAGAACCGTTCAACATCTAAAACGGTGTTTGTTGGTCGATTTGCACTGAAGAAATTTGGGAAGTTTGCAGAAGTTGTCGGCTTGGACGTTCCAGCTCCTCCTTCCGTCAATGCAATCGTAGCCGAAGAGCATGATGTACCAGCTAAAGAGAAAGAGAAAGAGATCGAGATAGAAGATTTGGTTACGGATGATGAAGTCGATGCTGGACAAGATTTTCTCGATGATCTTACAGAGTTCAACACAAATTTGACCCCAGTTTTACCAAAGTTGTCCTCAGAAAATTTGGAAGCTTTGATTGCTCATCTCAAGGAAATTCAGGAAAAGCAAGGTGATCCTATACTTAATATTCCACTTGTTGTTGCTCCGACTGATATGATTGAGGATGATGACGAAGATGAAGAGGACGAGGTGCCACTGATTAAGAGGAGGAGAACCGAGCCAAGTGTTCCATCACGCCAATCTGATGCTCATGTTGCTGATACTGCTGAAGAATCTGTGTTGATAACATCTACCGCTGTCGTGTCTATAGTTGTTGCATCTGTTGTTGATACTTTGATAGTTGATACACCTGCATTATCTGAAACGACAACTACTTCTATTGCTACGCACTCTACTGTTGTCTCAATTCCAGCTGACACAGTACTTCAAATGATGGAGTTTGGGGGAAGTTCATCTGATGCCGGAGGTTTTGAGGCGGGTGGAAGTGGTGTTGGTCATGGTGATGATGTTTCTGAAGAGTATATGCGAAGATCAGAAAAACGGGCGTTTGAATTTGGCAGGATGGATAGTGATGATGATGATGATGATGATGATGTGGAAGTCGATGTTGTGGATCCAAAGAAAAGAGTGGTCGTCTTGGAGCAGGAAGTTATATTGAAAGATGCACAAATTGCCTCACTGCAAACTCGTTTGGATGTAAGAGATCAAACTATCGATCAGTACCATGCTTATGACCCTGGTATTCGATTTGAAAGCCAAGCTGGAGAATAAATTCGGAAGGGAATTTTCTGATCCAACAGATGACCCAATGAATATCGAACACATGCATCATGCTGCACAACAACGAGCGGCCGAAGAGACTGAAGCTGAAAGGCTGGCAGCTGAACAGTTAGCTGCTGAACGCCAAGCTGGTTTGGTGATTATTTGGGTGATCCGCGTAAGAGATATACAGCGAGTCAGAAGAAGAAACAGATGGTTCTGATGAAGGCTGTGAACGTTAATCCTCTTGATGAGAACTTTCAGCTAAAAGATCCGACGAACCAATCAGAACGGTATGTGATGGAGCTCCGTTCCAGCTATTACAGCAAAGTGGGAAATAAATCCAAGGTGCTAAGCTGGATGTATGATCATGTCAAGAATATGTGGATTATTGTGCTTCAAGACGGAACTCGAGAGTATTATTCAAAAGAATCACAGTTCGAGACATGGACAATGGTTGCTCTTACTGATTTGTTGCGTGCTCCATATACAAACGATGATACTACCGAGCGTGGCCCTGGATGGAGGTTTTTCATGAAGCTGGAGCGTGAGGTTAAAAGTGGTTTCAAGACAATGAAGACTCCCGAACCCTATTTGAGAGCTGCAAAAGGTGTTCGTGATGCGTATATTGGGAAGAGATTTAAATTAGTGATGTGGCCACTGACTGACAAAGAATTGGTTATACCAGTTGCTACTACATTTCCACGCGGGATTCTCAAGAATTTTAACTTTTGGTTATACGATCCCAAGGTTGGCAGCGTTACGATCGTGACGAAGGAAAAGGCATTCAGAGTTAATGATGTGGTAGACTTAGTGAGCTTTCACGATGAAGACTTGCAGGTTCTTGCATCTCATCAAATCAGAACTACAGATCTGTATGAAGTGTGTGCGAAAGACTAGACTGCAGCTGTTGCAGGGATTATCGCTAGAAGGCTTGGAGTGGATGCACAACCGAAGGACTAATGTTGTAAACCTAGGTGGAGATTGTTGGGCCTATATTGCTAAAGGTTTACACATTAATGCTTATTTTGGGCTTTGGTATGTTTTGTGGGCTTCCTAGTGCCTTATAGGCCTAGGGTTGTAAATAGTGGGCTTGGTAATCTTTATAAATAGAGGTGTTAGGCAAGGAAAAGGGGTTAGAGAGTTGTATTCTCAAAACTTGTATCATACACTTTTTGGTGTATGCAAGTTGATTTTATTCAAAGTTGTTCTTCTTCCTAATCATTATTTCCGCTACTGATTAGGTTAGTGATACCTGTTTGATCCCTTATCGGGACTAACAGTTATTGAATTGCTCTGTGAAACTTTTGACAAGATTTGTTTAGGTTTAGAAAATTTCTTGCTCTTGCAATGTTGCATTATGTCCGAAATGACCAAACGAAAGCATTGCTTGCAATTTGCTCTTTTCTTTTTGGTGGACGCCGCGTGTGAAGATGATGTATGTGATGAGAGTTTAGAACTGCATGAAGCGTTATCTGATGATGCTGTATAGCTGGAAATTCTGACTTTCTTCACTTTCTTGTTAAGACGATTTTTATTCTTAATGCAGTCTTCATTGCTCTCGCTATCTGATGACGTAGCTGATTCTTGATTTTCACTTGAGGCGTTAGATTCCTGATCTTCGCTTGACGTTTCTTCACCACTTTTTGAAGTTGTTGTGCTCAAGTCTTCACTTTTGTTGACTTGCGTTGATTCTTCATCAGACTCTGATGTACCCGTACATGATGGAATAAGCTCGGGAATTTCCTCTGTTAGGAACTTCCCAAATATGTTTTTCTTTAATTCTGGAACAAATAAAGTAGATTCAAGCACAACATTTTCATCATTACGAGCATAAGTTAGGTCATGACTTTCAATCATGGTGTTCATGTGATTTTGAATCTTAAATGTAGGCACATGGCCATTACAGTCATCCTGAATATAAAATCAGGCACACAACCATTACAGCCATCCATCCTAGTAAAACTATTAAAGTTATCCTGAATAGAGGTACTGTTTTTCTTATTACTGTTCCAAGCAAACCAATTAACTATGGAATAACTGTCACCTGAGTATCTAATTCCTATTTTTGATCCTCCACAGTCATCATCCTCATCACCCACATCTTCTTTATGCTTAAACATATATGCATTACTTTCAGAAATGTCAGTATTATTTTCATTTTTGAAAAGACATTTTGAGCAAACAGATCATGTTTATCAATTAAGTCATTTTTAGGATGAGGAGATAGCATATGTACATAGTTTTTGTTGTGCGGAGGAGGAAAGATTTTTCTTTCGTTTCTGAGCTTATCCTTGTATCCAATCCCATCCTTCACGAATGTCGGTCATTAAATTTTTAATATCAATCAGTGCCTTTTGACTAACTTTCCATTTATCAATTGTGATTTGTAGTTTGTTATTTACATTTTGAGATTTTTCTAATCTTTTAGTAGATCATTTATGATAAAATCTTTTCTAAAAACAAATTCTTTTAATGTCTGCATCTCAGCCAAGGTTGAGTTCAACTTTCTCTGATATGCTGCTTCATTTTCTTTTAGTTCTTTGTTAAATTTCAAAACCTTTTCATTTTCTCTAATTAGGTCACGGTAGAGTGATTTGTAATGTGTCACGACGTTCAAACATGGTTGAGAGCATAGTTTTGCTTTAAATTCACACAGTATGCTGTTTACCAAATCCTTATCCTCTTTGTTTTTTGCAGACTCAGCTTTCATGGCGGCTGAAGAAGTTCCAGCTTTCTCATCCTTGTTGTCACCTATTGCTCCTTGGACTGTCTTTTTCGATTCAGTCTTCTCAGCTTCCTCCTTCCCTTTTCTGTAGTTGGCTCAGTATGAGCGATTAGGCTTTTCAAACCTTTGTCGCCCTTGGGAATTCTTGTAGCTTGCTTCTCAATGCAGTTTGAAGAAGACGAGATAAGTTCGGTAGAGATTTAGCCATGAGTGCTTTGTTGACTTCTTCTTTTGCCTCAACTATTTCTTCTGCCTAGTCATAATCTTCCACCACCAATGCTTTTGGGTTGTTATCAGCAACGTTTTAACTTCTCTCTATAGCTATTGGCCTTCTTTTCCGAACAACTTTAGCATTTTTCATTTTTTAACAGTGGGCACTATCTCTTAAAGTGACCCAGATTCTTGCAGTTGTAGCATCTTAGCTTGGACTTGTCGAAACCGGCTTTTCCCAGTGCCAGTCTCTTTCCTATTTTGTCTTGAAACTTCTTTAGTCGTAGGGTAATCATTGCCATTTGCCACTTCAATTCCATTTCCTCCATATCATTCGGATCTACCTGATAAATGTCTTCAGCAGTGAGACAATGCCTTTTTAGCTCACCTGACATGAGAGCTTCATAGCTACTCAGGAAGGTATTAAACAATGTAACATGTTCAGTGGATATCTTGAGTGCTTGCGCATCACCGACCACAATAGTCTTCTCATTAGATGATGGGGCCTTTGTAGAGCTTGTGGAAACGTTAGGGTAAGATGCGTTAGCACTTTGAGAATTTGAACAACATGAGGTTATGGGGGCAAGGAATGCCATATTTTTGGGAACTGAAGTAGCAGCAGCAGATTGAGTAAATTGCTAAGAGTATTCTGCTTGATTCGTTTCTCCCTTGAGTACATCTATTTCGAAGGCCTTCAGTGTATTGATCAGTTCTGAAAGGGTGACAGGAGTAGTGTTGGTCAAGAAGGTTCTTTTGATCATCATACATTGTAGGCTTCATTCTTTTGGAAGAGAGTCCAAAAGTTTCTTGATGGACGCATAGTTGGCAACAGGATTGCCAACTTTCTTCATTTTTGTTAGCACGCTCAAAAATCGACTAATATGATCTGACAAGCTTTCACGACTAACACTCCCCAACATATCATATTCTTTTCGAACCATATCTCTCTTGTTATCCATCAACCTTTTTGTTCCCTTCATAGTGATCAATAAGGGCCAACCACAATTCGTGAGCTGAAGTGTATTCTTCAAACTGATTGTTATAATCCTTGGACAGGGCCATTGTTAGAGCAACATGAGCCCTACGATTGCGTTGAATGGGAGTTCTGTCCTCCTCAGTGAATGTTGAAGGGTCTTTGTTGATTGTTCGAACATCGTCGCAAATTATCATAGGAACATGCGGTCCTACGGTGACAGACATCCATTGAGTATAGTCTGTATATTCAAGGAACACTTTGATTCGATTCTTCCAGCTACTGAAGTCTTCAGATCCTTTCAACTTAGGAGGTCTCGTAGCTGTTCCTATCTCTAGTTCGGCTTGGTCTATTGGATTAAGTTGATTGAATGACATTTTGGTTGATTTCGAGTTCAAAATCTTGATCTTAGATTAAATACGCTGGAATTTGAGAGATCAGAGAGCAAATACGCTGAAAATAGAAAATACGCTGGTGATGCTTGGCTACTTGACCCAGCGACAATAGCTAAATCCGCTGGAACACACACAAAAAACGTGAGTTTGGCTAAATGCGCCGATCACCGTGATAAAATCGCTGAGGATTTTTATCAGTGAACTTTGAAGTCACCTTCGATTAATTACGTTGACACTATTTCGCTGGAAATCAATAAATCCGCTGGTGTAATGCCGGCGTATTTGTTAATTACGCGATCTTCAAGTTAAAATCACTATATTCATGTTTATCTACGCTGACTTCAAACTTAAATACGCCCAACAGGTTTTAAGAAAGAATAAAAACCCTCTAATCACCCAAAAACGACTCAAAATACATCTTTCTTTGTATCAAAATGACCCAAATGTTTACCAAAATACTTATTAACAACAACCCAATGATTAAACACACCAGATCAAGCCATTTTAAGTCCAAAATTTTGAAAAACCTTGAAACTTTATAACTTTTGAAAAACCTTCAAAACTTGAAGAATCCTAACAAAAACTCAAACTATCAAGAGCACAAAGGCTCTGATACCAAATTGTGAGTCCTAAAACATATTCGAATCACAGTGGTTTGATTGTTATCATACAAACAGCTATAGATTAGTTGTTTGAATGTATAAAATTTAAGAAAAACAAAAGGATGGACAAACAACAAGTGTTTTAAATGGAATTCCAAAAGATATAATCACTGAATGCACCTGGATGTTCGGATTTAGCACAAGAACAACAATCACAACACTAAAGAAATCACCAAAATTTGTCCAAGAACATTGGACGAGGGTTTTAATTACCAACATATATATACACACTGACTACCCAGCTTTATTTATTAAATACGCTGGACTTTAAATGCGCCGCTACTGGTACAAGTATCAAAAGTTACACTTTTAGCCCTTCTAGTTTTACTAACTATTACAAACAAGCTATAAACTATGAAACTCAAGTATTAACAGTGTCAAAACGTTCTAACAATATGATGTACCGATAGGCAAAAAGCATGAAATAATCAACTTACCTTGGTGATATAAATATAACGAAATGTGTATGAGTGGGTAACATATCAGTGGCATATGGTTTTATAACCTTAAATCTTGCGTTGATAGATTGCCAAAATCTGAGGTTTTAGGTCTTTATATCGTAGTTCATCCGGGATATCAGGGTTGTCCTTCTGCTGCATCTAGATATATGCTGACCTAGGCACAACCAGGATATCTTAAAAGAGCTAAAATGCCAAATCCTATAAATTGAAGAAGCTCTCCTAGAGAGTCATTCAAAATGTGAAAAATGCATAAATCATACCAAAATTTGGTATTTTCCCTAACCCTTGTTGGATATTGGTATCTTTGTTGTACGGAAGTACTGACCTGATCACCAAGTATCTAACGTTGGAAATCAAGAAGGATGAATTTCGGTATACTCACCTACTACGAGGAATCTTTATGCATACCTTGATCGTGGGGGTATGTCCTGAAGTGGGACACACTAGTATATCAGTATAAAATTACCTTAACATATCACTAGGTAATAGTACTTGAAATGTTCATTTATTTTGTTTAAGTGGATAAACAATACTTGTAATCATCTTGAACTGCTTTTCATGAAAATTACATATAGAATTATCTAATAGTGTGAAAATAGTTTGATATTGCTGATATGATTTTCTTACCGGTGATTCTCACAAAAATAGTGTGTTTGTTTTCTTGTTAGTTATTTGTTTTCAGAAAATATAAAAATACGTTGTTTCTAAAGTCTCCTGGTTTGAGCTAATAAGTTGTGTGTTTTTGCATGATAAGATAAAATATTGGTTTATCTTCAATGTAGAAAAGGACTAATGGTTTTTCGAGTTACTTGCTTGTGTTTCCAAACAGATTGATGCAGTTATCAAAATGAAGTGCAGAATTCAAGTAAAGTACATATTAAGAGTGGAGTGCAGAATGTGTGAAGATCCATGGTAGGATCCTTATACTACATTGCAAAGGGAGATATAGAGGAATTTGGAGATATGTGCTTAACTAGAGAATGCTAGTTCACTAATCTACAACGAATGAAAGTTTTGAAGATTGAAAGCATCAGCTAATGGGGAGTCTGTTAATGTCAGAATCTGCGTGTAGCTGAAGCTATCCAAAGACCAAAAGATCACAAGATGTTTGAAGAAAAATTACACAATGAAGCTATTGTTAAGGTGGAGTTTGTCGGTGCATAATTTTGACAACAGCTTAATAGTTTAATAGTTTAGTCTTTAAATGTTTTCGTATTGGGCTTAGCATTTTGTTTAGCTTGTTTAGAGTTGTAATGGGCTTGGAGAATGGCCTAGCCCAGTATGCAGACATGTTAATATATATACATGTTGTGCATTAGGGTTTAATAGTTGGTTGGAAAGAGAGTAGAGAGAGGTGTTAGAAATCTACAGAGAGTGGCTGAGAGATTTTTTGTGAGTCTTGAATTGATTGTAAACATTCGTGTTGGATAATCAATAGAAGATGGATTGAAAGTGATTGTTTGTGTTCTTGGTATTACTCGTATTTCTGTGATAATCTGATCTAGAGGATTTCGCACTCTAGGTTGGATAGACGATTCTGTGAAGATCCATAAGGAGTAGGGGACCTACACTTTAGCATCTATCTCAAACTTTTTGAAATCAAGCATAGAGTAATCTTCCGGTTTCTATGGCTCATTTACACAAGGATTTATGACACTCAGTGTCATTGGAATATGTAGTCCGTACAATACTGACCTCCAATATCCTGTATATTGTAGTAACTAATGTACCATTTGACGTTGCCAGATATTATAATTTAATTTGTCAAGAATCAGAGGTTTTCTCTTCTAATCTTTTTAAAAGAAGAACAGAGAATGTGTACGACACTTTGAGTTCTACACTTTTCAACTTTGAGCTACAAATAGCAATGGATCTTTGTTGAGCTGATTTTTTTTGTTAAACAGATTGTGAAATTGAGTTTAAACGTGACCAAGCCCTGATACCAATTGTTAGGATCTGAGTTTGATCTTTGCAAACTAATATTGATTATCACAATACAATTCACATATAGAGAGACATTATCATAAATTGTTTTCTAATGATTTAAATATTCAAAAGTTTTATAGCGATGATTTCAAAATCCCCCCTCAACTGATCACTCACTAGAACTATTCATACAAAAGAGAATGCGTGTGAAGTGATAAATATCACTAACAAGTGTGATATATTTATACAAGTATTAAAGCTCTGTTTGTGATGTGCTGACGTCACCCTGATAGTGACATCTAACAATTCTAACAGAAAAGATTTCTCAGATGTTAGCAAACTAAGATGTTAGTAAACATATGAGGAAATCCTATCATCTGATCTAGGCTATAGTAAACTACTGAGAAGATAAATATTGTTACATTAAGAAACACTAATTAAGCTATCTTATGTTGCAATTGTCTAAACATCTGTTTTTCATCAGACCTTAGGCTTAATTAGGGATTTAGGTCTTCAACAAATGCTAGCATTCAACTAATGTTGGTACTCTTGGACAGTTATTCCAAGTCTTCATCAGATGTTAGCAATGCTCTTGATCAGATGTTCTAAGTAGGTGTTCAAGATTCACTAACTTTGAGAGAGAGACTTGTTCATCAACTGTTTATTTCTTGATCTAGGAATCATGTCTTGGCTTTTGAATATAATCTATTCTTTTGTAGGTCCAACAAAATGTATTTAAGGTTTTGTAAATAATATCTTATAGTTTTGTTATGTTTTAATGTAATTGTTTAGTATTGATCTATTTCCAGCCAACCCATTTTAATATAATTGTTTATGCTAGATCTATTTTTAAATTGGCCAATACATGGTTTGTTACAAAGCATCCTGTTGTGTTTAAATTTTGTTGGTAGTCTAAAAAGATCTTTACTGATTATGTTTTGCTCCATTGTTTTAATTTTAAGTCATTAAAAAATTGTTTGATTCGTGGTATGTGTTTCAAAGAGACCTGGATACAGAATTTCAATTGGGTGCGGCTCCCGCCTTCATTAATTATGGTAGGCGTAGTTGACTTGCTTCATGGGGTAAATAATTGGAGTACAAGCCGGAAGTTTAAGAAGGTGTTGATAGTATTGGATCTTTTAAGATCGTTGGTACTTAGTTTTAGTAGGTTTTGGATAGTTTTGTAATGCTTTAATGCATTTTAGAAAGTTGAGGGGCTGAAAGTGTTACTACAAGAAATTGTCCTGTAGCGGCGTATTTATGTTCCCAGCGCATTTCATAAATACGCTGGTTAGTCAATGTATGTATATAAGTTGATCAATGAAACCCTAGTCCAAGGTTCTTGGATAAGTTTTGGTGATTTCTAGGTGTTGTGATTGTTGTTTCTTGTGCTTAATCTGAACATCCAGGTGCATTCAGTGAATATATCCTTTGGGATTCCATATACAACACTTATTGTTTGATCCATACAAGAATCTTCATCTTTTGGTTTTTCTTAACTTTTACACATTTAAACAACTAATCTATAGTTGTTTGGGTGATAACAATCAAACACTCTGATCCGAATCTGTTTTGGGACTCACAATTTGGTATTAGAGCCTTTGTGCTCTTGATTGTTTGAGGTTTTGTTAAGATTGTTCAAGTTTTGAAGGTTTTTCAAAAGTTTTCAAAGTTCCAAGGTTTTTCAAATTTTTGGACTTAAAATGACTTGATCTGCTGTGTTTAATCATTTGATTGTTGTTAATCAGTGTTTTGGTAAACATTTGGGTCATTTTGGTACAAAGAAACATGGATTTTGAGTCGTTTTTGGGTGATTAGTGGGTTTTTGTTCGTACTTAAACCCTGCTAGGCGTATTTAACTTTGAAGTCAGCGTAGATAAACTTGAATATAGCATTTTTAACTTGATGATCGCGTAATTAACAAATACACCGGCATTACACCAACGAATTTGTTGATTTTTAGTGAAATAGTGTCAGCGTAATTAATCGAAGGCGACTTCGAAGTCAGTGATAAAAGTCCTCAGCGATTTTATCATGGTGATTGGCACATTTAGCCAAACTCACGTGTGTTTTGTGTGTTCCAGCGGATTTAGCTATAGTCGCCGGGTCAAGTAGCCAATCATCTTCCGCGTAATTGTAACTTGCAGCGTATTTGCTCTCTGGTCACTTAAGTTCCAGCGTATTTAATCCAAGATCAAGATTTTGAACTCGAAATCTACCAAAATGTCACTAAATCAGCTCAATCCAATAGCCCAAGCCGAACTGGAGATAGGAACAGCTACGAGACCTCCTTAGTTGAAAGGGTCAGTAGCTGGAGAATCAAATCAAAGTGTTCTTTGAGTATACAGACTATACTCAATGGATGTCTGTCACCGTAGGAGTGCATGTTCATATGGTTATTCACGACGATGTTCGAACAATCAACAAAGACCCTTCAACATTCACTAAGGAGGATAGAACTCTCATTCAACGCGATCGTAGGGCTCATGCTGCTCTAACAATGGCTCTGTCCAAGGATGATAACAATTTGTTTGAAGAATACACATCAGCTCACGAACTGTGGTCCCTTATTGATCAGTATGAAGGGAACGAACAGTTGATGGATAACAAGAGAGATATGGTTTAGAAAGAATATGATATGTTCGAGAATGTTCGTTGTGAAAGCTTGTCAGATCATATTAGTTGATTTTTGGGTGTGCTAACTAAAATGAAGAAAGTTGGGAATCCTGTTGCCAACTATGCCTCCATCAAGAACCTTTTGGACTCTCTTGCAAAAGAATGGAGCCTACAATGTATGATGATCAAAAGAACCTTCTTGACCAGAACTACTCTTGGCACTCTTTCAGAACTGATCAATACACTGAGGGCCATCGAAATGGATGTACTCAAGAGAGAAATGAATCAAGCAGGATACTCTCAGAAATTTACTAAATCTACTACTGCTACTGCGGTTCCCAAAAATATGGCATTCCTTGCCCCCATAACCTCATGTTGTTCAAATTCTCAAAGTGTTAACGCATCTTACCCCAACGCTTCCACAAGCTCTGCAAAGGCTCCGTCATCTAACGAGAAGACTACTTTGGCCGGTGATGCTCAAGCACTCAAGATATCCATTGAACATGTTGCATTGTTTAACACCTTCCTGAGTGGCTATGAAGCTCTCATGTCAGGTGAGCTAAAAAGGGATTTTCTCATTGCTGAAGACATGTATCAGGTAGATCCGGATGATATGGAGGAAATGGACATGAAGTGGCAAATGGCAATGATTACCTTGCGACTAAAGAAGTTTCAAGACAAAACATGAATAAGACTGGCACTGGGAAAAGCCGGTTTCAACAAGTCCAAGCTAAAATGCTACAACTGCAAGAATTTGGGTCACTTCAAGAGAGAGTGCCCACTGTTGAAAAACGAAAATGCTTAAGTTGTTCCGACAAGAAGGCTAATAGCTATTGAGGGGAGTGAAAACGTTGCTGATAACACCCTAAAAGAATTGGTGGTGGAAGATTATGACTGGGCAGAAGAAATAGCTGAAGCAAAAGAAGAAGTCAACAAAGCACTCCTGGCTAAAATCTCTACCGCACCTGTCTCGTCTTCATCAAACTGCATTGAGAAGCAAACTGCAAGAATTCCCAAGGGCGACAAAGGCTTGAAAAGCATAATTGCTCCTATTGAACCAACTACAGAAAAGGGAAAGAAGGAGGCTGAGAAGATTGAATCGAAAAAGACAGTCTAAGGAGCAACAAGCGACAACAAGTGTGAGAAAGCTGGAACTTCTGCAGCCGCCATGAAAGTAGAGTCTGCTAAAGACAAAGAGGATAAGGATTTGGTAAACATCATACCGTATGAATTTAAAGCAAAACTATGCTCCCAACCATGTTTGACCGTCGTGGCACATTACAAATCACTCAACCGTGACCTGATTACAAATCACTCAACCGTGGCCTGATTAGAGAAAAAGAGAAAGTTGAACACAACTTTAGCTGAGATGCAGACATTAAAAGAATTTGTTTTTAGAAAATATTTTATCATAAATTATTTAACTGAAAAATTATGTTGATACACTTTTGTGTTTGTCTCTTGTTCTTAGTTACGTCTGTAATTGTACGGTCTTTGTTTATAGTGTCTGTATAGTTTGGTCGTGTCGACCAAATCAAGATATCCTCCTATCTTGGTTTAGTATGACGTTTAGTTTGTCTGTGTTAAACAGTTGCATGTGTGCATACTGTTGAGTCTTGTGTACGTCATGTCTCTATCACATTCTCCAAGGGTAACACTTTGTGCAAGTGGCCACGCTTTGTACGAGCAAGGAGTTGCTCGTACGAGTCATATGTTGTTCATATGAACGAGTTCATAGAATCCAGTATCCAGCTTGATTCGTACGAACAAGTTAATGCCTCGTGTGAGCCTGTTCATTCGTACGAGCATCTTTGGAGAATATCCTTGGTGGATTTTGGTTGTTTCGTATGACCAATAACATACTTTGTACTGTTGCTAGGTATGGACACTATATAAGCAGACATGCACCTGTCAGTATGAGGGGGTCGAGTAAGTGAGACACCAGTGAAGTAGAGAGAGACAAAAGAGCACAGAGAGTGTTGCATGAGTCTGTATGAGCATTGTTTGTATATGTTTGTACTAATTCTCTTCAGCTAATCAAAATATTGAATCTTTGGTTATCCTGTGTTCTTACTTTGTTGTGGTTTACACGCATACGAGGATTCCGCACTCGTATCTGTGTTACATGAACAAGGAAGCATGTTTATCTTGATCCTCCAAGTGGACCTACAAGTGGTATCAGAGCTTTGGCTCTCTTCCTTATTCAAAACCAAGCCTAGTGATTGTGTCTGAGCTAGTTGAGAGGGTTTCTTGAGGTGTTCTTGAACTTTCAGCTGGAACTTAAGTTCTTGAAAGATTACTAACTTAAAACTTGGTTAAAACTTGTTGCATGCAGAAAATATTCATAAAAACCTTGTTCGAACACACTGAGACATGTTAAAATCTGGTTTTTCTTAAAATTTTCACGTAAGTTGAACACTCTTGCAGGAGAAACTCACTGGAGAAATTCACCAGAATATTGCTGTAGGGTTGACCAAATCTCTGACATTCTAGACTTGACTGTTAAAACTGAAAAGCTAATAGAATGTTTGTCTTGTTTAAGTAAAATTGTGTGGACAACAGAACACTTTCGAAAAACCAGTCTGTGTAGAAAAGGAAATTTCTCACCAACCAGCCCTGCAAAAAGATTCATGTGCGAAAAACACCTGTGGGAATAAACCATCTGCACGAAGAACCAGACTGTTCGTGCGAAAGACTTGTCATCCGCACGAAAGACCTGGTTCGCACGAAAAACTTAATTGTTCGCACGAAGTAGTATCCTTGTACGAAACAATTAGTTCGTGTGAAGAACACATCATTCGTACGAAAATATTATTCGTACGAAGAACAATTGAGTTTGTTTTTCGTGTTTCTGTTTTTTAAACCTTGTGATTTCCAAAACTTTGTATTTTCTGAAATTGTGAATTTTTAAAAGGTACACTATTATTTTCAAAAATCAAACTTTAAACCTTCTAATTTTTCATAATCAAGAAAATGAGTTCTAACCCGTTGGATTGGAGTAGTAGTTCAAGCACAAATCAGGACTCTTTGCAAAGCTTTGCAACTTCATGGGCTAAAATCATTGATGCCACAACATATAGCCATCATTACTGCAAATCAATGGGTGTGTGTAGCAAAGCAGAACCAAAGTATTCAGACTCTTATGATGAGTGAAAGTGAAACCAGGAGTAATAACCATCCACCTAAACTGAACCATATGAACGATTATCCATCCTGGAAAAGTCGTTTCCACACATATGTTGTTGGACAAAACACAGAATTATGGACATGTTTTACTACACTCTATAAAGAATCACTTGAAGAAGCAGGATCAAACCCAACCTCCTTAGCCAATCAAGATGAAGGCGATAAAAAGGCTTACGATCTAGAGAAAAAGGCTTTTGTTATCCTAACACAGGCACTCCATAAAAATATCTATCATCAGTTTGTGTACTGTACGACCACAAAAAATCTATGGGATACCTTGGAAGCAAGAGGAGAAGGTAATGCTGCAACCAGGAAAATTCGGCATGATCTGTTTAAGAAGGAGTTTGAAGGCTTTATGTTCATGGAAAATGAAACGTTGAATGATATGACCACACATTTTTACCATCTTCTTAGCGAAATTTACTATTACAAAGTGTTAGCATCTCCGCAAGAAATCATGATGCGCTTTGCTAACGCATTACCGCCAAAATGGGGTCAATTTAATGACTTATTAAAACATACAGGTGTTATTGACTGAATCAGTATTTATGATTTTTTGAAGAAATTGGAGAACAAGAATTAAGAGGAACTTCGAAAGTCACAAAGTGTCACTGTTCCACAAAACCCTGAGATGTACTTCGGAGGTAGTAATACTGGTATTAGTGCAAGTCAGCAACCAAAGCTTCAAACCGCGTTTGTATCAAATGTGAATCCCTTTCTACCACAACCTGTTCAAACAAATTAGTCTACAAGCTCAAGTACTCAAGCTTATGGACAAGCTTTTGATCCGATAGCCTTTCTACCACAACCACGAGATCTAGCACCTCAAGTTCCACAGCAAGCTCCTCAACAGGCTTTCTATGGGAAC
Source organism: Scalesia atractyloides (assembly GCA_947069175.1). Taxonomy (NCBI): domain Eukaryota; kingdom Viridiplantae; phylum Streptophyta; class Magnoliopsida; order Asterales; family Asteraceae; genus Scalesia; species Scalesia atractyloides. The sequence continues at coordinate 53,270,880 of CAMTDV010000012.1, read as the reverse complement.
AACTTTCAAGCCGAAAACCCTAACAAAGTCTGGCTTGACACGTCACATCTCTCAAAAGTCAGAGTAGAAGTTGCACAGGAACATATGGAACTTCTAAACACAATGGTTAGTGCTTATTGTGGTTTAGTCGCCGATCAAATAGGAAACATAAGTTTGACTAATGAAGACTACCAACAAATTGACCGAGATGAGATGGAGCTGATGGACATCAAATAGGCGTTTTCCAGTGCGGTAAGAAGAGCCAAGGATTATATGAGCAGAATAGGAAGAACCAGTTTGGAAAGCAAGAAGGATACAAAATATAGTTTTGATAAAAATGTTGTTACTTGCTTCAATTGCGGTGAAAAAGGTCACTTCAAACGTGAGTGCACAAGGCCCAGCAAACAAGGAAATCACAACCCCTTCCGAAATCAATCTCAACCATCCAACACAGCTCAAGTTAGCAATAATAGAAGAATAGTAGCTGTTGGCAACCTAAACAACACCAATCAATCAGGACCTTCAAACAACACACAGAGCTTTGATAGTTCAATCCGATGAAGGATGCGATTGGTCAGTACAGTTGGGAACTGAGAATAACGGAGGAACTGCATGTTATGCCAAGATCATCAGTCAAATCAAACATGTTCACAGCATTTATGGTTCAGATGATGATGATGCTTCAGGATATACTGGTAGTTTTGATAAATAATGCTCAAGTTTAGGTGGTTATGGATCTGATTTAGATATCAGAGAGGGAAGTGATGCTGAGGTCAAAAAGTTGCTGAAAGAAGCCGAGAAGATGAAAAGTGAAAAGGTAGGTTTGATGAAGAAAGTCGAAGCTGCATCAAAGGAAACAGGAAAATTATTTACAAATAGTGCTGTCTTCCCTCAAGTTTGCAATGACTGTGCTGAATTAAAATCAAAATTTTAAACAATTAACAGTCATAATCAAAGCTTAGTTGTTGAACTATCAAAATGCAAAGAGGCGAACTTGGCTTTAACTCGAAACAAAAAAGAATTCAAATTTGTAATAGAAACCCTTAAGAAAAGCGTTTCAGAATTGACAAAAACAGTTTTGAATAAACAGACAGGAATTAATAACTACATTAATCTCGTAGAAGAAACAAAAAAAAGAGTTAGCCATCTCCAAATGCGAACATGATGCGATCAAGCTAAAATTGGATAGTTTCTAACTCCCGATATGTGCTTGATCATATCATTGATGTTCAAAAGCTAAAAGGAGATGTTAAATGAATTTGGTATAAGTCGTGTCCACCCCCGATGAAACACAACTATACCAAATTGCCTGATGAAGAGAAAATGCCACGCTTTGAACCCTCGGTACCTCTTAATCCTAAAGATTTTGTAGCAGGACTATGGTTCAAGCTAGACAATTCCTTGGTTGAATCAAGAAAGTCCGAGAGCTCATCATCAGCTATTAATCAAAACCCCTCTACAGCAGAGGAGGATGATTCATCAGATGATGAGTCGGAGAAAATTGATCAGGTTCAATCTCTTGATGAAGAAAAGGGAATAAAAATGTCTACTACTCCCAGTGTAAACATTGACGAAAATCAAGAGAATGATCCTAAGAAATCTGTCAAGACAAAAGTATCTACAGATGAAAATGATGATGTGTTGAATACTTTGGTTGGAGACAAGAAAATCTATTCTAGCAAATATTTTCCAATCAAAAATGTAAATCCAACCTCCATAGATCAAGTTTTTGAAAAATCAACAACCAAATTTTTTGAGAAGAAAAACCCAATCAAGTCACAACCATTATCAAGTTCAAGAGTACAACACAAAGAAAAGCGAGTTGAAAAGCCTAAAGCACCACAACCAAAGGTTGAGACAAAAGGCACTCGCTACAAGAAAAAGCTTAAGAATGTTAAATTTGTGAGTTCTACAGGTACTGATAATGTCGAGACCTTTGAACACGTGTCTAATGTGGATTTTGTAAACATGGTCAAGATTTTAAAACGAAACAGCGAAAACAATTACACCCAACATACAAAAGGGTATGATAAGAACGAACCCAGTACCTCGAGACCCACAAGTTCAACATCAAGCAATGGAACACGATCTCCTAAATTTGTTGAAAGGAGGATATGTTTCAAATGTGGAGAATTTGGCCACATTATCAAGAATTGTACCAACCCAGCAAAGCCAAGATTTGTTGAGAAAGCCCCTCATAAACCAACTTGCCAACGTCGATTGGTTTCTCCAAAACAAGATAAACGAATTGTTAAAGAACAAAAAGAAAAACAGAGACGTAAACAAGTAAAAGAAATTGAAAAAGCTTTAAAACCGGATTCTTCAGAAAGGAATCCAAGGTCTTCAAATTTATTAAAACTAGAAATTGTTAAAATTGTAAATAATAGTCATTCTAGTAAATTACATAAATCTTGGAAACCTAAGACCGGTGATGGTTCAAGAGGAGGCTCACAATTTGCAAATCATCAAGAAATTGAAATCACATTTCTTGAAGATAAGGGGCGACCCAAGACCACTAAGGCTTGGGTCCCCATCTCAAACTTATTTGGTTTTTGAAATGTGCAGGGTGTTCCAGGATGAACTGTGAATAGTCATTGGATTGTTGACAGTGGAGCATCTACGCACATGACAGGCGACTTACGACTCCTTTATGATGTGAAAAGCATTAGGAGTGGTTATGTTGCTTTTGCTGGTGACAAAGGTGGATACATCACTGGAGAAGGAATGGTCTCCAATGGTGTTGTGAGCTTTGACAAGATCAATTATGTTCAAAAAATTGATCACAATCTTCTTAGTGTTTCTCAAATATGCGACAAGAAGTTCATGGTTCATTTTTATGATACCGGATGTTATGTGCTAGAACTTGGTTTCAAGATTCCCAAGGAATGGATCCTCCTATTGGCTCCAAGAATCAACGACTTGTATATTCTTGACATAGCTTGATTGGCTCCAAGAATCAACGGCTTGTATATTCTTGACATGAGCCAAGCTATTACCACGTCTACACAAGTCACATGTTTTATCTCAAAAGCCAACGAGAAGGAATCAATCTCTTGGCACAGACGAATGGGACACATTCACCTGAGGAAGATGAACTATTTGGTGAAAAACAATGTTGTGAATGGTGTGCCAGTGAAAAACTTTCATCTTCAAGACGCCTGTGTATCGTGCCAGAAAGGAAAGCAAGCAAGAAAATCTCATCCTGTGAAGAAGATCAACACAGTGAATATGCCTCTGGAACGTCTTCATATGGACCTCTTTGGACCTATGAAACACAAGACTACCTTTGGTGATTCCTCTTGTTTAGTAGTTACTGAATACTACTCCAGATTTTCATGGGTGAATATGTTGGCACACAAGAGTGAAGTTCCCAAAATCCCCAAGAATATCCTAACTCTTCTTGAAAATTTGTACAATTTAAAGATAAGGAGAATCAGAAGCGACAATGGCACCGAATTCAAGAATCAAGTTATGGACGAGTTATGTTCTTCAAAGGGCATTCTGCATGAATACAGTTCAAGATACACTCCACAACGGAATGGTGTCGCTGAGGGGAAAAATAGAACTCTAATTGAAACAGCAAGAACTATGCTAGTAGAATCAGAACTTCCGGTTCAATTTTGGGGAGAAGTTGTGGCAACTACATGTTACACTATGAATAGAGTTCTTACGGTGAAGAGGCACGGGAAAACATGTTTTGAGTTATTACATAAAAGGAAACGGATGTTTCTTTCTTAGAACCTTTTGGAGCTCCATGCACTATGATTGATCCACATGGTAAATTTGGTCCGAAGGCTATCGAAGGTTTCTTCCTTGGATATGCTACTACTAATTTCAGATGTGTAATTTGTCAACAAAGAAGATTGAAGAATGGGGTGAAGTCAAGGTTCAGAGATATACTGAATCAGTAAGAGCTCCGGGTGCTCCTTGGATGTTTGACTATGATGGGCTGTTTAACTCCTTTAATCCGCCAACTTTTGATGATGCTTTCTACAGAGGTTCAAATGCTACTTGAAAGTGATGCTGCAATTGACTCATCATTAGTTCGAGCAATTATTGTTAACCCTCAAGTGTCTACTTCGGTTAACAATCTTGTTTAAAATGAGGAATTCGAAGATGCAGCTGATTATAACGTTTCGTCAGAAGATGATGAGTTCCATGATGCAAATGAAGCTACTTCTACTCCGGTTCCTGGAATTTCAGATGTCACGTCAAATATTCAAAATCTAGGGACCACTGAAGGTCATGCGTCTACTTCATCATCAAATCCAGCAAACGAATTAGCTATTGATCTGAATATCAACAATGTGGGTATAAATTCTCGAGTTCCTGAAACTCGAATTCATAATACCCATCCTCAGTAGAATATTATTGGAGATGTCCATAGTGGTGTGCAGACTAGTAATCAGCTCAGGAATAATCAAAATGTTGGATTGTATTCGGTTATTAGGGAATCTAGGGAACAAAATGATTTGTCTTTTGCTTGTTATGTTTGCCAAGTTGAGCTAAAATCTTGGAAGGAGGCTATGAAAGAAGACTCATGGGTTGAAGCTATGCAGGAAGAACTTCAGCAATTTCAGAAGTTAGGTGTCTGGAAATTGGTTGACAAGCCTCACAACTACAAGAAGATTGGTACTCGATGGGTTTACAAATGTAAGAAGGATGACCGAGGTGTTGTTGTGAGAAACAAAGCAAGATTGGTCGTTCAGGGATTTAATCAGGTTGAAGGCATTGATTACAATGAATTTTATGCACCAGTAGCTCGTCTTGAGGCCATAAGAAATTTCTTGGCTTATGCGTCCTACAAAAAGTTTACCGTTTTTCAAATGGATGTGAAAAGTGCATTTCTTCATGGTGTGGTTGAAGAAGAGGTATATGTCGAGCAACCGCTTGGTTTTCAAGATCCAATTCATCCTGACAAGGTTTGGCTTCTTAACAAGGCGTTATATGGTCTTCATCAAGCACCACGTGCTTGGTATGAAACGTTGTCTTCCTCTCTTCTAAAGAATGGTTTTCGACATGGATTGATCGACTGTACTCTCTTGATCAAGGAACAGAATGAGGACTTATTACTGGTGCAGGTGTATGTTGATGATATTATTTTTGATCTACAAAGGAGAAGATGTGCAAAGAATTCGAGAAAGTGATGCAAGATAAGTTCGAGATGAGCGCTATGGGAGAAATGACATTCTTTTTAGGATTGCAGGTTCAACAATCTAAGGAAGGGATTTTCATCCATCAAACCAAGTACGTTGGGGATATTCTCAAACGATTTCAGATGGAAGACTCAAAGCCTTTGGGAACTCCATTAGCTTAGAATCATGGGATTACTCCTAACGGAATGGGTGAACATGTAGAACCATCTCTTTATCATGCAATGATCGGATCTCTCATGTATCTTTCTGCTTCAAGACCCGATATAATGTACCCAACATGTCTTCTTGCTCGCTACCAGTCCAGTCCGAAGGTTTCTCATTTGATGGCTATGAAAAGGATCTTTCGTTATTTGAAGGGTCGCCCAGACACTGGTCTATGGTACCCTAAGGATGATAACTTTGATTTGACAGCATTCAGTGATTCTGATCATGGCGGCTGCAAGATTGATGCAAAGTCAACATCAGCAGGATGTCAGTTCTTGGGAAATCGACTAGTCACGTGGCAGTGTAAAAAGCAGACTTGTGTAGCTACGTCAACCTATGAAACTGAGTATATTTCAGCTTCCAGTTACTGCTCTCAGGTTCTATGGATTCAACAACAGATGCGCGACTACGGTTTTGAATTTCTAACTACTCCTATTTTTGTTGATAACGAAGCTGCTTTACAGATCACTCATAATCCTGTACAGCACTCAAAGACCAAACACATTGAGATTAAGTATCATTTCATACAAGATTGTTATGAAAATAAACTTATTAATGTCGTTAAATCAACAATGATCACCAAGATGCCGACCTGTTTACCTAAGCTTTTGATAAATCTCGTTTTGACTATCTGCTTTTGGTCAGTGGCATCAAGGTGAAACCCAGGTAATTCATTTTGGAAAATCATTTTTCGTAAATAGTTTCTTAAAGATCTAAAAATTCTAAAAAGATTTTCTATTTTCACTTAGTTTTATATTTTAGGGGGAGAATATTTTAGAAAATACAAAAACAATAGAAAAACCAAAAATCATAAAGGAGTATCTTGGATAGATAAGTTGAAGATGATGAAATACACCGGTGATCTGCTATAAATAGTCAAGAACAAAGAACGAAAATTGATAAGTAGCTTTACTAATGATGTATCAGTAGGCTCACAATCAGAATAAAATGTGCAGGTTGATATAAATCTAACAGACTGCAAGCCAGGTGGGAACCATTCATTGACATATGGTCTTGGTACCAAAATTTCGTTTGACAGTGCGTCGAGTTTCTGAGATATGCATTCTTTATGCTGACTTATCATCTGGGTATCATGGTTGAATCTTTTGCCGAAAAATAACGGTGAAGCAAGTCTAGAACTTCCATGATACCATACGTGTAAATAATGCATACGACCATCGATTAGTTATAAAAATATCACATTCACCCAAAAATAAGTCATAAAATATCACAGCTTTATGCGGGAGCTAAGTTCGTCTCTTTGTCGGTACGATGGTACTAACCTGTTCACGGACTTACTCCTGTGCCCTGCATGCATCTGAAAATCAAGTTCCTCTTCAATAAGTGATTTAATCACATAGTGCTTGTTTTCAATCATAATAAGTGAGTATCTCACATCATATACATAAATACAGATGATAAGTAGTATACTCACCGGTAAGATTTTCTCTGGTCCATACCTTGATACGGGAATGTGTCGTGAAGTGGTTGAACACCGGCTAGTAAGTATAAATCATACATTAATGATATCTCCTAATCATGATTACATCTGATAAGTTGAGTTTACGAGGACAACAATACCGGTAATCATAGCAGAATACTTATTTATTTAATTTGATGTCTTAACAAAACATGTTTTTGACAAGATTAAAAGCTTGTATGATTCTATAACCTTGAAACTCTGAAAACGATTGTCTGGTAAATATATAGTTTACAGTTTAGTAGTTGTTTTAGTTTTAGTTTACTTTGTTGTTAATTAAGTTCCTTTTTGAATTAGCCAAAATTGAAGCTCAAAGGTTTTCTACCAAGATCCGCCCTAAAAACAATACGCTTAGATATCGCAACTTCATAAAAGTACTTTCTTACAATGGTAAACTCATCTCAAAAGAACAAAATCTGTTTTAAACAAGCACTTTCTTAACTTAACTTTGTGATTAGTGTGGATATGTGCAAAGTTATTAAACAGTCCCGCGAAAAACCTAAGGTTCTCGAAGAACTGAAAGTCTAGTTCGTGAAGGACCTCGACTCGTACGAATTAAGGATCATTCGTACGAACAAGCATGCTTTGTATGAATGACCTTTGATTTTTGTACAAATCAGTGCTTCGTATGAGGCTAGGTTGTTCGCATGAGTGTTTTTGATGTGGTATATAAGGTGATGAAGTTCTGTGGTGGAACTTCACTTTCACCTGCTCACGTCAGTCTTATACCTCCTTTCAAGTTGTTTCTGATTTCTTTAAGGTATACTTCAATGTTTGGCATACTTTAAAGTTGAACAACTTAAACATTATCTGATCTTGTGACCATGACTGACAAGAACAACAAACTTTAAACGAATCACTTTTAACCGAAAAACAAGTAACTTCGAAACTTATAAACGAGATTTGTACGAATTAAACATCAATTGCACGGAAAATTGATCATTCTTACGAGTCAATAATCCGTATGAATGACCTAGTTTCTTGTTTCTGAATCAGAAATTCATAAAAAGGAGTTGTTCTTAGTACGAATAAGTGTTATCCGTATGCGTCAGTATTTCTTTGTTCAGGGAATACATACATACATACATACATACATACATACATAAAATTTGAAATAAAACTTTTTGTGTATATTCCCTGATGATTTTGTGTTCTTATCCTGTTTGACTTATGTGTATAGAATGGAATGAAAAGAACAGTAAAGAAAACCAGCAACAAAGAGGACTGACAAGTCAGAAGTGGAAATTATGTCTGAGCCAAGACATAAAATGGTGGCATACTTGGATCCGAAAGACAAATTTATCTGAGTAGAACGGTATAATGAATTTTTTGCGTGACTCAAGGATACATTATGCTATCACGCACAAGACTACAGTATAAAAAATTTTGATCAAGGAATTTTGGGATTCAGCTACAGTTATTGAAGAAAATGGGCAGGAACTTATCCGCGGGAAATTAAATGACTTGAACGTAGATGTCTGTATTGAAACCATTAACTCAGTATTGCAGCTTGGTGATGATCCTAAAGCTCTATTCTCGATATCATTGAATTGTCAACATGGATGTTTACTCAGAATGAAATGCGTTGGAGAATTTCTCGTTGGATAACTAAACAAAGCATGGTTGCCACTCAGATACAAGTTCTTTCTATATGTTCTAATTCAGTGTTTGAGCAACAGACGAAGTAGTTATGACATGGCAAATAACGACTTGGTTGGAATGATGATAGCTTTGACATTGAACAAAGCATTTAGTGTTTCAAAGTATATCTTTGCAAACATGAAAGAAAACATGAGCAGAACCGGATATGGTGGAAACAAGTTTTCGATGTATCCTCGTTTTCTCCAAATGATTCTGAATGTGCAACATCCGAATCTTCCGAAGAACGACAAAGTTGTTTTAAAAGTTGAAGTTATGATGGAACATTCATTGAAGATCTTTAGGGGTGTGGCAGTAAAACGTTACAAGGAAAGCACACCTCCTCGCAAGTTGATCGGTTTTCTGGCAAATGATCAATATGTTGCACCAAAAAAAAAGTGGCGCCATGATGACAATGATTCAGATAATGAAGAACCAACTTTGAAAAATATGATCGAAGATAAGTTAAGGCATAAAAAGGGAAAGGGTAATGATGATAATAGTGACAATGTTGGTAATGATTGTGCTAGTGAACCAGTCACAAAAGTCCAGCCTACTATTACAACAGAGGAGTATGAACCTGTAATGACGAAATCTACTACAATTTCTGAACCACAACCTACAAATACCACAGCAGCTGAAACACCCTCAGCTGAAAATACTCAGTTAAACCGCAACCTACTACTTCTTCAGCTCAACAATTCCAATCTACATCTCACCAAAGTACAAAACGGAGCAGTCGTTTATTCTCTAAAATTAAAAAGGATGAGAAAGTGGATTTTCTGTTCTCTCAGTTGCAAGCCGCGGCAATCCAGAGTAACAAACATTCGGAGTTTATATCTTCAAATCATAACACGGTTGTGAAACAACAGTTGCAGATAAATTCCCTAAAAGAGACTGTTAGCAAACAGGAGTTAAGAAAGAAAATGAGCAACTGAAGGCTGTAGATGCTGAAAGAGCAACTCAGCTAAAACAGATGAGGGCAGCTGATAACTCTCGAGGAATTGAGATAAACAGGCTGAAAGAACGTAGTGCGGCTGTACAACGATCGGTGGAAACATTAACTGCTAAGCATAATGACTTAAGAGAATGGTATCATTCTCGAAATACTACACTAGTTGAAGGCTTTAATGGTATTAAAGACATGTTTGAAATGAGCAGAAAGCGAGTGAACATTCTGTGGAATGAGAGATGCAAAGCAAAGGAGACCAAACGTCAACACGATCCTGTTAGTTAAGACACTTGCATCCGAATGCTTCGGCCTCATCCTCGTAACCAAAAGTTTTTGCATCAACTCCAGTGGTAGAGTGTAATGCACAGCAGATCGTGACCGATCCAGTTACCTCAAGCAGCAATCAAGAGGAAACAGGAAAGGTTTGATGTTTCTGGAAAGTTTGAATACCTGATACTCTATCATCAATGGATAGCAGATCTTCAGGGGGAGTTTGTTGGTACTCCAGGACATTCAAGTATGAAGACCAAGGACCAAAGCCCGAAGACCAAACAACAACCAAGGGGGAGCTTGTTGATACACTTTTGTGTCTGCCGCTTGTTCTTAGTTACGTCTGTAGTTGTACGGTCTTTGTTTACATTGTCTGTATAGTTTGGTCGTGTAGACAAAATCAAGATATCCTCCTATCTTGGTTTAGTACGAGGTTTAGTTTGTCTGTGTTAAACAGTTGCATGTGTGCATACTGTTGAGTCTTGTGTATGTCGTATCTGTAACACATTCTCCAAGGAAACACTTTGTGCAAGTGGCCACGATTCGTACAAGCAAGGAGTTGCTCGTACAAGTCTATACTGTTCGTACGAATGAGTTCATAGAATCAAGTATCCAGCTTGATTTGTACGAACAAGCTAATGCTTCGTGCGAGCCTGTTCATTCGTACGAGCATCTTTGGAGAATATCCTTGTGGATTTTCGTGTTTCGTATGACTAGCAACATACTTCGTACTATTGCTAGGTATGGATACTATATAAGTAGACATGCACCTCTCAGTATGAGGAGGTCGAGTAAGTGAGACACCAGTGAACTAGAGAGAGACAAGAGCACAGAGAGTGTTGCATGAGTCTGTATGAGCATTGTTTGTATATGTTTGTACTAGTTCTCTTCAGTTAATCAAGATATTGAATCTTTTGTTATCCTGTGTTCTTACTTTGGTGTGGTTTGCATTCATATGAGGATTCCACACTCGTATCTGTGTTACATGAACAAGGAAGCAAGTTTATCTTGATCCTCTAGGTGGACCTATAGATTATAAAAATCTCAAAATGAAAATAACAAACTGCAAATCCAAATTGATAAATGGAAAGTTAGTCAAAAGGCATTGGTTGATATTGAAAATTTTCAACGACCGACATTCGTGAAGGATGGAATTGGATACAAGGATAAGCTAGGAAACGAAAGAAAAATCTTTCCTCCTCCAAACAGCAAAAAGAATGTACCTATGCCATCTCCTCACCCTAAAAATGACTTAATTGATAAACATGATCTGTTGGCTCAAAATGTCTTTTACAAAAATGAAAATAATACTAATATTACTGAAAGTAATGCAGATATGTGTAAGTGTAAAGAAGACGTGTGCGATGACGATGATGACTGTGGAATATTGAAAATAGGAATTCGTTACTCAGGCCACAGTTATACTACAGTTAACTAGTTTGCCTGGAACTGTAACAAGAAAAATGTAGTAAGAGGTTTACCTATTAAAGAATTTCCATTCTCAGAAAAATGTATTGCATGCGCCCAAGGAAAGCAACACAAAAAGCCGCACAAATCCAAAGCAGTGAATACGATATCCACTCCATTGCAATTACTACACATGGATCTTTTCGGTCCTATTAGTGATAAAAGTCTAGCTAAAAGATCCTATTGCTTGGTAATTACAGATGATTTCTCCCGTTTTTCATGGGTATATTTTCTTGAAGCCAAGAGTGAGACCGCCTCCACTCTCAAGAACTTCATTCCCTTGATTGAAAATGTGATCAAGCTGAATGTCAAATCAGTCAGAAGTGACAATGGATCGGAATTCAAATATCAAACGTTTATCTTCTTCTGCGAAGAAAAGGGAATACGCCTTCAGTACAGTGCAGCCAGAACTCCTCAGCAGAATGGCGTAGCAGAACGGAAGAATAGAAAACTCATTGAAGCTGCTCGAACTATGCTCGAAGACTCCAAGATTCCTATCATCTTCTGGGTGGAAGTAGTCAACACAGCATGCTATGTTTTGAATCGAGTTCTCATCGTTAAACCACATGGAAAAACAACCTATGAACTTCTTTTCAAAAGGAAGCCTCTGATAGATTTCTTTAGACCGTTCGGATGTTCCAATACACTCCTCAACACTGAAGATAATCTCATCAAGTTTGAAGCAGTTGGTGATGTGTGCTACTTCATGGGTTACTCATCTTCTCAAAAAGCGTATCAAATTTACAACAAACGAACCAAGATGGTGATTGGATCATACTACATCGACTTTCAAGAAGGAAACTCCACCAACACTGGAAGTTCTCCAAACTGGTTTTATGATGTAGACGTTATTTTCAACACTTGCGACATTGATGAACCACTCACTGAAACGGAACCTGTAGAAATAACCCCAATAGGGCCATTGTGTGATCCTTTGGACACTGGCTTCACTCCTTTTACAACTCGATTCACCCTAGTCTCTGCCGATCCAATCCTTCCTATTGACGAAGGTAATGGCGACACTTCGGCTGAGAATGCATCTATTTGTGATGCTTCTTCTTCACAGCCGATTGTGACTGAACCAACTAAAGAAGACGAGCCTCCAATTATCTACATCGACGAACACTTCACTAATCTACCTCAACAAATTGAGACCCACACCAACGCAGGTTACAAGATAAATCGAAATCATCCTATTGAGAATGTCATTGGAGCCGTAGAAGATGGAGTTCGAACTCGTGGACAAACATATACCATCAACACTGGAATGTATGAAGCTTTTCTTTCGCAGTCTGTACCAAGTGACATTGAAGAAGCCATTCAAGATTCTAGTTGGGTGAAGGCTATGCAAGAAGAGTTATCCCAGTTTCGTAAGCTCAAAGTGTAGGAACTCGTTGATCTATCAGATGGAAAGTATCCCATTGACACCAAGTGGGTATTTCATAATAAAATGGATGATCATGGTGTAGTCATCAAGAGCAAGGCAAGATTGGTAGTTCAAGGCTTTCGACAGGAGGAAGGGATTGATTATGAGGAAGTTTTTGCTCTGGTAGCACGTTTGGAAGCTATTAGAATATTCTTAGCATATGCTTCATACAAAAACTTCAAGGTGTTTCAGATGGATGTAAAGAGTGCGTTTCTATTTGGGAAGGTGAAGGAAGAAGTCTATGTTTGTTTGCCTCTAGATTTAAAGATCCACATACTATAAGCTTGACAAAGCTCTCTATGGTCTTCATCAAGCTCCTCTAGCCTGGTATGAGAGTTTGTCGACCTATCTTTTAGAATGTGGGTACACAAGAGGTAAATCGATATGACTCTCTTCACGAAAAGAATCAGAGATAATGTGATGCTGGTGCAGATCTATGTAGACGAATATTATCTTTGGGTCAACCGATGAGTCCCTATGCAAGGAGTTCGAGAAGGTTATGAGGCAAAGTTCGAAATGAGCATGATGGGAGAACTCACTTTGTTCTTGGGATTAGAGATGAAGCAGAGAGAAGACGGTATCCTCATTCATCAAGCAAAATACAAAAGGGATATTCTCGCAAAGTATAGCATGAATGACTGCAAAACCGCCAGCACACCATTTGCAGCTCAGACAAAACTCACATCTGATCTTCAAGGAAAACCAATGAACAAGTCTTTCTATCGCTCGATGATAGGCTCGTTGATGTATCTCACTGCAAGTAGGCCTAAAATTATGTGGGTTGTTTGCATGTATGCACAATTTCAGACGAATCCAAAAAAATCTCTTGAAGCCGCTGTCAAACGAATTTTTCGCTATCTGAAAGGAACATCCAAGCTCGGACTGTGGTATCCTAAAAATAGTAATTTTGATTTAATTGCTTATTCTGACAGTGATCATGCAGGTTGCAAGGCTGACAGAAAGTCCGTCTCTGGATGTTGTCAATTCTTTGGAAATCGTCTTATATCGTGGCAAAGCAAGAAGCAGACAAGAGTTTCACATCTACAGCTCAAGCCGAATATATGGCAGCTAACAGTTGCTGCTCACAAGTTCTTTGGATACAAAATCAGTTGATGGATTACGGAATCAACATAATGAAGACTCCAATATTCATCGACAATGAGGCGTGTCTAGGAATTGTGAAGAATCCTATCCACCACTCCAGAACAAAGCATATCAAAATTCGCATTCATGTGATCAGAGATGCGTACGAGAAAGGATACATTCAAGTGGTGCATGTGGATACTAAGCAACAGAAAGCTGATATTTTCACGAAAGCCTTTGACAAAACCCGTTTCAACCAGTTGGTAATCTAGTTGGAGATGGTCTTCGTTGAGTGGAAATAAACTGCGTCTTCATAACTATTTTCATATATATATATATATATATATATATTATATATTATACCGCCTTTTCATAATAAATACGTCTCTTAAAACTGTGCCCAACAAAAAGATTTTCTGCAACATTAAAATTTCATTTTCCAGCACTGGACTTTCGAAAATCAAATTTTAGGGGGGAAGATTTCTAGAAAGTAAGCATATTTTTGACAATTTGATCTTTCGATTGACACCTGCTTAAGAAATGGTAGAAAACTGCTGACACCTTGTTTGTTCTTAAAACAGTAAAGAATGGAAAATCAAGATCTTAAACAGGAAAATCGATTGAGGTGCCAAGTAACGACGTGTTAGTAGATTCAGCAACACCGTCGAGTAAACAGCGAGTAGGCGTCAGAAGTTAAATGTTTACACAAGAATTCTGGATGCCCACAATGTTGTGCAACTTGCGGGTAACACGTTGCGGCATATGACTTAATGGTCTTAAATCTTACGTTGATAGATTGCCAAAGTATGAGATTTTGGGTCTTTATATTGGCTAATCATTCGGGGATATCATAAATGCTCTTCTACTGCATCTAGATATATGCTGACCTAGACACAATTATGATATCTTTACAAAAGAGCCAATGTGCCCAAAACCCTACACATATGAAGCTCTCATTAAGAATCATTCAAGTGCTTAAATCATACTATCAATGGTATTTGCCTTAGCCCTCGTTAGACATTGGTCTCTCTGCTGTACAAAAGTACTGAACTGATTATCAATTGTATATCGTTGAAATTCAAAACGAATGAAGTCTATATACTCACCTGTTATGAGGAATCTTTGTGCATACCTTGAATGTGGGGTACGTCATGACGTGGGACTCAGAGGTTCAACATTCAAATTTTCTTTCCTAAGTGGGGTCCATTGCAACTCTTGTCAATATTACCACAACATGATAAAACGCTCACTGAAAGCAGGTTGAAAGAAGGATGCATGGATTTGAGGGACAAACATACTGACAGTTTTTCTTGTGCCTTAACTATTCAATATTTTCTATTATATTACAAACTAACAAGTGTTGCCAGTATGATCTTTTGAAGGAAATCATAGGACTTGAATCAAAAAGAAATATGTGAAAAAGGAACCTTTGAGGCTCTAAAAATAATTTCCGGGGTTCAAATTGCAAATTTGCGTTTTTTTAAACTTATTTTAGGTTTTTGCACTACTTTTTAGCTAAAATGAGCATTTTTCAAGAAAGTTTAAGTTTTTCGAGCGTATTTGGTTTTGAACTTCTTAACTTTGAAGAAACCTTAAAAATCAACTTACGCTGCGTAATTATCATTCCAGTGTATTTAATAAATACAGTGGAAGATAAATTTGTATATATATATATATATATATATATATAAGATCTGTATCTTCATACGTTTCAAACATCCTCTTCTTCACAAAAAACCCACATTTCAAACTTTCAAATTCAAACATCATCAAAACTCTAAGGCCGATTACTCTGTGATTCGATTTGGGTATGATCTCGTTGTTTACAGATTGATTGTCTATTGTTAATCATCGGAAACCATGTTCAAAACCAATACATATTGAATTTGTTTGAATCAGTGTTCAAAGTGGGTTTATCAAGAAACTTTTGAAGCCAGCGTATTTAAGATGAATACATCGTTTTTATGATGAATACAACGTATTTATGAGGAAGACAAGTGATCGCGCATTTAAGGCTTGAACGCGAGTTCAATCAACCGGCGTATTTGACAAATACGCCGGTCAACCAGCGTAGATAAGCATCTACGCTGGATGCTTTCTCGAAACAAGGCCTAAATACGTGACATATTATCAGCATAAATAAGCTACAACCGGCGTGTATATAATCTTGTCTCATGTATATAAATCACATGTTCGGCGTAAATGGTTGATGAATCCGACATAGTTATCAGCGGATATACCAGCGAAATTATTATTTTAAAAAAAAATTAATCAAATTATTTTTAAATATTTTTTTTTCAGATTTGGTAAATAATTCTATATAGTCTTGTATATATCTTAACTGACTAACAATTGTGTTTCGTAACTCAGATCTAACTTAGCTTGTTTACATATTTTCAGAAATGGTAAAAGAAATTATCTGGGACAAAACATGGAAGCACAATCAACCATGCAAGATACAGCCGCCACCAAAAGATTTTGAAGATGTGGCAGAATGGATAAACTCAAGCAAGATTAGCTACGTTGTCTAAGCTGATCCTATTTATATACATGCAATCACATTGAAGAATTCTGGAAAACAGCCAAAGTTTCAACCGTCAATGAAGTCAAAAGGGTCACGGTTACCGTGCGAAACAAGAAAGTCACTGTAACGGAAGACAATGTGCGAAAAGTGCTCAGTCTTGGAGATGATCACAAAGACCCACTCAGAGTAAAGAAAGATGATATTTTGGATGGTTTCAAAGGAATGAGATATGTCGGAGACTTTAGAGAAAAGAATGAGATTAAGCGAAAAGGTCTCACAAAGGATTGGAGATTTATTCTTCATGTGTTTGCAATGAGCTTGGCGCACAGAAAGGGAGGCTATGATGGTTTGAACCTAGAATGGCCAGCTACTATGCTCAATCTATGCACCAGGCAACCATTCAACATCTCGGGTCTGATCTTCTACTGCATGGTCGACAACACAAACTCCTCTACATGGGCCATGTATCCTCGTTTTTTTCAGCTTCTCATTTATGATCAGCATCATAATCTTCCACACGACAATGACACATACAAATTTCAGTTGCCGACTGGCCGACAAATCATGGAACTGAAAACTCAAGAGTGGGTTATGCTACACCAGTGGATGTATAGAGAGGAGAGATTTCCTCTAGTAAAAGTTGCGTACAAAAAATATCGAGAAGGTGTTAAAAGAAAAAGACAGACAGACGTGGAAGAGGAAGCCGATAAAGAAGAGGAGGAAACTAAGCAGCTGATAAGAAAGAATAAAGGTAAAAAAAATTGCAAAGGAGGGGGATTCATCTAAGAAAAAGAAAGACACCCCGTCTCAAGAACGCCTGATGGAAAGCAGCTTTCGGTTGGTGGCAATAGAGAACACAGGAGCATATCGAAAACCTACATGCCATACATGAGGCAGAAGAAAGAGAAAAGAGAAAAGCGAAAAGAAAGAGAAGAGAGATGATAGAATCTGAAACACCAGTGACGGTCACTACTGAACAAGAACAATTATATGAGTTTGTCGATCAACTAGATCCAGAAGCCCCTAGCAGGTCACCTCCCTAGAAACGGAAGAAAACAGGGGAAGGGTCTTCAAAAAGTGCACAAACAAAGCAAATGCCTCAGCAAGTTCCACGAAGACCTCGTCCATTTCAAGAACTTTATGATAAATTGTCAAAAGACATCGGGACAGGTCATGCTCAAGAAATAAGCCTTCTAAAGCATCAAGTGAGCAACACTATTGTGATCCGTGAAAAGCTGAGAGAGCAGAGAAAGAAAAACAAGGAGCTTCATGCATATGTCAAAGAACAAACAAGATTTGTCAGACTCCAGCAAGATGGTATGGAGAAGATGTACAGAATGATAACAGAGCTATGTGCCAAAGCAGATATACAACCAATGTTGTCAGCTATAGATATCTTCGACTACGAGAAGTTTAAGATTGAAGAAGACAAGCAGAAGGCTGAGGAAGCCGAGAAAAATAACAGACGGTTGGAATCTGCGATGAATGTTACTGAAGAAGATGAAAGTGAGGAAGAGGAGGTGGATAGAGATGAGATGCCTGCACGTTTCATTGAATGGGGGTTGGAGGAAGATACTTTGTATGAAACTAAGGACAGTGATGAAGTGACTCCAATACATCTAGAATGGTTCAGAAAAGAAAGAGAAAAACTTCCAGACTTTTATCAAGTTGTCACAATGGAAAAGACAGAAGTTACTAACAAGATAACTAGTTGGAAGTACTTTAATCTGAAAGGGATGTTCATCGTGAAAAGACAGAGAGTCATCCAACACTTCAAATCTAGAGCAGACATGAAAGGCCTTCCTCGATGGGATATCCGTGAACTTAGAAGGTTAGACATGATAAACCCGACCAACAGAAGTGTTGGGACTGAAAGATCGAGGGTTTACCGTGTTCAAGCCACAGCGCCCTCGTAGAAGGGTATCAAAGACAATGAAAGATCCCATTACTGGAAAGGGAGTGGTCACTTGGGTTATTGATCCTGCTAAAACTGAAACCAGAGTCAAAATCCCTCCAGACCAACCTATGATGCTCACAAACTTCAAGAAATGGTTCTACGATGGGAAAACATGAGAATGAGTGACCAGATCTGATTCTAATGAAGATATTCGTATTCTAGACCCAATGGATGTCTTTATGTTCTGCCTATCTGATCTAAATATTCTTTATGGACACAAATTCATTTCGGTGCCGGAAATGAGTATAAAGAAGAAGGCATGTTGTTCCAAAGAGCGGTAGAACGAGCTAGAGAAAGAAAGATCGAAATGATCGACATCGTGACCAGAATTGAAAAACAAAAGGAGAAAGAGGAGGCCACGAGAAAGAAAAGAAAGCAGAAATCATCAGCTCAGCAGAAAGCTCCATCGTCCACTCAAGTCATATCGTAATCTCAACATCCGGTCTCATCCACATATGAGGCCACAACGGAGGATCCACCCACTACAAGTGAAGCTATTGTTAACCCAACTGAAGCAACACCTGAACAGACTACAGAACAATCTGCTTCAAATCCAGAAACCGAAGATCAAGAATGAAGAATCAAACGAGTACGCAACGATCCAGGGGGGATTTTGTTGGATCTTTTGAGATCGTTCGTACTTGGTTTTAGTAGGTTTGGATAGTTTTGTAATGGTTTAATGATTTTAGAAAGTTGAGGGGCTGAAAGTGTCACTACAGGAAACTGTCCTGTAGCGGTGTACGTATGTTCCCAGCGTATTTAATAAACACGCTGGATAGTCAATGTGTGTATATATACGTTTATCAATGAAACCCTAGTCCAAGGTTCTTGGACAAGTTTTGGTGATTTCTGGGTGTTGTGATTGTCGTTTCTTGTGCTTAATCCGAACATCCATGTGCATTCAGTGAATATATCCTTTGGGATTCCATATACAACACTTGTTGTTTGATCCATACAAGAATCTTCATCTTTATCTTTTGGTTTTTCTTAACTTTTACACATTTAAACAACTAATCTACAGTTTTTTGGTGATAACAATCAAACCACTGTGATCCGAATCTGTTTTGGGACTCACAGACAGTAGTGATTCTCACGACTATGTGGAGAACTTGGCTAGCTGGTAGAGGAGGTCAAGGAGCTGTTTTTTATGGCTTCCAACCATTTGAGAGTTTTTATGGAGAACCGGAGGAGATGGTGTAATTCTGTTAGTTTACTCATGTCTTTTGTTCATGTGACATTAGTGTGGGATTTATGGTTTCCCCATTTGTTGTAATGGGTTCACCTCAACTTCTTGTTGAGGATGGTTCCCTCTTTCTTTGGTTTTAATATATTTGCGTTGCTGGTGTGAAACGGAAAAGCTTTCCAAACCATGCCATGTTATTCTCCCATTTATGTAACTTTATGTAATTTATATATTCGAACTAACTTTATGAACATTTATTTATTTGAACTCCGGTTCAAGAAAGATTCCTATATCAAGTTTGTAAGTAGATATTTGTAATATAAGAAAATATCAAAAATAAATTAGCAAAAGATTACATGTCGGGCTGTAGACTGATCTAAATCGTATTAAAGTCAAAGTGGTCAACATAAACGAAAAATAGTTATTATATATTAAATAATATATTAAAGTTAACCAAATATTCACTATGTCTTTTAATTCCCCATTTTAATTTACACAATTCTTTAACTAAAACTACCTACTATATTACAACTACTGAAGATATGGTCGGCAGATTTGAAATTAGTCGGGAAGCAATTTTTTAATGGTCAACAAGAAAAAGAAAGTTATTGGTTGCAAAAGCTTCAAAAACTATAGTAAATTAAGATCAAACTTATGGTTCCATTGTGTTATTTATAGATGTTGTTAGTATTGTATTTGTTTCTTTTAATCATTGAAATTTCAACTTCATTGTTTTTCATACGTTTAAATATATTTGTATTGCTTTATTAATATAAAAACTATACTACAAAAAAGTTATATATAACTAAATGCATTAATACTTCATATCATCAATTAAGATATTTTTGTCGTCACAAATAATAGATTTTATAAAATAAAAAATAGATTGTTTTCGCCAAAATTTAGATGTTCGAAGTCGTGAGTATTCACAGGTGATAACCTAGGATGTGTGTGTCTATATCTATACATATAGGGGAAGCTTCATTTAAGAAGAAATTTTATGTGAGAAGAAAAAGAAGAAAGGGCATAATGGTAAAACATTAAATAGTTTATAACTCCTCTAATTAATTATGTTATCTCTCATTAATAAAATAAAATTATATCCTACACATTTCAAAATTTATCCTACATATATCTTATACTTATGGGAATTTATCATACACACATGTTAATTTACCTTACACATTTCAAAATTTATCCTACACATACTAAAATTTATTCTACACATGTCAAAAATTGTCATTTAGCATAAATTAATTTTTTATCTTGAAAAAGTATATTAAAAAATGAGTTACAAGTTTAATTAATTAGCTAATTAATGACAATCATAGATTTACCTATATGCCCATTTAAATGAAGTAAATGGAGAATTTCTATTGGTTTAAAAGTTATTTTTTTTATTCTTATAAAATTTTTCTTCTCATTTGAACTTTCCAATATATATATATATATATATATAAGAACTTACTCTTTCATGCAAGAACCAAAGAACCATAGCTAGCCAATAAGAAACTTACATCTCATCAATCCTACCTTGCAAGTCAAAGGGTGTTATAGTCTTTATACATATCATTTGGAAAGTAGTTTGGTCCTTTTGCTTTTTCAAGTCTCAGCCATAAATCCCACCACACATCAGTCATTCTCTATTTCTCTCCACTTCGTTCCTCTATATCCACCCTTGTTTCTCTCTCTTAAAAAAATCTCAGATCTAATCAAAGTGGGTTTTCCATTTTCCAAGCCACCCTCCAATGTTTTGTGTCGTGGTATGTGGTGCTATGAAGGAGGTGGTTGTGAGATAGTGGTGGGGAATTGTGAGGATGTAGAACGGTGGGTGGCTTCACCCCAACAACGGCGGTGGGTGAAGGTA
Source organism: Scalesia atractyloides (assembly GCA_947069175.1). Taxonomy (NCBI): domain Eukaryota; kingdom Viridiplantae; phylum Streptophyta; class Magnoliopsida; order Asterales; family Asteraceae; genus Scalesia; species Scalesia atractyloides. Next base: position 53,249,694 of record CAMTDV010000012.1, on the reverse strand, counting down.
GATCGGGGGGTTGGTGGTTCTAGTGGTTCTAGGCGGTGGGTGAAGGTGCATGGTGACGCGACGTGAGGGTGTATGATTTTTACTATATTTCTAAACACGTTTCACTCTTTTATCAAGCTTTAAATTTATTAAACATGAGATAACATTATCACTCTCTACAATACGCTAGGGCATGTGCATCCATCGTTGGCATAGTATAGTGATGGTAAGATACCGAGGTCGTCCAAGGACACAAGAACTTTTAATACTGTAATATTGTCAACGTCTAATCTAACCAAATTTTGAGAAAAGATTTTTAATAAATAAAATAAAGAAGGAAATTAAAGAAATAAAAGAAACAAGTAGACAAGATCGAATCACTTGATTCCGACTCATCTTTTATGTATCCCTTGATAATTTTTGCACTTTGGGTTTTTTAAGAGATTATCTTGGTTATAGTGGCATGTCCCTCTTTTGGAGCCAACGCTACCCTCAACCATATTGGTCTGAGTCAGCAGGGATATAGTCCCGCAAGATCTATATATTGAAAGATAATTAACTGAGTTATTAATGCAAAATGTGGCATGTCCTTCTTTTGGAGGCAAAGCTACCCTCGGCCCTATTGGTCTGAGTCAGCAGGGATATAGTCACACAAGGCCGGTTTAAAGTTTTAATTGTAGTTTATTTATAAGGGATTTGTGGGAGGATTAGCTGTCTTCCGAAAGCACGGGACCCAACTTGAGCTAATTAACGTGCACGAAATTTATCATTAACTAGTTGACTATGATAAGATATACTATTTCAATGCCTCTGCTTCATTAATCTGAATAAACGTTTACAAATCAGAGACAAAACTAACAGGGTTTTGCCTTACAATCAGAAAAACATATAAGGACTCAACATTCCTTCTCAACTATTTATAGACATGACAGCTTCGCACAAGGGTGTTCTGCCACTTCGTACGAAGTAGCTCTATTACATACAAACAACACAAAATTTAACATTTAAGCGCTGTTACATATACGACATGACTCTAAGACGTAGGCTATACACATTCTACACCAACAAACTCCCCCTTGGATATTGCCGCAGTCTTTGTCAGTCTTCAAAATCTTAAAAAGCTCTAACAGTTATCGCCCAAAGAAATGCTTTGTCGGTCTTCGTCACTCCTCAGATGGAATAGGCGATTGATATGTGGGAGGAGGTCTATTGAAGGTATCTCCATACTGGAACCTTCTTAATGATGCCTTTCTAACCTGTTCAGCAATTCTAGCTTCATTTTGCTCTTTCTTTCGTTGCTCTTTGCCATAAAGCTTTCTCCAATCCGAATTCATATCTTTCCTGAGTTAATATCGTTAGAATAACAAATATTGATAACTTGCTGGAACTGAAACGCCTACACTTTGTCTTTCTCTTGAAAGCTAATCTTTCTGTAAAATAGACATTCAATATCCTTATTCGAGCAGTTTACTAGCAACATCGGATCTAGTATTTGAATTTCTCTCCATAAACCATATATTCTTTTGTGCGTAATCACAGCTTCAGTTAATTCTTCAGTGATTTTCCAGGAATCATCATCATGCTGTACACAAATCACTTCTTCTCATGTTTCAGAGTCATAATGCCACCACTTGTACAATTTATGGAATTCTTGTTCAATCTTTATCACCGGCATATTCTTCATAACACGTGACCGCTTCACAATCAGCGTAACATCTTTCTGTTTCGTTACTAGATCAAACATGGTAATTCTTCGTGGAATATGTGGCTTCTAGTATCTAAAGCCATGTGCAGCTTCAAACTTTATCAATGTCAACAAACGTTGATCATGAAACTTCATCTTGAGATTGATACTCTTTGTTTGAACTAACCCTCCAATATCCCAAAATGGCAACGTCTTGATGTCACCCAAGTACCTGAAGTACTAAACAGTGAACTCTCTCTTTATTGCATAAACATTCAGCTCCTCTATCCATCCCCAGCTTAGAATATCTCCCAAAGATTTGTCTGGATCACGAGTAAAGAAAGCTAGTGGACGTTTGAATTTTCTTTCTTGTCGCATCTCCTTGAACCAATACTTCTTTGCTACCACAATCTCTTCTTTAGATAGACGCTTAGGCACATTTCGTTCTTTAATGGTTTCCCTGACCTTTCTTCTTAAAAAATCAACATTCGCTTCAAAAAACAACTTCAAAGGTTGGGAAGTCATCTGTTCCTTCACAAGAATATTTAGCAGTAGCATCATCGTCAGAATCAGCCTCCATGACAACACTGTTGTAATTATCAGCTTCCAACACATACTTATAAAGATAATCAATAGGTTGTGAAGCACTTATGTTGTTTAATTCATCTTTAAAATCAAATACAAAGGATTCTTCGTGTACACCTCACATTTTGGAAATTTCTTTTTAGTGTAGTTATGAACGAATTCACCTTTTTCTACATCATGTTCTAGATAGAAAACCCTTGGTGTTTGTACGTCGGGGACAACTGATATAGGAACAACTATGAGGATTCCTGACTTCTCAGCTTCATTCACAGGGTCCTTCGTCTCCCCCTGACTTTAGTCATCATTTTCTTGATTAGCTGAATTGTTTAAGAAGGCATAATAATCAAGAGATTCATCACTCTTTGTAGAGTCAACAATCAACCCTGTACCCCCTGATCATCATCATCATCATCATCGTTGTTGCCCTAATCATCATCATCCTTCTTATCATCATCCTTTTTCTCATCATCCATATCTCTCTCATCATCATCAGCATCATCTTCATCGAATGCGTCAATCTCAGCGTACATCCTCTTTCGATCCAAGATTTTCTGCCTCAATGTCATGTTAGACACATCAACTGGTCCCCCAATAAGTACAATATTCACCGGCTCAGATTCAGTATTAAGTGCTCAATAATAGGCATCGCATTAGTCGGACTCTTGCCTTTTACCAGTCGTAGCAGCATCTTCCTCTGCTTTCTTTGCCTTTTCAATGGCTGTCAACTTTGTTTCTTTGATCTCAATCTCATCACGTTCAGCTGCTAAATTGATATCATATCTCTTGTGGAGCACTTTGAACAACATATTAAATTTCTTCGCATTCTCTATCTCCTCGGTCTCCAAATCTTTAACCACCAGATGTAACCTTTCATTCTCATCAGTGACTCTCGTAAGCATTGACAGCATGTGCATGTTCTCTGTTTCAAGTTGTTTAATGGTAGCATCATGTTATTTAATCTTGTTCTCTAGATCACCCATCTTTGCATTATCATCCACCAACATAGCCAGCAATGCTTCCAACCTATGCTTATCTTCTTCGAGAAACTTGATTATGCCTTCATATTATTTCATCTTCGTCTCTATCTCATTCATCTTGTCGTCGTTGAGCATATCTGCATCAAACCCTTCTGAGAATGGAATATCACCAAAATCATTTGGAAATTTATCAGCCAATGAACGTCTTGGACTAGATTGTGGTGTGGAGCGTTTTTTAATAGGGGTGTCGGTTGCTTTGGTGGTGTTGGTTGTGGAGGTGTGATATGTTGTGGTGATAGAGGATGTGGTGGTGATAAAGGGGGAATAACAGGCGTTTGTGGTGTCTTTTGTGGTGGATGTTGTGGTGATGCAGGAACAACAGATTCAACATTACAAGTTGAAGCAACCACTTCAGGTGTTCTCTTCTTGCCATACTTCTTGCTCGCCTTCTTTGCAGTCTGAGAACCAGTAGTCTTTGAAGCATCAGATGCTTTACTCTTCGTACGTTTAGCCGGTTTCCTTACAGGCTTAGTAATCACAATTTCATCATCAGAATCAGATGGCTTATAAGATTCATCATCATCCTCAGAGCCTTTTTCTTTTCAATTTCACCTTTAGATGCACCATCTGCTTCTGGATCGATGCTATCATCAGACGATCCTTCATCATCACCATCATTACCTTCAACCCTGTAACTACTTATTTCTCTATGTTTAGAAGTAGTAGAATACACATCATCATGCACATTCTCTACACCTTGCACCTCTACATTAACTGGCTCATTACATGTACTTCTTTAACCTCTGGTTTATCAACAAGTCATGTTCGTACAGTAGCACGCTTCCTCTTCTGAGTTGTTGCAGTTGAGGTTCCAACAGCTTGCTTCTTTGGAGTTCCACGTCTTCATTTCTTAGTATCTTCTGTCTCGTACCAACTGCTTCCTTTTGCAATAAACCCTTCCAGACAAGAAACTTCATCTTTTTCGTCTCCACTCGTATCCTTTCTCCACTTCCCTTTTGGAGGTGCCGTATAATCTTTATTCACAATAGCTCCGAACACTAGCTTAGCAATAGGCTTAGATTCCAGTTTCATGTAAAGATTCAATCGGACCAATGTCTCTCTATCCATATGCTCTAACACAAGCTCATCATCTACTTCTTTCGCCAAGTTAGGGAACAGATCATCTAGCATCATTTGCACAAATCTCGGATACTACAGAAACTTTTTCCTTGTAATATTCAACACCATCTAATCATAAATAACTTTGTGAAGTTGTATGGCAGATTCAGTACGAGAGTAGTGATCATAAACATCTGATGATCGACAATGTTGTCAAACCCTCCTTTTCTATGACTGAGCGTGTGGATAACTGTGTGCACGAAGAATTTGTAAGGACTGCCAAGGTTTGCTTTCTTGAAACGAGAGACATTTACGTGGCCCTTGTAACCCATGCAATAAAAACATTTTTGACCATTCGTTCTGGGTAGCCCATTGGATCACTTTCTTTGTTGTTAAAGCCCAACACTCTTCGTATTAACTCCTATGTGATTTTGACTTCAAACTCGTCATTGCTGACCTTTACAGCAAAAATAATAGTTTTCGCATTATTCTCTTGATGATCAGCAAATGTAAGTCCCTGGGATTTGAGTGATATCGGGCGTAAAGGCATGTTGGATACATGATATCCGGATCGAAGCTGTAAGATACATCAATGGTCTGATTTAGAGCGATATAATGTTTCGTCGACTTTCACTCCATTAGTATCGGGATAAATGCCGTGATTGATGGCCAACAGGGTTGTTGTTGGTGATGTTCCTAGCATGTCGAATTTCTCCAATACATCATGAACATACTTCATCTGATGAATAAAGATACCATCAGGCAACTGATCGACCTGAAGTCCCAAGAAGAACTTCATCTTCCCCATTACACTCATCTCGAATTTCTTTTTCATGACTTCTTTAAAGTCTTTACACAACGATTCATGTGTCGAACCATGGATGATATCGTCCACGTAGATTTGTACAATAATCAGATGCCCATCCACTTCTCTAGTAAAGAGAGTACTGTCTACTTTTCCTTTAGTAAAACCGTTTCCTAGAAGATGTTGAGAAAGCGTCTCGTACCAGGCTCTCGGGGCCTAGTGTAAACCGTAGAGCGCCTTATACAGTAGGTAAACCTTATCTTTATGTATCGTATCGACAACCCTTGTGGTTGTCCGACTTACACTTCCTCTTTAACTTTTCCGTACAGAAAAACGGATTTCACATCCAACCGGTACACCATAAAACCTTTCCATGACGCAAAGGACAGGCATATACGGATAGCTTCTAGACGTGTGACAGGTGCATAGACCTCAGTGTAATCTATCCCCTCTTCTTGATGAAAACCTTAGACTACGAGACGAGCTTTGTTTCTGACTACAATCCCTCTATCATCATGTTTGCACCTGAAAACCTAGCAGGTACTGATTTTCTTGTGGTATCGGGTGGATCCACAAGCTTCTAGACACCAAGCTTTTCAAATTGTAACAACTCTTCCTACATTGCTTCAACCTAGCTTTCCTCCTAAAGAATTTCCTTATATGTCTCTTGTTCAACCTGTGAAATAAAACAACTATAAGAAATGGTATCTTGAAGTGGTACAACTTTAGTGTAAAAGCAACTCAGACCCTTATTGATCTGAATTCGCGTTTTTACTCCAATAAGCAAATCTCCAATGATATTTTCTGATGGATGATATGAATAAGTTCTCGGCATCCATTCATTAGAGACATTCACTTCACTTTCCAAATTCATAACATTCTGTCCAGCAACCTAATCACTTGTTGAAGCTTCATTCTGATTGCTAGGACCTATAGATTGATTTAGAAGACTTTTGATTCGCTCAGAACTTTCATCGGAGCTAGATCCTTCATTATCATACGTAGGCTCAGTATCAGAATCAGAATCATCTGAGTGATCAAAAGAGGGTGTTGTATTGTTTACAAATGGTTTGACGATGGGTTCTTCTTGAGTATTGCTCAGACCTACTTCAGATGCATTTGTGCCATCTTGAGGTTGTGAAATCACCAACGATCTAGGAACTTGTTCTTGATTAGACGCTTGATGATGTTAAAACAAACACAAGTTCTTCATCTGTTGGTTCATCCGACAGGTCAAAGGAATTCCACAGACCCTTGTAGTTAAAAATCCAAGAATCACTAGGCTTCTATGTTATAGACGTGTATTTCTGGCAGTCAACATGTTGAGCTAGAATAACCGGTTTAATCTAGACAGATAAACACTTTTCTAAGGACTAGCATATCCCACGAAAAATCCCTCTAGAGATTTAGCGTCGAATTTACCATCAAGGTCAAGAACCGTACACAGGGATCCAAACGGCTCTAAAAACTCTAAACTAGGTTTCCGTTGGTTAAGCAGCTCGAAAAGTTTTCTTGTGAGCCTTGACTATTGAAATCCTATTTAACGTGTAACAAGCAGAGGCAACGGCTTCGCTCCAAAAACTTACTAGTAACTTTGAATCTGCGAGCATCGTGCATACTTTTTCAATGAGAGTGCGATTCTTACGTTCAGCTACTCTTTGTTACGGAGTATAGGGGGCGCTGAATTCGTGAAGAATACCTTTAGCATTGTAGAATTCGAACATCCTGTTGTTCTTGAACTCCGTACCATTATCACTACGTATTCTTCTGATTGGCAAATGGTATAAGTTCTCCAACTTTCTCAAGAGGATCATCAGATTTTCAAACATTTCGTGTTTACTCTCTAGAAATAGAACCCATGAGAATCTCGAGTAGTCGTCAGTCACGACAAGACAATATAGATCTCTAAATATACTTCGAACATTAACTGGCCCAAACAGACCCATATGTAACCTTTCTAGTCGTAGCTTTATAGAGTTCAGAAGTTTTCTTGGATGAGATTTCTTGTGCTGCTTCCCTTCTTGTAGCTAAGACAATCGTCATTCAGATGGAAACTTTTAAGATTAACACACTTCACTAGATTGTTGTGTACCAGATTGTTGATCTTCCGTACGTGGATATGCCCCCTCTTTCAATGCCATAAGATCGACTCCTTCTCTGTTGCCTTTGTTACAAAACATTGACCGATTTTAGACGTAATGGATGCAATGCTCATGTCAAGGACATAAAGATCATTTTCTCGTGGAGTGCGCATGAGGATCCACTCCTCGGGAATTTTGAATCCCGGCTTCAGAATGAGGCACTCTTTATCAGTAAAGTAAAGTGAGTTGTGAACTTCTTGTATCAAATCTGCAAAATGCTCAGCAAAAGAAACCACGTCGTTTGTGAGAATTCCTTCACAAATTATCGACCTCCTTGTGTACCCGTAAACCCTACATAGCCTCCTCGAATAGCTTTTACATCATATAATAAGGCTAGCATTCCTATCATGTGCCGAGATGCTCCGTTGTCCATTATCCATTAACAAATGATTTACCTCAGGAGCCCCTACACATGCAATCAAAAAATTACTTGAATAGCGAAACCAAAGCCATATTGGTCTTGGGTGGGTTTATCAAATTTTGGTTCACAAATGATTTAATTTCTTTCTTGACTCTAATACCCTGTCCAACCCTTGACTCAGTTTTATCTTTTGTTTTGGTTGGCATAGTGGTTGTCTTCCCAACGGTAGAAGATGGTTTGGATTTAGCTACCCATGGTTGTGCCTTTGAATATGCCCTTTTTGGGTAAAATTTTGAATCGTTTTGTTGGTTTTTTGTTGATAATTCATCAATTTCAAAGTTTGAAAAGTTTGCAATTGTTGGCTTCACATTTTGATGGATTCATTCTTTCTTTTTAAGGTCTTTGTTGGCATAAACTCAGGGCCTTTTTGTTTCACATCTTCTGTATACTTTCTCACACCATAAACAGGTTCTAGATTGTTTTGAGAACATTGTCGTGTAATATGCCCGACTTTGTTGCATTTGTAGCATCTTCTACTGTCGTTTCCAACAGAGGAATCCAAGGTCTGTTCACAACGTTCCTTTTTCCCTCTTAAACTAATCATTTGATTTTTTACCCAAACTCTCTTTCTCATTCACCATACTTGTTCCAAAAACAAAATCAACTTTCTTTTTATAATTTGGTTTTTGAAACCTTTTGTCATTTTTCTTCTTTTCGTACCCCAAACCTTTCATTCTGTTCTCAGGATAATCCCTATCCTTCTGATACTAATTATTGTAAACTCTTTTTGGATTGGAATAGAATGAAAGCATCTTGTTTTTCAATATCAGAATGACTGACTTCAACCAGCTTGAAAAATTTATAAACACGATCAAGGTTTACATTCTGAATTTGGAATTCTTCATCGGAATACAGTTTATCTGAACCATTCATTTTGTAAATTAACACATTTGAATCATCACTTAAATTTTTTTCTGATGATGAAACATAATTCTTATGAAAGCTTTCTTCGTTCAGAATCTGAACTTGATTCAGATTTTTCAATATTTGACTCAACACTCTCAAACTCAGTGCTATCAGACTCATTTCCCAACACATGTTCGACAACAGTTTTAACAACATCTTATTGACATTATAGGTTACATCAATTTTTTCCGACAACTCATCCTTCTTTTGTTTAGTTTTAAGCTTTAGACAAGCGTTTTTTCAACCCTATCTGGATATTTTTTTCCATAGTTGTTCCACATTGAGGGTGGACATTTATTATAACTCAAACTCTTGTTTTGTTTTTCAGATTCATTTTCTTCCTTTTCACTTTTCTCAAGTTGCTGTGGAAGAATATGATCAATTACGTATGAGGACGTTAAGTAACTAGTCAATAATTTGTTGACTCGTTTAGGCTCAGTCTTTATGGCTTCAAGTTTAGTTTTTAGCTTAGCAATGGTATCTATGTGAATATTAATCACCATTTGTTTGTCCATTACTGTAACTTTTAACATTGATTTTATTGCCATGCCCTCTCTACTGACTTCTTGAAACTATTTGATTGATCTACTTAATTTATTATAAGCAGCTTTTGTGTCTTTCATGTCACTTGAAAGATTGTTAGTACATTTTTTAAGTTCTTTAAGTTTTAATTCCTTTTCTGAGCATCCCTTGCACGGCTCCTAGCATTTCGTGCAAGGTTTTTCAATTTCTTTAATCACAACCTTGACCTCTTTGACTGACTTAATGACTGACTCTTTCATCCCCTCTTTACTCTGTTCAGTAACTACCTCTTGCATCTTAGCCATCATTGCTTTGTCATCTATTTTTTCAAATTTTCTGTATTCATCTCCTTCGTAACATCGCTAATTTCTTCAACTGGCTTCTCAGATTCTTCTAGTTTAGGTAAACACTTGTATTGGCTTTATCCACCGAAGAAACCTGCAAAAGAATTATAGACATCAGAAGGAATCATAGTTTTAAATATTGAAGTAAATCTTCTTCGGCACACTGTTCATATTAAATCGCCTCAACACATTCTTCAACAGTAAGGTCAGTCTTTTCATCAAAATCTATCTCACTTTTTTCCATCGAACTCTCCTCGACCACCTCATCAAACACTGGTTCTTCAACTATTTTAGCAAGCAGTGCCAAACTTTTCTTTTTAGGAATAGAGTCATTCAAGTTAAAACACTCGTCTTCCTGAGCCACCATGAGTGCTTTTTATTTGGCCAAACCATTGTCTGAGAAGGAGAAGTTTTATGATATATTGCTTTCTTGTAGTAATCTTCACAGAAAGGATTATAATTACCCTGCACTTCTTGATTCGGGCACTCTCTTTTAAAGTGTCCTTTCTCTCGACACTTAAAACATGTCACCTTTGACTTATTAAAACCCAACTTTCTATCCAAACCTCCCAAACTGTTACACCCGGTTATCTCCATGAAACGCTTAGCTCTTCTAGCTATATTGGCCATGCACCGTTTGATGTCAATCAGTTCTAATTCTTCGAGGTTGATTTGATCATAATCCTCTTTGGTCATGTTCAGATTCTCGATCTTACCGGCTACCAGGCTCTCATATGATTAAATTACTGATGAGAGTAGAGCCATCTGTTGTGCAGTTGTTTGTTCGTTGAAGTTTTGTGCATTTTCATCGAAGAACTCTCTAAGTAGGATTAGACTGGTTGTTTTGGCAGTTGTTGAAGTTAGAGCTTTGGGATGATTGTGGTGTAGCTGCAGTCTTCGGATCAAAAGTTTGAAATAAGGTAAAACCAGTATTGCTGCTTGATTGATTTGAAACATTCACCGAGTTGTTAGCACTAAAGGCCGTTTCTTCGGGCTTTGAATGTTGGCAAGTGTACTTCCCTTGTAGTACAAATTAATATCCTACTATGCATGCGCTCCTCTAGATTTCTCCATCTTTTGAAATTCTAATTCGCGAGCTTCATTTCAGTGAATTTTGCTAAGGTCATTGTGCTGCTATCGTAGTCTGGATTGTTCTCGATAATTGTAAGATATGTTGACCACTCACCCTCTAGCAAAGTGTCTGCCAATTTCTCTATCAGATCTTCATCATCTTTGTTAACACCCAAACGCTTCATTTCCACCACAAGGTGACAGTTCCTCCCTATGTACCATTTCATCGTTTCGCCCTTCAATGGATGAAAGATATCGAATTCCTCCTTTAGCAGTGACTGTTTTTTCTTGATCATCTGCTTACTTCCTTGAAATTTAACTTTTAGAGCGTTCCAGATGGTTTGAGCGATGTTATCATGTTGCAACAAAGTGATTATATATTCCTTAATGGCCATTTGCAATATGTTCATCATCCCACGCTTGAATAAATCTTTCTCTTGATCGTTGCCTTGCATTAAAACTTTCTCGAGACCATTTTCTCCCACCGGAACCTTATATCCTTCCTCTATTGCGTACCAGTTTTCAAGGTAATTCGCTTGTACCTAGTTTATAAACCGTTCATGCCAACCATTATAAACTTCAAGATACATTAACTTTGGTGGCTTAGCCATATTGCCCATTTCGTTGTCTAGGTTTAAGTTCTGGGCGGTTGCGGTTGTAACTGCGGACAAATCAACACGTTATAAAATTCTTCTTCCATTTTTAACGAAAATTTTGTTTAACACTTGTTTGGTGTGAAGTGGAATTCGTGCGATGTGACACTTTGTGCGAAGTGGGCAAAGTATTTCCCAAACACAACTTACGTCACTTCGTACGAATTGGTACACACTTCTTGCGAGGTTATTAAAAACAATTTTAAGCTCCTTAGTGCGAGTTGTCACTTCAAACGAAGCAGCTTGTCACCTCGTGCAAGGTGATATTGTCAATTCGTATGAAGTGTTTTTCACAGTTTCATGTTTTTTGCAATTTTCGACATGAACTCGGTTGATTTTAGGTCTTAAACTTTCAAGGGTTTGTTTAAACTGGTTTTAACGTGTTATACTTGAAAATTAGTCCAATTTATCAATGAATTCGTTTGTATCTTATAAAAAGAAAAATAAGGAGTAGAAAAAGAAGTCTTTAATGGTTGAAAGTAGATCAATTGTCTTCAAATCAGGCCTCCAAGCTCTTATACCACTTGTGGCAGGATTGGCTCTCCTCCGAAAGCACAATGTAACACCCTAAATACGTTTTAACCATACGAGACGCTGTGGAAATACCAACTTAATTTTTTTATTGACCATATAACTTACTTGAAGGTTCATTTATAAAATGTTGGACACTTTCTTGAAACGATTTACAACTTTCATTCTTGATTAACTTGTTAAATGTAAAACATGGATACTAATTATTAAACCGCTCTCCCGTACAATCCTTGCTCTTTGGCTCGATCTTGAACCCTTTTAAATTCCATAGTAAAGATAACTCCGTGCAACCTGCAATCACCACATACATCTGCATTACTAATATTCGGTGACTTCATTCATAGCATTAAACATTCATTATTAATTAATCACTCCATATTCTTTCTTTTCATGAATTCCTTTCGATTATTTTTCCATGTATGATCTTGCATCCCAAACGTCAATCTTTAAAGATCATCAATACTACCTGCACTTTCATTCCATTCTTTGGACAATAATTAGTAACGTTAATGCTCATAAGTATTGAAACTGTGTATACATATATACAAACCCTACATACCACTTAGATTCTCATGAAGTTATACTAACATATCCACATAATTAAGTCTTACACATACGAACTCATGCGCATGCTTACTTCTATTCGTGCTTACCCAAGGGTTCCACCACTATCATGTAATTTAGCCAAACTCACACATGCTTACAAACTTATTCACCTCCGATAATCATCATCATCGTTCATTAAGTTCACATAACTCCCTATTAGTTATTTTCATTTTCCGGGGTTCATTTATGATTTCAGAACAGATATTGGAGATATGGAACTCGGGTGCGCGAATAACTAATAAAATCAGCATGCCAAGTTTGTGAGATGCGTCGGCGACGCCCTTCTAAAGAGTCGCCGACGCCACCTAGAATGTCACGTCAGTACTCAATTGCGTATACAGTTAATTAGCGCATCGGAAGAAGGGAAAGCGTCGGCGACGGCTAAGGAGGCCGTCGGCGACGCCCCCTCTGTGTTGCCGACGCTGTTTTTTCCTTACTCAAGCTTACACATCCCATTTCCGAATCCCGTTCTAACTCGAACTGACTCATAATGTTCCGTATCATCCCATAACATTCCGTAAGCTTCCCGTATCCTTTTAACACTTAACCCATATCCTCTTAAACAATTCTATACTTCTATCATACTTACTTGATTCTTTTGACCCGTTAGACTATTATAAGTTATTTCCAACATAGCTACTGTTTACGGCTCGCTATAACAATCCTTTCTTTAGTTCTGTGAATACTTAAACGTTCTTATGTAGTTCCTATACCATAACATCCAAAACCCACACCTGACACATACTTCTACATTTTGACTCGTTTACTTCCATTATGATTTCCGAACGTAGTTGACATCCTAAAACTTATCACAACAATACATACCTTTGGGTGCAACATGTTAGTCTATCAAACTACACGCAATCACACTTATACTTTTATACATTCTCACAAACAATCCATCATACATGCTATAGTTACGTGATACACGATTTGTATACTTGGAACATTCTTATGTGATGCTATTTGTCATTAACTACGTACGAGCCCCCCCCCCCCCTTAACATGTATAGCGCTATAGGAGTAACGCACCACCCGTATTCTTGAGGTCATGTTAAGTTTATTATATTTTGCGGTGACACGCGAGGGTTGACATATAGATCGTATGCCATGTTTACATTAATCTAGTATGCTAGCATAACATGTGGATTCGTTTAAATCTTTTCGTACTTATGCTATATCAAACTTGTGTACTCACCAATACTTGTTGTATTGAACTATACTTTTAACATGTTGCAGGTTAAAGATGTTGATAATGAACTTAGTAGGGACGCCATAGATACACACCTAGAATGTTAGGTTTTATGTTGTTATCTTTGTATTTGAAATTTCGTGTTGTAATTGACAATTTTTGTTATGAAATGAAATGAGTTTGATTTAGTTATTGTCGCAAATAGTGTTATGATGCCTTGAGCAATCTAATTCGTCTCACTCTGATGTTTCCGCCATCGGTTGGAGTGTGACACCCGCAAGGCCGGTTTAAAGTTTTAATAGTAGTTTATTTTTAAGGGATTCAAGCCATTCTTACTTCCCCCGATTTGATGTTGTTTGTCTCAAAAGAAGTCCAAATAAGCTTGAATCAAGTCCTCGCAGGATCTATACACTGAGCAATGATAGTTCTTTACCCAAACCACCCTTTTAACCCCCTTTCAGGCAGTTAACGCGTTTTATATAGACCGTAAAGACACAAATGAGTGAATCAACAAAACATGAAGAGATGATAGAATAAAGTTACATTCAATATAAAAGAACTATATATTAAAGTCATTAATACAAACTGATTAAAAAGTTTAGGTAAAGCTTGGAAATCGAAAGTAATACATAAATGACTGTCTTCACCAAGAGATGCAAGAGATTAGCTAATTATGGCAGTTGTTTGACAAAAACTCTTACGATCAATCTTGAATCATGAGACTACTACACACTCTAAAAATGGATGATTGATGAATGTGGTGGATGATGGTGGTATTGTGGTGGTGGAGTGGTGGCAGATGTGAGATAAGTGGTTTGCCAATGGATGGATTTCATTTGAACCAAGCACCCATATTTATAGTTGGAAACAAATAGTTTACACGGCCCGTGCCCCTTCTTCTCTATCTTTTCAGTCCATATGCTTGCACGGCCCCGGACATTGTACCCGTTGTACTATCGAAGATTTGCATATCTGGGAGTTGACCACGATCCGTGTCCATGGGGAACGGCCTTGTGTCTATTGTCTGCTTCTGTTTGTCTTTTTCTTTTTGGACTCTTGAGTGGGGCACGACACCATGCCTTGGTAGCATGGCCCCATGCTTGTCTTCTGAATTGTTGTTTTTGGTCTTGGGTTGAAGCTCGGAGAGTTGGTATGATGTATCAAATTTTCTTCTTTTGTATTTACGCTGGTTTTTGCCGTTAATTTGTTCCTTTTGTACATTTAAGCTATTTTAATCCTAAAAATTTTAAGTATACTAAGAAACACACTTTTTCCAACATTAGTAGTAAAAAGGTTGATTTTATACCTTCTTTGATATAATTTATATGTTGCATTTGGTGCACATCACATGGCGTGGTGTCTGTTCAACGCTGACGGTGGTGACGGTGGTGTTGGTCATAGTCCCTGATGACAGTGGTTCGAAGATGACGGTGGTTTGACGGTCATGGCTCCGATGACGATGGTTCGACGATCATGGTTCCGATGACGGTGGTTCAACGTGGAGGGATTGCTTCCATTTTGATCTGTTAGATCTTGTTTATGTAGTTACATTGTGTTTTTGGTTGTCTTACATTGTGATTAGATGATATTATGTGGTTAAAGTTAGGGATTTACATGGGGTAAAAAACATGAACTGCTTATTTCCCAAAGTATGTATATAGTTTTTTCAATTGCCATGTATAATGGGTGGTCAAGTTTGATTGTGTCGGATTATCCGAGTTTTTCGGTTTACATTGGGTGTGTATATGTTTTTTACAGGTATTTGATTGGTTTTATATTTGGGTTTTTCAGGTTGCACGCCGACACGGATATTTTTCAGGACGAAGACGATGAAGATCTAGATTCAAGGATTGAAAACATTTTTAGTTTTACATATGTAATATATTTTTTTTATTATAAAAAACATGATGTAAATTTTTTACGGCGGTATAATTTTTATTTACAGTGCTGTAAAAAAATAAAAATGGAAAATAGAACTTTTTATAAAAACTTCTTGTCTTTCTTTTTTTTTTGTTATCTTGATGATTGATACTGAAAGGTAAAAGTACAATGTGTATTTTTACAAATTTACCTCTGCTTCATATTTATGTTGATTAAAAAATTTAGTATTTAGTAGGGTCCACTTTTACTATTGAAAGTCAATGTGGTAAATCACAACCGTTGATGAAATTAATTAATGACCCATAATTAAGTTACTTAGCTCTTACTGGAATAAAGGGTTTATATTTTAGCTCTTCTCTCTCTATATATATATGAATTAATGTATGTGTGTCTAAGTCTTTTTAACTCAATGATTAAGTGTTTTGTCCCAATAAAAGACATCTTATTACATAAAATAAAAAAAATTACTGTTGAAATAATGGTTTCAATTAAGTAAGTATATATTATTAGACGCACGCTTATGGTATTGAAGTATGATTAAAGGCTTAAACAATGGAGAGGTGTTCCCCATTATGGTTGGTTCTAATGGTTGCCATTTTCGCTTAAGTATGACGTAACTATGTTGGTTTCAAACTCTGCAACTTGTTTCAGTTTTCGTTACAATCCATTTTTTTAATTTTAATTTTCAGTATCGCTGTTCAAAGATTTCGTAATGACACAGATTTGAGGACCACATGTGTAATTTATTATAATATATTGTCGTATAGGGTGTACGTGTATGCTGAGGTTCGATGTGTAGGTGGCAAACCACGCTAAAAGTTGCAAGCATATGTCACTTTAAGTGTTATTTTAATTATTTCAAATCTATTTTATTTATCATTTATAGAAAATTTATTATTTTGTTCTTCTATTGATTCGTCAATTAAATACTGCATTAATTTACCACGTTTGATTCATATATAATTTGTTAGAAGTCCACACTTTTAGGTGTATGTATAGGAATGCATCATACCTAAATCTATACAAATTACTTCGTATGTGTTTGTGAGATATTAAGTCGAATATTTCTCTATATTAACATGTACGTTTGCGGGGACACCTTTTTAAAGAAAAAAATTACATCTAGTAAACCAATTAAAACAAAACATTACCATATTTTTCTAAAGAAAAAAAAAGCTAAAACGATAGCATGGTGACAAAACACTACCATATTTTACACTAGTGACAAAATTGTAATTTGACAGGAAAAAAACAAAAACGATAGCAAAACTGTAAATTTGAACTGAGTGCAAAATCATAATTTTGCTATGACAAAAAAAACAAAACAAGTGGTAAAACCGTAAATTTAGACGGGCAAAATCGTGATTTAATTGAATGAATGAGGAAGTGCCAGACAACTTCTTGACACTATTTCCCTCCATAAAAATTGTAGTGTATGTTGCCTCGCACTATCCTCTTCCATAGAAATTATAGTGTATATAAATATGTGAATATTCTTATATACTATTGCATTAGTAGCGAGGAAATGTGTTTTATACGTGTATGAATACGTTTTTATTTTGTCGCGAGTTAACCTACTCCTACTAAAGACTTTATTTTGTTTACAATAGGACTTGAACCGTCATCAATTAAGAGTAAGTACACCTTTAGTACGTGTATGAATGCGTGCATGTCTAAGGGGTTGTTTGCCAGCTTCTAAATGGTTAAGTGCTGAACAGTAAAAGTTTCGAACCATTAAGTGTTGAACAAGTAAGAGATCTGAATCATCAAGAGCAATTATAATGCTTAATCGTTCAGAGGCAAATGCCTGACCAATTCAGATTAGAGGTCTTGACCATTGAGACTCAGTATAATGCTTAACCATTCAGAGGCAAATGTCTTAACCATTCAGACATCTACTCACGAAACAAACAGTCTAAACCATTAAATGCTGAACTAGTAAAAGATCTAAACCATTAACAACCCCATTAAAAACTAAACCAACAGCCCCTAAATAATTCAACCTTAATCTTGATTGATAACACTGTTGTAACATTTTTTCTATTTACATTCATCTGTTAATATCTCTTTATTTTGTTCATCGACTTCATCTGTTTATATCTCTTCTATTTTGTTCATCGACACGATACTGAACATGGTGTTATCATAACGCCATTTGTTTAGAAAAATAAAAGAACAATATGATGCTCCAAAAAAGTGAATTTAACGCATTCAAAGTATCTTCGAATTTAAACACAAAACAAAATTTCCTTCTAAGCAAAGCAAAACAATAGAAACCAAGTCTAAGTTACTATTTAATAATGGACCTATTATAATGGTATTATAAGTAAAACTAGAACGATATCTAAAAAGAATCAATATTTTTCTTTAAAAGAAAACTAAACTCATCAATGGTTAAAAAAATCACATACTACTTTGTAAACAAAGTGGAAATACACAAGTGGAAATCATAGTTAGAAGAATTTTTGGCATAGTTTAATTTCCTTTTCTAAACAGATGTGAGGTCCACTATGGTTATAATTGAGTAAGATAGTCAACTTAGTGATATCTGATTTGATTGCTCAGTTCATTAATTAACACATTTGGGACCATCCAATTCCAAATCGCTATCAAAGAGTTCATACCAACGACAAATGACTGATGCAGACATATTCTACGTGTAGGGTTCCTTGTTCGATATACTTTACAGAGTTTAATTGGTACTCACCTCCATTATAACCAATATTTTGGCTTGATTAGGAAGGAAACTGTTAAAATCAAGCTTTAAATAATTGTTTCTGATTTTGATTAGTACGATAGAGTTATATTTTTCAATCATTAATGAAGTCCTATTGGTTTGTTTATGCCGCCAACTGAGTACTATTTATCCGATGTTAAAAGAATGAAGGCGTGATTGCAGCTAGTTACACTATACACAAAAAAATGTTTGAAAAAAGATCTAGTATCCTTGTTTAATTTCAAATCCCTATACATCCGGACTAATTACATGTATAAACAATATTCTCATTAGAGGTGGGGGTGCTTCACTAGCCATCACTCACCACACTCAATTATCAAATGTCACGTCATCAAGCTTAGTTCCATCACTAGTGATGGATTTTAGTGGGGGTGTCCATCACTCATCACACCCAACCCAACCCAACCCATCCACACAAATACAATTCAAACGTTCACCTCCTCTTCTTCACGCGTACTCAGGACAACGCGTTTTGGCCACCACGCGTGGTCACCTTGGGTGGCGGCTGTGTTCCACGCGTGGTCACTGGCCACCACGCTGCCACAACGTCGCGCCCCCTCTCCCCTTAATCTTCTAAACATACGAGTATAAACTATGTTTCTACCAGGGTAGACCAACTTTTCAACCAAGCTAATAGGGCTGTAAATGAACCGAACGTTCAACAAATAGTTCGTGAAATTTTAGCGGGAAGTTCATTTAATAAACGAACAAACATGAATAAAAATTTCGTTCGACTAGTTAAATGAATGAACATAAACAAAGGTCTCGTTTTATTCTATTGTGTTCGTGAACATTCATTCATCTACATTTGTTTATGTTCGTTAAAGATGTTTGTACATTTGTTTCTTTTATCTAAGCTTTTTATATTGTTTGATTCTTATTTATTTTATTACCCTAACAAAATAGAATAGGAAACCTCATTCGCACGTTGTTTATGCATTGTTCTCCTTTCCTTCCCATTGTTCACATGGACAAATACTATCGACATCCATTCTATGATTAGGGCTTCAAGTTCCAGTGTTGCTCCCTCTACTATCCACCTTAGCCTCTGCCGTTCTTATTTGTTAACTGTTTGTAACCACGTTCATTTCTTTAATGAACCAACACAAACAAAAAATCTCATTTGGTAAGTGTTCATGAACAGTTCGTGAACAAACTATTTCCTTAGCGAGTGCACATGAACAAAGTCTTGTTCGTGTTTGTTCAGTTCGTTTACAACCCTACAAGCCAATATATAATAGTTATGTCATAATACACCTACACAAGCTAATGATACACAATATCAAGGTAGATCTGCTAATGTTGCATAATATAAGATGGCTTAATGAATGTGTTTTTGAAGAGTCAAAGAGTAAAAAACCAACAAAACTGGTTTTTAAGATTGTACATAATAATAGGTAAAGCTAACTACAGAAACAACTGTTTGGCTCAAGACTCATGACTATAATTTAAAACGACATCAATAACCGAACTCCACTAGTAGGTAGTAATAGATGTTAAATTTAACCTTTAACATGCGATCCTCAAACCCCATCACTATTGCATTTGATAGTGTGGTTGATATACGTATCTATGGTTAATAGAACAAATGAAAAATATGACTAACGATAAAACTTGTTATCAGAAAAATATGACTAACGATAAACTTGTTATCAGAAAATATGACTAACGATAAAACTTGTTATCAACTTCTTGGTCTTGTTTCCATGCTTTCTCTTAACAACATACTAAACCATACCAACAAACCAATACAATTCAACAACCTAACATAAGCATTTATAAATGTAAAGAGGCACAGATATATCATCCTAAAGTAGGTACCACATTAACAACCACAATCAATGCCCTGTCAAGATCAGTATACTATGGCTGCATATCATACGACCATATCAACTGTTTTGCACATACAAAATACTTATCACCATACCTCAAAATATGTAGCACACCAACAATTAACCTTCATGACATGGCAAGATACACACTACCAAGGTAAATTTGCCATGGTTGCATAAATGGCTCATAAAAGTGACTTTGAAGAGAAAATTCGTAAAAGCCAACAAAACAACAACAACCACAACAACAACAACAACCAATGAGCTCAATACACATGGCTACAATTTACAATTGCATCTTATGAGTCACAAAGATCATCATTGCCCACATTTTCAAGCTACATATCAAATAAGCACCATCATAGTCACATAGAAGCCCAAACCAAACACCACTAATAGTGAACAACAAACGATGGGATCAAGACTTAGGATTGCAATGCCACAAGTGAATAATCATCAATGACCACATTTTCAACCCACCTTTGAAATAAGCACCATGATAGGCACATACAATCCCAAAACAAGCACCATCAACAAATAATTTGAAGGCATCAAATCAACAAGTGCTACAATTAAAAAATGCTTAGGCATGGAGTGATGATTAACATTTCCCACATTTTAAGCTACATATCAAGGAATCAAATAATCAAAGCACACGTTGAGGGTATAAAAACGCTAAGAGTTAAATCTCAAATCCATTGAATTAAACCATCCATTGCTCTTGTTAATTCAATCCTAACCCCAAGAATTGAATGCATGCAATCAGACTAAGGTATCGAACACTAATATCTCGGATGAGAGTCATATCATCTTCATAGACATTGTCACATCCGATGAAAATAGGATTAAAAAAACTCAGCTAGTTAAACGTGTAAAAAGCACACAACTAACACGTATAAGGCAAAGGTACACCAAATTCTAACGTATCAAACCTAAGGGTTTACAACCAACAACATGCAGAAAACCAAAAAAAATACACGTTTTGCCTTGTAACGTAAAAAAACAAAACTAGACACGTAACTTTTGGTATCCCTACTAAGAAAGCCACAAAAAAAACAATCTAGCAACCATAAACAATAATAAATGTACACATAGCTCAAAAAACATGTTTAAGGCAAGTGCAAACACAAATAAAAAGGTGTACGATAACCATAAATAGAAACCAAAAATAGTAATACGCTTGGCAAAGTTACGAAGGTTATTATCGCTTTAGCGGAGGCCGCATAAAGGCCATAATCATATAAAAGAGAATAAAAACTCCTTCAACGTCGAACCCACAGTGGTAAGATAATCAATCTTGATTCATCTAGAGGCTGTTTCCAAAATGATGAAATGATATATCAAGATCAACTCAAGACATATGATAGAAGATCTCTAGCTATTGCCAAGGGTGAGTCTATTGGTACGTGTTTGGTATCAACGAATGGGAGATCTCGATCAGATAGTATTGGTTTTGTTTGGATCATTTTTTTCCTTAGTATAGATTTTGGTTATAGGTTGTTAATGCATGAAGGAATTGGGTTTCCGTATGCAGAAGCACATAAGGCTTTGTACGCATGATGTCATGCATTTAGGGTTCATACACACAACTTTATACGTATGAAATATTTTATACGTATGAAGGCTCCTATAAATAACTATTTCATGCGCATGAGGAGTTAGTTCTTCCATTTCATACAATCTTTCTCCTATAACCTAAATCTTGTCAAATTCAATAACAAATCAGTTTAATTATATTGTTTTGTAAATCATTCGGTTGATTGATTAGTGTTTCCTCATCTAATCAATCGTAGGTGGTTAAATTACTATGTTCTTCAAGTTTCTTGAAAAACAAGATCTGAAACCAGGTTTCAAAAGTGGTATCAAAGCAGTGAGCTCTTGATTCTACGTGTATTCGACCGATTTTGAGTGTTAACTAGATAATGTTTTAACTAAACTAGGTTCTTGGAGCTTAATTTGGTATGAATTTGTTTTTAATCAATTTGGAGGTCAACCGATCGTTGTTTGATAAAATTAAGTGAATAGGATTTTTTAAATTGAAGAACGAATTAATTGATTCCAAAATCAGTTGATGCACATTTTTGAAAGTTAGTTAGATGTTTAGGTTTTAGGTTAAAGTTGTAAATACCTTGTAATTAGAGGTTGGGCCCCATTTTGTGTTTAGGGCCGTAATGGTGAGTTAATCCCTCTAGTGTAACATAACTGACGACAGAACTGTCGGGGCGTCACGTGGATAGATTGTTCAAAACACATGGCACTAATTAAAGTTGCGATATAATACTTAACCAAATTACATTGTTTTTCAATAACAAACCAATGCAACAAAACTTATTTCAAAACATTACATAACCATTCTTTATGATTAAGGAAAACGAAGGAAAGCTACATTTCCTATATGAAGCAAGCTTGAATGGAATCATGGATTAGCACCTATGTGAGAAAAACATGGGTCAACTAAAAAGTCAGTGAGTGACATAGGTTGTAATAAACAATTCATGGAAAAAGGGTTTTGTATGGCAACATGTTATACTAAAGAAATTTTTATTAACAAGATATGGTAACAAGGTTAGGCACATTCAACCCTCACGTTGACAGGCATAGAAAATCCAACAGTTTAACTAATTTAGTAGAAAAAGGATTTCCATTTAAAGTTGCCGGGTTCTATCATTCCACTATGGGTCTTCCAGAACACACAGAAAGTTCTACACACAGGAAGCAGGAATGGGTTGTCAAACCTATTGTGACAACCGACATTTTCCGGTTGTAATGATGCACATAAAGAACATTAATACCATCATAAGTAGCGTAATTAGACGTAAATTAACTTGATCAGGATTTTGGAATGCCTAGGAACGTCTATCCGACTTTTTGGTACGCGAATGGTGATTTGCGGGAAAACTGCTAAACGTCAAACGGTAACGAACTGACACCGAGAAAAATACTGACAACTCTGACAAATACGAATTTTACATGTATAATTTATGCATAAGAATTGAGTTTTGATTAATTATCGTGCTTTCGAACGTCACAAAATGCTTACGTGAACCAAAAACGCTTCTGTAGGAACGCACCGACAACGAAATGGAAGCAACAGGCTCGAGTTACACCCCGATATTAATATATGATGATATATTTAGCTTCGTAATCGAATTTTATTATTCATAGTCGAAATCGAATCGAAAAACGGACAAAAAACGACAGCCGAAGTAACTTACGCATTTTAACGAAACCGACGAACACACGCAATTAATATTGAATACCGACACCATTTTACATGTTTTTGAACCTAAGATAATATTATACGACGTCCCATGAAGTTTGGGTTCGAAAACGGGCCTAGTTGACGCATGAGGCCGCTCAAAACACTAGAAACGGGCATTTGCGCCTTGGGCCCAAACCCACAAAACCCTACCTATATAAACTAAAAAAATACACACTTACACCATTATTACCCCCACATGCTCTCTCTGTCTCTCTAACTCAGAAACTCTCTCAACTTTCTTTCTCTAGATTTTCCGGTCGGCAAGTCCGGCGAGATTTTTTCGGCGACGTTCGGCGATGGTCCGGCGAATACCCGGCAAAGCCGGCATAGGCCGGCGATGCGACGGCGCCGCCTCTGACGGCGGCGGTGGCGGTGGTCTCCGACGAGATTCTTCGGCCAAAAATACCCTCCCCTACTAAACCAAGCCTTCTAAACACGATGTTGGTGTCCGTTTATCAAGAAACGAAGCCGTTTCGCCTCAGACACAACTTCGGCAAAGCTCTGGTCAAGATTCTGACGAACTCTTTTCGGATTTTAAACTCCGTGCATGCATAGTTCGGCTCACTAGGAATGTTTCTACAAACTTTCAAAAGAAATTATTTTCCGGCGATATTCCGGTAAGTTTTTCCGGTTCGTTTTACACTTTCTTTCATTCCTTTTAGTGGATCGGTTAACGAAGAAAGACCTTTGAACAGTTTTAAGGGAGATGGAGGTTCACGGTGGTGGTTGCGTTGAAGGTGGGTGTTAGCGGGGGTGTGTGGTGGTCGATGAAGGGGCTACATCGATCGAACGGGACCGCCGCACGGCGGCAGGCGACGACGTTGGGTCCGGGTCCGATGGTGGCAGTAAAGTGGGTTGGTTCGAGACATATATTGTTTTGGTTCGGGTTACAAAGAGGCGAGTGTGTTCAGTTTGGGTCTCGGTTCGAGTTCGGTCAGTTTCGTCGACACCGGATTTGTTCCGGTCAAACTTGGTCAAACCCGGTCAACTAAGTCAACGGGTCAAACTCGGTCAACACTGAGTCAACTCAGTCAACCCGAGTTAACTCAGTCAAACCTGGTCAACTAGTCAAAAATGGTCTAACGGTCAATTGCGGTCAACCGAACAGATTTTGGTTCGGGTCAAACACGGTAAACGCGAGTCTAGGTAAAATAATTTTAACGCAAGTTATTAAATAATTATTTAAAGTTCGATTAACACGACATCGAGCTCCAAAAACAAACCGATTGACGAAACCATAAAATAACAATCAAACCGAGGTATGTTACTCGCGTATATCTATTAGTTAAAACCAACCGACGTATCGTGAAAATATAATATACACACACACACATATATAAATATATATATATATATACAAATATATATATATATATATATATATATATACAAATATATATATATATATATAATACATATATATATATATAAATACATATATTAGACACGTGTTCGATAAAATTTGATGTTTTGAACACGATGGAAACTCATATACATTGTTATAACCTCATTGTTGCGTTTAGACAAAAATATCGGCAACTTGCATTGTCGGGATCGTAAAAAAAACAGAGGAAACTCTGCCTGTTTTTTGTAAAGATACATAATACGAAAAAACGTTTTATTTCAAAGAGTAAACCTATCCGAAGTAACTGTTATAAAAATAAATATAGATATATATATTTATTTTTGCGACACTATTATAACTTACAAGATCAAGTCGATAACGTTTCAACGAGTATGATTACAAGATAACGAAATTCAGTAATCTGTTATAAAACAAATATAGTTATTTATATTTACTTAAAAGGTAGGAATTCGGAAATTAGATTTCAAACATCGATAATACCTTCGAATACTCTTATAAAATAAATATAATGTTTATATTTATTTCGAACATCAAGATTTCCGAGATTCCTAGTACTTTTATAAGATAAATATAATGCGAATATTTGTTTCAAACGCCTAATGAAGTACGACACAATACCATAAGATTATCACAAGCGTACGATTATATAATTATTTTGTTAATTATAAATGATACGCAAGACTATTGTCCGGATACGAAATGCATTACATATATGGGTACATCTACGAGTATGTATGTCTACATCTTACGAAACACTAAGACTCGTACTATTATCCGTCAACGTATATAACGACTATTCGAAAAATACGTAAATCCATTATACGAGTATACAACGTATTGTTTTCATCTAAATACTCGTTATGTATACGTGTTTCTATTCTAGAACACTAAAACGATTTCATGAAATATATTTATGTTTATATATAAGCATATATTTCAAACCTCTCGGAAAATAAGATGTTACCAAGAAAACCATAGATTGGTTATTTTAAGACAAAACAATAACACTTTCCTAGAATCGTATGGTTAATGATTCGGTAGAACTCGGTGATACGTAGTTTAGCTACGTTATATTTAGAAACTTATGAGTTATTCCGTTTTAGGAATGTATTGTATTTCATGCTAGTAAGTCACGTTGTCGAGATGACATTATGGAATCACATTAAGCTAGCTTTGCATAAGGATATTAAGGTGAGTTCATAACCCCCACTTTTTACCGTTTTACATTGTATTAAATGTTTTCGTGGGTGGCAAGACATGCAAGTTTTTGCAAAAGCACACAATGTTTCGATAAACGAAATTCTCATATTTCTAAACCATGTTACAAACAAATTTCAACAAACCCGATGGTTTATGAATGGTTTAGGCTAAATTTACCGGTTTTCACAGCAATGCAAGGCTTTTCGAAACATGCATGAGTTTTATGACTAGTGACGGGATTGTGTTAGTCACAACTAGGGGCTAGGCCCCAATTTTATTAATAACATGGGCTAGGCCCAGTAACACGAATAACATGGGCTAGGCCCAATAACACAAATGACATGGGCTAGGCCCAATATCAAAAGTGTGAGGAACGAAAATCATATGAAGGGCGGGGCCTGTTCATACACATTGAAAACACAGATTTTTAACAACTTGTATGTAGCTATGGGATTAGATGATGACAGATCACTATGCGTAAGTAGAATGATGACAATAGTAACCATTAATAATGTAGTGACCAAGGTGCAAAAGGTATAGATCTATTGAGTTTGAGGCGTGCTCCACTCCTAGTTTGTTAACCCTTTAGGACTGCTTTTGTGACCCCAATGATGTCAGAGTTGTCTCGGTTTGGTTACTTACTTATGGCACATAAGTCAGTGTATTAGCTACACACTCATTAATCCTTAGATTCCATAGGCATTCTACATACTATGATTTCAATACTGGTTTACAAATATAAAAGAAAACATTTCAATATCGGTTTACAGATACTATAGAAAACATTTTATTACCGGTTTACAAACACAACAGTTATATGCATGGGTTTACAAACAGCTCAGAAAACATTTCAATGCTGTTATACATATACGACGTTTCAAATGCTTTGGGATACTATGATCTCACAAATCGGTTTTTGAATGCAAAATGTTCAAATGTTTTATGATTCATTTGAAACAAAAACAAACAAACTATGAACTCGCCAACTTTATGTTGACTTTTCGCATGTTCTTTCTCAGGTTACAATTTCAAGTATGGCACGGTTGGAATAGGAGAACCCATGGGGATTCGAGTACTTAGCGGGCGTTTACTATCTAAAAGTCTTAGCACTTGAATTTACTTCCGTTGTGCAATGAAGATACCAGTTCAGTTCACGCCCAACTCTGATGTAATCGATTTATCGGAGTGTGACACCTATAACGCTATAATATACTATCATTTAGCTTGAACAAAGTTAATGAATACACACGGGGAGTTATCCAAGCAAGTTTCACACAAAAGGCTTTAGAACACATATAGCCATAAATTAGTTGAAATGTAAAAGTAATAAGCATATGTTTCTCCCAAAAGTAAAAAAGGTAAATAGGGGCTATGTCCTGAACTTGACGGTTAGCGATGAGTTTGTGCGTTCTCAAAGATCAAAAGTGAATCCTAATATTAAGGATGGTTTATTAAGATTCTTAAAATGGTTTTGACCCATTATGGTTTGTTTATGTTTTAAGTTACTTTAACGAGTCACATGCGTAAAATATGGGTTAAGATGAGAAAACGGTTCATGATAAGTTGAATATGTTAAACGATGTTTTTGTTATGCTGTACAAATTGTTCTGATGTCAAATACAATACTACATATGTTTAAAAGTTCATTTCTTGGTAACTATATAAAGCTATGTTTGACTTTTTAAAAATTGTGTTTTGACTTGTCATTTTGACCCATTTGGAAGTGATGTCCACAGGATACAAATGTAGGGTTTTAGTCCTTACATTATGCAGATCATTTGGGTGAATTTTATTTGAAATTGGTTGACCAAAGTGGTCAGACTTGAAAGACAAACGGAATGGTCAAACCATTGACAATTTGCGATGTTCGGACGGCTTCAAAAGACCAAATGAAGGCTTTGCAAAGCAGGCACAATGAACTCTCACAAGACTTTGAGGTTTTGTGTTTGGAATGAAGAATGAGATGGTTTAAGGTGCTATTTATAGCCAATGAAGATGCATGAAAGGTGGAAAAGTGTCTAGAGGGCTTAGAATGCAGGTTAGTGTCCCCTTTTGTGTCACAACGAGATTAAATGTGGCAAAGGATGTTATAGGTGGAAAAAATGTAGCATTTTACTGCTGCAAGCACTAATCGGGCTGTGTAGACACCCCTTGCGGACCGCGAGGGGAAACCCATGGCCTGGAAGGACCTCTTACGCAGAAAGTTTTGGTTTTTTCCACTTTCAGCCCGTGAACTTCATATTTCATCCTTTTTTACGATTTCAATCCCCCAATTTAACTTAGTTATTTTACGAGGAAGGTTTCTAGGAGCCTTTTACTTAGAACTATTTCGGTAATAACATTAAGTTAAAACCATTTAGTTAACTTGTAGGATAACTAATACATGTGTAATAAGAAGTAGAATTTACTAAGAACAAAAATGATGGATGATCACAGGCTTGGAATTTTGCTATGGTTACACTTAGGAAGCCTAATTGCCTTTGGCCCATACCTATATAAAGAGTTTTTGAAATAAATTAATGTTTTAATGGTTTTTCAAGGGTTATAGAGAGAGAGGGAGAGAGAGAGATAGAGAGAGAGTCCCAGTGAGAAAAACCGTCAAAGTGTAAGATTGTAGGTTTAAATCTGAATCCAAATCTTTGTAAGTGTATTGGGTGTCGTGTGTTCTTTATGGTTTTCTGTTACATTATTTTGTGTGCCCACAATAAGTGTTTAAGTGATTTTCGCTCACTTAATCATCATAAATCCATTTTCTCATATTAGATCGTGATCAAGGGGACTTCAATGTGGTATCAGAACACATGTGAGTCCCTTTGATCACAGATCTAACATGAGATAACATATCTATAATGATCAAGTGAGTAGAAATCACTAGAACACGTCTCAGATTATTTTTAAATTTCTTTTAGTTGTGTTTTTATTTCTTCTTTTTAATTTATATTTAAATTTAAATAAACAAAGGGAGTTCAAGGTGGAAGAAGGAAAATTGCTAGTACATCAATTATAATTTTGTCACATGGACACCGTGAATGTGTTGGTACTATGAACTTCATCATAGGATGTACTGGTAGGCTTCACAAAGTCTAGTGACTTGCTTAGTGATTCATTGCCATCTTGAAGCATATAACTTTCTTAGTTCCTACCTCTGTTGATTGATTGCCAGCTCCTGAGGTATCTGGTCAATATGTTGTTGTACATCTAGGACATTAGGTATTTCTTCTTATTATACGGTGGTATATACCTAGACTTGCCCTGGTGTGTTACCGTATTTATGCAAACCCTTTTGAAAAAAAAGTAGAGCAAAGAAAAAAAGAGAAATTCATGAGCTATCCTAGCAAAAAGCAAAAGAACTTATTGAAGAGTCGTACCCATCTTCATGTACCTCTTCTCTGTCAGATGTTGTCCTTTTTGCTTATACAGGGTTATAGACATGAGAAATAAGGTCCTGACCATCAGCCAACCTATAGAGACAAAGAGTATATTCACCTGTGTATGTAAATCATGTGCGTACCTTGATACGAGGATATATCTTCATGTAAGGGGTCCTTTAGATTGATTGAATATTATCTAAAGTAACTTGTGGCAAAGTTCAAAAGATTATAGGGAAGTTTACATGGACATATGTACTAGTAATCATCTTGAACTGTTAGTGATTCCATTCTAATTAAAGTATGAAATAGAATGTGTAGTCGATATGATTTCCTTGCCTGTGACTTCCGCATAATGAAATCTTTTTGGTTTGTATATATGTTTCCTTAGCATGTTGATATGATTATTTTTTATCAACAAAAGCCAAAAATTCAAAAATTTTTTTGCTTCTAAGTCTTCGAAGTTCATAAAAATTTCGAAGTCCTCGGTAAATTTTGAAAATTTGGTAAAACTGAGATTTTTGAAATTTTAGAAAAATTCTAAAAAATGGGTTAAGTGTAGTTTCGGTAGTATCGAAACTCCATTGGGACCTTTGGCATACTTAAAGTCCAAGAGTCTTCCCTTGTTAACAGGGAAGTTAGGGTATGCAGTAACTTCATTCACAAACTGTTGTCATGCCGAAATTTCCTAAAATACCAAAATTGACTTCGACCTTAGGTTTCATTCCTTATTTGTCAGTGTTTGAAAATGTCATCTGTAGAACATCTTCATAATTTCATTTACTATCACCAAGTACATCTTTTATCATCTATCATACGTGCTTTGATAGGTATCTTGAAGGTTTAGCATTCTTGTATGTTCTTGACCTTTGATTCCTAGTTTTCTTGACAAAGTTACGATCTTTGAAATTAAAATTGTAATATTTTTAGACTTTACACTTATTTGAAAATGTACTTGTTTGATACATGCTTGTCAATGGATCATTTTTTGCCAGAAATCATAGTTGTAACATATGTAACGTAATCTACATATACTTGAAATTCAATTGATTGGACATATGCTCAACATATCTTGAATGCATTAGACTTATAATGTCTTAATCATCACTTTATGGGATTAAATTAACAATAATTCATGGTCATAATCTTTCATCAAAACATTAATCAATCGCATTATTCGTAAAATCGTATAATACATAAAAGAGTGAAACGTTTGAGGAATTTATTAATTAAACACTAGTGATCAAATCTAACCTTTTTAAACATCAATTTTGCTAATCATACCCTACAAACCATGGAAGATCATGGTTTTACATATTCAATATGTAGTATTCATGAGATTCAATCATAGATTATATTTTTGTCTTTGTTTAAATGCTAAAAATAATCGAAGAAAAAACACAAAATTGATTTCCTAGTTTACATCAGAATTTTGTGTTGCCTTTATCATACTTTTGCTTTAAAAACCCTAAACTGTATAAAAATTGAAAGTATCGAAAGATCTGACAATTACAGCAAAAGATTCCAAAATATGGAACACCACTTTTAATCGAGCCTTCGTCTCTTTGTCTGTACGATGGTACTAACCTTTGCTCTCAAGGCCTCGCACAACCCAGATATAGATATTAGTTAGATATATTGACCTCTAAGATGAAATCCAGGGAATCTTGATACGAGAATATATTCTAAGGTGAGACACACTATTAAGTCAAGTTCTAAGACATCTAATTACTGTATCTTGAAACAATTGAGAAATATGCAGAGGTTTAAATAGACCAGTACACTGACAATCTAATTGAATTTGTTTAAAACTTAAAGTTTACTCAGATCAATGGTACTAGTGAAAAGGCTCAAAACTAATATGATTCTCTTACATAAACTCACAAAAATATTTGAAAATATGTTTGTAAATAACTATTTCATTTCAGAAACCAAAAAAGAGTTTCAGTTTGTTTTAGCATAAACTTTGGAAAAATCAAAATTCTTTCATCTTATTTTCCACTGCCAATGATGTAAAGCTATCCAAAGCTGCTGAACAAAATTTGAAGAACAACAGGTTAGGAGCTTATCTGAAATTAGACAATGTTTAGAAATGATCAAAAGTTCATTAATTTGAAACTTAAAATTGACAGATAACATCAGTTTGTTCATAAAGTGTTCAACCAAGGTCATTAACTTGGACTTGGTTAATTGAGTAGGTTGTTAAAACTGGTCAAATGTTTGAAAATTGAAAAATTTTAAAAAAAATACCTGATTACCCTTGCACGAAGGTACTCGTTCGCACGAAATAGTTACCTCCGTATGAAGGTAGATTACCCTCGCGCGAAGGAAAAGTTGTGAGACTATATAAGTTCCTTCGCATGATGATAACTTCATTTGCACTTAGAGTTTTCCTCCGCACGAACTGAGTTTGAGAGAAAACGTATTCCAAGTAACGAAGTGCTGCCTAAATCAAACCTTGGAGTGTTGATTAGCACAACACTTTCAATGGTGAAGGTAAACTTGAGAAAAATCGGACTTAAAACTAACGAATCGGTCTTAAAATGATCAAAACTTAGATTTACTGAAATTGGACCGATAAAAGTTAAAATTGAACTCAAATTCATGTAAATCGGCATCTTTAGGTGTCATTACACCATTCAATTTGCTCAAATTATGAAAAAGCATTGATTTGATCATGATAGTTTTCGTAGAGAGATAAACTACCTCCGTACGAAGGTAATTGAATACCTTCGCACGAAGGTAAATGTGCTAAAAGGATAAATACCTTCGCACGAAGGTAAACTATGTTTAGTAAAGTCTGTTTTAACATTCCTTTGTATGAAGATACATTTAGTACCTTCACATGTATACCTTCGCACCAAAGTTGACATTTTTTTTGAAAATTTTGTCTAAGTGTTGATTTCTCTTGTTGTGCAGGCTAAGTTTGTAATTTTAATCCAAAGCACAATATATTTGTGTGCTTGATAAGTCGCTGACAAAGACGAAACCGTTTGAATTAATCTTGGAGTTTATGGACGCATAAGCATCAAGGAAGCTGTTACCAATCAACACAAAGCTTTAGATCACATATCGATCGTTTTTGGGAGAATGCAAAGTTTATTCCAGATCCGCCAACTCTTCGATCAGTTGTCAAAGTTGAAAATGAAGACAAAGAAGCGTGTATCACTAAAGCATTAGTTAGAAGAGTTTTGGACTTCAAAGATAAAGATAGTGATCGTACAGGATACTCAGAGTGTATGGTCAAAGGTTGTTTTACCGGATGGGTTATATTTGTCACGTCAACAAAACAGTTTTTTTAAAGCATATCTTTCAAGGCCCTACAAGTTCTTCATTCATTCTGTAATTCACCCCATGGGGCATATAAATGGCGGTTTTAATGTTTTGGCCGATTGTCAGATGTGCATGATTGTTGCATTGACTTTGAATCCGCTGTACAACTTTACAAGATTGATCTTTGAGCAAATGAAGATAAATATCACGAAAGAGATATCTCTGCAATATCCTTGAATCGTACAGATGATGCTGGACGACTTAGTTCCTAATCTTGCGAAAGTAGAATATGATGAGCTGTCTCTCAAACACATGATGAATATGTCATTGGACCATTTAAATCAATATTTGTCAAAGACTATTCCTCTGTTCAAGAAGTTTCGGTTGTATTAAAAACAAAGACTATGTTGCACCACCGTGGGAATGTGGAGTGTTTGTTTTAGGACAAGATATGCTATCAAGTACTGGAGAAGGTACAAGGTATGCAATATCAAAATGCCGTAAATGTCTGTTATGCTCACAAGAGTAATTCTAGAAAGATGTGGAAATCTAAGTGGAGATATTCGGAAATAAAGGAGTTCATGAAAGAATTTAGAAAAGAAGAGAGAATTGCTGAAAAGATAAATAAAGCTTCTATATCAAGGTTCAAGTTTATGAAGTGGGCTCCTCCAACTTATCATACACCTATTCCAAGTGAAGGATGAGTACAGAGCCCAGAAAGCATTTCTTCGGGCATTGAAGTTAAAGTTATGAAGTTTTGAAGACCAATCGAGACTATGGCAACATACAAGCGGGAGTTTGTTGATCCATATGTATGTTGCCTGCGTCTACGAGTCGTGTCAAGTTTGTAACAGGATTTAATGTTAGATTTTATGTTTGTTTGTGTGTAACTACCTCTGTACGAAGGTATTACTCTGTGCGGAGGTAACTAGTCCACACGGAGGTAAATGTTAGTCCATATAGAGGTAGAGTCCCTAGTTCGCACGAGGGTAAACGTCATATAAATAGGTGTGTGAACTTTGGTTAGTTAGTTGGTTTTGCGGATTAGACGACGAAGCTCTGTCCGTGTGTTTCTGAATTGTAAACATTAAAACATTGAATTAAATAGATAATTTGATAATCGTGTTATTGTTGCCTAACAAAAATCGGATTCCGCACGATATATGGACTAGGTTAACAGATTTTGACCTGAGCTACCTATGGATAAATGATCCTCACATGTACAACATCCTGTACTTGCCAAATCTTGTTGTAGTACAAACACTCAACATCTTATTCTGATAAATTCACCAACCATATAGTATCTAAAATCCTTATCGCCCTCCACAATCCATCAGTCTTTAACACAATTACTTCTTCACCAGTCTCTTGATCATATTCCCACCATCTGAAATCTTTTTTAAAATCTTGTTCAATCTTCATCAAAGCATATGCTTCATGGCTTGCGGTCGTTTCACAATCAACGTTACAACAAGAAGTTGTGTTAATGGATCAATCTTTGTTATTCTTTTAGGATAGTGTGGCTTCCATGTTGGGAAATTGTGATGTTCTTCATACCTAATAACCTTCCAATACTTTTGATCACCCGGTTTCATCTGGAAGTTAATTAATTTCATTTCACACAACTCATGCCCGTCCCACCACGATAGAGTTTTAATATCTTGTAAATATCGGAAGTATTGAACTCCGAATTCTCTTTTAATCCCCCAAACATTTAATTCTGGTATCCATCTCCAACTCATAATATCCCCTAGTGAAACATTAGTGTGTCTTGTAAGGAATGCTATTGGTCTTCTAAACTTTCTTTCTTTAGGTATAGCTTTGAACCAAGCTTTCCTGGCGTCTCTAATCTCACTTCTATCAACCCTCAGGGATTCACCATCTTTAATAGTTTCTTCAACTTTTCTTTTCAGCAACTCATGTGTGTCTTCATCAAACATCTATTGAAATGTTGCGAAATCATCAGTTCCTTCACCAGAATATTTTGCCGTTTCATCGTTTAAGTCATCTTCCATGACAACATTGTTATAAATTTTAGCCTTTGGAATGTACTTAAACACATAATCTTCAGGCTTTGCAACATCAATATTATTTAGCTCTTCTTCAAAGTAAAACTCAAATGAATTTCATCGACACCAAACATTTGAGCAATCTATTCTTTTGAATAGTTGTGAACATACTCGCCTTCTTGACATCATGACGTAAAAGAATAGTTCTTATGTTACTTATAGGAACAATCGTTAAAGGAATAACTGTGTGTGAGAATTCTTGAAGTATTTTCATCGGTTACCGTATCATCCCCATACTATCCTCAAATTCAGCATCATCTTCCTGATTCTCTGCATCATTCATATATTCAGTCTCATCATCAGCTTCAGAAGTTTTAGCTTCATATATTACCAAACCAGTACCACCCTGATTACTATCATCATCATCATCATCGTCACCATGATCAGATCCTTCCATATCCAGATCTTTGTCATCCTCTTTATCATCATCTTTCTCCTTCTCTTTCTCATTTCTTACATCTCGTACTCAACCAATAAGAATGAATTTCATGATATCTATTTGTTCAGATTCAGGTTCTTTTTCAGGTTCATGTGTAATCTCTGGAATAGCATCAACTTTTCCATTGCTTTTATCAGAACTAGCAATCTATGTTTCTGTAGCCATCTTTCGTGCTCTTTCAGCATCTTTAGCTTCAGCCTCTTCTATTTCAATCTGATTAAATTCAGTATCAAAATCAATTCCCATTCTTTTCTCTAACACTTTGTACAGAACATCAAGCTTTCGATCTTTTTACTTCTGATCAACTTCCAAATCACTCATTATCTTCCTTAGTCGTTCATTCTCAGAAACTAGAGTAGCAATTAAACCTTCCATATGCTTAAGTTCACTTTCCAGATGCTTGATTTTGCTTCCCATTTGTTTTGTCTTTTCATCATCTGGATCATTCAAGAAATCAAAATCCATTGTATCTATGTTAGGAAATGGTTGTTCTTCAAATACGTTGAAAGTAGAAGTTCCAGCATGTTGACGTGGTGTTGATGTTGGTTGTGATTGTGGACGAGATTGAGATTGTGGTGAGATTGGAGGAGTTGGAGTTGTTGGAGCTTGTTGTGATGCTATCGGCATTTGAATCCAAATAACATGCTCAATTTCAACTTCCACTAATGGTGTACTCTTCTAAGTAACTACTGGTTCAGTTCCAGTAGTTGTTGTTTCTTTCAAAGGCTCTTCAATTATCTTTCTAGCCCTTTTCATCAACGGTGAACCAGTTTTCTTTACAGTCATAGGCACTTTGCTCTTTTGTCATTTAGCAATCTTCTTCACTGCTTGTTCAGGATATGAAGGTACATATGGTTCATCTTCACTTTCAGTTGACTATTTCTTTCTCTTACTTCTCTTCTCAAACTTAACTCATGAATTATACACATCTATATTTTTAATTATCTAGCTCATCACCTATCTCTCCAAAAGCTTCATTCTTGATATTTTCAGCAATCTCAACAGTATCTATAGTACTTTTCTCATCTCTTTCTCTGTCAGATGTGGTAGAACTCACATCATCTTCATCAGATTCATCACGAAGCATACTTTTTGGTGTTCTTTTTCTAGTTGTCTGCTTTGTTGATGTTTGCTTCTTTGCCCCTATTTTCTTATTGTCTACTTTTTTAAACCACTTACATCTCTTTGTGACAAACCTTTCCAATTTTTTTCTTTTCATTATCGGAATTGCTTTCATCTTTTCTCCATTTGCCTTTCGGTGGTGCGACATAATCTTTACTTTTGAAGATAAAATAATCCCTTGAACTGAGGAATATCTTTTTCTGGTTGATTCTTGTACTATTGAATATGATCTATTGACAGATTCGTCATGTGTTCCTATGGCAGCACATCTGATTCATCTTTAGCAAGATTTGGAAGGAGATCATCCAGCAACATCTGTACAAACCTTGGATACTTCAAAAGTCTTTCTTGTACCAAGTTTGTCTTCATCTGCTCGAAGATTAGCTTTGAGAAGTTGTATGGTAAGTTCAAAGTTGGAGCCACGATCATACACACCAAGTAATCAACAGCAACGTCATATCCTCCCTTTCTGTGCCCCAAAGCATAAATAACTGTATGCATTAAAAACTTATAAGGTCTTGAAACGTTTGCTTTCGAAAAGTTTTTCTCGTTAACGTGCCCTGTGTCTCCCATCCTGTATGAACATCCCTTTACCATTCGTTCAAGATAACCAGTTGGATCATCAAATTTATCACCAAAAGCCAACACCTTCCTGATTTGATCTTCTGTTATATTCACCTTTATATCTTTGTTTCCAACCTTGGCCAAAGAGTGAATAGCTGGTGGATCAACAACAAACTTAGCATGTTATCAGAAACGCTCTACATGTGATCTATATGCCTTGTGTTGATCCGTCACTACTTTCTTAATTCTAGCTCGATTGAAGAACTCCAGTATGGGTTTGAATGGTACCATCTTTGGTAATTTTTCAACTAACACACAATAGATGTTGTGTTTAGGGTCAAACTTTGTCGCTTTTACCTGAAAGATCATTGAAACTCAACACTTAGATAAAATTTTCAATACTTGACGAATTTGGTGAAGGTTTGGATGGATGTACATGAATTTGGAACGGATGTGTATACCTTCCTACAAAAGCGTATTAATATATACAAACAACATCTTCCGTGAGGAGGTAAATAATTTTTTACAAAACAAGTTTACTTTCATGCGGATGTAACTACATCGTGCGAATGAGTTACTTCCTTATGGATGTAACTCCTTTGTTCCAAACCAATTTCTCAATTCTTTTGATTTTTACAAGTTTTGATCAAATTGAATGTATCATTTGAACCTAAAAGTGCCGATTAGCATTATTATATGTTCAATTTTACATTTTGACCGTCCAAATGACGTAGATCTAAGTTTTATCAATTTAAGGCTGAATTCATCAATTTTAGTCCAATTTACGGGTGTTATACCTTTCCCATAGTAAGTGTTGTGCAAATCAACACCCTTGGTTAGTTTTAGCATAGTTTGGACACTTAAACAACTTTTTCTCTCAAATCAAAAGTTAGTGCGAAGAAATATTTTTTTTGTGCGAATGAGGCTTCATTCGTATGAATGAGCTTTTATAAGCACACTACTTCACATCCGTGTGAAGGTATTATCTTCAGTGAATGTGAAAGTTTCATGCGGATGAACTTACATCCGTGCGAAGGAGCTACCTTCGTGCGAATATAATCATTCATATGAAATTCCAAAATGTTTCAACTTTTTCAAGTTTTAAACATTTTGCCAGTTTTAACTACTCACTCAGTTAACAAAGACCAAGTTAATGATCCGGATTTCCTGATCTGTCTACCAAGTCCAAGTTAATGACCTTGGTTATGAGCAAACTAATGTTTTCTGTAAGTGTTAAGTTCAAACTAATGAACTTGTAATCTTTTCAAAACATTTTCTCATTTCAGATTAGCTCCCAACCCGTTGTTCTCCAGATTTTGTTCAGTAGCTTTGGATTTTGAAGATCAACATCCCAATCATCGGCAGTCGAAAATAAGATGAAATAAAAAGTCTTTTTGAATTTTCCAAAGTTTATGCTAAAACACATTGAAAGTCTTTTTGGTTTCTGAAATGAAATAGCTATGTACAAACAATTTTACAGACATATTTTGTAAGTTTGTGTAAAAGGACCATATCTGTTTTGAGACTTGTCACTAACACCATTGATCTAACTAAACTTTAACTCTTAAACAAGTTCACTTAGATTGTCAACATATTTGTCCTTTTAAAACTCTACACAACATTGAATTGTTTTAAGATACTGTAATTAGACGTCTTAGAACTTGACTTAATAGTGTTCCCCACCTCATAATATACTCTCGTATCAAGATTCCCTAGATTTCATCTTACAGGTGAATATACCTAATTGATATCTATATTTGGTTTATGCGAGGCCTTGAGAACTCAGGTTAGTACCACCACACAGAGAAAGAGATGAATGTTCGACTAAAAAGTGGTGTTCATATTTTGGTTTTTTTTTACTACAATTATCTATGATATTTCGATACTTTCAATTTTGATGCAGAGATGGGTTTTTTAAAAGCAAAAGTATTCTACAAGTTCTGACCCATTGCTTACGCAAAATCAGAAGAACTTGTATAATACCCTAGATATCAACTAGTTATACAGACCTAGTATCTCAGAATCCGGCAATCTGTCAAATGAAATTTCGGTATACTAAGACATATATCCGAGAGATGTTACACACTATTTAAGAAGTTTTGTTATGTTTATATCTTGAAAACAATTTGCTGAATGTGCGAAGTCTACTAGCACATCATCAGTGACACCTATTTAAAAAAAATTTTGACACTTCATTTCTTATCGAGTTGTGATAGTCCACTAATATACTATTATTTCCTATTTTTCACACGAAAACTCATTTTTGTCTTTTTCATCTTTTTGTTGTTTTCAAATTTTATATGTTTTTGTATTATTTTTCACAACATATTTCTCCCCCTAAAATCAAAAAGCATATTTTTTGTATTTTTGTTTTTCAAAAAAAGAAAATTTGACTAAACCGATGAGGATTACTTCAAATCGTCATCCATCTCGGCTTCACACTCTTTGTTCCACCATGATGACAATTTTTTCATCCCGTTTAATTTCAAAAGATATTTAAACTTGGTTATGTCAAACAGTTTTGTATAAAAGTCAGCTTTTTGTTCACCGTGTGGATTTTCTCAATAGGAATAAACTTGTTTCTCATAGCAGTTACGGTTAAAGTGATGTCGTATCTCAATATGCTTTGTTTTAGAGTATTGAACCGGATTTTTAGTTATGTTAATGGCAGCCTCGTTATCTACATAAATTTGTGTGTTAAGAAACTTTAAACCATAGTCTCTCATCTGTTGTTGTATCCACAAGATTTGCGAACAACGACTAGAAGCAGAAACATATTCTGCCTCACAAGTCGAGAAAGCGACTGTGCTTTGTTTCTTACACTACAACATTACCAAACGTATGCCAAAGAACTGGCAACCAATAGTTGTAGATTAGCATTGATTTTATCATAAAATCCTCTCAACGTGTACTACAAGCACCCATCAATGTGACGGTACCACAAGCCGGTGCTTGGACAACCGTTAAGGTATCATAAGATCCTCTCAACGATCATTAGGTGAGATACTCTAGGACTCGACTAGTAGCGTGCGCAGATGCATGTTGGATGCATGATATCTAGTCGTGATGCTGTCAAATACATCAAAGAGCCAATCATCTAACGGTAGAGAGTTTCATCAATGTTCTCTCTAGTTGAATCCGGTCTGATGCCATGATTCTAAGCTAATGGGGTAGACATTGGGGATGCGTTAGACATCTTGAATTTCTCCAAAACATCGTTCACGTACTTCGTTTGATGTATGAAAATCCCATCAGGTAGTTGGTCTATTTGAAGTCCAAGAAAGAACTTCATCTCCCCCATAGAACTCATCTCAAACTTTTTCTTCATGACTCTTTCAAAATCTTGGAACAAAGCATCGTTTGTTGAACCAAATATGATATCATCCACGTAGATTTATACAATTAGGATGTGACCGTCTACTTCTCGCGTGAAGAGGCTGCTGTCTACTATGCCTCTAATAAAACTATTGTCAAAGAGATGATGTGAAAGCGTCTCATACCAGGCTCTAATGTAAGCCATACAACGCCTTATTGAGCAATTATACTTTGTCTTTATGAATCAGATCGACGAACCCAGGTGGTTGGCCGACGTATACCTCCTCCTTCACCTTGCCATACAAGAATGCGGACGTGACATCTTATTGGTACATCTTGAATCCTTTCCAAGAGGCGAATGCAAAAAATATTTTGATTGCTTTTAATCTGGCAACGAGAACATAGACTTCGGTGAAATCTATTCCCTCTTGCTGACAAAACCCTTGAACAACGAGTCGAGCTTTGTTACGCACAGTCACACCTCTATGTTTTTTTTTGCATTTGAAGACCCATTTTGTGTTAATCTTCTTGTTGTATTTAGGCAAATCAAAGAGCTTCCATACACCCAGTTTTTTGAATTGAGAGAGTTCCTCCTACATGGCATTTACCCAACTTTCCTCTGTCAGTGCTTCCTTATATGTTTTTAGCTCTACCAGCTTAATAAAACATTTTAATAAGAACCTACTTGGCAAAGGTGCCACTTTTGAGTAAACACGACTAAAACCCTAGTTAACTTGATGTCGGTTTTAACACCACTCTATAATTATCCGATAATAAACTCTGGTGGATGCTATGACAGTGTTCTTAGCATAACCTCGTTGGATACGCTCACTTCTTGTTGTAAATTTGTAGCATTCTGTTCAACATTCTGATTAACAACAGAAGTTTCATTCTGAGCACTCGTTCCTTCGTTTTTTATTATTATGTAGACTTTCAATCTGATTTTCACTATCATCAGAAGTAGATCCACCTACGTCGTATGTCGGTTCAGCTTCATATTCAGAGTCGTTAGACTGATCAAAGGTAGGATCACTGGTTCAACTTCGGGTTCATTTGTTCAACTTCGGGTTCATTTGTTCCAGCAGTCTATGACTCAGGATGGTAAGTACTCGGACCTACTTCAGCATCATGTGTGCCAACATGTGTTTGCGTCACAACGATTGGTCTTGGAACTTGATCTTATGAATGTTGATGCTGGTAGAGCATAGCAAGTTCCACCTCTGATGGTTCAGCTTGCAGATCAAACGAATTTCAAGAGACCTTCATTATTAAACAGCCAAGGATCTCTCGATTTCTGTATCGGAGATGCGTATCTTTGACAATCTACATGTTGAGCCTGAATCACCCGGTTGATGCTAAGAAGATTACTCTCTTTAGTGGACTAGCATACCCCATAAAGAACCCTTCTAAAGATTTAGCCCCAAATTTGCCGTCTGGGTCAATTACTATACACGGTGACCCAAATGGTTTTAACCATTTCAAATTCGACTTTTGTTAGTTAAGCAGCTCGAAACATGTTTTCTTATGTGCCTTGACCGCCAATATTCTGTTTAATGTGTAACACGCAGATGCCACGGCTTCGCTCCGGAAACTTACAAGCAATTTTGAATCAGCGAGCATGGTGCGTGTAGTCTCTATCAGCATTCTATTCTTTCTCTCGGCTACTCCATTCTGCTGAGGAGTATATGGAGCGCTAAACTCATGCAGAATTCCTTTTTTATTAAAGTACTCTAACATCTTGTTATTCTTGAATTTTGTTCCATTGTAGCTTCAAATTCGTCTAATTGGAAAATGGTACAGATTCTCTAACTTTTTGAATAAAATCACCAGACTATTAAACATTTCGTCTTTACTTACCAGGAACATCACCCAAGAGAACCTCAAATATCATCGGTAACAACTATGCGGTATAGATCTACTGAAATACTTCTTACATTTACCGAGCTGAGAGGTCCATATGAAGCCTTTCTAGTGGAAGTTTTATCGAATTCAAAATCTTTCTTGTATGCGACTTCATTGATTGCTTGCCCTTCTTGCAGCTAATACAATTGTCATTCAAGTGAAAGTTCTTCAAGTTAACACCGTCCACTAGCTCGTTGTGTACCAGAAAGTTCATTTTCCAGAGATGAATGTGTCCCATCTTTATGTGCCACAATATAGACTCTTTCTCTATCACTTTCGAGACAAAACATTGAGTTTCTTTCATTTTTCTAGTTGCAACGCTCATGTCTAAGACATATAGATCGTTTTCATCTGGAGCGCACATTAAGATCCACTCTTCCGATATTTTGAACCATGGCTTCAGAATCAAACACTCTTTGTCAGTGAAGTGCGTGGTGAACTTCTTATCAACGATCTAAGAAATACTAATCAAATAATTCTCCAACTCGGCTATGTAATTGAATTTTTCAAATGACATATTTCCCACTGGATAAAGTTCCTTCTCCTATTATCCGACCACCTAGATTCCCTACAAACACGACATAGCCTCCTCTTATAGGTTTCACACCATATAGGAGTGCTATCACCCCTGTCATGTGTCGGGATGCCCCGTTATCAATAATCCACTTCGATATGATGGATCTTGGAAGCTCCTTCACATATTTCAAAAATATTACTTGAAGAGTGAGACCCAAGCCACACCGATCTTGGGTGGGTTTACAATTTTTGTTTCACACACACTTTCACATTTTGAACAACTTTCTTGACATTCATTGTTGGACTAGATTGTTTAATCTCTTCAGAAGGTTCCTTTTTCTTATCACCCATGTGTGATTTTTCAAAGTTGTTTTCTTGGTGTAAAATATAGAATCTTTTTATTCAACTTTGTTTGATGTTTCACCAGTTTTGTCAGTTGAAACTTTGATGTTTACTTGTTTCACTTCGTTTGCAGATTCATTGTTTTGTTTTAAGATTTGAGTTGGAACAAACATTGGTGATTTTTTTCAGATCTTCTGAAGTCTTTTTAATACCATAAAACAGGTTTAGGATTCTTTTGTGGACATCGACTAGCAATATGCCCAACCTGATTACATCAGAAGCATGTCCTACTGTCAGTTACAATAGAGGATCCCTCAACCTGTCCATGTTGTTTTTTTCCAAGCAAAGAACTCTTCATTCGATTGTTTGCTATATTGACTTTCCTTATCACTTTCTAAACTTGTACCAGAATAAAAGTCATTTCTTTGAATTGAAAATCTGTATCAGGATATAGTTTGTCAGATCCATTCATTTTATACATAATAACATTTGGATCATCATTCAAACTATAATATGATTTTGGAATGTAATTTTTAGGAAAATTGTCGTCACATTCAGAATGCGAACTAGAACTTGTTTTGTCAAACTTTGATTGAGCGCTTTCAAAATCAGTGTTATCACTATCACTTGCCAAAACTTCCTCAACAACATTCTTAACCAATTCTGATTCACATTCAGATTCAGATTTGGTAAAGGTCACTTCAACATTGTTAGGTAGCTGGTCTTTTTGTTCAGTTTTCAATTTTACATTTAGCGCCTTTTCCACCCCATCTAGTTTCTTTTTCGATAACTATTCCACATAGGGGATGGAACACGATTATAACCCACACCTTGGTTATGATAACCATACACATCTTCCCCTCTTTCGTCTTTACCTGTTGGTTTGGGGAGGAGGTGATCAAAAACATAAGATGTCGTAGAATAACTAATCAGCTTCTTATCAACCCATTCCATTTTAATGTCGTAGAATAACTAATCAACTTCTTATCAACCCGTTCCATTTCTATCCATGGAGGAAGATGTGGCAGCTTGCTTTCATTTAGCCCCCTTACCCCCTTCTTATCCTCTTTGGTGAACCACACGCTTCTTATCCTCTTTGGTGAACCACACGTCTTGCTGAACATTTGAATTTTTCATTTTGGCCATCTTGCATAACTCTAATTCATGCCCTTCCAGCTTCTCAATAAAGTTTCCTAGTTTCAAATCGCTATTTTCTTTAGAATTCTTCAGAATCATCAAAAATGTCGACCATTTACCTTGTGGTAAGGCATTGACTAACTTATCTACCCACTCCTCTATGAGCACCGGACCGATTCGACTCAGCTAACAGAGGCGGAATTCATTGCTAACAATTTCGACAAACAAACAATCAAGTATGCTGCTTAAACGCCTTTACTTCGTATATTAATAAACGTGAAAGTTGCAGACGAGTAAACAAAAGACAAGGCTTCACCGTAGTCACACAACAATAGATATCCAACACAACACTCAAGATCCACTATTTATAGGCCAACATGGCTTACACAAGGAGTGAGGTTGTTTGGCTCGTGCGAGTGATGCCTCGTACGAGTGACAAGATGTCACACGTACGAGCCACAATATTTCACTCGTACGGGTCATACATAATACATAAAATATGACATATCCTAGACGTAGGCGATAGACATTATGCACCAACAAACTCCCCTTAGATGTTGCCGCAGTCTTGGATAGTCTTCAAAAATTTCTTCAAAATCTTCAAAAAAATGTTTGACCTTTATCGTCCAAAGAAATGTTTCGGTGGCCTGCGACGTTCCTCTGAAGATATCGGCGTTTGGTCTGTAGGAGGAGGCCAATTGTAAGTATTGCCAAACCAAAAACTTCTCTAAGATGCAATCCTAGCTCTCTCAGCTATCCTTTCGACATTCTTTTCCTTCTTCCGTTGGCCCTTTTCTTCCAGCTTCCTCCATGAACATGTTGTTCCTGAATGTATATCGTTACCAAAACAAACATTAACAATCTTCTGGAATTGCAGCGCCTGCTCTTTATCTCTCTCCTCATAACTGATCTTGCTGT
The DNA here is from genome assembly GCA_947069175.1 of Scalesia atractyloides. Classification (NCBI taxonomy): domain Eukaryota; kingdom Viridiplantae; phylum Streptophyta; class Magnoliopsida; order Asterales; family Asteraceae; genus Scalesia; species Scalesia atractyloides. The sequence continues at coordinate 53,204,915 of CAMTDV010000012.1, read as the reverse complement.
AGAAAAAACATTCTATATCCTTCTTTGAGCAGTTGACTAGCCACATTGGGTCTAGTACTCGAATGCCGGGCCATAGACCATATATACATTTGTGCGCAATGACGGCTTCAAATAGTTCTTCAGTAATCTTCCAAGAATCTTCATCTGGTTGGACACAAATAACAGCTTCACCAGTGCTTGAATCATAGTGCCACCATTTGAATATCATGAAGAAATCTTGCTCCATTTTAATCAGATGCATGTTTTTCATCACTCGTGGCCTCTTAAAAATTAACGTCGCATCCTTCTCTTTCGTAACTGGATCAATCTTTGTGACTCCTTTGGGGATACGTGGCTTCCAGCGTCTAAACCATGAGTAGCTTCCAGCTTTATCGGTTTCCACGGCCGCTGGTCATGAAATTTCATCTTAAGATTAATCATCAAAGTCTACACCAGTTCTTAAATATCCCAGAATGCCAAGGTCTTTATATCGCTCAAGTGTCGGAAGTACTGGAGCCCATACTCCCTCTTTATCGCATATATATCTAGTTCCTCGATCCATCCCCAGCTAATGATGTCCCCCAAGAGAAATATCAGCATCACATATAAAGAATGCTAGGGGACGTTTGAATTTACGTTCCTCTGGTAACTCCTTAAACCACAATTTCCTCATCTCAACTATCTCTTCTTTGGATAACCGTTCAGGCACCGCTCCCTGTTTCACAGCCTCTTCTACTTTACGCTTCAACAAATCATCACTTTTGGCTGCAAACATCTCACTAAAGATTGGGAAGTCATCCGTACCCTCTCTTGCAACATTTTTAGTATCATCGTCATCAGAATCATCCTCCACGACAACCTTATCATAAGTGCTTTAGAAAAGTGTTCGAAGAGATAATCTTCAGGCTGGAAATCACTTATGTCGTTCAGTTCGTCTTCAAAGTCAAATTCAAATGCTTCTTCATCCACTCTTAACATTCTCGCAACCTCTTCTTTTGTATAATTGAGGATAGATTCACCTTCTTCCATATCATGCTCCAAATACAAAATCTTCGGTTTAGGCACAGTAGGAACAGTTGACATATCAGTCACTGTGAGGATTCCTACCTGGTTAGAATCCTTCAAGCTATCATACGACTTTCCCTGATCTTTGTCATCGTCAAATTGATTGGCTGAATCATTCAAGTACACAGAAAAATCAATATAATCATTCAAACCAGATTCTGTTACGAGAATTGCCGAACCACCCAAATCATTATCATTATCCTCACTATCACTATTAGACTTTTTCTTCGACGCATCATCTGTTTGGTCTAAGTCTTCATCAACTTCCTCAGGATTTTCAGCAAAAGCATCTATCTCTTCCTCGATCTCTTTCAACATATTTCTTTTCCTCAACCACTCCTGATGTTTCGTAGAAAGATTTGACATGTCAATATCCACATCTCTTGGCTTTCCTATCAACACAAACTTCTTCGTTTGCACAAACACTACTAACTCTGAAGATACTTGCACAGATTCAGCTTCTGGCGCAACTTTGTCTATCACATGCTCCTCTCCAACCTTTTCTTTTCGCTTTCCTTGAGCGTCAGATAGTTCTTTCGCAATACGTTCACGCTTTGCAGCTCTTTCTCTTGCTTCTTCCCTCTCAAATCAATTTCGGCAGCAAGATTAATCTCGAGCTTCTTGATAAGCATTTTCTCTAACAAGCTCATCTGTCTTTGATTCCTGAGGCATTCTTCATCATATTCAGCCATTCGCTTCCTCAGTCTTTCATTTTCTAACACGATACTAGCTAAAACAGCCTCAAGTTGTTGTTTATCTTCTTTTAGACCCTTAATCTGCTCCTGCAACTCAGCAATCTTAACACTGTTCAGCATGACCTTATTCACTAGCTCTTCAATCCGTGAGTCATTGAACATATCTACTGAAAATTCTTCGCCCCCTGGAATATCTCCAAAATTGAAGTCAAATTGATCTTCAAGTCTGGAGCCTGTTGATAATTGGGGTTGAGATTTAGTTGGTTTAGGTTGAGGGGTGGGTTATGGTGGTGGTTGAGGTGATGGTTGTGGAGGTGGTTGTGGTGATGGTTGTGGAGGTGGTTGTGGTGATGGTTGTGGAGGTGGTGATGGTGGTGGTGGTGGTTGTGGAGTTAGTGATGGTGGTGGTTGTGGTGTAGATTTAACATTCGGTGCTATATCACCTTTCTTCTGCACCTTTCTCTTATTCGAGCTTTCGGAGGGTCTGTACTTCTAACTATTAGCCTCTTCAAATGTTTTGATGTTGGCCTCTTTGATGTCTTTTCGGATGGCACTCGTGTCTCTTTTCTTCTCCTCTCCTCAGCTTTTCGTTTTTCTTCAGCTAAACGTTCCAACTCTTTTTCTTTGGCTCTCTCTTTTTCTCCACCAATCCTATTATCTTCATCAGTGCTAGAGGAGGATGCCTCTTCATCTCTACCGACTTCACTACCAAACACATGTCGCTCTATATTAGCTGCAACTGACTCAACATTCTCTTCATCCTCTGTCTCATCAATCAAACTCATGCCAGCAGATGCACGTTTCTTTTTCTTAGGGGCAGCGGAGGAAGATGTGGCAGCTTGCTTTCATTTAGTTCCCTTACCCCCTTCTTATCCTCTTTGGTGAACCACACGCTTCTCTCGATACGAAACCATCCAACGCTTCAATCACTTCAGCCTCATCCCCACTGTCATCCTTTCACCATTTCCCCCTGGGCGGTGCCACATAGTCTTTATCTGTAGTAGCCCCAAAAATGGGCTTGGCATTAGGGAAGGCCTTTAAGTGCAGATTCATCTTCTTCAAAGTAGACAATTCCATATGTTCAAGTCTAAGAATATCGTCTTTTTTCTTTTCAGACTGGGGTGGAGATGGTCTAGCAGCATTTGCACAAACCTTTGGTATTGAAGGAGCTTTTCTCGCTGAATAAAAATGTCTTGAGAAGTTGTACGAAAGATTGACGATAAGTGCCGTAATCATGCACATCTGGTAGTCAATCAAATCATCGAAACCACCCTTTATATGACTTAGGGTGTGAAAAATACAATGTGCAATATATCAAAAAGGAGCACTCAGATTTCCCTTCCTAAAAGGTTAGGTGTTGACGATCCAGCATATCCCATCCTATAAAAACACCCTTTGACCATGTATTCCGGATAACTGGTCGTCTCTTCTTCACTATCTTTGAACTCCAACACCGTTCGAATCAGATCTTCAGTGATATTGACTTCCGTATCCACGTTATTAATTCGCACTACAGATAAGATAGCATCATCTTCCTCACTGTACTCAGCGACATCCCAAAAATATTGAACATGTGATCGGTAGGCCGTATGTCTGTCTGTAAGAGCCTTCGTAATAGGCAGCCGGCTTAGAAAATCTAACACCTCTCTATATGCTACTATCTCTGGAATGTTCTCATCTAATAGACAACAGGCGTTGTGGAATGGTGAGAATGAAGACTTCTTGATCTGCAAAAAAAAGATTTCAAACACTTAGAAAAATTTTCAAATCTTACACACTCGTACGAGTCAGATACTCACTAAGACAAAGATTCAGGTCTCAATCAAAACCCACTAGTACGAGTCACTCTTCGTACGAGTTATAATTAGTACTTGACAGTTTTAGGATTTGAACAGACTTGCTCATACGAGTGGTGCCTCATACGAGTCAAAGAGTTTTATGACATTTAAGGACATGCTCATATGAACGATCACTCGTACGAGTGATGATGATAATCTGACATTTAAAAAGCTTGCTCGTGCGAGTAACAATTCGTACGAGTTACGAATTGCACTAAATAATACCTTGTTAAACCAAACTTAAAACATGTAATTTTAACAAATTAAAAGATGATTTAGAGGCTAAATGGCCGATTTGTACGAATTTGAGTTCATTTTTATATTTTACCAGTCTAATTATCCTAAATCCACGTTTTATTTCCTTATGGTCCGATTTTATAAAGGCTTGAAACTTGAATTAGTACCTTTCCCATTGTGAGAGGTGTGCAAATCAACCTCCTCGAAGTATAAGATACGTAATATGATCAAGAATATGTGAAGTAAGAACTGAAGCACACAGAGAGAATCCCAAGTCGCATAAAGTCACAAATGTGACTCGTGCGAGTGAATGCCTCTTTTATATGCGCCTGGTCACTCGTACGAGTCACCATTCGTATGAATGTAGCCTTTTATCACTCGTACGAGTCAGAGTGTCACTCGAGCCAGTTCCTTTCAATTGTTATTTTTCAGATTTTTGTGAAATTATTTGTTTTATCGACCCACTCAGTTAAATAAGCCCAAGTTAATGACCTTTGGTTAAACAATTTGGCTACCAAGTCCAAGTTAATGACCTTGGTTGACCGTTATTTGACCATAATAGATTTCTTTTAAAAAGTTAAAGTTTCAAGTTAATGAACTTTTGACGTTTCAGGATATTTTCTTTTTGGATTAGCTCCTAGCCCATGATCTTCAGCCATCCTTTAGCAACTGTCGCTTTGACTTGGACTCACGTTGTTTTCATCATCGGTAGACTAAAGACTAAGATAGAAATAAATCTTTTGTGTTTTTCCAAAGTTTTTCTAAAAGAAAACTGAAAATCTTTTTTGGGTTTTTCTTGAAAAGAAAGATAAAGTAAATAAAGATGTATTTACAGACATATTTTTGTGAGTTTTGTGTTAGAGGATCACATCAGTTATTTAGACAAATCACCAATACTGTTGATCTTGGTAATAACTTTAAGGTGGTAAACAGATTTACTTAGATTGCTAATATGCTTATCCACTCAAACCTCTACACGTTTCTCAATTGTTTCAAGATATGTTATGTAATTTTAAGGAACATGAAGTAACTGTGTTTCCCATCTCAGAATATACTCCCGTATCAAGATTCCCAGAATTTCATCTCACAGTTAGTATTTTCATAAAGAGAAAGAGATGAAGGCTCGACTTTAGGTGGTGTTCCCTTTAGGAATCTTTTGAACTGCGGATGTCATATCTTTTTATGAAATATTTTCATTTTTTATGCGGCTTTTGGAGGTGAATAATGCGAAAAGTATTATACAAGTTCTATGTCATTATCGATGCAAAATCAAAAGAACTCGGATAATACCCGAGATATCAACTAAATATAAAGACCTAGTATCACATAATCTGTCATTCTCTCAAATGAAATTTCGGAGTACTAAGTCCATATATCCAAGAGATGTCGACCCACAAGTTACTCAGTTTTTCTTTTAGGTTTATATCTTGAAGAACAAATTATTGAACGTGTGAAGCCTACTAACAAATCATTAGTAAGACCTGTTTAAAAGACTTGTTTAAATCATTCCATTTTTTTAGCATATTGTGATAGTCCACTGATGGAATATGATTCTCTCTTATTCACAAAAACTCTTTTTGTCCTTTTCTAATATTTTCTTATTTTTCACAACTTTTCTCCCCCCTAAAATCAAAAACATATTTTTGGTTTTAAGTTTTTAAGGAAGAAAGAAAAGTATTTATATAAAAAACATATGTCAGACCAATGGGAATCACGTTAAGTCCTCGCCATCCTCAAATTCAACCTCATTTCCAACCCCTGATGTCAGATTTTTTAAACCATTTAATTTCGAAACATTTTTAATCTTGATCTATCAAAAGCTTTGGTGTAAAAATCTGCTTTTTGGTCATCAGTGAGGATCAATTCTAACCAACTTTTTCTGGTAACAATCACGGATAAAGTGGTGTCGAATTTCTATGTGTTTAGTGCGTGAGTGTTGAACTAGGTTTTTAGTGATATCAATAGCCGCCTTGTGATCTACATATATGGGCATGCCAAGAAATTGCAGTCCGAGGTCTCTCATCTGCTGTTGTATCCAGAGTATCTGGGCACAACAACTGGATGCTGAAACATATTCAGCTTCACACGTAGGGAGAGCGACCGCGGTCTGTTTCTTGCATTGCCACGTTACCAAACGGGTTCTGAAGAACTGGCAACCAGCCGTTGTAGATTTTGCATTAAGCTTGCAGCAATCAAAATCAGAATCTGAATAACCCGCGAGATTGTAGTCGGTCATGTCGAGGATACCACAAGTCGGTGCTTGGACATCCTTTTAAGTAGCGCATGATTCGTTTAATGGCTAACATGTGTGAATCTCTTGTATTAGACTGATAACGGGCGCACAGGTATGTTGGATACATGATATCAGGTCTTTAAGCTGTAAGATACATCAAGGATCTGATCATGCAGCGATATAATGTTTCATCGACTTTGACTCCATGAACGTCATGAACCTGAAGTCCTAAGAATAACTTCATCTCCCCCATAACACTCATTTCGAATTTTCTCTTCGTGGCTTCTTCAAAGTCTTCATATATCTTATTATTTGTCGATCCAAAGATGATATCGTCCACATAAATTTGTACGATAATCAGATGTCCATCCACTTCCTTGGTAAAGAGGATACTGTCTACAATGCCTCTTGAGAAACCGTTCCCCAGAAGATGCTTGCAGAGCGTCTCATACCAGACTATCGGGGCCTGGTGCAGTCCGTATAACGCTTTGTTCAACAGATAGACCTTATCCTTGTGTATCGGATCGACAAACCCCGGTAATTGGCCAACGTACACCTCCTCGTTTACCTTTCCATATAGGAATGCAGACTTCACATCCAATTGGTAGACCTTGAAACCTTTCCACGATGCAAAGGCCAAGAAAATGCAGAAAACTTCAAGACGTACGATAGGGGCATAGACTTCGTTGTAGTCTATCACTTCTTGCTGATGGAAGCCTTGGACCACGAGCTGAGCTTTGTTTCTAACCACACCTCTGTCATCTCTCTTGCACTTAAAGACCCAATGAGTATTAATCTTTTTATGATGATCCGGCAGGTCAACAAGCTTCCAGACACCAAGTTTCTGGAATTGAAGCAACTCTTCTTGCATTGCATCTACCCAGCTTTTTTCCTTCATGGTGTCTTTCCAGTTTCCTGGTTCAACCTGCGAAACAAAACAACTGTAAGAATGGTTTGTAGTGGAGCAACATTTGTATAAAAGAAACTTAGATCCTTATTGATCTGATTTCGAGTTTTCACTGCGGTTTGTAAGTTTCCCGTAATATTCTCCGACGGATATTAAGATAGTGTCCTTGGCATCACTTCGCTCGGAACATCTACTTGACTTTGCAGATTTGTGACAACTTCATCAGTAACCGGTTAAGAGGATGTAGCTTCATTTCTGACATTGGATTCATCTGCTTGAGGATTCAGAAAGCTTTAAATTTTCTCGGATCCATCATCGGAACTGGTTCCTCCATCGTCAAAACTAGGTTCACGATCAGAGTCGGTATCAATTGGTGGATGGGCAGATGATTCAGTAGTATTTAAGACTGGTACATTTAGTGATTCTTGCAGAGTATTACTCGAACCTACTTTAGAAGAGTTAGAGACAGGAAGTGATAGGGAAATCACCAACGGTCTTGAAACTTGCTCTTGATTGGAGATTTGATGCTGTTGAAAAAGCATAACAAGTTCTTCTTCTAAAGGTACTTCTGGTAGGTCAAATGAATTCCACAACCCGTCGTGATTGAATAACCATGGATCACCAGGTTTCTACGTAGGCGTTGTGTGGACTAGAATAACTGATGAAAAATCCTTCCAAGGATTTGGCTCCAAATTTACCGTCCGAGTCTAGAACAGTACACGACGATCCAAAAGGTTCCAAAAACGCTAGGTTCGGTTTTTGATGGTTTAGTAGCTCAAAGCATGTCTTGTTGTTTGGCTTGACTATCAAAACACGGTTAAGGGTGTAAAACGCCGACACGACTGCTTCGCTCCAGAAACTAATTGGAAGTTTTGAATCAGCGAGCATTGTTTTGGCAATCTCAGTCAATGTGCGATTCTTATGTTCAGCTACTCCATTTTGTTGAGTAGTATAGGGAGCACTGAATTCGTGAAGAATACCCTTATCGTTGCAGAAGTCGAGCATTCTCTTGGTCTTAAACTCAGTACCATTATCACTGCGGATTCTCTTGATATGCAAGTGAAATTGGTTTTCCAGCTTCCTAAAGAGAATCATAAGACTTTCAAACGTTTCATCTTTATTCTCCAGGAAGAAAACCCATGAGAATCTTGAATAATCATTTGTCACAACAAGGCAATATAGATCTCCAGAAATACTTTTCACGTTCACTGGCCCAAAGAGATCCATATGAAGCCTTTCTAGTGGAAGCTTGATAGAGTTAAGCAGCTTTCTCGGGTATGATTTCTTATGCTGCTTCCCCTTTTTGCAGCTCAGACAATCATCAGATAAGTGAAAATTCTTGAGATTGACACCCTTCACTAGGTTGTTATGCACCAAATAATTCGTCTTTCGCAGTGAATGTGCCCCATATTTCGATTACCATAAGATTGACTCTTTCTCGGTAGCTTTAGAAACAAAGCATTGAACCTTCTTTAACGTAGTGGATACTACTCATGTCTAAGACATAAAGATCATTTTCTCATGGAGCGCACATGAGGATCCACCCCTTAGGAATTTTGAATCCTTGTTTGAGAATTAAGCATTCATTGTCATTGAAGTGGGTTGCGAATTTCTTGTCACAGATTTGCGAGATGCTCAATAAGTTGTTCTGAAGCTCAGCAATGTAGTTCACCTTGTCGAAAGATACCACTCCGTTTGTGAGAATACCTTCACCCACTATTCTTCCTCCCTGTGTCCCAGCAAACCCTACATTTCCTCCCCGGATAGCTTTTACATCGTATAACAACGCAAGCATCCCGGTCATGTGTCGGGAAGCTCCACTCTCCATAATCAACTTTGACATGATTGACCTCGGGAGCCCCTGCACACATATGGAAGAAACTATTTAAACAGAGAAACTCAAGCCTGCTTGGTCCTTGGGTGGGTTTGGAATATCAAACTTTGGAACTTTGATCTTGACATTTTGTTTGATTTCCGTTTTAGGTGGAACAGGTGTATTCATTTCTACTGAAGATGGTTTGACTTTTGCTACCCAAGTTTATGTTTTCAGAATTGCCCAATTGGAATAGAATTTTGAATCCTTTTGACGGTTCTTAGTAGAAGTTTCACCAACCTTAAATTCTGAATTAAATTGAATTGTTGATGTCACATTTTTATTGGATTGATTATTTCTTTTAAGAATTTGTTTTGGTACAGACTTGGGTGCTTTTTGCTTCACATCTTTTGTAGATCTGCTTGAGGTGGAAACACGTTTTGGATTTCCTTGAGAACATGGTCATGCAATATGCCGGACATTGTTACATTTGTAGCAAGTCCTGCTATCATTTCTAACAGTGGAATCCAACTCCTGTTTTCTACTCTCCTTTTCCTTCTTAAATTTATCATTGGATTGTTTACCAATGCTCTCTTTTTCTTTTTCAGTTTTTATTCCATAGAAAAAATCAATTTTCTTTGCAAAGTTTAACTTTTGAAACTTGTTGTTCTTTCTTTGCTTTTGAAAACCCAAACCTACTCTCCTGTTTTCAGGATAGTCCATATCCTTCTAATGGTGGTTTTTGTAGACACATTTTGATTTAGAATAAAATGATGCATCTCGTTTTTCTAAATCAGAATGACTGACTTCAACTAGCTTGAACAACTTTTCAACTCGATCAAGATTAACATTCTGAATTGGGAAATCCTCATCGGAATATAGTTTATCAAATCTGTTCATTTTGTACATGACTACATTTGGTTCATTGTTTAAACTATTTTCTGATGATACATCCGGTTCATATTTTTCATACTCATATTCTAAAACATTTTCGACCACAGTTTTTACCACTTCAGATTCACAGTCACTTTCTGTTTTGGTGTACGTTACATCAATGTTCGCAGGCATCTTGTTTTTCTTTACAGTTTTCAATTTAAATCGAGTGCCTTTTCAACTCTTTGTATCTCGTTTCTTTTTCAACACACTCAATGCATGGCTCTTTGCACTTCATGCAAGGTGTTTCTTTTACTGACTCATTACCTGACACATTTACCGATTTGAATCTAGCTTCCTGAGCTTCCTCAGTAACTACCTCATTCACGTTAGCCATTAGAGCTTTGTCGGCTATGTCAGTCAGATTCTCCAAAGTCAACTCCTTGGTCACATCAATCATCTCCTCTATTTCAGACTTTTTTCTTTTTCACAAGGTGGTTGATAGCTTGAGTCGAAATAATCTACAAAAGTTTTAAGAATCTCAGATGGCAAAAGATGTTTAAATGCACTATTTAACAGCTCTTCTTCCTCTGACGACGTGTTGTAGTATTCTTTGGTGCTTCATCAAAAGATGCCTCAGCAAATTCTTCTACTGCCTGTTCTGGTTCTTCAAATATCCTAGCTACCAGTGCGAGACTTTCATTCTTTGTAATGTATTTGTTCCAGTTGAACCCTTCATCTTCTTGGGTAATAACCAAAGCCTTATCCTTTGAATTTGATGGACCATCTTCGATCTGCACTAACCTTGTCTACGGTTGGGGTCGATGTTATATAGCTCTTTTGTAGTAGTCATCTGCAAATGGATTCTGGTTTCCTTTGACTTCCCTGTTTTGGCACTCTCTCTTGAAATGTCCCTTTTCTCTGCACTTGAAGCATGTAACTTTAGCCTTGGCAAAACCGAGTTTTTCATCAAGACCTCCCAGACTGTCTCTTCCTGTGATTTCCATAAAGCGATGAGCTCTACGGACTATGGATGCCATGCACCACTTAATATCAATCAATTCCAACTCAACTGGTTCAATCTGATCATAATCTTCTTTGGTCATTTCAGGATTCCCAATCCTTCTGGCTACTAGACTTTCGTATGATTCGAGAACTGATGCAAGCAAGGCCATGTGTTGTTTGGCGGTGTGTTCATTGAAATCTTGTGCGTTTTCAAGATTCACAACAATGTTGCTTGAAGTATTCACTAGTTTGAACTAGCTGGATTGTTTTGACCAATCTGAGGATTACTTGAGCTTTGTGAAGATTGAGGAGCTTGAGGAGAAATAGGGTAGCATGATGAAAATGACTGAAACCCACTGGATTGGTTTGAGGGTGGACTTGTAGCATTGTTGGCACTGAAGGTGGTTTGAACCTTGGGACTTTGTATATTACTAGCAGAACTACTTTTGTAGTATAGGTTCACATCTTGTTGCATGTGAGCACCTTTGTTCTTTGCCATTTTCTTCATTTCTAGCTCATGACCTTCTAATCTTTCAATAAATCTTGGCAATGTGAAGTTACTATATTCCGTGCCGTTATTCTGAATAGTTAGATAGGTCATCCACTCTCCTTCTGGTAAAGAATCAGCCAGTTTATCAACCAGTTCTTCATTGGTTTTAAAGATCTCCATTCTTTTCATCTGAACCACCAAATGACAATATCGTTCGATCAACTACTTTGTTGTCTCACCTTTCATCAGATTGAAAATATCGAACTCCTTGCTTAGCAACGCTTTTCTTCCTTTTCGAAGTTGAGAACTTCCTTGAAACTTCAGTCTTAAAGCATTCTACAGAGACTGAGCGTCATCATCGTGTTGAAGAAGTGCCATGATATCTTCTTTTACTGCCTATTGAAGTATGTTCATCATCTTCTTTTCGTTGATAAACTTTTCTCTCTCTATATCCGTTAACTGAGCCAGCATCTTCTCAAAACCATTCTCACCAGTAGGTGCTGTGTACTTCGACTTGATGGCAAACCAACATGTGAAATGATTAGCTTGTACCCAGTTTATGAATCTCTCACTCTTAACTATCATAATCTTCTAAGTTCATGAGCTTTGGAGGTTTCGTCATGGTTCCCATTTCGTTTTCTAGATTCATGTTCTGTGCTGCGGTAGTTGTAATAGTTGAAGCAGCAAACGCGTTGAAAAGTTCTTCTTCCATTAAATCTGACATTTTTAGAAACACGAACTTTTGACAATACTGATTAGATTTAAATTGACAAAAAACACGAAAGTTGAGAAAAATCCACAAAATGTCCTTCGTGTGAGTGAATCAATACTCGTGCGCGTCAGGATAATTGTGCGAGAGAGAGAGTTACTTCGTACGAATGACTCTTTGTGTGAAACACTTGCTTGTACGAATGACTAGTTTGGAATTTGAAAATTTTGAGAAAACTTGTTTTCTTGTTCGTATGAGTGGCTAAATCATACGGATGGCCGTTCGTACGAGCTGTCCTTTTGCTCGTACGAGTAGCTCAAGTCAACAAACACATGTTTTCTGCAATTCTCGTCATGATTATGATCGATTTTAGATCTAAAAGTTTCAGGGATTTGTTAATGTTGATTTTTAACATGTTATACTAAAATCCTAGTCCAATTCGTCCATGAAATCCTCTAGATCTGAAGTATGTATGAAAAAGAGTAGATATAAAAAATCTTTAATGGTTGAATCTTGATTTGTAATTGCTGAAACTTGATGTTTGTCCTCAAATCAGGCCTCAAGGCTCTAACACCACTTGTGAGAGGGGATCTCCTCTCCTATATGAGGACCAGTCCGATTCGACTCAGCAAACAGAGGCGGAATTCATTGCTAGCTAGTTGGACAAACAAACAATCAAGTATGCTGCTTAAACGCCTTTACTTCGTATATTAATAAACATGAAATTTACAGACGAGTAAACAAATGGACAGGGCTTCGCCGTAGTCACACACCAACAGATATCCAACACAACACTCAAGCTCCACTATTTATAGGCCAACATGGCTCACACAAGGAGTGAGGTTGTTTGGCTCGTGCGAGTGATGCCTTGTATGAGTGATAAGATGTCACTCGTACGAGCCACAATATTCACTCGTACGAGTCATACATAATACATAAAGTATGATATATTCTAAGCTCTATATACACAACTGACATATCCTAGACGTAGGCGATAGATATTATGCACCAACAATCTTCTTTTTCAATCTTCAATCGCTTCATCTCCGTAACAAGAGGATAATATATCCCAACAAACTGCTTTAAAGATTCTCCTTTCAAGGCTGTGAATTGCCAAATTCTTTCTTTAGCAAAGCTTTCTTGCTTTTCTACATTGACATACTCTCTTGATATTTAACTTTCAGTACAATCCAGATGGATTGTGAATTTCCCTGATGTTGGAGTAATGTGAATATATCTTCTTTTATAGCTTGCTGAAGAAGTTTCAACATCTCTTTCTCTCTTATGAACTTCTCTTTCTTAGCTTGAGTGATTTGGGTCATGCTTTTCTTTTTACCATTCTCTCTAACGGGAGTGGTATCTTCTTCTATCGAATACCAGCAATCCAAATAGTTGGCATATACCCGATTCTCAAATCTTTCCTATCATCCTTTATAATCATCCATACTCATGAGTTTTGGTGGCTTGGTCATTGTTCCCATTTCATTGTCTAAATTCAGGTTTTGTACCACCGTCTTGGGGGTTGTGGCAAACACATTATAAAATTTGTTTTCCATGGTAACAACAGTTTGGTACAACTGTAAGGATTTTGGTGCGAAAGAATAGCTCGTACGGATGTAATAAGAAATTAATTTAAAAGAACTTATTGGTGTGGATGTAGTCGTTCGTGCATACCTAACACAAAAAATAAACAAAAATTGTTTACGTTCGTGTGAAGGTAACCTTTTCAAACTAACGAGCTTTACTTCCGTGCGGACGTAACTCCTTCGTACGAAAGTGAAAGTTCAAGTTTTCTCGTTTTTGACATTTTGAACATGATTCTGATTGAATTTTAGTCTGAATTTTCACAGGCTTTGTTAAGCATGTGTTTTTATAATCCTCGAAAAAACCAGTTCATTTTGATGGTTAAATTTGTGAGAAATGCAGAAAATGAATAGAAAAGAAGTCTTCAATGTCTAGATCTTGTGAATTGTCTTAGATATTAGCCTCCAAGCTCTTATACAACTTGTGAGGAGCGTTTTCCAAATACGTATAGCTTAGGTAATATCTGTAACCTAGTCCAAATTGTGCAGAATCCAAGTTAGGCGACAATACAATATTACTTAATTTTTTTGTGTTTTCATTAATTTGTCAACGTTTACAATCCTGAAAACAAACTGATAGAGCTTCACCGTCTGATCAGCAATATCTATCTAACACTATGTCCACACGGCTATTTATACACATGGAAATCACCTTTGTGCAGACTAGTACTTCCGTACGGACGTACCACATCCGTGCGGACTAACTTACCTTCGCATGGATGTGTACTTCCGTATGAAAGTAACTTTACAACTTTGACAAACATAATCTAACATATTTCCTATTATAGACTAGACACGACTAGATGACGTAGGTAGCAGACATAGTGTATCAATACGTTCCTATTTATTAATTGTAAGATTTCAGGTCTCTAGATGAAAAGAAGCTTAAAACGAGCAAAAACAAGAAAACGATAGGCATGGCCTTGCTAGGGGTGGGCATGGGCATGCATGGCACCCTCTAGCACAAAGTCAATAAGTCAACCGAAGAATGGTCAATAAAACTCCACGATATGCGAAGACAAGGCTGTCCACACCTTAGCACGCCCGTGCATCAATGAGAAAAATAATGGAAGCTTCGAGATCCGACAAGAATGACACAGGTTGAAGCCTTGTCTAGACAATTGTCTATGCACAGTCGTGCCTATGACAGAATTTGCAATAGGAAGGAAGGAGAAAGCGCAAGAAGGTTAACCATCTATCAGGAAAAAAGACCGTGCCCAGCTATGCACGGTCGTGCACCCCTTCACTCCCCTTCGGCCTACAAATAGAGGCCTTTGGCTGCCCACTTTTCTCATCCCATTCCTCTCCCACTTTTCACACATACTCTCTAGTTTTGAGAGGTCACTAAGAGTTTGGATCACTACAAGAAAACACTTCTAATAGCTTAGTTTGAGAGAGAAAGAAGAGAGAGAGAGAGACAGAGAGACAGAGAGAAATTCTTTAAACCTAAATTGATATCTGATTTATCCATGTATGTTTATACAGGACTTTATCTTTCCTTTTGTTGACTAGGAATCTAAGGCAATAGAAGCTTTATGTGTTTATAGGATCACTACGATGAACGGTTACTTGATTAAGTTAACTCTTTATAAAACTAAAATACTTATCTTACATTTGAAACTTTATGAAAACTGTTAATATACATAATATGTTTATGTGAGCACATTAGGGCTAGCAATGCATATATGCCGATACCAATGTATACAATAAATGCTCACGAGATGGAATCTTATGTTTATATTGAACGAAATGTAACATATATTAAATGGGCATGAATTGCTGCAACGTAAAACTCAGATATGGCATGCATACTAATACTTACCGGAGAATAAATTTTAAGATGATACCAATCTTTACTAGTTACATGTCTGGTACTTTGTATTCTCTTATTTAAAACACTTCTAGTAATTATATTACTCGTGAAAGCTGCCGTATTTTATAACCATGTCCCAAAGCTAATCGTTATACACAAGCATTGGATAATGTAAAAGCAGTTATATTGTCATAAATTATACGGTTTAAAAGTTGGAAGTTTTTTTTAACTTTTCGAAAAAGGATAAATAAAAATCAACTTTTGGGATTGCTATATATTAGTTTATTAAGTTTGTAGGTGTGTGTATATATATAGAAACGGGATCGGGAGAAAACGATTGGAAATGTGAAAACGATGAGAACGAATATTGGTCGAACACGTGGCCGGGGGGTGCTAAATGATATGCGGGGCACGATTGTCATTGTCCAAGCACGCTTAATAGATGGCGTTATAATTCATTTTCAAACAAACGTCCATCAGATATCGCGTGTTGTTATTTATTCTTGTTTCAATGGCGTTTTAATATCAATTTTTTTTCAAAGCAATATTTATGAAAAATGTCGTCATGTCCTTCAACCTATAATCAATATTCGGTATTCTCATTATTTAGAACTTATCAATGGCATTTTACACATTGTTTCTTATCGGATTAGTTGTTAATTGTAAAAATCAGTTCTTACTATTTGTTAATTATTAAAGTTATGGCGTTTCATTAACATGTTTTAGGAAAACTGTAAATCATTTATTGTTATTGTTTATTATTTATTATTTAACAAATGGCTTTAACATTATGGCCTTTAATTAGTTCCTACTATTTGTTAATTACTTCAATTATGGCATTTTCATTAAAATGTTTTAGGGTTACAGTAAATCTGTTATTCTTATTCTTTATCATTCACCCAATGGTTTGTTCATTATGGCGTTTTAATAAGAAAAAAGTAGATGCAATTGTCTAAACCAAACACATTGTCAACATGAAAAATTACAAAACAAAAGCAATTCATGGCATTTAAGATAATCTACATAGTCCTCCATCCTTTTATTATTCAACCAATGGCTTTATAATTATGGCGTTTTATTAGTTGCTGTAGTTTGTTAATTATTTGAATTATGGTGTTTTCTTTAAAATGTTTTAGGGTTACAGTAAATTTGTTATTCTTATTATTTATCATTAAACAATGGTTTGTTCATTATGACGTTTTAATTAAAAACAAGTAGATGCAATAGTCTAAACCAAACACATTAGTTAACATGAAAATTACAAAAAGAAAGCAACTCATGGTGTTTAAGTTAATCTACAAAGTCCTCCATCATTTGTTCTATTCTCCTAAATCCTGTTTCATACAATTCCCTAATTTTTGCTGCCCCTAATTGCAAGAATTTATTTAAAGATTTGACCACCTTTTTTTCTATATTCTTTGTTGTAAGTCATTTGTGTAACATTCGTTGTAAAATGGGTTCTAAAAACCACTCATTTAATTATTCAAATATATTATATGAAGTTTCGTTACGTATTTATGTTACACGTTTAAATTCGATATATTAATTTCATTAATTAATAAATAAAACAAAAGGTTTAAAATAATAAAGATAATAAATAAAGAAAATAATAATAATATTAATAAATAAACAAAAAATAATAAAAATAAATTGTGAACGGGGATCGAGCTCCCGAAATGAGCAATCGACCTGATCTTGCTCAATAGTAGAGGCGGAATTCATTGCTAGAGAGGTAGACAAGACAAACAAGATAGTACTTACTGTTTAACTGCTTCTGATGTATTAACGACGTTCAAATACAGACGCAAGTAAACAAACTGGCAGAGCTTCGCCATAACAATTGAAAAATCACTAACTAGCTCTAACACAACACTTCCCTATTTATAGGTCGACATGACTCGTACCAAAGTGCGTGCAAAACAAACATCTATATTTCCTACGAATCTGTATTTCGTACGAGTGACTCACTCGTATGAAATGTATTCTGTTTCGTACGAAACATATGGTTAAAACATATAAAACTTACATTTTCTCATTTAAACATTAACGTGTAAACTTTATAAACATTACAGACATATCCTAGACGTAGGCAATAGACATTATGCACCAACAAACTCCCCCTTGGATGTTGCCGCAGTCTGGATAACCTTCAAAATCTTCAAACAGATTTGACTTTAACGCCCAAAGACTCTCTTTATAGGCTTTCGACGCTCCTTAAAAGCAATTGGCGTTTGATCAGTTAGAGGACATCGTTTCAAAAACTGTAAGCTCCTTAAAGATGCTATTCTTGTACGTTCAGCAATCCGAGCTTCTTTTTCTTCCGTTTTCTTTGACTCCTTCTTCTCAAGCTTTCTCCAAGTTGTTTTCCAATCTGATCTAGAATGAATGTCATTTGCGAAGCACACATTAACGATCTTTTGAAATTGAAGCGCCTGTTCTTGATCCTTTTCTTTGAAACTTATCTTACTATAGAATAAACATTCTACATCTTTCTTCGAACAGTTTACTAGCCACATAGGGTCTAGTACTCGAATGCCTCGCCATAGACCATATATTCTTTTGTGCGCTATGACGGCTTCGGTTAATTCCTTTGTAATTTTCCACGAATCTTTTTCTGGGTGCACACATATAACAGCCTCTCCTGTATTCGAATCATAATGCCACCACTTGAAGATCGTATAAAAAGCTTGCTCCATTTTGATAAAAGGCATGTTCTTCATCACCCGTGGTTTCTTCACAATCAAAGTAATATCTTTCTCTTCGTTACTGGATCTCTTTTAACAATGCGACGAGGATAATGAGGTTTCCAATGTACAAAACCATGCGTAGCTTCAAACTTGATCAATCAACACAGCTTTTGGTCATGGAACTTCATCTTTAGATTTATCATCTTGGTTTGAACAAGCTCCTTAATATCCCAATAAGGCAGTGTTTTGATGTCGCTTAAATATCAAAAGTATTGGATCCCAAATTCCCTTTTAATCGCATACACATTTAGCTCTTCAATCCAACCCCAACTCAGAATGTCCCCTAAAGAAATATCAGCATCTTTGGTGAAAAATGCTAAGGGTCTCTTAAACTTACACTCAGCTGAACTCTCCCGAAACCATTTCTTCTTTTGTTCAACTATTTCAGCGTTAGACATTTTCTCAGGAATTGTTCCTTCTTTTGCAGCTTCAGATACTTTCCTTTGCAACATCTCAGATCTTTCTGCTGTAAATAGATCGATAAACGTTGGGAAATCTTCTGTACCCTGAATGGCATCATTAGCATCTTCATAAGAATCACTTTCCACGACAACGTTAGCATATATGTTTGCATCTTCTAGGTCTTCGAAAACATAAGCATTTGGTTCAAAAACATCTATCTCATTCAGTTCATCTTCAAAATCAAAATCGAACTTCTCTTCACTAATACCGAGCATTGCTGCTATTTCTTCTTTCGAATAACTATGAACAAACTCCCCTTCTTCAACATCATGCTCAAGATATAATACAAATGGCTTTGGCACGACAGGAACAGAAGATGTAACATTTTCTGTGAAAATTCCTACCTGCTGAGCATCTACTTACTCATCAGCTGTGTTCATCCTTTCCTCTTCAGTAGTTTAGTTTGCGGAATCATCAAAGTACTCAGAAAGATCAACTAATTCATCATCATTATCATCCTCTGAACTACTGGAATCCTTAATATCAATATCAACATCTTCAGTATCTTCTACTTCTGCTTCCTTTTCTATTTCTTTAGCCGTTTCTTTACTTTCTTTTTCCATCTTTTTCTTCATCAACCAATCTCGATGTCGTTGAGAAATATCAAGTGAAGCTATATCCACATCAGTTGGCTTTCCTATCAGGATAAAATTCTTTGGTTCTTCATACACCACAATATCCCAACATTGTACTGGCTCAGATTCAGCTTATGTCACAGCTTTATCAATCACGGATTCTTCCACTATCTTACCCTTTCCTTCCCCTTGGCCTCAGATTGCTTTTTAGACAACCGTTCTCTTTCCGCAACTCTTTCCCTCGCTTCTGCACGTTCTATTTCATCAATTGCCGTAGAAATATTCAACCCCAACTTCTTTTCCAAAATCTTTTCAAACACAACCATTCTTTGATTGTTCCTTAAACGTTCTTCTTCGTATTCAGCCATTCTTAAACGCAATCTTTCGTTTTCAGAAACAATACTTACTATCATCACTTCTAACTGTTGTTTTTCAACAATTAATCCCCTAATCCTTTCAAGCATTTCAAACTTTTCAGCTGTTAACATGTTTATCTACTCTTACAACTCAACTATACGTACCACATTCATTGTCACCTGTTTCTGCAAGTCGTCAACTCTTGGATCATCAAAACGAAATTCATCTCCTCCTAGTAAATCATCTAAACCAATCTCGTAAAAAACCGCTTGTGAATCAAACGGCTGCTGTGTAGGACGAGATTCTTGAGCATGAGATGGTTGTGATTGTTGAGCAGACTGTTGTGGTGGTGGTTGCTGAACTGGTTCTGGATCAGGAATTGATTGTTGAACTGGCTCTGGTTCAGGTTGTTGCAGTGCTGGTTGTTGTTGATCTGGTTCTGGCTCAGGAACTGATGGTTGTTGAAGAGGAATCTCTGGTTCAAATTGTTGCTGGACTGGTTCTGGCTGCTCATGATGTGGTGGAGACGGAATATTCTGTGATGGTTCCTCCACATTTTCTTCAACACTAGGTTCAGCACCAGCTTCTGTTAGAATAACATTTGGAGATATTCGAGCTGCAGAACGCTTCATTCTTCTTTGCTTTTTCTTGATCATAGTTCGAAAAGCAGATTCAGTATCAGATTCAGACGGAACATAAGTTGTGTCATCCTCGCCTGTTGCTTTTCTCTTGCGTTCCTCAGCTTTGCGTTTCAGTTCAGCTTGACGTTTTTTCACTAATTTTTCAGCTCTTTTCTTTTCTCCCGGTCTTCTATCTTTTGAATCGGTACTAGATGATAGTACTTCTTCAGCTACTTTGTCAGCTCCAAAAGCCTGACGTTCTATCTCTTTAGCCATCTGCTCAACCATTTCCTCAACTTCAGGTTCATCTCTTAACCCTGAACTTTCAGCAGCAGATGTAGTTTTTCTCTTTTTCCCTTTATATGTAGCTTTCCCACCTTTTTCTCCGTCCTTTACAAACCATGGACTTCTTTTTGCAACAAACAGCGATAATGCTTTCACCTCCTCTTCCTCGTCACCACTATCATCCTTGCTCCACTTTCCTGATGCAGGTGAAATGTAATCTTTATCAAGAATAGCACCAAACATTGGTTTAGCTATAGGAGCAGACTTTAGATGGACATTCATCTTTCGTAACGTCGGAACATCCATATGTTCAAGCCTGAGAACGTCGTCTGGAGATTTCTTCAAATCAGGATGCAAAAAGTCTAACATCGTCTGTATGAATTTTGGATACTTCAAAAACCTTTCCTTCTGAATATTCTGAATCATCTGAGTAAATATAACCTTTGAAAAGTTATATGGAAGATTCAACACTAGGGCAGTAATCATACACATCTGATAATCCACAAGTCATCGAAACCACCTTTCCTATGACCCAAACCGTGAGCAATAACATGTGCAAGATATCTGAAAGGCGTACTCAGATTTCCTTTCTTGTACGGTGCAGCATTCACAAATCCTGTATACCCCATCCTATAAAAACATCCTTTAAACCCATATATTCAGTGAAACCTGTCGAATCGTCTTTGTTATCCTTAAACTCCAAAACCTTCCTAATTAACTGTTCAGTAATCTTTACTGGAATATCGACATCGTCAATCTTTACTGCTGAAATAATGGCGTTATCATCAATACTATACTCAGCGGCATTCTAGAAATATTCCATATGTGAAAGATATGACGTATGTCTATCAGTTAAAGCTTTAGTCACTCTAATCCGTGTGAGAAAATCCAAGATATCTCGATACGCTGCTATCTCTGGAATTGAAGCATCTGTGATACAACATATATTGTGCACTGGAGAAAACGCAGATTTCTTGGCCTGTACACAAAAATAACAACCAACCGTTAGAAAATTTTAAACTTTCAAAAATTTCTTCACTGTTTATACAAAACCTCTGTTTCGTACGAAACATATATTTAACAAAAAATTAAACATTTTGAACTATCTTTTATTCATGCTGACCAAAATCTTCGTACGAAATACTGTACACTTTAAAAAGTTTGTTTTCAAATTTTATTTCACACGAACCATTTTTTAGTACGAATTATACATTCAAATGATTTTTGACAACTTTTAACACTTATCCGTATGAAATTCTGTTTCGTACAAAATAGCCTTCAATTATTTAACCAAAATTTTCATGCGAGTCAACTTCCTTTGTACAAAAAACCATGGTCGTCTAATCGAACCTAAAACTTGTTGATTTTAACAAATTAATAATCGATTTTCAGGTTATTAGAGCCGATTTTAACGATTTTGTGATCAAATTTAAGTTTTACCAGTCCAATTTCCCTAGATCTAAGTTTTAGTCCGAATCGTAAAAATTTTGGCATTATAATAGTATGATTTTGATGAAATTACCTTGCCCATTGAAAGAGGTGTGCCAATCAACCTCAACAATGTGAATTACAAGCACAAATACCAAGATATGAAGTTTTTAGAGCCGAATCACACAAAAATACTCTGAGTCGCTCAACAGTGCAAAGAGAATAGAAACCTCATTATGTGCGAAACACCGAGTATTTATACTCAACTTAGTTCGTACGAAACATCCTGAATCGCACAAAAACTTTAACTCTTGTTTCGTACTAAAATGATTATCTCCGCATGAATTTCCGTTTTATGCGAATCAAAACAAAAAACTTTGAATTTTTTCAATTTTATTTTTGTGTTTTTCATTTTTATTAGTAATTTTATCTGTTTCAAAAATCCACTTGACTAACCAAGTCAAAGTTAATGACCCTGGCTATTCAATTTGCCTTCCGAGTCCAAGTTAATGACCTTGGTTGACCATGTTTGACCAAACAGATTTATTTTAACATCTAAAGTTTCAAATTAATTAACTTTCTTGACATTCTAGTAAACTTTTTGCAAGAACTAGCTCCCAACTCATGATTTCAAGCTTTCCTCAGCAAGATGTTGCTATGAATCCAACCGTCAGTGTTTTTATCATCGGTAAACAAAAATAAGACTATCAAGCTAAGAAAACTGAAAATCTTTTTGGTTTTGAGATATTTTTCAAAGAATAATAACATTTTGGTGAATTTTGCGTTTTTAGAGGATCATTTCAAGCATATATATAAGTCATCGGTACCGTTGATCTAGAAACACCCTTTAAGCTTTTAAACAGATTTACCTAGATTGCCAATGTATTTGTCCATTTAAACCTCTTCTTGTTTCTCAACTTTTTCAAGATATGTTAAGGTATTATTAGAAACATGAAATAACTGTGTTTCGCATCTCAGAATATACTCCCGTATCGAGATTCCCAGAATGTCATTTTACAGATGAATATATCGAATTGATATCCGTAAATAGGGTGAATGCGAGACCTTGAGAGCTCAGGTTAGTTCTACCGTACAGACAAAGAGATGAAGGCTCGTCTTTAGGTAGTGTTCCATAAAGGAATCTTTTATACTGCAAATGTCATAATCGCTTAAGACATAACTATTTTGAATGCCGCTTTTAGGGAAACAATGCGAAAGTATTATATGAGTTCTAGGCCATTGCTTACGCAAAATCAGAAGAACTCAAATAATACCCATGATATCAACCAAATATAAAGATCTAGTATCGCAGAATCTGGCATTCTCTCAAACTTTCGGAGTATTAAGTCCATATATCCGAGAGATGTTAACCCACAAGTTAATCAGTTTTGTTTTTTTAAGTTTATATCTTGAATACAATTTACTGAATGAGTGAAGTCTATTGGCATATCCATAGTAAGACTTGCTTAATTACTTTTTAAAAACAATACAATTCTTTAGCATACTGTGACAATCATTTTTTATTTACTATGATCACTCTTTTTATACAAAACTCTTTTTGTCTTTTTTAATGTTTTTGAATTTTACTTAAACATTCTCCCCCTAAAACCAGAAACATATTTTTGGATTTTTTAAAGAAATTATAAGAAAGAATGTACTAGAAAACGTTTAACCGATGACAAATTCACATTAAGTCGTCATCATCCTCAAACTCAACCTCAAACACATCCCATGAGATCATATTTTTTAAACCATTTAGCTTTAACAAATTTTTAAACTTTGTTTTATCAAAAGCTTTGGTATAAAAATCGGCTTTTTGGTCATCAGTGTGGATTTTCTCAATTCGCACCAACTTTTTCTCGTAACAATCACGGATAAAGTGGTGTCGAATCTCGATATGTTTAGTACGTGAGTGTTAGCATGAGTTTTTAGTGATATCGATCGTGGCCTGGTTATCTACATATATAGGCGTATCAAGAAATTGCAAACCGAAATCTCTCATCTGTTGCTGTACTTAGAGAATCTGAGCACAACTGGATGTCGACACGTATTCAGCCTCACAAGTAGAGAGAGCGACTGCTGTTTGTTTCTTGCATTGCCACGTTACCAAACGAGTTCCGAAGAACTGGCAGCCGGCCGTTGTAGACTTTGTATTCAGTTTGCAAGATTAAAATCATCATGTCTATGGTACCACAAGCCGGTGCTTGGAAAACCCTTCAAATATCTCATTATGCGTTTGACGATAAGCAGGTGTGACTCTCTCGGGGCTTGATGAAGACCATATAATGCTTTATTCAAGAGGTAGACTTTATCTTTGTGTACTGGATCAACAAACCCTGGTGGTTGGCCGACGTACACCTCCCCTTTCACTTTTTCTTAAAGGAAAGCAGATTTAGCATCCAATTGGTACACCTTGAACCCTTTCCACGAGGCAAAAGCTAAGAATATGGGAATTGCTTCAAGACGAGCAACTAGGGTGTAGACTTCAGTATGATCTATCCCTTCTTGCTGGTGAAAACCTTGAACCACAAGTCGAGCTTGTTGCACACCACGATTCCTAGATCCTCTTTTACACTTGAAGACCCATCTTGTGTTAATCTTTTTGTGATTATCTGGTAGGTCAACAAGTGTCCAGACTCCAAGTTTCTGGAATTGGAGTAACTCTTCTTGCATTGCATCCACCCAACTTTCTTCTTTTAACGCGTCTTTCCAGCTTCCCGATTCAACCTAATAAACGAAACAACTATGAGAAAATCGGACTTGAAGTGGAGCAATACTAGTATAGAAACAGCTTAGATCTTTATTGATCTGATTACGAGTTTGCACTTTAGATTATAAGTTGCCTATGATGTTCTCTGACGGATGATATGAAAGTGTCCTTGGTATCACTTCGGTTGGAATATCTACTTGTGGTTGCAAATTTGTCAGAATTTCATCGACAACCGGTACAGATGAAGAAGCTTTATTCCTAGCATTAGACTGATCAGCCTGTTGTTTTAAAAAGCTTTCAATCTGTTCAGATCCTTCATCAGAACGGGATCCTCCATCGTCGAAAGTTGGTTCCCATCAGAGTCAGCATCTACATTTGGCTGGACAAATGATTCAGCAGCATTGACCTTTGGAGCAGGAACTGGATTTTGAATGGAAGAGCTTTGACCAATATCAGACGTTTTAACAGGTAATGATGTAGAAATCACCAAAGGTCGAGGAACTTGTTCTTGGTTAGATAACTGATGTTGTTGAAATAACATAACAAGTTCTTCTTCAGTTGGTACATCTGGTAGATCAAACAAATCCCACAATCCATCGTAATTAAACAGCCACGGATTCCCAGGCTTCTGCGTAGGCGTTGTATATCTTTAACAATCTACGTGCTGCGCTAGAACTACCTGGTTTAGACTCGGCAAGAAAACACGTTTTTGAGGAGTAGCATAACTAACAAAGAAACCCTCCAAAGATTTGGCTCCAAATTTACCCGCCGGGTCCAAGACGGTACATGGTGATCCAAAAGGTTCCAAAAATGCTAACTGTCAACACACGATTTAAGGTATAGCAGTTTCTACTGCTTCACTCCAAAAACTGATCGGTAATTTCGAATCAGCTAACATTGTTCTAGCAGTTTCTATCAACATGCGATTCTTTCGTTTAGCTACTCCATTTTGTAGTGGAGTATAGGGGGCGCTGAATTCATGAAGAATCCCCTTTTCATTGCAGAACTCTTGCATCTTCTTGTTCTTGAACTCTGTTCCATTATCACTGCGAATTCTCTTAATGGGCAAATGATATAAATTCTCGAGTTTTCTGAAGAGGATCATAAGAGTTTCAAAAGTTTCTTCCTTACTCTCCAGAAAGAATACCCATGAAAATCGAGAATAATCATCTGTAACGACAAGACAATATAAATCTCTAGAAATGCTTTTGATATTGACTGGTCCAAAAAGATCCATGTGTAGTCTTTCTAGTGGTAGCTTTATCGAATTCAACAGCTTTCTCGGGTGTGATTTCTTATGCTGCTTCCCCTTTTTGCACCTAAGACAATCATCTGATAGATGAAAACTTTTCAAATTTACACCCTCCACTAAGTCGTTATGCACAAGAAAATTCATCTTTCGAAGATGAATGTGCCCCATTTGTCTATGCCATAAAATTGACTCTTTCTCGGTAGCTTTGGAAACAAAGCATTGAACTTTCTTTGACGTGGTAGAAGCGATGCTCATGTCAAGAACATATAAATCATTTTCTCTTGGAGCTCGCATCAAAATCCATTCTTCTGGAATCTTGAAACCGGGTTTTAGAATTAGACATTCTTTATCATTGGAATGTGTCGTGAACTTCTTGTCACAAATTTTCGAGATACTAAGCAGATTGTTCTCAAGTTCGGCGATATAGTTCACTTTATCAAACGATACAACTCCGTTCGAGAGAATCCCTTCTCCGACAATTCTACCTCCCTGCGTTCCAGCAAATCCTACATATCCTCCTCGAATAGCTCTAACATCATTGAGCAGCGCAAGCATTCCTGTCATGTGAGTAGACCCTCCACTATCCATGATCCATTTTGACAATATCGAACGTTGGAGCCCCTGCACACATGATTAAAAAAGAATTATTTAAACAAAGAGACCCAAACCTGTTTGGTCTTGGGTGGGTTTGGAAAATCGAACTTTGGACCCATTTTCTTCTTTTCAATCTTTTTAAGCTCAATTTTGTTTGGAACAGAAGGTTTGGGTTCAACCTTGGATGCTTTGGTTTTAACAATTTTAACAACCCATTTATGTGTTTGTGGTTTAGCCCTTTTAACATAAGATTTTGAATCTTCTTGTTGAATTTTGTGTGATGTTTCACCAATTTCAAATTTAGATTGAGATTGAATATTTGGTTTAACATTTTGATGAGATTCAATATTTCTTTTGGCATAAACATGGGTGCTTTTTGTTTTTCATCCTTGGTGAACTTTTTCGGAGAAAAAACTGGTTTTGAACTTTCTTGTGAACAATATCGTGCGATATGTCCAACTTTCTTGCATTTAAAGCATGTCCTGCTGTCCTTATGAACAGAGGTATCCAAAACCTGTTTCTGTTTTTGTTTCTCTTTTTCTTTAAGAAAATCATCATTTGATTGAGTTCCAATGACCTCCTTTTCTTTCTCGGTTGTTGTCCCAAACACAAAATTAATTTTCTTTGTAAAATTCAATTTTTGGGACCTGTTGGTTTTATGTTGCTTCTGGAAACCCAATCCTGCTCGTTTGTTTTCCGAATAATCTCCATTTTTTCGACAGTAGGGTTGGTTGTTAGTTTTTGATTTAGTATAGAAAGATGCAACATGTTTATCTAAATCATCATGACTTATCTCCATCAGCTTGAACATTTTATCTACACAATCCCTTTTCACATTCTTGATTGGAAAATCCTCATTCGAAAATAGTTTATCAGACCCTTTCGTTTTATAAACTATGACATTGGGATCATCATTTATACTATTTTCTGATATATCATCAGACTTTGACTTCACAGATTGTTCAGACTCAGCCACTTCAAATTCATTTTTTAACACTTTGTCAACCACATTATTTACCACTTCAGAACCACATTCACCATCATTTTTATTGTAAGTTACATCGATATCCAAAGGCAGCTGTTCGGTTTTCAATTTAAGATATAGCGCCTTTTCCACCCCAGATGGATTTTTGCATGCATAACTGTTCCACATGGGTGGAGGAACTCGATCATAACTACCACTTTTTATTTCACCATTTTTAGATTCCTTAGTATTTTTGATTTTTTGGTAAAATGTGATCTATGACGTATGAGCTTGTGGAATAACTAATTAACAATTTGTTAACTCGTTCGGTTTCATTTCTCATTTTCTCAAGCTCACTTTTGAGCTCAGAGAATAGTGTTTAGATGAATATTAATTGCCATTTGTTTATCCATCACTGTTGATTTAAGCATCATAATTGTTGCGTCATTTTCTCTGAGTGCTTTATTATATTGTTTAACAGACGCACTCAATTTGTCATAAGCTTCCTTTTGTGAATTTGTAATCGCTTGACAAATTGTCTGTTAAACTTTGCAATTCAGCAAATCTTTTGTCCTTTATAAGACACTCACCACATGGTTCATCACACTTTGAACAAGATTTTTCATTCTCAGATGACTTGTTTACCTCATTGCCATTGGCCATGCACGCTTTAATGATGTCTTCTTTCAGCAATTCCTTTTTTCTCATTAACTTTGACATCTTCAACCGGTTTCTTTTGCTCTTCATCTGTTGAATGTTGGCTAGGTGCGAAATATCCTACAAAAGTTTTTAAAACATTGTTAGGCAAAAGATGTTTAAATGGACCATCAAAGGATGCCTCCGATTTAAAAGTTCCTCCTCCTTTGATGAAGTATGATAGTAATAATCGTCATCCTCAGGTCCTTCATCAAAGGATGCCTCCGATTCTTCTTCCGGTTCCTAAATAATTTCAGCCACCAATGCCAAACTTTCCCCTTTCAAAATAAACTTGTTCCAATTAAACCCTTCGTCTTCTTGTGTAACAACCAAAGCCTTATCTTTAGTTTTAGGTTGCTTATCTTCAATCGGCACGATTCTTGTTCTTGGTTGTGGTCGGTGGTAGATCGCTCTTTTGTAATAGTCATCGGCGAAAGGATTATGATTTCCTTGAACCTCTCGGTTTGGGCATTCTCTTTTAAAGTGACCTTTCTCCCGACACTTGAAACAAGTAACTTTGGATTTATCAAATCTAAGTTTCCCATCCAATCTTCCAAAATTTTCTTTACCAGTGATTTCCATAAATCTCTGTGCACGTCGAACGATTGAAGCCATACACCATTTTATATCTATCAATTCCATTTCAACTGGATCAATTTGATCGTAGTGTTCACGTGTCATTTCAGAATTTCTGATCTTTCAGCAACAAGACTGTCATATGACTCAAGAACTGAAGCAAGTAGAGACATATGTTGTTTTGCCGTCTTTTCGTCAAAATTTTTTGCATTCAGAAAATCAACGGCAATGTTGCATTGCGGAACTCTTTGATTTGCATTGGATGATGGAGTGGTTTGATTGTTCTGAGATTGATTTGATCCAAAAGAAGATTGTTGACTTGAAGGTGTATTCGGATCAACTGTTGGAATGATTGGAAACCACTTGACTGAGTTAGAGGTGTGCTTGGTGAACTATATGCACTGAAAGCAGTTAGAATCTTTGGCGGTTGGATTTGAATAGCAGAACTGTTTTTGAAATAAAGATTAACATCTTGTTGCACTTGAACAGTCTTGTTTTTATCCATCTTTTGCATCTCTAATTCATGACCTTCCAATCTTTCGATAAAGCGAGGCAGCGAGAAATTGTTGTATTCAACTCCATTCTTCAAGATGGTTACGTAAGTCGACCATTCACCTTGTGGCAGAGAATCAGCTAGCTTATCAACAAGCTCTTCATTTGTCTTCACAATTCCCATTCTCTTCATATGAACCACCAGATGACAGTATCACTCAATCAGCTGCTTTACTGTTTCTCCTTTGATCAGTGTGAATACATCGAACTCTTTGCTTAATAATGCCCTTTTGCTTTTGCGGAGTTGAGCACTGCCTTGAAATTTGAGTCGAAGAGCATTCCATAAAGATTGCACATCATCATCATGTTGCAGTAAAGCCAAGATGTCTTCTTTAATCGATTGCTATAGAATGTTCATCATTTTCTTTTCGTTGAGAAACCTTTCCCGTTCAACATCAGAGATTTGAGCAAGGGTCTTTTCAAGCCCATTTTCACCAACTGGTGCGATATATTTTGCCTCGATTGCAAACCTGCAAGTAAAGTGGTTAGCTTGAACCCAATTCATAAACCTCTCACTCCAACTATCAAAGTCTTCTATATTCATAAGCTTTGGAGGTTTCGTCATTGTTCCCATTTCATTCTCTAAATTGATGTTTTCGTCTGCTGCAGTGGTAACAACTGATGTGGCGAATGCATTGTAAAATTCCTCAGACATTTTTCTGTGAAAAATTAAGAACACACTTCTCGAAAACAAAATGATCAGATTAGAAAAAATTTTGTGCGGACAAGTTGTTTTGTACGAAACAAATATTTTGCACGAAACAGGTGTTTTTGTACCATTCAGATTTTTTTTTCAAAAAAACATGATTTCATACGGATCAAACCATTTTGTGCAAGTAGTGTTTTCTGAACGAGTAAATTTTTGTGCGGGTGAATTTTTGTACGAATAAGTTTAAAATTCTAAAAAATTGTAAGATTTTGTGAAATTTTAACTTGTTCGTATGAATTTTTATGCGATTCGTACAAAAACTTAAGCCAGATTTATTTCGTGCGAAATTCGTACGAAATGATTCAAGCTTCAAACTGACCAAATTTTATCGATTTCAACATGATTTAGTTCAATTTTAAGTCCAAATTATGATATGGATTGATTAGATTGATGATTAACTTGAATTACTAAAATCCTAGTCCATTTTGTCCATGAATTCGTTCGAGATTAGTCCAAAATCCAGCATAGGTCAGAAAAATGATGAAGATGAAGATATATCCAAGTCTGAACACTCAGTAACTTGTAACTACTTGTTGTCTATCTGTAGATCATATCTCATGGCTCTGATACCACTTATGAACTGGGATCGAGCTCCCGAAATGAGCAATCGACCTGATGTCGGTCAACTAGCAGAGGCGGAATTCATTGCTAGAGAGGTAGATAAGACAAACAAGATAGTACTTATTGTTTAACTGCTTCTGATGTATTAACGACGTTCAAATACAGACGCAAGTAAACAAACTGGCAGAGCTTCGCCATACCAATTGACAAATCACTAACTAGCTCTAACACAACACTTCCCTATATATAGGTCGACATGACTCGTACCGAAGTGCGTGCAAAACAAACATCTATATTTCGTACGAATCTGTATTTCGTACGAGTGACTCACTCTTACGAAATGCATTCTGTTTCGTACGAAACATATTGTTAAAACATAAAAAACTTACATTTTCTCATTTAAACATTAACGTGTAAACTTTATAAACATTACAGATATATCGTAGACGTAGGCAATAGACATTATGCACCAACATAAATATAAAAGGGTGACCACGGGTTTCGAACCCGGGTCTTCACTGAACCAACACACACAACACCGTTGCGCTACACACACATTTGTCATAAATCCAAACCCAATACCATTTAACCCGCTCTATAAAACGGTTGTAACTCCTATATCTTCATCAATCATCTTTTCAATCTCGAATTAAACTGTCACACCCTCAATTTCCACTTGCGGAGTTTTACCGCGAGGCGTGTGAACAAACCAGAATCTGAGACACTAGTAATATCGAACAACTCTATATGATTTATTTAAACGTTTTCCAAAAACATTTGTTTACCCATTCATAATTATTTTCAATTTGTCTTAGTTTAGTTTCAAAGTTTAGCGGAAGCATTAGTTTCTAAGTTGTTCGGAAGCATTAAAGTAAAGTAAAGTAACGTAACGGCCGCCAACATAAATGCCAAAACCAAAAATCCCAAACAATATTCGTAAATGAGACTCGATAAAAATATGTCTTGGTCAATGCAAGTGAGTGCCCCTAGCTCTCCTAGCGTCCTGAGAAACATGTAAAGAAACAAGTGTCAACATTAAAGAAGAGTGAGTTCAGAGGTTTTTATAAGTTCACAAGTTCGGTTAAAAGTTTGTTTCCCCCGTTATCCCTAACCTGGGATAACGATTTAGTTTCATTATTCCTAACCCGGAATAATACTGTTGGTTCCATTATTCCTAACCCGGAATAATACTGTTGGTTCCATTATTCCTAACCCGGAATAATAATGATATTGGTTCGTAATTAAGTTCAATGTTAACATGTAGGTAGCGAGCCTAAAGTTACGTCACATAAGTGTTCGCGATCGAAGCTGACTGTTGTGCCTCCGTGTTGCCAGGCCTATCACTGACCATGGCGAAAGTTAGGCCAAAGTAATCACCCGTTGACCATACCCGGTCGGCTAGCGCGACTAGCTCGGGTGGGGCTTGTCGGGCCCAGTAGTACTACTTATAATTTCCCCGCTATCTAACCCAATACTAATGATCCGAGAGTTTGTCGAGGACTTCTGTGATATAGCTGCTTAGTGACCATAACGTACATTAACATTAACTTAGTTACCGAGTAGTTTAAGGACGTTAATTTCGCATAACGTAAAAAGATAGAGTTATAGAATGTATACATGTTTCTCCCCTGTTGTTTAAAACCGGATAAAATAGGGGCCGTGAACTCACCATTAATTGCTCGGTTAGTGTAACACAGAAGTAGCAAATAATGGGACCGCTAATTGCGTCCTAACATGTCAATCGATTTAAAGTTAGTGTGTGAACACACTGATACAAGCCCTACGCATAACTAACACACAATGCGGCACACATAATAACAAATTCGAAAATACAATCATGCATGCAAAGTATCATCATACCAAAATAGTGATCAAACCAACTTGTCATAAACACAAATCAACTCATACAACACTTTGGTACACACATACGCAAGTTATCATGTTTCAGCTTATACGCTCATAACTAGGCTGTTATCGAGGATTTTTATAAAATAGTTTCAACGTTCTAAAATTCCAACTTCTTTACAGGAGATGTCAACTAAACTTTAGAATTTTATGTAAACTTTTCAAGTCCTAAAACTTTACCAATTATTTATAAACATTTATATACTAGGCTGCAATCAGATTCGTTGCTTTCTGACTGCAGTCCACAGGAAAAATTATTTAAAAATTATCGTTCATCCAATTAACAAAATTCCAGTGGTACTTTTCTGGATATTCCCGTCTCCAGTTACTGTACAAATTTCGTGACCCAACCCTCTACAGATTATGAAATCCGACTCGATAAACAACTAGGAAATTTTCAGAATTTATGCAGCTTCAGTGGCTGCACTTAAATGACCACTTAAAAATAGTAAACGACCTCAGAAAAATATGAATCCAGCGCCATTAGAAGCGTTTTTTAAAAATACACGTTTTAGGCTTCAGAAAATCCACTTTTCGATAAATAATGACCAGGTTACAGCTAATTGAAGTTGGCTGTAAATACCATTCAGCAACCTGTTTTCGACTTTCATCGCAATAGAACACGCTTAAACGATCAAGACGCTAAATAACAATGATCAAGAACAGGTTTATTTGTCACATATCATCATGTACATCAATACCCATGCAAACCCTAATCATATAATATGGTTTTTATCACTAAAACGCAGCCTATGATTTTTGTATTCATCCAAACATCACAATCGCAAAACTCGCACAATTAACCGAACTAAACATAAATCATAACACTTTTCATAACAATGATTCTAACAATACATACAATCATGATCAAGATTTCACAAACCCTAATGTGATTTTCAAAACAATTAAAATCCTAACCTTGATACGATGAAGATTAGCGAACCGGGAACAAGATTGGAATAAATCCGGGGTTGAAGAAGTTGCGACCATGAGAGAGGGGGGGGGGCTGCCGTTGGCTTCTTAGGGTCTAGGGTTTCTTGCTATTTTTTTTTAAAAAAACACTAACCCATGCATACATTATATAGCACAAGGAAAAGAAAGGAAAAGGGGTGGGGGGGGGGGGGGGCTCGTGACCGCAAAGGGGGGGGGGTTTGGGTGAGTAACTTGGGCCTCAAGTTTAGGCTAGTTCCTTGGGCCGCAAGGAGGTGAGGTCGACACGTTTCGTGGTTCGGTTCGGCTATTATATATATATATATATATATTTATAAAACTAATAATCGCGAAATCAAAACGTGATATGATAATTCACAAAATTCACAAACGTCTAATAACACATAGCACGTAATTTACCCAATGCATTCAGAAGTTAGCGTAGTTATTGCGAGCGTGTAATTAAATTCTCTGAATCAATTTAGCGTAGGAATGAATAACCGTGAAGTAGCGCGTTTAAGATACCTGAAAAGCCGGGATGTCACATTATCCCCATGTTGAAAGAATTTTCGTCCCGAAAATTGAGTAAACGCGGTTTAGAATGCAACGCACAAAGATTCAGTTTGTTAGCAATGGTACAAGAAATTCCCAGGCTGTCACATCATCCCCATGTTGAAAAAATTTCGTCCCGAAATTTAGTTGGTGGTAACGTTAGATTGCTGCTCAGCTGCAAAAAGGTGTGGGTATTTGCTTTTCATTTGGTCCTCTCTTTCCCACGTGAACTCCGGTCCACGCTTAGAATCCCAACGAACCTTGACGATCGGTATCTTGCTGTGCCTTCGAGTCCTGATCTCACGATCCATGATCTCGATAGGTTGTTCCACAAAGTGCAGTTGTTCATCCACTTGAATCTCATCCAATGGAATGACTAGGGTCTCATCTGATAGACACTTCTTCAGATTTGACACGTGAAAAACGTTGTGAACTCCACTGAGTTCGGTAGGAAGGTCTAATTGATAAGCTACGGGCCCGATACGCTTCAAGATCACAAATGGGCCTACGTACCGTGAGTTTAGTTTTTCTCGTTTCCCAAAACGGATTACACCCTTCCAGGGTGACACCTTCAGTAGGACGCGGTCGCCTACTTGAAACTCGAGCGGTTTGCGTCGTTGATCAGCGTAGCTTTTCTGTCGATCTCGTGCCGCTGCCATGTGGTTTTTTATTTGCACAATCTTTTCAGTAGCCTCAAGTATCAACTCAGGACCTGTGAGTTGACTGTCACCGACTTCTGCCCAACAGACCGGTGATCTACATTTGAGACCGTATAATGCTTCAAATGGTGCCGCTTGAATACTCGTATGGTAACTGTTGTTATACGAGAATTCCACTAAAGGCAGATGGATTTCCCAACTGTTCCCGAAGTCTACCACACATGCCCTAAGCATGTCTTCCAAGGTCTGAATAGTCCTTTCACTTTGACCATCCGTCTGAGGGTGATAAGCCGTGCTCATATCTAAGCGTGTGCCCAACGCTTTCTGAAGTGACTGCCAAAGTTGGACGTGAAACGAGCATCTCTATCTGAGATGATGGACATTGGCACTCCGTGCCGAGAAACTACTTCCTTAATGTAGATGCGAGTCAGCCTATCCATCTTATCTATTTCTTTGATCGCTAGGAAGTGTGCGGACTTAGTTAAACGATCCACGATTACCCAGATGGTATCGCAACCACCCGGAGTTTGCGGGAGTTTAGTGATAAAGTCCATCGAGATCTGATCCCATTTCCACACTGGGATCTAAGGTTGTTGAAGTAGCCCTGATGGCTTCTGGTATTCCACCTTGACTTTCGCACAAGTCAAACACTTCTCACGTAGGTGGCTATGTCCGTTTTCATGTTGGGCCACCAGTACGCGGCTTTAAGGTCTTGATACATCTTGTCCGAACCGGGATGGACAGAATATCGGGATTTGTGAGCTTCTCCATAACTAGCTTTCTGAGGTCTCCGTAGAGAGGTACCCATATATGATTCATGAAATACCGGGCACCATTGGGTTTTACTTCCCAATCACGTTCCATCTTTCCCACAGATTCGGCCTTAATGTTTTCTTCCTTAACTGCTTCAAGCTGCGCATCGCGTATCTGTTCGGGTAACCCCGAATGAATGGTGAATTGTAATGCTCGTACCCGACGAGGTTTCAAGTGCTCCTTCCTACTAAGGGCATCAGCTACCACGTTAGCTTTACCCGTGTGATACCGAATGGCACATTCATAATCGTTCAGGAGTTCGACCCAGCGACGCTGTCGCATGTTCAAC
The DNA here is from genome assembly GCA_947069175.1 of Scalesia atractyloides. Taxonomy (NCBI): domain Eukaryota; kingdom Viridiplantae; phylum Streptophyta; class Magnoliopsida; order Asterales; family Asteraceae; genus Scalesia; species Scalesia atractyloides. Next base: position 53,169,439 of record CAMTDV010000012.1, on the reverse strand, counting down.
TCCTTCTGGTCAAAGATATGCTGGAGGCTCTTGTGATCCGTGTAGATTGTGCACTTTGTTCCATATAGGTAGTGTCTCCAAATCTTAAGCGCAAACACCACTGCTCCCAATTCCAGGTCATGTGTTGTGTAGTTTTTCTCGTGAACCTTCAATTGTCGGGACGCATCCCAATGACCTTATCACGTTGCATGAGTACGCATCCCAATCCCTGAATGGAAGCGTCACAATATACCACAAAATCGTCAGTCCCTTCCGGCAAGGACAGAATGGGTGCACTGCAAAGTTTCAGCTTCAGCAATTGAAATGCTGCTTCCTGCTTGTCACCCCAAGCATACTTAGTGCCTTTCTGGGTGAGAGTGGTAAGCGGTTGCGCGATCTTTGAAAATCCCTCGATGAAACGTCTGTAGTAACAAGCCAAACCCAAAAATTGGCGGATCTCTGTCGGTGTCCTGGGTGCTTCCCAGTTCTTGATAGCATCGATCTTGGCGGGATCAACGTGGATACCCTTTTCATTCACGATATGCCCGAGGAACTGAACTTCCCGAATCCAGAAATCACACTTTGAAAGCTTGGCATATAGTTTCTCCTGTTGAAGTAATTCCAGCAATAATCGTAGATGTTCAGCATGTTCTTCTTCACCCTTAGAGTAGATGAGTATATCATCGATGAACACGATGACAAACTTGTCGAGATACGGCTTACACACGCGGTTCATGAGGTCCATGAACACCGCGAGTGCGTTGGTGAGACCGAAGGGCATGACCAAGAACTCATAATGGCCATACCGAGTACGAAATGCCGTCTTGGAGATGTCCTCCTCTCTGACGCGTAACTGGTGATAACCGGACCGTAGATCAATCTTGGAGTAGTAGCTTGACCCTTGAAGTTGGTCAAAGAGATCGTCGATGCGAGGTAATGGGTATCGTTCTTGACGGTAACCTTATTGAGTTCCCTGTAGTCGATGCACATGCGGAAGGTCCCGTCCTTCTTCTTGACAAAAAGGACCGGAGCTCCCCATGGCGAAGTACTGGGTCGGATAAATCCTTTTTCCAACAATTCCTGAAGTTGGGTAGACAGCTCTTGCAGCTCTGCTGGAGCCAGGCGGTACGGGGCCTTGGCGATAGGAGTTGCATGGTTCGCCAATTCGATTTCAAACTCCACTTGTCGATGTGGTGTAACTCCTCTGGAAATACACCAGAAAAGTCACGGACGACAGGGATATCTTCAATCCGCTTCTCGTCCTTAGGCTGCTCGGTGACCAGTGCGAGCAAAGCGAAGGAGTTCTTTCTCCGAAGATACTTCTGAGCTTGCATGTAAGAGATGATGTTTGTGACGGCGCCTGCCTTCTCGCCTTGCAACATCAAGACTTCGTCGTTAGAGAGCGGAATACGGATAGCTTTCTCGAAACAGAGAACTTCAGCTCGGACGTCGGATAGCCAGTCCATTCCGGCTACCACGTCAAAACTACCCAGGGTAGTTGTCATCAGATCAATGGTAAAGGTGTGGCCCGTGAGTTTAAGTTGGCAGCCGGTTACTAAATGGGTCACATCTACAGATTTACCATCGACGTAAGGGGTCTCTAGGGGTTTAGGCGTGAGATTTAGGTTCTTCCTAAAAGACTCAGATATAAAACTCCTATCCGCACCCGTATCAAAAAGTACAGTAGCAGAATGATCGTTAAGGGGAAACTTACCGGTGACCACGTTCGAGTCGTTTCTGGCCTCTCCGCGGCCTAGCGTGAACGCACGACCTTTGGCACCTCCTGTGCCACCATTTCCATTGTTGTTATTGTTGTGTTCTTGTTGTGGTTGTTGTTGTTGTTGTTGTTGTTCCACCATTGTTGTTGTTGTTGCAAAATTGTGGGCAGTCTCGCTTGAAATGGGTAGTGCTACCGCACTAATAGCACCCCCGGTTAATACCTTGCTGTTGAACCTGGTGCTGATTTTGATTTTGTCGAGACACGATTTCCCCGTGACAATCCTTTGCCACATGTCCCGTTTTGCCACATCGTTGGCAGCGATTTCCGGCACAAGGGCCGTGATGATGGAGGTTACAACGATTACATTGCGGCTTTCGACCGACATAGCCGCTTGTGTTCTGGGTGTTGTTGGCGGACTGATTATTGTGACCCCGATTGTTGTTGAAATTGTTGAACCGTTTCTGGTTTCCTTGTTGTGGTTGGGCTGACGAAGACTGTCGAGTAGGTGAGTCTTCAAATTTTCTTTTATTATCAGGGACAACTTCAGTTGCACCCCGAGATGGCAACTTCCTTTGCTCCACCACCTTATTGGTGAGTTTGTGCGCCAACCTGATCACTTGATGTTCCGTCGCAGGGTTGCTAGACATTACCATGCCCTGGATCTCAGGGACCAGACCCCCAAGATAAAACTCGAGTCGTTTTTCAAAGGTGTTAGCCATGTCGGGACATAGGAACACCAGATCATGATGTTTCGCCGTGTACGCTTCAATTTCAGATCCTACCATCTATGGTTCCATAGCGCTTGCTCCAACTGCTGAACTCTGTCCCGCGGACAGTACTCCTCTTTGATTAGGGCCTTAAACTCGGCCCATGCCATTGCGTTCGCAGCAATAAGTCCACGCGTTTGGACTTGTACGTTCCACCAGGTTAATGCCCCATCTTCCAGCGTTGAGGCAGCATACTTGACCTTATTGGCCTCAAGGCAATTGCACATCTCGAACACCGATTCAGACTTTTCAATCCAACAGACCAGTCCTATGGGTCCTTCTGCACCCGTGAATTTGCTCGGTTTCGCATCGAGGAACATCTTGTAGGGGTTAAGACCCCCTCCTGAAGACAAAGGATAGGTAGTCAGCGAGAAAGTCTACTAGCCCAACTATTAGATTTTCCCATGAAAATTTAATAATGGTTACCTGCTGGTGGGTTTTGAACACCTGCCAGAGCAGCATTCACGTGTTCTTGGATCATTGCGGCTAATTCTTCAGGTGTCATGTTGAGGTTTCCACGACGTCCAGTTGCCATTTGAGATCTTTGCAAGACAACACAAACACACACTGATAAGTATATAGATCCAATATAGTTATCATACTCCAAACTTCAATCATCACACAAGTTATGTCAACCCAACTAATTAAACAATAAAAAGGAACATTTGATTAAATAAGTTGCAATGTCTCACAAAATACCAACCAACATCTCAGTTTAATTATAAAGTTTCAAGTTCAAACATAAGTGGAAAATGAACAAACTAAAGAAAACAAAGCGGGAATTGGCGAGACGAGTCAGTCTTCTACGTCTCCATCTCCCAAGTCGCTATCATTGCCGTTATCCTCTACGGCATTTTCAACTTCAACAGCCGGTTCCTGTTCCGGCTCCTCTTCCTCCGGATCTTCCTCTGGGTCTTCCTCTAGGTCCTCCTCTTCTTCCTCTACCGGCGCTGGAGGGACCGGTGCTGGGGCGGGTACTGGGACAGGTGCTTGGTTCCCCTCCAGTTCTTGAATCCTCCAACTGGACTCAAGAACTCTGTCTTCGAGCCAGTCAGCCCTCAGCTGCTCTGCACGAAGATCCTTAGCTAAAATGTTTCGAGCTTTCCTATTCTCATGTTGCTCTTCCTCGACCCTCCTAGTTTTACCAGTTAGTTGACGTATCGTCCATCCCAGTGCTTCGATCGTTTCCTACATTCTCTCTAGTTGTTCCTGTTGTTTTCTTAACATATCCCTAAGTAGGTCGTCCCCTACTTCTAACGAATTGACCGGTTCGACCGGCATAGCGGTGGTCGGACGGGAGGATGACTCCTCTCCTAGAGCGAGTCTTTTCCTAGCAGCTGAGCGTGTCTCCACGCCATGAGGTGGTGTGGGTTCGACCATGGGTGCCTTCCCCGGCGCCCTTGGTTGTAGAGGTTTGTCGGATGATGATGATGACATTGCCTGTTGGGTTGTGTAGTTAGTTACGAGTTGCGTGCATCACAATATACATTTATATCTTACATAAAACAGTTGTAGTATAACACATAACAAGATATCACAGTTCGGTGCCAACTAAGTCGAGTGTCATGTAGTCAGCTATAGTTTAGGTCTACTTTTAATGCAAACCTAGTTCTCTATAGCTAGAGGCTCTGTACCAATCTGTCACACACCTCAATTTCCACTTGCAGAGTTTTACCGCGAGGCGTGTGAACAAACCAGAATCTGAGACACTAGTAATATCGAACGACTCTATATGATTTATTTAAACGTTTTCCGAAAACATTTATTTACCCATTCATAATTATTTTCAATTTGTCTTAGTTTAGTTTCAAAGTTTACCGGAAGCATTAGTTTCTAAGTTGTGCGGAAGCATTAAAGTAAAGTAAAGTAACGTAACGGGCGCCAACATAAACGCCAAAACCAAAAATCCCAAACAATATTCGTAATGAGACTCGATAAAAATATGTCTTGGTCAATGCAAGTGAGTGCACCTAGCTCTCCTAGCGTCCTGAGAAACATGTAAAGAAACAAGTATCAACATTAAAGAAGAGTGAGTTCACAGGTTTTTATAAGTTCACAAGTTCGGTTAAAAGTTTGTTTTCCCCCGTTATCCCTAACCCGGGATAACGATTTAGTTTCATTATTTCTAACCCGGAATAATACTGTTGGTTCCATTATTCCTAACCCGGAATAATAATGATATTGGTTCGTAATTAAGTTCAATGTTAACATGTAGGTAGCGAGCCTAAAGTTACGTCACATAAGTGTTCGCGATCGAAGCTGACTGTTGTGCCTTCGTGTTGCCAGGCCTATCACTGACCATGGCGAAAGTTAGGCCAAATTAATCACCCGTTGACCATACCCGGTCGGCTAGCACGACTAGCTCGGGTGGGGCTTGTCGGGCCCAGTAGTACTACATATAATTTCCCCGCTATCTAACCTAATACTAACGATCCGGGAGTTTGTCGAGGACTTCCGTGATATAGCTGCTTAGTGACCATAACGTACATTAACATTAACTTAGTTACCGAGTAGTTTAATGACGTTAATTTCGCATAACATAAAAGATAGAGTTATAGAATGTATACATGTTTCTCCCCCTTTTGTTTAAAACCGGATAAAATAGGGGCCGTGAACTCACCTTTAATTGCTCGGTTAGTGTAACACAGAAGTAGCAAATGATGGGACTGCTAATTGCGTCCTAACATGTCAATCGATTTAAAGTTAGTGTGTGAACACACTGATACAAGCCCTACGCATAACTAACACACAATGCGCCACACATAATAACAAATTCGAAAACACAATCATGCATGCAAAGTATCATCATACCAAAATAGTGATCAAACCAACTTGTCATAAACACAAATCAACTCATACAACACTTTGGTACACACATACGCAAGTTATCATGTTTCAGCTTGTACGCTCATAACTAGGCTGTTTTCGAGGATTTTTATAAAATAGTTCCAACGTTCTAAAAATTCCAATTTATTTACAGGAGATGTCAACTAAAATGTAGAATTTTATGTAAAGTTTTCAAGTCCTAAAACTTTACCAATTATTTATATACATTTATATACTAGGCTGCAGTCAGATTCGTCGCTTTCTGACTGCAGTCCACGGAAAAAATTATTTAAAAATCATCGTTCATCCAATTAACAAAATTCCAGTGGGAGTTTTCCGGAAATTCCCGTCTCCAGTTACTGTACAAATTTAGTGACCCAAACCTCTACAGATTATGAAATCCGACTCGATAAACAACTAGCAAATTTTCAGAATTTACGCAGCTTCAGTTGCTGCACTTAAATGACCACTTAAAAATAGCAAACGACCTCAGAAAAATATGAATCCAGCGCCATTAGAAGCGTTTTTCAAAAATACAAGTTTTAGGCTTCATGAAATCTACTTTTCGATAAATAATGACCAGGTTACAGCCAATTGAAGTTGGCTATAAATACCATTCAGCAACCTGTTTTCGACTTTCATCGCAATAGAACATGCTTAAACGATCAAGACGCTAAATAACAATGATCAAGAACAAGTTTATTTGTCACATATCATCATGTACATCAATACCCATGCAAACCCTAATCATATAATATGGTTTTTATCACTAAAACGCAGCCTATGATTTTTGTATTCATCCAAACATCACAATCGCAAAACTCACACAATTAACCGAACTAAACATAAATCATAACAGTTTTCATAACAATGATTCTAACAATACATACAATCATGATCAAGATTTCACAAACCCTAATGTGATTTGCACAACAATTAAAATCCTAACCTTGATAAGATGAAGATTAGCGAACCGGGAATAAGATTGGAATCAATCCGGGGTTGAAGAAGTTGCGACCGTGAGAGGGGGGGCTGCCGTCGGCTTCTTAGGGTCTAGGGTTTCTTGCTATTTATTTTTTTAAAACACTAACCCATGCATACATTATATAGCACAAGGAAAAGAAAGGAAAAGGGGTGTGGGGGGGGGGGGGGGCTCGCGACTGCCAGGGGGGGGGGGTTTGGGTGAGTAACTTGGGCCTCAAGTTTAGGCTAGTTCCTTGGGCCACAAGGAGGTGAGGTCGACACGTTTCGTGGTTCGGTTCGGCTATTATATATATATATATATATATTTATAAAACTAATAATCGCGAAATCAAAACGTGATATGATAATTCACAAAATTCACAAACGTCTAATAACACATAGCACGTAATTTACCCAATGCATTCAGAAGTTAGCGTAGTTATTGCGAGCGTGTAATTAAATTCTCTGAATCAATTTAGCGTAGGAATGAATAACCGTGAAGTAGCGCGTTTAAGATACCTGAAAAGCCGGGATGTCACATTATCCCCATGTTGAAAGAATTTTCGTCCCGAAAATTGAGTAAACGCGGTTTAGAATGCAACGCACAAAGATTCAGTTTGTTAGAAATGGTACAAGAAATTCCCAGGCTGTCAGATAAACCGCTGAAACTGATTCCAATCACACATTAAGGCTCAATCATGATGCAATTCGGTTATAAAATCAATTTAGCAATCAACCTCTTGACCGAAACTCTTTGAAACCGAAAATCCAAACTAAAGCTAGCCTTCGTCTATAAATAGTGAACCTTAGGCTCCTGTGGAACTCGCTCATTCACTTAACACTTGCTATAACTCTCTGCTCTCAAACTATCTCTTCGCCGGAATTCCATTCATCGCCGGAATTACTCCGGAGCACTCAAGGCACTCCCACTGTTTGGTTAGTTTTCTCGTCGGTTGGAATCATTAACCGTGCGTGTTCGTTATCAACTCAAGAGACGCACCTACTCTGAGTGAATTCTTACAAACTTCCTCTTTTATTCATGTTTTGGGGTATATCATGTGTCGTGTATTTATATCGTTTATTCAAACACTTTTGCTAATACCATTATATGATGTAACGTGTAATATAATTTTTGGTTATTATTATATCTGATTATATTTTCCCATTTCAGTCAAGCACTCACATTAGGCCCATCAGTTCCTCGTTGGATACGAGTAGAGCACCGCGTTGTCTAATTAGATCGGCTTCGTTTGATTGAGCCTTGATCTCACAACTCATCATTTATCATGCTTATGTGTACATTGTTAGATGTTTATGTGGTTTGTGGATAGTTTACATATACGTTTGCTCATATTTGGTTTATGCACATTTTTATTAAATTAATCAACATAATTATTTCTTTCAAATGATTAAACGAGCTTCACTCGCCAACTTTTGTTACCCAAATCTCTATTTTTTACACACGATACAGGTGGACAGGTTGAGGCAAGGAACACGTAGGATTGGGCCTTAGAAGAAAAATAAAGAGTTTCTTAAATTCATGTTTAGAACATTTTGTGCTTGTATGGTTTATGTGTTTGATGGAATTTCTCCTTTTAATTTAAATTAAAAAATATGAAACTTTATTATAGTAAATGTCATGAGCTTTGATGAAAACCCAATCATGCCCCGACTACCATATCCGCTGCGGGTCAGGGTGTGACAGATTGGAATCAGATCTCTTGACTATAGAGATATAGGATAGGTTATCAGACCCTTAGAGCCTATACTATAGTTGATTAGATTTTAATTGCTTATGTGTTAGTTGGTTACATGCAAACTCATGTATTTATTTGTTTCATATTTATCTCACACACAAATGCATGCAAGCACCCCTACTACTGTATGATTTTTGTGATATTCAATGTGATATACATATTGTTAACATAACATGCTTACATATATACGCAATCACGCACCTCTCAACTTTTACATACTTGAACATTTTTCATGCTTTCTTTCTCTAAATTTTGTGATGTTTTCATTTTTTCAATCTCATCAAAGTGAGTTCTACGATGGGCATGTAGTAACTGGAAGGGTACAAGTACCGGTAGTCGAAACGTCCTGTCTAGGATTGGCATTCATATAAATCCAATGTAACAGACTAGTTTGCCTACCTGGGGACTAACGATGAGAGTACGAAGGACCTATTAGGCCAAAGCATGCTACACCAAACGTCGTGTGAACTAACTCCACTTTGAGTTTTCACTGTGTCTACACCTGGACACCCTCCGACTTTATACATTGCAATCATGTTTTACGATTTTTATTTGGGTGGTGCAAGTGTTAACAGGCCAAAACCAATGTGAACATTGAGGAAACTCATGACCAGACGCTTCTATCCAAGAAGTGAAATTAAGAAGCTAGAAGATGAGTTTTATTTCTTGAAACAAAAGGAGGGAGACCATATAACCTACAACAAGAGGTTTCTCGAGTTGAATCAAATGGTTCCCAACTTGTTCACTCCTCTCTACTGCTTGATTGAGCACTACATTCGAGGTCTTCCTTCGAAAATTCAAGACTCTGTGATGAGTTCTATGCCTGCAACTCTGGAGGCAGCAATGGAGCTAGCTACTGAGCTCATTGAAAATCGCATCAGGAACGAGGATTTCAAAGACGAGAAGAAGAAAGACAAAACACCTGCTGAAACCCCTACCTCAACCCAAACTGGATTCTCTTCTCGATTCGCTGGCAAGAGAAAGCGAAATGGGGGCCCGCGTGACTACCTAGGCCAAGTATGAGGGACATATGGGGGTCCAAACACGAGCAAGGCCCAAGACATCCAATGGATGTAGTGAGTTTATTTTTCTCAATTATTTTGTGGATGTTAATTTCTAAATACGACACATGACACCAAAACGTCAAAATCATAATCTCGTTACGTATTTCCTGTAGATGTCTCTAGGCACTCTCGAGGAGGTAGGAGATCAGGAAGATCCGGCGAGCGCATGGCTGCTCAAATAGCCCAACAAATGGCCGTCGTAATTCTCGACATTGTAATTCAAGTCCAACAGGCCCTTGCCGCTAATCCTGTCAACCCAATCAACCAAGAGGGTCAAAATGCTGTCAACCCTCTCGGAAACACCACCAAGTGCACCTACAAGCACTTCAACTCATGTGACCCTCCAAAGTACGAGGGGACTGAAGGGTTCACTGCTCTCCTTCATTGGTTTGAAGAGATGGAGAGTACCTTCCTCAACTGTGATTGTCCCAATGACCGCAAGGTGCGTTATGCTACTGGTCGTATGTATGGGGTAGCACTCACATGGTGGAATGCGGAGAAAGGCAGACAAGGCGTCAAAGCCGCGGTAGCCCTAACGTGGGAAGAATTGAGGGAACTCATGTCCAGACGCGTCTGTCCAAGAAGTGAAATTAAGAAGCTAGAAGATGAGTTTTATTTCTTGAAACAAAAGGAGGGAGACCATATAACCTACAACAAGAGGTTTCTCGAGTTGAATCAAATGGTTCCCAACTTGTTCACTCCTCTCTACTGCTTGATTGAGCACTACATTCGAGGTCTTCATTCGAAAATTCAAGACTCTGTGATGAGTACTATGCCTGCAACTCTGGAGGCAGCAATGGAGCTAGCTACTGAGCTCATTGAAAATCGCATCAGGAACGAGGATTTCAAAGACGAGAAGAAGAAAGACAAAACACCTGCTGAAACCCCTACCTCAACCCAAACTGGATTCTCTTCTCGATTCGCTGGCAAGAGAAAGCGAAATGGGGGCCCGCGTGACTACCTAGGCCAAGTATGAGGGACATATGGGGGTCCAAACACGAGCAAGGCCCAAGACATCCAATGGATGTAGTGAGTTTATTTTTCTCAATTATTTTGTGGATGTTAATTTCTAAATACGACACATGACACCAAAACGTCAAAATCATAATCTCGTTACGTATTTCCTGTAGATGTCTTCTAGGCACTCTCGAGGAGGTAGGAGATCAGGAAGATCCGGCGAGCGCATGGCTGCTCAAATAGCCCAACAAATGGCCGTCGTAATTCTCGACATTGTAATTCAAGTCCAACAGGCCCTTGCCGCTAATCCTGTCAACCCAATCAACCAAGAGGGTCAAAATGCTGTCAACCCTCTCGGAAACACCACCAAGTGCACCTACAAGCACTTCAACTCATGTGACCCTCCAAAGTACGAGGGGACTGAAGGGGTCACTGCTCTCCTTCATTGGTTTGAAGAGATGGAGAGTACCTTCCTCAACTGTGATTGTCCCAATGACCGCAAGGTGCGTTATACTACTGGTCGTATGTATGGGGTAGCACTCACATGGTGGAATGCGAAGAAAGGCAGACAAGGCGTCGAAGCCGCGGTAGCCCTAACGTGGGAAGAATTGAGGGAACTCATGTCCAGACGCGTCTGTCCAAGAAGTGAAATTAAGAAGCTAGAAGATGAGTTTTATTTCTTGAAACAAAAGGAGGGAGACCATATAACCTACAACAAGAGGTTTCTCGAGTTGAATCAAATGGTTCCCAACTTGTTCACTCCTCTCTACTGCTTGATTGAGCACTACATTCGAGGTCTTCCTTCGAAAATTCAAGACTCTGTGATGAGTACTATGCCTGCAACTCTGGAGGCAGCAATGGAGCTAGCTACTGAGCTCATTGAAAATCGCATCAGGAACGAGGATTTCAAAGACGAGAAGAAGAAAGACAAAACACCTGCTGAAACCCCTACCTCAACCCAAACTGGATTCTCTTCTCGATTCGCTGGCAAGAGAAAGCGAAATGGGGGCCGTTGACTACCTAGCCAAGTATGAAGGGACATATGGGGGTCCAAACACGAGCAAGGCCCAAGACATCCAATGGTGTAGGAGTTTATTTTCTCACATTAATTTGTGGAATGTTAATTTCTAAATACGACACATGACACCAAAACGTCAAAATCATAATCTCGGTAACGTATTTCCGTAAGTGTCTTCTAGGCACTCTCGAGGAGGTAGGAGATCAGGAAGATCCGGCGAGCGCATGGCTGCTCAAATAGCCCAAACAAATGGCCGTCGTAATTCTCAACATTGTATTCAAGTCCAACAGGCCCTTTGCCGCTAATCCTGTCACCCAATCAACCAAGAGGGTCCAAAATGCTGTCAACCCCTCGGAAACATCCACCAAGTGCACCTACAAGCATCAACTCAGACCCCAAAGTACGAGGTGACTGAAGGGTTCAACTGCTCCCTTCAAAAAAAAAAAAAAAAAAAAAAAAAAAAAAAAAAAAAAAAAAAAAAAAAAAAAAAAAAAAAAAAAAAAAAAAAAAAAAAAAAAAAAAAAAAAAAAAAAAAAAAAAAAAAAAAAAAAAAAAAAAAAAAAAAAAAAAAAAAAAAAAAAAAAAAAAAAAAAAAAAAAAAAAAAAAAAAAAAAAAAAAAAAAAAAAAAAAAAAAAAAAAAAAAAAAAAAAAAAAAAAAAAAAAAAAAAAAAAAAAAAAAAAAAAAAAAAAAAAAAAAAAAAAAAAAAAAAAAAAAAAAAAAAAAAAAAAAAAAAAAAAAAAAAAAAAAAAAAAAAAAAAAAAAAAAGGGGGGGGGGGGGGGGGGGGGGGGGGGGGGGGGGGGGGGGGGGGGGGGGGGGGGGGGGGGGGGGGGGGGGGGGGGGGGGGGGGGGGGGGGGGGGGGGGGGGGGGGGGGGGGGGGGGGGGGGGGGGGGGGGGGGGGGGGGGGGGGGGGGGGGGGGGGGGGGGGGGGGGGGGGGGGGGGGGGGGGGGGGGGGGGGGGGGGGGGGGGGGGGGGGGGGGGGGGGGGGGGGGGGGGGGGGGGGGGGGGGGGGGGGGGGGGGGGGGGGGGGGGGGGGGGGGGGGGGGGTTCATGCCTGCAACTCTGGAGGCAGCAATGGAGCTAGCTACTGAGCTCATTGAAAATCGCATCAGGAACGAGGATTTCAAAGACGAGAAGAAGAAAGACAAAACACCTGCTGAAACCCCTACCTCAACCCAAACTGGATTCTCTTCTCGATTCGCTGGCAAGAGAAAGCGAAATGGGGGCCCGCGTGACTACCTAGGCCAAGTATGAGGGACATATGGGGGTCCAAACACGAGCAAGGCCCAAGACATCCAATGGATGTAGTGAGTTTATTTTTCTCAATTATTTTGTGGATGTTAATTTCTAAATACGACACATGACACCAAAACGTCAAAATCATAATCTCGTTACGTATTTCCTGTAGATGTCTCTAGGCACTCTCGAGGAGGTAGGAGATCAGGAAGATCCGGCGAGCGCATGGCTGCTCAAATAGCCCAACAAATGGCCGTCGTAATTCTCGACATTGTAATTCAAGTCCAACAGGCCCTTGCCGCTAATTCCTGTCAACCCAATCAACCAAGAGGGTCAAAATGCTGTCAACCCTCTCGGAAACACCACCAAGTGCACCTACAAGCACTTCAACTCATGTGACCCTCCAAAGTACGAGGGGACTGAAGGGTTCACTGCTCTCCTTCATTGGTTTGAAGAGATGGAGATGTACCTTCCTCAACTGTGATTGTCCCAATGACCGCAAGGTGCGTTATGCTACTGGTCGTATGTATGGGGTAGCACTCACATGGTGGAATGCGGAGAAAGGCAGACAAGGCGTCAAAGCCGCGGTAGCCCTAACGTGGGAAGAATTGAGGGAACTCATGTCCAGACGCGTCTGTCCAAGAAGTGAAATTAAGAAGCTAGAAGATGAGTTTTATTTCTTGAAACAAAAGGAGGGAGACCATATAACCTACAACAAGAGGTTTCTCGAGTTGAATCAAATGGTTCCCAACTTGTTCACTCCTCTCTACTGCTTGATTGAGCACTACATTCGAGGTCTTCCTTCGAAAATTCAAGACTCTGTGATGAGTACTATGCCTGCAACTCTGGAGGCAGCAATGGAGCTAGCTACTGAGCTCATTGAAAATCGCATCAGGAACGAGGATTTCAAAGACGAGAAGAAGAATGTCAAAAGACCTGATGAAACCCCTACCTCAACCCAAACTGGATTCTCTTCTCGATTCGCTGGCAAAAGAAACCGAAATGGGAAAACTTGCTGTCACAAATCAGCCAACTCAAACCAATCAACCCATTGTCGCCGCTCCAATCACACAAGTTGCACCTCCTACCACACCATTCAAGAAACTGTATACAAGACCTCACCCAAAATGCAACCAATGTCAATTCACCACCCTCCCGAGAACCCATGTCTTCACCGCACAAGTTGTGGCTGTGCGGGTCATACAATCCAAACCTGTCGCGTACTTCAAAGACCAGCCCGCAACCAACCCCAAGCCCAACCAAACAACCAAGTGGTAGGCCAAGCTCCCTACCAACAACCTCTACTATTACCACCTCCTCAACCAGTGGCTCAACCTTTTTATCAACCCAACTACCCTATGATGCCACCCGTCAGAGCTTGTTTCAATTGCGGTGATCCAACCCATTCCCGCAACACCTGTCCGCGGTTGGTAAACATCATAAATGCACAAGCCCAAGCTAATCCTTTGAATCAAGCCAACCAAGCCAATCCGCCAGCTAGAGGAAGAGCTTTTAACATTAACGCCAACCAGGCTAGAACGGATAACAACATGGTTAACGGTACGTTTCTCATTAATGGTAGTTATGCATCCATATTTTTTGACACTCGCACGGATAAGAGTTTTGTGTCCTTAGAGTTTGAATCTATTCTTGGTTTACCCGTGTTAGTCTAGCCGAATCATTTACAGTGGAAGTAGCCGACGGCGAACCTAATACGTTAGACTCCATCATTCGTGATTGCACTCTTACTCTCAATGATCATGATTTTCCAATCGATCTTATTCCTATGAAATTAGGTAGTTTCGATGTCATTATTGGTATGGACTGGCTTAGTCAGCATCATGCTGAAGTTGTTTGCTATGAAAAATTTATTCGAATTCCTCTCGCCGACGGTCAAACTCTTCGTATATTTGGTGAAACCCCATCCAAAGGACTCAATTGATATCGTGCCTTCAAGCTCGAAAATATCTTCGCAAGGACTACATAGAATTTTTAGCGCACATCGTCAAGAAAGAGGGTAAGGAGAAGAAACTCGACGACATCCCGATTGTTAAAGAATTTTCTCAAGTTTTTCCCGACGATGTTTCAGGACTTCCTCCTGTGCGAGAAGTCGAATTTTGAGTCGATCTTGTACGTGGTGCTACACCAGTTGCAAAATCTCCATATCTGTTAGCCCCATCTGAAATGCAAGAGTTAGCTAGCCAACTACAAGAGCTGACTGACAAGGGATACATACGTCCTAGCTCGTCACCTTGGGGTGTGCTGGTTCTTTTCGTCAAGAAGAAGGATGGAACTTTTCTAATGTGTATTGATTATCGAGAGCTCAACAAGCTAACCATCAAAAACCGCTATCCTTCACCTCGTATCGATGGCCTTCTAGATCAACTTCAGGGTGCCACCTGCTTCTCAAAAACCGACCTTCGTTCTGGTTATCACCAGCTTAGAGTACGTAAAGAAGACATTCCGAAGACTGCTTTCCGAACTTGCTATGGTTACTACGAATTCATGGTCATGCCTTTTGGTTTGACCAATGCTCCTGCCGTTTTCATGGATCTAATGAATAGGGTGTGCAAACCCTACCTCGATCGTTTCATTATTATTTTTATTGATGATATTCTTATCTATTCCAAGACCAAATCAGATCATGTTCGACATCTTTGACTTATCTTAACACTTTTGATAACCAAAAAGCTCTGCGCTAAGTTTTCGAAATGTGAATTCTGGTTAAAAGAAGTTCAATTTCATGGTCACGTCGTCAACGACAAAGGAGTTCACGTCGACCCTTTGAAGATTAAAGTAGTGCAAGAATGGCAAGCTCCACGCACTTCTACCGAAGTTAGATCATTCCTCGGTTTAGCTGGTTATTATCGACGTTTCATCGCTAATTTCTCTCGTATTGCCTTACCACTCACAGCCTTAACTCATAAGGGCAAGCCCTTCATTTGGGGACCCAAGCAGGAAGAGGCTTTTCAAATCTTGAAACAAAAGCTTTGTGATGCACCTATCCTCACTCTCCCTGACGGTTGTGAAGACTTCGTGGTCTATTGTGCCGCGTCAGGGCAGGGACTAGGGTGTGTCTTAATGCAAAGAGGAAAGGTGACAGCCTACACCTCAAGGCAATTTAAAATCCATGAGAACAATTACACCACTCACGACTTAGAACTCGAAGCAGTCGTGTTCGCTCTAAAGATATGGAGACATTATCTCAATGGTACAAAGTGTGAGATCTACACTGACCACAAGAGCCTTCAACATATCTTCAATCAAAAAGAGTTAAACAAGAGGCAACGACGATAGGTCGAACTCTTGAATGATTATGACAGTGAAATCTGTTATCATCCGGGTAAACCCAATGTTGTGGCTGATGCTCTTAGCCGAAAAGAGTATGCTAACTCTATTCATCTGTTACGTTCTCAAATCGTGACTGATATTCAAAACCGCATTCGAGCAGCTCAACATATTTCTGTCACGGAAAATGATGTGCGAGATGAATTGTCTTGTGGAGCTTAAACCAAGTTAGAATCCAAGTCCGATGGTATCCTTTATTACTTAAATCGTATTTGGGAACCTGATTGTGACAATCTTCATAATGAGGCTCACAAAACATGATACTCTATACATCCAGGTGCTGATAAGATGTATCAAGACCTACAATACTCTTATTGGTGGCATGGCATGAAGAAGGATATCGCCATTTTTGTCTCCAGGTGCCTCACATGTTCTAAGGTTAAAGCTGAACATCAAAGACCCTCAGGATTACTTGTTCAACCCGAAATACCCGTTTGGAAGTGGGAAAACATAACCATGGATTTTATTACCGGGTTACCTCGCACTTCCAATGGGCATGATACAATTTGGGTTATTGTTGATCGTCTTACCAAATCAGCTCATTTCTTTCCAATCTGCGAAGACCATAAGAACGAGAAGTTAGCTTGTATCTATATTGATGAAATTGTAAGTCGACACAGTGTGCCTTTAAGTATTATTTCAGATCGAGATGGACGTTTTACTTCACGAATATGGCAAGCCTTGCAATCAGCGTTAGGTACACGCTTAGATCTCAGCACCGCCTTTCCCCTCAAAATGATGGTCAATCTGAGCGCACCATACAAACTCTTGAAGACATGTTGCGAGCATGTGTCATCAACTTCAAGGGCAATTAGGATACTCATCTACCATTAGTTAAATTTTGGTACAATAATAGTTATCATTCGAGAATCGGTATGGCTCCTTTTGAAGCATTATATGGTCGTAAGTGCCGATCCCCTGTATGTTGGTACGAAATCGGTGAAGACAAATCACTGGACCTGAATTTATCTAAGAAACAACCGATAAGATTCTTCAAATCCGCAATAATCTTCTAGCAGCTCAGAGTTGTCAAAAGAGTTACGCTGATAAACGATGAAAGCCACTCGAGTTTTGTGCTGGCGATCAAGTACTTTTGAAAGTATCACCATAGAAGGGAGTGGTTCTTTTGGACAAAAAGGCAAGCTAGCACCTCGCTATGCTGGACCATTTAAAATACTCGAAAGAGTGGGTCCCGTAGCATACAAGCTTGACCTACCAGAAGAACGCAACAGGATTCATCCCACGTTCCATGTATCCAACTTGAAAAAGTGCCTAGCCGAGGAAAACCTTCATATAGCGTTGGAAGATATTCAGATTTATGAATCAATGCATTTTGTAGAACGATTTGTAGAAATCATGGACTTTGGTGAGAAGCGTTTAAGACGAAGTCGAATTCCGATAGTCAGAGTGCATTGGGAGTCAAAACAAGGACCTGAGTTTACTTGGGAACACAAAGACTCAATGCGTGAAAAATACCCGCATCTCTTTCAAGTTACACCTACTACTACTTAAATTTCGGGACAAAATTTCTAAAAGTAGGGGATATTGTAACATTCGTTGTAAAATGGGTTCTAAAACCCGCTTCGTTTATTAATAATTCAAATATATGATATGAAGTTTCGTTACGTATTTATGTAATACATTTAAATTCGTTATATTAATTTCATTAATTAATAAATAAAACAAAAGGGTTAAAATAATAAAAATAATAAATAAAGAAAATAATAATAATATTAATAAATAAACGAAAAATAATAAAAACAAATATAAAAGGGTGACCACGGGTTTCGAACCGGGGTCTTCATTGAACCAACACACACAACACACCACTTCGCTACACACACACATCTGTCATAAATCCAAACCCAATACCATTTAAACCGAAATAAACGTTCGTGTGTGAAATTCAAAACACCCGCTCTGTAAAACGGTTGTAACTCTAATATCTTCATCAATCACTGTTTCAATCTCGAATTAAACCGCTGGAACTGATTCCAATCACACATTAAGGCTCAATCAAGATGCAATTCGGTTATAAAATCAATTTAACAATCAACCTCTTGACCGAAACTCTTTGAAACCGAAAATCCAAACTAACGCTAGCCTTCGTCTATAAATAGTGAACCTTAGGCTCCTGTGGAACTCGCTCATTCACCTAACACTTGCTATAACTCTCTACTCTCAAACTATCTCTTCGCCGGAATTCCATTCATCGCCAGAATTACACCGGAGCACTCAAGGCACTCCCAATGTTCGGTTAGTTTTCCCGTCGGTTGGAATCTTTAATTGTTCGTGTTCGTTATCAACTCAAGAAACGCACCCACTGTGAGTGAATTCTTACAAACTTCCTCTTTTTATTTATGTTTTGGGGTGTATCATGTGTCATTTATTTATATCGTTTATTCAAACACTTGTGCTACTACCATTATATGGTCTAACGTGTTATGTATATTTGGTTATTATTATATGTGATTATATTTTCCCATTTCAGTCAAGCATTCACATTAGGCCCATCAGTTCCTCGTTGGATACGAGTAGAGCATCGCGTTGCGTAATTAGAACGGCTCCGTTTGATTGAGCCTTGATCTCACAACTCATCATTTATCATGCTTTTGTGTACATTGCAAGATGTTTATGTGGTTTGTGGATAGTTTACATATACGTTTGCTCATATTTGGTTTATGCACATTTTTATTAACTTAATCAACATAATTATTTCTTTCAAATGATTAAACGGGATTCACTCGCCATCTTTTGTTGACCCAAATCTCTATTTTCTTACACATGATACAGGTGGACAGGTTGAGGCAAGGAACACGTAGGATTGGGCCTTAGAAGAAACATAAAGAGTTTCTAAAATGTCATGTTTAGAACATTTTGTGGTTGTATGGTTTATGTGTTTGATGGAATTTCTCCTTTTATTTTAAATTAATAAATATGAAACTTTATTATAGTAAATGTCATGAGCTTTGATGAAAACCCAATCATGCCCCGAGTACCATATCTGTTGCGGGTCAGGGTGTGACAATTTGGTGCATTTTCTTTTGCCATACCACATTCCCAACCAACCAACTACCCCATATACGTTTCCATATGCCTCATTGAAAAAATCCCATTGTCATCACGTTAGACAATGTCCTCCATTCCATATTTTATCTGACAATAGGCACCGTCTTCATGATCTTAGCCATTGGAGTAGTTTGCAAATGCATATTGCTGCAGTTTCACATTTTTTGCATATATTAAAATGAACTCTTTTGAATACATGTTTCTACATACAAAGTTTTTAAGATACTTACCAACTTTTTCACCCATCCACCATACTTGTCCTTGATGCTGAGTTTATCCTCTACAGCACTGTTATTCAATACATCAACTCTGTTGTGTTTTATATTGAAGCAGACAACCTATAAATGTCTTTTGCGTATTATTGGCATGAAGACCAGATCATATTCATCTATCTTTCTATTTTTCCAGTCTTCTTTGAAACAGGCATGTTTCAAAACCAAATCCATGTTTTTGTTGAATTCTTCGTATCGATAACTATTTGTTTTCATATACGAGTGTATTCTGTAATTTTGATGAACGACATTTTTAACAACAAAACAAAATCATAATATAATTGCATCAATTAAATATAGCAAAAGAATTACCAGCATTATTTGTGTACAAAATAATCTTGAGGGTGATATTGGAGCTTTGTATCTTTCTTCGTAATTCAGGATATGCCCCCAACTTTGAATAATGCATATGTGTGATAGAATCCTGGTCTCATGCTCTTAGCAATCACCCTAGAAAGTTCTGATACTCCATCGAGCTTGAACACTTTACTACTTAAAAAAAACAACACATGGCATTTTAGTTATTCTCACTCATGTCTGACATGGTGTTTTCGGTGTTTCACATGCATATGCATGTATATTTGTAACGTAACAAATGCAAAATTTGGCGTTTTACTAGAAAGAAATGTACATACTCATATTGTCCGCATCCAGTGAATATGAATGTGGAAATGTTGATTTCTTGTGCCTCCTTTGCTGCATTAATAACCACTTGCCTTCTGATATATAAGGCGACAAACATGCATTACTCTTCTTTGACTCTCTCTTCTCCTTTTTTTTCCACAGTTTTATCCTTTTTGTTCTCGTCATCATCATCATCTTCTTCATCACAAGACAACTTTTATGGGTTTAGAATGGTGTTATCTTGCAACAACTTTGTGATATTTGGCGTTTTGTCCTCATCACCCCTCTCCTACACATCTGCAATTTTTGGCGTTTTGGTTGGTGATGTTTCATTGGATTTTACATATTGGGGTTTTTGGGGTGTTTTTTTTCTTCCAAACTTTGCATGAGGTTTTTCCTACCTCCAGATGGTGGCTGCTGACATCGCGTTTCATCAACCATTGTACCATGATGGTCAACACTTTTCTTCACCATCTCCCATTCAATTTTTTCTATTTGAGAAATGAAGGCATCGCTTAACTGTATCATTGTCAAAGGTATGTTTAGCGTTTTGTCATTGACTGCCTCAGTTGTCTTTTCGAGTTTAGGGATGAACCCTTGAGTGTATTGTGTTTCTATTGGGCGATTTTTGGCGTTTCATCAGGCATAGTTGGGGTCTCCTAAGTAGGGTTCAGGTGGTTTTTTATAGCTTTGAGCATTTGATTCACCATCTTGGACAATCTAAACCTTCTTTAAGTTCACTCATTTGTTCTAGGTCTTGTCCCGGCAGTTCCAAAACCACAGCAATATTCCTTTTAATTATCTTTTCCTGATTATATCTAAAATATGATATTCAAGTGTTTTGAAATCACAATCCCAACTTTCAATAACATTTTCATTTATATCTTCTTCATCTATACATTCACCACGCTCAGCCACTTCATTGGCGTTTTTCACCAGCCACATCCTTGTCGTTCACCTTCTTCCCTCTTAGCAGTCACTTCATTGGTGTTTTTATCAGCCACATTATTGGCGTTTTTCAGTTTCTTTCCTCTCATTAGCCACTTCATTGGCATTTTCATCACCAATTGTTGACATTCCCCTTCCCTATCATCAGCCACTTCTTTGGCGTTTTCATCACCTTCTACTTCCACTCCAAACTCATCTTCATTTTCACCTTCTTTTCTATCACCTGCCACTTCTTTGGCGTTTTCGTTCCCCTTCTCTATCCCTTCCCCTTCTCCTTGCACTTCGCTTTCACCTTTAACTTCCAATTCAACCTCATATTCATTTTCACCTTCTTCTCTCTCATTTGCCACTTCATTAGCGTTTTCAGCAACAAATGTTGACATGTTCTTTAACAATGTCAGCCATTATGAGTATTTTATATGTACCAAGAGGATATTTGGATGTTCAATCTTTGACTTATTTAAGAATGTTGTCATTTTATTGTAACAGTCTTCTAATACTTTGTATGCCCCATCCAACTTCTCAGCCATTGTCTGTCAAACAAAAAAAGGACTTATTAAGTATGTCGTTTTGTATTTATTGTTATACTTATCATTCGAAAAACATACCACATCAGCTTCATTGTTTTGTTGTTTCTCACCAGTACCATGGTCATCATACTGTGTTAGTTCTCTGACTAGAGCACGGTTCCCTGATGCAGCAACTTCAAACATATTGTTTTAGCTTTCTATATCTTCAGCCACAACCCTTTGGTAGAAAGCTCTTCATTTTCACCATCTATCATAATGGCGTTTTGAACTTCAGGGTCATCTTCAGCATCATCATAATGATCATCATGACCCAAACCATCATCATCATCCACCTCATCATCATCATTATCAGCATGTTCATCAACATTTTGAACATCAACTTCATCTACATCGTTAACATCATCAGCATCATCATCTTCTTCATCGACACCCTACATTTTTTCTACTCTCTTTGGTGTGGCTTATTCTTGATAACCGGTTTTAACTTTGTTTTCTTAGTCTTCTTAGTAGTTTTCTTTTTAATTTCTTTGCCATCTTGGCGTTTTGGCTCTCCACCATATTTCCTTTTAACTAGTATACTCTCAAACATGTCAAGAGTTCTTGTTGTAACCCACTCAATTGGGTATCCTTTTTGTCGTCGCAACCTTTGTCTATTGCAAGCATTATTCACCAAGGCAAGATGTAACACAATAAAATTTTATTTTCTAAATTTGTTATTTAGTTCAAACTATTGAAATTGTTTTCTTACCGCAAGTACAATCAAGGGCCCTGTGAAATGCTTTTTTGGAGACCATGCAGTTTTGGCATTTTGCAAGCATTGGATGAGATAATCACACCATCTCAGTTAGTTTATTTGAACGTCTTGTGGAACGTGGTGCAAGAACAGTTGGTTGATGATCGCATTGTCAAATGCATGCCCAACTAAAGTGAAGAATGCTACAAGGAAATTTATGCAGAAGTTTCTCCTGAAGCTATGAATCTAAGGCAAGATGTCATTAAAGAGAGCTTCACACTTGGTCTGTTAATCCAGTCAGTCCCTTTGAACTGTGCTCTCCACTCATAAAGAACATTGTCTTTATTTATTGACCTTTTTCCCCTTCACAGCCATGTTTCCATTCGGTATACCCATTAAAGAGTTTATCAATCCGTCATTGATATGTATTATATGGTTGCCAGCATTTAGATTGTTTGTTCTTTCATTATAATTTTCAACCAACCAGTACCCACACATTGTGGGTATGCTGTCTATTTTAATCTTTAGGACAACACCAAATCCCATGTCGTGTACTGCTTGTCTTTGTTCTTTATTCAAATTTATAAACCAACCAGTCAAGTTTGTATGTTTTACTCTTAACAAAACTCTAGCCCCACTGAATTGAAAAAAATTGTTGTTCCTCCACCTCAACATTCTGACTTAAGGCCTTCCTCTTATTGGTGTGTTGGGCCTTGCCTGTGTGCACGTTTATTGTTACTCTAAACCCCTATTTGCCTATAAATTATGTATATATGTTGTTTAATAATACAACCCTAAATGATACATGGCATTTTAATAACAGAAATGATATATGTAATATGGCGTTCTCATAAAGCTATACGTACCATGTTTGATATATGTAGTTTTACAAACAAACATCATAAAAAGTAACCATACATACCATGTTTTGTTGTTGTCTTCTTTCGTTGCTTGGTGGTTCTTTGGTGTTTTGGAGAAGGTGTGGAAGCATTGGATCGATGACGAACATCAACATTGTACTTGATTCAAGACATGAAATCTATAAAGCAGATAGATGGAGAAGAAGATGTAGGAGAAACTCATTCATTCATAACAATCAACACAAATTTACAACCGAAAAGAGTATACATTATCTTCTAAAAGCTGGTTTAGATCACAA
This sequence comes from Scalesia atractyloides, assembly GCA_947069175.1. NCBI lineage: Eukaryota > Viridiplantae > Streptophyta > Magnoliopsida > Asterales > Asteraceae > Scalesia > Scalesia atractyloides. The sequence continues at coordinate 53,146,467 of CAMTDV010000012.1, read as the reverse complement.
AGATCTAAACTCTAGCTTTCTCTCACTAACACATAATCTCTCTCTCTAGAATGTGCACACCAGGAAGATTACCAAGATTGTGAGAGGTGCACAAAGCTTCACCTTAATCTACTCTATATACACATATATATAGGCTAGGGACTAAACCCAGACAAAACATATTGTCATGGATACAATAAACAATCCTATCCGAGTTAATCTACAAACTCGGAATAAACACTCTGTTTTTGTGAGAATCACCAGGAACAAGATCATATCAGCAATATTAAACTGTTTTCACACTATTAGATAATTCGATATGTAATTTTCATGAAAAGCAGTTCAAGATGATTACCAGTAATGTTTATCAACTTAAACAAAATACATGAACATTTCAAGTACCATTACCTAGTGATATGTTAAGGTAATTTTATACTGATATACTAGTGTGTCCCACTTCAGGACATACCCCCCCCCCCGATCAAGGTATGCACAAAGATTCCTTGTAGTAGGTGAGTATACCAAAATTCAGCCTTTTTGATTTACAACGTTAGATACTTGGTGACTAGGTCAGTACTTCCGTACAACAAAGACGCCAATATCCAACGAGGGTTAGGGCAAATACCAAATTTTGGTACAATATATGCATTTTACACATTTGAATGACTCTCTAGGAGAGCTTTTTCAATTTCTTGGATTTAGCATTTTAGCTCTTCTAAGATATCCTAGTTGTGGCTAGGTCAGCATATATCTGGATTCAACAGAGGAAAACCCTAATACCCTGGATGAAATAACGATATAAAGACCTAAAACCTCAGATTTTGGCAATCTATCAACGCAAGATTTAAGGTTATAAAACCATATGCCACTAATATGTTACCCACTCATACAAGGTTCGTTATGTTTATATCACTAAGGTAAGTTGATTATTTCAGGCATTTTGCCTACTAGTACACCATATAATAAAGTTGCTATCACACTTAAGCAATTTAATTTTAAATTCAATATGACAGTCTAACCTATTGATGGACTATCATTTCTTCTTTTCCACACAGTGAAAACTCATTTTTGATTTTCTATTTTTTTATGTTTTGATATTTAAAAACTGTAAATTATTTACAAAATTCTTATGGAAAACTGGTTATTCAGGAAACCTTATCCTGTTAAGTTCGACTAGATGTTCAAAACGAGCCCTGTCAAATGCTTTTGTGTAAAGATTTGCTAGGTTATCTAGTGTTCGAATCTATGTAGTTTAATCAATTTCTTTTCAGCACAATCCCGTATAAAATGATGACGAATGTCAATATGTTTTTTGCAAATGTGTTTGTGATTAAAATAGTGGTTGTTAGTCCTGAAAACCGGATCTAATCGATATCACACTTAGCTTGAAAGGTGGTGGAATCACACTAACAAGCTTTAGAAATAAGATGAAGATAGAAAGATTCAACTTGCATACAAATTAGGAATTTGTCTATTACAAGTGAAGAACAATCAAAGAGCCACCAAACCCTAATGCATCATTTACTATATATACTAGAGGGTTAATGCTCCAAAACCCTGAACTCTAAGGCCCAAGGCCTTTCCCCAAGCCCATTACAATTATAATAACCCAATCCCTAATAAATACTAATGCAATCTCCCCTAGGTTTACTACATTAGAAATAGCCTTATGCTTCAGGATATTCAATCATGTGAAAAAAATTTGTTCTGAATCACTGTTGCCACCGCACTCGTCCAAGATTTCGCACATTATTCATATTTATCACTTGCTTGAATTTGATGTGCACCCAGCATCAGAATGTCCTCCTCGTGAAAGCTAATTAAATCCAAAGTATCAGCCAACCGGAATGCCTTTTCTTTTGTAACAATAACAGCTTCAGCCATTCTCGGATCATAAGCCCAATAGCAGAGATTCTTTAGAACACCTTTTTGAAATTTTGGAGCATCCGGAATGACCTAGTGTTTGTCAGTTAGTGGCCAGATAACGTTTTGAAGCCGTTTGTGAGTATGAGGATCTCGAATGCCTGGGCTTTTCTTCAGATATGATTCAACAGTTTTCACCGTTGGGAAGTTATGAGATACTTCATGTTCAAGCTTTGAATGAAATGCCCATCCAGGACCTCGTTGATTTGGATCTGAGTCAGAATAGTGAGCTCTCAACAGATTTTCAGATCAATCTTCGTCCAAGATTTAAATTGTGTCTGCTTCAGATAGTATTCTCTATGGCCCTCCCTCATGACTATCCATAAGTTCCTATCATGATCATATCTCCAACATTTCACCTCTGACTTGTTTCCGACTTTATCATAGTGACTTGATCCTATCTCCATGACAAACTGGTATGACACTTTGGATGGATCCTTTGGTTGAAAGTTTTCATCAAGGGGATTTACATCTTGGTTCTTCATCACAAGCATTTTCTTTGCTACTGGTATTCCTTTTCTGCGGCTGCTTTCTTTTCTTAGATTTTTCAGATGAAAGATATGCATTAAAACCTTTTTCATACTCTGCATCAGCTGTAGCCTTTTCCGCTTCTGTGCGTTCGTGATGTGCAACGTTTAGAGGATCATCATCCTTATCTGCAAATTCACTACCAAACTTCTTCTGTAGCTTACCCTTCATCTCATAGATCTCTGTCATCAGCAGGCTCACATCTCCCTGAAGTTGCTCAATATCTTGGTTTCTGATTGTTATTTGATTTTGTAAGGATGTTATCTAAGCATTTTTCAATTCATTTTGTTGTTCCATCTGCACTACTCTTCGCCGTAGCTTGCCAATATCCACTGTCTCGTCTTCATCGCTATCAGACTGGTCAATAAATTTCATCTTTTCAGCTGCCATTCTCATTTCGGCCTCTTCATATTCAGACAAACCACCGCCAGATTTGCCTGCCTTATCATTAACTCCACTAGAACTTTCTAGCTGTGATATCGGATCCGGAATAGTGCTTGAGCTTGAGGGCTTGGGGAGATTAGGGGCTTCAGCAGCAAAGACGTTCTCTGTTTCATCATCTTCAGATTAGGTTTCATCGGAAGGAATGATACCAGGAGAAGGGATCCCAGTATCACCCTTAAGTGATGCAAGTAAAGCTTCAAGGTTCTCAGCAGAAATCAAATTCATTTCTCTAACAATCTCCTCCGCTATCTTTGGTTCAGCCTGTGCCGTTGCTTCTTCCTTTTCTTCTTCTAAAACAAGATCTTCAACAACTGGTTCTGGTTGTCTTGGTCCGCCGACAATCTGAATATCATGCTCTTTAGCTATGAATGTTGTCACTGGTTTAGTTGCAGATACAACTTCCTTGAACTTCCAATGTTTAATCAGCTCATATCGACCAACAAACTTGACCTTAGTAGAATCCCGCTGTTTGCATGCCGCTTCGAAACAACTCGGTCCTAGCAGCTTTAGGTTCAGGTGATTTGTGCCTTTTATCAGCTAAAATTACTTCTTGTCAACGACCATTTGCACAAATCTCGGATGTAGCAGGAACACCTTCTTCTTTGTACTTTCCAACTTACTCTTCAAGTTGTCGAAAATGAAAACCGAAAAGTTGTAGTCCCAGTCATTCACCAATGCAACAAGTGTCGCAGTCTGTGTCTGATTTAGTTGGTCCTGGCCGCCTTTATTCTCTGAAATACATTGTAAGAAGATATGAGCAAGGCACCTCTAGTATGGTGGGAATAGTTTCTTCAACACTGTTGGATATGCTCTGTCATAACTCATTCGACGTAGAGCTTTCACCATGCTATCTCTGTCGAATGCTGTAGGATGACGTTCGCTGTCTCCAAACTGTAGTGCGTCTCGTACGTCTGCCTCTGAAACCTTTATTTCTCTTTCTCCAATCTTTGTCTCAATGTAAGCACCTCCACCCTTGACTTAGCGTTGGTCCAAAAGTCTTGTATTATGTCTTCTTAATTACTGGGTTTGTCTGTAGAGCATGAGTAAGTTGGCAGTAGCTCAGTCCATTAATCAGAGAATTAAATCTTTCCTGATATTCCGGCTGAGGATCAGACTAATAGAAGGCTTGATTGTGAAAGTCTTCAAATTCCAGCTTGCGTTTATCCATCATTTTCTGTGCCATTTTCGGCACTTGAAACAGAGATGCCAACGTTTATTGCAAAGGTTAAAGTTTATTGACCCTCTAAACTGTATGACATATCAACTTAGTTGAAAAGTTAACAGTTCAGATGAGAAGGTCAAAGGGTCAAAGGAGAACTGAAGTTCAAAGGTTCACACCAATTTGAATAGGTCAGATGAACTCGGATGGCAAGGGTTCAATTCAATGACCCCTTGTCATTCGAGAATGTTCATATAAGAGCATTCGGGATGCATCCGAGATTCATCCAAGAAGCATCCAAGATGTATCTGAGATGAAGAAGTCTACCTGTGAGACTGAGATGAGAGAGATCCGGGATAAGCAATTCGAAATGACTAGATGACTCGAAATGACTCGAGATGGCCTTATAATTACTCAAAATAGAGCCAGGCCCATCTCGGAACAGTGGTTCGAGATAGATGGGCCTGGTCCATCTCGAAACAGTGTTCAAAGATAAAATGGGTCTATTCAAGATGAGTGGACTCACTCGAGACAGAGATATTTTGAACTTTTCAGGCCCACCAATTTTTTTACCAGTCATGAACAGTAACACCTTTTGTCAAAATCTGCGATCCAACCGACCAAGCAACCAGTTTTAAAGGAAGAGGAAATAATAGAAATAAATAATAATAAACATCAAGGGATAAGGAGCGAGTTGCCATGAGATCAAACCAATTCTAAACTGATAAAGAACATTTTTCGGCATGAGCTTGCTCAAACGAAACCGTGCAATTGCCGATATATTTGTCCTTCTAAACTCATCACATCAATCTTCAACTTTCAATCTTGTTACTTCATCCAGTGAGTATGCGATAACATCCGTGTCCCATATAAGGCATACCCCTGTGATCAAGGTAAGCATAGCAGTTCATTGTAACAAGTGAATATACCGAGGTCATCTTTCTTCTTATAATGTCCGACTTGTTGGTGAGCAGGTCAGTACAACGTACTGCAAAGAGACCAGACAATATCAGACAAGGGTTACAAGCACAATACCTTATACGGTATGTTTAACTTTTGAAAGCATATGGTATTTTCTCATGAGAGATTTCCCCTTTTTAAGGTTTTGGCCCTTCCATTTAGGCTCTTTTAAGGATATCCTGACTGTGCCTAGGTCTGCATCTATCTGGATGCAACAGAAGGGCAGTCATGATATCCCGAATGACTTATCGGCATAAAGACTTGAAACTTCAGACGTTGGCTATCAATTAACACTGATTTAAAACCATGAAATCATATGCTGATGATATGTTACCCGCGAGATGCATAGCTTGTCAGAGTTAGTCACTTGGTATCTTTTTGACTTTTGAGCGATAAGCCTATAAACACATCACTAAAGATCCTCGCTTTTACAACATCGATACCTTACATGTGTTAACCAAGTTCATTAATTTGAACAAAGAAAATATTTCTCCCCTTAAATTAGTGCAGAAGTAGAATACTTTACGCACTAATTTAGTTATGTTGCTGAAAAAGACAAGCGTTTTTTTTAATATTAGGTTACTTAGTCAGTAATGCGCATCATTTTTAAAAAGTCCACAAGCACTTGAATCTCGAATTGCTGACGAGTTTTGTAAAAAGATACGCTGTATTAGCATCAGTGTGGATCCTTCCCGTACAAAAATGCCATCTTGACATACATTTGGTTTCCATATAGAATGCATATGGCTTCTAGACGAGCTACAGGGGCATATAACTCATCATAGTCAAGATCTTCGATTTGTCTGAATCCCTACACCACTAGCCAAGCTTTGTTCAGCACGATCACTCTAGTATCATCTTTTTTGTTTCTATATACCCAACGAGTACCAAGAGCTCATTTTCCCTCCGACAACTTCACCAATTTCACACTCCTATCTTTTCAAACTGATTATGCTCTTCATGCATTGCATCGACCCATCCAGGCTCCTGCAAAGCAACATCAATGTTCTTACGCTCAATCTGTGATATGAAACATGAATACAAACTTGTGTTAATGGTTCCTGATCTACTACGTGTTTGAACACCGGCAGATACAGGACCAATAACATTTGCAATTGGATGATTTTTCGGAACGCGCTAGGGAATTGCCATATTTGATGCCTACAAATTAGATTCTAAGTTAGAAGCATTCCTGACACTATCCCAGATTGCTCCCGCTCATTTGATGCACCAGCCGTATGGGTTACAGGAGGATCTACTGTGCAATCTAACGGAATCGGCTCCAGAAATGCTGAAGCTCTTTGAACCATAGTTTGCTGTGTAGAGGATTCAATGTTGCTGACATCAGTAGGTTCAAGAACCTGTTCTCGCATTTGCGAAGAAGGATGCATGTCCATAGGAACTTCATGAAATCCTAGAGGATCTACGGTAAGTTTCTTGAAAGAATCTTGAATCGGGGCAACATCATCTTCTGCTATGATGGGAATGGGCATCACCAATGTTTAAGACAACTACATCAACAATCTAATCAGGTAGAATATTAAAAGACTAAAAGAAGGAAGAATAGTCATATAACCAATCAGGTCCAAGTCGTGCATCTTTCGGATTTTCTTCAACCAATCCACCTAATACGTCTCCATGATCTACTTCTTGATTTTGTTGTAGACCCGATATGAAGTGTTCTTTGCATAGCCGACGAAATAGCATGGATCTCCTCTTGCGTTAAATTTTCCCTTAGCATCCATGATAAGGAGAACACAAGGACAGCCAAAAGTGCGAAAATGTTGTACCGAGGGTTTCTGTCCTTCAACTATTTCACAAGGTGTCTTCGTGTGACGTTTGTTGATGAGAGCATGATTTTGTACATAGCAGGTTATGTTCAATGCTTTTACCCAAAATATTAGTGGATGACCGGAATCAATCAGCATAGTGCGGGCGACTTCAATGAGAGTTTTTTATTTCGTCTTTCTGCAACTCTATTTTGTTGAGGAGTTCGAGCTGCATTGTATTGACGATAAATCCCTTTTGAAGCACAAAAATGTTCAACTCGTGTTCTTGAACTCTGTTTCATTGTCGCAACGCATATTCTTCACTCGCTCGTTTGCTTGGTTCTCCATGAGAATGAAAAATTTCTTTATCAGCCTTGCAGTTTCACTCTTTTGTTCCAAGAAAAATACCCAAGTGAAAGAGAACAGTCATCAGTGATGACCAGGAAATAAGCTTTTCTTCCAATACACAACACATTGATAGGACCAAAAAGATCCATGTGAAGCATTTCCAGAACTTGGGATGTTGTGTACACAAGCTTGGGCTTATTAGGCTTACGATGTTGCATCCCACGAGAACAGGACTCACATTTTTCAATCTGCATGAAGTCCTTGATTGGTAAATTTCTGACCATACCTCCCTTTGCTAGTCGATTCGAATTCTTCATGTTAAGATGGCCAAGTCGTCGCCACAGCATTGCATTATGTTCAGCAATTTCAGAGAATAAGCAAGTAACTTGATCAGTGGGAGCTTTGTTCATGCCGACCACGTAATTGTTTCCCCATCGTTCGGCTTCAATCAAGTACCAACCCTCTCGGATGACAATTCCGGGCTTCAGAAACACGCATCCACCTTTTGTAAAAAAAACCTCTAAACCGTTGTCGTACATCTGAGAGACAATGAGAAGAGTGCGTTTGAGTTCGGGAACATCATTGACATCAGAGAAGCTGAGAACCCCGTTTCAGACTATGCCTTTCATAGTAATTCTTCCTGTTTCTCCCCCTGAAAATGTGACAAATCCACCATCGACGATTTTGATGTCGTTCAACTGGGAGATGTCCCCTGTTATGTGCCTGAAACAGCCACTGACGATAAACCGAAGTTTAACAACAGCCCTCCAAGTCGTTCCAGCACATAGAACAACATTAGTGGGAGACGGGAACCTAGATCATTTGCAATCTAGGTTGGTTAGTAGATTTTGAGGATTGAGAAGATGAGGATATAGGATTTGGTAAGTGAGAGCGCTCTGACTAAGATCTAGAAATCTTTTTAGGTTTCCAAATCTTTAAAACAAGTTGTTGTTTGAGAAAACGTGAGATGATGAGGCGTTTAATTTTTTGTATTGCTTTACGAAACCATTTGAATTTGAACATTTTTTTTTGTTTTTCGTTGCTAGATTCCAGTTTCCATTAGAAGGCTTTTGATGACCTTGAAGTCGATGGTGCGAAGCTGTCTCATGGATGGAAATTTTAGACGGATAAGACCCGAAAGGATAATGAACACAGTTTCTAGCTATATGCCCTTGAATTCCACAATTGAAGCAAGTCTGTCTTTTTGAGAAAAAGACTCTTAATTCCACTTGTTTTATTCTGGGGAGCTGATTGGGCCTCTTCTTTCCAATAGGTGCTGATTTCTTGTGTGCATTTTTACTCTTATGAAAAACATGCTCACAATTATCAGCACAGGAGTTATCAACAACTTTACCCTTCAACTTAGATTCAGTTGGTTTTTGAGTTGGGTTTTTCCTTTGATTAACAACACTTGAGGAAACTTTCTCCTGAATTTTCATTATGTGTTGATGTCTGGTTTTTCTAGATCTTCTTTTCTTTGAAGGAGTGGATTCTGTAGTCTTAGTTTCATTTGAAACCTTTTAATCTGAAACTGAGCTCTCAGAAACAACTGTTTCATTTTCTTTGGAAGTGGTTTCATTTGGAACTGAGCTTTCAGAATTAGTTGATTCTTGGTCACCACATGATGAACAAGTTTTGTCAATAGTTTGGCTGCCGTAACCGTCTTGCCCAGTATCTGATGAGTTAGAATCTTCAGTCTGATTCCCTAAAATATCAGAAGTCTCCTGTTCACAAGCATTTACATTCAAATAGTCCATCACAACAATATTTTCAGTTTCACTGGATTTAGAAATATCTGAGGTATCCGTTGAGGTTTCAGAGGAACAAAAACAGTGTTCTGAATCACTCAAAATTGAAGCCTCAGACTCCTTTAGACTATTAGTTAAATCATGGACTGAATCAAAAACCATATCATTTGAAGTTTCAGTTTCAACAACACTAGAAAAACCCTGAGTTTCAAAAACCATAGACTGAACAAAATTACAAACATAGTCATCATGTTTATCGCATAAAGAAACATCTGTGTCATCAGCAACAACTGGATGAGGTTCATCATCCACTTTTGACTACTCCTCATCTATCACTGATTCTACACATTCACTAAAGCAGTTAACTCCCTTTTCAGAATCATAAGTAACAATTGTTTTCACAAGTTCTTCAGATGGAGTTTTTGTTGACTCCTTTTCACCTTTCAAATTTTCAACTGACTCATTCGAGCACTCTTGATTTATAATTTTTACAAAACTTACAGGCTTTTCAAAATCAGTTGATTGGGTATTCTTATGCTTGAAAGGTTCGCAAGGAACGTAGTCACTTGATTTGCCATACGCAATTTTATCATAATTTTCAATTCTTGCTCAGTGAGCGACATTCTTGAATAATTATGATTATATAGCGGAGGGATTTATGAATAACCCAACCCTTTTCCCTTTTTCTCTTTGTATGCCATTTGTATATTGCAAAGATCGCGATCAGTGTCATTGGAAGTATCATATTTCTTAATATTCAATTCATTTTGTTGAAACTTTCCAGTGAGAAGTCCTAGCTCAACTCTTACCAAGTCGCATTCCAAGGTTTTTGAATGTAGTTTGGTTTTATAATCATGAACCCAACATTTATGTTGGTTTACGTCTCGGTGAAGTTGAGCTATGTCCTCTTTTAGTGCATCAATCTTTTCGTGGAGAATTCTGTTGTTCTCAACAAGACCGATATACTTTGACATGACACTGTTGTAATCACTAATGAGATTGAGATTATGAGCTCTCATTTGTGCCATTTTATTTTTACAATCTTCTTAGCATAGGAGAGAGTTACTGTTTCGGAGAAAGATTTGGGCTCCTCAATTTGTGCTTCAAGCATTTAAGATGATTTTCAGCAACTTCGGCAATCTTTAGAGATTCCACTTGAGCTGCAGCATCAACCCAGGTAAAACCATGCTGCACTTGCACCATTAGTGCTTTTCCTGCCCCTGAGCCTCCTTGGCTTGATAAGGTTGATGTTGACATTTGAGCCGATGTAACTATAACCATGGACCTTTTTGAATTCCTAGCAGCAGCAGAAGCAGTTGCTTTATATCCCACGGGTGTCTTCCTGCAGTCTCTTGCGAAGTGTCCAGGTTCATGGCATCTGTAACATCTCAGCTTATCTTTGACTGACCCAGTGCGAATGTTTGACATTGGACGGAGACCGTATCTTTTTTGAAACTTTTCTGCTCGAAAAGCAGCCATGGCCAGATTCCACGAAGCATCCAGTTCTTCAATATCTTCTTCAACCACTTGATTCATACGGTAGCAAACATTGAAGGAGGCAAGAGATCACCTGCAAGAAAGGCATTCAAACTGTTGAGCATGGATGCTACTAGAGCCAACTTCTCTTCGTTTTGTTTGGTCAGAAATGCGAGATTTTCAGCTGAGGGTGTAGATTGAGCATTTTGAGAAGTTGAGAGATTAACAGGGCTGTAGATAATGTTTGCGTGTTGTGTAATTGCTGAGCAGTAACAGTAGTCGGAACAGCTGAGTTGTTTGGAAGAGATGTGCCATAAACATAGTTTCTCTTCTGAGCTTGAAGCTGTGATTGAGTTAATGGACTTAAAACAAAGATAAGGTGTTGATGAGTTTGAGACATCAGCGCAGTGTTAGAGCCAGTCACCCCTGCAGCCATCATGGAGTTCTTGTGGTTCAGTTCTCTTTGCTGATTGTCTACTTCACATGATTTGATGGTAGAGATTAGTTCAGTAAGAGCAGCTTCATTCAAATTCTTGGTACGTTTAATCATCGAAACATCAGCATCCCACGACTTTGGCAGTGAATTCAACAGTTGGCGGTTCATCCCACTATCTGTGAAATAAGTTTGACGAAACTCCTGATTTGATTTTCCACAGTCTCCCCATAGATGTGATTAAATGAACTGAACTGCTGGCTCAGCATGTTCACCCCTGCTAGCCTTCATGTAAGTGTTTCCTTCGTACATATTTTTTTGCACATCCCGGATTTCTTTCACACTTGTGCAGTTTCGGACAACAATCGAGATGTCAAGACCAAGTGCCATAGTAAGATTTGCCATAGCCTTATCATCTTCGTCCTTGATATTTGATCTTCGTCGGACCACAAACTTTCTGGTTTCGGAATTCGAGTGTCTAGACATCTGTAGTTGCGTATATGATTGTGTGGGGACCATCACGAATGCACCTCCACATTACGGGTTCCTTTGCTTTGCAATACTACTCAAAGCGCCAAGTCCATTCAAAATAATCATCTCCATACAACAATCTTGGAATTTCGGTAGACGTTCCAATACTCTAGTCCAGTTCCTGATACAACGGCAGAGTCTGAGACTGAATGGTTGTTTGGGTAGCGTTGGTGAGATCCGCAGCTGTCAGAATGTTGTTTGGATTCATCATCAAAAGAATGAAAAGACATATTAATCAGAGAAGCTAGAGGTAACAGTAACCTGTAAAAGTAACTCGAAACAGTAACTCAAAATGATAACACTAGATTTGAGATGGTAACAGTAGATCTGAGATGGTAACAGTTGATCCGAGATGGTAACACTTGATCTGAGATGGTAACATATCTCAGAACAATAACTTTTCTGAGTGGATGATGATCCGAGAAGATTCTGAGTTTTGAAGGTGGAGACAAGTTTGAACACTAATGATCCGAGATGAATTCGAGATGCATGTTCATCATCCGAGACTTCAAGTTAATCAATCCAAGATGCAGGCTGAGATGGTTTGAGATGCAAGCAGTTGATTCGAAATGATCCGAGATGTTCAAGAAGACAGTCTGAGATGGTCCGAGATCTTCAAGAAGATAGTCCGATATGGTCCGAGATGAACTAGAAACTCAACCAGAAACCAAAACAGTAGCAGATGCGATCCGAAATCCGTGTGATATCAGATCTGAGCCTAGAAACAGGTTCAAACCTTGCTCTGATACCAATTGTTAGTCCTAAAAACCGGATCTAATCGATATCACACTTAGCTTGAAAGGTGGCGGAATCACACTAACAAGCTTTAGAAATAAGATGAAGATGGAAAGATTCAACTTGCATACAAATTAGGAATTTGTCTATTACAAGTGAAGAACAATCAAAGAGCCACCAAACCCTAATACATCATTTACTATATATACTAGAGGGTTAGTGCTCCAAAACCCTGAACTCTAAGGCCCAAGGCCTTTCCCCAAGCCCATAACAATTATAATAACCCAATCCCTAATAAATACTCATGCATAAACCTATTAATGCCTCTACAGTTGCGTTATTGTCTATCATAGTAGGAGTACGAGTGAAATTCAAACCGTAATCGCGCATCTGCTGTTGTATCCAGAGAACTTGAGAGCAACAACTACACGTAGCAATATATTCAGCTTCACACGTAGAGGTAGACACGCAAGACTGCTTCTTGCATTGCAATGACAAGATCCTCCCTCCTAAGAACTGACAAGCACCTGTGGTAGACTTTTTAGTTGATTTGCATCCTCCAAAGTCCGAATCAGTGAAAGCAACAAACCTCAAATCACCAACAGCTGGATACCATAACCCAAGTTTAGGTTTCCCCTTCAAGTAATGAAGAATCCGCTTCACCGCTTTCATATGTGACTCTTTTGGATTCGCTTGATATCTGGCACAAAGACACACGGCGAACATGATGACTGGTCTTGAAGTAGTCAAGTACATTAGAGAACCAATCATTGCCCTGTACTGAGTTAGATCAACATCATCCGCACTCTCATGATTTGGACCAAGATTGTAATTCTCGTAGATAGGAGTGTTGAAAGTGGCGCGATCTTCAATTTTGAAACCAGACAAAATGTCATACACATACTACGTGTGAGAGGGGATCGGCTCTCCTCTTATGAGCACCGGACCGATCTGACTCAGCTAACAGAGGCGAAATTCATTGTTCGTGAGTTTGACAAATAAACACGTAAGATATACTGCTTAAACGCCTTGAAATGTATTGATAAACGTGAACAGTTACCGAGCAAGTAAAAAGTTTGACAGGGCTTCGCCGTATATCAACCAACAGATACTGACACAACACTCAGGCTCCTCTATTTATAGGTCGACATGACTCGCACAGGAGGAGAGTGTGTGTGTGTGACTCGTGCAAGTGATGCTTCGTACGTGTGACAGACTGTCACTCGTACGAGCCATGATCCTCACTTGTACGACCCAAGTACAAAATCAATAAATCATATATTAACAAACACTATTCGACGTTCTAAGCCCTATATACATAAACAACATATCCTAGACATAGACAATAGACATTCTGCACCAACAAACTCCCCCTTGGATGTTGACGCGGTCTTGGATAGTCTTCAAAAAAATCTGACAATTAACACCCAAAGAAACGTTTCGGTGGCTTACGACGCTCCTCCGAAGTTATCGGTGTCTGATCTGTAGGAGGAGGCTGGTTAACTGTATTGCCAAACTGAAAGCTCCTTAGCGAAGTAATTCGTGGTCGCTCAGCAATTCTTTCTTCTTTATTATCTTTATTTCTCTACTTGATCTCCTCCCGCTTTCTCCAAGAAGTGTTCCATGTTGTTCCTGAATGTACATCATCAGCAAAACAGACATTAACAATCTTATGGAACTGGAGAGCTTGTTCTTTAGCTTTCTCTTCAAAACTAATCTTGCTGTAGAACAAGCATTCAATATCTTTCTTTGAACAATTGACTAGCCACATCGGGTCTAGTACTCGAATGCCACGCCATAGACCATATATACATTTATGTGCTATGACGGCTTTGGTTAATTCTTCAGTAATCTTCCAAGAATCATCATCTGGATGGACATATATAACAGCTTCACATGTACTTCAATCGTAGTGCCACCATTTGAAGATCTTGTAGAAGTCTTGTTCCATCTTGATAAGAGGCATATCTTTCATAACTTCCGGCCTCTTTACGATTAGCGTCACATCTTTTTCTTTTGTTATTGGATTGATCTTCATAATTCGCTTAGGGATATGAGGCTTCTAGTGTATAAATCCATGAGTTGCTTCAAGCTTGATCAGTTTCCACAGCCGCTGGTCATGAAATTTCATCTTCAAATTAATCATCTTTGTCTGCACAAGCTCTTTAATATCCCAGAACGGCAGGGTCTTTGTCACACCCTCAATTTCCACTTGCGGAGTTTTACCGCGAGGCGTGTGAACAAACCAGAATCTGAGACACTAGTAATATCGAACGACTCTATATGATTTATTTAAACGTTCCAAAAACATTTGTTTACCCATTCATACAATTTGTCTTAGTTTAGTTTCAAAGCTTAGCAGAAGCATTAGTTTCTAAGTTGTGCGGAAGCATTAAAGTAAAGTAAAGTAACGTAACGGGCGCCAACATAAACGCCAAAACCAAAAATCCCAAACAATATTCGTAAATGAGACTCGATAAAAATATGTCTTGGTCAATGCAAGTGAGTGCACCTAGCTCTCCTAGCGTCCTGAGAAACATGTAAATAAACAAGTGTCAACATTAAAGAAGAGTGAGTTCACAGGTTTTTTATAAGTTCACAAGTTCGGTTAAAAGTTTGTTTCCCCCGTTATCCCTAACCCGGGATAACGATTTAGTTTCATTATTCCTAACACGGAATAATACTGTTGGTTCCATTATTCCTAACCCGTAATAATACTGTTGGTTCCATTATTCCTAACCCGGAATAATAATGATATTGGTTCGTAATTAAGTTCAATGTTAGCATGTAGATAGCGAGCCTAAAGTTACGTCACATAAGTGTTCGCGATCGAAGCTGACTGTTGTGCCTCCGTGTTGCAAGGCCTATCACTGACCATGGCGAAAGTTAGGCCAAATTAATCACCCGTTGACCATACCCGGTCGGCTAGCGCTACTAGCTCGGGTGGGGCTTGTCGGGCCCAGTAGTACTACTTATAATTTCCCCGCTATCTAACCCAATACGAACGATCCGAGAGTTTGTCGAGGACTTCCGTGATATAGCTGCTTAGTGACCATAACGTACATTAACATTAACTTAGTTATTGAGTAGTTTAATGACGTTAATTTCGCATAACGTAAAAAGATAGAGTTATAGAATGTATACATGTTTCTCCCCCTGTTGTTTAAAACCGGATAAAATAGGGGCCGTGAACTCACCTTTAATTGCTCGGTTAGTGTAACATAGAAGTAGCAAATGATGGAACCGCTAATTGCGTCCTAACATGTCAATCGATTTAAAGTTAGTGTGTGAACACACTGATACAAGCCCTACGCATAACTAACACATAATGCGGCACACATAATAACAAATTCGAAAACACAATCATGCATGCAAACTATCATCATACCAAAATAGTGATCAAACCAACTTGTCATAAACACAATCAACTCATACAACACTTTGGTACACACATACGCAAGTTATCATGTTTCAGCTTGTACGCTCATAACTAGGCTGTTTTGAGGATTTTTATAAAATAGTTCCAACGTTCTAAAAATTCCAATTTCTTTACAGGAGATGTCAACTAAACTATAGAATTTTATGTAAACTTTTCAAGTCCTAAAACTTTATAAATTATTTATAAACATTTATATACTAGGCTGCAGTCAGATTCGTCGCTTTCTGACTGCAGTCCACGGGAAAATTATTTAAAAATCATCGTTCATCCAAATTAACAAATTTCCAGTGGGAGTTTTCCTGAAATTCCCGTCTCCAGTTACAGTACAAATTTCGTGACCCAACCCTCTACAGATTATGAAATCCGACTCGATAAACAACTAGCAAATTTTCAGAATTTACGCAGCTTCAGTTGCTGCACTTAAATGACCACTTAAAAATAGCAAACGACCTCAGAAAAATATGAATCCAGCGCCATTAGAAGCGTTTTTCAAAAATACACGTTTTAGACTT
This sequence comes from Scalesia atractyloides, assembly GCA_947069175.1. Classification (NCBI taxonomy): domain Eukaryota; kingdom Viridiplantae; phylum Streptophyta; class Magnoliopsida; order Asterales; family Asteraceae; genus Scalesia; species Scalesia atractyloides. The sequence continues at coordinate 53,130,483 of CAMTDV010000012.1, read as the reverse complement.
CAGAAAATCCACTTTTCAATAAATAATGACCAGGTTACAGCCAATTGAAATTGGCTGTAAATACCATTCAGCAACTGGTTTCGACTTTCATCGCAATAGAACACGCTTAAACGATCAAGACGCTAAATAACAATGATCAAGAACAGGTTTATTTGTCACATATCATCATGTACATCAATACCCATGCAAACCCTAATCATATAATATGGTTTTTATCACTAAAACGCAGCCTATGATTTTTGTATTCATCCAAACATCACAATCGCAAAACTCACACAATTAAACGAACTAAACATAAATCATAACACTTTTCATAACAATGATTCTAACAATACATACAATCATGATCAAGATTTCACAAACCCTAATGTGATTTGCAAAAAAATTAAAATCCTAACGTTGATACGATGAAGATTAGCGAACCGGGAACAAGATTGGAATCAATCCGGGGTTGAAGAAGTTGCGACCGTGAGAGAGGGGGGGGCTGCCGTCGGCTTCTTAGAGTCTAGGGTTTCTTGCTCTTTTTTTTTTAAAACACTAACCCATGCATACATTATATAGCACAAGGAAAAGAAAGGAAAAGGGGTGGGGGGGCTCGCGACCGCAAGGGGGGGGGGAGTTTGGGTGAGTAACTTGGGCCTCAAGTTTAGGCTAGTTCCTTGGGCCGCAAGGAGGTGAGGTCGACACGTTTCATGGTTCGGTTCGGTTCGGCTATTTATGTATGATATATATATATATATATTTATAAAACTAATAATCGCGAAATCAAAACGTGATATGATAATTCACAAAATTCACAAACGACTAATAACACAGAGCACATAATTTACCCAATGCATTCAGAAGTTAGCGTAGTTATTGCGAGCGTGTATTTAAATTCTCCGAATCAATTTAGCGTAGGAATAAATAACCGTGAAGTAGCGCGTTTAAGATACCTGAAAAGCCAGGATGTCACATTATCCCCATGTTGAAAGAATTTTCGTCCCGAAAATTGAGTAAACGCGGTTTAGAATGCAACGCACAAAGATTCAGTTTGTTAGCAATGGTACAAGAAATTCCCAGGCTGTCACATCATCCCCATGTTAAAAGAATTTCGTCCCGAAATTTAGTTGGTGGTAACGTTAGATTGCTGCTCAGTTGCAAAAAGGTGTGGGTATTTGCTTTTCATTTGGTCCTCCTTTCCCACGTGAACTCCGGTCCACGCGTAGAATCCCAACGAACCTTGACGATCGGTATCTTGCTGTGCCTTCGAGTCTTGATCTCACAATCCATGATCTCGATAGGTTGTTCCACAAAGTGCAGTTGTTCATCCACTTGAATCTCATCCAATGGAATGACTAGGGTCTCATCTGATAGACACTTCTTCAGATTTGACACGTGAAAAATGTTGTGAACTCCACTGAGTTCGGCAGGAAGGTCTAATTGATAAGCTACGGGCCCGATACGCTTCAAGATCACAAATGGGCCTACGTACCGTGGGTTTAGTTTGCCTCGTTTCCCAAAACGGATTACACCCTTCCAGGGTGACACCTTCAGTAGGACGCGGTCGCCTACTTGAAACTCGAGCGGTTTGCATCGTTGATCAGCGTAGTATTTCTGTCGATCTCGTGCCGCTGCCATGCGGTTTCTGATTTGTACAATCTTTTCAGTAGCCTCAAGTATCAACTCAGGACCTGTGAGTTGACTATCACCGACTTCTGCCCAACAGACTGGTGATCTACATTTGCGACCGTATAATGCTTCAAACGGTGCCGCTTGAATACTCGTATGGTAACTGTTGTTATACGAGAATTCCACTAAAGGCAGATGGATTTCCCAACTGTTCCCGAAGTCTACCACACATGCCCTAAGCATGTCTTCCAAGGTCTGAATAGTCCTTTCACTTTGACCATCCGTCTGAGGGTGATAAGCCGTGGTCATATCTAAGCGTGTGCCCAACGCTTTCCGAAGTGATTGTCAAAAGTTGGACGTGAAACGAGCATCTCTGTCTGAGATGATGGACGTTGGCACTCCGTGCCGAGAAACTACTTCCTTAATGTAGATGCGAGTCAGCCTATCCATCTTATCTGTTTCTTTGATCGCTAGGAAGTGTGCGGACTTAGTTAAACGATCCACGATTACCCAGATGGTATCGCAACCACCCGGAGTTCGCGGGAGTTTAGTGATAAAGTCCATCGAGATCTGATCCCATTTCCACACTGGGATCTCAGGTTGTTGAAGTAGCCCTGATGGCTTCTGGTATTCCACCTTGACTTTCGCACAAGTCAAACACTTGCTCACGTAGCTGGCTATATCCGCTTTCATGTTGGGCCACCAGTACGTGGCTTTAAGGTCTTGATACATCTTGTCCGAACCGGGATGGACAGAGTATCGGGATTTGTGAGCTTCGTCCTACTGCTTTGAGGTCTCGAGAGGTACCCATATACGATTCATGAAATACCGGGCACCATTGGGTTTTACTTCCCAATCGCGTTCCATCTTTCCCACAGATTCGGCCTTAATGTTTTCTTCCTTAACTGCTTCTAGCTGCGCATCGCGTATCTGTTCGGGTAACCCCGAATGAATGGTGAATTGTAATGCTCGTACCCGACGAGGTTTCAAGTGCTCCTTCCTACTAAGGGCATCAGCTACCACATTAGCTTTACCCGGGTTATACCGAATGGCACATCCAGCGACGCTGTCGCATGTTCAACTCCTTCTGGTCAAAGATATGCTGGAGGCTCTTGTGATCCGTGTAGATTGTGCACTTTGTTCCATATAGGTAGTGTCTCCAAATCTTAAGCGCAAACACCACTGCTCCCAATTCCAGGTCATGTGTTGTGTAGTTTTTCTCGTGAACCTTCAATTGTCGGGACGCATACGCGATGACCTTATCACGTTGCATGAGTACGCATCCCAATCCCTGAATGGAAGCGTCACAATATACCACAAAATCGTCAGTCCCTTCCGGCAAGGACAGAATGGGTGCACTGCAAAGTTTCTGCTTCAGCAATTGAAATGCTGCTTCCTGCTTGTCACCCCAAGCATACTTAGTGCCTTTCTGGGTGAGAGTGGTAAGCGGTTGCGCGATCTTTGAAAATCCCTCGATGAAACGTCTGTAGTAACCAGCCAAACCCAAAAATTGGCGGATCTCTGTCGGTGTCCTGGGTGCTTCCCAGTTCTTGATAGCATCGATCTTGGCGGGATCAACGTGGATACCCTTTTCATTCACGATATGCCCGAGGAACTGAACTTCCTGAATCCAGAAATCACACATTGAAAGCTTGGCATATAGTTTCTCCTGTTGAAGTAATTCCAACAATAATCGCAGATGTTCAGCATGTTCTTCTTCACCCTTAGAGTAGATGAGTATATCATCGATGAACACGATGACAAACTTGTCGAGATACGGCTTACACACGCGGTTCATGAGGTCCATGAACACCGCAGGTGCGTTGGTGAGACCCAAGGGCATGACCAAGAACTCATAATGGCCATACCGAGTACGAAATGCCGTCTTGGAGATGTCCTCCTCTCTGACGCGTAACTGGTGATAACCGGACTGTAGATCAATCTTGGAGTAGTAGCTTGACCCTTGAAGTTGGTCGAAGAGATCGTCGATGCGAGGTAATGGGTATCGGTTCTTGACAGTAACCTTATTGAGTTCCCTGTAGTTGATGCACTTGCGGAAGGTCCCGTCCTTCTTCTTGACAAAAAGGACCGGAGCTCCCCATGGCGAAGTACTGGGTCGGATAAATCCTTTTTCCAACAATTCCTGAAGTTTGGTAGACAGCTCTTGCAGCTCTGCTGGAGCCAGGCGGTACGGGGCCTTGGCGATAGGAGTTGCATGGTTCGCCAATTCGATTTCAAACTCTACTTGTCGATGTGGTGGAAGACCAGGTAACTCCTCTGGAAATACACCGGAAAAGTCAAGGAAGACGGGGATATCTTCAATCCGCTTCTCGTCCTTTGGCTGCTCGGTGACCAGTGCGAGCAAAGCGAAGGAGTTCTTTCTCCGAAGATACTTCTGAGCTTGCATGTAAGAGATGATGTTTGTGACGGCGCCTGCCTTCTCGCCTTGCCCATCAAGACTTCGTCGTTAGAGAGCGGAATACGGATAGCTTTCTCGAAACAGAGAACTTCAGCTCGGACGTCGGATAGCCAGTCCATTCCGGCTACCACGTCAAAACTACCCAGGGTAGTTGTCATCAGATCAATGGTAAAGGTGTGGCCCGCGAGTTTAAGTTGGCAGCCGGTTACTAAATGGGTCACATCTACAGATTTACCATCGGCTAGTTCTATGACGTAAGGGGTCTCTAGGGGTTTAGGCATGACATTTAGGTTCTTCCTAAAAGACTCAGATATAAAACTCCTATCCGCACCCGTATCAAAAAGTACAGTAGCAAAATGATCTTTAAGGGGAAACTTACCGGTGACCACGTTCGAGTCGTTTCTGGCCTCTCCGCGGCGTAGCGTGAACGCACGACCTTTGGCACCTCCTGTGCCACCATTTCCATTGTTGTTATTGTTGTTGTTGTTGTTGTTGTTGCGAAATTGCGGGCAGTCTCGCTTGAAATGGGTAGTGCTACCGCACTGATAGCACCCCCGGTTAATACCTTGCTGTTGAACCTGGTGCTGATTTTGATTTTGTCGAGACACGATTTCCCCGCGACAATCCTTTGCCGCATGTCCCGTTTTGCCACATCGTTGGCAGCGATTTCCGGCACAAGGGCCGTGATGATGGAGGTTACAACGATTACATTGCGGCTTTCGACCCACATAGCCGCTTGTGTTCTCGGTGTTGTTGGCGGACTGATTATTGTGACCCCGATTGTTGTTGAAATTATTGAACCGTTTCTGGTTTCCTTGTTGTGGTTGGGCTGACGAAGACTGTCGAGCATGTGAGTCTTCAAATTTTCTTTTATTATCAGGGACAACTTCAGTTGCACCCCGAGATGGCAACTTCCTTTGCTCCACCGCGTTATCGGTGAGTTTGTGCGCCAACCTGATCGCTTGATGTTCCGTCGCAGGGTTGCTAGACATTACCATGCCCTGGATCTCAGGGACCAGACCCCCAAGATAAACTCGAGTCGTTTTTCAACGGTGTTAGCCAGGTCGGGAAATAGGAACACCAGATGATGATGTTTCGCCGTGTACACTTCAATTTCAGATCCAACCATCTTATGGTTCCATAGCGCTTGCTCCAACTGCTGAATTTTGTCCCGCGGACGTACTCCTCTTTGATTAGGGCCTTAAACTCGGCCTAGGCCATTGCGTTCGCAGCAATAAGTCCACGCGTTTGGACTTGTGCGTTCCACCAGGTTAATGCCCCATCTTCCAGCGTTGAGGCAGCATACTTGACCTTATTGGCCTCAAGGCAATTGCACATCTCGAACACCGATTCAGACTTTTCAATCCAATGGACCAGTCCTATGGGTCCTTCTGCACCCGTGAATTTGCTTGGTTTCGCATCCCGGAACATCTTGTAGGGGTTAAGACCCCATCCTGAAGACAGAGGATAGGTAGTCAGCGAGAAAGTCTACTAGCCCAACTATTAGATTTTCCCATGAAAATTTAATAATGGTTACCTGCTGGTGGGTTTTGAACACCTGCCAGAGCAGCATTCACGTGTTCTTGGATCATTGCGGCTAATTCTTCAGGTGTCATGTTGAGGTTTCCACGACGTCCAGTTGCCATTTCAGATCTTTGCAAGACAACACAAACACACACTGATAAGTATATAGATCCAATATAGTTATCATACTCCAAACTTCAATCATCACACAAGTTATGTCAACCCAACTAATTAAACAATAAAAAGGAACATTCGATTAAATAAGTTGCAATGTCTCACAAAATACCAACCAACATCTCAGTTTAATTATAAAGTTTCAAGTTCAAACATAAGTGGAAAATGAACAAACTAAAGAAAACAAAGCGGGAATTGGCGAGACGAGTCAGTCTTCTACGTCTCCATCTCCCAAGTCGCTATCGTTGCCGTCATCCTCTGCGGCGTTTTCAACTTCAACAGCCGGTTCCTGTTCCGGCTCCTCTTCCTTCGGATCCTCCTCCGGGTCTTCCTCTGGGTCCTCCTCTAGGTCTTCCTCTAGGTCCTCCTCTTCTTCCTCTACCGGCGCTAGAGGGACCGGTGCTAGGGCGGGTACTGGGACAGGTGCTTGGTTCTGCTCCAGTTCTTGAATCCTCCAACTGGACTCAAGAACTCTGTCTTCGATCCAGTCAGCCCTCAACTGCTCTGCACAAAGATCCTTAGCTAAAATGTTTCGAGCTTTCCTATTCTCATGTTGCTCTTCCTCGAGCCTCCCAGTTTTACCAGTTAGTTGACGTATCGTCCATCCCAGTGCTTCGATCGTTTCCTGCATTCTCTCTAGTTGTTCCTGTTGTTTTCTTAACATATCCCTAAGTAGGTCGTCCCCTACTTCTAACGAATTGACCGGTTCAACCGGCATAGCGGTGGTCGGACGGGAGGACGACTCCTCTCCTAGAGCGAGTCTTTTCCTAGCAGCTGAGCGTGTCTCCACGCCATGAGGTGGTGTGGGTTCGACCATGGGTGCCTTCCCCGGCGCCCTTGGTTGTAGAGGTTTGTCGGATGATGATGATGACATTTCCTGTTGGGTTGTGTAGTTAGTTACGAGTTGCGTGCATCACAATATACATTTATATCTAACATAAAACAGTTGTAGTATAACACATAACAAGATATCACAGTTCGGTGCCAACTAAGTCTAGTGTTGTGTAGTCAGCTATAGTTTAGGTCTACTTTTAATGCAAACCTGGTTCTCTATAGCTAGAGGCTCTGATACCAATCTGTCACACCTGTAACATTTGTCAAAAACGGGTTTCCAAACCCGCTCCGTTTTGTAATCGAAGATCAAGTTATAAATGTTCGTTGCGTATTTATGCCTATTTTGATTTTTAATGTTACCTAATTAATAAAAAAACTAATCTATAAAAGTTATAGTTGATAAAAAGTAAAAATAAAAAAATTAAAAATAAAATGAGGCTGCCGGGACTCGAACCCGGGTCAGCCGGAAGAGATCTCAACGACTTAACACACACATGCATAACCACTCCTCCACTTGTTGTTTTCAGTCAACTCTAGGAGACAAATGAGCTTTATAGTCAATCATAGATCAACCGGTTGCGCCAACTGAAAACCGTAATCGGCTATTCAACCGTCCAAAATGTTTGATTAAACGCGAATTCTGGTTTATAACCAATGCACCGACGATTCTAATCAATTCAGACATTGAATTAACTTAAATTCTAATGATGATCGGTTTTATAACCGAAGATATTCAATACCTGAAATACTTCAATCAAAGACCTCTTTCGCGACTCAGAAACACTCTACAAACCCGCCATTTCACTTTCGTCATACACTCAGTTCATCAGAAACGTTTATTTTACTCGCCGGAAAAATTCTGCAGTTCGCTGGAAAACCGTATTCTTCATCAAAACGGTAAGTCTTTCAATACCGTCGTGGTTTAACAATTGTTAAGCTATTTCTAACTCAAACCTTCCAATTGAAATCAAATTCAGACGTTGTTATCGGATAATTCCAGTCGCCGGAAAACTTCTGGAAATCTTTACTTTCATCTGTGAAACGGTAAGGACATTCAAACACTCTGTAAACGTTTGTTTAGCACTTCAATTCCACGATTAGCTAGTCAAAACGAATAATTTGCTTGCTCAGTTGAAGTTTATAAAAAAACAGAGCCGACGCCCTGCCGGACTTCTGAGTTGAATTATTCCTCCTGTATGTTTGTTTCCAACACAGTCTTTGTCATTTCATCTCAGTCTTATGAATGTGTTAATCATTTTAAAACAAGAAAACAAAGGGGTAATCGGCTGTCTGTAAAAACTAACGGAGAAGATGAACTGTGCAAACATTATAAGAATAATTAAGATTGGTATTTTAAATGGGTTAGACACACAGTCCAGCGGTGGACTGTGTGCAAATAATACGTACACGCCGCGAGTTCGATCCCTGATACACGCACCCACTCAGTTATAAAGATGTTTTATTTTTCTAACTGAACCGGTTAATTTACGTTAGTTGTTAAGTATAATAAAAATGTGTATATTAACCAAGTTAGACACACAGTCCAGCGGTGGACTGTGTGTAATGTTAAAGCACAGGTCCCGGGTTCGAGACCTGTTGGTGACACCGGTTCGAAGATTTAAAATGTTTTTGAAAATAAAAGAATTTTCTGGGAATAAACTAAATTAGTATATAAGTATAATTAAAAACAGAATTATTTCAGGTTAGACACGTAGCTCAGTTGGTAGAGCTGCGTGCACGCGTACGGGAGGTCTCGGGTTCGAGCCTCACCCAGCGCATGTATTTACACAATAAACCGGTCAAACAGTCAACAAGTCAAACGGTCAACGGTCAGCGAAAAAGTCAACACATTTTTATATTTTTATTTATTTAATTTAATTTAAAAATCAATTTAAAATACTTAAAAATAATGTTTTTAAAGATAGGAAATAGCCTAAAACTCACAAAAATATATCTAAAAATCCTATTAAAATTAATAATAAAATCCACTCATTTACCATATTTTCCGTTATTATTTAGGTTAGTAATTCTCGTTGTTCAACTCTTCCAACTCGTGCGCATCTCACCATCTCCAATCAAACGCACCCAATGTGAGTGAATCTTTACAAATTCCCCGTTTAATCACGTTTTGGGGTGTATCATGTGTCTTGCTAATTATATACTTAAATCATTGTGCATACATCATATCATGAACAAATGTGTATTCAGTTTGATTCATGTTATCTATTTATGCAAGTTGTTATGTTATGGTATGCTGTTGGTATGTTATTGTATGTTATAGTTTGTGGTTAACATTGTTACTGATTGATTATTTTCATTTGCTCATTTATGATTATGCACAATTTTTCCTTGATAAAATAACAAGAAAGTCAATTATAAATGTTTATCTAACAAGGTTCACTCGCCGACTTATGTTGACCCAAAAACCCCCATTTTTACACATGATACAGGTGAACCAGCTGCAGCCAGAAACACATAGGATTGGCCTAGAAGAATAAAATGGTTTAGAGCTTGGAATTGTTTTGTTTGGTTATTTTCTTTGTATTGTATGGACATGTTTGGATTATTGGGAATGTAATTTTGACTTTAATAAGTATGAAACATATTAGTAAATATCATGAGCTTTGGTGATAACCCAATTATGCCCCGACTCTTATTCCGCTGCGGGTCGGGGTGTGACAGATCGGTATCAGAGCCATGACTATAGGGATATAGGATAGGTTATTAGAGCCTTAGAGCCTATACTATAGTTGTTTAGAAATTTTTAAGATTTTTGTGTGTTACTTTCCAAATTTCATGCTGCTTATATGTTTTATGTTAAATGTTACATTCAATGTTATGCAAGCAAGTTCATAAGTATATATTATCATATAATGCCTATCATGAATCATATTCTCATAACATATCATATCCATGAAAGCACACACCACATCATTTTCATGATTGCTTTTACAAGGATTTTTGTATTTTCAAATCTCATCAAAGTGAGTTCTCATGACGGGCATGTAGTAACTGGAAGGGTACCAGTACCGGTAGTCGGAACGTCCTGTCTAGGCTGGCATTCGTATAAATCCAAAATAAAGGACCAGTTTGCCTACCTGGGGACTAACGATGAGAGTACGAAGTACCTATTAGTCCAAAGCATGCTATACCAAACGTTGTGTGAGCTAACCCACTTTGAGTTGTCATTGTGTCTACACCAGGACACATTCCGACCATACATCTCGTAAACATATTTTGTGGTTTGCATTCGGGTGATGCGAGTGTTAAATCACCAATACTAATGTGAATCCTACCAAGCCAATAGCCATGGGGGCCCACATGACTATACAGGTGAAGGTATGGGGGACATTTGAGGCCCAACATGAGCAAACCCAAGACATCCTATGGATGTAGTTGCATTATTGATATTTATGTTATTTTCATTTTCTTAAAGACACATGACACCTAAAAAGACTCCATAAACTCACAATCTTCTTATGTATGTTCCTGTAGATGTCGGCTAGACAACAACCAGGGGGTAAAAGATCAGGAAGGTCTCACGAACGCTTGGCCGCACAAACCGCGAAACAAATGGCCACGGTGCTTCCTGACATTGTGGTTCAAGTACAACAAGCCCTCGCTACAAATCCTACTAACCCTCCCCAGCAAGACGACCAGAACGTCGGCAACCCTCCTACCAGCAAGTGCTCATACAAACATTTTAACTCTTGCGATCCTCCTAAATTTGAAGGGACCGAAGGTGTCACTGCTCTCCTCCACTGGTTTGAGGAGATGGAAAACACTTTCCTCAACTGCGATTGTCCCGAGGATCGCAAGGTTCGACACGCCACCGGAAGACTATTTGGGGTAGCTCTTACCTGGTGGAATACTGAAAAAGGGAAGAGGGGAATTGATGACGCAATGGCCTTAACATGGGAGGAGTTAAGGGAAATCATGACTAGGCGTTTCTGTCCTAGGAGTGAGATTAAAAAGTTGGAGGACGAATTTCATTCTTTGAAGCAGAAGGAGGGAGATCATGCTCCCTACAACAAGAGGTTCTTAGAGTTGAACCAAATGGTTCCTAACTTGTTCACCCCAACTTATCGTTTAATCGAGCATTATATTCGAGGACTTCCCTCGAAAATTCAAGATTCAGTTCTCAGCACTTCACCAGCAACACTTGAAGCTGCTATGGAACTAGCCACTGAACTGACCGAGAATCGAATTCGCAACGGTAAGTTTAAAGAAGAGAAAAGAAAGCCCCTGTTGAGGGACAAACTTCAAACCATTCCATCTCCTCCTCTAAGTTTGCTAACAAGAGGAAGCGCAACACCAGAAACTTCACGGTCACTCAAACCAATTTCCCTATTCCTGCTGCACCCATTACCCAAGTCGCCCCTTCACCTGCACCATACAAAAGACCATACTCTGTCCCGTTACCAAAATGCAACCGTTGTCAATACCACCATTCTCCTAATCATCCTTGCCAATATTGCACCGGCTGTGGTCGCGCAGGTCATACTGTTCAAACCTGCCGCATGCCTCAGCGAACGAACCGCCACCAGCCTTCAACCTAAACCCACCAACAAATAATGGGTCAAGCCCAACAACCCCTACTATTACCACCTACCCAACATTTAGCCCAAACATATTACTAACCCAACTATCCTATGGTACAACCTATGCGGGCTTGCTACAATTGTGGAGACCCAAGCCATTTTAGAAATACTTGTCCAAGGTTGGTGAACATTATTCATGCTCAGGCCTAAGCCAATCCGGTGAATCAAGCGAACCAAGCTCCTCCACCTGCAAGTGGAAGAGCTTTCAACATTAACGCTAATCAGGCTAGAGCTGACGGCAATGTGGTTAACGGTACGTTCCTTATTAATGGTCGATATGCATCCATGTTGTTTGATACTGGCGCGGATAAAAGTTTTGTGTTCTTAGAGTTTGAACCTATCTTAAACCAAAATCGTGATAAGCTCATGGAATCCATAACAGTAGAAGTTGCTGACGGGAAACCGGTCTCATTGAACTCTATTATACGTAATTGCACTCTTACTCTAAGCGACCATAATTTTCTAGTTGACCTTATTCCTATGAAGTTGGGAAGTTTTGATATCATAATCGGTATGGACTGGCTTAGTCAACATCAGGCAGAAGTTGTATGTCGCGAAAAATTTATACGTATTCCTCTTTCAAACGGTCAGACTCTACGAATCTTTGGAGAAACCTCGTCGAAAGGGCTCAGCTTAATATCTTGTCTTCAAGCTCAAAAATACCTTCGCAAGAATTATGTCGCGTTTTTAGCTCATATCGTCAAAAAGGGAACCATGGAGAAGAAACTTGAAGACATTCCTGTAGTAAAAGATTTCCCGCAAGTTTCTCCTGACGACATTTCAGGACTTCCTCCAGTTAGAGAAGTCGAATTCCGTATCGATCTTATACCTGGTGCTACACCAGTTGCAAAGTCTCCTTATAGGTTAGCCCCCTCTGAAATGCAAGAGCTAGCCAGTCAATTGCAAGAGTTGACTGACAAGGGATTCATACGTCCTAGCTCCTCGCCTTGGGGTGCACCTGTCCTTTTTGTAAAGAAGAAAGATGGATCGTTTCGCATGTGCATCGACTACAGAGAACTCAACAAGTTAAAAATCAAGAATCGCTATCCATTACCTCGCATAGATGATCTTCTTGACCAACTTCAAGGTGACAGCTGTTTTTCAAAAATCGACCTTCGATCTAGTTACCATCAACTTAGAGTGCATGAAGAAGACGTCCCAAAGACCGCTTTTCGAACTCGTTATGGTCATTATGAATTCATGGTCATGCCATTTGGTTTAACCAACGCTCCAGCTGTCTTCATGTATCTAATGAACAGAGTCTGCAAACCTTATCTCGATCGTTTTGTTATAGTCTTCATCGACGACATCCTCATTTATTCAAAGTCTAAGTCTGATCATGAGCGACATCTTCGACTCATCCTTACACTTCTAGAGAATGAAAAGCTTTATGCCAAATTCTCCAAATGCGAATTCTGGTTAAAAGAGGTGCAATTCCTCGGACATGTAGTCAATGACAAGGGAATACATGTCGACCCCTCAAAGATCAAAGCGGTACAAGAATGGCAGGCGCCACGTACACCAACTGAAGTAAGATCTTTTCTTGGTTTGGCTGGTTATTATCGTCGTTTCATTTCAAACTTCTCACGCATTGCTGTACCACTCACGGCTTTAACTCATAAGGGAAAACCTTTCATATGGGGACCCAAGCAAGAAGAAGCCTTTCAAACCCTTAAACAAAAACTCTGTGATGCACCAATCCTCACTCTTCCTGAAGGTTGTGAAGACTTCGTAGTCTATTGCGACGCATCAGGGCAAGGATTAGGCTGTGCTCTAACGCAAAGAGGAAAGGTTATAGCTTATACCTCGAGACAACTCAAGACTCACGAGAAGAACTACACCACCCATGACCTAGAACTTGGAGCTGTTATGTTCGCTCTTAAGATGTACTAAGTGTGAAATATACACTGACCACAAGAGTCTTCAACATATCTTCAATCAAAAGGAGTTAAACATGAGGCAACGAAGATGGGTCGAACTTCCAAATGACTATGACTGTGAAATTCGGTACCACCCTGGCAAAGCAAATGTGGTGGCTGATGCACTTAGTCGAAATGGTTATGCGAACTCCATTCGCCTTCAATGTTCGCAAATCATAACTGACATTAAGGATCAAATTCGAGAAGCCCAACATGTTTCAGTAACGGAAGATGATGTACGAAAGGAGCTGTCCTATGGAGCTGAACTTAAAATCGAATCTAAATCTGACGGTATTCTGTACTATCTAGATCGTATATGGATTCCTGACCACAACAATCTTCGTGAAATCCTTATGAATGAGGCTCACAAAACACGATATTCTATACACCCAGGAGCCGATAAGATGTATCAAGATCTACGATAAACCTATTGGTGGCCTGGAATGAAAAAGGATATTGCTGTTTTTGTTTCTAAGTGCCTTACATGTTCCAAGGTGAAAGCTGAACACCAAAGACCCTCGGGACTTCTGGTCCAACCTGAAATACATGTATGGAAGTGGGAAAATATAACCATGGACTTCATTACCGGGTTACCTCGCACTTCGGTGGGTATGACACTATATGGGTAATAATTGACCGACTTGCAAAATCAGCTCACTTTATTCCTATCCATGAAGATTTCAAAAACGAAAAGCTAGCTCGTATTTATATCAGCGAAATCGTAAGCCGACATGGTGTACCGTTAAGCATTATTTCTGATCGTGATGGTCGTTTCACTTCACGAACATGGCAAGCAGTACAAGCCGCTTTAGGTACGCGATTGGATCTCAGTACCGCCTATCATCCTCAAACTGATGGTCAATCTGAACGCACCATTCAAACTCTTGAAGATATGCTTCGAGCATGTGTCATAGACTTCAAGAGAAATTGGGACGCTCATCTACCATTAGTTGAATTTTCGTACAACAACAGCTATCATTCAAGCATCGGCATGGCACCTTTTGAAGCCTTATATGGTCGTAAGTGCCGATCTCCAGTATATTGGCATGAAATTGGGGAAGCTCAAATCACTGGTCCAGAATTGATCCAAGAAACCACAGACAAGATCCATCGAATCCGAAACAATCTTCTAGCGGCTCAAAGTCGTCAAAAGAGTTATGCAGATAAACGACGGAAGCCTTTAGAGTTTAACATTGGTGATCATGTACTTCTAAAAGTATCACCGTGGAAGGGAGTAATTCGTTTTGGTCAAAAAGGCAAGCTAGCACCACGTTACGTAGGACCTTTCAAGATACTCGAAAGAGTAGGACCTGTAGCATACAAGCTTGATCTACCAGAAGAACTCAACAGGATTCATCCCACATTCCATGTATCAAACTTGAAGAAGTGCCTCGCTGATGAAAACCTCCACATTCCTCTGGAAGATCTTCAGATTGATGAATCTATGCATTTTATTGAAAGACCAGTATAAATCATGGATTTCGGAGAAAAACGTCTACGACGAAGTCGCATTCCAATTGTTAGGGTACGCTGGGAGTCGAAACGGGGACCTGAGTTTACTTGGGAACGTGAAGACTCAATGCGTGAAAAATACCCGCATCTTTTTCCTACTACTTCTACTACTTAAATTTCGGGATGAAATTCCTAAAAGTAGGGGATACTGTAACATTTGTCAAAAACGGGTTTCCAAACCCGCTCCTTTTTGTAATCGAAGATCAAGTTATAAATGTTCGTTGCGTATTTATGCCTATTTTGATTTTTAATGTTACCTAATTAATAAACAAACTAATCTATAAAAGTTATAATTGATAAAAAGTAAAAATAAAACAATTAAAAATAAAATGAGGCTGCCGGGACTCGAACCCGGGTCAGCCGGAAGAGATCTCAACGACTTAACACACACACGCATAACCACTCCTCCACTTGTTGTTTTCTGTCAACTCTAGGAGACAAATGAGCTTTATAGTCAATCATAGATCAACCGGTTGCGCCAACTGAAAACCGTAATCGGCTATTCAACCGTCCAAAATGTTTGATTAAACGCGAATTCTGGTTTATAACCAATGCACCGACGATTCTAATCAATTCAGACATTGAATTAACTTAAATTCTAATGATGATCGGTTTTATAACCGAAGATATTCAATACCTGAATTACTTCAATCAAAGACCTCTTTCGCGACTCAGAAACACTCTACAAACCCGCCATTTCACTTTCGTCATACACTCAGTTCATCAGAAACGTTTATTTTACTCGCTGGAAAAATTCTGCAGTTCGCCGGAAAGCCGTATTCTTCATCAAAACGGTAAGTCTTTCAATACCGTCGTGGTTTAACAATTGTTAAGCTATTTCTAACTCAAACCTTCCAATTGAAATCAAATTCAGACGCTGTTATCGGATAATTCCAGTCGCCGGAAAACTTCTGGAAATCTTTACTTTCATCTGTGAAACGGTAAGGACATTCAAACACTCTGTAAACGTTTGTTTAGCACTTCAATTCCACGATTAGCTAATCAAAACGAATAATTTGCTTGCTCAGTTGAAGTTTATAAAAAAACAGAGCCGACGCCCTGCCGGACTTCTGAGTTGAATTATTTCTCCGGTATGTTTGTTTCCAACACAGTCTTTGTCATTTCATCTCAGTCTTATGAATGTGTTAATCGTTTTAAAACAAGAAAACAGAGGGGTAATCGGCTGTCTGTAAAAACTAACGGAGAAGATGAACTGTGCAAACATTATAAGAATAATTAAGATTGGTATTTTAAACGGGTTAGACACACAGTCCAGCGGTGGACTGTGTGCAAATAATACGCACACGCCGCGAGTTCGATCCCTGATACACGCACCCACTTAGTTATAAAGATGTTTTATTTTTCTAACTGAACCGGTTAATTTACGTTAGTTGTTAAGTATAATAAAAATGTGTATATTAACCAAGTTAGACACACAGTCCAGCGGTGGACTATGTGTAATGTTAAAGCACAGGTCCCGGGTTCGAGACCTGTTGGTGACACCGGTTCGAAGATTTAAAATGTTTTTGAAAATAAAAGAATTTTCTGGGAATAAACTAAATTAGTATATAAGTATAATTAAAAACAGAATTATTTCAGGTTAGACACGTAGCTCAGTTGGTAGAGCTGCGTGCACGCGTACGGGAGGTCTCGAGTTCGAGCCTCACCCAGCGCATGTATTTACACAATAAACCGTCAAACAGTCAACAAGTCAAACGGTCAACGGTCAGCGAAAAAGTCAACACATTTTTATATTTTTATTTATTTAATTTAATTGAAAAATCAATTTAAAATACTTAAAAATAATGTTTTTAAAGATAGGAAATAGCCTAAAACTCACAAAAATATATCTAAAAAGCCTATTAAAATTAATAATAAAATCCACTCATTTACCATATTTTCCATATTATTTAGGTTAGTAATTCTCGTTGTTCAACTCTTCCAACTCGTGCGCATCTCACCATCTCCAATCAAACGCACCCAACGTGAGTGAATCTTTACAAATTGCCCGTTTTAATCACGTTTTGGGGTGTATCATGTGTCTTGCTACTTATTATACTTAAATCATTGTGCATACATCATATCATGAACAAATGTGTATTCAGTTTGATTCAATTGTTTGTTTGGTTATTGTTAGATTTAATTCATTATTTTCAGTACATGCATTTTCATAGGCCGCCGCTCCCCATTACATTATGAGCGTTGAGCATGTTCCCCATTACATTACGAGCGTGAACCTGGCGTGCCAACATACGATCGGCTCCGTTTGATTGAGCCTTGATCTCACAGACATTTTTCATTTTCAGTACATGCAATACGATCGGCTCCGTTTGATTGAGCCTTGATCGCACAGTTTCATTCATGTTATCTATTTATGCAAGTTGTTATGTTATGGTATGCTGTTGGTATGTTATTGTATGTTATAGTTTGTGGTTAACATTGTTACTGATTGATTATTTTCATTTGCTCATTTATGATTATGCACAATTTTTCCTTGATAAAATAACAAGAAAATAAATTATAAATGTTTATCTAACAAGGTTCACTCGCCAACTTATGTTGACCCAAAAACCACCATTTTTACACATGATACAGGTGAACCAGCTGCAGCCAGAAACACATAGGATTGGCCTAGAAGAATAAAATGGTTTAGAGCTTGGAATTGTTTTGTTTGGTTATTTTCTTTGTATTGTATGGACATGTTTGGATTATTGGGAATGTAATTTTGACGTTAATAAATATGAAACATATTAGTAAATATCATGAGCTTTGGTGATAACCCAATTATGCCCCGACTCTTATTCCGCTGCGGGTCGGGGTGTGACAACACCCTCAATTTCCACTTGCGGAGTTTTACCGCGAGGCATGTGAACAAACCAGAATCTGAGACACTAGTAATATCGAACGACTCTATATGATTTATTTAAACGTTCCAAAAACATTTGTTTACCCATTCATACAATTTGTCTTAGTTTAGTTTCAAAGCTTAGCGGAAGCATTAGTTTCTAAGTTGTGCGGAAGCATTAAAGTAAAGTAAAGTAACGTAACGGGCGCCAACATAAACGCCAAAACCAAAAATCCCAAACAATATTCGTAAATGAGACTCGATAAAAATATGTCTTGGTCAATGCAAGTGAGTGCACCTAGCTCTCCTAGCGTCCTGAGAAACATGTAAATAAACAAGTGTCAACATTAAAGAAGAGTGAGTTCACAGGTTTTTATAAGTTCACAAGTTCGGTTAAAAGTTTGTTTCCCCCGTTATCCCTAACCCGGGATAACGATTTAGTTTCATTATTCCTAACCCGGAATAATACTGTTGGTTCCATTATTCCTAACCCGGAATAATACTGTTGGTTCCATTATTCCTAACGCGGAATAATAATGATATTGGTTCGTAATAAGTTCAATGTTAACATGTAGGTAGCAAGCCTAAAGTTACGTCACATAAGTGTTCGCGATCGAAGCTGACTGTGGCCTATCACTGACCATGGCGAAAGTTAGGCCAAATTAATCACCCGTTGACCATACCCGGCCGGCTAGCGTGACTAGCTCGGGTGGGGCTTGTCGGGCCCAGTAGTACTACTTATAATTTCCCCGCTATCTAACCCAATACTAACGATCCGATAGTTTGTCGAGGACTTCCGTGATATAGCTGCTTAGTGACCATAACGTACATTAACATTAACTTAGTTACCGAGTAGTTTAATGACGTTAATTTCGCATAACGTAAAAAGATAGAGTTATAGAATGTATACATGTTTCTCCCCCTGTTGTTTAAAACCGGATAAAATAGGGGCCGTGAACTCACCTTTAATTGCTCGGTTAGTGTAACACAGAAGTAGAAATGATGGGACCGCTAATTGCGTCCTAAAATGTCAATCGATTTAAAGTTAGTGTGTGAACACACTGATACAAGCCCTACGCATAACTAACACACAATGCGGCACACATAATAACAAATTCGAAAACACAATCATGCATGCAAACTATCATCATACCAAAATAGTGATCAAACCAACTTGTCATAAACACAAATCAACTCATACAACACTTTGGTACACACATACGCAAGTTATCATGTTTCAGCTTGTACGCTCATAACTAGGCTGTTTTCGAGGATTTTTATAAAATAGTTCCATCGTTCTAAAAATTCCAATTTCTTTATAGGATATGTCAACTAAACTGTAAAATTTTATGTAAACTTTTCAAGTCCTAAAACTTTACCAATTATTTATAAACATTTATATACTAGGCTGCAGTCAGATTCGTTGCTTTCTGACTGCAGTCCACGGGAAAAATTATTTAAAAATCATCGCTCATCCAATTAACAAAATTCTAGTGGAAGTTTTCCAGAAATTCCCGTCTCCAGTTACTGTACAAATTTCATGACCCAACCCTATACAGATTATGAAATCCGACTCGATAAACAACTAGCAAATTTTCAGAATTTACGCAGCTTCAGTTGCTGCACTTAAATGACCACTTAAAAATAGCAAACGACCTCAGAAAAATATGAATCTAGCACCATTAGAAGCGTTTTTCAAAAATACACGTTTTAGGCTTCAGAAAATCCACTTTTCAATAAATAATGACCAGGTTACAGCCAATTGAAGTTGGCTATAAATACCATTCAGCAACCTGTTTTCGACTTTCATCGCTATAGAACACGCTTAAACGATCAAGACGCTAAATAACAATGATCAAGAACAGGTTTATTTGTCACATATCATCATGTACATCAATACGCATGCAAACCCTAATCATATAATATGTTTTTATCACTAAAACGCAGCCTATGATTTTTGTATTCATCCAAACATCACAATCGCAAAACTCGCACAATTAACCGAACTAAACATAAATCATAACACTTTTCATAACAATGATTCTAACAATACATACTCATGATCAAGATTTCACAAACCCTAATGTGATTTGCAAAACAATTAAAATCCTAACCTTCATACGATGAAGGTTAGCGAACCGGGAACAAGATTGGAATCAATCCGGGGTTGAAGAAGTTGCGACCGTGAGAGAGGGGGGGGCTGCCGTCGGCTTCTTAGGGTCTAGGGTTTCTTGCTCTCTTTCTTTTAAAAAACACTAACCCATTCATACATTATATAGCACAAGGAAAAGAAAGGAAAAGGGGTGGGGGGCTCGACCGCAAAGGGGGGGGCGGTTTGGGTGAGTAACTTGGGCCTCAAGTTTAGGCTAGTTCCTTGGGCCGCAAGGAGGTGCGGTCGACACGTTTCGTGGTTTGGTTTGGCTATTTATTTATTATATATATATATATATTTTTATAAAACTAATAATCCTGAAATCAAAACGTGATATGATAATTCATAAAATTCACAAACGTCTAATAACACATAGCACGTAATTTACCCAATGCATTCAGAAGTTAGCGTAGTTATGGCGAGCGTGTAATTAAATTCTCCGAATCAATTTAGCGTAGGAATGAATAACAGTGAAGTAGCGCGTTTAAGATACCTGAAAAGCCGGGATATCACAGTTTTGATGTCGCTTAAGTATCGAAAATACTAGATCCCATATTCCCGTTTAATCGCATAAACATTCAACTCTTCGATCCATCCCTAGCTTATAATATCCCCTAGAGAAATATCCGCATCACGCGTAAAGAAAGCTAAGGGACGTTTGAATTTTCGCTCAGCTGGTGCTACTTTAAACCACCGCTTCCTCATTTCAG
Organism: Scalesia atractyloides; assembly: GCA_947069175.1. Classification (NCBI taxonomy): domain Eukaryota; kingdom Viridiplantae; phylum Streptophyta; class Magnoliopsida; order Asterales; family Asteraceae; genus Scalesia; species Scalesia atractyloides. The sequence continues at coordinate 53,110,182 of CAMTDV010000012.1, read as the reverse complement.
CAACTTCTTCTGCAGACTGTTGTTGAGGAACGATTCCTTGTTTAACAACCTCTTCAACTTTACGTTTTAGAGGATCATCATTTTTAGCTGCAAATAGTTCACTGAAAGTTGGGGAGTCATTTGTACCCTTCTCGACAATATCTGTATCATTGTCATCAGAATCATCCTCTATGATAACTTTATCATAGTCATGAGCATCAGCAACATGTTCGAAGACATAATCAACAGGCTCAAAAGCACTAATGTCGTTAAGTTCTTCTTCGAAATCAAACACAAAATCCTCATTGTCCATGCCTAACATTTGAGCGATCTCTTCCTTTGTGTAGTAATGGACAAACTCACTTTCTTCAACATCATGCTCTAAATATAGATTCTTCGGTTTTGGCACGAAAGGAACAGTAGACATTTCGGTCACCATGAAGATTCCTGCCTGCTGAGCATCCTTAGAGCTACTAGACTTTCCCTGATCTTTATCTTCGTTCACTTGATTCACAGAATCATCCAAGTACACGGAAAAATCAATATCATCATTCAAATTAGACTCTGTTACAAGGACACCTGATCCACCCAAGTCATCATCACCCTCCATCACTATCATCATCAGATTTATCAGAAGATATATCATCGAAATCATCTAAGTCTTCTTTTTCTTTCTCAGCATTCTCATCAAATTCATCTATCTCAGCTTCGATCTCTCTCTCCAACTTTCTCTTATTCAGCCATTCTCGATGCTTAGCTAAAAGATTCAACGTGTTAATTTCAACATCTTTAGAAACTTCTTCGAAACAGCATACACTGCCAACCAATACAAACTTCTTTGAAACAGCATACACTACCACCTCAGAAGTTGTTGGCACAGATTCAGCTTTCGGCTCAGTTGAAACAATCACGGGATCCCCACCAACCTTCGCCTTTCCCTTGCCCTAAGCAGCAGATAGTTCTTTGGAAATACGCTCCCTCGCGACAACCCTTTCTCTGGCTTCGGCTTTCTCTATTTCATCAGTTTCAGTAGCTATATTGATCACGAGTTTCTTTGTGAGAATCTTCTCGAATAAGCTCATCTTTCGCTGATTTTTGAGACATTCTTCATCATATTCTACCATTCGATTTCTCAAACGCTCATTTTCTGATACAATACTAGCCCAAATAGCTTCTAGCTATTGTTTTTCTACATTCAGCCCATTGAGTTGCTCTTGAAGCTCTACAATCTTGACACTATTCAACATAACTTGTTTCTCAAGCTCTTCAATACGCGCATCGTCGAATATGTCTGCCGAGAAATCCTCCCCCTGGTATATCACCAAAATCAAAGTCAAAATCGAACTGGGTTGAGATTAAGAGGGCTGAGCTTGTGGTGTTGGCTGTGGTGGTGGTTATGGAGTCGGTTGTGGTTGTGGAGATGGCTCAACATTTTCCTCTTCCACAATCTTTTTCTACACTTTTCTTTTGAATTTATCTTTCGGAGAATCAGTGCTTCGAATAGCTGGCCTTTTAAGGTGTCTAGAAGATTTCTTTGGAGTTTTGCAAACAGGAGTATCGCTATCAGAACCCGAAGGAACATACGTTGTACTTTCAGATGCACGCTGCTTCTTTGAAGGGCATTGGAGGAAGATGTGGATGTTTGCTTTCTTTTCGTCCCCTTACCCCCCCCCCTTATCATCTTTCAAGAACCATGCGCTCCTCTTTGCAATGAAACCCTCTAACGCTTCCAGCTCTTCATCTTCGTCTCCACTATCCTCTTTCCTCCACTTCCCTTTTGATGGAGCCATATAATCTTTATCAACGATAGCTCCGAAGACAGGTTTTGCATTTGGGAAGGCTTTGAGATGCAGATTCATCTTCTTTAGAGTTGACACATCCATATGCTCCAACTTCAAAACTACATCTTTCTTTTTCTTCAAATTCAGATGTAAATGGTCGATCAACATCTGAATAAAGCGTGGATACTATAGAAATTTCTCACGCTGAATATTTTGGACCATTTGGGAGAAAATTACTCTGGAGAAATTGTAAGGCAAGTTCAGAATAAGTGTAGTGATCATGCACATCTGATAATCAACTAATCATCAATCCGCCCTTTCGGTGGCTAAGAGCGTGAATAACGCCTGCTTTATAACGGAATGGAGCACGGAGGTTAGCCTTCTTGAACAGAGCTGCGTTAATGAAACCAGCATAACCCATTATTAAAACACCCTTTAACCATATACTCAGGAAAACCAGTAGGGTCGTCTTCATGATCGTTGAATTCTAGCACAGTTCTGATCAAGTCTTAAGTAATCTTTACTTGAATATCTTCGTCATTAATTTTACTGCAGACAGAATCGCATTCTCATCTTCATCAAACTCAGCAGCATTCCAGAAATATTCAATGTGAGAACGATATGCTATGTGACGATCACTGAGAGCTTTGGTGATAGGAAGTCGGCTTTGAAAATCTAATACTTCTATATATGCAACGATTTCTTGGATAGTCTCATCCAGAAGACAACAAATATTGTGGAACGGCAAAAACGAAGATTTCTTGATCTGCAAGCATAGACATTTCAAATACTTAGAAAATCTTTCAAAAAAAATCAACTTTTTAATCACTCGTACGAGTCATATACTTAGAAAAATTATAACTTTGAGTCAAAACCTCACTCGTACGAGCCACAACTTCGTAAGAATGAAAAAAATACCAAATTTTAAGAGTTTTGACTAGAACATCTTCGTACGAGTGATGCTTCGTACGAGTCATCGAGATATAGATACTAAAGGACCTACTCGTACGAACGATCACTTGTACGAGTGAAAATGATAATGAGACATTTGAAAAACTTGCTCGTACGAGTGATGATTCGTACGAGTTGGAAACTGTACCAAATAACACCTAATCAAACCGAACATAAAACATGTAGATTTTAACAAATTGAATGTTGTTTATAGGTTAACAGGGCCGATTTTAACAATTTTTAGTTCAATTTTAAATTTTACCCGTCCAATTGCCCTAAATCTACGTTTTATGTCCTTTTGGTCCAATTTTGGCATTATAACAGCTCAAAACAAGCATTAGTAACTTGCCCATTAAAAGAGGTGTGCAAATCAACCTCCCCAACGTATAGATACGGATCGTAGATCAAGAAAATAGAGTGAAAAGAACTGGTTAGCACAAAGTATGCTCTCAATCACACAGAGTCAATAGTCTGACTCGTGCGAATGAGCATCCCTTTTATACTCAATCAAGGTTCACTCGTACGAGCGATGACTCGTGCATTCTCACACTTTGTTAACCCTTTTGGTTTTTATGAAATTTTATCTGTTTTTATAACCACTCAGTTAACCAAGTCCAAGTTAATGACCATAGTTACCGATTTGCCTACCAAGTCTAAGTTAATGACTTTGGTTGACCATTGTTTGACCAAAACATATTTATTTTAAAAATGTAAAGTTTCAAATTACTGAACTTTGTTGACGTTCAGGAAATTTTTTTCTTTTCTGATTAGCTCCCAACCATGAACTTCAGCTTTCCTCCAGTAGTCGTCGCTTTGACTTGGGCTATTGGTATTTTCATCATCGGTAGACTAAAATCTAAGATAAATTGCTAAAGCTGAAAACCTTTTTGGGATTTTTCTGAAAAAGAAATAACAATATCTTTGTGAGTTTTGTGTTTAGAGGATCATATCAAGTATTTAGACCAATCACAAGTACCGTTGATCTTGGTAGTAACTTTAAGTTTTAAACAAATTTACCTAGATTGCCAATATACTTATCCACTAAAACCTTTAAACGTTTCTCAATTGTTTCAAGATATGTTAGGTAAGATTAAGTAACATGAAGTAACTGTGTTTCCTATCTTAGAATATACTCCCGTATCGAGATTCCCAGAATATCATTTCACAGGTGAATATATCTAACTGATATCTGTAAATATGGTGAATTGTGAGACCTTGAGAGCTCAGGTTAGTATTTCTATACAGACAAAGAGATGAAGGCTCGACTTTAGGTAATGTTCCATCAAGGAATCTTTTGAACTGCAGATGTGATAAATGTTTATGACATACTCATTTTTTGTGCAGCTTTTGAAGGCGAATAATGCAAAAAGTATTATATAAGTTCTAGGCCGTTGCTGAAGCAAAATCAAAAGAACTCGGATAATACCCAAGAGATCAATTAAATATAAAGACCTAGTATCGTAGAATTTGGCATTCTCTCAAACGAAATTTCGGAGTACTATGTCCATATATCCAAGAGATGTTGACCCACAAGTTACTCAGTTTTTCTTTTAAGTTTATATCTTGAAAAACAATTTACTGAACGAGTGAAGCCTATTGGCATATCCTTAGTAAGACCCCGTTAATTACTTGTTTAAACATTCCATATATTTAGCATACTATGATTGTCATATTGATGTAATATGATCTCCCTTTTCACAAAAACTCTTTTTGACTTTTATAATGTTTTTGTATTTTCCCAAACTTGCTTCCTCTAAAATCAAAAACATATTTTTTGGATTTTAAGAAAAGATATTTACAGAACAACATGTCATACCGATGAGAATCACGTTAAGTCCTCGTCATCCTCAAATCAACCTCATGAATATCCCTTGATGCCAAATTTCTTAAACCATTTAATTTTAAAAGATTTTTAAATCTTGAATGATCAAATTCTTTGGTGTAAAAATCTGCTTTTTGGTCATCAGTGTAGATTTTTTCAATTCTAACCAACTTTTCTCGTAGAGTCACGGTAAAGTGGTGTCGAATTTCTATATGTTTAGTGCGAGAGTGTTGAACAAGATTTTTTTGTGATATCAATAGTTGCCTTGTTATCTAGATAATTTGGCGTATCAAGAAATTGCAATCCGTATCTCTCATCTGCTGTTGTATCCAGAGTATCTAGGCACAACAATTAGATGCTGAAACATATTCAACTTCACATGTAGAGAGAGCGACTGTGGTGTGTTTCTTGCATTGCCATGTTACCAAACGAGTTCCGCAAAACTAGCAACCAGCCGTAGTAGATTTGGCATTAAGCTTGCAGCAGCCGAAATCAGAATCTGAGTAACCCGCAAGATTAAAGTCGTCATATCTAGGATACCACAAGCCAGTGCTTGGAAATCCTTTCAAGTAGCGCATGATTCGTTTGACGGCTAACAAGTGCGAATCTATAGGATTGGACTGAAAACGGGCGCATAGGCATGTTGGATACATGATATCTGGTCGGGAAGCTTTAAGATACATCAAGGATCCAATCATGGAGCGATATAATGTTTCATCGACTTTGACTCCATGATCGTCTGGACAAATGTTGTGATTTGGTGCTAATGGAGTTGATGTTGGTGTAGTACCTGTCATGTCAAATTTCTCTAACACATCATCAACATACTTCGTCTGATGAATGAAGATTCCATTAGGCAATTGCTCAACCTGAAGTCCTAAAAAGAACTTCATCCCCCCATAACACTCATTTCGAATTTCTTCTTCATGACTTCTTCGAAGTCTTTGCACAGCTTATCATTTGTCGATCCAAAGATAATATCATCCATATATATTTGTACCAAAATCAGATGACCATCTACTTCCTTTGTGAAGAGGGTACAATCTACAGTTCCTCTAAGAAAACCGTTGTCAAGAAGATGTCTTGAAATCGTTTCATACCAAGATCTCGGGGCCTGATGAAGACCATATAAAGCTTTGTTCAGAAGGTAGACTTTATCCTTGTGTATAGGATCGACAAACCCTGGTGGTTGGCCGACATACACCTCCTCTTTGACTTTGCCATAAAGGAAAGCGGATTTTACATCCCAATTGGTACACCTTGAATCCTTTCCAAGAAGCAAAGGCCAAGAATATGTGAATAGCTTCGAGATGAGCGACTGGGGTGTAGACTTCAGTGTAGTCTATCCCTTCTTGCTGGGGAAGGCCCTGGACCACGAGCCGAGCTTTGTTTCTGACCACTATACCTCTGTCATCTCGTTTGCACTGGAAGACCCATCGTGTATTGATATTTTTAAATGATCTGGTAGGTCGACAAGCTTCTAGACTCCTAGCTTCTGGAATTGAAGCAACTCTTTCTTCATTGCCTCCACCCAGCTTTCTTCTTTCAACGCATCTCTCCGGTTTCCTGGTTCAACCTGTGAAACAAAACAACTATAAAAAAGCCTGGTTTGTAATGGAGCAATACTGGTATAAAAACAGCTTAGATCCTTGTTGATCTGATTGCGAGTTTTCACTATGGTTTGTAAGCTACCGATGATATTCTCTGATGGATGGTAAGATAATATCCTTGGCATTACTTCACTTGGAACATCCACTTGAGTTTGCAAATTCATGATCACTTCATCAAAAACCGGTGCAGAAAATGTAGCTTCATTTATGACGTTGGATTTATCAGCTTGAGCATTCAGAAAGCGTTCAATATGCTCAGATCCTCCATATCAAAAGTCGGTTCACGATCAGAGTCGGTATTCATTGGTTTTGGCAGATTATTTAGAAGTGTTCAAGATAGGTACAGAGACTGATTCCTGCATAGTAGTGTTCGGACCTACATCAGAAGTGTTGATAGGAAGTGATGGGGAAATCACCAACGGTCTAGAAACTTACTCTTGATTAGAGATTTGATGTTTTTGAAAGAGCATAACAAGTTCTTCTTCTGATGGAACTTCAGGTAGGTCAAATGAATTCCACAAACCTTCGTAGTTGAACAGCCATGGATCCCCAGTTTTCTGCATTGGCGTAGTATACCGTTGACAATCAACATGCTGTACAAGAACAACCTGGTTCAGACTCGGCAAGAAGACACGCTTTTGTGGGCTAGCATAACCGACGAAAAATCCTTCCAAGGATTTGGCTCCAAATTTACCATCCAGGCCCAAAACTGTACAAGGTGATCCAAAAGGCTCAGAAAAAACGAGGTTCGGCTTCCGTTGGTTAAGTAGCTCAAAACAGGTCTTGTTGTGAGGCTTGACTGTCAACACACGATTGATGGTGTAACACGCAGATGCGACTGCTTTGCTTCGAAAACTAATTGGAAGTTTTGAATCAGCGAGCATGGTTCTGGCAGTCTTGGTCAGTGTGTGATTCTTACGTTCAGCTACTCCATTTTGTTAAGGAGTATAGGGAGCCTGAATTCGTGAAGAATCCCCCAATCGTTGTAGAATTTGAGCAATCTTTTGTTCTTGAACTCTTTACCATTGTCACTGCGGATTCTCTTGATAGGCAAGTGATAAAGGTTTTCAAGCTTCCTGAATAGAATCATTAGACTTTCAAACGTTTCATCTTTGCTCTCCAGAAAGAAAACCCATGAGAATCTTGAGAAATCATATGTCACGACCAGGCAATATAGATCTCCATAAATGCTTTTCACGTTTACTGGCCTGAAAAGATCCATATGGAGCCTCTCTAGTGGTAGCTTGATCGAATTTAGAAGCTTTCTTGGGTGTGATTTCTTATTCTGTTTCCCCTTCTTACAACTCAGACAATCATCAGATAAATGAAAGTTCTTCAGATTAACACATTCCACTAGGTCGTTATGCACCAAATAATTCATCTTTCTCAAGTGTATGTGCCCCATCTTCCGATGCCATAAAATTGACTCCTTCTCGGTTGCTTTAGAAACAAAGCACCGAACCTTCTTAGATGTAGTTGATGGACGCTCATATCTAGAACATAAAGATCATTTTCTCTTGGAGCGCACATGAGGATCCACTCCTCAGGAATCTTGAATCCCAGCTTTAGAATCAAGCATTCTTTGTCGTTGAAGTGTGTTGTGATTTTTTTGTCACAAATTTGCGAAATACTTAGTAGATTGTTCTCTAGCTCTGCAATGTAGTTCACCTTGTTAAACGAAACCACTCCATTCATAAGAATACCTTATCCTACAATTCTTCCACCTTGAGTTCCAGCAAAATCTACGTAACCTCCTCGGATAGCTTTCACGTCGTGCAACAACGCAAGCATCCCAATCATGTGTCATGAAGCTCCACTATCCAAAATCCATTTTGACATGATCGATCTTGGGAGCCCCTACACACATGAGGGAGAAACTATTTAAACAAAGAAACTCAAGCCTGCTTGGTCTTGGGTGGGTTTGAAATATCAAACTTCGGACCACCTTTGATCTTGACATTCTATTTGGCCTCTGTTTTGGCTGGATGGTTTCAATTCTAACTCAGATGGTTTGACTTTTGCAACCCAAGTTTGTGTTTTCAAATTAGCCCTTTTTGAATTCAACTTTGAATCCTTTTGACGATTCTTGGTGGAAGTTTCACCAATTTCAAATTTAGAATTTAGTTGAATCATTGATTTTATATTTTTATGAGATTCATTGTTCTTTTCAAAATTTGTTTTGGTACAACCATGGGTGCCTTTTGTTTCACATCTTTGGTAGATCTGTTGGAGTTAGAAACAGGTTTTGGATTTCTTTGTGAACAATGTTGTGCAATATGCCCAACATTTTTACACTTGTAGCACGACCTGCTGTCTTTTCGAACAGAGGAATCCAAAACTTGTTTTTTACTCTCTTTTTCTTTCTTCAACTCATCATTGGATTGTTTACCAATGATCTCTTTTTCTCTTTCTGTAGTTGTTCCATAAACAAAATTGATTTTCTTTGTAAAATTCAAGTTTTGAAACTTGTTGTTTGTTCTTTTCTTTTGAAAACCCAACCCAGCCCTCCTGTTTTCAGGATATTCTATGTTTCTTTGATGATAGGGTTTGTTAACACATTTTGATTTACAATAAAATGATGCATTGTGTTTTTCTAAATCAGAATGGCTCACCTCAACAAGCTTGAACAACTTTTCAACACGATCTAGATTGACATTCTGGATTGAGAAATCCTCATCAGAATATAGTTTATCAGATCCATGCATTTTGTAAACGATGACATTTAGGTCAGTGTTTAAACTATTTTCTGATGTTTCAACATCTGATTCAGATTTTCAGATTCACTCTTCAGAACACTTTCAACCACAGTTTTAACCACATTAGACTCACATTCATTTTCTGGTTTGGTGTAAGTTATATCAATGTTCGCAGGTAGCTCATTTTTCTTTTAAGATTTTATTTTTAAGTTGAGCGCCTTCTCCACCCCCGATGGTTTCTTAGTAGCATAGCTATTCCACATGGGTGGTGGAACACGATCACAACTTGCACCTTTGTTTTCATCATTTTTAGTTTCTTCCTTTGCTTTTGATCTTTGGAAGAATGTGATCAATGACGTATGAACTTGTAGAATAACTGATTCACAATTTGTTAACCCGTTCGGTTTCTATTTTCATTTTTTCAAGTACATTTTTTAGCTCACGATTGTATTTAAATGAATGTTAATGGCCATATGTTTGTCCATTATAGTTTCTTTAAGCATTGAAAGTGTTCCGTCATTTTCTCTGATCACCTTTTCATAATGTTTAACAGATTCGCTTAATTTGTCATAAGCTTCTTTTGTTGATTTATAGTCACATGACAAATTATCTATTAAACATTTGAGCTCATTGTATCGTGTTTCTTTTATAACACATTCACTGCATGGCTCGTTGCACTTTAAGCACGGTTTTTTCATCACAGACTCACTTTCCGACATGTTTACCTCATTCACATTTGCCATACAAGCTTTGTTGGTCTTGTCAGTATGTTTTTCCAGTGCCTCTTCATCTCTCTTTTCTTCAACTTCCGGCTTCTTCTTTTCTTCACAAGACAATCGATGGCTTGGCTCAAAATAACTTATAAAAGTTTTCAAAATATCATTAGGCAGGAGATGTTTAAAGAACTATTTAACAATTCCTCTTCTTCTGACGATGTGTGATAATATTCTTCAGGAGCTTCGTCAAAAGATGCCATTGCATATTCTTCAGGTTCTTCAAGATTTCTGTGACCAAAGCCAAACTTTCGTTTCGTGATGTACTTGTTCCAGTTGAAGCCTTCGTCCTCCTTAGTCACGACAAGAGCTTTGTCTTTGGAGTTTTACGGGCCATCTTTGATTTGCACAATTCTTGTTTTGGGTTGAGGACGATGATAGATGGCTTTCTTGTAATAGTCGTCAGCAAACAAGTTCTGATTGCCTCGGACTTCTTTATTTGGACATTCTCATTTGAAATGCCCCTTTTCTCGACATTTGAAACATGTAACTTTGGACTTGTCGAAGCCAAGTTTCCCATCTAATCCTCCCAAATTCTCTTTTCTGGTGATTTCCAAGAAACGTTGCGCTCGTATGACGATAGAAGCCATACACCATTTAATGTCGATCAACTCCATCTCGACCGGATCAATCTGATCATAATCCTCTCTCGTCATCTCTGAATTTCCAATTTTTCCTGTGACTAAACTGTCGTATGATTCGAGAACAGAAGATAATAAAGACATGTGTTGCGTTGCAGTGTTCTCGTCGAAGTTTTGAGCATTTTGGAAATCAACAGCAATATTGCATTGTAGAACCCGTTGAGTAAGATGAGATTGATTGTTCTAGTTAATCTGGGGATTGCTCCAACTATGTGATGATTGGGGGCTTGGAGACGTATTTGGGTTAACAGAAGCAAAGGATAGAAAACCACTATGTTGACTTGACGGTGGACTTGGTGTGTTGAAAGCGTTGAAGGCAGTTTGGATTCTTTGAGACTGTATATGTGAGGCGGAACTACCCTTGTAATAGAGATTTACGTCTTGTTGCATTTGGGCGCCTTTGTTTTTTGCCATTTTTGCATCTCGAGTTCGTGCCCTTCCAATCTCTCAATAAATCTTGGTAATGAAAAATTACCATACTCTATGCCATTCTTCAGAATAGTCAAGTAGGTAGACCATTCTCCTTGTGGTAGGGAATCTGCCAGCTTATCGACTAATTCTTCATTCGTCTTCACAGTTCCCATTCGCTTCATTTGCACAACCAAGTGATAGTATCGTTTAATCAGTTGTTTCACTGTCTCTCCCTTGATCAAAGTAAAGATATCGAATTCTTACTTAACGACGCTTTCTTCCCTTTTCGCATATGTGCGCTTGCTTGGAATTTCGACCGTAGAGCATTCCATAACGATTGTGCATCATCATCAGTTGTAGAAGACCCAAGATGTCTTCTTTGATGGCTTGTTTTAAGATGTTCATCATCTTTTTCTCGTTTATGAATTTCTCCCTTTCAAAATCCGAGAGTTAAGCTAATGTTTTTTCAAGACCATTTTCTCCAATAGGAGCTTGATATTTTGCTTCAATGGCAAACCAGCAGGTAAAATGATTTGCTTGAACCCAATTCATAAATCTTTCACTCCAACTATCAAAGTCTTCAAGGTTCATCAACTTTGGTTGCTTTGTCATCGTGCCCTTCTTATTTTCGAGGTTCATATTCTGAGTTGCGGTAGTTGTGACCGCTGAAGAAGCAGATGCATTGTAAAATTCCTCGTCCATTTTTCTGCAAAAATTTTACGAACACACTTTCGAAAAAAACTGATTAGAATGAACAAAGATACGGAAGTTAAGAAAAATTTCTTAAAAATGTTCTTCGTGCGGATGACAGAAATGCTCATGCGAGTCAGAGATTCGTACGAATGAGATGTTCGTGCGAGTGAAAGGTTACTCGTGCGAATGACTTGTTCGTGCGAGCTACTTACTCGTGCGAATGAACAATTCGTGCGAATTACTGCTCGTACGAATTACTGCTCGTACGAATTACTGCTCGTACGAATGACAACTTTTTAACTTGTAAATTTTAAGAAATTTTGTTTACTCGTTCATACGAATGACTTAATTTGTACGAATAGTTGTTCGTACAAAACAACTCAGGTCACCAAATGGATATTTTTTACAAATTTCGACATGAATTAGGCTGTTTTTAGATCTGAAGTTTTCAAGGATTGATTAGAATTGATTTTAACGTGATATACTAAAAACCTAGTCCTACTTGTCCATGAATTTGTCCCAATCTAAGATCTGTAGAGAAAGTGTAGATGTAGAAAACTCAATGGTTGAATATGGATCTGAAACTGTTGGTAGTATGCAGATACTTGACGTTTGTCCTCAGATCAAGCCTCAAGGCTCTAATACCACTTGTGAGAGGGGATCGGCTTTCCTCTTATGAGCACCGAAAAGATATAAGTCAGCTAACAGAGGCGGAATTCATTGTTAGTGAGTTTGACCAATAAACAGGTAAGATATACTAATTAAACGCCTTGAAATGTATTGATAAACGTGAACAGTTACACAGCAAGTAAACAGTTTGACAGGGCTTCACCGTATATCAACCAACAGATACTGACACAACACTCAGGCTCCTCTATTTATAGATCGACATGACTCACACAGGAGGAGAGTGTGTGTGTGACTCGTGCACACCCTCAATTTCCACTTGCGGAGTTTTACCGCGAGGCGTGTGAACAAACCAGAATCTGAGACACTAGTAACGTCGAACGACTCTATATGATTTGTTAATACGTTTTCCAAAATCATTTGTTTAACCATTCATAGTTAAATTTAGATTGTCTTAGTTTGATTTCAATGTTTAGCGGAAGCATTAGTTTTTAAAGTTGAGCGGAAGCATTTAAAGTAAAGTAAAGGAACGGGCGCCAACACAAACGCCAAAACTAAAGAAAAACTCAAACAATGTTCGTAAATGAGACTCGATAAAAAGATGTCTTGATCAATGCAAGTGAGTGCACCTAGAGCTCCTAGCGTCCTGAGAAACATGTAAAGAAACAAGTGTCAACATTAAAGAAGAGTGAGTTCACAGGTTTTCATAAGTTCATTTGTTCGGTTATAAGTTTGTTTCCCCCGTTATCCCTAACCTGGGATAACAATTTAGTTCCATTATTCCCAACCCGGAATAATACTGATGGTTCCATTATTTCTTACCCGGAATAATAATGATGTTCCATTATTCCTAACCCGAAATAATAACGTTGTTGGTTCCATTATCCCTAACCCGGGATAATATTGTTGACTCGTAATTAAGTTCAATGTAAACATGTAGGTAGCTAGCCTAAAGTTATGTCACGTAAGTGTTCGTAATCGAAGCTGACTGTTGTGCCTCCGTGTTGCCAGGCCTATCACTGACCATGGCGAAGTTAGGCCAAATTATTCACCCGTTGACCATACCCGGTCGGCTAGCGCGACTAGCTCGGGTGGGGCTTGTCGGGCCCAGTAGTACTACTTATAATTTCCCCGCTATCTAACCCAATACTAACGATCCGAGAGTTTGTCGAGGACTTGTGTGATATAGCTGCTTAGTGATCATAACGTACATTAACATTAACTTAGTTACCGAATAGTTTAATGACGTAAATTTCATATAACGTAAAGAGATAGAGTTGTAGAGTGTATACATGTTTCTCCCCCTGTTGTTTAAAACTGGATAAAATTAGGGGCCGTGAACTCACCTTTAGTTGCTCGGTTAGTGTAACACAGAAGTAGCAAATGATGGGACCGTTAATTGCGTCCTAACAAGTCAATTGATTTAAAGTTATTGTGTGAACACACCAATACAAACCCTACACATAACTAACACACAATGTGGTACACACAATAACAAATCCTAATACTCAATCATGCATGCAAGTATCATCATACCAACATAGTGATCAAAACAATTTATCATGAACACAATCCAATCCGTGCAAAACTTTGGTACACACATTCGCAAGTTATCAAGTTTCAGCTTGTATACTCATAATTAGGCTGTTTTCGAGGATTTTTATAAAATAGTTCCAACGTTCAAAAAATTCCAATTATTTTACAGAATGTGTCAACTATACTGTAGAATTTTATATAAATTTTTCAAGTCCTAACACTTCACCAATTATTCATAAATATTGATATACTAGGCTGCAGTCAGATTCGTCGCTTTCTGACTGCAGTCCACGAGAGAATTTATTTAAAAATCACCATTCGTCCAATGCACAAACTTCCAGTGGGAGTTTCCCAGAAATTTCCATCTCTAGTTACTGTACAAATTTCGTGATTCAACTCTCTACGGATTATTAGATCCGACTCGATAAACAACTAACAAACTTTTAGAATTTTCACAGCTTCAGTTACTGAACTTAATTGGCCACTTAAAAATATCAAACGACTTCAGAAAAATATGAATCCAGCGCCATTAGAAGCGTTTTTCAAAAATCTACGTTTTAGACTTCAGAAAATCCGTTTTTCGATAAATAATAACCAAGTTACAGCCAGTTGAAGTTGGCTGTAAACACCATTCAGCATCCTGTTTTCAGCATTTTATCGCAATATAACACGCTTAAACAATCGATATGTTAAATATAAACGATCAAGAACAGATTTTTCCAATCATATATCATCATATACATCATACCCATGCAAACCCTAATCATAACATATAGTTTTTATCACAAAACGCAGCCTAATGATTCTTGATTCCACTAATCATCATAATCGCTAAACTTGCAATATCAATCGAACTAACATCATAACACTTTCTACCATTACATACAAGCATGATCCATAGTTCATAAACCCTAGTATGTCTTTGTAAACAATGATAAACTCTAACCTTTAACAATGAAGATCAATGATCCGAGAATTAGATGGGAGCCGATTCGGATATTGGAGAGAGTTGCGACCGAGAGGAAGAATGGGCAGGCTGTTGTCGCGACTGAGAGAAAGGAAAAAGGAGAAGGCTGACGTCGACTTGTTTCTTGATTAGGGTTTGTGTGTGTTTACAACTCTCATGCATGCTATCTATTTATAGTGTAAGGGAGGAAAGCAAAGAGGAAGGGTTTGGGCGATTAACTTGCGGCCGCAAAGGGTTTGGGTGGGTCGGTATGGGTTTAAAACTTGATCCTCAAGTTTCGCTCAACTCCTTGAGTCCCAAGGAATGAGGTCGACTCGTGTCGCGGCTCGGTTCGATTCGTCTATATATTTACTATATCTTTTATAAATAACCACCATGAAACCGAAACATAACATAATCACACACCAAGCTTATAAGCGTCTAATACACGTAGCACGTAATTCACTTGATAAGTTCACAAAGTTAGCATAATTATTTCGAGCGTGCAATTTAAATCTCCGAATCAATTTAGCGTAGGAATGAATAACCGTGAAGTAGTGCGTTTAAGATGTCTGAAAAACCGGGATGTCACATTATCCCCATGTTGAAAGAATTTTCGTCCCGAAAATTGAGTAAACGCGGTTTAGAATGCAGCGTACATGTTTAGAGTGCCACGCACAAAGATTTAGTTCGTTAACAATGGTACACGAAATTACAAGAAATTCCCAAGTGCCACGCACAAAGATTTAGTTCGTTAACAATGGTACGCGAAATTACAAGAAATTCCCAAGGTTGTCACATCATCCCCATGTTAAAAGAATTTTCGTCCCGAAAATTTAGTTGGTGGTTTCGTTAACTTGTTGCTCAGCTGCAAAGAGGTGTGGGTATTTACTTTTCATTTGGTCCTCTCTTTCCCACGTGAACTCCGGTCCACGCTTAGAGTCCCAACGAACCTTGACGATTGGAATCTTGCTGTGCCTTCGAGTCTTGATCTCACGATCCATGATCTCGATAGGTTGTTCCACAAAGTGCAGTTGTTCATCCACTTGAATCTCATCCAATGGAATGACTAGGGTTTCATCTGATAGACACTTCTTCAGATTTGACACGTGAAAAACGTTGTGAACTCCACTGAGTTCGGCAGGAAGGTCTAATTGATAAGCTACGGGTCCGATATGTTTCAAGATCAAAACGGGCCTACGTACCGTGGGTTTAGTTTGCCTCGTTTCCCAAAACGGATACACCCTTCCAGGGTGACACCTTCAGTAGGACGCGGTCGCCTACTTGATATTCGAGCGGTTTGCGTCGTTGATCAGCGTAGCTTTTCTGTCGATCTCGTGCCGCCGCCATGCGGTTTCTGATTTGTACAATCTTTTCAGTAGCCTCAAGTGTAACATTTGTAAAAATCGGGTTTTCAAAACCCGCTCCGTTTTGTAAGCGAATATCAAGTTATAAAAGTTACGTTGAATATTTATGATTATTTTGATTTAAAACGATACATAATTAATAAATAAACTAAACTATAAGAATTATATTTGATAAAAAGTTGAAACAAAATAAATAAAAAAATTATGTTGCTGCCGGGACTCGAACCCGGGTCAGCCAAGAACAACTCCAACGACTTAACATACACTCACATCACCACTCCGCCACTTTGTGTTTTCTGTTATCTCTAGGAAACAAATGAGATTTATATTCAGACTAGATTAAACTGGTTCCGCCAACTGAGAAACGGAAATCGGCAAAGCAATCGTCAAATCGTTTGATTTCTCGCGTATTCATGTTCATAACCGATGAACCGATGTCTTTAATCAATTCAGAATTGATTGAGCATCAAGTCTCATCATTATCGGTCTTCATAACCGAAAAGCAATC
The DNA here is from genome assembly GCA_947069175.1 of Scalesia atractyloides. Taxonomy (NCBI): domain Eukaryota; kingdom Viridiplantae; phylum Streptophyta; class Magnoliopsida; order Asterales; family Asteraceae; genus Scalesia; species Scalesia atractyloides. The sequence continues at coordinate 53,093,841 of CAMTDV010000012.1, read as the reverse complement.
AAATCCTGAATACTTCAACCCAAGATCACTCTCGCGACTCAGAAACGTCATAACCATACTCCATTTCATTTTCGTCACATTTTCAGACCATCAGAACGCTTAAATCAGTTCGCCGGAATTTTCTGCAAATCCCGCCGGAAAACCGTATTCATCCTCAAACGGTAATTCTCTCAATATTATTGCAGTTCAACAATTATTAGACTATTTCTAATTTAAACCTCTCAATTGAAATCGAATTCAGGCGCTGTATTCAACTAATTCCAGTTCGCCGGAACTCCCCTGAAAACTTATATTTCCATCTGTGAAGCGGTAAGGGTCTTCAAACACATCGTTAACGTTTGTTTATCACTTCAATTCCACATTCGACTAATCAAAATAGTTAATTATCTTGTTCAGTTGAAGAGCATAAAAACAGGAACCGACACATCGCCGGAAATCTGAAATAAACCGTTCATCGGTACGTTCACCTCTAATTACCGTCTCTCCCTTTTCATTTAAGCTTTAATAATGTCTGTAAATCGTAAACACAAGTAACGAGTTAGTAAATCAGTTGACTGTAATTTGAATGAAGAAGACGAAGCTAACTAAGTTATAAGTATATTTAAAACTAGTAAAATGAACGGGTTAGACACACAGTCTAGCGGTGGACTGTGTGCAAAATACAAACGCACGTCCCGAGTTCGATTCCTGCTATAACGCACTCCTTATATAATAAAATGCCTTTTTGTTAAAAACTAAACCGGGTTAACTCAGTTAGTTGTTAAGTATAATAAAAACCGAGATAATAACCAGGTTAGACACACAGTCCAGCGGTGGACTGTGTGCAACATCAAGCCATACGTTGCGCGTTCGAAACCCGTCATTAGCACCGGTCCGTTGAATTAAAATGTTTTTGAAATTAAAAAGAATTTCGGTTAAACTGAATAAGTGTATAAATATAATTAAAAACAAGATTATTTCGGGTTAGACACGTAGCTCAGTTGGTAGAGCTGCATGCACGCGTACGGGAGGTCTCGGGTTCGAGCCTCACCCAGCGCAAACCATGTCCTGACCGAACCGGTCAACAAGTCAACAGGTCAACGGTCAACGCAAAATAAACAAATTTTTTTTATATTTTTATTTATTAAATTTAATTTAAAAATCAATTAAAAATACTTACAAAATAACATTTTTAAAGATAGAAAATAGCCTTAAACTCACAAAAATATATCTAAAAATTTCATTAAAATCCACTCATTTAATATATTTTTCCGTATTATTTAGGTTAGTATTTCTCGTTGTTTCCGCTCATCTAATTCGTGCGCATCTCACCATCTCCAATCCAACGCACCCAATGTGAGTGAATCTTTACAAATTCCCCGTTTTAATCACGTTTTGGGGTGTATCATGTGTCTTTATATATATATTATAGTTAAACCATTGTGCATACATCATATCATGAACTTGTGTATTCAGTTTGTTTATGTTGTATTGTTAGATGCAATTTATTATTTTCAGTACATGCAATTTCATAGGCCGCCGCTCCCCATTACATTATGAGCGTTGAGCATCTTTCCCATTTCATTATGAGGTTGAACCTGGCGTGCCCACATACGATCGGCTCCGTTTGATTGAGCCTTGATCGCACAGACATTTTCATTTTCAGTACATGCAATACGATCGGCTCCGTTTGATTGAGCCTTGATCGTACAGTTTCATTTAAGTTATTCATAGTATGATGTTGGTAGGTTCATGTATGCTGTCATATGTTATTGTATGTTATAGTTGTGACTACTATTTGCTACTGCTTGATTATTTACATTTGCTCATCTATGATTATGCACAATTTTCATTGATAAACTAACAAGTAATTCCTTAATAAATGTTTATCTAATAAGGTTCACTCGCCAACTTATGTTGACCCAAAAAACCCCCATTTTTACACATGATACAGGTGAACCAGCAGCAGCTAGGAACACATAGGACTTGGACTAGAAGAATAAAACGATTTAGAGTTGGGATTGTTATGTTTGGTTTATTTTCTTTGTATTGTATGAACATGTTTGGATATTTGGAAATGTAACTTTGACTTTAATAAGTATGAAACATATTAGTAAATGTCATGAGCTTTGGTGATAACCCAATTATGCCCCGACTCTTATTCCGCTGCGGGTCGGGGTGTGACAGATTGGTATCAGAGCCATGACTATAGGGATATAGTATAGGTTATTAGACCCTTAGAGCCTATACTATAGTCGATTAGAAACTTATAAGATTTTTGTGTGTTACATGCCAAATTTCGTGATGTTTATATGTTTTATATTAAATGTTACATTTAATATTGTGCACGCATGTTCATAAGTATGTATTATCATATAATTCCTATCATGAATCATATACTCATAACATATCACATTCATGAAAGCACACACCACATCATGATTGCTTTTACAATGATTTTCGTGTTTTCAAATCTCATCAAAGTGAGTTCTCATGACGGGCATGTAGTAACTGGAATGGTACCAGTACCGGTAGTCGGAACGTCCTGTCTAGGCTGGCATTCGTATAAATCCAAAAAGGACCAGTTTGCCTACCTGGGGACTAACGATGAGAGTACGAAGTACCTATTAGGCCAAAGCATGCTATACCAAACGTCGTGTGAACTAACCCCACTTTGAGTTGTCATTGTGTCTACACCTGGACACGTTCCGACCAAACATCTCATGAACATATTTTGTGGTTTGCATTCGGGGGATGCGAGTGTTAAATTTCCAATACTAATGTGAATCCTACCAAGCCAATAGCCATGGGGGCCCACATGACTATGTAGGTGAAGGTTGGGGGACATTTGAGGCCCAACATGAGCAAACCCAAGACATCCTATGGATGTAGTTGCATTATTGATATTTATGTTATTTTCATTTTCTTAAAGACACATGACACCGAAAAAGACATCATAAACTCACAATCTTCTCATCGTATGATCCTGTAGATGTCGTCTAGACAGCAACGAAGGGGTAAAAGATCGGGAAGGTCTCAGGAACGTTTGGCCACTCAGATCGCGAAACAAATGGCCACGATACTGCCTGACATTATGGTCCAAGTACAACAAGCCCTTGCTACAAATCCTACTAACCATCCCCAACAACAGGACCAGAACATCGACAACCCTCCTACCAGCAAGTGCTCTTACAAACATTTTAAGTCTTGTGATCCTCCTAAATTTGAAGGGACCGAGGGTGTCACTGCTCTCCTACATTGGTTCGAGGAGATGGAAAACACCTTCCTAAACTGCGATTTTCCTGAGGATCGCAAGGTTCGATACGCCACCGGGAGACTATTTGGGGTAGCTCTCACTTGGTGGAATACTGAGAAAGGGAAGAGGGGAACTGAAGATGCGATGGCCTTAACTTGGGAGGAGTTAAGGGAAATCATGACTAGGCGTTTCTGTCCTAGAAGTGAAATTAAAAAGTTGGAGGATGAATTTCATGCTCTAAAGCAAAAGGAGGGTGATCACACTACCTATAACAAGAGGTTCTTGGAGTTGAACCAAATGGTTCCAAATTTGTTCACCCCAACCTATCGTCTGATCGAGCACTATATTCGAGGACTTCCCTCGAAAATCCAAGATTCAGTTCTCAGCGTTTCACCAGTAACACTTGAAGCTGCTATGGAGTTAGCAACTGAACTGACCGAAAACCGAATTCGCAACGGGAAGTTCAAAGAAGAGAAGAAGAAAGCCCCTGTTGAGGGACAAACTTCAAACCACCCCATTCCTTCCTCTAAGTTTGCTAACAAGAGGAAACGCAACACCAGAAATTTTGCAGTTACCCAAACCAACTTCCCTATTCCTGCTGCACCCATTACTCAAGTTACTCTTTCACCCGCACCATACAGAAGACCCTACACTGGCCCGTTACCAAAATGTAACCGTTGCCAATATCACCATTCCCCTGAACATCCTTGCCAATATTGCACCGGCTGCGGTCGCGCAGGACATACTGTTCAAACTTGATGCATGCCTCAACGAACGAACCGCCACCAACCTTTAACCCAGACCCACCAACAAATAATGGGCCAAGCCCAACAACCCCTACTATTACCACCCACCCAACCTTTAGCCCAAACATATTACCAGCCCAATTATCCTATGGGTCAACCAATGCGGGCTTGCTATAATTGCGGTGACCCGAGTCATTTCAGAAACACATGTCCAAGGCTGGTTAATATTATTCATGCTCAGGCCCAAGCCAACCCAGTGAACCAAGCAAACCAAGCTCCCCCACCTGCAAGAGGGAGAGCTTTCAATATCAACGCTAACCAGGCCAGAGCTGACGGCAATGTGGTCAACGGTACGTTCCTTATAAATGGTAGATATGCCTCTATGTTATTTGATACTGGTGCGGATAGAAGTTTTGTGTCTTTAGAATTTGAACCTATCTTAAGCAAAAATCGGGATAAGCTCACGGAATCCATAACGGTAGAAGTTGCGGACGGGAAACCAGTTTTATTAAACTCTATTTTACGCAACTGTACACTCACCTTAAACGACCACGATTTCTCAGTCGATCTTATTCCTAGGAAGATGGGAAGTTTTGACATCATAATCGGTATGGATTGGCTCAGTCAGTATCAGGCAGAAATTGTATGTCGTGAAAAATTTATTCGTATTCCTCTTTCAAACGGTCAGACTCTTCGAATCATTGGAGAAACCTCGTCGAAAGGGCTCAGCTTAATGTCTTGTCTCCAAGCTCAAAAATATCTTCGCAAGAATTATGTCGCGTTTTTAGCTCATATCATCAAGAAGGGAACCATGGAGAAGAAGCTTGAAGACATTCCTGTAGTAAAAGACTTCCCACAACTTTTTCCTGACGACATTTCAGGAGTTCCTCCAGTTAGAGACGTCGAATTCCGTATTGATCTTATACCTGGTGCTACACCAGTTGCAAAGTCTCCTTATAGGTTAGCCCCCTCTTAAATGCAAGAGCTAGCCAGTCAATTGCAAGAGTTGACTGACAAGGGATTCATACGTCCTAGCTCGTCGCCTTGGGTGCACCTGTCCTTTTTGTAAAGAAGAAAGATGGATCGTTTCGTATGTGCATCGACTACAGAGAGCTCAACAAGTTAACAATCAAAAATCGCTATCCTTTACCTCGCATTGATGATCTTCTTGAACAACTACAAGGTGCCAGCTGCTTTTCAAAAATCGACCTTCGATCTGGCTATCATCAACTTAGAGTGCATGAAAAAGACGTCCCTAAGACTGCGTTTCGGACTCGTTATGGCCACTAGGAATTCATGGTTATGCCATTTGGTTTAACCAACGCACCAGCTGTCTTCATGGACCTAATGAACAGAGTCTGCAAACCTTATCTTGACCGATTTGTAATACTATTCATCGACGATATTCTTATTTATTCAAAATCTAAATCTGATCATGAGCGTCATCTTCGACTCGTTCTTGCACTTCTCGAAAAGGAAAAGCTTTATGCCAAATTCTCCACATGTGAATTCTGGTTAAAAGAGGTGCAATTCCTCGGGCATGTAGTCAATGACAAGGGAATACATGTTGACCCTTCAAAGATCAAAGCGGTTCAAGAATGGCAAGCTCCACGTACACCAACTGAAGTAAGATCTTTTCTTGGACTAGCTGGCTATTATCGTCGGTTCATTTCAAACTTCTCTCGCATTGCTGTACCACTCACGGCTTTAACTCATACGGGAAAACCTTTCATATGAGGACCCAAGCAAGAAGAAGCCTTTCAAACTCTTAAACAAAAACTTTGTGATGCACCAATCCTCACTCTTCCTGAAGGTTGTGATGATTTTGTAGTCTATTGCGACGCGTCAGGGCAAGGATTGGGCTGCGTTCTAATGCAAAGAGGAAAAGTTATAGCATATGCTTCGAGACAACTCAAGACACATGAAAAGAACTACACCACTCATGACCTAGAACTTGGAGCCGTTGTGTTCGCTCTTAATATATGGAGACATTATCTCTATGGTACTAAGTGTGAAATATACACTGACCACAAGAGTCTTCAACATATCTTCAATCAAAAAGAGTTAAACATGAGGCAACGAAGATGCGTCGAACTCCTAAATGATTACGACTGTGAAATTAGATACCACCCTGGTAAAGCAAATGTGGTGGCTGATGCACTTAGTCGAAAGGGTTATGCGAACTCCATTCATCTTCTATGTTCGCAAATTGTAACCAACATTAAAGATCAAATTCGAGAAGCCCAACACGTTTCAATAACGGAAGAAGATGTGCGAAAGGAGATGTCCTGTGGAGCTGAGTTAAAAATCAAAACTAAATCTGACGGTATTCTGTATTACCTAGATCGTATCTGGATTCCTAACCACAACAATCTTCGTGAAACTCTTATGAATGAAGCTCACAAAACGCAATATTCTATACACCCAGGAGCCGATAAGATGTATCAAGACCTACGATATACCTATTGGTGGCCTGGAATGAAGAAGGATATTGTTGTATTTGTTTCTAAGTGCCTTACATGTTCCAAGGTGAAGGCTGAACACCAAAGACCCTCAGGACTTCTAGTCCAACCGGAAATACCTGTATGGAAGTGAGAATATATAACCATGGATTTCATTACCGGGTTACCTCGCACTTCTGGTGGGTATGACACTATATGGGTGATTATAGACCGACTTACAAAATCAGCTCACTTTATTCCTATCCGCGAAGATTTCAAGAACGAAAAGCTTGCTCGTATTTATATCAACGAAATCGTAAGCCGACATGGGGTACCGTTAAGCATTATTTCTGAATAGTGATGGTCGTTTCACTTCACGAACATGGCAAGCAGTACAATCCGCTATGGGCACGAGATTAGATCTCAGTACCGCCTATCATCCTCAAACTGATGGACAGTCTGAGCGCACCATTCAAACTCTTGAAGATATGCTATGAGCATGTGTCATAGACTTCAAGGGAAATTGGGACGCCCACCTACCATTAGTTGAATTTTCGTACAACAACAGCTATCATTCGAGCATCGGCATGGCACCTTTTGAAGCCTTATATGGTCGTAAGTGCCGATCTCCTGTATGTTGGCACGAAATTGGGGAAGCTCAAATTACTGGTCCAGAATTGATCCAAGAAACCACAGACAAGATCCATCAAATTCGAAACAATCTTCTAGCGGCTCAAAGTCGTCAAAAGAGTTATGTAGATAAACGACGGAAGCCCTTAGAGTTTAACATTGGTGATCATGTACTTTTAAAAGTATCACCGTGGAAGGGAGTAGTTCGTTTTGGTCAAAAGGGCAAGCTAGCACCACGTTACGTAGGACCTTTCAAGATACTCGAAAGGGTAGGTCCTGTAGCATACAAGCTTGACCTACCAGAAGAACTCAACAAGATTCATCCCACATTCCACGGGTCGAACTTGAAGAAGTGCCTCGCTGATGAGAATCTCCATATTCCGCTGGAAGATATTCAGATTGATGAATCTATGCATTTTATCGAAAGACCTGTAGAGATCATGGACTTCGGAGAGAAACGTCTACGACGGAGTCGCATTCCAATTGTTAGGGTACGCTGGGAGTCGAAACGGGGACCTGAGTTCACTTGGGAACGTGAAGACTCAATGCGTGAAAAATACCCGCATCTTTTTCCTACTACTTCAACTACTTAAATTTCGGGACGAAATTCCTAAAAGTAGGGGATACTGTAACATTTGTAAAAATCGGGTTTTCAAAACCCGCTTCGTTTTGTAATCGAATATCAAGTTATAAAAGTTACGTTGAATATTTATGATTATTTTGATTTAAAACGATGCATAATTAATAAATAAACTAAACTATAAAAATTATATTTGATAAAAAGTTGAAACAAAATAAATAAAAAAATTATGTTGCACCGGGACTCGAACCCGGGTCAGCCAAGAACAACTCCAACGACTTAACATACACTCACATCACCACTCCGCCACTTTGTGTTTTCTGTTATCTCTATGAAACAAATGCGATTTATATTCAGACTAGATTAAACCGGTTCCGCCAACTGAGAAACGGAAATCGGAAAAGCAATCGTCAAATCGTTTGATTTCTCGCGTATTCATGTTCACAACCGATGAACCGATGTCTTTATTCAATTCAGAATTGATTGAGCATCAAGTCTCATCATAATCGGTCTTCATAACCGAAAAGCAATCAAATATTGAATACTCTAACCCAAGATCACTCTCGCGACTCAGAAACGTCATAACCATACTCCATTTCATTTTCGTCACATTTTCAGACCATCAGAACGCTTAAATCAGTTCGCCGGAATTTTTTGCAAATCCCGCCGGAAAACCGTACTCATCCTCAAACGGTAATTCTCTCAATATTATTGCAGTTCAACAATTATTAGACTATTTCTAATTTAAACCTCTCAATTGAAATCGAATTCAGGCGCTGTATTCAACTAATTCCAGTTCGCCGGAACTCCCCTGAAAACTTATATTTCCGTCTGTGAAGCGGTAAGGGTCTTCAAACACATCGTTAACGTTTGTTTATCACTTCAATTCCACATTCGACTAATCAAAATAGTTAATTATCTTGTTCAGTTGAAGAGCATAAAAACAGGAACCGACACATCGCCGGAAATCTGAAATAAACCGTTCATCGGTACGTTCACCTCTAATTACCGTCTCTGCCTTTTCATTTAAGCTTTAATAATGTCTGTAAATCGTAAACACAAGGAACGAGTTAGTAAATCAGTTGACTGTAATTTGAATGAAGAAGACGAAGCTAACTAAGTTATAAGTATATTTAAAACTAGTAAAATGAACGGGTTAGACACACAGTCTAGCGGTGGACTGTGTGCAAAATACAAACGCACGTCCCGAGTTCGATTCCTGCTATACGCACTCCTTATATAATAAAATGCCTTTTTGTTAAAAACTAAACCGGGTTAACTCAGTTAGTTGTTAAGTATAATAAAAACCGAGATAATAACCAGGTTAGACACACATTCCAGCGGTGGACTGTGTGCAACATCAAGCCATACGTCGCGCGTTCGAAACCCGTCATTAGCACCGGTCCGTTGAATTAAAATGTTTTTGAAATTAAAAAGAATTTCGGTTAAACTGAATAAGTGTATAAATATAATTAAAAACAAGATTATTTCGGGTTAGACACTCAGTTTATAGAGCTGCGTGCACGCGTACGGGAGGTCTCGGGTTCGAGCCTCACCCAGCGCAAACCATGTCCTGACCGAACCGGTCAACAAGTCAACAGGTCAACGGTCAACGGTCAACGCAAAATAAACAAATTTTTTTTATATTTTTATTTATTAAATTTAATTTAAAAATCAATTAAAAGTACTTAAAAATAACATTTTTAAAGATAGAAAATATCCTTAAACTCACAAAAATATATCTAAAAATTTCATTAAAATCCTTAATAAAATCCACTCATTTAATATATTTTTCCGTATTATTTAGGTTAGTATTTCTCGTTGTTTCCGCTCATCTAATTCGTGCGCATCTCACCATCTCCAATCCAACGCACCCAATGTGAGTGAATCTTTACAAATTCCTCGTTTTAATCACGTTTTGGGGTGTATCATGTGTCTTTGTATATATATTATAGTTAAACCATTGTGCATACATCATATCATGAACTTGTGTATTCAGTTTGTTTATGTTGTATTGTTAGATGCAATTTATTATTTTCAGTACATGCAATTTCATAGGCCGCCGCTCCCCATTACATTATGAGCGTTGAGCATGTTCCCCATTTCATTATGAGGTTGAACCTGGCGTGCCCACATACGATCGGCTCCATTTGATTGAGCCTTGATCGCACAGACATTTTCATTTTCAGTACATGCAATACGATCGGCTCCGTTTGATTGAGCCTTGATCGCACAGTTTCATTTAAGTTATTCATAGTATGATGTTGGTAGTATGTATGCTGTCATATGTTATTGTATGTTATAGTTGTGACTACTATTTGCTACTGCTTGATTATTTACATTTGCTCATCTATGATTATGCACAATTTTTCATTGATAAACTAACAAGTAATTCCTTAATAATTGTTTATCTAATAAGGTTCACTCGCCAACTTATGTTGACCCAAAAAACCCCCATTTTTACACATGATACAGGTGAACCAGCAGCAGCTAGGAACACATAGGACTTGGACTAGAAGAATAAAACGATTTAGAGTTGGGATTGTTATGTTGGTTTATTTTCTTTGTATTGAATGAACATGTTTGGATTTTTGGAAATGTAACTTTGACTTTATTAAATATGAAACATATTAGTAAACGTCATGAGCTTTGGTGATAACCCAATTATGCCCCGACTCTTATTCCGCTGCGGGTCGGGGTGTGACATCAAGTATCAACTCAGGGCCTGTGAGTTGACTGTCACCGACTTCTGCCCAACAGACCGGTGATCTACATTTACGACCGTATAATGCCTCAAACGGTGCTGCCGATATACTCGTATGGTAACTGTTGTTATACGAGAATTCCACTAAAGGCAGGTGGATTTCCCAACTATTCCCGAAGTCTACCACGCATGCTCTAAGCATGTCTTCCAAGGTCTGTATGGTCCTTTCGCTTTGACCATCAGTCTGAGGGTGATAAGCTGTGCTCATATCCAAGCGTGTACCCAACGCTTTCTGAAGTGACTGCCAAAAGTTGGACGTGAAACGAGCATCTCTGTCTGAGATGATGGACGTTGGCACTCCGTGCCGAGAAACTACTTCCTTAATGTAGATGCGAGTCAACTTATCCATCTTATCTGTTTCTTTGATCGCTAGGAAGTGTGCGGACTTAGTAAAAGGATCCACGATCACCCAGATGGTATCGCAACCACCCAAAGTTCGCGGGAGTTTAGTGATGAAGTCCATCGAGATCTGATCCCATTTCCACATTGGGATCTCAGGTTGTTGAAGTAGCCCCGATGGCTTCTGATACTCTACCTTGACTTTTGCACAAGTCAAACACCTGCTCACGTAGGTGGCTATATCAGCTTTCATGTTGGCCACCAATACGCAGCTTTAAGGTCTTGATACATCTTATCCGAACCAGGATGGACAGAGTATCGGGATTTGTGAGCTTCGTCCACGACTAGCTTTCTAAGGTCTCCTTAGAGAGGTACCCATATACGATTCATGAAATACCGGGCACCATTGGGTTTTACTTCCCAATCGCGTTCCATCTTTCCCACAGATTCGGCCTTGATGTTTTCTTCCTTAACTGCTTCTAACTGCGCGTCGCGTATCTGTTCGGGTAACCCCGAATGAATGGTGAACCGTAGTGCTCGTACCCGACGAGGTTTCAAGTGCTCCTTCCTGCTGAGGGCATCAGCTACCACGTTAGCTTTACCCGGGTGATACCGAATGGCACATTCATAATCGTTCAGGAGTTCGACCCAGCGACGTTGTCGCATGTTCAACTCCTTCTGGTCAAAGATATGCTGAAGGCTCTTGTGATCTGTATAGATTGTGCACTTTGTTCCATATAGGTAGTGTGTCCAAATCTTAAGCGCAAACACCACTGCTCCCAATTCGAGGTCATGTGTTGTGTAGTTTTTCTCATGAACCTTCAATTATCGGGACGCATACGCGATGACTTTATCACGTTGCATGAGCACGCATCCCAATCCCTGAATGGAAGCATCACAATATACTACAAAATCATCAGTCCCTTCCGGCAAGGACATAATGGGTGCACTGCAAAGTTTCTGCTTCAGCAATTGAAATGCCGCTTCCTGCTTGTCACCCCAAGCATACTTGATGCCTTTCTGGGTGAGGGTGGTAAGCGGTTGCGCGATCTTTGAAAATCCCTCGATGAAACGTCTGTAGTAACCAGCCAAACCCAAAAATTGGCGGATCTCCGTCAGTGTCCTGGGTGCTTCCCAGTTTTTGATAGCTTCAATCTTGGCATGGTCGACGTGGATACCCTTTTCATTTACGATATACCCGAGGAACTGAACTTCCCGAATCCAGAAATCACACTTTGAAAACTTGGCATATAGTTTCTCCTGTTGAAGTAATTCCAGCAGTAATCGTAGACGTTCAGCATGTTCTGCTTCACCTTTAGAGTAGATGAGTATGTCATCGATGAACACAATGACAAACTTGTCGAGATATGGTTTACACACACGGTTCATGAGATCCATGAACACCGCGGGTGCGTTGGTGAGACCGAAGGGCATTACCAAGAACTCATAATGACCATACCGAGTATGAAATGCCATCTTAGCGATATCCTCCTCCCTGACACGTAACTGGTGATAGCCGGACCGTAGATCAATCTTGGAGTAGTAGCTTGACCCTTGAAGTTGGTCGAAGAGATCGTCGATGCGAGGTAACGGGTATCGGTTCTTGACAGTAACCTTTGAGTTCGCTGTAGTCGATGCACATGCGGAAGGTCACGTCCTTCTTCTTGACAAAAAGGACTGGAGCTCCCCATGGCGAAGTACTGGGTCGGATAAATCCTTTTTCTAATAATTCCTGAAGTTGGGTAGACAGCTCTTGCAGCTCGGCTGGAGCTAGGCGGTATGGGGCCTTGGCGATGGGAGTTGCATGGTTCGCCAATTCAATTTCAAACTCCAATTGTCGATGTGGTGGAAGACCAGGTAACTCCTCTGGGAATACATCGGAAAAATCACGGACGACGGGGATGTCTTCTATACGTTTCTCGTCCTTAGGCTGTTCGGTAACCAGTGCGAGTAAAGCGAAAGAGTTCTTCCTGCGAAGATACTTCTGTGCTTGCATGTAAGAGATGATGTTTGTGACGGCGCCTGCCTTCTCGCCTTGCACCGTCAAGATTTCGTCGTTAGAGAGCGGAATACGGATAGATTTTTCGAAGCAGAGAACTTCAGCTCGGACGTCGGATAGCCAGTCCATTCCGACTACCACGTCAAAACTACCCAGGGTAGTTGTCATCAGATCAATGGTAAAGGTGTGACCCACGAGTTTGAGTTGACAACCGGATACTAAATGGGTCACATCTACAGATTTACCATCGGCTAGTTCTATGACGTAAGGGGTCTCTAAGGGTTTAGGCGTGAGTTTTAGGTTCTTCCTAAAAGACTCAGATATAAAACTCCTATCCGCACCCGTATCAAAAAGCACTGTAGCAAAATGTTCATTAAGGGGAAACTTACCGGTGACCACGTTCGAGTCGTTTCTGGCCTCTCCGCGGCCCAGTGTAAATGCACGCCCTTTGGCACCTCCTGTGCCACCATTTCCATTGTTGTTGTTGTTGTTTTGGTTATTGTGGTTGTTGTTGTTCCCACCATTGTTGTTGTTGTTACGAAGCTGTGAGCAGTCTCTTTTGAAGTGGGCAGTGCTACCACACTGATAGCACCCCCGGTTAACACCCTGCTGCTGACCCTGGTGTTGATTTTGATTTTGTCGGGACATGATTTCCCCGCGACAATCCTTTGCCGCATGTCCCACTTTGCCACATCGTTGGCAGCGATTCCCGGCACAAGGGCCGTGATGATGAAGGTTATAGCGATTGCACTGCGGTTTTCGACCTACATAGCCGCTTGTGTTCTGGGTGTTGTTGGCGGGCTGATTGTTGTGACCCCGGTGACTGTTGAAATTATTGAACCTTTTCTGGTTCCCTTGCTGTGACTGGGATGACGAAGACTGTCGAGCAGACGAGTCTTCATACTTTCTTTTATTATCAGGGGTCACTTCAGTTGTACCCCGAGATGGCAACTTCTTCTGTTCCACCGCCTTGTCGGTGAGTTTGTGCGCCAACCTAATTGCTTGATGCTCAGTCGCAGGGTTGCTAGCCATTACCATACCCTGGATCTCGGGGACCAGACCCCCAAGGTAAAACTCGAGTCGTTTCTCAACAGTGTTGGCCAGATCGGGACATAGAAATACCAGGTCGTGATGTTTCACTGTGTATGCTTCGATTTCAGATCCCACCATCTTGTGGTTCCATAATGTTTGCTCCAATTGTTGAACCCGGTCTCGTGGACAGTACTCCTCTTTGATTAGGGCCTTAAACTCGGCCCAGGCCATTGCATTTGCAGCAATAAGTCCACGCGTTTGGACTTGTGCATTCCACCAAGTTAGTGCCCCATCCTCCAACGTTGAGGCAGCATACTTGACTTTGTTGGCCTCCAGACAATTGCACATTTCGAACACTGATTCGGACTTTTTGATCCAGCGGACCAGTCCTATGGGTCCTTCTGCCCCCGTGAATTTACTCGGCTTCGCATCGAGAAACATCTTGTAGGGGTTAAGACACCCTCCTGCTGACAGAGGACAGGTAGTCAGCGAGAAATTCTACTAGCCCAACTATTAGATTTTCCCATGAAAATTTAATAATGGTTACCTGCCGGTTGGTTTTGAACACCCGCTAGAGCAGCATTCACGTGCTCTTGGATCATTGGGCTAATTCTTCGGGCGTCATGTTGAGGTTTCCGCGACGTCCAGTTGCCATTTTAGATCTTTGTAAAACAACATAAACACACACCGATAAGTCTATATATCCAATATAGTTATCCTATTCCATACTTAAATAATTCCTCAAATTATGTCAACCCAACTAAATTAAACATTCAAAAGGAATACTCGATTAAATAAAATTTCCAACGTCTTACAAAATGCCAACCAAACACATCAGTTTACTATAAAGTCTCAAGTTTAAACATAAGTAGGAAAATAAATAGACTGAAGGAAAGCAACTAGAATAAGCGAGACGTGTCAGTCTTCTACGTCTCCATCCCCCATATCGCTATCGTTGCCGTCATCCTCCGCGGCGTTTCCAGCTTCTACAGCTGGGTCTTCCTCCGGATCCTCCTCTGGATCCTCCTTTGGATCCTCCTCTGGATCCTCCTCAGGATCCTCCTCTAGATCCTCCTCTACCGGCACTGGAGGGGCCGGTGCTGTGGTGTGGGTACTGGTACAGGTGCCTGATTCTGTTCTAGTTCTTGAATTCTCCAGCTAGACTCAAGGACTCTGTCTTCGAGCCAGTCAGCCCTTAGCTGCTCAGCACGAAGATCTCTTGCTAAGGTGTTACGAGCTATCTTACTCGCATGTTTCTCTTCCTCGAGCGATCCAGTCTTACCTGTTAATTGTCGTATCATCCATCCCTGTGCTAGGATGGTTTCATGCATTCTTTCTAGTTGTTCTTGTTGCTTTCTTATCATATATCTAAGTAGGTCGTTCCCTACTTCTAACGAGTTAACCGGTTCGACCGGCACAGATGGTCGGGCGTGAGGACGACTCCTCCCCTAGAGCGAGCCTTTTTCTCGCAGCTGAGCGTGTCTCCACGCCATGAGGTGGTGAGGGTTCCACCATAGGTGCCTTTCCCGGCGCCCTTGGTTGCGAAAGTTTGTCGGATGATGATGATGATGACATTGCCTGTTAGGTTGTGTAGTTAGTTACGAGTTGCATTCATTTCTTATTATGCATTCATATTCTACATAACACAGTTGTGGTACATCACATAACAAGATATAACAGTTCGGTGCCAAACTACGTCTAGTGTCGTGTAATCAGCTATAGTTTAGGTCTACTTTTAATGCAAACCTGGTTCTCTATAGCTAGAGGCTCTTATACCAATCTGTCACACCCTCAATTTCCATTTGCGGAGTTTTACCGCGAGGCGTGTGAACAAACCAGAATCTGAGACACTAGTAACGTCGAACGACTCTATATGATTTGTTAATACGTTTTCCAAAATCATTTGTTTAACCATTCATAGTTAATTTTAGATTGTTTTAGTTTGATTTCAATGTTTAGCGGAAGCATTAGTTTTTAAAGTTGAGCGGAAGCATTTAAAGTAAAGTAAAGGAACGGGCGCCAACACAAACGCCAAAACTAAAGAAAAACTCAAACAATGTTCGTAAATGAGACTCGATAAAAAGATGTCTTGATCAATGCAAGTGAGTGCACGTAGAGCTCCTAGCGTCCTGAGAAACATGTAAAGAAACAAGTGTCAACATTAAAGAAGAGTGAGTTCACAGGTTTTCATAAGTTCATTTGTTCGGTTATAAGTTTGTTTCCCCCGTTATCCCTAACCCGGGATAACGATTTAGTTCCATTATTCCCAACCCGGAATAATACTGATGGTTCCATTAATTCCTTACCCGGAATAATAACGTTGTTGGTTCCATTATCCCTAACCCGGGATAATATTGTTGATTCGTAATTAAGTTCAATGTTAACATGTAGGTAGCTAACCTAAAGTTATGTCACGTAAGTGTTCGCGATCAAAGCTGACTGTTGTGCCTCCGTGTTGCCAGGCCTATCACTGACCATGGCGAATTTAGGCCAAATTATTCACCCGTTGACCATACCCGGTCGGCTAGCGCGACTAGCTCGGGTGGGGCTTGTCGGGCCCAGTAGTACTACTTATAATTTCCCCGCTATCTAACCCAATACTAACGATCCGAGTGTTTGTCGAGGACTTGTGTGATATAGCTGCTTAGTTACTATAACGTACATTAACATTAACTTAGTTACCGAATAGTTTAATGACGTTAATTTCATATAACGTAAAGAGATAGAGTTGTAGAGTGTATACATGTTTCTCCCCCTGTTGTTTAAAACCGGATAAAATTAGGGGCCGTGAACTCACCTTTAGTTGCTCGGTTAGTGTAACACAGAAGTAGCAAATGATGGGACCGTTAATTGCGTCCTAACAAGTCAATTGATTTAAAGTTAGTGTGTGAACACACCAATACAAACCCTACACATAACTAACACACAATGTGGTACACACAATAACAAATCCTAATACTCAATCATGCATGCAAGTATCATCATACCAACATAGTGATCAAAACAATTTATCATGAACACAATCCAATCCATGCAACACTTTGGTACACACATTCGCAAGTTATCAAGTTTCAGCTTGTATACTCATAATTAGGCTGTTTTCGAGGATTTTTATAAAATAGTTCCAACGTTCCAAAAATTCCAATTATTTTACAGAAGGTGTAAACTATACTGTAGAATTTTATATAAATTTTTCAGGTCCTAACACTTCACCAATTATTCATAAATATTAATATACTAGGCTGCAGTCAGATTCGTCGCTTTCTGACTACAGTCCACGGGAGAATTTATTTAAAAATCACCGTTCGTCCAATGAACAAAATTCTAGTGGGAGTTTCCCGGAAATTTCCATCTCCAGTTACTGTACAAATTTCGTGATTCGACTCTCTACGGATTATTAGATCCGACTCGATAAACAACAAACAAATTTTCAGAATTTTCACAGCTTCAGTTATTGAACTTAATTGGCCACTTAAAAATATCAAACGACTTCAGAAAAATATGAATCCAGCGCCATTAGAAGCATTTTTCTAAAATCTACGTTTTAGACTTCAGAAAATCCGTTTTTCGATAAATAATAACCAAGTTACAGCCAGTTGAAGTTGGCTGTAAACACCATTCAGCATCCTGTTTTCAGCATTTTATCGCAATATAACACGCTTAAACAATCGATATGTTAAATATAAACGATCAAGAACAGATTTTTCCAATCATATATCATCATATACATCATACCCATGCAAACCCTAATCATAACATATAGTTTTTATCACAAAACGCAGCCTAATGATTCTTGATTCCACTAATCATCATAATCGCTAAACTTGCAATATCAATCGAACTAACATCATAACACTTTCTACCATTACATACAAGCATGATCCATAGTTCATAAACCCTAGTATGTCTTTGTAAACAATGATAAACTCTAACCTTTAACAATGAAGATCAATGATCCGAGAATTAGATGGGAGCCGATTCGGATATTGGAGAGAGTTGCGACCGAGAGGAAGAATGGGCAGGCTGTTGTCGCGACTGAGAGAAAGGAAAAAGGAGAAGGCTGACGTCGACTTGTTTCTTGATTAGGGTTTGTGTGTGTTTACAACTCTCATGCATGCTATCTATTTATAGTGTAAGGGAGGAAAGCAAAGAGGAAGGGTTTGGGCGATTAACTTGCGGCCGCAAAGGCTTTGGGTGGGTCGGTATGGGTTTAAAACTTGATCCTCAAGTTTCGCTCAACTCCTTGAGTCCCAAGGAATGAGGTCGACTCGTGTCGCGGCTCGGTTCGATTCGTCTATATATTTACTATATCTTTTATAAATAACCACCATGAAACCGAAACATAACATAATCACACACCAAGCTTATAAGCGTCTAATACACATAGCACGTAATTCACTTGATAAGTTCACAAAGTTAGCATAATTATTTCGAGCGTGCAATTTAAATCTCCGAATCAATTTAGCATAGGAATGAATAACCGTGAAGTAGTGCGTTTAAGATGTCTGAAAAACCGGGATGTCACAGCGAAGCCTCGTACGAGTGACAGAGTGTCACTCGTACGAGCCAAGTACAAAACCGATAAATCTTATATTAACAAACACTATTTGACGTTCTAGCGCTATATACATAAACAACATATCCTAGACGTAGCCAATAGACATTCTGCACCAACACTTCGTCTGATGTATAAACATCCCATCCTTCTTCTAGTCAACTTGCAAACCCAGAAAGTAATACAGTTCACCCATCGCACTCATTTCGAACTTGCTCTTCATTACCTCCTCGAATTCATGACACATGTTCTCATCAGATGATCCAAAAATGATATCAATTACGTATACATATACCTGCAGAAAGTTTTCCTTCTTTAAGAAATGTGCTGACAGTGTCTAATACCACGCCCTAGGTGCCTGATGCAATCCATACAATGCCTTATCAAGTCGATAAACTCGATCTAGATAATCTGGATCAGTAAACCCATCTAGTTGTGAAACATACACCACTTCTTGGACTTTCCCATAAAGAAACACACTCTTCATGTCAAGTTACTAAACTTTGAAGCCCTTAATGAAGCAAAAGCTAGGAACAAACGAATTGCTTCCAACCTTGCAAACGTTTCATTGTAATCAATCCCCTCTTAATGATTGAACCCTTTCACCACTAGCCGAGCGTTATTCCTTGTCACGATCCCTCGGTCATCTTTCTTGCACTTAAACACCCACTTGGTGCCTATTTCCTTCTCTCCTTCTGGCAAGTCGACTAGCTCCCAAACTTTCAATTTCTTGAACTGAGCTAATTCCTCTTGCATCGCTTCAAGCCATGAATAATATTTAAGAGCCATGTGAATATTCTTTGGCTCCTCTTGGGCAATAAAACAGCTATAGAAACACTCGTTTATCATCCAGTCTTCTGAATCGAAGTAAATAAACCAGAACCTTCGATCACACCTCTTCTTGTCTAAACACCTGCAGTAGCATCACCTATGATGTTCTCAACTGGATGGTCTCTGTTTGCGCGTGTGGTAGAAATGGTGTCAACAACTAAATTATCTCCCAGATTAGATTGAACCTCCCCCTGAATGTTCTCATTAGCAAACTGATTAGTAAAATCCTCCCCCTGAATAGGTTCATACTCACTATCACTTAAATCCTGTTGAGCTGCACTGGAGGAAGTTTCCAGAGCATCTGTCATTGATATACTCGATCTAGGCATGAAGTCACCCTCTTCATCATCACTAATCACAGTTTGAATCATTTGAGACTCATCTGCAATGGAAACTCAGTAATATTAAATGATTTAAAAACGCTATCATAATCATATAATATAGTAGGACCACTCGTTGATTGTTGAGGTGAATAACTAGCGATTCCATGTTAAACACAACCTCAATTTTACCAGTTTTTAGATTAAAAACCCTTTTATTTGGTGTTCCAGGCATATAACCTAGAAAGTATCCCTCGTCAGCTACCTCACCGAATTTTTTCTTATCTTTATTTCGCACAATGGTGCAGGGTAATCCAAATGGTTCAAAGCCTTTCAAGTTTGGTTTCTTGTTAAACATAAGTTCGTTACATGTTTTGTTAAATCGTTTAACCGTTATACCTTGTTTAGTACATAACAAGCTGTGTTCACAGCTTCTCCCCAGAAAAGAACTGGAAGCTTTGAATCAGAAAGCATAGTCCTAGCGGCTTCAATCAACGTCTTGTTTTTCCTCTCAGGGTAATCCAAATGGTTCAAAGCCTTTCAAGTTTGGTTTCTTGTTAAACATAAGTTCGTTACATGTTTTGTTAAATCGCTTAACCGTTATACCTTGTTTAGTACATAACAAGCTGTGTTCACAACTTCTCCCCAGAAAAGAACTGGAAGCTTTGAATCAGAAAGCATAGTCCTAGTGGCTTCAATCAACGTCCTGTTTTTCCTCTCAGCGACTCCATTATGTTGAGGTCTATAAGGAGCAAAATATTGATGTTCAATTCCCTTGCGAAGACAATAGAGATTCAGAATATGATTCTTAAACTCCGTGCCATTATCACTCCTTATCCTTTTGATCCGTGCAGCATGGACATTTTCCAGTTTTGTAAAAAAGATCTATCAGCATCTCCGTTATCTCATCTTTTGTACCTAAAAAGAAAACCCATGAATATCGTGAGTAATCATCTGTGACAACTAAACAATAGTACTTTCCACCTATGCTCCTTACATTCACCGGACCGAATAGATCCATATGAAGTAATTCATAAGGGGCATCTATGGAATTTACTGTTTTGGACTTGTGAGGTTTCTTATGTTGTTTTCTTTTTTGACATGGAAGACATTTATCTTCTACATGAAACCTCTGCACTGATACCCTTCCACTAAACCGTTTTTAATAATATAATTCATTTTTTGGTAGTCATGTGGGCCATGCGTCTATGCCACAACATTGACTCAGCCTCAGATGCTTTTGACAATAAACACGCCACCATAGAGGAAGAATCCTTAGCACCCATGTCCATGACATAATTGTCGTTTCTCCTTGGCGCTCTCATCACTATCCAATCATCCGGTATCACCAAACCCAGTTTCAATACCAAATCTTTCGACTTAGTAAATGGACTGAGTGACCCTTGTCGCAGACTTGAGACACGCTCATCAGATTGTGCTTTAGCTGCTCGACATAGTTCACTTTGTCCAATGTGATCTTCTTGTTGGTCACTTTTCCTCGACCTGTAATGTGCCTTCCTTTAGCACCTGCAAAATTCACATAACCTCCATCTATGTTTTCAAACTCAGTCAACAACCTTGCATCCCCGTCATGTGCCTGGAGCACCACTATCAACATACCACAAGTTGATAATCCTCCTTAGCAGCTCCTACACAACCCAACAAATTATTAGTTAGATTGGGAGGCCCAAGCCTTAATGGTCTTGCGTCTTCCAGAATCAACAACCACCGAAACATCCATCCAATATCCATCACTCCTAACTGAAGTCTTGCATCTCATACCTGTTGATGGAAATGGTTTTTGATTTCCATTCGGTCTCTGATCCTGTGGTTTCCTATACATGTTTGGACTCTGTAACCTTTGGAAATTTTGGCTTTTATTTATGGAATTCCAATTGTGATAATTTCTAAATCCATTGTTATAAAATTTCGACTACCAACATTCTGATATCGACTTTGATATTGACCTTGACTTCTGGAATTACGTGAATGACCATTAAAGTTATTCATTCTTGGTGAACTACTTTTAGGTCTCTCAAATCTACCTGATGTAGATTCAGGATGAAGCCTTTGTTGATTTCTTTGAAAACGAGGAACTTTTTGAGTTCCTCTTTCAGTCTTATCTACACCAACAGCAACACTCTGTCGCTTGGTAACAGATGTCTTCGGTGAGTTAGAAACTTCTTGCTCACCATCACCAATCTTTTCTGGTGATTTTTCTCTCTTTCTCTAGTCACTCATGCTTCATTCTTTTTGTTAGGAAAGCAGCTAGCTACCTGTCCCTTGTTGTGACATTTGAAGCACGATCTTCTAGCCGAAGACATCTTAATTGAAGTCTCTTGTTTAGATTAATCAGGTGACGATGATGATGATGCCCTTGAAAGATCTTGTTTAGTTTGCTCAATTTCTGATTTTTCTGTGTTTTTATTTTCAACAAACTGCACATTTAACTATCTTTCAATAACATTGGTCTCTTCTTTCATATCACTCCCTTTACAAAATCAACTTTTTTAACAAAAAATTCCTTTTTATTCTTAGGGTGTGCATTCTTTGTTTTCAAAACCGCTTCCCTGTTATTATCCTTCTTGGCATGTTAGACACATCAACATTCCCTGATGTGGAATTACTAGGTGTAGTTGACACAAAGTCTGTTAGCTCTTCTTCGTCTAGCAAGAAAGAATAGTCATGACCAAGAGGTGGTGGAACTTCATTGAAACCTTTGAAGCCCACACTTGTCTTGTCATTACTTTTCTTCAAGCCATTCATCATGTGTTTCATAACAAAAGATGAATCTCTGAATTGATTCAATATCTTTTCAAGTTCACAAATTTTCAGTTGTGCTTCTGACAACTCTTTGCATTTTTCAGAAATCTCTATTGTTTTCTCACTCATTGTCATGAGCTAAGTCAATAATTTGATGTTTTTCATTTGGTTTATAGGTTAAAATATTGATTTCTTCTTCATAACCCTTAATTTTCTTCAAATATAATGACTCATTTCTTTTTACGAAAAAGTTTGATTCTTTTACGCTCGAGAGCTCATTTACCAGACTTTGGTTTTGTTTTCTTAACCTGTCAACTTCACTTTGCAGTTCACGACATTTTAAGCAAACAAACTACCGGAGTTAGTATGTACCTCTCCTGTTGACTAGCTTAGATCAGCCATGAAAGCAGCAAAAACTGTAGCCATCTTCTTATCTACAAAATTCTGTTCTACATCAGATTTTATGTTTTCAGTCGTCTAGTCATCATCAACATTTTCAGCTACAGTCTCTTGCTCTACCTCAGCATCAGCCTTTACTTCCATATCATCAACTGGGGCTATCTCAGCCATGAAAGCCTATGTGGCATTGTCATCACCTTCCAGATGAACACTCCAATCATAAGAACCTCTAGTAGTAGATATCAAGGCCTTTGATCCAGTGTTAGTTGATGCATTCCTGTTGCTTGAACGATGACTAGGAGAATCTTGAAAAGATAAGTTAGTCCGAAATTCAATCTTAGGTCTTTGACACTCTCTAGCAAGGTGTCCGTAATTTTGACAATTGTAACACCTCACTTTAGACTCGTCAAAACCTACATTCTTTCCAACGAACTTTCTTCACGTCCTATTCATGAACCTCTTCACTCTTCCAGAGATCATGGCCATCTGCCATTGTAAATCCATCTCCTCTAAGTCATCAGGGTCAATCGATCATAATCTTCATCGAAAATAGCAGGATCAGATATTCTTCCCAGAATGTAGTTCTCATATGAAGCAACGAATGAAGCAAGCAAGGCTAGATGATCTTCAGCAGCCTTGACACTCAGAGGCATATACCTTGTACTGCTGTTATTATTGCTAGCTTGTTGTCTCTTTGCCCCTAACGATCCTCCTGAAGCAGCTACAAAACATACATCACCATCAGCATTTGTCACAACCTGCTCCTTTTCACATGAGAGAAACACGGTTGTTGAATCACTAGAAGCATTGTTGGAAAATGAAGATGGAATCCCTTTATAAATTCCCGGATCTTGAACCTGATCATATCTAGTTTCCTTCTTCTTCATGTTGAGCTCATAATCTCTCAATCTCCCAACAACCTCTTCCAAATCTTTATCTTCATAATCAGCTTCACCCTTTATCATAAGAGTATAAATCTCCTATTTGGCAGGTAAAGCATCTAGCAACTTATCATTTATCTCAACATCCGTGTATCCCTCTATGTCACAATTGTCCATTTCTGACATTAGATGATAGTATCTAGTGATGATATCTTCAATGGACTCATTACTCATGCCTTTAAAGACAGCAAATTGCTTCTTCAGGAAGTCAACTTTGTTTTTCTTCACATCAGGATTGCCCTCATACCTCTTCTCCAGAGCATCCCACATCTCCTTCGAAGTAGTATATCGCTTGAATGTATGTTTGATGCCATCAGGTAAAGACATCTTTACTGCACCTAAGGCCTTCTTCTCAGACTCATACATTCTCTTATCTGCCTCTGACATGTTTACATAGGCAAACCGTTGTCTGCCTTCAAAGTCATGAGTTGGGTTTACGTACCCATCTTGAATAGTAATCCACACTCGTGTGTCCTGATACTCAATGAACGACTGAAACCTATCCTTCCATGTAAGGTATTTCTCTACCTTCAACATCTTTGGCGGTTTGTTAGTAGTGCCTACCTCTTGTTCCATTCTCAACAATTCGTTCAAATTTGACATATTCGACATTTTACCAAACCGGCTTGCTAAAAATGTTTAAAAATGTCTGAAATGTGTGTTTACCAAATTGTACCTTTAGACTCGTCTCGACAA
This sequence comes from Scalesia atractyloides, assembly GCA_947069175.1. NCBI lineage: Eukaryota > Viridiplantae > Streptophyta > Magnoliopsida > Asterales > Asteraceae > Scalesia > Scalesia atractyloides. The sequence goes on along the minus strand of CAMTDV010000012.1, from coordinate 53,069,570 downwards.
TACAAATCCAATGATATATAATGTCAGAGACCTTTTTAGGAATTTTCGTGCCTTTTTTTTGTCTTAAAAATCACACGAGTCTAATCGTGCAATCGGTTTGTCAGAATTGTTTATGTATCAAATTTTGTGTACAAAAACGTTTATCTCCTATTACATCAGCAGGTTAACTTTCCACCTTTGTAAATACAACTCGGAACAGTACCCAATTCGAAACAGTAACTCGAATTAACAATCCGAAATGGAAATTCGAAAAAGTGACTCGAGATGCCAATCCGAGATGGTAATTCAAAACAATGATTCTAAATGGTATTTGAGATGATCCGAGATGATCCGATATCAATACCAAAAGTCCGAGATGCACTGTTATGATCCGAGATGCTTCCTAGTTTATTTGAGATGCTTCCCAATTTATCCGAAATACATTGTTTTGATCCAAGATGATTCGAGATCAACACCAATGATCCGAGATGCAAGTTTTTTTATCCGAGTTGCAAATTTTCTATCTGAAATCCTTGATGTTTATCCGAAACAGCAGTAGAAACCCTAGAACAGCCGTCAAAACGTGCAAAAACCCAACTTTTTCTGTAGTAACGATTCCGAACCGAGAAAAACAAGAGCCTAACGCTTTGATACTAATTTTAGGTCCCCTAATCCGTATGGATCTTCACAGAATCTTCTATCCAATCTAGAGTGGGGAATCCTCTAGATCAGATTATCACAGAAATACGAGTAGAAACAACAATCATAATAAACCCGATCTTTATTGATTATCTAGCACAACGATTACAATCAATCTAGATCACACGAATTCTGAAGTGACTAACTGAGCAACCTTAACCCTAATGCAAAACTCTATTTATAAGAGACACGTTTGCAACTGGGCTAAGGTTTAACCATATTGTTGCAAATTGGGCTAGGCCTAATTCGCCTACCACTCCTATTATGTGGGTCTGGTTTGGCCCATCCACTTCTAATCAACTACTACAATACTAAACCCGTTAACAATTATTGTTTTACTAATTACAAGATATCCAAAGACCAAATCTAAGTTGTTGTCTAAATATGCACCAACAAGATCTAAACCCTAGCTTTCTCTCACTAACACATAATCTCTCTCTCTAGAATGTGCACACCAGGAGGATTACCAAGATTGTGAGAGGTGCACAAAGCTTGGCCCTAATCTACTCTATAGACACATACATATAGGCTAGGGACTAAAGCAGGACAAAACATATTGTCCGGGATACAATAAACAATCTTATCCGAGTTAATCTGCAAACTCGGAATAATCCAAACTAGAGAAACCTTCCGAGTTTACCTAATAAACTCAGAAATACATACATGTTTCACATATTCGGAATGTTCGCTTATGTACACAAGTTCGTATAAGGTACCAAACTTCTAATCCACTATTCCGAGAAACCTTGTCTTCCGGAGACTTGTCTTCACCATCTTTGACTTCTTTAACTTGGACATTTGACTTTGTTGACCAAAACTGATAAAGTACAGTTACCCAGGAACTGCACTTGCAACAGGCGACTCCCCATATTCCTCATCCATAGAAATTAATGATAAAATTAAAACGCCAAAAACATCATTTAACTAGCATAATATAAATCGAAGTCAACGCACTCTATTTTTTGCCTCTAGATCTTGTTTGATTGTTCGATGCTATAATATTGTTGGTTCACGTTTCTAGGGTTTTCGCGTTTTCGTTGGAATTTAGGGGGAGTTTCTCTAGGAAGTATAAATGTTTCGGTCCCGTTTTTGATGGTTTATGTAGATGCACATTTACTTTTTTTGCCATTAATGAAGCGCCTCCACATTTGAGTTGATTTTATTTATGAAAAAGCCACCGTGCCAATCTAATCTGTAGATTTTTTTAATCCAACGGATAAGGGATGTTCTCATCGTCTTTACACTTATAGGCGTTTTCTCTAAATCCTACCCCTCTATATATATATATATATATATATATATAGAGAGAGAGAGAGAGTTGCCCCATTTTCAAAACCAAACTTTTGATATTTTGTTTGGTTTATTATGAAATCTTCCCTCAATAGTTGTTTCATTAGCTCATCAACCTGTAAGAATGTTTTGGTTGATTGACATTAGCCATCCTTACTTGTTACTTTAGATGCCACCTCTTATGTGTTGTGATCATAAAGGAATCTATTGTAGAATGAAACATTAATGCCCACATCACTCTAGTTCTAAGTATATTTTTTTGAATGATAAACGAATACTACTATCTTTTTATCATTCTTGATTATCTCCTTCCATACTAAAAAAGATAATTTTGTAGCTCATTTAGAGGACCTCATTTTGTTTACAATGAGGTTCCTTTTATTGTTCTCATTATAACTTTCTCTACATATCAATACATAGCAATCCTTTGATTATCTCTTTGTCATAATAAAATTACTATGGTATCAGAGCGGTCTTAGAAGATCCTCTGATAAAAAAAGGTGCCATGATCTGTGATGATGACCAATTCCAGGAATAACAAAGGCATAATACCAACAACTTGTGAAGATATTTAGAAACAAAGATGGCAAAGTAGATAAGGAAAACTCATCAGTACCCAACATAGGAGGTCACATTTATAAAGAAGGAAAATTGATCATCGACTCTAGAGCAACCGAACACATTATTTGTGATGATTTGTTACTAAGGACAAAACGAATAGAAGTTTTGAACCGCCCTTCACTATACCCAATGGTTAAGCTATCGCCGTTGAAGGAAGAGGAAATTAAATTCTACCCAACGGGATGATGGTTAAAGATGTTTTCTAGGTTCCCGAGTTTAAATGTAATTTATTATCGGTTGGTAGATTGTCACAAAATCTCGAATGCACTGTAAACTTTTTCTTGGATTTCGTTGTTATGCGGAGTTTACATTCAAGAGCATTGATTGGAGTGGGTCAATACAATGATGGTCTATACTAGATGAGGTTGATAGGAGAAAAAAAGCAAGCCATGATGGCGACACTATGCACATGGCACAAAAGGTTAGGTTAGCCATCAAATTCCAAACTTCAAATGTTGATTTCCACAAAAACTCGCATGTGAACTCTGGAGGTTTTTGTGATTCATGTACTTACGCCAAGTTTTCTAGACTACCATTTCCTCTTAGTACAACTAAATCATATGCCTGCTTTGATTTATTACATTGTGCTATATGGGGTAAATACCGCACACCTTCCTTTACACGTGCAAGCTATTTTTTAGCAATAGTTGACGATTTTAGTCGGGCAACTTGGGTATTTCTTCTCAAACACATACATGAGGCAAGCACGTATCTCGAATTTTTTCAGAAGATGGTACAAACCCAATTTGAGAAAAACATTAAAGAATAAGGTGTGATAATGGAGGGGAATTCACCTTAAATGAAATGCTTGAATTTATGCTAAGGTGGGAATCATTCTTTAAATAACTGGTCCACATACACCCCAACAAAACGGTGTAATGGAACGAAAACACCACACTTGTCGGAAACGACACGGGCTTTAATATTGAGGCGAACTTACCCACAAATTTTGGGTGAGAATGCATCTTGACGGCTACATACTTTATTAACCGATTACCTTTAGAGGTGACACGAAACAAAACCCCTCATGAAATTCTACATAATGTTAAGCCTGACTACGAGCACATGAGAGTCTTTGGTTGTCTTGCTTATAACAAAAGTACAGAAACGAAGGGAGACAAGCTTGAGGAAAGGGAGAGACCTGGAATTTCTTAGGCTATCCTCCAGGAACAAAAGGATACACAATATATGATTTCAAGTATAATAAAATAGTGATCTCAAGAGACATAACAATTTTAGAGGACGTTTTTCCCTTTGCAGGAAATAGTCTAGAAAATGAAGAAATCTTCACACTTCCTCAAAGGTGGGAAGAAGACATATATTGTAGAAAAGAACAAGTTGAGCCACGACCCAACAATGAAATGTTGAACCCGACAATGAAAGTTGAAGCTGGTTCTATCCAAGACTAGAGCCCAACAAAGCAAGAAGATAATGGGCTTGTTCTGACTGAAAGCCCAACAGAACAGGAAAAGAATGACCTATCTCACATGGCCCAACTGAAAACAAAATCGGGCAGACCAGAACATACCCGTTTAAAGACACAAAACCACAAACTAACCACTAACTGAAGAAAATAATGAATCCAATAACGAATGCCCACAAGCTAAGGAGGGTCAGTAACATGAGGTTATATTTGAGAACCTTACGGATGAAGGACATGGGCCCACCAATGAAGACATTGATCTACCAAGACAACAAAGAACCAAAACTCGTCATGTATGACTTAATGATTATGAAATGAAGCTTCCCCCATCTCTGTACCATGTGCAACCCACTCCTAATCAAGAATCCTTTAGTGTACACCCTTTAGCACATTTTATTTCTTATGATAAGTTTACTAACTTGCATGATGCATTTTTGGTGGCCATTACTACAAATAATGAGCCAAAAGACTTCCATCAAGCAGTAAAGGACAAAAAGTGGATAGATGTTATGAGAAAGAAAATCCATGCTATTGAAGAAAATGAAACTTGTTCCTTAGAAGAACTCCAAAAAGGGAAACGAGTAGTTAATTCTAAATAGGTTTACAAAATAAAATACAAGCCGATTGGGGATGTTGAAGGATACAAGGCTCGACTTGTAGCAAAAGGATTCACACAAATGAAAGGGGTTGATTTCCACAAAACTTTTGCTCTGGTTGCAAAACTTGTAACCGTTTGAACTCTTTTAAACGTGGCTGTTAAACGTGGTTGGCATATTCAACAACTTGACGTCAATAATGCATTCCTACATGGTGACTTACATGAGGATATGTATATAAAAATTACTCAAGGCTTTGGGAAACCAAATGACAATCGGGTGTGCAAACTCAAGAAGTCATTACACGGGCTCAAGCAAGCATCTAGGAATTGGTACCAAAAATTTATCAACTCCTTGTTAGAAATTGGCTTCAAGCAAGCACACTATCTGATCACTCCTTTTTTTGTTTTTAGAAATAAGATCACTTTTTTTGTTGCTTTAATCTGTATTGATGATTTTATAATTGTGGGTAACGACTTGACAACAATACAAGATACTAAAACCTTCCTCGACAAAAAGTTTAGTATCAAAGACCTTGGCACTTTAAAATACTTTCTTGGAATTGAAGTTGCTAAAAATAAGGAAGGGATGGTGCTAAGTCAACGCAAGTACACATTAAACATTCTAGAAGATGCAGGAATGGCTAGTTGTCGTCCAAGTCCTTTTCCCATGGAACAAAACTTGAAGCTTGATAAGTGTGAAGAAGAGCCGAAAGTCGACTCAAGCCGAACCGAAGACAAGTTGGAAGAATACTTTACTTACAGGATACAAGAATGACGTAGCCTATGTAGTGAATGTCCTAAGTCAAATTGTCAGTGACCCAAGATAAAGCCACATGGAGGAAACAAACCGAGTGCTACAATATCTTAAGGTAACTCCAGGTTAGGGCATTTTCATTCCAAAAGAAGGAGATACAAATCTCACAGATTACTGTGATTCTGACTGGCTTGGGTGCCTAATCACAAGAAGATCTAGAACGCGTTACCTCTTACTTTTGGGTGGAGCTCTAGTTTCGTGGAAGATGAAAAAGCAGTCCGTTGTCTCAAGATCATCAGCTGAAGTCGAATATCGGGCCATCGTGAACGTCGTTAGTGAAATTCTTTAGCTAAGGTGGCTTCTACACATGAGCTTGATATGCCACCATCGGTCCAACTCATTTGTTTTTGTGAAAATCAAGCAGCTCGTCACATAGCCAATAACCTAGTTCTCCTTGAATACACCAAGCATCTTGAGATGGATTGTTATTTCGTTAGAGAACGAGTCGAATCCATGGAAATACAACCTATGCAAATCGACATAAAGATTCAGATTACTAACATTCTTACAAAACCCTTGGGAACATACCAATTGCGCCTTCTAACCGAAAAGTTGGGCGTGCAAGACCTCCACGCTCCAACTGGAGGGGGAGTAAAGGCAAATATATTCCCGTATATTGTGCCTATCTTTTTATCATTCTTGATTATCTCCTACCATACTTGGAGGCAAATTTTCTAGCTCATTTAGAGGACCTAGTTTTGTATAAATTAGGAACCTATTATTGTTTTTATTGTAACTTTCTCTACAGATCAATACATAGCAATCCTTTGATTGTCTCTTTGCCATAGTAAAATTATTAACAAGCCAAGCCATCCAGGCAACCTCATTGGTGAAAGGCCATCCACGCCTTGCAAACACAGATAGTGTTGGTGACTAGCCTGCCCACCTTTCCAATAGAAACCACCACCCGAAGACCCACTGTGGTAAAACCTCAGTCTACCAAGAAAATATTACACCAAGCGAGACTCAACCAATAATCTCCTCATTGAAAGTTCTATGTATATATACTGTATATGCTTTTGAACTAACATAGTATCCAAGAAAAGGCCTTTATATGATCTTTTATCAGATTTGGCAAGATTTTCTTGATCAATGAGAATATAACATCTTGAACCAAAAACACATTCAAATATAACATGTTGAGCCAATAAGGTATTCACTATAATAATTTGTTTAATACTGTTTAGATATTTGTGTGTGATCTGTTAGATTACACGAATATACTTAGTCAATAGCTCAATTGAAATCCTTGTGTTGCTCCTCCTGCAACTATGTTGGTTCTTTTATTCAATTTTTATGTGTAGAACAACATAAGTATAGTCAACAACGTACATAGGAAAATCATCAAATAAGTAAGTTGAACACCAGAATTTGGAAAAATAAGTTTAGATTTTTTTTCACTAAAAAGTAGACAATAAATAAAGAACTAATCAGAGATAGATAAATAAGCTCGCCAAGAGAGGTGACAACTAGAGAGCCGACACTAAACACAATAAAAGTAAAATGTGTCCATGACAATACCAATCAAATTTATTACAGGTATAATGTGTCGGCCAGCAGCATCAAGAAGCGGTGTATCTTATTCCGCACAAAAACGAAGGGCTAAATCTTAGTCTGTGGGTTAAAGAAACTGACATCATTCCGCTAAGATGGAGCCGACTCCTTTATTCCACTTACATCTTAGCTAACAGTTGAAAAAGAGCCTCCTCCTTTTCTGTGCCTGCTAAAACGGAGCCGACTACTTTATTCCGTCGGCTAAAATAGAGCTGACACATTACACATGTCATTATTTGATGGTTTATTTTTAGACCTGTTGTAGATTTTAAGCTTTAGTATTGGCTCTATATCACCTCGGATGGCCCCGCTTACTTGTCTATCTCTGATTGGTTATATTTGGATATCTATTTTACAAATGAAGAAATTCAATGTCGTTCACGTAATCTTCCTAACATCAAACCTTCTAACATAATCTAATGTCACTAGATGATTCTACTCACTTCCGGTTAGAATATGGCTTTACTTTAAGATAATAAACATAAAATTAAGTTTTTACATGCCCATATTGTTCCCCATAATGCAATTTGTTCGGTAAATTTATGAACTTTTTATAACTTTATCTTCCCATAAGTTTCACACTTACTTTTATAGTCAATTAGTTTTTTTAAAGTAAACTTCATTGAAATAACCTTCGATCCAAACGGGCAAAACGCAATACAATGAACGCCCCGACCAAAATGGGCAAGAGGCCCCAAACACACTTACAATACATACAAAGGATATTTACACCAATCCTCCTAACATAAAGAATTGAAAGAAGACATATTTTAAGCCAAAACAAAACCTATAGACTTGACTTCCCCTAAAATATCTTGCAGCCTACACTTTTTTGTTTTGAAAAATAGCCTCATTTCTCCCTTACTAGATGCACCAAATAGAGATCATAATAAGCCCATGGATAGTCTTCTTTAATTTCTTCTTAAGGTGTAGAAAACCATGTGTTTCCATAACGTCATTAACAGAAAACACATAAATAAGGGGGATCTGACACCACGTACTAAGCCCCATCCACACGAATTTGTGAATATGCAAGTTGTAAAAAGGTGCTCAGCTGATTCCTCATTTTCTTCACATAACGAACACACATAACTAATGGAATATTCACGTTTCTTCTTCTTAAATTCACCCGAGTGGCTGATCTATCCAAGTAAGCCCTCCAAGCCATAATGCTGAATTTTGAAGGCATCCACTTAAAGGTTGAGTCAGATCCACCTCCCCTATCTTTTTGGCCGAAAATGTTCCTGAATCATCACCTAACCACTTACATGAGTCACTTTCATTTGATAAACAAACCTCTGCCATCGCAATCTGACACTCCTGCCATTCCATCATAGAGTGAATTGCATAAACATCTTTTATGTTTTCTCAAATTTGCAGGTTCCAGTCTTAATGTTTAAAAGTTGCTAAAAACAGCCTTTAAGTTTATTTTTGTTGCGGGTTCAATCCTTTACAGCTAACCACGTTATTTTCTTCAGTTAAGTTCCCTCACATGCATAACATGTGAGGGTATATTCGTCATTTTGGTTGATCTTCCACCCACGTCAATTATAAGAAAAAAGACTATTTAAGGTTTAACCTATTTTAAAAAAATTCTAAGCGCAGGGACTAATGTGCAATAAAACCAAACTTTTAAAAACCAAACACCCTCTTTTCCGGTCTTCTTCTCCGGCGACTTCGCCGCATTCCGGCGAACCCGGAATTTAGATAGGAATCTTATTAAGCTAGCCCACTAAGCTGTAAAGATTAACACAGATTTTGATCCTGTCAATCAAACTCTTCAGGATTATCATCAGTTGGAAGAATCGGCGCCTTATTCGCATTAGACGGAAACGACAAACGACTCTTCAACCGTAGATACCTCTCACGGAACTCCGATGTCGTCAAATCAGAGAACTTCGTAACACCGTGTTCAGTAGTCGGATCCAGCAACTTGTGACGCTTAGGACGCCGCAAGTTAGACTTAAACACTATCAAACAGTAATCGTGCTCCTCTGTAGTCGTGTACATTTTACCAAACTTTGTTTAAACTAGGTTAAAACTTAAATATTCTTTTTTTTATAATTGAAGTGGGTGGAAGATCAACCAAAATGACGAATATACCCTCACATGTTATGCATGTGAGGGAACTTAACTGCAGAAAATAACGTGGTTAGCTGTAAAGGATTGAACCCGCAACAAAATAAACTTAAAGGCTATTTTTAGCAACTTTTAAACATTAAGGCTGGAACCTCCAAGTTTGAGAAAACATAAAGGATGTTTTGTGCAATTTACTCTTCCATCATATCAATCTATGTATCCGGATCTCTTTGCCACTGCCAAAAACCCCCTCTATATGTTCTGCCACTTTGCAAGTCTTCTCCACCTCAAGCCCGAATAGATGGGGCCACTTATCCTTAAGCGCTTGATCTCCCAACCAAATGTCAATCCAAAATCTAATCTCGCTCCTATTCCCCAATTTACCCTTAATAAAACTTTACATTTCCCCCTTATTTTCAATTTCATTTTCAACTGAGAGAATTTTTTCCAGCAACATGTTATAGAGGCATTATAGGGTAGAAAGCTCCAACAACCACTTTTGTAGTGGCAAGCCACCATCACTTTCCTCCATAAAGTTTGCTTATCCACACTAATTTTCCATACCCATTTTGCCAAAAGTGCTACATTCAAGTCTTGAAGATTGTTTAACCCCCCTTTAGTTTTACGAAGAGTCACCCAATCCTAAGCCAATGGATTTTATTCAACTCACTAGATCCAACACATAAAAACCCTCTCATTTTAGCTCCTAAAATATCTAAACGGGCCAAAGCGGATCTCCTTGCCTTAGCCCTTTAGAGCATTTAAATTCAAAAGTAGGCACCCCATTTACCAAAATTGATGACATGGCCGAAGCCAGAACCCCCTTAACACATTTACACTATAATGGTGGAAAACCCATTTGATGCATGACGTCGATGAGGAAAATTCTATTCATATTACCATAAACTTTTATTATCAATTTTTAATAGGAAAGCCTTTTTTTTTAACTTTTTTAACCAAGAAAGTATTTCATTAAGCATGAGAGTGCTATCAAGATGTATCTTTCTTTAAGAAATGTCATTTGATTCTCTGCGTGAGTGACCCAATAACCTTCTTGAGGCGATTCGCATGGATTTTAGAAATTGTTTTACAAATCACCCCTAATATGGTTTATAGGTATGTAGTCCTTAAGACCCACAAGATCCTTGTTCTTTGAAATGAGAGTAATGAAGGAGGAGGTACACCCGTTGGATATGACCCCCCTATAGTAAAAGGAAGCCAAGAGATTTTTAAATTTTCCTCAAATAAGTTCTAGATCCTCTCAATAAACCTGAAATTTAGGCCGTCTGGGCTCGGCGCCTTTTCTGCCCACAATCAAAGACAACCAATTTTATCATGTCTTCCGTATACAGGGTCGTAAGAGCTTCCGCATTAGTACTTGAGAGTTATCTAATATTGTGGCATGTTAGCTTCAGTCTAGATCTAACCTTTTCCTCAAATGCCTTTTTAAAAATCCCATGAATTCTCTTTTAACAAGTGATGGCTTCGTAATCCATTCTCTATTAACCATTAAGCCCAGGATATTGTTACTAGCCCTCCTACTATTGATATACCCATGGAAAAAAGTTGTGGTATCGTCGCCTTCCATCGCCCACCTCACCCAAGCATTCAATGTCAGACCACATTTTCTCTTCTGAAAGATCTTTGTTTTATGCCAATTCCTTAAGTTTTTTCAAATCCTCTCTTCAAATTTCGATTCTAACTCCCTTTCTTTAGATAAAACCTCCTTTTCCACTTTTTAAGAGAATCCTGAATAGCCTTGAAGTTTTCATTTACACCATGTCTACCTCCCCAGTTCTTTCAAAATTGTCTACCACTTTCTTCACAATCCCTTTGAAGTCACTTCTATCTATCCATGAGTTGAAAAGTCTAAACGGTTCGCTCCGAAGTTTTTTTCTATGGTTGTTAGGATATTCGAATAGTGGTCGCTATGTAATCTTGGCTATGCCCTAAGACACACCGCCAGCAATTCATCAAACTGTTTTGACATACCAACAAATCTATCAATTTTGCTTTATTTATTACCTTTGTCCACAAGACATGTGAAACATTTTCCTACCATACTATATTCCTCAACCCATTATCCTCGATGAAAGAATTGAATTCCGAAGCACAAGATTTGTTGAACTTTGAATTCCTACTCTCTTCTGGTGATCGAAGCGCATTAAAATACCCCATAAGAATCCACCAACCCAAAAACTACCCCATAACTTCCCCAATATTATCCCAAAGATCCTTTTTGGGGACTTTTCGAGGGGCGTTAATATCAAGAATATTAATTTCAATGTTACTCCCCTTTAACACCCCCCAAATCAAAAGATACTTTTAGTGTTTAATAGAAACATGTACCTTCAACACGTTTGGATCCCATAAGCTGACTATTCCTCCCGAACGCCCATTAGCTGGAACATGGTCCATCTCGAACCAGGTAGGACCCCAAAATCTCATCTCTGAAACTGTTGATGCATATTATGTATGTCAGCCACTTTACGAATAGGCTAGATAGAGCATGTAATGAATATTGTATAGTTACGTATTAGAAACGAACGCATGACATTTTGGAGAGGATGAGAACTCATCCATACGGATGAGGTCATCCGCACAGATGAAGCTCATCCGCACAGACAAGCTAATCCGTCCCAAATGTTCGTGTCTATAAATAGGTGTCATGTTTTCATAATTGTTGAGTTTTGGAAGGTTTTGAAGTTTTGGCTGGAGAGATTGCCTGATGCTCTCTCTGGCCTGTCAACGATGTATGCTCTTTCGGTATTAATGAAAGCTTTTTACTTTTGACTATTTACACCAAATTAGCTCTATCTTATCCAAACTTCCGTCTAAACCCGCCGGTTCTGGAACATTCAGAAACTTGATCCACGACACATCTCTAAAATGAATCTCTTAAAGCGCCATGAAATCGGCCCATGCTCTTTCGTCATGTCTTTAACCCGACCCACTTTGTCCACCTCCCCTAAGCCTCTAATATTGACCGAAAGCCAATTCATCTTTTTCTTGACTGAAATCCTTCTTCCAAAATTGAGTCTCTAATCAGTTGCACGTGCCCTTGAAGATCGGCACCTAAATCCTCCCACGTAGCTACCATAAGTTCAGCTCTACCTCCATATCAATCTGACTTACAAATTCTTATTCTATGTTATTGTTATTATGATCCACCGAAGTCTCCTCGTAACCCGACCCTCATACTTCTAAACCACCAACTACAACTCCACTATTCCTTTGCTAATCACATTATTATTACCACCCTTATCCTCTCCTTGGAATTCTTTATTCTTTTCCTGTGAGTCACTAAAATCCTCAACTAAGTCCTCATCTTGTAACCCAAGCATCTCGTTCAAGGGTCAAAAGGGTTGTTCCTTCTAGTTCTCTTCTTGGGTCGTATAAGGCCACCTTCATTCACGAAGTCCATCTGTGCTTTCTTACTTTTATTAAATAATTTGAATATTTTCTCAAGGTCCCCCCTTAAACATATCATCTAGGATAACATTTGGACCATTAAGAAAATCATAGGTCCTATCAAACAGGTTATTCATAAGAGACTGTTCCTCATAGTTGTTGATGTCTTCAAAAAACCTAGGGAACATATTTGTAGTCGACGACTCATTATCCCTTCCGAAGACTTCAGCGATCGGCTTTCCCAAACCTACCTCCTCCGGTGGCCAATTGTTTTCCGGTGGCTTCCCGTCCAACATCTTCTCACCTTGGAGCCAGATTTTGATTTACTTGTATTAACCTCTTCCTCATCAGACAAAAGATCCCATCCTTCTACCTCTACCTCCCCTGTTATATTGTTAGCTACAATACAGTCCGACACCAATTCTCCTCTCTCCTCCTCCACCAGACCCTAAACTTCTTATCCTCCCACTTCTTCATGACCTCCTCCTTGATTTTCTACAATTATCCGTTCGCACCCCTACACAATCGAATGTGATGTCCTTGTCTTCTTATTATAATTGAGATACATGAATAACCTTACCAAAACTTCTTCCGATCGAATCGAAAAATTTGTTCTTCGCTAAGTGAAATGGAACCCCATGTATCTTAAGCCAAGCGATCCTCTCATATTCCAACGATTGACTTCTACAAATTTCTGTATTAACAAACCATCCACTGTCTGTCACATTAGCCATGAACGCATCAGCCTCATCGTTCGTCAAAACCACCATGACACTTATGCCTCCTACGTACTTAAGTTCCACGTTTCGGTACCTAGCCTCCATCACTAAAATGATTAACTTCCGTAGTGCCAACAGGTCGAACATCCCCCCAATGACTGCCTTTCCGTAGAGATTAGAGAATGTCTTGAGAAAGTTTGAAGCCTCAACAACTTTGGCCCACCTGACTCTCTGTTTCGGTCCGTGGACCGCACCAACAAACTAAGAAGCACCATGTCCTAATTGTAGAAAGTTCCTTACAGTTAGATTAACATAATAAGACTTACCCTTGTTCTGGTCGTTCCTAATGTTGCTCTTGCTATGTCCTAAATCTCCTCATTTTCCATCGAAAATTTGGCCACATTGATAATCAACTTGAAGTTTCCCATCCAAACATTTTTTTCATCTCCCTTTCCTTCTCTATGACATCTTTGACTCCTTTACGTTTAGCGAAGCCGAATCTATTTCCTTGCTTGTCTCTTTTCCTTGCAATAGAGACCTTGGTTACCTCTCTAAAAAGCTCCAACACGTCAGTGACATGCTTGGAGTTGCACCTATCCAGCAACCTAGACACATAGAACTTCGTGATTCCTATTTCTCTTGTTCTCTCCCCTCTGTTGAAGCTCTGGCTGTTCCCTTATTCTTCTCCTCTCATCGCCAATTCAATTAGTGTCATGCACAAGCCACCATATAAAAGTAAAACCGAAATTTAAGAAAAAACTTCAAACAAAATCTAAAATGTGAGGAAAGATTAGATACAAACATACAAAATAAGATTGTTTAATCCGTCTTGAGTTTGTGATTTCAAATCTAACATTTAGCAATTGGAAATTATAAGTGAAAACCTTGCTTTCCACAATTTTCTAGTTATATAATATCCTATCTGATATATGATTACAAATTTAGACATATGTCACCACATTTCTCTTTATATATTTTTCCAACCCAAATCTTATATAGGAAATATAGTATTAAATAACTTATTTAGGAAATATACTATTAAATATCAATTTAATATTTTTATAATATAATTCCTTACAATTACGGATAAAATAATTTAATTCTTTATGTTTTTTAAATTAATCAAAGATACTACTTTAATATTGTTATTTAATTTTTTTAATATATTTCCTTACAGTTATGGCTTAAATATATTTCAACTATTAAACTTTTTTTTTGAAAAGGATTAATTATAGAAGATTTTCTGAACTTATTTTATTAATAGTTAGCATGGAACACTTTATATTTTTTATATAGCTATAACTTTTATATTATTATTAAATAAATACCAAATTCTAATTTTAAATTATGAATATTAGTGAAATAGAAATATTATACTATTATTTTTAATCCTAACTTTAGAGTATAAATACCATTGCTAAATTATGTTTACTATAGGTCAGTTATAATTAATTGTTTTTTACTATTATTTTTAACGACAAATTTTCTTTGTAATCATTGTCGTTTGTGGACTTTAACTCAATACTTTCTTCTTTCAAAACCCAAATATTTAAAAGCCCCATTTTTTTATATCTTTGTTTTAAATATTATGACCACAAATTATGTTGTCATTAGTTAAGGGTTCCAATACTTTTTATTTTTAGAACTGAATTTTTAAGGGTTTGATTTTCCATGCCTTATCAATATATAATATTCAGCCAATTATAAAAAAAAACATTGCAAACAAAAGTCACTACTAATATTAATGAAAAAGTTGATCGTGCAAGACGATAAACTTATGAGAAGTTGATAATTAGTGCATATTCTCTAATCAAGTGAGCAAATGCTTTCATATATAAGCTTCGTAAACATCACACGTCTTGATCATACATGGTACAAAATTTATTCATGCATTTGAAAAGCGTCTCAAGAATATCGTTTTAAAATTCTTAAAACATTGTTATTATCCATTTGATTTTGTTCTTTATTCAACCTATGTAAGACAAGGGATTATAACCTAATATATAATATAACAAATGCGATAATCTATTTCCTTTAGCAATGTTAAGACCACAAAATTCAGGAGATAACAAGCATACACTAGAACTGGAATTACTGCATTTCATATCCTAATTATATAATAACTAATGTATGATTAATGACTTTTATACTTTTATTCCCACACTAAAACCAAATGCATAGAAAGAAGGTTAACACAAATATATTGTGCATTCTACTTTGTTCCAACAAGACAGTATTAATGATTCCATCATCCTATGCCCATCATTTTGACTCTAAAATTTCTGAAATAGTACTTGAGGCAGTCTCAATAAGAAATCCTCTTCTCGTGCAAATGAAGATGGTGTATGGCCACCTTAACACATACATCTAAATGTATTTCAGCAAACTACGAGAATCTCAAAGAAAGACATTTGGATGTGGTGATTTTGTTAGTAACCTGATCCTTCTACTAGGGTTTTTCATGTTGTTGGTTTTCAGTGGTTAATATAACTCCAACACGGCATGTCTTAATGATTTAGGGGCATTACTACTTTTTTTCTGTTAAAGATTACGTATTAGTATTGCAAATAAGACCAAGGCTGTGAAGAAGAAAAAGCCATCGAAAAAAGTTACCATATTTAGTGATAACTATGAGCCATATGTCTTCTCTATGACATTTTGTAGGAGGGGACCAAACTTCCACTTGTCTTATATAAATATTTATTCCACAGAACTTCTCCATGAATCGTGAACAATCCCCTTAATTCAAAGATTGTATGCATGTCATGTCTCCTTGGTCAAATAATAATAAATAAATCAGGCTACTGGGTTTGGAGAAGCCATATCATTTGGGATGGGTCTCTACATAGGCGGTTACATCATCACGGGTCATGATCACATTACCCAAGTGATGGAATTAGGATGTGGGTGATGAGCCTTTCCCTTATTTATTTTTATTTTTATTTTTGATAAATAATATTCAATATATATAAAAGTAATAAATTAAATACTAAAATTAATTATATAGCATACAATACGTTAAAAAGATAAAACCTAAACTTATATAAAAAAATACTAGTCGTCATTGTCTGCTTCGTCATTGGGTTCGTTGTTTGCATTGTTTCAAATGTATTCCACCAAGTCTGCTTTAAAGTTTTCATGTATGTACTCTTTATGTAACAAGAACATGTTTAAATCTTGTTGTTCCAGACTTACCGGAACATAATTCTTGTTACCTACATTTTCGCCATACACACAAATCATTCTACCTTCATCATCGATGATCATGTTATGGATGAAGAAACAGGCATCCATACAGCATTGCAACTTTTTTGGTGTAAAAACATGTGTCGGGTATTCAATGATGTGACATATCTGTTGTAGAACCCGAAAACACCATTCAATTTATTTTTCTCGCCGTCTCGTAAAACTTGGCAAATTTCTTTCTTTTTTCGTTTGACGGGTGCGAAATAGTTTTTACGATTGTAGAGTATGATGAGTATATTTGATCAGCATCATAAAACCCGCAACTATATTCCACCCCAAAACCATAAATCTGGTGTCTAGACCGGTTCCTTGAATGACACCGTTGAAGATCTCCGATTTATGGATGACGTTAAGGTCATTTTGCAAAAAGGGGACATAAAAGAAAGCATGTCAAATCCACAGATCTTGTGAAGCAACAGCCTCTAGTATTATTGTTGGATGTCTTTGATCGCCTCGCGTAAATTGACCTCACCATGCATTAGGGCAATGCCGCCACGAAGAGTGCGTGCAATCAATGCTTATGAGCATTCTTGGAAAACCATGTTTTTCTTCGTTAAATGGATACAATTTTTGGACCTCATTTGCATTTGGTTTTCACAAATATTTCTTGCTATACAGCTTCACCATACATTTGCAAAAGTTGTACACACATTCTCGTGCACATCTTTCAGGCATCTTTAAATACTCGTCTCATGCATCAGCTATCGTCCCGTAAGCTAGTTGGCAAATTGCCGCTGTGCAATTCTGTAAGGTGGTGAAACCCCTTTTACCTCTAGCATCGACTCGTAATGTAAAAAAGGGTCAAATCTCCACACGTCATTGGCTATACGTAAGGACAGTCGAGGACAGATAAGGAACCGGCGTTTAAACATCACGGCAGTGTACAAGGGTTCGTCGACGAAGTAATCGACCATCAATGTATCGTAGGCTCTTACATGTACATTACAAAAAAACATATAGTAACGAAAAGTAAGTGAGCGTAGAAATAAATTATTAATACAGAATATAAAAGCGATATAAAATCTATAAATACAAATATAAAATAACCTTCTCGGTCTCTATTTATGACCAGTTGACTAGTTCGTGGTTGTGACATGGTTTATTTCTCTTCTTCCTCCGCAATAATCATTTGTGCCGTCTACATTACAGCGTTTACAAAAAAATGTGCGGCTTCACCCGAAGATGACGAACACCACGAAGATGAAGAAGACATTGGGGGATTTTATGGAGAGAGTTTGAGAATCTTAGAGAGTGTGGGTGAGTTTTTTTTTTTGTAAAAAATTAATGTGTTGAATGATTTACATATTATATAATATTTTTTTAAGAAATAGCCGTTGATCAATGGCATGATTAAAAAATAGGAGCGTCGGTTTCATCCCTTTACCAACGAATGTGACGCAACGAGTCCAAGGGGGGCAGTGTTGACGAGCCAGGACGCACCGAGACGGGCCGGTGCTGTCCCCCACACCGTTCAGCCTAATGCAATACCTCTTTTCATATAATATTGTTTAACAAATGTTTTTGTTGTTTAATACACATGTATACGTTTATGTATATGTATGCATTTCTTTCTGTCTCTCTGAATATATATATATATATATATATATATATATATATATAAAGGGTAGGATTAAATAAAAAGTTATTTTTTCCTAAAAACATTAACATTGAAGCTTATATATGTGGACATTCGATACAATATAGAGAAAAAAAGTAGAAGAAACACCAAAAATGCTACTACATTGGAACCATTATAATAGAGAAAAAATTAAATAGATTAAAATACATCTTTATATTTAGAGGGTTATATTCAAGTCTCTATATTTTTATGAGTGTGTAAAAAAGAGAAAATAATAATATAATAAGTTAATGTGAGTAAGATAGAGTGTTAGATGTGAGAGATTTAGAAATTAATAAAAATTTAGAGAAAATGTACATTTAAGTAAAATATATAGATGGAGATAAAGTCTATAATGTGAATGCTCAAAGTAGGATAACAAGTGATCTTAAAGTGTAATTTTTAAAATCAATGGCTAAGATGAAAATGTATGACAAAAAATGGTTGTAAAAGTATTTTTGTAATAGCCTATTTGTTAACTTCCTCTCTCCACATGCAAGACACATGCATATCCCTCCTCCATTTTTTATATGACATTATTTTTTAAAAGATAATTCCACCATAAAATCGACAATCTTTTTATTCTTAATTTGAGTACCGTATTGCTGTACAATATATGTCGACTTAAAAAACCCAAAAATTTGTGTTGTATTTCTATGTTGTATGTTGCTACATTTTTTGTGTTATATTTTTTGTGCTTTATTTTTTTGTACTATGGCTTTTTTTACTAGATTTTTTTGTGCTAGATCTTTTTGTACTATTTTTTTTTTATTTTTTAGAAAATAAAAGGGTGAAAGTTTGATTTTTTTTTACTAAAATATCCTTCCATCCAACTTATAAGATTGTCCATGGTGGCGGAAGCCACAACCCGAATCCATCCTCTAATATTCTGAGACATGACACTAACTAGACGCCTATTCATCACTTTGCCCACCCATCCCCACTCAACTAAGCCTGTTGTGGTCACTTAACCAATAGCACCCCCAAACACACCTACACATGCCCAATCGCGCAAGTGACCGCACTGAAGCCTGCGCTTGCGCCCCCCTCTAAAGCCTGGACGTTGTGGTGTGCGCGACCAGGGTGGCACTCCAATTGGTGTGCGCGACCGGTGACGTGTCCACAGCGGATAGTCTAAGGAGTGCCACATATCATCTTCACAGTCATTCTTAGGCTACTTAGGCAAAACTCACTTGAGTTGATAAAACTAAGAAAACCCTATGTAAGATTTTTTATTTTTTTCTAAAAAAATAGGGGAATGTAATGTAAGAAGCGTCTACATGTTTTTTTTAAAATGTTCAAAATTTGTATGTTACATTTCCTATTATTTTAGAAAAAAATAAAAATGTTAAATGAGGTTTTTATAAAGGTTTTTTGAGTTTTCTTAAGGGTTTTCGTTTTATTCTTCCCCTATAATATATATATATATATATAATGATCATTTAAAAAAAACTTAATGTGAGGAAAAAAAAGAAACGACATAACGATAAAATAATAAATACTTTAAAAAAAATTCATTCGTTAATTAGCCAATAACACTTTATACTACACATTTAAAAATTTACCATACACATATCAAAATTTATCATACATATATCTTACACATATTATTTTATACATTAAAATTTATCCCACACATTATTCAAATGACCTAAAATGTTTGAATTTGTACAAGTCTGCAACCTGATAACGCAAAAGTTAGACTAAAACCTTTGAAAACAAAACCCTTAGCCTAGATCTGTAACATAGTCCTACAATGTTTCTTAGCCTTAGGTGCTTCCCAGTTTTCTTTAATGGAATTTCACATGAATATGCTAATAACTCCTACTCTATGAGCTCTATGGAACCGTGTCGTGATCCTCTTGTGGTTCTTTTTCAGCATAGGTGATTTGTTAGGGATATACTTCTAACTTTATGACTATGGCATCCATAATTTTGTTGAACTTCTCTAATTTAGTTATGTATATTTTTGTGATAACTTTAGAGTACCATGTCATTTGTATTTAGTTCAATCCAAGTATTTGTCTAGCAACTAAATGCCTTGCATTTTCAAATCTTGAGATAATTCCTTATATTGTTATGGTTAAATCTATAATGTAGCAGGTACCAAATTCTATGTTGATGGATTGACCAATATTATATGACTTTAAACACATAAAGTTATACAAAGCTTCGTTAATGGGTTTTTATATTTGAACTAAGGCCACCCTGTAGTGGCTTCGTTATTGCGCGTGAAATGGTAGAACCACGAGGGGAACGCCATCTCCCGCTCGTGATTTGGCTCGTGGAGGCGGGCATGTGGTTTCAACCACGCGTTGACCGGTGTGCATTTTGAGGCATATAACCGTTGCAAGTAGGCATTGGCTATATTTTTTTCTCCATTTTACACATTATAAACATCACGTCACTCTTCTCATTTTAACGAAACCAAACCATATCAAATCCATACTATTTCTAAACCAACAAAAATGGATTACTTATCTTCTTCGTCTAGTAGCGATGATAGCATGTCTTCGGATTCTTATGAGATATCGGAGGTGACTACAATTGTGGTTCAACTGGCGGTAGGGTTCATGCAAGATGTTAGTCAACTTCCACGTCCGATTATTAGAAGAAGACAAATTGAACGAGACCGTGAGGCAGCGAACGAGTTGTTGATTCGTGATTACTTATGTGATAATCCCACATACGGTCCTCGCAACTTTAGGCGCCGTTTTAGAATGAGTAAACGTTTATTTTTACGTTTACAAACGATTTGGAAGCAAACTATGATCACTTTAAGCAAAAGCCTGACGTAAGAGGAAAGATGGATTCACGGCAATACAAAAGCGTACTTCTGCTTTACGAGTGTTAGCATACGGTGCAACAAACGACTTGTGGGACGAGTATCTTAAGATGGCGGATAAAACCTCAAGAAACGCTTTAGCAAGTTTTGCCGAAGGTAACTTTTTCCTATTATATATTAGGTCTTTATAGCTTAAGTCATATATTATTTTTTCTATTTACATGAAAGTGCAACTTTTTTGTTACATTAAAGGTGTGATTGAACTATACGGTAAACGATATATGCGAAAGCTGACATGGAAAGATTTACAATGTATATATGATGTGCATGAGGACAAACACGGTTTACTCGGTATGATTGGTGCCATTATTGCCTGCACTGGGTTAGATAAATTGTCCAATGGCTTGGAGAGATGCACATACTCGGGGTGACTCGAAAGGACAAACACACATCCTACAATCTGTTTCGTCTTACGATCAATGGATATGGATGTTTTTTTGGTGTCCCTGGATCAAACAATGACATCAACGTATTTGAGCAATCGCCAATAGTTGAGGATCACATAGCAAGCAAAGTAACCGTCTCATCTTTTCGGCAAATGGAAATGAGTACCCACATGGGTATTTTCTAGCTAATGGTATTATCCATAGTACACACTTATTGTAAACACCTTCAGACACCCCATCGACGATAGAAGAGCTCATCAAAAAGGTTTAAGAATCGGTGAGAAAAGATATAGAAAGGGTATTCGGCATTTTACAACAACGTTGGCATTCTGTGAGAAACCCTTGTTGACTATGGCACAAGATAAGGTTAGAAATGCTCTGTATTGTTTCCTACTTTTACACAACATGATTCTTGAGGACAAGGGAAAGGCGCTCTGCCAAGATTATGACCCAGAATTTGTAGAAGCAGAACAAGCTGGAGTACCTATGGAACAAAGGTTAGCGAATTCCGTTTGGATGCGAAGCTCTCAAGCACACCAAGCTCTAATGGCGGATTTGGTACAACATGCTTGGATGAGATGACGGAACGATGAGGACGTTGAAGACAACGAAGAAAACGAAGACGATTAGTTAGATGTATTTTTTCTATGTTTTTATGAATTGCTATTTTTTGGTTTAATGTAAACATGTTTTTAGGTTATGTATATTTTATTTTATATTAAATAATTATAAAGAAAATGAAAAACAAAAAATAATTAGACAATTAATTAATAATTATTGAAGAGGTGGATAAACCACTACACCTTATTTACATATGATTTGACTAGGGTAATATAGCAACCATATGGCAAAAAAGTACATATAGTTTACCCTTCCACTATACATTGCCCAAGTTATGTTTTAGGAGCACAAGGAAGTTATAACTAAAATGAAGTAATCACGTCTATACATTGCCAAGTTATGTTTTAGGAGCACAAGGAAGTTATAACTAAAATGAAGTAATCACGTAATGGCCCCTGATGTTCACATATTCCATGTAGTAATTATTTGTTTTTCACATTTAGTATCAGATAATAAGTGATGAATCTAAAGAAACTTTAATTAGAAATTTTAACAAACAGAAACATATGACGCATCAACTCTAGGCAGTACGTACATACAACAGCAGTCCCTCCAGCTAAAAGATTAACCACAGGCCCTGTTCCAATATACTTCTTGTTCTTTCTCACCGTGGCAATTTTTTATATAACCCGTTAATAATTAATTATTATTATACTTGTCTTTTCAGTTTTTGTTCAAGTCGATCTGAGTATACTACTTGGATGGTACTCTTCAATCGAAGTTAAGTATTCAAATTATATTTAGTATACAAGATCTTCGAGATCTACAAAGTTCAATATACTTGTATCTTATATCTATCTATATAGGTCACAATCATGTATATTACACGAGTTGATAAATGTAATTTTATATAATTAGTAATAAAAAGTTATGGTTTAAAAATAACATATACATTATACGGTTTAATAAACTCGTATATTATACTAGCTGGATATATCAAATTTAATATATTTTAAAAAATAACATGGATGTAAAACTTATAAATTTTGTTAAGTTTGTTAAACAGTCGTCAAGATATGTATTTAAAAAAATAGAACATTGACGTGACAGTTATAAATTTTGTTAAATTAATTTTCTAAACATTATTTCTTTCAAGTGAGACCCCGCTTGCGATATGCGCATATAATGTATATATGTGTGAGCGTCCGGGGGCAAAAGTGAAAGTACACTGATTTTAACGTTATTTTACTAATTTCGTAAAAATAATATTAAAAGAGGGGGATGGTTAATCATGCATCATGTGGTAGCGTTGATAGCCGAGAGACAAGGGGGTAGATGCACTAATTGGCCTTTGTCTTAATTGCCGAGTGTTATGTGCCTTATGTCCAAGGGTTGATGAAAAACTACTATCGAGTCAGGGGTCTCACTGTAAGCAGCCTCTCTATTCCTATGGGTAGATGTAAGGTTGTCTACATCTTACCCTACTCAAACTCTACCTTAGTTTTGTTATTGGTGGGATTTACTGAGTATGATTATGATGATGATATCTTTCAAATGGATTTTAACTTTATTTTTTAATTGCCACCTATTTTTTATTATATAACATAATGTGTTTTTATTATTTTTACCATCCAACCACATCTAATGTTTTTTTAGAACTCACTTATAAAAACAATTATCATCATGATTCTTCGTTTTCTAATATTTTAAATACCATAATTTTGAACTTTTGTGAAGCTTTGAAGTAAATAGTATATGTTTGTTTTAAAAAAAGTAATTCTATATTTAATTCAATGGTTAATGATATAATAACATGAGAGATCGACAGGAAAAACAAAAGGTAGATTCTTCTGATGGATAACACATGCCTCAAAAAGAGTTTTCTTTTTGCTATATAATATAGATATAGATTTAAACCATTTGATGGTTTGTTTTGATTTTTTTAATTCAATATAGCGTAGCATTTCGGTTTAGTTGATATGGTATTGTTGGTTTTGTAACCGAAACCCAACCAAAGAAAACCAATAATAAAAAATTAAAGAACGAAGCATCGTTTTTCTTATAGTTCAGTTAATTGACTTTTTTCCGGCACTACTAGGAAACAAGGTATGTACCATATTTTTGGTTGTAAATTGTCGCAAATAGCATTCTGCGGTAGAAAATGCAGTTGCAAAAACTACCGTGGGTAATCCCATTTAAACTTTGCAGTTCCAATAACCAGGTATGGGCCATTTTGCAACCAGAGATTACTTTGCGACTAGATTTAGCGATCACATTTCCTGTGGAAAGTTAACCATCAGATTTTGCTAAAGTTTATGCTTCATTAGACTCTACAATTCATTAACAGCCAAATTGCTACGACACAACGGTGTTGTTAATATTTTAGTAATTTTGTATTTATGTGTAAGCAGCCATGAGCTTAAATTAATGGAAACGTGACAACTGTTGTGAAGAAAATATTAATGGCGACGTCTAGGGATTTGACTGATCGAAAGACTATGACAGAAAATACATGATAGATTAGATCAATAGCTTTTGGTTCAATAAATTGATGTGCACTGGTCCAGGTTCAATGGCCCCTGTAAGCAACTATACAAAAATCCATGCATTCTAAAATGACTTTTCTTTTCTAAAAAAACGTCAAGCACCAGAACTGCTCATGCGTCATGCATAAGCTGATAACCAATACATAGAAACGACGTCGTAATTAGGTAATATTATCTTTTTTGGTATTTATAATTGTATTATTGGTTGTAGATCTTCAGTTACGTAAACGGTTAATGTTGATTTTTTTATTACTATGTAAGGCTTTCGATATTTTCTTAAATTTGTTTGATTAGAAGGTGGCTAAGTGAAATTATGGGAAACTTCAAGTTGTCAACAAACAAGAATAACAAGATATGTAAGAGGTAGATATGTTTGTCATTTTTTCACATTTCACAATATTAAAAGAATTGTAATTTGGAATGATTTTAATATCAGCGGCTAGAAATGAAACATTTCAGAATATTAAAAGAATTATAATTTGGAATGATTTTAATATCAGCGGCTAGATATGAAATAAACCGTATGCCTTCGTCTATCTATGTGCGCGCATCTTCTAATGTGGGTTGGACTCTTACGGAATCAATAAGTATGGATTATGATTCAAGTGACAAAATCATATAGCATAATTCTATCTTCAAACATAAAGTAACATCTTTGCGAAAAACTTGAATTTCTTTTAATTTCTTTCAATGGAGATATAACTTTTGGTAACCATTAGAATCAGTTTTTAGGAGACTCACGTGCCTTATCAAGCCTTACAAACAAAAAGACGTTAGAAAATTACAACTGAAAAAAAATATATATAGACATAAACAAATAAAACGGTGAACCGGGTTTGTGTTTGACACCATTCACTTAAATAGATTCGTCGTCTGTTCCCAGGGTACGCCGGTCCGAAGCAGCAACAGCGCACTGGCGGACTTGAACACTTGCCTGAAAAGACAACCAGAGATGTTGGAGAGAAAATTAGAGAGGAAGAAGAGAGCTGTGTGGTTTGGTGTGTCTCAGCTGGTCTGCCTTGGTCTGTATTTGTACTTGCAGAACCATAACCGAAATATGGTCATCATTGCACCGATTTAATGACCCAATAATGGTCATTAGTTATTAGTTTCTAGACTGATAATAATAACCTTCAAAAAACTGTTTCGAAATTGAAAAATGTCTTAATGATCATCAATAACAAATCAATTAGTTTTCAAAACTCATTCAACGAGTGGTTCAGTGATTCGCTCGACCTTTTTGAAGGACGATTTCGTTTGTTTTGCTTCTACGCAAATTTCACATTTATTATTTGAGTCGATACCGAATGTTGATATGCAATTAAGTTTAATTAAACAACGAATTAAATTAAAACTAACATGACCTAGTCTACCATGCCGAAGATTAGAAGACTCAATCAAGTAAGTAGAAGTAGTGGCGTTTTCATTCCTAGCTTTCACAACCATTACATTTAGTTTAAAATTCCATTAAGGGCATAGCCCTTACCAACATACATATCATTCTTGGTCAACACGACCTTATCCGACTTAATCACCATTTTCAACCCAAACTTGTTCAACTGCCACCCCGACACAAGGTTTTTCCGAATTTCCGGAACATACAGCACGTTGGACAAAGTGAGTTCCTTTCTAGAAGTCATCTTCAAGACTATGTTCCCCTCGCCCTTGATTTCGGCCATGGCTGAGTTTCCCATTAAAACCTTTTCGCCATTGGTCACCTCCTTGAAAGTGCTAAAAGACTTTTGTCAAAGTACACATGACGGGTAGCCCTCGTATCAACCCACCAATCCTTGTTATTTTGGCCAACCAAATTAACTTCGGTGATCAGAATTGAGAGGTCCGTGACGATAGCAACAAGGTTATCGACTTCATGAACCATGTTCAGTTGTCGAGCACTTTCATTCTTAGGAAGCTTGCATTCGTTGGCCTTATGCCCTTGCCTTTGACAGTTGTAGCAAGTTCCTTGGGACTTCTTTTTCCCAACGCCTCCTTTTGGACCGAGGTTGGAGCGTTTCCCATGAACTTTCTTTCCACCCTTTACACTGTTTTTTCCCTTAGAAGATTGACCATGTTCAACAAGATTTGCCTTTACAGTTTCAGGACCATCAATCCTTTTCAAGGCCAATTTGTTATCT
The DNA here is from genome assembly GCA_947069175.1 of Scalesia atractyloides. NCBI lineage: Eukaryota > Viridiplantae > Streptophyta > Magnoliopsida > Asterales > Asteraceae > Scalesia > Scalesia atractyloides. The sequence goes on along the minus strand of CAMTDV010000012.1, from coordinate 53,043,046 downwards.
TCTTCAATGCAAAGACGAACAACAAGATCTTCAATGGTCATCTCCTTTTGCTTATGTTTGAGATAGTTCTTGAAATCGACCCAATTTGGTGGTAGCTTCTCAATCATTGTAGCAACTTGGAATGTCTCGCTGAGGACCATTCCTTCCGCATGAATATCATGAATAATAACCTGCAATTCTTGGACTTGGCTCATGACAGTTTTAGCATCTACCATTTTAAAGTCCAAGAACTTAGCCACCATGAATTTCTTAGTGCCCGCATCTTCTGTTTTGTATTTGCGATCCAACGACTCCCACAATTCTTTGGCAGTCTTGGCTTTGCAATGCACGTTGTATAGTGTGTCCACTAAACTGTTCAGAATGAAGTTGCGACACAAGAAATCCGAATGATTCCTAGCATGAATCGCGCTCACAGATTGAGCATCCATATCCCCTTCATCAACATGGGGATTGGATTCAGTCAAGAACCTCGCAAGGTTCAGCATGGTCAGATAAAAGAACATCTTTTGCTGCCACTGTTTGAAATTCACACCATTGAATTTCTCAGGTTTGTCGGCATGCGAGACAGCGTTAGGCAAGGGTGCAACCAGGCCCATTGTCATAGCAACAACAGAAGTCATGACAGCGGAGACAACAGCGGTCATGACGGCAGAGACAGCAGTAGTCATGGGTTGGGATTGCATTCTGAAAAGACAACAGGATAGTAGGAATTAGTAAGAATAATCTGTTTAAGTTTGTTAGAAAATTACTACTGAAAGAAATAAATATATAGACAGAAACAAATAAAACGGTTAACCGGGCTTGTGTTTAACACAATTCCCTTAAACAGATTCGTTGTCTGTTCCCAGGGTACGCCGGACTGAAGCAGCAACATCGCACTGTCGGACTTGAACACTTGCCTGAAAAGACAACCGAAGATGTTGCAGAGAAAATTAGAGAGGAAGAAGAGAGCTGTGTGTTTTGGTATGTCTCAACTGGTCTGCCTTGCTCTGTATTTATACTTGCAAAACCATAAACTAAATCTGGCCATCATTGCACCGATTTAATGACCCAATAATGGTCATTAGTTATCAGTTTCTAGACTGATAATAATAACCTTCAAGAAAGTGTTTCGAAATTGAAACCTGTCTTAATTATCATCAATAACAAATCAATCAGTTTTCAAAACTCATTCAACAGAATCGGTTACGGGTGCTAAAATGCCCCGCGCGGACCTGGGTTTTCGGAACCGCATTCGTGTCCGCAGGATATGCGGGCATACATGAGTTCAACTAAATTCGGGTCAACTTTTGCACCCCCCTGCGCGTCCACGTAGGAGTTTTGGTAAAACATGGCACAAGGTTATGTTAGTTTGGTAAAACATTACCTCATAAACTAACTTCCACTTTGTTCCCACAACTCTGTGGGACAAAGTTCTAGACTTCATTCACACATACTCAAATTTCCAACAAAAGTGTTGGTGCATTATGTCTATTGCCTACGTCTAGGATGTGTCGATATTGTATGTAGGGCTTAAATGTCATTTGTATAAATATTATTAAATGTTTTATATGTTTGGTAGTTGACTCGTACGAGTGAGTCAGTTGGCTCGTACGAGTAACACTCTGTCACTCATATGAAGCAACCACTCGCACGAGTCACAGCTTCTGTTTACTCACTCCAATGTGAGTCATTTCGACCTATAGATAGAGGAGTGTTGTGTCAAAGCTAAGTGGTGTTAGTTCAGTTGGTATGGCGAATCCCTGCGGATTTGTTTACTCGCGTCTATACTTTGCACGTCTTTCAATATAATTCAGAGCAGTTAAACAGTATCTCTCTCTCTTGTTCGTTTGTCATCCTCTCTAGTAATGAATTTTGCCTCTGCTAGTTGAGTTAGATCAGACCAGTTGCTCATCGGAGGAGCCAATCCCCCGTTCACAAGTGGTATCAAAGCCTTGAGGCCTGATCTGCTGACAAAGTCAAGTTTCTGCAGGCTACCAACTGTTTCATTTCAGATTCACTATTGTAGCCTTCTACTTCTACATTTCTCTCAAACTGATCTCGGATTTGGATGAAATTATGGACAAATTGGACTAGGATTCTAGGATATCACGTTAAATTCTATTCTAATCAATCTGTAAGTCTCGTTAATCCGGATCTAACACTGATATCACACAATCACCAAGGATGGGCGGAACCCAAACTTGATGATCTTCAAGAAAACCGAAATGATGAAGAACAATACGAATTCACTTTAACACCTTGCACACGATTCTATTACTTGAACAAGCAAAACCGTCTTGTACAAGATGAAGGTTCTCTAGAGAAAACCTAAAAGTTTACCCCAAAGCTTAACCCTAGAAATAACATAATATCCTATTTATACCTAGGGTTTGCCCATGCCCCTCATGGGCTTACCTTGGGCTTGCCTGGCCCACATGGCCTATGGCATGCCCAAGTGACCTATTCAAGGTCCAAATCTAATACAAACTAACCTAGCTAAGCCCAGTTAGCTACCATAGACAATTGTGTATATTTGATGCTTCAGTCCCACACTTCTAAGACCTAACAATCTCCCCCTAGACTGATGCATCAAATTGTCTTCATAGTGCAAATTCAGCAACGTCTTCAACAGAATTTATGGTTATCGCTATGCTGCAAGTGTTGTGGAAGTCAGTCTTATACTTTTAGGACCTCACTCTTCAATGAACTCTCAGCACCGGGTCTCTTTCTTCAGCTCTTGTGGTTAGCTTCATATCAGGATCTTGATCAGCTTTGCTTGAAACATCTTTGTAAAAAAGAATGCGAGAGGAGGAATCTCAGCAGCTCTTTTCTTCTTCAATACTTCTCTTTCAAGCAAGCAGGTTCGCAGGTACTTCTTCAAATGTACTATCATTGTCCGATGATAACTGGAATCTGGTTCTTCTGACTCAGTACACTTTGCTGTTGTGATGCTTCATGCTTTGTCGGTAACTAACAGCATCTCAATTTCAGCAACCCCTGTTTCTTGATCTAAATCAAGATCTGCACAATTCTCATAAATTTATAAGCAAAACATTCTTATGCAACAGGGAGAGTACCGCAGAACACTTGGTACATCCAAGTACTTGTACTTGGATCAAAATTCAAATTCCTTTCATCCTTTGATGATTAGCCAAATCTTCAAGAACGGTTAATAATTTTTAATAAAACAAATAAAACACTCTATTTTTGGATTTTTTTAAAATTTTCTATTTTAATTTATTTATTTTATTTTTTTTAAAATATAAGAATATAAACAGAAACACAAATAAACAAAGAAACTAAATCAATAGTTACAACTATACAATTGCAATGGGATCAAAATCGTTTTCAAGAGGACCAAGGAACACTTTTCGGTGCGAACTTATTCAGACTGGTCTATGCGATTGCCGATATGTTTGCCCACTTAATATTCAACGCTCAACTTTCAATTTTCAACTTTGTGATATGCTTAAGGTAGTATTATAATATAATACCCGTGTGTCCCATACCATGGCATACCCCCACGATCAAGGTAAGCACAACGATTCATCGTAGCAGGTGAGTATACTAAGATCATCCTTTATTTTTACAACGTCAAACTATTGGTGAACAGGTCAGTACTTCCGTACAGTAGAGTGACCAATAGTATCTGACGAGGGTTAGGCAAATACCTTATTTGGTATGTTTGAATTCATGGAATTTTCTCATGATGAGATTTCCTTTCTTTTAAGGTTTTGGCCCTTTTGATTTGGCTCTTTTAAGGATATTCTGACTGTGCCTAGGTCTGCATATAATCTGGATGCAACAGAAGGGCAGCCAAGATATCCCCGAATGACTCAACAGCATAAAGACCCAAAACTTCAGATGTTGGCTATCTATCAACGCAAGATTTAAGACCATGAAATCATACGCCGATGGTATGTTACCCACAAGATACATAGCTCGTTATGTTTATATCACTTACCATCTTTTAATCATTTGAGCGTAAGCTTACCGGCGTATCACTTAGATCCTAGTCTTTTCAGCTATGACACCTTACATGTGTCAGTCACGCCCTTTATCACGAATATTCATTTCATTTCCCATGACTTTTTATTTTTGTATTTTTCTAATTTTCTCCCCCTCAAACAATGTTAATCAGGATCTAATACTGATATCACACAATCACCAAGGATGGGCGGAATCCAAACTTGATGATCTTCAAGAAAACCGAAATGATGAAGAACAATACGAATTCACTTTAACACCTTGCACACGATTCTATTACTTGAACAAGTAAAACCGTCTGGTACAAGATGAAAGTTCTCTAGAGAAAACCTACAAGTTTACCCCAAAGCTTAACCCTAGAAATAACATAATATCCTATTTATACCTAGGGTTTGCCCATGCCCCTCATAGGCTTCCCTTGGGCTTGCTTGGCCCACATGGCCTATGGCATGCCCAAGTGACCTATTCAAGGTCTAAATCTAATACAAACTAACCTAGCTAAGCGCAGTTAGCTACCATAGACCGTTGCGTATATTTGATGCTTCAGTCTCACACTTCTAAGACCTAACACAATCCTTAAAAATTTAAGATCTAAAATCGAGCTTAATCATGATAAAATCGGTAAAATTCATCCGTTTGGAGACTTAGTTGTTTTGGACGAGTAGAGAGACCACTCGCATGAACAAGTGACCATACGATTTGTGCCATTCGTACGAGCAAGTAACCAGAAGTTCCTAAAAATTTACAAGTTTCAAAATTTACATGTGTGATTCGCACTAGTTACACATTCGTACGAGCATCTTGTTCGTACGAGTGAAACTTCATCCGTACGAATTGCTTTCTGGTTCGCACGAGTTACTTATTTTAGTCACCTTGTCCGTACGAACGGATCATGATGGTACGAGTTGTTTTGATATCTGCATGAAAGAATTTTTCCGTACTAATCGGTTTGTTCGAAAAGTGTGTTTCTAAATTTTTAAAGAAAAATGTCAGACGAATTTTAAAACGCATTTGCTACATCTGTAGTCACGACCACAACGGCTCAAAAGATGAATCTCGAAAACACGATGGGTTCAATGACCAAACTGCCAAAGTTAATGAACCTAGAAGACTTCGACAGCTGGAGCGAACGGTTCATGAATTGGGTCCAGGAAAATCACTTTACTTGCTGGTTCGCTATCGAAGTTAAATATCAAGCTCATGTAGGTGAAAATGGCCTCGAAAAGACTCTAGCTCAACTCTCGGATGTTGAAAGGGAAAGGTTTATAAACGAAAAGAAAATGATGAACATTCTACAACAATCCATCAAAGAAGATATTCTGGCGTTATTACAACAGGATGATGATGCACAATCATTGTGGAATGCTCTCCGTTTGAAGTTCCAGGGAAGTGCTCAGCTTCGAAAGAGTAAACGGGTGTTGTTAAGTGTCACACCCTCAATTTCCACTTGCGGAGTTTTACCGCGAGGCGTGTGAACAAACCAGAATCTGAAACACTAGTACGTCGAACGACTCTATATGATTTGATAATACGTTTTCCAAAAATCATTTGTTTAACCATTCATCGTAGATTTTATATTGTCTTAGTTAGTTACCAATGTTTAGCGGAAGCATTAGTTTTTAAAGTTGAGCGGAAGCATAAAGTAAAGTAAAGGAACGGGCGCCAACATAAACGCCAAAACTAAAGAAAAACCCAAAACAATGTTTGTAAATGAGACTCGATAAAAGATGTCTTGATCAATGCAAGTGAGTGCACCTAGAGCTCTTAGCGTCCTGAGAAACATGTAAAGAAACAAGTGTCAACATTAAAGAAGAGTGAGTTCACAGGTTTTCATAATTTCGTTCGTTCGGTTATGAGTTTGTTTCCCCCGTTTAGTTCCATTATTCCTAACCCGGAATAATACTGCTAGTTCCATTATTCCCAACCCGGAATAATACTGATAGTTCCATTATTCCCAACCTGGAATAATAACGATGTTGGTTCCATTATCCCTAACCCGGGATAATATTGTTGTTTCGTAATTAAGTTCAATGTTAATATATATAGGTAGCTAGCCTAAAGTTATGTCACGTAAGTGTTCGCGATCGAAGCTGACTGTTGTGCCTCCGTGTTGCCAGGCCTATCACTGACCATGGCGAAGTTAGGCCAAATTATTCACCCGTTGACCATACCCGGTCGGCTAGCGCGACTAGCTCGGATGGGGCTTGTCGGGCCCAGTAGTACTACTTATAATTTCCCCGCTATCTAAACCCAATACTAACGATCCGAGAGATTGTCGAGGACTTGTGTGATATAGCTGCTTAGTGACCATAACGTACATTAACATTAACTTAGTTACCGAGTAGTTTAATGACGTTAATTTCGTATAACGTAAAGAGATTGAGTTGAAGAGTGTATACATGTTTCTCCCCCTGTTGTTTAAAACCGGATAAAGTTAGGGGCCGTGAACTCACCTTTAGTTGCTCGGTTAGTGTAACACAGAAGTTGCAAATGAGGGGACCGCTAATTGCGTCCTAACAAGTCAATTGATTTCAAGTCAGTGTGTGAACACACCAATACAAATCCTACACATAATTTACGCACAAAGCGGTACACACAATCAAAATTCCTAACACTCAAACATGCATGCAAGTATCCTCATATGAACATAGTGATCAAAACAATTTATCATGAACACAATCCAATCCATGCAACACTTTGGTGCACACATTCGCAAGTTATCAAGTTTCAGCTTACATACTCATAATTCGGCTGTTTTCGAGGATTTTTATAAAATAGTTCCAATGTTCCAAAAATTCCAATTATTTTACAGGAGGTGACAACTACAATGTAGAATTTTATATAAATTTTTCAAGTCCTAATACTTTACCAATTATCCATAAATATTAATATACTAGGCTGCAGTCAGATTCGTCACTTTCTGACTGCAGTCCACGGAAGAATTTATTTAAAAATCACTGTTCGTCTAATTAACAAAATTCCAATGGGAGTTGCCCGGAAATTTCCATATCTAGTTTATGTACAAATTTCATGATTCGACTCCCTACAGATTATTAAATCCAACTCGATAAACAACTAACAAAATTTCAGGATTTTTACAGTTTTAGTTACTGAACTAAATTGGCCACTTAAAAATATCAAACGACTTCAGAAAAATATGAATCCAGCGCCATTAGAATCGTTTTTCAAAACTCTACGTTTTAGACTTCAGAAAATCCGTTTTTCGACAAATAATGACCGAGTTACAGCCAGTTGAAGTTGGCTGTAACCACCATTCAGCAATCTGATTCAGCACTTTATCACAATCTAACTCGCTTAAACCGTTGATACATTGAACATATGCGATCAAGAACAGAATTTCAAATCATATACTATCATATATATCATACCCATGCAAACCCTAATCATAACCTATAGTTTTTATCAATCAAAACGCAGCCTATGTTTCTAGATTTCCGAAAACATCAAACTTGCAAACTATGATAAATCAATCGATTAACAACATAACACTACATTCAACATGATCAAGAGTTTATGATTCTATTATAACTTTGCAAATAATGATAACCCTAACCTTCAACAATGGTGATTAACGAACCGGGAGCGAGGTGGGACTTGATTCGGATTGAAGGAAGATAGCGACCGAGAAGATCCGTGACCGAGAAGAGATGTTGTTCGCGACCGAGAAGGGGTGTAGTAGGCTGTTTTGCGATCGAGGGAACAAGTGGAAGAGATGGGCTGCCGTCGGCTTCCTTAGATACTAGGGTTTTGTATGTTTTTGTTTTGTGAAGAAAGACTCATGCATGTGTGTGTATATATAGCGCAAGGGATTGAAGGTAAAGGAAAAGAGATGGGTTGCGGTCGGGTGTGTGTGCTCGCGGCCGAAGGGTTTGGGTGGGGCGGTTTGGGTTTAAGACTTGATCCCCAAGTTTGGTTAACTCCTTGAGTCGCAAGAAAAGAGGCCGGCTCGTGTCGCGGTTCGGCTCGATTCGTTTATATATTTATTATATATATATTTCGTAACTAAAACAAATCACGTAATCGAACATCACATATTCACCAACTCACAAACGTTTAATATACATAGCACATAATTCGTTTGACAATTTCACGAAATTATCGTAATTATTTCGAGCGTGCAAATTTAAGTCTCCGAATCAATTTAACGTAGGAACGAATAACCGTGAAGTAGCGCGTTTAAGATATCTGAAAAACCGGGATGTCACATTAAGTAAAGAGTTTGATATCTTTACGCTGATTAAAGGAGAGACTGTGAAACAATTGATCGAAAGTAACTGTCATTTGGTGGTGCAAATGAAGAGAATGGGAATCTTCAAGACCAACGAAGAACTTGTTGATAAGTTGGCAGATTCTCTACCGTAAGGCGAGTGGTCTACGTATTTGACCATCTTGAAGAATGGAACTGAGTATGGTAATTTTTCTTTGCCATGTTTCATTGAAAGACTGGAGGGACATGAACTTGAAATGCAAAAGATGGCAAAGAACAAGACCGTCCAAGTTCAACGAGATGTTACTCTGTACTTCAAGAACAGTTCTGCTACTCAAAGTCAGTCTCCAAAGATCCATACCGCCTTCAGCGCTTGTATGCCAAGTTCACCATCAAACCAAAACAGTGGCTTTCAATCATTTGCCACAGTTAATCCTCACACGTGTCAAAGCCCACAGTCGTCACATGGATTAAGCACTCTTCAAATAAACCAGAACAGTCAGTCAAATCCTACTCAAAGGGTTTTTCAGTGCAATATCCCAGTGGATTTCTAGAATGCACAAAACTTCGATGAGAAAACCGCGAAGCAACACATGTCTCTATTAGCATCGGTTCTCAAATCTTATGATAGTCTTGTAGCAGGAAGGATTGGAAATTCTGAAATGACCATAGAGGACTATGACCAGATTGATCCAGTAGAGATGGAGTTGATCGACAAATAGTGGTTATGGCATCTATTGTTTGACGCGCACAACGCTTCATGGAAATTACGGGAAAAGAGAACTTGGGAGTTTTGGATGGAAAACTGGGATTCGACAAATCAAAAGTTACTAGTGTTAAGTGTCGGGAAAAGGGTCACTTTAAGCGTGAATGCCCAAACAGAGAAGCTCAAGGGAACCATAACACATTTGCCCCAACCAAGAACTCGCATGGTGCAGATCGAAGATAAACAGCCAGAGACCAAAGATAAAGCGCTAGTGGTTACTCATGAAGATGAGGGCTTTAAGTGGAACAAATATATTTCCAAGAATGAAAGTTTGGCTTTGGTTACTGAGATAATTGAAGAACCTGAAGAAGACTCGGAGGCAGCTTTTGATGAGGCACCAGAAGATGATTACTATTATCATACATAATCAGAAGAGGAGGAACTTTTAAACAGTGCATTTAAACACCTCCTGCCTAACGATATGTTCAAAACTTTTGCAGGTTATTTTGCACCAAGTAATCAATCATCTTGCGCAGAGCAGAAGACGCCTGATGTTGAACAGAAAGTTGATGAAAAGATGGAGAAGTTGTTGGATGACATCAGCAATGCATGCATGGTAAACGTCAATGAGGTAAATGAGTCTAAGAGTGAGTTTGTGGTAGAAAAACCATGTCTGAAATGTGCTGAACCGTGTAATAAATATGTTGTAAAAGACACACGATATACTGAGCTTAAAAGTTTAACAGATAAATTGTCAAGTGATTACAAATCAACTAAAGAAGCATACGACAAATTAAGTAACTCTGTTAAACAATACACAAAAGCACTTAGAGAAAATGACGCAACACTCTTGATGCTTAAGGCGACAGTAATGAACAAGCAAATGGCCATTAATATTCACTTAAACACTATCGTTGAGCTTAAGAGTAAGCTTGAAAAGGTAAGAATCGAAAGTGAATGGGTTAACAAACTGTTAATTAGTTATTCAGCAAGCTCTTACGTCATTGATCACATTTTACCAAAAATTGAAAATAAAGAAGAATTAGAAAAGGATAAAAACAAGAGTGCAAGTTACGATCTTGTGCCACCCCCTATGTGGAATAGTTATGCGTGTAAAAAGCCAGCAGGGGTGGAAAAGGCACTCAATCTAAAACTGAAAACTGAACAATCAAATGAGTTGCCTACAAACATCGACGTAACTTACACAACTTCTGAAAGTGACTGTGACTCTATGGTGGTTAAAATTGTGGTAGAAAATGTTTTAAAAAGTGAATCTGAAAAAACTGAGTCTGATGTTGAAACATCAGAAAATAGCTTGACTAATGACTCAAATGTCATAGTTTATAAATTGCAAAGATCAAATAAACTATTTTCTGATGAGGACTTTCCTATCCAGAACGTGAATCTGGATCGTGTTGATAAATTGTTTAAGCTTGTGGAGGTAAGTCATGTTGATTTAGATAAACACGATGCTTCTTTCTACTCTAGATCAAAGAGTGAAAACCAACCTTACTATCATAAAAATAGAGATTATCCTGAAAATAAGAGGGCAGGGTTGGGTTTCCAAAAGCAACGAATGAACAACAAATCCCAAAAACTAAACTTTACAAAGAAAATCAACTTTGTTTTTGGGACAACAACAGAGAAGGAAAAAGAAATCATCGGAACACAATCAAATGATGATTTTAAGAAAGAGAAAGACAATAAGAAACAAGTTTTGGAATCTTTTGTTTGAAAGGATAGTAGAACATGTTTCAAACGTCAAACTGTTGGGCACATTGCAAGACATTTCTCACAAGAAACTCCAAAACCTGTTTCTCATTCTAAAAAGTTCACCAAGGACGAGAAACAGAAAGCACCTATGGTTGCGCCAAAGCAAATCTTGAAAAGAACCAATGAATCCTACAAAAATGTTAAACCAATGCTTCAACGTCAATCAAAATTTTAAATTGGTGAAACATCAACTAAATATCATCAAATGGATTCTAAATTTTATGCTAAAAAGGGAAATCTGAAAACGCAAAAATGGGTGGCCAAAGTGAAACCGTCCGGTCCGAAATTTAACATTCCCAATCCACCCAAGACCAAACAGGCTTGGGTTTCTTTGTTTAAATAGTTTCTTCCGCTTGTGTGCAAGGACTCCCACGATCGATAATGTCTAAATGGATAATGGATAGTGGAGCTTCCAGGCACATGACAAGGATGCTTGCGTTGTTACATGACGTTAAAGCAATCCGCAGAAGGTATGTAGGTTTTGCAGGAACACAAGGAGGGAGGATTCTCAGTTAAGGAATTCTCACGAATGGAGTTGTATCGTTTGATAAAGTGAACTACATCGGGGAACTTGAGAACAATCTACTCAGCATTTCGCAGATTTGTGACAAGAAATTCATGACGCACTTTAATGATAAAGAATGTTTGATCTTAAAACCGTGTGTTAAGATTATGGAGGAATGGATTCTGATGCGTGCACCGAGAGAAAATGATCTGTATGTTCATGACATAGAGTCGCATGAATAACGTCGAAGAATGTTCAATGCTTTGTTTCCAAAGCTACCGAGAAAGAGTCGATACTATGGCATAGAAAGATGGGGCACATTCATCTGCGAAAGATGAATTATCTTGTGCATAACGACCTAGTGGAGGGTGTTAATTTGAAGAATTTTCAAATGAGCTGTAAAAAGGGGAAGCAGCACAAGAAATCGAACCCATGAAAGTTGTTGAATTCTATCAAGCTACCACTAGTGAGGCTACATATGGATCTTTTCGGACCAGTAAATGTCAAATCCATTTCTGGTGATCTATATTGCCTTGTCGTTATAGATGATTATTCAAGATTCTCATGGGTTTTCTTTCTGGAGAGCAAAGATGAAACATTTGAAACTCTAATCATTCTCTTCAGAAAACTCGAAAATCTATATCACTTGCCAATCAAGAGAATCCATAGTGACAACGGTACAGAGTTCAAGAACAAGATGATGCTCACATTCTACAATGAAAAGGGGATTCTTCATGAATTCAGTGTTCCTTATACTCCACAGCAAAACGGAGTGGCAGAATGAAAGAATCGCACACTGATTGAGACTGCCAGAACTATGCTAGCCGATTCAAAATTGTCAACAGTTTCTGGAGTGAACCAGTTGCGTCAGCGTGTTACACCTTGAATCGTGTGTTAACAGTTAAACCTAACAACAAGACGTGTTTCGAGTTACTAAATCTGCGAAAGCCCAACCTTGCATTTCTTGAGCCATTTGGATCACCATGTACTGTATTCGACCCGGCTGGTAAATTTAGTGCCAAATCCTTGGAAGGATTCTTCGTGGGTTATTCTACTCCTCAGAAACGTGTCTTTTTGCCGAGTCTGAACCAGGTAATTCTTGCGCAGCATGTTGATTGTCAAAGATATTCTACGCCAATGCAGAAACCTGGGGATCTATGGCTGTTTAACTACAATGGTTTGTGGAATTCTTTCGACCTGCCAGATATGCCATCAGAAGAAGAACTTGTTTTTCTCTTACAACATCATCAAATATCTAATCAAGAGCATGTTACCAGACCGTTAGTGATTTCCCCATCACTTCCTGTGTCTAATACGTCTGATGTAGGTCCGAGCTCTACTATTCAAGACTATGTCCTATACCAATTGTCAACACTACTGAATCATCTGCCCAGCAACAGCCAAATGCTGACTCTGATCAAGAACCGACTTTCGACGATGGTGGATCCAGTTCCGATGAAGGATCTGAGCAGATTGAAAGCTTCTTGAACACACAGGCTGATCCGTCAAATATCAGGAATGAAGCTTCATTGTCTGTACCGGTAGTTGATGAAGTTCTTACAAATTTGCAAACGCAAGTAGATGTTCCTAGTGAAGTGATGCCAAGGACGCTTTCATATCATCCTTCAGAAAATATTATAGGCAGCTTACAAACGGGAGTGCAAACTCGTAATCAGATCAATAAGGATCTAAGCTGTTTCTATACTCGTGTTGCTCCACTTCAAACCAAACCTGCTTATAGTTGTTTTGTTTCTCAGGTTGAGCTGGGGAACTGGAAGGATGTGTTGAAAGAAGAGAGCTGGGTGGACGCAATGCAAAAGGAGTTGCTTCAATTCCCGAAACTTGGAGTCTGGAAGCTTGTTGACCTGTCCGATCATCACAAAAAGATAAATACTAGATGGGTCTTCAAGTGCAAGCATGATGATAGAGGGATTGTAGTGCACAACAAAACTCGACTTGTGGTTCAGGGTCTTCATCAGCAGGAAGGGATAGATTACACCGAAGTCTATGGCCCAGTCGCCCGTCTTGAAGCGATCCGCATATTCTTGGCCTTTGCCTCGTGGAAAGGGTTCAAGGTGTACCAGTTAGATGTCAAGTCTACTTTTTTTAATGAAAAAGTCAAAGAGGAGGTTTATGTCGGCCGACCACCAGGGTTCATCGATCCAATGCACAAAGACAAAGTCTACCTTCTGAACAAAGCCTTGTATGGTCTACATCAAGCCCCAAGAGCTTGGTATGAAACGCTGTCACGACATCTTACAGACAATGGCTTTATCAGAGGAACCGTAGATTCTACCCTCTTTACAAAGGAAGTGCATGGGCATTTGATTATTGTACAGATATATGTGGATGTTATTATCTTCGGATTGACAAATGACAAGCTGTGTAAAGACTTTGAAGAAGTCATGAAGCGTAAATTTGAAATGAGCGTGATGGGGGAGATGAAGTTCTTTCTAGGACTTCTGGTCGATCAGTTGCCTGATGGTATCTTCATCCATCAGACGAAGTATGTTCATGACATATTGGAGAAATTCGATATGGCAGGAGCTAAACCAGCATCAACCCCATTAGCTCATAATCATGGCATTTGTCTAGATCTTGCTGGAATCAAAGTACACGAAACTTTATACCGCTCCATGATCGGATCCTTGATGTATCTCACTGCTTCTCGACCAGATATCATGTATCCAACATGTTTGTGCGCCCGTTATCAGTCCAATCCAAGAGAGTCGCACTTGCTCGTCGTCAAACGTATCATGAGATATTTGAAGGGATTTCCAAGCACTGGCTTGTGGTACCCAAGACATGACGACTTCAATCCTGCGGGTTACTCGGATTCTGATTTCAGTTGCTGCAAACTTAACACCAAATCTACAATGGCTGGTTGCCAGTTCTTCGGAACCCATTTGGTAACATGGCAATACAAGAAACAGACCGCAGCCGCTCTCTCTACCTGTGAGGCTGAATACGTTTCAGCATCCAGTTGTTGTTCCCAAATTCTCTGGATTCAACAGCAGATGAGAGACTTCGGAATGCAATTTCTTGATACGCCTATATATGTAGATAACTAGGTTGCGATCGATATCACTAAAAACTCATGCCAACATTCTCGAACCAAACATATTGAGACTCAACACCACTTTATCCGTGATTGCTACGAGAAAAAGTTGGTTAGAATTGAAAAAATCCACATTGCTGACCAAAAAGCAGATTTTTATACCAAAGCCTTTGATCGAACAAGATTTGAAAATATTTTAAAATTAAATGGTTTACGAAATCTTAAACGAGGTTGAGTTTGAGGATGACGATGACTTGACGTGATAACTCATCGGTTTGACGAATTTTCTGTACATTTTTTCCTAAGAACTCTAAATATCCAAAAATATGTTTTTGATTTTAGGGAAAGAAATTTTGGGAAAAAGAGTTTTTGTGAAAAAGGGAAATCATATTATATCAATATGATAGTCACGGTATGCTAAAGAATTGGAATGATTAAACAAGTAATTAAACAGGTCTTACTAAGGATGTGTCAATAGGCTTCACTCGTTCAGTAAATTGTTTTCAAGATATAAACCTAAATGAAAAACTGAATAACTTGTGGGTTAACATCTCTCGGATACATGGACTTAGTACTCCGAAATTTCGTTTGAGAGAATGCTAGATTCTGTGATATTAGGTCTTTATATTTAATCGATATCTGGGGTATTATCCGAGCTCTTCTGATTATGTGTTAGCAATGGCGTAGAACTGTATGATACTTTACGCATTATTCGCCTATAAAAGCTGCATAAAAAATGATTATGTCAACCTTTATGACATCTGCAGTTCAAAAGATTCCTTTAAGGAACACCACCAAAAGATGAGCCTTCATCTCTTTGTTTGTACGGTAGTACTAACCTGAGCTCCCAAGGTCTCGCAATTCACCGCTTTACAGATATCAGTTAGATATATTCACCTGTGAAATGAAATTCTGGGAATTTTGATACAGGAGTATATGTTGAGACGGGACACACAGTGATTTCATGTTCTTAAAAATACCTAACATATCTTGAAACAATTGAAAAACAAGAAGATGTTTAAGTGGATAAGAATATTGGCAATCTAAGTAAATATGGTTAAAAGCTTAATGAGTATACCAAGATCAACGATATTGGTGATTTGTTAAACACTTGATATGATCCTCTTAAAACACAAAACTCACAAAAATATGTATCTTTTTTTACTTGTTATTTCGTAAAATTCCAAAACCCAAAAAGATTTTCAGTTTCCTTAGCTTTTTAGTTTTGTTTTAGTCTACCGATGTTGTAAACACTGATAGTTGAAGTCATGACGACATCTTGCTGAAGGGAATCTAAAGACCATGGGTTGGGAGCAAATCTTAATCGAAAAATTTCTTGAATGTCAACAAAGTTCATTAATTTTCAACTTCACAATTTAAAATAAATGTGTTTTGGTCAAACATGGTTAACCAAGGTCATTAACTTGGACTTGGTAGGCAAATCAGATGACCAGGGTCATTAACTTGGACTTGGTTAACTGAGTGGGTATTAAACAGATAAAAAATTGCATAAAAACTCAAAAAAATCAAAAATATCAAAAAGTTTTTCAAGTTTCAGAACTGATTCATACGAGTCTCACTAACTCGTACGAACCACGTTTGGGTTTCATTCGCACGAACCATTGGTTCATACGAACAACTCAAACTAGTATAAAAGGTTACTTTCTTTGCATGAACCAATGTTATGCTACTGTGCGAACTGAGAGAACCTTTGTGCGAATACGTTCTAAACTTCGAATTTCTTGACATTTACCGAGTATTATTACATTGGGGAGGTTGATCCGCACACCTCTTTCAATGTGAAATGTACTTTTGCTCAATCTTAGCCGTTATAATGCCAGATTTAGACCGAACAGACTTAAAACATAGATTTAGGGAGATTGAACTAGTAAAACTTAAAATTGACCTTAAAAATGTTAATATCGACACTAATAGCCTATAAATCGACTATCAATTTGTTAAAAACAACATGTTTTATGTTCGGATTAGACTTGGTGTTTTTGGAACGGTTCATGATTCATACGAATGAGTTGTTCGTACGAACCAAGATTTCAAATTGTTATATCCTTTTCATTTGTATGAATAAAGTGTTCGTACGAAGTAACATCCTTAAAAGTTAAATTTCAAAATTGTGTTAAGTGCTGATGATTCGTACGAAGCAAGTTTGATGAAATTCTTGAAATATTCCTAAGTCTTAGTCACTCATATGAATTAGTGACTCCTACGAGTGATACTATTTTGATTCAAACTTGAAAAATTTCCTAAGTGTTGACTCGTACGGATGATTGGCTCGCACAAATGATGTAGTGAGTTAAAAATTTATGAAAATTTTCTAACGCTTTGAATTTCCTTGTTGTACAAGTCAAGAAAACGTCATTTTCTCCGTTTCACAACATTTGTTATCTACTTGACGAGACTATACCGTAGATTGTTGCTTACAGAGATGTTTTAGATTTTTTGGGCAGGATTCCGATTACAAAAGCGCTCACTGATCGACATACAGTTTATAGATCTCATGTCGAATATTTCTGGAACGCAGCAGAGTATGATATTGAAGAAAATGCGATAGTGTCGACAATGAAGATTGATGATGAACATATCCAGGTTAAAATAACTAAAGATTTGATCCGAACAGTTTTGGATTTCAAGGATAATGCAGACGATCCTACCGGGTTTTCAGAGTACATGGTGAAGGGTTGTTTTTACAGGATCGGATATGCTGGTTTTGTGAATACCACCCTGTTCAAGAAAGGAAATCTCAGCGCGCCATTCTGTTATATTGCTCATGTTGTTTCTCACGCATTGAGTCATCGCAATGGAGGATTTGATGATTTGGTTGATTATCAAATGTGTGTGATTACTGCACTAGTCCTTAATCTACCATATGACTTCTCTAAAGTTATATTTACACAGATGGTGCAAAACATATAGAGGGAAAAGTTTTTGCAATACCCTCGGTTTGTAAAGATGTTATTAGATCATTTGCATCCTAACTTGAAGAAGAAGAAGAAGGACTATGTGTTAAAGTTAGAGCACATGGATGTTTCTATATTGAAGAAGATGAATTTACATTTGAAGACGTTTCCGAATGCTAAACCTGTTTTTGGTGCTATAGTCGAAAGAGATTACATCTCTCCAGCTCCTGGTAAATGGAGGAAAGAAGACAGTGGAGATGAAAGTGAGGAATTGACTATGCTTGAAAGTTTTGTTACTAAGCGAAGTTCATGGTTTGTGAAAGATGGAGACAAAGGTTCAAAGAGAAAAGCAACTATCGTCTGCTTCTGCTCTACAAAAGAAAAAGCCAACAACAGAAAGTTCTGGGCTTAGAGAGGAACCAGATGTTGAAGAAAATATTGAAGACGTCGTTGTAGATATCGAGAGACAAGCATTTGGTGGAGAGAAAGAAGCTGAAGACGCATCGTCTTCGAGCACTAATTCTGATGAGAGACGCTCTGGTGAACGTAAAAGAGCCAAAAAGATAGAGGCAAAACGTTTGGCTGAGAAAAAGAGAAAGGAAGAAGAGCGAAAGCGCAAAGCGGCATGAGAAGATGATACAATGTATGTACCTTCAGGTTTAGATACAGATACTCATGTGCACACACAGATGAAGAAAAAAACATGAAGGTTTAAGCGCCAAGCAGCTAGAAGCTTCGAGTCTCCAACTGTTAGGTCTAAAGAGACTATGCAAGAGCAAACAATTGAAGAAGAGATTATTATTGAACCATCTCAGCAAATTCCAACATCACCACCTCGCCAGGCAACACCACAACTGTCACCACAGCCAAAACCATGTCAATCTACTCCACCACAACAGTCTGCATCTCAACCTCCACCACAACGAACACCATCACAAGCAACACCACAGCCGCCGCCACACACTTCACAGCCCCAATCTCAGTTTGATTTTGACTTTGGAGATATTCCATGGGGTGAAGATTTTTCATTCAACGCCCGTGTGTTGATGAGTTACAAAAACAGGTCTTGTTGAATACTGTGAAGATAACAGAGTTGCAGGAACAGATTAATGTGTTGAATGAAGAAAAACATGAGTTGCATGAGCAGATTAATGTTTTGATTGAAGATAAATAGCAGTTAGAAGCCATGCTCGTAAGTATAGTTTCAGAGAATGAACATTTACTTCTTCGAATGGTTGAGTAAGGAAGAAAGGCTCCACAGTGATAGAAGAATGAATCTATTTGAGAAGATTTTGATGAAAAAGCTGGGAGTGAATAAAGTCGCGGAGATTGATGAGATAGAACGAGCAAAGGCTAGAGAACGAGTTGCTGAAAGGGAACGTCTTGCTAAAGAGTTATCTGACGCGTAAGGCAAAGGAAAAGCGAAGGTTGTAGAGGATCCTGTGAATGTTCAAACTGAGCCAGAAGCTGAATCGCCAGTTACTAGTACAGATATCATTGTGTATCAAGCGCGAAACAAGTTTATATTGATCGGGAAGCCTAAGGATGGGGAGATTGATATGTCAAATCTATCTCAAGATACCGTGAATGGCTTTGGAAGAAAAAATTAGAAAAAGAAATTGAGAAAGCGGCTGAAGAGTTTGAGGAAGATGCTGAAAAGGAAGATGAAGATTTAGATGTTGATGGTGATTCTGATTCGGATTCGGATAAGGGTAATGATGATGATGATAATGTTGGAGGTGCTGGTATTCGTGTAACTGATTTTGATGTGAATAAAGAGATTGATTATTTAGTGTACCTCGATGATTCTTCGAACCAAACTACTGAAGAAGGTGTTAAAGACAGAACAGAAGGTCCTTCAGATGCTCAGCAAGCAGGCATCCTCTCACTAATTGATTTATCTACCGTTCCTGTCATGCCAAAACCAAAGATTTTCTATCTTGAGCATGACGTTGAGGAAGGTGAATTCATCCAAAGTTATTCTAAAGAAGAGATCGCAAAAATGTTTGGCGTGGATGAAGAGAATTTTGAGTTTGACTTTGAGAATGAGCTAAATGAGATTAGTGCATTCGAGCCAAATGATTATGTTTTTGTATAGGTTGAAGAAGCGAACGAGTATGATCGAGTTGTCGTGGAGGATGATTCTGATGACGATGCTAATATTGCCGATCAGGGTACAGAGACTCCCTAACTTATACCGAACTATTTGCAGCGGAGAATGCAGATGTGCTGAAACGTAAAGTTGAAGAAGCTGCAAGGCAAGGCACTATTCCTCAACAGTTAAACAGAGCTGAAATTACTGAGATGAGGAAGAAGTGATTTAAGAAGTCACCAGCAGAGCGTAAATTCAAACGTCCACTAGCATTCTTTACTCGTGACACTGATATTTCTCTAGGACACATCAAAAGCTGGGGTTGGATTGAAGAGCTTAACGTCTATGCGATCAAAAGGGAGTTTGGTATTCAGTACTTCCGATATCTGAGCGACATAAAGTCCTTGCCTCACTGGGATATTAAAGAGCTGGTGCAGACAAAGATGATCAATCTCAAGATGAAATTTCACGACCAGAGGCTTTGGAAGTTGATTAAGCTTGAGGCTTTACATGGATTTACACATTGGAAACCTCACTTTCCAAGACGCATTATAAAGATCGATCCAGTGACTAAGGAGAAGGATGTGATGCTCATCGTAAAGAGGCCAAAAGTAATGAAGAATATGCCTATGTTACAGATGGAGCAAAATTTTTACAAGAGCTTCAAGTGGTGGCATTATGATACGAATACAGGAGAGGCTGTTATTTGCGTGCACCCGGATGAAGACTCGTGGAAGATTACTAAAGAGCTAACCAAAGCCGTCATCGCTCACAAACGCATATACGGGCTATGGCATGGCATTCGAGTACTAGACCCGATGTGGCTAGTCAATTGCATGAAGAAGGATATTGATTGCTTGTTTTATAGCAAAATCAGTTATGAAGAAAAAGATAAGAGCAAGCTCTCCAAGACTACAAGATTGTTAATGTCTGCTTAGCAAACGATATTCATTCAGGATCGACATGGAACACTTCTTGGAGGAAGCTGGAGGATAATGAGTAGAAAAAGAAAGAAAAGAAGGAAGCTAGAATAGTGGAGCATGCTCGCATAGCATCGCTAAGGAGTTTTCGGTTTGGCAATACAGTGAATCGACCTCCTCCAACAGATCAAACGCCAATTGCATTTGAGGAGCGTCGCAAGCCACCGAAAAGATTTTTTGGTCGTTAAGCGTCAAATTTTGTGAAGATTTTTTTTGAAGACTATCCAGACTGCGGCAACATCCAAGGGGGAGTTTGTTGGTGCATTATGTCTATTGCCTACTCTAAGATGTGTCGATATTGTATATAGGGCTTAAACATCATTTTTATAAATGTTATTAGATGTTTTATATGTTTTGTAGTTGACTCGTATGAGTGAGTCAGTTGGCTCATACGAGTGACACTCTGTCACTCGTACGAAGCAACCACTCACACGAGTCACAGCTTCTGTTTGACTCACTCTAGTGCGAGTCATGTCGACCTATAAATAGAGAGTGTTGTGTCAAAGCTAAGTGGTGCTAGTGAGTTGGTACGGCGAAGCCCTGCTGATTTGTTTACTAGCGTTTGTACTTTGCACGTCTTTCAATATAATTCAGAGCAGTTAAACAATATCTCTCTCTTGTTCAATTGTCATCCTCTCTAGCAATGAATTCCGCCTTTGCTAGTTGAGTTAGATCAGACTAGTTGCACATCGGAGGAGCCGATCCCCCGTTCACAAAAAGATAAGATATATTGTAGTTCGTGGCATGTGACCTATAAGAGATTATGGCAAAAACCCTGTTAATGTAAAGATCATTCAGACCTAAAATCTATAAAAGAGAAAATATGTGCCTACCATTACATAATTTCATATGGAGATGACTAGATTTGATAAGATTAGAGTTGTATTTTTATAAAGGCTTGACATGTGTTGGTATCCAAGACATAATTTTGTTTACATAACATTATATGATGTAAACTTAATGTACAAACATTTTTTACTTTTTATATTATTTATTTATTTTTATTATTGTTATTAATTTTCTTTTTGGCATTTTTTGAGTCAATTTTGTACGAAGTGACAAACTATCTTCGTATGAAGTGAACATACATACAAACAAATCTAACATCCGGATCTATATTACAGACTTAATATGATTCGATAACTTAGGCAACAGGCATATGCAACAACAGTCTCCCCCTTAATGTTGCCGCAGTTTTTGAATTTTCTTTAAACTTTAGAGTCTTTAAACTTTTTAAAATTTCTTCAACTTTTTTGATAACTTTAACATTCTTTTTCAGCAAATATCATCAACAATCTCCTCGTTTACTTCGATCTTCAATTGTAAACTTTAATCATCAACATGCTCCCTCTTTCCTTGACCTTCTTTTTCTTTGATTAACGTTTATTTTTGCTCCTCCTAACTTTGAACTTCTCAGACAATCTTAAAAACATTCAAATAAAAATTAAGATTCAAACACTTACCAACATTTTCAAATTTCAAATTTTACATATTTAATAAGTTTATAACTCTCTCAGTTAACCAATTCCAAGTTAATGACCTTGTTTATCTAATTTGTCTACCAAGTTCAAATTAATGACCTAGATCGAACACTTTATGAACAAAATGGTATTATTTGTTATTTTCAAGTTTCAAATTACGAACTTTTAATCATTTCAAAACTATTTCTCATTTCAAAATAAACTTTCAATTTCCAGAGTTAGTTTAGCAGCTTTAGACTTTAAAAATCAGCTTGCCATCATCAGCAGTCGAAACTAAGATGAACATAAAATCTTTTTGAGTTTGTGAAATGAAATCTTATGTACAAATATATTTACATACATTTTTGTGAGTTTGTTTAAGAGGATCATATCAGTTTTTGAGACATATCACAAGTACATTGATCTAATAAAACTTTAAGTCCTAAATAGTTTCACTTAGATTGTCAGTATACTAGTCCACTTAAACCTCTAAACATTTCTCAATTGTTCAAGATACGTTAATTAAATGTCTTAGAACTTGACTTAACAGTGTTTCCCACATCAGAATATACTCCCGTATCAAGATTTCCTGGATTTCATCTTACAGGTAAATATTTAACTAATATTTGTATCTAGGTTGTGCGAGACGTTGAGAGTTGAGGTTAGTACCACGTACAGACAAAGAGATGAAGGCTCGACTTAAAAGTGGTGTTCCATATTTGGAATCTTTTAAATGCAACTGTCTGATCTTTTGATACTTTCAATTTGATGCAGTTTTAAGGTTTTAAAGCAAAAGTATTCTACAAGCTCTAGGCCATTGATGACGCAAAATCAGAAGAACTTGTATAATACCTCAGATATCTATTATCTATAAAGACCTAGTATCTCAGAATCCAGC
Source organism: Scalesia atractyloides (assembly GCA_947069175.1). Classification (NCBI taxonomy): domain Eukaryota; kingdom Viridiplantae; phylum Streptophyta; class Magnoliopsida; order Asterales; family Asteraceae; genus Scalesia; species Scalesia atractyloides. The sequence goes on along the minus strand of CAMTDV010000012.1, from coordinate 53,020,462 downwards.
AATCTCTCAAACGAAATCTTGTGTACTAAGACCATATATCCGAGAGATGTTAATCCACTAATTAACAAGTTTTTCTTTATGTTTATATGTCGAAAACAATTTACTTAATGTGCGAAGCCTGCTGGCACATCATCAATGAGACTTGTTTAAGCCTACTGGCACATACTGTGATAGTCCGCTGATTCTATCATTTCCTCTTTTTACACGAATCTTTTTGTCTTTTTCACGTTTTTATACATTTTCAAATTTTTATATGTTTTTATATTTTCACAACATATTTCTCCCCCTAAAATCAAAAACATATTTTTGGATTTTTGTTTTTAAATAAAGAAACATTAACCGACCTATGAGAATCACTTCAATTTGCCATCCATTACTGCTTCACATTTTTCTTTTATACTTTCTCCCCCTAATGATGACAAAACTTTGACACTTTTGATTTTAAAAACATTTACAAATCTGTCTTTTCAACCAGTTTTGTCTGTTCAAATATGAAGGTTCTGTGATTCAATCTTTTTCAAAACAATAAACGTTTTAATAAATCCATCATGGCCATTTCTGAAAATTTTCAAATTAATTTGGCTAAACTCTTCGTCATGTGCCAACTCTCTATTGATAATTCACTTGTAACTTAGAATCCCCTGCACAATCAAATAAATTGATTATTTGAATAGTGACACCCAAGGCTTTCCAGTCATGGATGCATTATCCTCAACTTTTTAATCCTTTTCTTTTCCTTTCTTCTATTCATCCTTTTATGACTTTTCGATTGAAGCAGATTTCTCAACCTTTTCAAAACCACTTTATTTTTCATTACCCATGTTTGGTTTTTAAACATTCTTTCTTGAAATAAAACCAAGAATATTTTTGTTCTTTACTTTTTGAAGATTCACCAGTTTCAAAATTTGAAAACTTAGTATTTACTGGTTTCACTTTGTTGTAGATTCTTTGATTTGTTTCCAAACTTGTGTTGGAACAAACATTGGTGTTTTTTGTTTCACATCTTTGAAATTTTCTTAACATCGTAAACATGTTCAAGCTTCTTTTGTGGACATCTTCTAGCAATGTGTCCAGTTTGATTACATCGAAAGCATATCCTACTATTTGTTACAATAGAGGATTCCTCAACCTATTTTTGTCGGTGTTGAGTGAAAAATTCTTCATTAGATTGTTTGCAAATATGACTTTCTTTTGCACTTTCTAAACTTGTGCTAGAAATAAGTTCACTTTCTTCAAAAGTATTAACTTTTCGAACTTGTTATAATTCCTCTTACCATTCCCTGACCCATTCCAACCATTATAATTTCTCTGCTAGTTGTTTGAGTAAAAACTTTTGGGCTTATAATAATAAGATTTATCTTGTTTAGCATTCGAAAATCCTTTCAGTTTTGTCACACTTTCAATTTTAGAAATTTCGATTTCAACAAGTTTGAAAACTTTTTCGACTCTGTTCAAGTTCACATTCTGAATCGGAAATTCAAATCGGAACATAGTTGATCAAATCCACACATTTTGTACACCACAAAATTAGGATTATCATTTGAACTATGTTCTGATTTTTAATATAAGCATATGAAAACTTTCGTCACTTTTAGGTTGTGAACTCGAACTTTCTTTGTGATATTTTAGTTGACTGTTTTCAAAATCAGTTTTATCACTTTCTTTCTCAAGACATTCTCAACCACGTTTTTAACCACATATGATCCATCCTCACAATTAGACTTTGAATAGGTCACATCAATGTTGTCGGGCAGCTGATCTTTCTGTTCAGTTTTTACTATTTTCAATTTCAGGTTCAGTGCCTTTTCCTCCCCGTTAGCCGTTTTCTTGGAGTAAGTGTTCCACATGAAGGGTGGACATCGATTATAACCTAGACCTCTATCCTAATATCCATATATATCTTCCCACTCTCATCTTTTTCCAGTTGGCTTGTGAAGAATGTGATCCAAAATGTAAGATGCCGTTAAATAGGAAATCAACTTTTTCTAAACCCTTTCCGTTTCTATTTTCATTGCTTCTAGCTCACACTTCAATTAGGAAATCGTGTCGATGTGAATGTTCATTGACATATGTTTGTCCATGACCGTTGCATTTAACATTGAAATTGTAGTGTTGTCTTCCCTATTTGCATCACGGTGTAGGTTGATTGTTTTACCTAACTTATCATAAGCCTCTTTCGTCTCTTTGAAATCACTTGACAGATTATCAGTATGACGTTTTAGCTCTTCATACTTTTTATCCTTTTCCTGATAAGACATAGACGGTTCCAAACATTTTTTACACTGTCTTTCTGTGTCAACTTTCTCAATTCTATTCTCTTCCTTGACTTCTTCGACCACGAATTTCTTATCAACTTTAAATGTTTTAGCTTCCTCGTTTAACTCATCTATCATTACTTCTCAACAATCATTTCTTCTTCATGTTGTGTTTTATAATGTTCTCTTTGTTCACCGAAGAAACCTGCACCTACAAAAGAATTATAAACTTCTGGAGAAATAAATGCTTGACAAGCATTTTGTAAAATTTCTTCCCTAGTGTAATAGCATAATCAAATTCTTCTGGAGCTTCATCATAAACAATCTTATCACCACCACGGACTTCTTCAATTTTGTTTTTATCCACACGTTATTTTTCCATTTTAATCTTCAACTCTTTCTTCTTTTCAATTTCAGGTATGTGATCTTTCATTTTCTCAAAGAATTCATCTAAAGTAAATATTGTAAATCTAGAATTTTTTTTCAAATCAAACACAACTTCATCCCACTCTGAAGATAAAGCATCTACAAATTTCAATATGTTCTCATAATCCGATAACTTTAACTTGAGCTCGAACTCTTTTGACTTGCTAACTAAACCACAAAATTGTTTTATCAAATCATCTAGTGATTCATCTTTTTTACACGTAAGATGTTCAAATCTTTTAACCCAAGTATTTTTTCGATCTTGAGAATTCACATACAAAGGCACATCATCCCAATCATTCATTTTCTTAATTTGTCATATTAAATCTCAGTTCGTACGAAGATAAAACAACCAAATTTTTCAGATTTATCTTCGTGCGAAGATAAAATCAGAATTCTAAACACTTTATTTCATACGAAGAGACTAACCCTTGTGCAAAGATGAACTTCGTGCGAAGTAAGCTTTCAAGAACAACATTTTAACTTCGTGCAAAGTAAAGAAAAAATTTTAACAGAATTGTACTTCGTACGAAGATAAATTTATCTTTGTGCGAAGGGGGTATAATTCGTGCGAATAGAGGTTTCAAGATTTGATGTTTTTTGCCAATTTGATTATTATTTCGGTTGATTTTAGGTTCAATTCTTCAAGGGTTTGTTAGAACTTGATTTTATGTAATCCTTGAGAAAATCAATCCATTCGACTGTTAAATCTTTGAAGAATAATAAAAGATGAGAAAAATGAGTAGAAGAGAAGTTGAATCTTGTTGAATTGTCTTCAAATCAGACCTCCAAGCTCTGATACCACTTGTAGGTCCATGCTAGGATCCTATTAGCTTAGATCTAACTTGATTAACCTAATCCAGAACTTGGGGAATCCGTTTTAGATTAGGCGACATGTTTAACAATATTATAGTTTCTTAAATTATCTGTTTTCATTAATCGTTCAACGTGTACAAGATCCTGAAAACTCTTGGATAGGACTCCGCCATCCAGTCTACTAAAAATATTACAAATGAACTAGCCTATCCACCTATATATAGACATTTATCTCCGTGCGGAGTGGATAGCTAACTTTGTACGAGGTGAGTCAATTTGTTTGAAGTAACAAACTACCTTCGTACGAAATGATTACTTCGTATGAAGTGAACATACATACATACAAACAAATCTAACAATTTGATCCCTATTACAGACTCAATATGATTCGATGACGTAGGCAACAGACATATGCATCAACATAAAGGTTGCAATATTCCAAAATAGGAATATTTAAAACTTTGATTAAAGTACATTAGAATCTTAAAACCAAAGACCAAATTCGTCATAAGTTAAATAAGTTTAACAAAACGGAAGCATATGTCTTGATTCATGTTCGGTTCTTCGTAGGACTTGATCTTCGGCCAATGCATTAATTTGAACCACCTAACATGCCAAATCATTTCCAATCAATTAGTAACTAGAATGATTGAGCAAAAGAAATGAAACCACACAAAAAATCTGAATAAAATAAACAATTTTTGAAAACAGTCCCCGTTGCCCCACGCAACGAGGCACTTTCTCTCCGACGCGTGGCGCGAGGAGTACCAGTTTCCAGCGGGTTGCAAGAGCTGGGTGATTTTTCCCAGCCACAACCCTTCTTCATTGTTTTTTGCCGTAACTCGGCCAAAACACCTTCCATTTACCTCAAACTTGTTTCTAAACGCTCGTAAGACATTTACCTGCACTGTCCATAATCCTTAACCCAGATTCATAATTTTTTACGTTTTGTGCTCCCGTTACCCGGTTTTCACTTACGTTTATTTGACCCGTTTGATGTTTAAGCACCTAATGCTTCATTCATCCATAATCTTTTAATGGGATTGTTTCCCATGAATATACCCATTCCTCGGGCTTGATAAATTTGTGTTCCACGCTCTTAATACCCAGTTTGCGGGAACACATATTCGATCTATTTGATGTTCAAGTTTGTTAACTTGAATCATCACATTCCTTTCATGGAATTGTTCATTTTTCAATTACAACCCATTTCCCTAGGTTTGTCACTTTGTGCTTATCGCTCTTGTTACCCGGTTTGCGTTAACACTTAGCTTCACCCAATACTCGGGTTTATTAAAAATCAATATTTTACGCTCCTGTTGCCTGGTTTGCGTCTTATTTTATTTTGACCCGTTTCGTTCGCTTTTGTGAATACCATCACTTATGAGCAAACCAAACTCATGATATCTCGTTCACAACCATTATAGTAAACTAACTGTAATAACTAATTCAAAAATCAATTAAGGGGCGTATAGCCACGTACCTTAAAGCTTTCCCTTCAAACTTGCATCCTCCCCAGTTTGACCATTCGAAGCTCCACTCGAGTTGCCTAAAAGTACAACCCAATTATCATTAAAACCTTATCGTCCATATCCATGGCATGTATACTTGCCAAACTTTCAATCATAAGTTCTTATCAACGTTACCCGTTTATTATTCACAATTGATATCTCATTTAGGCGTTTTATCAAACACCTTGTATGCATAACTCTTAACTAGCAATGTTAATCCAATTTAAAATTTTCTAACCATGTAATCTCAACCTAACAAGTATAGTCTTCACTATAAACGTTGTAGTATCAAAATTCAGTGTAATTTGGGTTCATATCATCAAATAAAACCATCTAGATTATATGGATTCAATCTTTTCATCAAAACCCACATAAACATACATGTGCATATTAACCCTAACACTTGATTGTTACTAAATCATTTACAATTTTAGTTAAGATTAAATCCCTAGGTATTTGTAATACCTTTCTTAGGAAACATTAACAACAATTTCTCAAGAACTCAATCATCCAAGTTCCACCACATACCAATTATCATCCAAAACGAAAATTTCAACATGCATTATGTACTATTTTTAGTTAAAAAAAGGCATGTTTTTCGAGAAAGTGTAAAATTTTCGAGCGTATTTGGATGGGATTTCTTTGATTTGAAGGATCCTTCCAAATTTATAGGGGCGGTGTATTTAATTTCCAGCATATTAATAAATACGCTAGAAGATATTTTTGTATATATATTCAAATTTTTCAACATTGAATCGTTTCATCTCTTATCAAACCATCACCTTCATCATCAAACAGTTAACAAAACTCAAGTATCAAATCTTTAGAACCGATTCTATTGGTGTTAGATATACATTACGGTATGTTAGTTGTTTTTGAGTGGTTATCAATAATCAACACACACAAACATGTTTAGAATGTTTAGTGATCAAAGATTGGATTGGGTTGTGAGGGTTTAAAGGGTTCACGAAAAAGATGAATACAACGGATTTGAGTTGAATACATCGTATTTAGTAGGATCAAGATGTCGCGCATTTAAGTCTCGAACGCGAGTTCGAGCAACGGGCATATTTGACAAATATGTCAGTCATTCAGTGTAGATGAATATCCATGCTGACTATAGTCTCGAAATGAAACCTAAATATGCGATCTTGTGAGAGGGGGTCGGCTCTCCTCTGTGAGCACCGGACCGATTCGACTCAGCTAACAGAGGTAGAATTCATTGCTAGCGAGTTAGACAAACTAACAATCAAGTATGCTGCTTAAACGCCTATACTTTGTATATTAATAAACGTGAAAGTTACAGACGAGTAAACAAATGGACAGGGCTTCGCCGTAGTCACACACCAACAGATTAACACACAACACTCAAGCTCCACTATTTATACGATAATCAGATGACTATCCACATCCTTGGTAAAGAGGGTACTGTCTACAGTGCCTCTGGAGAAACCGTTTCCCAGAAGATGTTTGGAGAGCGTCTCGTACCAGGCTCTCAAGGCCTGGTGTAGTCCGTATAATGCTTCGTTCAACATATAGACCTTTACTTGTGTATCAGATCGAAAAACCCTGGTGGTTGGCCGATGTACACCTCCTTGTTTACCTTTCAGTAAAGGAATGCAGATTTTACATCCAACTAGTACACCTTGAAATCTTTCCACGATGCAACGGCCAAGAAAATGGGGATAGCTTCAAGACGTGCGACAGGGGCGAATATTTCGTTGTAGTCTATCCCTTCTTGCTGATGGAAGCCTTGGACTACGAGCTGAGCTTTGTTTCTAACCACAATTCCTCTATCATCCCTTTTACCCATGAAGACCCAACAAGTATTAATCTTTTTATGATGATCAGGTATGTCAACAAGCTTCCAGATTTCAAGTTTCTGGAACTACAGCAACTCTTCTTGTATTGCATTCACCCAGCTTTCTTCCTTCATGGAGTCTTTCTAGTTTCCTAGTTCGACCTACGAAACAAAACAACTATAAGAAAGTCTGTTTTGTAGTGGAGCAACATTTGTATAAAAGCAACGTAGATACTTATTGATCTGATTTTGAGTTTTCACTCCAGTTTGTAAGTTGCCAATAATATTCTCTGACGAATGGTAAGATATATCCTTAACATCACTTCGCTTGGATCGTCTACTTGACTTTGCAGATTTGTAACAACTTCATTAGCAAATGGTTTAGAGGATGTAGCTTCATTTTTGTTATTGGATTCATCAGCTTGAGTATTCAGAAAGCTTTGAATTTGCTCTGATCCTTCATCGGAACTGGTTCCTCCATCGTCAAAAGTAGGTTCTCGATTAGAGTCGGCATCAATTGGTTGATGGGCAAATGATTCGGTAGTATTCAAGACTGGTACATTTACTGTGCCTTGAAGAGTATTGCTCGGACCTACTTCAGAAGAGTTGGAGACATGTAGTGATGGGGAAATCACCAACGGTCTTGAAACTTGCTCTTAATTGGAGATTTGATGCTGCTGAAATAGCATAACAAGTTTTTCTTCGGAAGGTACGTATGGTACGTAGAATGAATTCCACATACCGACGTAATTGACCATCCATGGATTACCAGGTTTCTGCGTAGGCGTTGTGTATCTTTGACAAACAACATGTTGTGCAAGAATAACCTGGCTTAGACTCTGAAAAAAGACTCTCTTTTGTGGACTAGCATAGCCGACGAAAAATCCTTCCAAGGATTTGGCCCCAAATTTACCGTCCGGGTCTAGAACAGTACACAGCGATCCAAAAGGTTCCAAAAACACTAGGTTTGGCTTTTGATGGTTCAGTAGCGCAAAACATGTCTTGTTGTGAGGCTTGACTGTCAAAACACGGTTAAGGGTGTAACACGCAGACGTGACTACTTCGCTCCAGAAACTAATTGGAAGTTTTGAATCAGCGAGCATTGTTCTTGTAGTCTCAATTAGTGTGAGATTCTTACGTTCGGCCATTCCATTTTGTTGAGGAGTGAAGAATACCCTTATCATTGTAGAATTTGAGCATTCTCTTGTTCTTGAACTTAGTACCATTATCACTGCGGATTCTCTTGATTAGCAAGTGATATAGGTTTTCCAGCTTCCTAAAGAGAATCATAAGACTTTCAAACATTTCATCTTTATTCTGCAGGAAGAAAACCCATGGGAATCTTGAATAATCATCTGTAACGACTAAGCAATATAGATCTCCAGAGATACTTTTCACGTTCACTGGCCCAAGATATCCATATGAAGCCTTATTAGTGGAAGCTTGATAGAATTAAGCTGCTTTCTCGGGTGTGATTTCTTATGCTGCTTCCCCTTTTTGCAGCTCAGACAATCATCTGATAAGTGAAAATTATTGAGATTAACACCCTCCACTAGGTCGTCATGCACCAAATAATTCATCTTTCGTAGGTGAATGTGCCCATCTTACGATGCCATAAGATTGACTCTTTCAAGGTAGCTTTAGATACAAAGCATTGAACCTTCTTTGACGTAGTGGATGCGACGCTCATGTCTAAGACAAAAAGATCATTTTCTCGTGGACCGCGCATGAGGATCCACTCCTCTGGAAATTTGAATCCTGGTTTAAGAATTAAGCATTCCTTGTCATTGAAGTGGGTTGTGAATTTCTTGTCACAGGTTTGCGAGATGCTCAGTAAGTTGTTCTCAAGCTCAGCAATGTAGTTCACCTTGTCGAAAGATACCACTCCGTTTGTGAGAATACCTTCACCCACTGTTCTTCCTCCCTGTGTCCCAGCAAACCCAAGCCTGCTTGGTCTTGGGTGGGTTTAGAATATCAAACTTTGGAACTTTGATCTTGACATCTTGTTTGATTCTGTTTTAGCTGGAATAGGTGTTTTTATTTCTACTGAAGATGGTTTGACATTTGCTACCCAAGTTTGTGTTTTCAGAATTGCCTTTTTGGAATAGAATATCGAATCCTTTTGACGATTCTTGGTAGAAGTTTCACGGAACTCAAATTTTGAATTGTGTTGAACTTTTGATGTCACATTTTTATTGGATTCATTGTTTCTTTTTAGAATTTGTTTTGGTACAAACTTGGGTACTTTTTGCTTCACATCTTCTGTAGATCTGCTTGAGTTGTAAACAGGTTTTGGATTTTTCTGAGAACATTGTCGTGCAATATTCCCGATGTTACATTTGTAACACGTCCTACTGTCATTTCTAACAAAGGAATCTAATTCCTGTTTTCTACTCTCCTTTTCTTTTTTAAATTCAACATTGGATTGTTTACCAATGATTTCTTTTTTTTTTAGTATTTGTCCCATAGACAAAATCGATTTTCTTTGCAAAGTTCAATTTTTGAAACCTGTTGTTCTTTCTTTGCTTTTGATAACCCAAACCTGCTCTCTTGTTTTCAGGATAGTCCCTGTCCTTCTGATGGTGGTTTTTGTAGACACATTTTGATTAAGAATAAAATGATGCATCTCATTTTTCTAAATAAGACTGACTGACTTCAACCAACTTGAATAACTTATCAACTCGATCAAGATTAACATTCTGAATCGGGAAATCCTCATCGCAATATAGTTTATCAGATCCGTTCATTTTGTACATGACTACATTTGGATCATTGCTTAAACTATTTTCTGATGATACAACATCCAGTTCAGATTTTTCGAGATTCAATTCTGCACTTTCAAAATTAGAACTTTCAGATTTGTCAGACTCATCTTCCAAAACATTTTTTACCATAGTTTTTACCACTTCAGTTTCAAAGTCATTTTCTGTTTTGTTGTATTTTATATCAATGTTCGTAGGCAGCTCGTTTTTCTTCTCAGTTTCCAATTTTAAATTGAGCGCCTTTTCCACCCCTGATTGTTTCTTTCTTGCATAGCTATTCCATAAGGGCGGTGGAACACAATCGTAACTTACACCTTTGTGTTCATCAATTTTATGTCTTCCTTGCGTTTAATTTTCGTAAGAATGTGATCAATGACGTACGAACTAGTAGATTAACTGATTAACAATTTGTTAACCGATTCAGTTTCGATTTTCATTTATTCGAGTTCACTTTTTAGCTCCGCACTTGTATTTAAATGAATATTGATGACCATTTGTTTGTCCATTACAGTTGCCTTGAGTATTGAAAGTGTCTTGTCATTTTCTCTGATCACTTGTTCAAATTGTTAAAGTGTTTTACTTAATTTTTCATATGCTTCTTTTGTGGTATTATAATCACATGACAAATTATCTACATGACTTTTCAGCTCTTTGTATCTCGTTTCTTTTTTGACACACTCAATGCATGGTCTTTGCACTTCATGCAAGGTGTTTCTTTTACTGACTCATTTATTGACACATTTAACGATTTGACTCTAGCTTCCTGAGCTTCCTCAGTAACTACCTCATTCATGTTAGCCATTAGAGCTTTTTTGGCCATGTCAGTTAGATTCTCCAAAGTCAACTCCTTGGTCACATCAATCATCTCCTCTATTTCAGGCTTTTTCTCTTCTCACATGGTGATTGATAGCTTGAGTCAAAATAACCTGCAAAAGTTTAAGAATGACAGTGGGCAAAAGATATTTAAATGCACTATTAAGAGTTCTTCTTCCTCTGACGATGTGTTGTAATATTCTTCAGGTGCTTCGTCAAAGGATGCCTTAGCATATTCTTCTTCTGCCTGTTCTGGTTCTTCAAATATCTCAGCTACCAGTGCGAGGCTTTTATTCTTTGTAATATATTTTTTCCAGTTAAACCCTTCATCTTCTTGGGTAATAACCAAAGCCTTATCCTTTGAGTTTGATGGACAATCTACGATCTGCACTAACCTTGTCTGATGTTTGGGTCGATGATATGTCACTTTAGCCTTATCAAAACCGAGTTTGGGCACTCTCTCTTGAACCCTTTCTCTGTTTGGTAATAATCACATTAGCCTTGAAATGTCCCTTTATCCTTATCTTGAAATGTCCCTCTAAATGTCCCTTTAGCCTTGAAATGTCACTTTATCCTTATCAAAACCGAGTTTGGGTACTCTCTCTTGAAATATCCCTTTAGCCTTATCAAAACCGAGCTTGGGCACTCTCTCTTTACACCTTCGATGATTAGTAATAATCATCTGCAAATGGATTCTGCTTTCCTTTGACTTCTCTGTTTGGGCACTCTCTTGAAATGTCCCTTTTCTCTGCACTTAAAGTATGTAACTTTAGCCTTATCAAAACCGATTTTTCCGTCAAGACCTCCCAGACTATCTCTTTTGTGATTTCCATAAAGTGTTGAGCTCTACAAACTATTGACGCATGCACCACTTAATATCAATTAGTTCCAACTCAACAGTATCAATCTAATCATAATCTTCTTTGGTCATTTCAGGATTTCCAATCCTTCCGGCTACTAAACTTTCGTATGATTCGAGAGCTAATGTAAGCAAGGCCATGTGTTGTTTGGCCGTGTGTTCATGGAAATCATGTGCATTTTCAAGGTTCACAGCAATGTTACATTGAAGTATTCGCTGGTTTGAATTAGGTGGATTGTTTTGACCGTTTTGAGGATTACTTGAGCTTTGCGAAGATTGAGGAGCTTGAGGAGAAATAGGGTTGCATGATTACAATGACTGACACCCACTGGATTGGTTTGATGGTGGACTTGTTGCATTATTGGCGCTGAAGGCGGTTTGAACCTTGGGACTTTGTGTATTACTAGTAGAACTACTTTTGTAGTACATGTTCACGTCTTGTTGCATGTGAGTGCCTTTGTTCTTTGCCATTTTCTGCATTTCTAGCTCGTGACCTTCTAATCTTTCAATAAATCTTGGCAGTGTGAAGTTACTGTATTCTGTGCCATTTTTCAGGATAGTTAAATAGGTTGTCCATTCTCCTTCTAGTAAAGAATCAACCAGTTTATCAACTAGTTCTTCATTGGTTTTAAAAATCACCATTCGTTTCATCTGAACCACCAAATGACAATACCTTTCGATCAGCTACTTCATTGTCTCTCCTTTCATAAGATTGAAAATATTGAACTCCTTGCTTAGCAGCGCTTTTCTTCCCTTTCGAAGTTGAGAATTTCCTTGAAACTTAAGTCTTAAAGCATATCACAGAGACTGAGCGTCATCATTGTGTTGAAGAAGTGCCAGAATATCTTCTTTTACTGTCTGCTGCAGTATGCTCATCATCTTCTTTTCGTTGATAAACTTTTCTCTCTATATATCCGTTAGCTGAGCCAGCATCTTCTCAAGACCATTATCACCTGTAGGTGCTGTGTACTTTGACTCGATGGAAAACCAGCATGTGAAATGACTAGCTTGTACCCAGTTTTTGAATCTCTGACTCAACTGTCATAATCTTCTAAGTTCATGAGCTTTGGAGGTTTCGTTGTGGTTCCCATTTCGTTCTCTAGATTCATGTTCTGTGTTACGGTAGTGGTAACAACCGAAGCTGCAAACGCGTTGAAGAACTCTTTTTCCATTAAATCTGCAATTTTTAGAAACACAAACTTTCGAGAAAATTGATTTGATATGATTTAACAAAAACACGAAAGTTAAGAAAAATCCTCAAAATGTCCTTAGTGCGAGTGACTTAATACCCGTGCAAGTCAGGTGATTCGTGCGAGCAAGTTACTCATGCGAGAGAAAGAGTTGCTCATACGAGTGACTCTTTGTGCAAAACACTTACTCATATGAATGAATATTTGGAACTTGAAAATTTTAAGAAAACTTGTTAACTTATTCATACGAATGGCTAATTCGTACGGATGGCCGTTTGTACAAGTTGTCCTTCTTCTCGTACGAGTAGCTCAAGTTAGCAAACAGATGTTTTCTACAATTTTCGTCATGATTTTTGTCGATTTTAGATCTGTAAGTTTCAGGGTTTTGTTAACGTTGATTTTAACGTGTTATACTAAAATCCTAGTCCAATTCGTCCATGAAATCCTCTAATCTGAAGTATGTATGAAGAAAGAGTAGATATAGAAAATCTTCAATGGTTGAATCTGGATTTTCAACTGCTGAAACTTGGTGGTTGTCTGCTGAAACTTATTGTTTGTCCTCAAATCAGGCCTCAAGGCTCTGATACAACTTGTGAGAGGGGACCGGCTCTCCTCTATGAGCACCGGTCCGATTCGAATCAGCTAACAGAGGCGAAATTCATTGCTAGCGAGTTAGACAAACAAACAATCAAGTATGCTGCTTAAACGCCTTTACTTTGTATATTAATAAACGTGAAAGTTAGAGACGAGTAAATAAATGGACAGGGCTTCGCCGTAGTCACACACCAACAGATTAACACACAACACTCAAGCTCCATTATTTGCAGGCCAACATGGCTCGCATAGAGTGAGGGTGTAGGCTCGTGTGAGGGTGGTGCCTCATACGAGTGACAAGCCGTCACTCATACGAGCCACTTCAGCTCACTCATACGAACCAATAAAAATAGATATAAAATTGACATATCTAAGCCCTATATACACAACCAACATATCCTAGACAAAAGCAATATACATTATGCGCCAATAGACCTGAATTCATCGTATTTGCCTATAACTCAATCAAGTCTCGGCGTAAATAACCGGAGTATTGAATTTGTCTCGTAAATATCATGGCGTTTTTAACTTGTCTAGTCAACATAAATATTTTTACATCAAAGTATTTAACCCTAAATTTAGCGCTTTTATCAGCATATTTATACCACTTCTTTTATTTTATTTTCATTTTTACCTTTATCCTTTAGAATTTATAGTATTAAATTTTGTAAATATAATATTAATTAAAATAGTTACATTTCAGAACCCATGTCTCACTTGGCTCGTTTTCATATTTCAGAATGGCTCAGCAAATAATTTTGGATGGAGCGAGAAAACATAACTAGCGTATTACTCTAGTTCCTCCAGAGGACGATTTCGAAGACGTAATGGATTGGTTATCAAGAAGTAAGATCAGCTATGTAGTCCAAGAAAATCCAACAATCTACAACATATACATCGAAGAATTCTGGGAACTGCTAAAGTCAAAACCATCGAAAGAGTGAAGATAATCACAGAAACAGTACGAAACAAACAAGCGACTGTGAGCGAAGAAAAGATTAGAAAGATTTTGTGTCTCGGTGATGATCCCAGGGATCCAATGAAGCTGTCAAAGGAAGATATTTTGGAAGGCTTCAGGGGAATGAACTACGTGGGATATTTCATAGGGAAAAAACAAAACAAAGAAGAACGGGTTAACAAAAGATTGGAGATTTATTCTGCACACCTTTGCCATGCGTATCTCATCGAAAATGCGGATATGATGGGTTAAATTTGGAGTGCTCGCCAGCTATGCTAAATTTGTGCACAAACCAGTCGTTCAATATTTCTGGTTTGATCTTCTACAACATGGTCGATAATGCAAACAAAGTGACCTGGGCCATGTATCCAAGATTTATGCAGTTGCTTATCAATGCTCAACACAAAGACCTTCCCCATGATGGAAATACATACAAATTCCAGCTTCCCAAAGGAAGACAATTGACAAAATTGTAGACTGATCAGTGGGTGATGCCACATAACTAGATGTACAAAGAAGAAAGACTTCCCATCATTCTTGCGGCATATAACAAATACAGAGAAGGTGTGAGGAAGGCAAGAGAAAGACAGGAGAAGCAAGCTGCTGAAGTGCAAGAACAGGAAGTCTAAGAAGAACCCCAACTGGTATGCAAATAAAAAGATAAGGGAAAAAAGTGGTTGAAGAGGGGGAGTCGAAGAAAAGTAAGAAAGACACACCCATTCTTAAAAGAATTATGGGTAACAGTATTCGTGCTAGAACTATTAGAGAAGAAATCGAATGGATGCAAGCTATACATGTTGTGAGGGAAGTAGAGAAACGAGAAAGAAGGATGAAGAGGAGATAAATGACTAAGTTGGAGACACCCGTTATGGTTACATCAGAGCAGGTACAGTTGGATCAGTTAGTTGAAGGTTTACTCTCTAATCCAACAGAGGCTACTCCGAGCAAGTCCCTGCACACAAGAAAAGAAAAACTAGATAGGGATCTTCTAAAGATGCTCCACCAAAGCCGACCTCAACTACTCAAATATCGCCTCGACAAGCTCCAGTGAGACTTCGTCCTTCCAAGAGCTGTACGATCATCTATCTAAAGAAATTAGGAAGTTTCCTACAAAGGAGTTCTGTCTTTTGAAGAATCAGGTTAATGACACAAATGTGCTCAGAGAGAAGCTGAAAGAACAGAGAAGGAAGAACAAGGAATTACACTCTTGCATGTCTAAGCAATCTGAGTTTATAAAGTTTCAACATGAAGGAATGATCAAGCTACACGAGATGCTACAAGACTTGTATACATCAGCCAATCGAGAACAAAAATACACCACTGAAGATCTCTTCAACTTCGACAATTAATAGGAGAGGAAGAAAAATGCGAAGCTGCTTTAGTTGAGAAGAAAAAGCAATGAATTGTATCAACTGTTGATGTAATCATCGAAGGGGATAGTGAAGAAGAAGAGGAGTACAGGCTTGAGATGCCAGTAAAGTTCCTCGAGTAGGGTTTCAAGGATGATATGATGTATGAAACAGACGGAGGAGAAGAATTTACCCCACAGCACCCTGAGTGGTTCAAGAAAGAACGGGCTAAAATGCTATATTTCAATCAAGTCGTAACTGTTGAGAAAGCAGAGGCCAGTGATCGAATCATAAGCTGGAAGTACTGCAACCTAAACGGGTTATTATTGTGAAGCATAGAGGCGGTGTAATCAAACATTTCCATACTGGAAATGATACGCATAGCTTACCAACGTGGGAAATTTGAGAGCTGAGCAAACATGATATGATAAATCCCACAAATAGCAGCATTGGTGGTGACTTTGAAAGACTTATTCTTAGAGAATGCGTGCGTGGATTCACTGTTTTCAAGCCTCAACGCCTGAGGAGACAAGTGTCAAAAACAACCAGAGATCAAATAAAAGGAAAGAGGCAGAGTTACTTGGGTAATCAATCCAGATAAAGTGGTCACCAGGGTAAAAATTCCTCCAGAACAACCTGTGGTGCTCACCAATTTCAAAAAGTTATGACTGAAAAACCATTGATGCAGTGATCAGATCGAACAAAAACGAAGATATCAGGATTCTTGATCCAATGGACGTGTTCATGTTTTGCCTATCTGACCTGAATATTCTTTATGGGCATAAGATACACGTCGGCGCTGGAAACGAGTACTTGGAGGAAGGCATGTTGTTTCAATGAGCGGTCGAAAGAGCAAGAGAAAGAAAGAAATTATGGAAATCATGCTCAGAATCGACGGCAAAAAGAAAAAGAGGAAGCAAGAAAGAAGAACGCTATTGAAAAGTCTGCGGAGCCACAATCCTCTTCTCCTCAACAAAAAGATCCATCTTCCGAGTCCAATGTTCAAGTTATTCCACCACCTCCGACTTCATCCACATATGAAGTCACAACGGAGGACCCTAGAACAAGTGAAGCTGTGACAACTCAAACTAAAGCACCACCTTAACAGACCGTAGATCAAGCTGCAACAAATCCAGAAACCAAAAAGATTGAAGAACGAACAAGTACGCAACGATCTAGGGGGATATTGTTAGAAATTTTGAGATCGTTGGTACTTAGTTTTATTAGGATTTGGATTGTTTTGTTTTAGTTTATAATCTTCTAGAAAGTTCAGGGGTCAAAAGTGTGAATATTAGGTGTAAACCAGACATGGCGTAATTATATTTTGGCATATTAAATAAATACGCCAGATGATCAGTGTGTATATATATGTTATCAATGGAAAACCCTAGTATAAGTTTCTTGGACAAGTTTTGGTAATTTCTCTTGTGTTGTGATTCATGTTCTTATGCTAAATCCGAATATATAGGTGCTTTTAGTGTGTATATCATTTGGGATTACATAAACAACACTTGTTGTTTGATCCAAACAAGAATCTTAATCTTCATCTTTTGGTTTTTCCTAACTTTTACTTATTCAAACACCTAATCAATAGGTGTTTGGGTGTTAACAATCTAACCACTATGATCCGGATAGATTTTCGGACTCACAATTTGGTATCAAAGCCTTTATGCTCCTGATTGTTTGAGTTTTGTTAAGATTCTTCAAGTTTTGAAGGTTTTTTTTTAAGTTTTCAAAGTTTCAATGTTTTCCAAATTTTTGTTAAAATGGCTTGATCTAGTGTGATTAATCATTAGGTTGTTGTTAGTCAGTGTTTTGGTGAACAATTGGGTCATTTTAGTACAAAGAAACATGGATTTTGAGTCGTTTTTGAGTGATTAGAGGGTTTTCGTTCGTACTTAAACCCTGTTGGGCATATTTAAACTTGAAGTCAGTGTAGATAAATTTGAATACGTCGTATTTAACTTGAAGGTCGCGTATTTGACAAACACACCGCTAGTATACCAGTGGAGTTGTTGAATCCCAGTGAAATACTGTCACCGTATTTAATCAAAGGCGACTTCGAAGTTAGTAATAAAGATCCACAACGATTTTATCATGGTGATCGGTGTATATAGCCAAACTCATGTATGTTTTATTTCTCTGGCGGATTTAGCTATTGTCGCCATTCTAAGAACTTAAGAACTATCAATGAAATTGTGGAAACTCAGCGTATTTGCTCACTTACCTCACCATATTACCAGCATAATTGATCATAACCAGCGTAGTTGAATTCCGAACCTTAAAATCTAGCACATTTAACCTCTAATAAGCAATTTGAACTTAAGATCAAACCAAAATGTCACTTCATCAACTAAAATCGATCGCACAAGCCCAACTTAAAATTGGAACTGCAACTAGGCCTCCAAAGTTGAAAGGATCTGAGGACTTTAACAGCTGGAAGAACAGAATCAAGGCATTCTTTGAGTATACGGACTATACTCAATGGATGTCTGTCACTATAGGACCCCACGTTTCTATGGTAATTCGTGATGACGTTCGTACAATGGCTCTATCAAAGGATGTCTGTCACCATAGGACCCAACCTTCACTAACGAAGACAGGACGTTGATCCAACATGACCACCTGGCTCACGCGGCTCTAACAATGGCTCTATCAAAGGATGACAACAACTTGTTTGAAGAGTACACCTCAGCACATGAATTATGGTTTGCACTCATCGACCACTATGAAGGCAACCAAGAACTTATGGATAACAAGAGAGATATGGTTTAGAAAGAATATGATATGTTTGAAGTGTTAAAGGTGAAAGTCTATCAGATCATATCAGTCGTTTTCTGAGAGTGTTAACAAAATGAAGAAAGTTGATAATCACGTTACCAACTATGCCTCAATTAAGAAACTTTTGGACTCTCTTCCAAAAGAATGGATCTTACAGCGCATGATGATCAAAAGTACCTTCCTAACCAACACAAATCCAGTTACTCTTTCGGATCTGATCAACACTCTAAAAGCCTTTAAAATAGACGTGCTCAAGAGAGAGATAATCAAACGGGATACTCACAAAAATCTGCTCAATCCACTGTTGTGGCATTCCTTGCTCCCATAACGTCCAGTGGTTCAAGTTCTCAAAATGCAAAGACGTCTTACTTTAACGCTTTTGCAAACTCTGCAAAGGCTCCACAGTCAAACAAGAAAGCTACTATGGTCGGTTATCCTCAAGCACTGAAAATTTCTACTAAACATGTTGCACTATTTACACCTTCCTGAGTAGTTATGAAGCACTTATGTCGGGTGAACTGAAACGGGATTTTCTTTTGGCTGAAGATATGTACCAAGTTGATCCAGATGATATGGAGGAAATGGATCGGAAGTGGCAAATGGCTATGATCACTTAAGGCTGAAGAAATTTCAGTACAAGACAGGAAAAAGACTGTCACTTCGAAAAGCTGGTTTTGACAAGTAAAACTGTGGTGCTACAATTGCAAGAATTTGGGTCACTTCCAAAGAGATTGTCCACTGCTGAAGAATGAGAATGCTGAGATTGCCCTAGTTAGAAGGCCACTCGCTATTGAAGAAAATGAGAATGCTACTGATAACACCGCAAAGGCCCTAGTGGTGGAAGACTATGATTGGGCATAAGAAATTACCAATGCAAAAAAGGAAGTCAACAAAGCTTTAATGGCCAAGATATCCAACAAACAGGCTCCACAACCTTTAAACTTTTTTCAGCAACAAAAATGCAGGTATTCCCAAAAGAGAGGTATCTGCCGACAAAGGTCTGAAGAGCATAGTCAACACCACTAAGTCTAAAGATGTCAAAGGAAAGAATGAAGCCAAAATTTCAAAGTCTAAGGAGCAAGCACGGGAAGTCGACTGTAGCATCAAGAAGGAAAAAGATCAACCTCCCGCTGCAGCAATGAAAGTCGAGTCTCCCAAAGAAAAGGAAGAGAAAGACTTGGTATATAGCATTCCATATGAATTTAAAGTCAAATGGTGCTCACAACCGTGTGTCAATGTCGTGGCTCACTATAAATCCCTCAACTACGACCTTATCAGAGAAAAAGATAGAGTTTCGCAATTTAACAAAGAACTAAAACAAAACAAAGCAGCATATCGAGAAAGTTGAACTCAACTTTAGCCGAAATGCAAACTTTAAAAGAATTTGTTTTCAGAAAAGATTTCATAATTAATGATTTAACTGAAAAACTCAAGAAATTTGAAATTGAAAACGCTAAATTGCATCTTACTATTGACAAATGGAATCTAAGCAAAAAGGCATTGGTTGACATTAAAAACTGCAAACGACTGACATACCTGAAAGATGGTATCGGGTACAAAGATTAGCTTGGAAACGAAAGAAAAATCTTTCCACCTCCACATAGCAAAAAATATGTACCCATGCCAACTCCTCATCGATAAAATGATTTAACTGATTAAAATGACTTAATCCCTCAAAGTGTCGATTGTGAAAATGACAAAGGTACTAATGTTTCTATAAGCAATGCATATGCATTTGAGTGTGGGGAGGATGTGTGCGATTAGGAGTATGGCAAGACCAAAAGAGGAATAGGGTATTCAGGCGACAGTTACACTACGGTTAACTGGTTCGCCTGGAACTGCGGTAAAACAAACCAAACTTTTATTCAGGATGAATGTAATAATTTAACTAGTACGGATGACTGCATTGAACCTAGTCTAAATTTTCATGATGACTGTAATAGGCATGTGCCTAAACCTTTGACCCACAACCATGACAATGTAGTGGTTGAATGCATGGACTTGAAACCTGCTTTCTGTGATGTAAATGTTGTGCTTAAATCCCTGTGATTTTTCAAGAATTGAAGAAGAAACATATTCGAAAAGTTCCTCACAGAGGAAATTCCCGGGTTTGTTCCATCCTGTACAGGTACATCAAAGTCTGATAAGGATTCAAAGCAAGTCAACAGCAGTGAAGCCTTAAACACAACAACTCCGGATAATGGTGAAGAAACCTCGAGTGAAGATCAAGAATTACATGATGCAAGTGAAAATCAAGAATCAGTTTCTTTATGAGATAGTGAGAACGATGAAGATTGCATTAACGAGAAAGTCGACTTGACAAGAAAATAAAGAAAATCAGAAAATCAAGCCTCGATGCTTGTTCATCAGACAACGCATCATACAGTTTAAGAAACTCATCACATACATCAGCTTCAAATGCATCAACTCTAAAAAGAAAAAGAAACGTTGCATTAAATGCTTTCGCTGTGGTCAATTAGGACATGCAGCGAAACATTGCAAAAAGCAAGAAATGTTCGGAACCAAATCAAAATTTTGTTAAACATTTCACAGATCATTTTATAGCTTTAAAAATCAGTCAAAACTTCGTTAATGCAAACTGTTTTTGGAAAAAAAAAGACGACATTATCAAAGAAGATACCGTCATCCAAATCATGATAGATTAAAGATGAAGCAAGTCTAGGTTCCGAAATCTAACTAACTTGTATATATTTCCTTTTTTGTTGTTGTATAACAGAATAAACTGCAAAAATGGTTTCGAATGCTCATGGAATACATCTAGCATGTAGACATTGGATGCTCAAGGCATATGACCGGATTAAAGGATCTACTGAAGAACGTCTGATTTATCGACAGTGATTTCATGTCTTTTACTGGAGATGAAAAGGGAGGGAAGATTGTTGGAATTGGAGATGTCGTTTCTGAAGCACTTACGTTGGAAAATGTTAACTATGTACTAGAATTGTATTACAATATTATGAGTGTATCACAAGTTTGTGAAAAAGGAATATCGGTGCTGCTCAACGACGTAGAATGTCTCTTTCTAAAGCCTGAATATTCAGTTCCTGCCGAGATGATTATGCTCACTGCTCCTCAAAAAACAACACTTATGTTCTCAATATGAAAAACGCCAAAACAAAGGAGCAAATGACATGTTTGATCTCCAAGGCATCAGAATCGGAATCACTTCTTTGGCATAGACGTCCAGGACATGTGAATTTCAAGAATATGAATAAACTTTCTAAATTAAATTTAGTAAGAGGTTTACCGATAAAGAATTTCTGTTTTCAGAAAAATACATAGCATGTGCCCAAGGCAAGCAGAACAAAAAGCCACACAAGTCCAAAAGTAGTGATTACGATAACCACACCATTGCAATTGTTGCATATGGATCTTTTTGGTCCTATTAGTGTTAAAAGTTTAGCTAAAAGATCTTATTGCTTGGTGATTACAGATGATTTTTCTCGATTCTCATGGGTTTATTTTCTCGAAGCCAAAAGCGAGACTGCAGCTATTCTTCAGACCTTCATCACCATGATCGAAAATGTCATCAAGCTGAAGGTCAAATCAATCAGAAGCGATAACGGGTCGGAATTCAAAAATCACATGTTTATCTCCTTCTGTGAAGAAAAGGGAATTGGCCTTCAGTATAGTGCAGCTAGAACTCCTTAGTAGAATGGTGTAGCGGAATGAAAGAACAGAACGCTCATTGAAGCTGCTCAAACTTTGCCTGTAGACTCCAAGCTACCTATCATCTTTTGGGCGGAAGCAGTCAACACAGCATGCTATGTATTGAATAGAGTTCTCATTGTTAAACCTCACGAAAAAACCGCTTATGAACTTATTTTCAAGCGAAAGCCTCTGAAATACTAAAGAAGGAAACTACATAAAGTTTGAAGCGGTTGGATGTTCATGTACTCTTCTCAATACTGAAGAAAATCAAATCAAGTTTGAAGCGGTTGGCGATGTGTGTTATTTCATGGTCTATTCATCCACTCAAAAGGCATATCGTGTCTACAACAAATGAACCAAGATGGTGCTTGAATCATACTATGTCGACTTTCAAGAAGGAAACTACATAAACACTAGAAGTTCTCCCAATTGGTTTTGCGATGTAGATCTTGTTTTCAACACTTTCAATATTCCCGAACCCCTTTCTGAAACCGAACCGGCAGAAACCACTCAAATTGAACCTTTGTTTGACTCATCAGACATTGGGTTCACTGCTTTCATAACTCATTTTACTCCAGCTTTAGCAGATCCAATCCTTCCCGTCGAAGAAGTAAGTGGTGACACTTCAGATGAGAATGCAACCGCAAATGATGCTTCCTCTTCTCAGACGAATGTTGATGAACCAATTCAAGAGGACGGACCTCCAATCATATATGTTGATGAACACTTCACCAATCTACCTTAACAAATTGAAACCCATACTAATGCAGGTTACCAATCGAAACCATCCCATTGAAAATATGATAGGTCCAATGGAAGACGGTGTGGGAACTCGTGGACAGACATATGTTATCAACAAAGGATTGTACGCTGCTTTCCTTTCGCAGTCTGTGCCAAGCGACATCGTAGAAGCTATTCAAGACTCAAGTTGGGTGCAGGCTATGCAAGAAGAATTATCTCAGTTTTGAAAACTCAAAGTGTGGGTACTTGTGGATCTTCCAGAAGGAAAATTTCCTATTGGGACAAAATAGGTGTTTCGTAACAAAATGGATGATCGTGGTGTGGTCATTAAGAACAAGGCAAGATTGGTAGTTCAGGGATTTAGACAAGAGGAAGGGATTGATTTTGACGAAGTTTTTGCTCCGGTAGCACGTTTTGAAGCAATTAGAATATTATTGGCATATGCATCACACAAAAACTTCAAAGTGTATCAGATGGATGTGAAGAGTGCGTTTCTGTACGGTATGATGAAAGAAGTTTATGTTTGTCAGCCTCATGGGTTTGAAGATCCGCATTTTCCTAGACGATACTACAAGCTTGACAAAGCTCTCTATGATCTTCATCAAGCGCCTCAGGCTTGGTACGAGACTTTGTCAACATACCTTCTGGAATGTGGATACACTAGAGGAAGAACCGACATGACTCCCTTCACAAAAAGAATCGAAACAATGTGATGTTGGTTCAGATTTATGTGGACAATATAACCTTTGGGTCAACTGATGAAAAGTTGTGCAAGGAATTCGAAAAGGTTATGCAAGCAAAGTTCAAAATGAGCATGATGGGTGAGCTCGCATTTTTCTTGGGATTGGAGGTGAAGTAGCGAGAAGACAGAATCCTCATTCATCAGGCAAAGTACATTAGGGAGGGATAGTACGAACGACTGCAAAACCGCTAGACACCATTTGCAGCTTAGAATGAACTCATTCCTGATCTTCAAGGAAAACCAGTGAACAAGTCCTTCTATCGCTCAATGATAGGCTCATTAATGTATCTAATTGCAAGTAGGCCTGACATTATGTGGGTTGTTTGTATCTGCGCTCATTTTCAGACGAATCCCAAAGAATCTCATGAGACTGCGGTCAAACGAATCATTCGCTATCTGAAAAGAATATCCTAAAGATAGTAATTTTGATTTAATTTCTTATTTTGATAGTGACCATGCAGGTTGTAAAGTCGATCGAATCAGTCTCAGGAGGTTGCCAATTCTTAGGAAATCGTCTTATATCATGGCAAAGCAAGAAGCAGACGACAATCTCCACCTCAATGCTCAAGCTGAATACACGGTGTACAGTTGCTGCTCACAAGTCCTTTGGATACGAAATCAATTGCTGGATTACGGGATCAACATTATTAAGACTCCGATATTCATTGATAATGAGGCATGTCTGGGAATTATGAAGTACCCAATCCATCACTCGAGAACTAAACATATCGAGATTCGCATTCACGCGATTCGAGATGTGTATGAGAAATGATACATTCAAGTGGTGCCAGTGGATACTACGCAACAGAAAGCCGACATCTTCAAGAAAGCCTTCGACAAAACTTGTTTCAACCAGTTGTAACCTGGTTGGAAATGATCAATTTCCTTGAGTGGAAATGAACTTTGATGTGATAAGCGTTTGTACATACTCTATCTTCTTAAAAACCTGCCTTTCTAAATAAACGAGTATCTTAAACGGTGCCCATCAAAAAGATTTTCTATTTTAATTAAAATTTCATTTTCAAGCACTAGACATTCGAAAATAAAATTTTAGGGGGGAAGATATCTAGAAAATACTTTGATCTCCTGTTTGACACCCATTGTTAAAGAAATGATAGAAAATTGCTAACACTTTGTCTATTGTTGAAACATAAAAGAAAAGAAAATCGAGACGCAAAGCAATAAATCGGGGTACCAAGAAACGTTGTGTCAGTAGATTCAGCAACACCATCAAGTAAACTGTGATTAGGAGACAAAAGATAAAGCTTACACAAGAATTCTGGATACCCACAATATTGTGCATCTTGCGGGTAACACGTTGCGGCATATGGCTTAAGGGTCCTAAATCTTGCGTTAATAGATTGCCAAAATCCGAGATTTTGGGTCTTTATATTGTTTTATCATTCGGGGATTTCATAGTTGCTCTTTTGTTGCATCCAGATATATGCAGACCTAGACACGATTATGATATCTTTTCAAAAGAGCCAAAATGGCCAAAAACCCTAAAATTGAAAAAGCTCAATCAAACGAGCCTGTCAAAAGAAATCGTACCATATTGAGGTATCTGCCTAACCCTGGTCAGGACTATATTGGTCACTTTGACTGCACGAAAGTGCATACCTGTTCACCATTGCGCTGACCTTCAATCTTTAAATACGAATGAAATCAATATACTCATCTGTTATGAGGAAGTTTTGTGCATACCTTGATCGCGAGGGTATCTCCTGACGTGGGACTCACGGGCACAATATTCTAACCGTCTAGCTTGAGTGGGGACCGTAGAAATTTTTTCAATGTTACCAGAACACGATAAAACGCTCAACGAAAGCATGTTGAAACAAGGATGCATGGATTTAAGAGGACAAACATACTGACAATTTTTCTTGTGCCTCGATTATTCAAAATTTTAAATAATAAACTGACAAGTGTTGCTGGTATGATCTTTTGCAAGAACATCACAGAGTTTCAAAGAAAAGAAAACTGTGAAAAAGGAAGCTCCTCAGTTCGAAAAATAATTTCAGTGTCCAAATTGCAATTTTTTTTTTTATTTTCTCCAACTTATTTAAGGTTTTTGTACTATTTTAGTTAAAAAGAGCACGTTTTTTTGAGAAAGTTTAAAATTTTCAAGCGTATTTAGATGGGATCTTTGATTTGAAGAATCCTTCTAAGTTTGTACGGGCGGCGTATTTAATTTCCAGTCTATTTATTAATAAATACGCTGGAAGATATTTTTGTATATATATTCAAATTTTTCAACATTGAACAGTTTCATCTCTTATCAAACCATCATCTTAATCATCAAATAGTCAACAAAAACTCAAGTATCAAATCTTTAGAACCGATTCTATTAGTCTTCGATATACATTATGGTATGTTAGTTGTTTTTGAGTGGTTATTGAATAATCATCGCACACAAAATGTTAGAATGTTCAGTGACCAAAGATTGGATTGGGTTGTGAGGGTCTAAAGGGTATATCAAGAAAAAGATGAATACAGCAGATTTGAGTTGAATACAGCGTATTTAGCAGGATCAAGATGTCATGCATTTAAGTCTCGAACGCGAGTTCGAGCAACTGGTGTTTTTTGACAAATACGCCAGTCATTCAGTGTACATAAATATCTACGATGACTGTAGTCTCAAAATGAAACTTAAATACGTGACCTGAATTCAACTTATTTGCCTATAACTCAATCAAGTCACTGCGTAAATAACTGGAGTATTTAACTTATCTCGTAAATATCACGGCGTTTTTAACTTGTCTAGTCAGCGTAAATATCTTTGACATCGGAGTATTTAACCCTAATTCAGAGCTTTTATTAGTGTATTTATACCTCTTCTTTTATTTTGTTTTCATTTTTACTTTTATCCTTTAAAATTTATGGTATTTTATTTTGTAAATATAAAATTAATCCAAATAGTTACGTTTGGGAACCCAGATCTCACTTGGCTCGTGTGACATTTGTACATTTTAGTTATTGAACAATTCCGGAACATTTTTCATATTTAATAAAATCTTGTGTTTTATTTGCGAGAATGTATATTTATCAATCATTATACAATCCCGGACATTTTTATTCAATAAAATCTTGCATTTTATTAGTAAGAATGCAAAAATGTCAATCATTGCACAAATTCGGTAATTTTTCGTGTTTGATAAAGTTTTATACTTTATTTACGAAATGTGTAACCGTACAATCGAACGAACCAACATCCATGATATTTCCAGACAAAATCCAAGTTACACATGCCTTAACGCCTTTATATAACCTAAATATAAGGTTAAGAGGGGTTAAAGATGACAAAACGCGACAACACAAGTCTAGGGGCCAAAATTGTCGGAAAAAATAAGTTTGCTTCACCACCAAGTTTGGCCACCTATCTCCAATTTTTGACACCTTGCACTCATTTTGCCACACTTAATTTGGTGTTAACACATGTTAAGACACTAACCACACTTGGAAACACTTGTCATCACCTCCTTCATCCTAAAACACTATAAATACCCTTTGATTCATCCACTTTTTCACACCACTTCAAAACACTTCTAAGCAAAGTGTGAAGTTCTTCTTTCTATCCTTCTTGGAGCTTGTGTCTAGCCTTTGGAAGCCTCCTATCTTGAGTTCTAAAAGTGTTATTCAACACAAGTAAGTACTATTCCTAGTTCTTTCATTATTTTAGCTATTTTGAGCTAAAAGTCAAACAGTTTGGCTTCCTGTTTAACTTTTGGTTCTGACCATTTTTGTCAAGTTAAAGTTCAAATTAAACTTTACAACGTGACCGTAATCACGAAGGTATTAATCCCTTGCGATTGGACCTTCCGATTACCACGTTTAGTAGGAGAGATGACGAGTCAAACTTTTACGAGTTTAAAGTAAAAAATGTATAAAAATGCATTTTACAACGAAAAGGTTTTTGGGTATTAAAACTTAAGGTTTTGACACCAAATCAGTTTTATAGCATTATTAGACATGTTCAAACATGTCTAACTAGTCATTTCTAGTTTAGTATTTCTTATTCGTAAGTCGAGCGGTTTTACTACCGCTTTGACTTTCGAATCTGACCCGTTTGGTCAATCTCAGGATTCGGCCAAGCGCATTTTTATGACCATAGTAATTTAGAGAATGACCCTCTAAGGTTATACCTTATAGTCATATAGTTTGGTTAGTTATATGATGAGTCGATGTTATGTGTAAAACACCCTTTTGGCGCATAAAATGGTTTTAAACATGTAAGACCATAGTTTTGACATCTAAACTTATAGTATAACATAATCAAACTTGTTTTGACATATAAGACTCATCATAGGACTTATTTAAGCATCCAAACCCATAGTTACGCTTGCGACCCGTTAAAGGGGCGTAAAACATTTTAACAAGTCGTAACGGGTCAAAGCACTTAGAAACTCTTCCAAATCAAAATGTAATGAATTATAAACCATATCATATGAGTCCCAACACTCGTTTGGTTTATAAGACCTTATTCTATCCAATCCTCCGATTCAAGTCTCGACACACTAACATAGTATTCCGATACATTAGAACACACTTGAACTGTTCAATCCTTGAGCTTTGTTTGATCATTTGAACAAGACATTAACGCAATCCCAAGTGAGTACAGAGCACCCTCTTTTACGTTTTCAAATGTTTTGGGGTGATTCATATGTGCCTATCACTAATTTCTTGTTTTCATGACATTATACATGTTTTGCTTATCTAGTACATATAGTACATGATTTCAAAGACATTTTTGCTTCGTATGTTGACTTAGCATCCCTAGTACATGATTTCAAAGACATTTTTGCTTCGTATGTTGACTTAGCATACCTAGTACATGATTTCAAAGATATTTTGCTTCGTTTATTGACTTAGCATACCTAGTACACGATTTCAAAGACATTTTTACTTCGTATGTTGACTTAGCATACCTAGTACATGATTCAAAGACATTTTTGCCTGGTATATTGACTTAGTATGCCAAGTACATGATTTTAAAACATTTTCATGACGTGCTTACATTGTTCAAGACATATTGATGCGTTGAATATACAATGACACATTCATTAGCATTGATCATGCCGACCGGTAGTATGTAATGGTACCATAGGATTCCCGCTTCCTAGGTTTGTTTGGAAGTGACTTTAGGAAATGACAGAATCCGATGAACATTTGATAAACCTTTGTCTTTATAAGGGTTTATCCAACAGTCAACAAGGCTTGAATGTATTCGCTAACAATCCATATATATGTGTCTACACAATAAAAGCAATTGATTTATAAGACAAGAGTTTTTGTTTAAACAAGACCTTTGTTTATTCAAAACACCTATTTTATACATGACATTTTGACAAGACAAGACATTTTGGTTATTTTATACAAGACATTTATTTTATGGTATAAATAAGATTTTTGTTTACCATACAAGACACTGGTTTATACATAGACATTTGTTTATAAATAACATTTGGTTTATAAAAGACAATGGTTTATACATAGAGGATTTGTTTATAAAAGACATTTGGTTTATACATGGCATTGGTTTAAACAAGACATCTCCATTGTTGGTTCATGGTAAGTGATTTAAATGACGAGATGTGTGTAATGATAAAAGCATGGTGGATACGCCGCCGGTACTTCCTATATATAAGTGCTTTCATTATATTACATAATGTAGCGTTACCTAAACCACTTCAAACAAAATACAAGACATGACATATTTTATACAAGGCACGAGTTATTTTGGTTATTAAGTTACCATGCATCATTTCTTTTAAATCATTTGATTTTCATATGATTTCATAAAAGAAACATTTTTGTAAAGGATCATGGCTACCTTTGTAATAGTTGAACATTTCTTTTAACTTTCAAAGCCATGAATCTTCATCACAAAACCTATGTTACTCACAGGCATGCTGACGTTTTATTTTCACATATGTTTCAGGAACTAATGTTTGACTTTGAGCATGCTTCAGATAGGGCGGACTTGGGCCTTAGTGACTTTAAAATTTGCAAGACAATTGTTATGTTTTTTATTTCATTCTCTCAAGACAATGTAAACAATTAAATTCAATAATACAAAACTTTATGTACCATGTGTTGTGAAACAATAGTTCTGTGACATGACTCCCTGACATTTCTGTCGCGGTTTGTTGTTTTAAGCGGCCGGGGTGTTACAACTCATTTTCATATTTTAGAATGGCTCAGCAAACAAGTCGGGATGGAACGAGAAACATAACCGGCTTATTACTCTAGTTCCTCCAGAGGACGATTTTGAAGACATAATGGATTGGTTATCAAGAAGCAAGATCAGCTATGCAGTCCAAGCAAATCCAACAATCTACAGTATACACATCGAAGAATTCTAGAGAACTACTAAAGTCAAAACCATCGACAAAATGAAGACAATCACTGCAACAGTACGAAACAAAAAAGTGATTGTGACTGAAGAAAAGATTAGAAAGGTTTTGTGTCTCGGTGATGATCCCAGGGATCCTATGAAGCTGTCAAAGGAAGATTATCTGGAAGGCATCAGGGGAATGAATTACGTGGGAGATTTCAGAGGGAAAAACAAAACAAAGAAGAACGGATTGACAAAAGATTGGAGATTTTTTCTGTACACCTTTGCCATGAGTATCACTCATCGAAAAGGCGGATATGATGGGTTAAACTTGGAGTGGTCGGCAGCTATGCTAAATTTGTGCACAAACCAGTCGTTCAATATTTCTAGTTTGATTTTCTACAGCATGGTCGATAATGCAAACAAAGTGACCTGGGCCATGTATCCAAGATTTGTGAAGTTGCTTATCAACGATCAACATAAAGACCTTCCCCATGATGGAAATCTGTACAAATTCCAGTTTCCCAAAGGAAGACAACTGACAAAATTGAAGACAGATTAGTGGTGATGCTGCATAACTAGATGTACAGAGAAGAAAGACTTCCTATCGTTCTTGCGGCATACACCATATATAGAGAAAGGGTGAGGAAGGCAAGAGAAAGACAGGAGAAGCAAGCTGCTGAAGTGCAAGAATAGGAAGTCGAAGAAGAACCCAAACTGGTACGCAAACGTAAAGATAAGGGTAAGAAACGAGAAAGAAGGATGAAGAGGAGATAAATGACTGAGTCAAAGACACCCGTTATGGTTACATCAGAGCAGGAATAGTTGGATTAGTTTGTTGAAGGTTTACTCTTTGATCCTACAAAGGCTACTCCGAGCAAGTCCCCTTCACACAAGAAAAGAAAAACTGGAGAGGGATCTTTTAAAGATGATCCAACAAAGCCGACCTCAACTACTCAAGTATTGCCTCGACAAGCTCCAGCAAGACCTCGTGCATTCCAAGAGTTGTACGATCGTCTATCTAAAGAAATTGGGAAGTTTCCTACAAAAGGAATTGAATGAACAGAGAGAAGCTGAAAGAACAGAGAGAGAAGAACAAGGAATTACACTCCTACGTGTCTAAGCAATCTGAGTTTATAAAGTTCAACACGAAGGAATGATCAAACAACACGAGATGCTACAAGACTTGTACACATCAGCCAATTGAGAACCAAAATACACCGGTGAAGATCTCTTCAACTTCCACAATTTCAGAGAAGACAAAGAAAAACGCAAAGCTGCTTTAGTTGAGAAGAAAAAGCAACGACTTGAATCAGCTGTTGATGTAAACATCAAGGGGGTAGTGAAGCAGAAGAGGTGGACAGGCTTAAGATGCCAGCAAAGTTCCTCAAGTGGGGTTTAGAGGATGATGTGATGTATGAAACAAACGGAGGAGAAGAAGTTGCCCCACAGCACCCTGAGTCGTTCAAGAAAGAACGAGCTAAAATGCCAGATTTCTATCAACTCGTAATTGCTGAGAAAACAAAGGCCATTGATCGAATCATAAGCTGGAAGTATTGCAACCTAATCGGGTTATTTATTATGAAGCGTAGAGGCAGTGTAATCCAACATTTTCATACTGGAAATGATATGCAGAGCTTACCAACGTGGGACATTCGAGATCTGAGCAAACATGATATGATAAATCCCATATTGGTGGTGACTTTGAAAGACTTATTCTTAGAGAATGTGTGCGTGGATTCACTGTTTTCAAGCCTCAATGCCCGAGGAGACGAGTGTCAAAACAACCAGAGACCAAATAACAGGAAAAGGTAGAGTTACTTGGGTAATTAATCCAGCTAAACTGGTCACCTGGGTAAAAATTCCTCCAAAACAACCTGTTATGCTCACCAACTTCAAAAAGTAGTTCTATGATAGAACAACTGGTGAGGCAGTGATCAAATCTAATGAAAACAAAGATACGGATTCTTGATCCAATGGACGTGTTCATGTTTTGCTTATCTGACCTGAATATTCTTTATGGGCACAAAATACATGTCGGCGTTGGAAACGAGTACTTCGAGGAAGGCATGTTGTTTCAGCAAGCGGTCGAAAAAGCAAGAGAAAGAAAGAAATGATGGAAATCATGCTCATAATTGACGAACAAAAAGAAAAAGAAATGATGGATACGGTGTTAACCATCGATTTTTCACTATATACCATCCCAAACAAACGGTCAGTCTGAAGTAACCGATCGGGGGAAACAGATTCTTGAAAAAACAGTGCGTCAAAAAATCAAAAAGAATGGGCGAATAAGCAAGATAATGCTCTTTGGGCATTCAGGACGGCTTATAAAACCCCATTCGTACAACACCTTTCCACCTTCTATAAGGTAAAACATGTCACCTGCTAGTAGAACTTGACCTACTAGGCCTTTAAAAATTCAAACATAGATCTGAATGTACTTAAGAGAAAATCGAATATCCCAACTAAACAAACTAGAAGGGCTCAAAAACAAGGCCTACAATAACTCTAGGATATAAGGGGAGATCCAAAAATATGCATGATCATTACCTATAAGGATCGAAACACTTCCAAAAGGGAGACTTAGTCAATTTATGTAATTCTAGGTTGTGACTCTTTCCAGGAAAGTTGATATCTGGATGGATATGACCATACAAAATGGTCAAAATATACCTATACGGTGTGATCGACAAATAACCTCCATATGGCAATACACTTAAAGTGAATGGGCACTGCCTCAAGGGTTTCTCTACCACAGGTCGTGTCTACCAGACGCGTCCCATGCCTTAAGTCTTTGGCCAACATTACCGCTTGTCAGCTAAACACGAGTCGTGCTTCGCTCAATTCCAACAATCATCTTGTCCTCACTCAATTCCTTACTCCAAAAGGGGAAACTATAAGATGCTTACATGCATCCTGTCCTCACTCAATTCCAACAATCATCTTAATATCAAGGTGTTTTTCACACATACCACATTGGGTAAACACTTTAATTCCAAGCTTTGTCCCTATTCTTCTAGCTTCCTCTTTGGGAAGAACACCTACCTTCTCCATCTTCCATAAAACACCTAGAACTCCATGTTTTGGCCAAATTTTTGAGTTTAATCAAACCAAAAATTGAAATCTTTGGTTAAAATCTCATTTTTAATGTAAAAGTTGGTCCAAAACTACTAAATAGGAACAAAATTGGAGTTATAGGTGAAAAGGAAGGAAAATTAGCAAGTCTTGTAAGGTTGAGACATAGCCCGTGCCTCCCAATCATCGGGTCATGCCTCAACCCACAGACAACATGTTTGCATGGTGGTTTAAGGCCTATTTTTCTTATTTTTAGAGCATGGCTAGGAACGGAGATGCAATTGAGGTCAAATCAAACACCACCCCTAAGCGATTTCACCCCTTGATTGAAGGTACTCTTTGTAGGCTTGTAATTAAGCTTAAGGATACTATAAAAGAGATATCAGAGGTCGAAGAAATCTTGCTCATGTAGGTCTATGTTTTGACCTTCAGTTACCATGAGTTGTGTGAGGAGATCAGCTACCTCCACCATAGGATCGACATCTTTGTTGTGCAACTGATGAGGAGATGATCTTTTCGAGGGGACTTATCATCCCGGGATGGGATATGCCCGTGGAGCTAATTGGGCGGGATGACTTGCCACTACTCCCGATTTAAGACCCACTTGTTCTCCACCTCCACAAGAAGAAGCCAAAACCAAGTTTGTGGTGGATACAGAAGGGGAGCCTACGCCTACTATCGTGGTGAACCTTGGGGAGGATAATGAGGGGAGAGACCCCTACCTTCGCCTCCCCCACGAGATGGTGGATACATGGAAGGGCGAGTAGATACTGGTGGTGATTACTAGCTAATGGATCTAACTCTAAATAAATTAGAGCTTTTGTTTAGACCTTCATGTAAGATATTTTTATTTTGGGTTAAGCTAGTAATTAGGGATGGTGGTTTGTGGTGGTGATTGATGATTGATGGTCTTTGACATTCGTTTTAGTTATATCCCGACCTCGTTGGTACTACTATTAAATAAATTTTGGCTACCTTATGTTATATTTATATATATATATATATAATATATATATATATTATATATATATATATATATATATTATCTTCTGTGTTATATTTCTTTTATGCTTATGTTTTTTTATAAATAATGTGGATTTGGAAAAGATTTATAATGTTGTAGATGATTGGCAATGAGGGCTAATAATGTCAGTCAAGGTGGCGATTGGAGGCGACTTAAGCACCCGCCTTCCGGGATTGTTTCGACTCCAAAAGGGGAGTTTTGTTCTTTTACCTTCTTACACCTTTTATTTACGGTATCCTTCAACAAATATAACTTGGTTAAGCACATTAGGGGAGAATGTGCATCTTATGTGTAGGGAGGGAAATGTAACATCTATGAAATTTCAAACCTCATATTTGCCTACCCATTTTGTTCTTATCAGTTAAGCATCATGTTACACTTTATTCTCAAAACGTTTACAAACTTAAATTATAATTCAAGATTTTTCGTATTTGTTTGTCACGCGTAGAATGTCACATATTTTATTTTTTTACAAATATTCCTTTTATTATGAGGGAATAGTTTTAATTACAAAAACATTATTAGTTTTAAACAATTTTTTATAAAGACTTTATTTGTTTAAAACATGTGTGTGTATATATATGTGTATATAGTCTTAGGTTCCTATAGAAAAGACATTTTTGTGAGAAGTGTGAGAAGACATAGAATTGCCATGTAAGAATCATGTTTTGGACTTATGCATAATGTTTTGGGTTGTTTTGGCAAGAAAAACACCAACCATAACAATTTAAGACACAATACTATAAATTTTAGGCTTAAATCTTAAAACACCATTCCATGAACGTTAAGTACTGTATTTTACATGTTAAGTAGTATGTTTTAGTTGTGTTTGAAATTCATGTCTATAATACATTGCATTGTGTTTTAAATGTTTATGTTTGGTGTTTATATATATATATATATATATATATTATACACATACATGCATACTAGCAGGATGCCCGCGGGATGCGGCGGGGCCGACACATCGCATAGCAATACTCGTTTTTGGTAGTTTTTATTCATATAATATTTATTGTAGCATCATTATGATAGATATAAATCAAAAGCAAAGTAATCCAGTAATTCATTTCATTGTGTTGTGCATGGTTTAGTCAGTTCGGTTATTATCCTCAACCGAAGCCGAAACCAAAGTTATCGGTTAGTCTATTTCATTAACTGATCGTTTTTGGTTAATTCATTAGGTTTGTTTGGTTAAATTGACGGTTTTTAGTTTGTTTTAGTTTCAGTTAATAGCAAAAACCAAACTTGGGCTAAAACTTTTGCTTAGAAATATATGAAATTGAGGCATAAATACATGTAATGAAAGTATAATTATGTATGAAATGGAGATATAAAATCTAGAAATATATGAAATATGAATTATTCGTTCCGGTTCTACTAACTTTGGTTAAATGAGAGTAAAAACATTGATAACCGGTTTTTGGTCAATTAGGTTTTTAGTTAATTTAGTTTTTGGTTAATTTCGGTTTGGTTTTGTCTTTTTTCGATTTGGTTTAGGTTAACAATTTAGTTATTGCTCACCAATAACGGGTTTTGGTTAATAACCGATAGGTGTGTGTGCATTGTTCGGTTGCTTAGATTGTTATCCTTAACTGAAATGGAGGTCATCGATTAGTCTATTTTTATTAACCAATCCGTTTTCGGTTAATAGGTTTGGTTTATTAAGTTAGATTGACAATTTATGGTTTAATTCATTTAATTTCAGTTAATAGCCAAAACCAAACTTTAGGTATAAATACATGAAATGGATGTATAGGTACATAAAATAGAGATATAAATACATAAAATCAGGGTATATGTACATGAAATGGAGGTATAAATACATAAAATCGGGGTATAAATATGAAATAAATGAAGTAAAGCTATAAAAGCTAGAAATATATGAAAACATGAATGGTTCGGTTCAGTTAATTTTGATTAAATGAGAGTACAAAAAATCGATAACCGTTTTTGGTTAATTCGGGTTTCAGTTAATCAGTCATCACTTAATTTAGTTTTTGTTTGATTTCGGTTAATGATTCAGTTATTACTCACCCCTAGACATTTTTAATAATGTAACATATCATTTTTTTAATTAAAAAAGTTGTAGTAATACCATACTCAAATTAAAGAGAATAAAATACTCCTTTGTATGGTTTGATTTCAAAATATATCATGAATGTACCAAAAAGTTACGACCGCTTAAAAATTGGGGGATGGAGAGTTAGTTTTTTATAAGAGGAAAAGTGTAACTACTAATTAATCATTTAATTTTGTTAAAAACGAGCGATTAGTGTGATCTAGAACCCACACGTCAATTGGCGGTATTTAATCACTTGCATTCGGTAGCTATTAAACATTCTAGGATAATGACTAAGTACGTTGGGCTTTAATCACTTGTACACTAAGGCATCACCTACTTGTATCTTTAAACCGCACGTCAATACTGGTAAGACAACTATCAAAACGTCAACAAAAATAGGTAGGTCGTCTTGATACGTTTGGATTTTTTTTTAAATATTATATTTTATAAGATATGGCAAGATTACGTAAAAGAATTATAAGTTTGTTGTGCAGGGGGAATGTGTAACTAATTACCCATAATTATGTTAAAACTCAGGATTTAAGTGTAGTAAGATGGAGGTAAAATATAATTATTGTTTAAAAGATCAATTTATCCTCATTTTAGTGGTGTATTTATAAATTAAGAGGGAAAAAGTTTTTATTTTTTGGGTATCTTAAAATTCTCTCCCTCGTGCATTATAATATAGTATAGATATATATAATAAAAATTTTAGTTTTAGATTCTATTTATTAAAATTTGATTGACAAGTTTTTTAAAAATAAAATATTAAGACTGTTTAGTTTAAATCAAGTACTAATTAAAATAGAAAGTTTATATAATAAATGTAGAAATTTTAATAATACAAAGTTCTCTCCACTTTGGAAGTTGTAAGTTATTTGAAACCCTAAATAGCCGCCCTCCAATCTCATTCTTCCGTCTACATTTTCCGCCGAGATCTCTGGCCGGTTTAAAACTCCCAATTGGTTTCGTCAATCATGTCTTTTACATAACGTAACTGCCTCTAATCATCCCAAACTGTTTCAGATGGAGTTTGGTATAAAGTCTAATCATAGGTTACCTTTCTAGCATTTCCTGAAATCGTTGTACACTCAATTTCACGCAATCATCCTCCTTCGGTAGGTTAAAGACTCGCCGGAGTAGTCCATGTCCGACCATCATCAACTTGGTTCCATTTCTAGGTAATAGGTCTTAATTCTACACTCGTTCCGGTCACCTTTACCTGCTGATCTAAAGCCCCTTAATAATTCGTATTGTTAGTAGCTTGTACGTGTGCAATTTGGGATCTTTGAAATCTCGGGTTCTTAAGATGTAGTTTGGGTATTAGGGATGAATTTTTGCTGAATTATAAATATAAATCAGAACAAAGGATTTTCAAATTCATGATTGTGCCTTATTGGTAATTGTCACATACCGAATAATTGACTTGGTTCGACTGCAATTTCCAAACCCACCCTACACCCTTTTTTTCTTTCTATGTTTGTTAGTTATTTATGCTTTAAACATTTGAAATGTTGTTATCTTATTTTCTTTATAAAAAAAGTTTATTTATATAAGTTGTATTACATTATATAAACAAAAAAAGAGACTCGTTATCTTCTATATCTACGATCTCCATCGAAGGAAATAGTAGTTGGATGCAATTGGCCTGTTTGTGTGACAACTCGGAAAATCAGGTATCTTCTTTCCTGATTCAATCCTAGTTACATTTTATAGTTAAGTTTATATATATATATATATATATATATATATATTTTATTTTAACTTACATGTATTAACGATACATGATCCGTGAACAAGTTTATTTTATTTCAACTTACATATATCATCAGCCTAACCCGAAACCCAAACTAGCTATACATGTATGCACTTCTAATGACCCGAACGTTAACCAAAACCGTTTTTGTGACAACCTGTGTTACGAGGTTAGCATCGTCGTTCACGTTTATACATTACGTTTTGTTACACTTTGCATTTCAATTCACATAATTTATCATGATTCATCATATTTATTTTATTTTATTAGTCGAACGTGCCATGTATATATATTATTGTATGTATATAAACCGAACGAATCGAAACCAAAACTTGTTCGCTTAGCCCGATCTAAAAACCTGTTTTACCCAACCCGAACCCCCCATTCTCGGCCCAAAAATCTTAAACCGCCACCCTATGCCTTCCTTGCGAACCTCTTTCACTTGCGGCCTACTTCAGCCCACTTCAGGTGTGGCCCAAGTCAATTAAACCTAAACCGCCCCCAATCCCACCATTCCCCTTTATGTATATGCATGCAGTTCCTAGAACCCAAAACCCAAATTTGTGATCTTTAAGTCTCTGCTCCTCTCCTCCTCTCTATTCGACAACGCAAGACCCGGCAGGCCCCAGATCCATTCAGTTTAAGCTTCTAGAGATCCACATCACCATCTCTTTGGTTCGGTAATTTTCATAGATTTGATTAATCTTTGTTATCTTGGCTGTGTTTCTGGAATTATTGATAACTCTTGATGTTCTTTGATGATTACTTGTAATCTAGGGTGCTAGGATTCATGCTTGATTGGGTTATGAGTGTTAATGGGTTGTTTGGTTACTAGGGTTTGAAATCTTGTATGATTGTGTTGAATCTTGATGGCTCTTGATGAATTAGGTGTTAGATAATTTGAGTTATGATGAAAACCTACTATAGATTATGTATATATGTCATTATTGGTTGCTAAGTATGAGATTTAAGCCGTAGGAATCGTTTTAAGAAGCTGAGTGATGAAACAGAATCTGTCCTGAAAGTTACAGCCGACTTTAATCGGCTGTAACCGGGTCAAAAGCTAACAAATGTTTGTTGAGTCTATAATGAACTTCAGGAAAAACCTTTCAAACCCAACTGGAATCGCTTTTTTCGACACCATTTGATATTTTTAACGAACTATTTACGAACAAATGCTGAAGCTGCGAAAATCTGCAATAAAAGGGTCATATGTTTTGGGTCATAACTTGCTGCGTATATGAATTTTTGATGTGAAATTTATAGTGTAGGTAACCTTTAATGTTTAAGAATTTTTCCGCTAGTTTCAAGTCAATCGGATAAATGAGGAATTTATAAGAAAATATTTAGTGGCAGGGATCAGATTGCGATGAATTTGACCACTATTTAGTGTTTGATTTTTCACGGAAAATCTATAAGGAATCAGCTTCTGAAAATTTTACATATAATGCAATGGACCTTTGGCACACTCTATAATTTTCTAGGAATTTTTGCATTTCTGAAACTATATTAGAAAAATTCCCGTAAACTGTACAGAAGTTAGTGTAAATGCTGACTTTTGACAAATTGATTTGACGTGCTTGTTTTTTGCTTGAGATATCATAAAATGTTCTAATGTGTTTGATGAGTATATGATTGATACTAAGTATGGGTTATGCTATGGTGTTATGTATCTTTACATTTGACTAAATTTTCCATGTATAAACGTGTTACGTACAAAATATTAGATTACGTGTAGGAACATACGTGTTGCATGAACCCACACTAATGAACTACATGATAACCATCTTAGGACGCGGTTGATAGTCTTCGCTACTATTTGCACTTTATTTCTTACCGAGCAAAACAAATGTGAGTTCACACCTTTACTAAAAGCATGTATTCCCGGTGGTTGGGAACCTTACTTTCCCGGGTATGGGATTGCCTTAGTATTCCTGGTATGGGATACTATTAACTTCACTTTTCCTGTTTACTTGATTGCCTAGTATTCCTAGGGATGGAATACTATTAAATACTATTTATGTTTCATGTCTTTAGCGGACTAAACGAACTCTATCTGAAAGTCCCCACATATTATACTGGTTAATCGTCGGGGCCTAGCGAACGAGATATTAGTTGATAGCGCTATTAGGTTTGACGAACCTCACACCGTACCTAGGAGGACGAGCGTGAACTTTTATGCCTTGGCAACTGATCAATGATGATAGACATTGACCTGGGGCACAGACAACTTAAACAGTCATAGTTTCGGTACCACATATTTTAGTAGCTTAAAGATGGGGTAGCTCCCCATGAGTTGTTTTATAAATTAAGTAGTTTAACAAGCTAATTTTTTTTAAAACAATACTGAGAAAAAACGTGAACTCGCCAACTTTATGTTGACACACTACTTCATGCTTTGAAGGTCATTAGGTACAGCTATGGACGGACGTTACAATCGGCTGGAGTGTGTGGTTCGTTAAGCCTTATGTTTCGTACATTTATTAAACTTTTGGTTTTAAGTTTATGATGGTTTACTTTATTTTTCCGTTGCTAACTTAAACTGTGTTTTTGGACTTTTAAATATTGATCACTAATCGTGTTGATTGTAATGATTTTACAACTTAAATAATTGGTTCAACATGATTAGTGGCTGGATCCTAGTCAGTCCACGCCTCGCGGTAAAACCCTGCATGTGGAATTTGAGGGTGTGACAGATTGGTATCAGAGCCACTGGTTATAGTGAACTAGGTTTAAAAACTTTTTGAAAACTAGACTATAACCGTTCTTTGTTGAAAACACAACGAAACCACACTCCGGATTGCAAGGTTCGCATACTTAGATGCATAAATTATACTCGTACTTGATATTTACATGTGCATTATTTTCTTTACAACACTATAACTTTTATGCGAACTAAAATAGGTATGAATGATTTTTTCCCTTACTTTAAACCGAAACCATAACATGCTAGTGGTAAGGAACTGGTCGTTCCTGAATAACCACCTCAATCACAATACCCAACCTATTTACTCCAAATCGGAAGGTTGCAAACTCGGCTTAAAACCATTCCAAACAATACAACCAAATCGTACATTCGCGTACAATACCCATGATTTAACGTTACTAGAAAATGTTCACAAAAGTCGTCCTGGACATTTTTCTTACATCCCAAAATAACCTCCTAACAAAGAATATAAGTTTCTATGGAGTCATACCTTTGCGCACGTGACGTTCTTGGCGTGTCTATTTTTTTACTCTGAACTACTGACATAAAATGCGAGTAGAATCTTGTTTCACCCATAATTTGACATACCACATCGTTTCATACGTTCTACATATCCATGCGATCATCTTGACATGTCCAGACATCTGAAATTATCGGTGTCATTCGCCGACGCCACCACTGCTGCCAAAACACAGATTTGACACTCCGTCCGTTCGATTTTGCGCATCAATATTCGAGTAGACAAGAACCGACCCAAACAAACTTAGATTTAGGCAAATAATATGTCCATGCGTTCGTGTTTGACAAACCACATCATCTCCACCTTTTGCCATCGCTAGAAACCACTATTGGAATGGCTTTGTTACCCCCCACTTTTTCGCAATTTTGTACAAAAAAAAACAATTTATTTGTAAGAATAAAAATCTTTTATAGAAACTCGCATCACAGACATTTTTGAATTGCTGAAATTTTAAAAACATTTTTAATAAGTAAATATAAAAGAAACCATTAAAACTTTCTTTTATATAAAATCACACTAAACTTTCCCACCTATTTTCATTTAAGGATTTGGGCATATTAAGCATTGCTGAAATACATATATACATGCCCTTTATAAATAAGTGTGATAGTCAGACGTTCCCTATAAATTTAGAACTTGACAAGCGCATACGTTCTAAAAAAACCCAAAAACGGATGTGAGTAAACAAGTGATAGAGGCATTGGAATTTTTATTTCTAACCCTTGTTTTAAGCCCATTTTCATTTCTTAAGCCAACCCACATTAAACAGACTCACTAGTTAACCACTTTAAGCCCCAAATCTCTTTTCATTTCTTAAGCCCATATAAAATCCCACTAAAAACACAAAAATATTTTTACCTTTTAGCCCATTTGTAGCAAAATTATAGTCCTTAAAAAATAAAATAAAAAACTCTTTTTCGTGACTTCTCTCTTTGAAGACCCACACCTTAAAAAGGCAGGATAAAACACACACACATCTTCTATAGTATTCTCCTCTTTGTATAGAAATAAAGGCAAGACTACAAACCCGAAATCAAATATAGTTATATATTGACTTTACTCGTGTACAGTTGCTCTGCTAAATCACGAAAAGCCTAAAAACTATTTTTAAAGACCAAGTATTTTTGCCACCCTTTTTAGCCACTTTTCCCAAATAATCAACACCTTACTCTAAGGCTATATTACAACCCAAATAAAAAATCTCTTGATGCTTGCTTTTTTCGGTTAAGAGGTTGAGGTTTGATCACTTGTCAAGCTTATGATATTTGCTTTGTTCGTCTTAATACTTGTGGGTGCTCATCTTGGAGAACAGGGAACTCGAAACCGTCAAAATTAGCATAAGAAATGTTGTTATAAGTTAAAACTGTTAGAATTTTTTATCATAAAAAATGTATTCCATTAGAATATATGAGCTAGATAAAAATGACGAGGCCTATGAAATCTCCCTTGGGGATGGTTACTCTAATCGAGAATCCTTCTAGGTTAAGTTAAGAAAAAAAAATGGGAAAACACTAAAGCTCATGCTATCGTTTACTTGGGGTGGTGATTCTCATTGAGACAACCTCTAGGTTGGGTATAATTTTTCTAGGGCTCATATGAAAAAAAAATTGATGTTAAATTCTTTTATTTTTGCATAAAATAGTTAGGAAATTGTCTAGTGACTATTCCTTTTATTTCATAAGCTTGAGGCGGGATAGGTGGAACTATGGCTTCCAATGAGACCCTAGGTTGCCTTAATGCACTTAAATTAAATAAACATGATAAGGGCCTGGAAACTTGTGTTGGATTTAGGTGGATACGTATATACTTGCAATCGAGGTTAACACGTAGTAGATTTTAATTAAGAATTTTGGTTTTTGGAATCGGATGTAAACCTGATTATGATTCCATATGGATTGTTCTTTTTCAGGAAACAAAAAGAGTAAGTGTTGTTATATTTGATGTAATGCAGATTACATATCTTATCAGTGTAAAGTTTGTATATTTATCAAGTCCAGTTGTGTCGGTTTTATTGTGTTTTTGTATATTATCGAGTAGTTTGTCTTTTGCAGGGCTCTGGAGGTAAAAGGAAGATAAAATGAGAATATATGAAGGAAACCAAGCCTCTAGATGGATTGTACATAATCAGGGTGATCACGAGAACGAAAATCGAGGAAAACGACCCTATGAGGTCACACAGGGAGAGAATTTCATCACATGATGGCCTTGAAAGTCAAAGTCAGTCAAAAGCCCTCTCACATTATGCGAGAGGGAATGCAATACCCTTCGTGTCACACAGGGCTTCAGTTCACGAAAACGAGATTAGGGTTCAGGATTATGATGGAGGATGTTATAAAAAGGAATTTATACATTATTATGGAGAGCTAACTTCCCTTGGATGAAAAATATAACCCTAGGACGAATGGGGACTGGTGGAGAGTGTTTCCGAAGTGCAAGAAAAGCTAGAGATCAAGGATTGAAGCATTAGGATCGAGAAGTGTCGGGTGTTAACATTGTATCTCTCATTTTCTTTTTTTCTTGTTCCTTGTCATGTATTGTGAACTCAGTTTGATGATTGTTTATGATTTTAAGACTATGTTAGGCTAAAACTTTAATATGTTGCCTAGGTTATGATGACTACAATCATGTTTTGATATTCGTTCTTTCGGTTCATGGATTCAATATTGTTGATTTAATAACGAATTAAATTTTAGTTTTTCACATGATCTCATGTATATGTATACTTGAACTTGTTCTTTGATCAATTATTACTCCTCATATTGCTTGGTGAATGTCTTTCATATAATAGTTGCATGCTAGGTTGACTGCTTTGTTCTTTTAATATTAAATGGGTTATTAGCATACGTAGAAACCATAGGAGTATAGGTGTGATTCTAATAAGCTTATGTGTTCTACCAACCTTAAAAGTTGTGAAGTGAGAGGTGGTCAGTTAGTCTCGAGTGATTAGCTTGCAAGGGTTGGATACTTTGTGAGAAGACCCCTTAATTTACATGTCTCTATTTGCCAGTTGAGTTTGATCATAGTTCCTTAGTTTCCCAAGACTTTCGCATTGTAGGTAGATCGTCAGTTAGGGTACTTCATTATTAGAGTAGGACAACTCGTGAGGGAATCCTCTAAACTGGTGGATAAACAGCTTTTAGGTCTTCATACGTTTCTACTCGAGAATGGTCGGGGGTCATTTGGGTTATCCTTTAAGTTTAGTATCTCAAGAACTTCCCAAGTTCCAT
This sequence comes from Scalesia atractyloides, assembly GCA_947069175.1. Classification (NCBI taxonomy): domain Eukaryota; kingdom Viridiplantae; phylum Streptophyta; class Magnoliopsida; order Asterales; family Asteraceae; genus Scalesia; species Scalesia atractyloides. Next base: position 52,976,481 of record CAMTDV010000012.1, on the reverse strand, counting down.
AGCCGATAGAAAGGGTCGAACATGTGTAGGAGTCTGACCTAGGTAATGTGTTTCCCATCAAATTTGTGTCTTTTGTCAGTTTTAGTTAATTTAGTTAGTTTTAGTAGCTTGTTAGACCCTCCCCCCCCCAAACAACAAAACAAATTAGTCGAGTCAGTTTAGTATTAGTAATCGTGTCTAGTGAACGTAATTAGTAGAATCTCGTAGGTTCGATACTCAGACTTTCTTAAGCTTTACTCATTGATTGGTACACTTGCCGGTTGTGTGATTTACGTTTTAAGGAGTCTTAGTTATAAATTTAAAACTTAAAGTGTCTAGTTTAGGGTAAAATTAGTTAGTTTTAGTTGACCACTGTGAGCACATCAAGTAGTTAACTAAAGAAAAGCTATGGATTAACAAGAGGCGTGTGTGTAAGTGTTAATGGCTTTAAGTAAGATAGACTTCTTAAAAGTGAGTAAAAAATCCGGTCACCATTCGTGCCAAGCATGTAATTTTTCTTCTAAAGCCTTAGAAACTAACCAACAATCTTGTATAGCCGCTAGCGTGGAACATTCATATTTTCTTAAGCTCTAGCCAAAGGATCGAGATAATACCAAAGCGGTGAGGACTTATTTATATTATCATCACTACTCTCCGGGAATTGACGCCAAGAGGTCCATAGTGATGGGTCGTCTAAACCCCCTATGATATTTTCTTAGGTAATACTAAACCATAACGGTATATAGTTTCCCTGTTGATTCAACAATATCATTGAGAACTGACCTTGCATGGCGTTTCCTTGTTGAATCAAACCAATATGGTCGAGTGTCTGAGGGCCCCTAAATAAGAACTCCACGACTTTATGCATTAATAGAATACAACTTCTCATCTAACAATCAGGCTCTTGTGATCCATAGTAACGTTTAGTTAACGAAGCATCAAGAAGTAACAAATATCCTAAACACCTTTTTTCTTATCGTTGATTGCAAATCTGTTTTTTACGTCCTTATTTTATTTTTATATGACCAATTATCTAACCTCTACTTTTGGATTGACTAGACGTTGACGAAACGATACTAAAAGTTTTATATCCTTCGACGACCTCGACATCCTACCATCACTATAAAATGCCAATGATTGGTGTACATGCCCCACGGCAAAATATATAAAAATGGCTAAAAGTATAACCACCTTTAATATACATTTCACATCACACCAATACCCCATCCCACTTATGTTAGCCATATCACGTCAATATACCACTTTTATATAAACGTTTGTTAAACATAGCAAAGGAGGGAAATATGATTTTTAAAATTCAAGATTGATGAAGAAGTTTCTCTAAAACATGGAATGCTAACTTACCATGCTTAAACCATTCAAGTTAACCATTCCCAACCCCCCCCCCCTCATTTTTTTGCCACGCCCACACAAACCCTAAGAGTGCGTTTGGCAACCTTTGAACCAATAAGTGCTAAACCAGAAAGAGGTCTGGGCGGGTAAGAGGATCTAAAATAGTAATTGAGGAACCGATAAGTGTTGTTTGGCTAAAGCTATGAATAATTATGTAAAATGACTATTTTATCCCTAAACTATTTTGTGTTGAATGAAATGTATATAGTGGTTAGCAGGTGGTGGTGGCACTGGTGGTCAACGATGTTATTGGTGGGTGGTGGTGATAGTTGGCGGTGACGGTGGTGGTGCTTGGTGGTGAGCGGGTGGTGGTGGTGGTTGATGATGGTGGTGGGTGGTTTAACGGTGGCGGCAGGTGATGGGGGTGGTGGTTGGCGGTGTTTGTGAGGGGTGGTGGCGATGATAGGTGGTGGTTGGCGGTGATAGGTGGTGATGGTGGTAGTTAGGGGTGGCCGGTAGTGGTGGTGGTGGTTGGCATAGTTTGTCATGGGTGGTGGTAGTGATGTTGGTGGTGCCTGATGGTGGCTTAAGTTCTAGGGTTTAGGAAGTTTATTAGGGAAAAGGTAAATTTGTCACTTAACCATTCAACATCATTGTATCACTTAATTTATTAAGGGTCAAGTGAACCATTAAAAGGTGTTATTTTTATTAACCCAACACCCTACCTCTTACTAATTCAGAGGTAGCCTCTTAGTGAAATCATTTAGAGACTAGCAAACAACCTTAAATCTCTCTCAAAATCCTCACTATTCGCTCAAGAACACACCCCCTAAAGCAATAAGCAATATTTCTTAGAACATGCTTGATAAACAAGCTTAACATTCATCCATTTAGTTACAAAGGCTTTACGGTGAATCCATTGGTGCAAACTTCAACAATTCGGTAAGAAAATTTCCATCTTCATTGATCTATGATCTAAAACCCTAACTTCTCAATCACATTCTTTTAGGTGCTATTTGGGCGTGTTTGTCAAGACTATATCGAGCCTACAAGTATAATCATGGTATAACATTCGAAAGCTCTTTTTTCTTTTGATTTATGTTTAACCCTTGGGTTATAAATGGGTTGTTAACACATACAATGACTCTAGGTCAGTTGATTTATGTGTGGCAACTTCTGAATGGTTAAGTGTTAAACCAGCAAGATATTTGAACCCATTAAGTGCTGAACCAGTAAGAGGGATGTCTGAACTATTAAAAGCTTGTATAATACATAAACGTTCATAGGTAAATGTCTGACCAATCCAGATTAGAGATTTTAATCATTCAGACTCAGTTTAATGTCTAAATCATTTAGAAATCTGCTCGCTAAACAAACAGTCTGAACCATTAAGCGTTGAACCAGTATGAGGTCTAAACCATTAATCAGTTCCATAACCGATAGAAAGGGTCGAACATGTGTAGGAGTCTGACCTTGGTAGTGTGTTTCCCATCAGATCACGTCTTCCATTAAATTTTTGTCTTTTGTCAGTTTTAGTTAATTTAGTTAGTTTTCGTAGTTTGTTAGACCCTCCCCCCCCCCCAAACAACAAAACAAATTAGTCGAGTCAGTTTAGTATTAGTAATCGTGTCTAGTGAACGTAATTAGTAGAATCTCGTAGGTTCGATACTCAGACTTTCTTAAGCTTTACTCATTGATTGGTACACTTGCCGGTTGTGTGATTTACGTTTTAAAGAGTCTTAGTTATAAATTTAAAACTTAAAGTGTCTAGTTTAGGGTAAAATTAGTTAGTTTTAGTTGACCACTGTGAGCACTTCAAGTAGTTAACTAAAAGAAAAGCTATGGATTAACAAGAGGTGTGTGTAAGTGTTAATGGCTTTAAGTAAGATAGACTTTTTAAAAGTGAGTAAAAAATCCGGTCACCATTCGTGCCAAGCATGTAATTTTTCTTCTAAACCCTTAGAAACTAACCAACAATCTTGTATAGCTGCTAGCGTGGAACATTCATATTTTCTTAAGGTCTTGCCAAAGGATCGAGATAACACCAAAGCGCTGAGGACTTATTTATATTATCATCACTACTCTCCGGGAATTTACGCCAAGAGGTCCATAGTGATGGATCGTCTAAACCCCTTATGATATTTTCTTAGTTAATACTAAACCATAACGGTATGTAGTTTCCCTGTTGATTCAGCAATATCATTGAGAACTGACCTTGCAGGGCGTTTCCTTGTTGAATCAAACCAATATGGTCGAGTGTGTGAGGGTCCCTAAATAAGAACTCCACGACTTTATGCATTAATATAATACAACTTCTCATCTAACAATCAGGCTCTTGTGATCCACAATAACGTTTAGTTAACGAAGCATCAAGAAGTAACAAATATCCTAAACACCTTTTTTCTTATCATTGATTGCAAATTTGTTTTTTACGTCCTTATTTTATTTTTATATGACCAATTATCTAACCTATACTTTTGGATTGACTAGACGTTGACGAAACGATACTAAAAGTTGCTATATCCTTGGACAACCTCGACATCTTACCATCACTATAAAATGCCAATGATTGGTGTACATGCCCCACGGCAAAATATATAAAAATCGTTAAAAGTATAACGACCTTTAATATACACTTCACATCACGCCAATACCCCATCCCACTTATGTTAGCCATATCACGTCAATATACCACTTTTATATAAACGTTTATTAAACATAGCAATGGAGGGAAATATGATTTTTTAAACTCAAGATTGATGAAGAAGTTTCTCTAAAACATGGAATGCTAACTTACCATGCTTAAATCATTCAAGTTAACCATTCCCAACACCCCCACCCCCCACATTTTTTGCCACGTCCACACAAACCCTAAGAGTGTGTTTGGCAACCTTTGAATCAATAAGTGCTAAACCAGAAAGAGGTCTGAGCTGGTAAGAGGATCTAAAATAGTAATTGAGGAACCGATAAGTGTTGTTTGGCTAAAGCTATGAATAATTATGTAAAATGACTATTTTACCCCTAAACTATTTTGTGTTGAATGAAATGTATATAGTGGTTAGCAGGTGGTGGTGGCACTGGTGGTCAACAATGTTATTGGTGGGTGGTGGTGGTAGTTGGCGGTGACGGGTGGTGGTGGTGCTTGGTGGTGAGTGGGTGGTGGTGGTGGTTGGCAGTGTTCGTGGTGGGTGGTGGCGGGTGGTGGTGGTTGGCAGTGATAGGTGGTGATGGTGGTAGTTAGGGGTGGCCGGTAGTGGTGGTGGTGGTTGGCATAGTTTGTCATGGGTGGTGGTAGTGATGTTGGTGGTGCCTGGTGATGGCTGAAGTTCTAGGGTTTAGGAAGTTTATTAGGGAAAAGGTAAATTTGTCACTTAACCATTCAGCATCATTGTATCACTTAATTATTAAGGGGTCAAGTGAACCATTAAAAGGTGTTATTTTTATTAACCCAACACCCTTACCTCTTACTAATTCAGAGGTAGCCTCTTAGTGAAATCATTTAGAGACTACCAAACAACCCTTAAATCTCTCTCAAATCCTCACTATTCGCTCAAGAACACACCCCCTAAAGCAATAAGCAATATTTCTTTAGAACAATGCTTGATAAACAAGCTTAACATTCAATCCATTTAGTTACAAAGAGGCTTTACGGTGAATCCATTGGTGTAAACCTTCAATCATTCGGTAAGAAAATTTCCATCTATCATTGATATATGATCTAAAACCCTAACTTCTCATTCACATTCTTTTAGGTGCTATTTGGGCGTGTTTGTCAAGACTATATCGAGCCTACAAAGTATCATCATGGTATAAAATCTGAAAGCTCTTTTTTCTTTTGATTTATGTTTAACCCTTGGGTTATAAATGGGTTGTTAACACATACAATGACTCTAGGTCAGTTAATTTATGTTTGGCAACTTCTGAATGGTTAATTGTTAAACCAGCAAGATATCTGAACCCATTAAGTGTTGAACCAGTAAGAGGGAGGTCTGAACTATTAAAAGTTTCTATAATACTTAAACGTTCATAGGTAAATGTCTGACCAATTGAGATTAGAGATTTTAACCATTCAGACTAAGTATAATGTCTAAATCATTAAGAAATCTGCTCGCTAAACAAACAGTCTGAACCATTAAGCGTTGAACCAGTATGAGGTGTAAACCATTAATAGCGCTATTAAAATCTAAACAAATAGCCCCTAAGTCTCACGTATTTCCCAATCCAAAACTTAACCTGAAAACCTTTTTCAACAATAACTATTAACTATTTAGATGCTAGAAAATTAGTTTTAATAGTGATTTAACAAATAGATGAAAATTTCAAGTCGTTTCGTGATTCTTTGACGTGTTAACGATTAGAGATACATGTAAACTAACGATCGTGATGTTTTATGAACAAAACCACTTATGGTCATTTAGGCATATTAATAGGTTCTTTAACATAGAAACTATTCTCGAAAACTTATTTACATCTTAGGTGAGCCTTTACGTAAAAAAAAAATTAAGGGGTAAACGAGTCAAGGGTAAACCGATCTAGAATCAAGCTCAAGCTTGTTTAGCCTATAACACGTTGAGCTCAAGTTATAATCAGGCTCGACTTAGTTATTATTTATTAATTAATTTTTATTAATTATAATTATTGTTTTTTATAGTAGAATGCATTGCCTTTTATATATATATATAATTTAGTTATTTTAACATTGTTTTATGGATAATAATTATTATTAAATAACTATATATCTAGTTATGAAATAAATTTTATATAACTACTAGGCTCATTTAGGCCCGCAAGTCGACTTGAGCTCGATAAGTGATGCTCGGGCTCGGACTCGGACTCAAACTCGTTTAAGCTTGGCTCATTTCAAGTTGCTCATAAGTAGCTCAACTCGTTTACACCCTACGTAAAAATGAGTCATTTCGTGCAACGCTTACAGATGCGTATTGGATCAAACTGTCCCAAAAGTCCCAATAACCAAATCGGAACATTTTGACCCGAATTATATATGTCAAACCTGTATTGTGCCTTACCGAGCCTTACCGACCCAACTGATTTCCTATGGCTACATCTCGTAGTATATTCTCTAAGGTGAACTAGATTGGTAAAACCTTTATCGGGAAATCAAGTGGGTTGCCATCAGAATAAAGTTTCCAAATTTATTAACTAAACCAATAGTTCTAGCACACAGTACACCTAAATCCCCATCACCTAAGAAACACTACATTAATATAGCTTTATTATTTAGGAAGCCTTGATTCATAACATGTTGTTTTCATCACTTACTAAAGAACTAAGTCTCGTAACCTACATTCCCTTTTTCTATGAATGATATGGGACAATACATGCTCAATGTTTTAAAATCATGCATTACACACTTTGAACTATGATCAACACTCATTTTTGTGGACTTGTGACATGCATGTGTAGTACTACTTGATGTGAGGTTCTCCCACTCTATCATACTCTCACACAGAATGAGAGCATGGGCGAAGCTTTTGAAGGGAGATTCCCTCTGCCATTTTTTTCTCAGTAGTGTAATTTACGCATATTTCATCTGAAAATTGTATATATGTAGTGAGTACGGCCCCCATGAATTGACTTTGCTTAAAAATTCCCGACCCCTATGTATTTGTTCAAGCTTTGCCACTAGAGAAGAGAGTGTTGATCGATTTCGATTTGATCACCACACGGCCAAAAATGGCATCATGTTTGTGTACAGACTACGAGTTAGTGTAGGGTTCTAGTGATCTTATCTAGAAATTATCTTGCAACCCTGGGGGTATTATCCATTGGAAGTATGCCTTAGTGTTGTAATAACTTTATATTTTAGTTTACTATTGTTGTGCAAATTGCGTCTTATTTACAAACTTAACATATTTCATAAGTTGGAGCATATGTTTTTAAGCATGACCAAGTAATTAGAATGCCAATCAGCAGGAAGCTAAGGAGTGTGAATCATTGGAATAGTTTTAGTGTCACCTGATTTCGTTAGAATGATTCTTCAAGTACAATGTCATGTGTTTTTTATGATGACTTTTATTTATTTGTTTGTGTTTGGCTTTAGAAAGTGATGGTTGTTTTGGTTGATTAGGACGTACGAGATCCACATTTTTTGGTAACACCAGACTATGTAATTTTATCATTATTAATGATTATGTAGTTTTATTTCCGCTGCCAATTGTACTTTGAATCCGAAGGCCTGGCGAGGGTGTTACACGCATCTTCAGCGTAGGTACCGATGCATATCCTTGTTTTGCCATTACCGGTGAGTCGGGGACTTTCGGCACTTGGCGATTGTACGCTTCTCTTCTCGGATGAATCGGGAGGTCATAAATTTTGTATAATGTATCTATGATATGATCAACAGTACACAAATTTATTTGTTTAACGTTTTGCATATCGTAGGAAGAATGGTTAGAGTCGCTATAGAGGGAGCAAATTGCTAATCGATAGATGATACTGCCAAGGGTGGACCTAGCATGTTACTAGGGGTAGCCCCCACTACCCCTTGACGCTCCGACAATAGTGTAAATTTTGAAAAATTTTAATGTTTTTTCAATTTCGTTACCCCTTTTTATATGAAACGTTGCCCATATAAAATTTTCTAGATCCGAAACTAAATAGTGTAACTCCAAACGACCATTGACCGAGGCCTAACACTATCCCCATTAGCTTCCCCTACATAGGTACAAGTTATTTTCTATGCTATATATAATAAACATATTTCATATTTAATTTTATTATAACTGTATTTTTATTAAGTTTATGTAACTTTGAAATACAAATCAGTTTTATTTTTTAATTTTTATTATACTGTATTTTTATTAAGTTTATGTAACTTTAAAATACAAATCAGTTTTGTTTTTTCATTTTTGTTATTAGAGTAAATAAGAAAACAAATAAAATAAAACAAAAATCATTCGTAGTAAAGTCAAAGTTAAATAACACTGGTCAATAATCGTCGTTAAGTTGTGCATAAGTAATCATTGTGGGCAATCCGTTAGAAATCAAGTTACCGACGACAAATTTTCCGACGGAATTTCACTGATGGTTTTCTACAGAATCATGATGGTTTCCGACGGAATCATGAATCGGTTATATTTGTTTTGTATAGAAAATTCAGACAATAATATTAATGCCTTAGGACTTTCTCTCTCTATTAATTTATTCAAAATCAAGAATTATCCTCGTAAGGCAAAAAAAAAAACATTTTGATGTGCGATCGTAGTTTTTAATTAGTTATGAAATAAAAGCGTGAAAAGAACAAGAACTATGTTTTTATAATCTCTAATATGAACACGACAAGGAAAACATAAAAGTATGTTGATCTAACTTGTTTAAGTTTATGTTAGGGGACATTAGGTTTGCTAAAGATATAGCATGAAAAAACACACATATATATATTATTTATGCTAATAAGGCTAATGGGTGTGAAAAACGGCACCGTCAAAGCCCGTCCCGGACAACCCACGAGAGTAACAAGCCGAACTTTTGTAATTTTCAAAAATAATATCATTGGTAACGACAATATTTTCTAAAATGATATAATTTAATTTTAACACCATAAATACCTTATCTCATATCATTTTTCTACACCATCTCATCCAAACTCTTTTAATTTCTTATAATAATTTCTATAACTTGTATAAAGCCATGGATCCATACTCTCTTAATTTCTTATATAATTTCTACAACTTGTATAAAGTCATGGATTCATAAATCCAAATCCAAACCTGAATCCAAGCATGTTCTCGTCACTCGGCTACAGTCCAACAATCAATCTGAATTGGTCGTCATCTCAAATATCTTTTTCGAGTTTCCAATAATACCCCAATGCTTTCACCCAGTTAAACCAAATGTAACAAATGCAAAAGCTAATATGAAACCCGTTTAACATGTCATTTCAATCACAACTACAATCATCACCACCACTAGAAGGATCATCTCAGCGGTAAAAGATGAGGTTGAAGAATTTGTGCCCAAAACGCAACCTTAAACTTCCAAACGGAAAAAAAATTGCAACTGGTGCTTGAACGTGCTGAGCAAGGCGCCAAACCGAAGCAACATGCTTGGCCAAAAATCATGGAGGATGCATTGGCTATTTGCTATTTCAAGATGCCCAATCGTTGGTAATATTATTGCAAATATATACACACACACACATATATATATCAAACACACATAACATATATAGTCGTTTTTAACGTTATTTTCATAAAATTAGTAAAATAACATTAGAATTAGTGTAGTTTTACTTTTGCCCCCTAAGCGCCCACACATATATACATTATATGTGCACACCTAATGCAGGGCGTAGTTTGTGATTCAGTTTTGAAGTACTTATATTTCCGTTTAGTTTGGTTCAATTTTTAGTTTAACCAAAAAAAATCAAACCGAATAAAATGAACCAAATAAACGAATAGCCAAAAACCGATGGACACCTCTAGCGGTTCCAAGTTGTTTATATTATTTTTGCCATAACTTTGTTTAAATTTAACAAGTGAATGGACTTTAATGTTAAAAAATTGTTAAGGGACTTTTTTGAGATAAAATAGAAAAATGAGGTTAAACTTCCAAACGGAAAAAAATTAAGCAACCACGCAACCGGTGCTTGGACGTGCTAAGCAAGGCACCAAATTCGAAACGTGCTTGGCCAAAAATCATGGAGGAGGTATTGGCTAAAACATGGGTTGCTATGTCAAAATGCCCAATGTTGGTAAATATTATTTTCACGAAATTAATAAAATAATATTATTTTCACGAAATTAATAAATATTATTGACAATATATATAGCCGCTTTTAACGTTATTTTCACGGAATTAATAAAATAAAATTAGAATTAGTGCAATTTCACTTTTGCCCCCTATAAGCGCCCACACATATATACATTCTATGTGCACACCTCATGTGGGGCATAGTTTGTGATTCAGTTTTGAAGTACTTATATTTCCGTTTTGTTTGATTCAATTTTTAGTTTAACCCAAAAAAATAATCAAACAGAATAAAATAAACCAGATAAACGAATAGCCAAAAAAACCCATGGACACCTCTAATGGTTCCAAGTTGTTTATATTATTATTGCCATAATTTTGTTTAAATTTACCATGTGAATGGACTATAATGTTAAAAAAATGTTAAGGGACTTTTTTGAGACAAAACAGAAAAGTGAGGTTAAACTTCCAGATGGAAAAAAAATACGCAACCGGTGTTTGGCGTGCTAAGCAAGGCACCAAACCGAAGCAACATGCTTGGCCAAAAATTATGGAGGAGGCATTGGCTAAACCTTAGGTTGCTACATCAAAATGCCCAATCATTGGTAAATATTATTCATAATGGGTCAACCTGTTACTATTCACCAAACCTTTTCACTTAAAAATATTCTTCATGTTCCTCAGCTTAAACAAAATCTCTTTTCCGTTCAACAATTCTGTCGTGATAATAATGTGTTTTTTAAATTTCACTCTGATTTCTTTTCTAACAAGGACAAGTTTACACACACTACCTCCTCATGGGTCCCAGCAATGATGGTCTCTATACTTTGTCTTCCACAAATGCAAAATGTTCCCAAAGTTGCTTTTTCCACTGCTCGTGCTGCCTCCAAGACTTGGACACCCCTGTCCTCAACTTTTAAATTCTATGTTTTCCAAGTATTGTTTACCTATTTCTAATAAACCATCTAGTTTTTTTTGTGACTTGTTCTCTGGGAAAATCTTCCAAACTATCTTTAGCTTTATCTGTTTATCACAGTTCACCTGTTTTAGATTTGGTTGTCTGTGATGTATGGGGACCCGCATCTGTTCCTTCAAATGATGGTCATAGTTATTTTCTGTTATGTGTGGATCATTATTCCAAGTTTATGTGGTTTTTCCCATTAAAATTTAAATATGATGTGTTTGCTATTTTTAAACAATTCATTACAATGGCTAAACAGCAATTTAAAACAACACCTAAATCAGTTCAGACATATTGGGGAGGCGAGTTTTGCAAACTATCTCCCTTCATTTTGGAACATGGTATCATACATACTCTCTTGTCCACATACAAGGGAACAAAATGGTGTCGTTGAGCGACAACATCGTCATGTTGTTGAAACTAGGCTTACTTTACTTGCCCAATCTCATGTTCCACAAAAATTTAGGGACTTTGCTTTTGGCACCACAGTGTATCTAATTAATCAGATGCCTACCCGTTTCAACTCACACATGTCTCCTGTTTGAACATCTTTTTGGACACAAACCTAAACCTGATTACTCCTTTCTTCGGGTCTTTGGGTGCCGATGCTATCCACATCTCTGAGCATACAATTCTCACAAACTGTATTTCCACTCCATCCCGTGTGTGTTCTTCGGCTACAGCACCTTGCATCATGGGTACATGTGCTTTGATACCCAAACAAATCGCTTGTATGTAGCCCGTCATGTACGATTCCATAAACAAATTTTCCCGTTTCAGCCATCATCCATTTCCTCATAACCAAATCCTACACCCATATCTCCTTTTTACTCCTCATATCCAGTTCTGGGGTCCATGCCTTCGGCCCAACCCATCTCCTTACCGGCCCACATCTCACCTTCTACCACTTCGTCGGCCCAATAACCTAATACCACAAATTCTCCATATCTAAATTTGGCCCAACCCTCCTCCCCCATCGACCCAACTTTTTAACCAGCCTCCACTATTTCTTCAACATACTCTCCATTCCCTTCTAAAACCTCGACCCAACCACCCTCAACCATTCCTACTCCTCTGCCAACACTGCCTCCTCGCACACGTCCACCAAATCTACAACCTAACCCAAAAATACCCAACCGGTACAAACCCTCTGCTCATAATACTTACATCCCACTAGCGTAAAGCTATGGCTAATGAATACTCCGCTCTTATTCGGAATGGTACACGGTCTTTGGTACCGCGTCGTCCTAATACTAATGGTGTGGATTGCAAATGGGTGTATATAATGAAACAAGACCAAACTGGGTTGTCACGTGTTACAAGGCTTGTTTGGTTGCTAAGGGTTTTCGCGAACAACCGGTTGTCAAGGCTACGATAATTCGTACTGTCTTGTTTATTGTTGTTACAAGAGGATGGACCCTACGACAGTTGGATGTGCAAAATGCATTCTTACATGAGAATCTCAAAGAGATGTTAACTTACAACCGCCCGAATTTGTTGATCCTAAGAAACCACACTACGTGTATCTTTTTCATAAGTCTTTATATGGGCTTAAACAGGCTCCACATGCGTGGTTTCATAGACTATCTTTAGCTTTATGTACTCTCGGTTTTCGAGGATCCAACACTGATCCTTCCTTGTTTATTTACTCCTCAGGAAAAACCCTGATGTACATGTTGGTTTATGTGGATGACATTATCCTCACAGACAATGATCCTACTGCAATTGACAACGTGATTCATCGTCTGAGTACCACTTTTGCCCTTCGAGATCTAGGGAAACTATCTTACTTTGTGGGGATTGAGAGAGTACATCGCAACAAAGACATTATCCTGTCTTAGAAAAAATATATCTTGGAGTTACAACGTCGGGCTAGACTCTGTCATGCCAATCCAGTCCCGTCCCCCATGACCTCATCTGCTAATCTCACACTTGGTGACAGTTCTCCCTATGAAAACCTAGTTCAATATAGACAAATGGTTCGGGCACTACAGTATGTTACATTGTCTTGACCCTATCTTGCCTTCGCAGTTAATAAAGTCTGTCAGTTTATGCACTCTCCTACTATTTATCATTGGTCAGCGGTTTTAAACGATATTACGGTATCTTTAGGGCATAATGGATTTTGGTCTTTTATTACATCCTGATTCAGGTTCCTTACTTCATGCTTATACTAGCATCTCTCACTGCCTTCTCTGATGCTGATTGGGCTGGTTGCCCGAATAACCATCGATCTACCAGTGGATTTGCTATCTATTTGGGTAAAGAACTTATCTCTTGGGCTACACGTAAACAGAAGACAGTCTCTCGATCATCCACGGAATCCGAATACAAGGCTGTGGCTTGTTGAACTAAGTTAGCTCGAGACGTTTTTACGCGAATTGTGTTTTCCTGTTACAACTACTCCTACATTGTGGTGCGATAACTTGGGAGCTACGTACTTATTTGCCAATCCGGTTTTTCATGTTAGAACAAAACACGTTGAAGTTGATATCCATTTTGTTTGAGAAAAGGTGGGCTCAACGAAAACTAGTAGTCCAGTTCATCTCTACACAAGATCAGATCGCTGATGTTTTTACTAAGGCTTTACCTTCACAACGGTCCCTACTTTTAAGGTCCAAGCTACAGGTCGAACCTCGGCCTTAGCTTATGGGAGGATATTAGACGAATAGATATATAGTTTATATCAGAGGGTTGATCATGTAAATGAGTAATCTCTTTATATCTCTTGTATTTCCTAATTATTTACAATACAGAATTACGTACAATTACCAAGTTCAACTAGAACACATCTGTCATCTTATATTGGACATATTTCTCCTTGAATTTGAACTTAATTAAAGACTAATTTTTATTATTTTAACTTTATAAAAACAATTTCCTTATTGTAAATTTTATAAAAACAATTTCTTTATTGTAAATTTTATAAAAACAATTTCTTTATTGTAAAAATTTTGTTATTGTGATATTTAAACAGCGGATCAATTATTTTTTTTTAAGACAAGATCACATATTGAAGTAAAATCATTACGCATATACTGATAGAAAGAAAAACTTTAAAGAGTAAAGAAAATGTGACAAACTTAGGTTTCATAATAGTCTTTTCTAAAAACTTATAATTGTGCATTGTGACACTCACATTGTTTTCCAAACTCTTCTATATAATACTATTCATTTCTCTTGAAAACTCTCTTAGTTTGTTCCTCGGATTAGACAAGTAAGCTAAGAGCTTCAAAGAGTTTTACAATTCAAGAGTACTTGGTATAAGTTGAAACCACGACATGGTTTTGAAAACTCAATAAATTACATATATGCAAAATCAACATATATGAATTCTCTTATACCCTTTTTTTCACATATTTGGTTGTTTTACTAGAAAAAAATACACCACACACTTATTAGCAATGTCAATAATGGCATCTAACGTTAGTCTGAATACCAACGTTTAAATTCCCGTCCTTAAATTCCTGCCACAACTAAGAAATATGCTTTAGACACAACTCTCGCCCATAGATTCCAGCCTTCTTGCTTCTACTTGATCACACCACGAAAAACACATCAGACCATACTAAAGAAATAATCTTAATGTTTCTTCTCTTTTAAGGGATACAAATGTGTTCCTTCCATTATCCAGGGAACTAAATTTGTTTAAATGCAAACCTGTAATCTGAGTACATTAATCGAGACTTTGAGCACGGGAACTGAATGTGTGTGTAGGGCATCTGGATTTACTTGGAGGGCAAATGAAAAATCATAATAACTGTGGATACGAGTTAACAAATGTGGAGTTCACACTCTTTAACATTATTATGACTTTGGTACTAAACAATATAAAGTTGAAGGGTACTAAAGAATATAAAGTTGAAGGGGTAAAGCCCCTATACCATGTGGGGGGCAATGCCCCCCTTAGCGGGGTCCAGGGCATTCCCCTAGTAGAAGGTCGAGAGTTGGCTCCCGATGGGTTTGATTTCAAATTATTAATTTCATACTTTGAATTATCACAAAAAGTAACTCCTTCTTTTCGAGAACTATTTCTATCTTATTTGACTTATATATATACACACACATACGCGCACACACACACGAAATACTTTAACCTGAAAGAATTCTTACGTGATTCAGAAAGTATTTGTGTTAGATTGAAACAACATCTAATCAATGCTTACATATGCTATGTGTGATTTTATGTGAAATCATGAGGTTGTGAAGATTAAGAAGTTAAGGAATTCAGGTTGAGAGCATGTAGGCTCACAAGATCTCACAAGCATGCTCGTTCAAAAACTCTAAATCACATAGGATCACAAGGACTCTATAATATGTATAAGTAAAGTGGGTGGGGAGTAAGAATCGAACCCTTATCTCCTATGGTTTTGGAAAAACCACCTATCAAGTCCATCAATCATAATGTTGAGTGTATCACCATTTAATTAATCTAAAATATATTCATAAATGTTCCTTCTTCACATAAATTTATAATTAATTAAGATAGAGCATCGCAGCTTTTTAAAATGCACATTATAAGATTTATAATGGTCCTAAGATACATATGCGTATACTATCGGGGATATACTTCACTGTGATGCAGGTAATCTTCCATTCCTTAGGTCCCTATTGGAGCAAATATGAAAATGGTGAAACATTTGCAACTCGTGATAGAAAGTTTGAATAAGAAACTATCCACTTGGAAAGCGTATTAGCGAATATGCTTTCCTCTGCGAGTTGGATTACGCTTGCTAGTGGTTCTTGGCAGTCTTCCATCATACTACTTGTCATTATTCAAAGCTCCACAAAAGGTAATAAATACGTTGGAAGGGATAAGGAGATCATTTATATAGGGAATATGGGGCTCGACATTAAATTAGGTGGGTCAAATGGGAAAACATCACAAAGCCGAAAGAGATGGATGTGTAAGTTTGGGCAGAGTTCAATCTAGCAATGATAATGAAGTAGTGGTGGAGATATAAAGATAAACTTACACAACTATGGGTGCGAGTTATAGATTTCATTCATTCCAACTCCATTAACAAAGGTAGGTTTCTGATTAAAAATAGTCACCACCCTTTGGAAAGATATTAGGTTAAGACCAAACCCAATATAATGCATTTGAGGTGTATTTGTGGCATGGATGATGACTTGGAGGAGAGGGAGAAAGTAGAAAGATGATAGTAATGTTTTTGGCTAAATACATGCATTTGTGGAGAGAGAATTAGGTTTTTGAGTAGTAAAGTATTAAATGAAAACAGAGGAAAGAGCGTGAACAATGAGATGATGTTTGCAATTTTTTTTTGCAAGAATTATGATCTTGCATTTAAGATGGTCTAATAGAAGTTGCCTATAAAGGGATATTTTTATACAACACAGGCTATGGTTAAACTAGTAGGTGGGAAACGAATTTTGGGAAAATTGGTAGGCGGATTGTTGTATTTTTAAGGATGCATTCCTGGATACTTATGCTTTAGCCACCAAGACAAATGCTAAGCTGGTTTCCACATAGGTAATATGGTGAATTGGAAATGGGATTGGATTAGGGGACTAGATGCATTGAAGAAATGGCACAATTTGGTGATATCATGGATTTGTTGAAGAGTTATAGACCTGCAGATAACAAAGACAAATGGGAATGGAGCAATGAGAACACTGTGTTTTTCGGTTCAAGAACTTTGGAAATAGATCATGGAGAAGACTCTTGAACGAGATGGGAAATAAGAATTTCCATGGAACAATTGGGCGCCACTGAAAACAAAATACTTCGTATGAGCGTCATGGGAAAGATTCTGGTGAAAGTTGGCCTCATAGCGAGAGGGTTCTGATGCAAGATAGTTGTTGCCGCAAGTGTGGAATTCAGATTAGTGGACCACCTGCTTGTAGGGTGCTGGATTGCAATCTATGTTTGGTGGCAGATTATGGTGTGGTTCAAAGATGATGTTCCGACACATTTCGAAGTTGTGGGAATCTTGGATAGTATTAAACTTCGAATTGGATCCAAGATCTCGAGAATTCAATATGCCATTGGTGTGTCAGCTAGAGACTGCTCAAGTTCCTACTTGTAAAATGATTAAGTCATAGAATTCAATATGCCATTGAATTTTAGAATTAATCCTATTAAATTGTGTATTTAATAGAGACTGATCATTTCGAATTCTAGCTAGTTGAAATACAAAGCTTTGCGCTTTGTTTTGAGACGCACTGAAAATCGTATGATTTATACAACACACACTTCCAACAAATTTCCTGCTTTGAATCTTTGCACACTCTTGTTTCATGTACTCTTTCAGGTGCTAGGCTAATCACGACAGTACAATCTGCTTAGGCTGTTGTACCCTGGGAAACAGACAGGTTTACCTGGGTGACCCGAAATCTGTTTTAAGTGAAGCGTCTTCTTCACGTGTCTCAGTCACCGCTGTCTTATGTTTTTGTTTTCTTTTATTTTCTTTGTAATATTTTTTTAGTTTAGTTTACATTTCTGTATTGTATTTACTTTCATTTTGATTTTCTTCTTCTTATGTTGTAATCAGAATACTCTTCAATAAAATGGTTATTTTGTTTTGTGAACGGTTGTCCTACATACTATGCGAATCCAAAAGTATGTCTCCAACTTTGACTGAAGCTCTTCTAATCAGCTGCATAAACATCAATACATTATAAAAAATTAAATTCTTTATTCTTTTAAGAAACATAAACCATTAAACATTTAATCTCTCGCAACGTTGAAGTAGATTTAACTTACTCACACTTTTAAAGGGCAAAAGAGTGCTCAACAACTTTAGAATGTATATTGTCCAATGATGCCTCTGAATGGTCACTAAACCCTTTAGAATGCTTAATTGCATGGTGTTAAAAAAGCATTTAATAGAGCATATCCTCTTTGATTGTAGCTATGTAGATCTAGAAGCTGTTGTTGGATGCGAAGACCGGAGAGCTTGTGTGTTTGATATGCATGGCAGGAAATGGTCTAGAATCATAAAGTCTATACTTCATAAGTTGTTAGATGTTTATTAGTGAAGGTTTGTTAGTAATTTGGACACGATCTGCTCTGAGTCAAACCTAACTAGTTGTCTGGCCCATTTTGCCTCCCTTAATTATATCCTCTGACGATTTGTTTGGTTTTAGTATAGACCTTGGTTTTTATGCTAAATAGATACACTTTGGTCAGTTTTTGACTTGCGATAAAACAAAACCTGAATCTTGAATTCATAAATCTTGACCCCTCTTTGTTTACACGTAGATGAAACGTTGCAGCCAGCGCAGCCGCAACAAGTTTATACGGTAAGCGATAGGTGCACTTCCACTAAAAGATTTCGTAAACTATATCTCAAGAAATAACAATAATATTAATCATTATTGTTTGACAGATTAGATCGGCAACTGAGTCTAGCACATCTGATTATGATGAAGATAAATTGAAAGAAGGTTTAAATTGCGTGATATATTTTCTTTGTTTTTTAGGGGGGGAGATAGGTGGTTCTCTCCTAGGATATACAAAACACAGGTTATTGGCGGGCTGCTGCACATAACCTGTGTTTTGTAAGCCCTATGTAGAGAAGTACCCATCTTCCCCTTAAATATGGCGGGCTCCTACACATAACCTGTGTTTTCACATCATTGTTCTGGGGGAGATTGCTGGATTTTAACCCTACAAAAGAACAGATGATAGAAAGCCAAAATATACTACAACCTATGATCTAAATAATAATGTAACATCTGCCCAAGTCAAGCTCTGCTGAAGACTAAATGTCCAAGGTCTGCCATAGCTAAAATCTGTTGAAGACAAGAAGTCTAAAGCTGAAGGTCTGCCAAGGCAAAAGCTCTGCTGAAGACTAAAGCTAAAAGGTCTGCCAAGGCAAAGCTCTGCTAAAGACTAAAGCTAAAAGGTCTGCCAAGACAAAGCTCTGCTTAAGATCAAAGCTAAAGGTCTGTCAACGCAAAGCTCTACTAAAGACCAACACAGGATGTATCATCAGTGTTTTCTATCAGTCCTTGTAATGTTTAGTGTATAGCAGTGGTTAGCTTAGTAGATGTTATTAGTTTGTTATTTTTGTTAAGTGTCACTTTCATGCTGACATCATAATAAGATGCTCAGTAGTTAGGATTGTAGTATAAAAAAATAGTGCATGTACTGTTCTATTTGATCACTTTCATCGATTATCAATCTAACCTATATTCCTTACATTCTGTACGAATAAATCAGTGATCTTAGGCTGAGGGGGAGATTGTGAGTCATATGCAAGTAATTATAATTACGAAATTATGACAATGAAAACAATCTCTCAGCTGTTATGAATTAAAGTTCATTTATTCCGCTGCAAGTTCTTTTGATTTATCTTCTTTCATTTACCATTTTTAGAACTTTCATAAACAGTTTCAAACTCAGATCCTAACAATATACAAATAATAATTCGTAGTTAGAATCTAACTTCACTTGAACCATTCTCAATATAGTCAACTTTTCTTACACCTGTCATTTGAACCATTCTCAATATAGTCAACTTTTCTTACACCTGTCTTTAACAACCTTCATTACTTAAGACAATGATTTTTTTAGGTGTTCGAATTCAACCGCCGATCAGAAACCACTGATGAACACTGATACAACCACTGCTAACACACCCACAGTAATTGTATAGCAAAACCACCAATTCAACCACTGATTCACTAACCACTAATGTTATACTCAGTATTGGTTGTCCAGCACCATCTAATGTTATTACTCCATCAGAGGTTAGCAACATCATCAGTGTTTGTCTAACATATTATGTTATTACTCTATCAGAGGTTAGCAAACTCATCAGAGGTTTTACAATTATTTAATAGTATTGCTTATTTTCTTACTTATAGTTAACAATTATATAGGTTGCTGGTATATGGGTTGAAGGTAATGACAATATCACCTCGTATAAACGAAGTATTGTTATTTATGGTAGGTCTGAATATAGCCAAACTATTCAGCCGTACTTCAGTTGTTACAATCCATTGTCGTATCCTCTATTTTTGCCCAATGGTGAGTCGGGTTGGCATGCTAACATACCACGTCATGGAGTATAGATCGATGAGGTTCGCAACAATGACAACATCGAAAGAGAAATGGAATGTACCAACAATTTATTATTCTTTTAAGTGACGATCATAAAAATACCCTAATGTGTTTTATTTTATTATGTGTTTGTTTTGAAAATATCTTCATCGTTCAGAGGCTAACACACGAAATGGTAGAATAACTGTGGCTATGCCAGAGTACTACTGTTACAAGTTCCGGATTCGATCTACCGAAAACGTGTTATTGTTCGGTGGTAGACTGCTAAAACAGTTTGATGTAGATGTTTACATAAAGTTTGAGACGTCACGTTTAGAATTTTATGAGAGAAACCAGGCTAAGATACGGGCTGACTTGTACCAAGGTAATGTGGATTGCGTCAATGGTGGTGAGGTTCATGCAAACAAAGTCGGAAAAAGAATTGTGTTGCCTGCATCTTTCATCAGAGGGCCTTGCGACATGCGAAGTCGGTTTCTAGATGCGATGACTTTAGTTCAAGATGACCGCAAGCCTCATATATTCCTTACAATGACGTGCAATCCTAAGTGGCATGAGATATGTGATAATTTACATGTTGGTCAAATTGCACAAGATCATCTAGACCTTGTTTCAAGAGTGTTTCGGGCTAAATTAGAAGATCTTAAGGAACAACTCTTCAAGAAACATATCCTCGGGGAAGTTAAGGCATACGTTTATGTCATCAAATTCCAAAAGCGTGGTTTGTCGTACGCACATTTTCTCCTTATCATGTACCCGCAACACAAAATCAATAACGCGGACCATTATGATAAGGTGGTATGTGCTGAGATTCCTAACAAACTAAGACATCCCAAATTGCATGAGATTGTTGTGAAGCACATGATTCATGGCCCTTGCGGCGGTTTACGATTAAGCAGTCCTTGTATGCAGGGTGATCCTAAAATTTGTCGTTTTCACTATCCTAGACAGTTTAATGAAGAGACAACACAAGGAGAAGATGCATGTCCGTTGTTTCGAAGGAGAGACACCGGAGTAGAAGTGGGCGTACGAGGAAAAACACTTGATAATAGATGGGTGGTCCCATATAACACAAGGCTTTTGATGATGTTTAATTGCCACATCAATGTTGAAGTTCTCTCAAGTATAAAATTTGTGAAATATCTTTTCAAATATGTTTATAAAGGACATGACAAACAGGTTATTCAAGTTGATCAAAGTGAGCAAGGGGTTGTTATTAATGAGATAAAGCGATTTCAGGATGCACGCTACATATCGCCCCAAGAGGCTATGTGGCGCATTTTTTCCTTCTCTCTTTCTCAAATCTTTCCTTCTGCTCTATCCTTACAACTTCATCTACCAAATAATCAGATGGTTAGATTTAGAGATGATGAGATAATGTCTAATATTGTTGATAAGGAAAAGGATAAGCGAACCATGCTAACAATAGTTTTTTTAGAAAAAATAGAATTGATGAAACAACAAGGGTATATTTGTATAAAGATTTTCCAAAACACTCCACGTGGAATGGAAGCACACGCCGTTGGAATCGCCGTTTCGATAAAAAACAAAGAGGTCGTATCGTTTCCGCTAATCCAGCCGAAGGAGAAAGGTACTGCCTACTTTTGTCAAATGTCAAAGGGCCTACTTCTTTTGAACATCTTTGCACAGTTAATGGTCAAAGGTGTGAGACATTTCGAAAATCAGCTCTTGAGTTAGGCTTAATAGAAGACGATGAATATCTATCACAATGTCTCGAAGAAGCCTCTAGATTCCAGTTTCCCAATGCTCTTAGGAGGTTATTTGCGACCATAATGATTTATTGCCAACCTAAAGTATTCGACCTTCCTAAGATAACAGATGATGTTAACTTACAGGATGTAGGTTATCGTGAGTCACAAGAGGAGTATAGGATTGTTTTGGAACCTGAACACTTGAGTGCCAAAGATTCACTTATCTGGACCAAAAAAATGTGTTTGATGAGATCATGATGCATGTTGATAATGATCTTCTACACGTCTTCTTTATTGATGGTCTGGGTGGAACAGGAAAAACATTTTTGTACAATGCCTTGCTTGCTGAAATTCGGCCATGTGGTCTTATTGCTCTCGCAACAGCTTTATCAGGTGTTGCGGCTAATAATATGCCAGGAGGTAGAATGGCTCACTCGAGATTCAGAATTCCTCTTTATCTTGAAAATACTTCAATGTGAAATATTAAAAACAGAGTGGGGCCGCTAAACTAATACGGTCTGCCAAAATAATGATATGGGATGAAGCGTCGATGGCTAAACGACAAGCGATAGAGGCAGTTGATCGTACATTGCAGGACATTATAGGTGTTAGTCTCCCATTTGGTGGGAAGATAATGGTTATGGGAGGTGACTTCAGACATGTGTTGTCGGTTATTAAACGTGGCACTCGAGCACAGATTGTAGACTCAAGCTTACGAATGTTACCTCTTTGGTCTTTGACTAAGCATATGTGGTTGACCATAAATATGAGAGCGTTGAAAGATCCATGGGTTTCTGAATTTCTTTTAAGAGTTGGCGATGGAACTGAAGAACCAATCGAAGGAAACTATATCCGCATACCCGATGACATGACAATTCAGTGCAACAACAGAGAAAACTCTATAAAAGAATTGATCAATGCCATCTTTCCATCAATTGAAGATACTGTATATTCTTTAGATTATATAATCTCTAGAGCAATATTGTCCAATAAAAATGAGAGTGTTGACGAGATTAATACTCAAATGATTGACATTTTTCAAGGGGTGGAAAAAGTGTATTACAGTTTTGACGAAGCTGAAGATGATCAGCACAACTTCTATCTGATCGAGTTCTTAAACTCGCTAAATGTTAGTGGTTTGCCGCCTCATAAGCTTTGTTTAAAAATTGGATGCCCAACAATATTGTTACGGAATATCGATCCATCACATGGCCTATGTAATGGCACGCGGTTGATATGTAAAGGCTTCATGTGAAATGTTATTGATGCAGAAATTACAGTCGATCAACATGCCGGTAAACGAGTATTTTTGTCAAGAATCCCTCTAACCCTTTCTGTAGATGACATGTTCCCATTCAAGCTGAAAAGAAAACAATTTCCAATTCGAGTAAGTTTTTCCAAGACGATTAATAAAGCTGTCAAACAATTCCGCACGTTGGTGTATATTTACCGGATTCTGTATTTCACATGGACAACTTTATGTGGCGTTATCAAGAGGGATTTCAAGACAAAATACGAAGGTGTCGGTACATCTCGCCAAAGATTTTAGACAACGCGGAGTTTACACATCAAATGTTGTCTACCAGGAAGTGCTGTGTGATTAATGAACCACATTCCTATCAAAACGAAGGGAAGTTAGTAGATTTTGTGCCTTAATTGCTTCCAGAAATTACTTTATTAAAACACCTGTAAGCGTTTAACATTTTTTTATGTGTCGAAATCTAGTACAGTAGAGGAGAAGATACCAGAAATTCATGAGCGAATGGATGTATTGGTAAAACAGGAAGAGATACAAGAGACTCCCGTATTTTGTTTTGGTGTTTTGTCTAGCTACTTGCTTGTGTTGTAGTCTTCTTATTTTTAATTACATCTACTTCCTTGTTTTGTACTCTTCTTGTATATCGATCATGCTAAAGCTACAACTAAAAAAATTAGGAAAAGTATATCACCAAAGAATTGATAAACTAACAGAAAAACAAGTTCCAACATATCATGAATAAGAAAACTAACTTAAGTACTATACAATATATCACGAGACGACTGATAGACTAACGGTAAACGAGTATCCTATTGTAAATCGCCACTCCCGCCGCATCGCGCAAATAAAGGACTAGTATAATATATAGATAGATGATAATCTTTATTACTTTGTCGCTAAGTTCTAGTAAGATTCATATATCTCATTTGATTCTTTCTTTACACGTATATAGTTATTACGGTTTAGTTGTGAAAAATCTTACCCAATCGATGCTAGACAACCATGTCCACAAAGAGAGGTATATCTAGTTTATCGGACATTTGGGCCAAGTGCTCCCAGAGCGGAACAAAAGACTTTTGACTCATTGTGTCACATCCTGACCCGCAGCGGATAAGATAATCGGGCATGATTGGGTTTTCATCAGAGCTCATGACATTTCTATTTTAAAGTTTCAATATTTAATATTTCAATTTAATTAAAAGATGTTCCAATAACACGAAATCTAAACAAAACAAAATGTAGTTCCAAACAAATTTTCAATCAACGTTTGTTTTAATCTTCTAAGGCCCAAATCCTATGTGACCATGCTTGAAAACTGCTCACCTGTATCATGTGTAAAAGAAAAGTTTGGGCGGTCAACATAAGTTGCCGGGTGAATCCCTTTTTGTCATTAATAAAAATGATGTATTTAATATTTTATTTATGAAAATATGGATTAACCAAAATACGGGAATGTCGTGTATGTCAATTAATCTATACTCACAAACAAACTCGTTTAACAACTTAACAATGTACATGTTGCATGGTAACGCAATGTGCTGCAAAATCGAAGCTCAATCAAATGGAGCTGATCTCGTATATTAGGCTACGACGAGTTCCACCCGTAGGTAACGGGAAACATGTGGCCTAATGTGAGGAAATGACTGCAATGAGTGTAAGAACACTAAATGGCAACAAAACAATGTCACATAACACGTTAGTTCACGTAATGATAATTGCACGAAATTAAACAACAAGATAATAATATCAAGCGACACATGATACACCCCAAAAGCGTATAAATAGATTAAAAAAATGGGGAGTTGTAGATTCACTCACAATGGTTACGAATAGGATTTGTTGAAGATAGCGCACGAGTGTGAAGTTGAGATACCAACTGAACGAAACGATTACCCTAGATATTCACATAACAATTTAGCTAAATAATATTTCCTTGTTCGAAATTAATCATCTTATTATTTACGTGAGTTATTACGAGATTTAAGACGGTATTAAATTCACAAGTGGAAGTATATTGGTGAAATAAAAAGGTTATTAAATATTTTTGGGTGGTATTTAGTGATTTAAAAAAATATATATTTCTGAATTAATCGGATTAAATCGCCCAAAAACTGGCCCTTACACGGATCGAACTCGTGACCTTCAGCTCGTGTGCACGCAGCCCGACCAACTGGGCTGTGTGTCTAACCCGGTTAATATAATGTTTTTAATTCTCTTATATAGAGACTAAGTTCAATCAGTTAAATGGGTTTTATTATAAAGAATAAAAAGTGCCTCAGTGATCAAGGGAAACGGGTTTCGAACTTGATAAGTATCGGTTACGTGCACATAGCCCAGCCAACTAGGCTACGTGTCTAACCTGTTATGTATAAGATTTTAATTATCTTTATAACAAAACTGCATAGATCCGAATACTGATTTGTTTGAAAAGGAAAAAAAATGTGTTGCAGTATGTCGGTCCGGGACTCGATCTTGGGGTCTCGGCCAGCTTTGTGTCTTTCACACACACAACCAACCATTATGCTACTACAGCAGTTTTAAAGATGATCTAAGTTACAAACTATTTGAAGTCAGTTAAGCGAGTTCATCTTCTCCGTTTTGTATAAACCGGATTATTACCCAGTTAGTTCCCAAGGTTTATGTAGCAAACTCTTGGGTTTTGGTTCAGAAATGAAAACCAATTGGTGGGTGCAGAATACACTGTTCGTATGCGGAGGAGAGGAGAGGTGGAGCGAGTTCCGGCGACTGTGATTTCCACTATTTATTATTGTTTTAATATATATATATATATATATATATATGTTATTATTATTATTATATTATTATCATTTTATACATAGAAGGGGATGGTTTGAAAAAGAATGGATAGAATAAAATTCTAATTTGTATTTGTTTGCCGAGAGTTTGTTTACAATTTGGTTTGGGTTTTAGAACTCGGTTTTCAGCGGACGTTTCAGTATCCCTTACTTTTGGAAATTTTTTCGCAAAATTTATGTGAAGGTAGGGTTATCTTGAAAGAGGTGAGGGTACTTTTCGCGCATCGAGTCTTCACTTTCCCAAATAAATTCGGGTCCCCATTTTGACTCCCAGCAAACTCTGACTATAGGAATTCGACTGCGTCTTAAGCGTTTCTCAACGAAGTCCATGACTTCAACTGGTTGCCTTACAAAGTGCATCAACTCATCGATTTGAATATCCTCTAACGGTATATGAAGATTTTCATCGGCAAGGAACTTCTTTAGATGGGAAATATGGAAAGTAGGGTGGTTCTTGCTGAGTTCTTCGGGTAAATCAAGCTTGTAGGTTATAGGACCAACTCTCTCGATGTATCTTAAAAGGACCAACGTAACGTGGTGCCAGCTTACCTTTTTGTTAAGTTCACAGGTTTTGTTAAGTTCACAAGTTCGGTTAAACGTTTGCTTTCCCCGTTATCCCTAACCCGGGATAACGATATAGTTCCATTATTCCTAACCCAGAATAATAATGTTGGTTCGTAATTAAGTTCAATGTTAACATTAGGTAGCGAGCCTAAAGTTACGTCACATAAGAGTTCGCGATCGAAGCTGACTGTTGTTGCCTCAGTGTTGCCAGGTCTATCACTAACCATGGCGAAAGTTAGGCCAAATTAATCACCCGTTGACCATACGCGGTCGGCTAGCGCGACTAGCTCGGGTGGGGCTTGTCGGGCCCAGTAGTACTACTTATAATTTCCCCGCTATCTAACCCAATACTAACGATCCGAGAGTTTATTGAGGACTTCCGTGATATAGCTACTTAGTGACCATAACGTACATTAACATTAACTTAGTTACCGAGTAGTTTAACGACGTTAATTTCGCATAACGTAAAAGATAGAGTTATAGAGTGTATACATGTTTCTCCCCCTGTTGTTTAAAACCGGATAAAATAGGGGCCGTGAACTCACCTTAAATTGCTCGGTTAGAGTAACACAAAAGTAGAAAATGATGGGACCGCTAATCGCGTCCTAACATGTCAACCGATTTAAAGTTAGTGTGTGAACACACTGATACAAAACCCTACGCATAACTAACACACAGTGTGGCACACGTAATAACCAATTCGAAAACACAATCATGCATGCAAAGTATCATCATACCAAAATAATGATCAAACCAACTTGTCATCAACACAGATTAACTCATACAACACTTTGGTACACACAAACACAGGTTATAATGTTTCAGCTTGTACGCTCATAACTGGGCTGTTTTCGAGGATTTTTATAAAATAGTTTCAACGTTCCAAAAATTCCAATTTTTTTACAGGAGGTGTCAACTAAACTTTAGAATTTTATGTAAACTTTTCAAGTACTAACGCCTTACCAATTATTTATTAACATTTATATACTAGGCTGCAGTTAGATTCGTCGCTTTCTGACTGCAGTCCACGGGAAAAATTATTTAAAAATCATATTTCACCCAATTAACAAAATTCCAGTGGGAGTTTTCCGGAAATTCCCGTCTCCAGTTACTGTACAAATTTCATGACCCAACCCCCAACAGAATATGAGATCCGACTCGATAAACAACTAGCAAATTTTGCAGAATTTACGCAGCTTCAGCTGCTGCACTAAATGACCACTTAAAAATAGCAAACGACCTCAGAAAAATATGAATCCGGCGCCATTAGAAGCGTTTTTCAAAACGTTTTAGGCTTTAGAAAATCCACTTTTCAATAAATAATGATCAGGTTATAGCCAATTTTAGTTGGCTGTAAATGTCATTCAGCAAACTGTTTTCGACTTTTATCGCATTAGAACATGCTTAAACGATCATGACTCTTAACAACAGGTTTATTTGTCAAATATCATCATGTATATCAATATTCATGCAAACCCTAATTATATAACATGATCTTTATCGCCAAAACGCAGCTTATGATTTTAGTATTCAACATAACATCAAAATCGCAAAGATTCGCACAATCATCCGAACTAATCATAAATCACAACACTTTTCATACTAATAATCCTACCATTACACACAATCATGATCAAGATTATACAAACCCTAATGTGAATCGCAAAACAATTAAACCCTAACCTTGAAACGATGATGATTAGCGAACCGGGACAAGATTGGAATCAATCCGGAAGTTGGAGACTTGTGATCGTGAGAGAAGGGGGGGGGGTGCCGTCGGTTCTCCTAGGGACTAGGGTTTGTTTTTTTTTTTTAAAACTATAACATGCATACATACAATTATATAGCACAAGGGAAAAAAAGGGGAGGGGGTGGGGGCGCACGACCGCAAAGGGGGGGTTTGGGTAAGTGGCTTGGGCCTCAAGTTTAGGTTAGTTCCTTGCACCGCAAGGAGGTGAGGTCGACACGTTTCGCAGCTCGGTTCGGTTCGGCTATTTATTTATTATTTTTTATTTATAACTAATAATCGCGAAATCAAGGCGTGATACAATAATCTACAAAATATACAAACGTTTAATAACACACAGCACGTAATTCACCCAATAAATTCACAAAGTTAGCGTAGTTATTGCGAGCGTGTAATTTAATTCTCCGAATTAAATCAGCGTAGGAATGAATAACTATGAAGTAGCGCGTTTAAGATACCTGAAAAGCCGGGATGTCACATTATCCCCATGTTGAAAGAATTTTCGTCCCGAAAATTCAGTAAACGCGGTTTAGAATGCAACGCACAAAGATTCAGTTTGCTAGCAATGGTACAAAAAATTCCCAGGCTGTCACATCATCCCCATGTTGAAAGAATTTCGTCCCGAAATTTAGTTAGTGGTAACGTCAGATTGCTGCTCAGCTGCAAAAAGGTGTGGGTATTTGCTTTTCATTTGGTCCTCTCTTTCCCACATGAACTCCGGTCCACGCTTAGAGTCCCAACGAACCTTGACAATCGGTATCTTGCTGTGCCTTCGAGTCTTAATCTCACGATCCATGATCTCGATAGGTTGTTCCACAAAATGCAGTAGCTCATCCACTTGAATCTCATCCAATGGAATAACTAGGGTCTCATCTAATAGACACTTCTTCAGATTGGACACGTGAAAAACGTTGTGAACTCCACTGAGTTCGGTAGGAAGGTCTAATTGATAAGCTACGGGCCCGATACGCTTCGAGATCACAAATGGGCCTACGTACCGTGGGTTTAGTTTGCCTCGTTTCCCAAAACGGATTACACCCTTCCGGGGTGACACCTTCAGTAGGACGCGGTCACCTACTTGAAATTCGAGCGGTTTGCGTCGTTGATCAGTGTAGCTTTTCTGTCGATCTCGTGCCGCTGCCATGCGGTTTTTGATTTGCACAATCTTTTCAGTAGCCTCAAGTATCAACTCAGGACCTGTGAGTTAACTGTCACCGACTTCTCCCCAACAGACCGGTGATCTACATTTGCGACCGTATAATGCTTCAAACGGTGCTACCTGAATACTCGTATGGTAATTGTTGTTATACGAGAATTCCACTAAAGGCAGATGAATTTCCCAACTGTTCCCGAAGTCTACCACACATGCCCTAAGCATGTCTTCCAAGGTCTGAATGGTCCTTTCACTTTGACCATCCATCTGAGGGTGATAAGCTGTGCTTATATCTAAGCGTGTACCCAACGCTTTCTGAAGTGACTGCCAAAAGTTGGACGTGAAACGAGCATCTCTATCTGAGATGATGGACGTTGGCACCTCGTACCGAGAAACTACTTCCTTAATGTAGATGCGAGTCAACTTATCCATCTTATCTGTTTATTTGATCGCTAGGAAGTGTGCGGACTTAGTTAGACGATCCACGATTACCCAGATGGTATTGCAACCACCCAGAGTTCGCGGGAGTTTAGTGATAAAGTCCATCGAGATCTGATCCCATTTCCACACTGGGATCTCAGGTTGTTGAAGTAGCCCTGATGGCTTCTGGTATTCCACCTTGACTTTCGCACAAGTCAAACACTTGCTCACGTAGGTGGCTATATCCGCTTTCATGTTGGGCCACCAGTATGTGGCTTTAAGGTCTTGATACAACTTATCTGAACCAGGATGGACAGAGTATCGGATTTATGAGCTTCGTCCATAACTAGCTTCCTGAGGTCTCCGTAGAGAGGTACCCATATACGATTCATGAAATACCGGGCACCATTGGGTTTCACTTCTCAATCGCGTTCCATCTTTCCCACAGATTCGGCCTAGATGTTTTCTTCCTTAACTGCTTCTAGCTGCGCGTCGCGATATCTGTTCGGGTAACCCGAATGAATGGTGAACTGTAATGCTCATACTCGACGAGGTTTCAAGTGCTCCTTTCTACTGAGGGCATCAGCTACCACGTTAGCCTTACCCGGGTGATACCGAATGGCACATTCATAATCGTTCAGGAGTTCGACCCAGCGACGTTGTCGCATGTTCAACTCCTTCTGGTCAAAGATATGCTGGAGGTTCTTGTGATCCGTGTAGATTGTGCACTTTGTTCCATATAGATAGTGTCTCCAAATCTTAAGTGTAAACACAACTGCTCCCAATTCAAGGTCATGTGTTGTGTAGTTTTTCTCGTGAACCTTCAACTGTCGGGATGCATACGCGATGACCTTATCGTGTTGCATGAGTACACATCCCAATCCCTGAATGGAAGCGTCACAATATACCACAAAATCATTTGTCCCTTCCGGCAAGGATAAAATGGGTGCACTGCAAAGTTTCTGCTTCAGCAATTGAAATGCTGCTTCCTGTTTGTCACCCCAAGCATACTTGGTGCCCTTCTGGTGAGAGCGGTAAGCGGTTGTGCGATCTTGGAAAATCCCTCGATGAAACGTATGTAGTAACCAGCCAAACCCAAAAATTGGCGGATCTCTGTCGGTGTCCTGGGTGCTTCCCAGTTCTTGATAGCATCGATCTTGGCGGGATCAACGTGTATACCCTTTTCATTCACGATATGCCTGAGGAACTGAACTCCCGAATCCAGAAATTACACTTCGAAAACTTGGCATATAGTTTCTCCTGTTGAAGTAGTTCCAACAATAATCGTAGATGCTCAGCATGTTCTTCTTCACCCTTAGAGTAGACGAGTATATCATCGATGAACACGATGACAAACTTGTCTAGATACAGCTTACACACGCGGTTCATGAGGTCCATGAACACCGCGGGTGCGTTGGTGAGACCGAAGGGCATGACCAAGAACTCATAATGGCCATACCGAGTACGAAATGCCGTCTTGGAGATATCCTCATCCCTGACGCGTAACTGGTGATAACCGGACCGTAGATCAATCTTGGAGTAATAGCTTGACCCTTGAAGCTGGTCGAAGAGATCGTCGATGCAAGGTAATGGGTATCGGTTCTTGACGGTAACCTTATTGAGTTCCCTGTAGTCGATATGCGGAAGGTCCCGTCCTTCTTCTTGACAAAAAGGACCGAAGCTCCCCATGGCGAAGTACTGGGTCGGATAAATCCTTTTTCCAACAATTCCTGAAGTTGGGTAGACAGCTCTTGCAGCTCTGCTAGAGCTAGGCGGTACGGGGCCTTGGAGATAGGAGTCGCATGGTTTGCCAATTCGATTTCAAACTCCACTTGTCGATGTGGTGGAAGACCAGGTAACTCCTCTGGAAACACATCGGAAAAGTCACGGACGACGGGGATATCTTCAATCCGTTTCTCGTCCTTAGGCTGCTCGGTGACCAGTGCGAGCAAAGCGAATGAGTTCTTCTCCGAAGATACTTCTGAGCTTGCATGTAAGAGATGATGTTTGTGACGGCGCCTGCCTTCTCGCCTTGCACCATCAAGACCTCGTCGTTAGAGAGCGGAATACGGATAGCTTTCTCAAAACAGAGAACTTCAGCTCGGACGTCAGATAGCCAGTCCATTCCGGCTACCACATCAAACTACCCAAGGTAGTTGCCATCAGATCAATGGTAAAGGTGTGACCCGCGAGTTTAAGTTGACAGCCGGTTACTAAATGGGTCACATCTACAGATTTACCATCGGCTAGTTCTATACGTAAGGGGTCTCTAGGGGTTTAGGCGTGAGATTTAGGTTCTTCCTAAAAGACTCAGATATAAAACTCTTATCCGCACCCGTATCAAAAAGTACAGTAGCAAAATGATCGTTAAGGGGAAACTTACCGGTGACCACGTTCGAGTCGTTTCTGGCCTTTCCACGACCCAGCGTGAATGCACGACCTTTGGCACCTCCTGTGCCACCATTTCCATTGTTGCCATTGTTGTTATTGTTGTTATTGTTGTTCCCACCATTGTTGTTGTTGCGAAGCTGCGGGCAGTCTCGCTTGAAATGGGAAGTGCTACCGCACTGATAGCATCCCCGGTTATTACCTTGCTGTTGACCCTCGTGCTGATTCTAATTTTGTCGAGACATGATTTCCCCGCGACAATCCTTTGTCGCGTGTCCCGCTTTGCCACATCGTTGGCAGCGATTTCCGGCGCAAGGGCCGTGATGATGGTGGTTACAACGATTACATTGCGGCTTTCGACCCGCATAGCCGCTTTAGTTCTGGGTGTTGTTGGCAGACTGATTATTGTGACCCCAATTGTTGTTGAAATTGTTGGACCGCTTCTGGTTTCCTTGTTGTGGCTGGGCTGACGAAGACTGTCGAGCAGGTGAGTCTTCAAATTTTCTTTTGTTATCAGGGACGACTTCGGTTGCACCCCGAGGTGGTAACTTCCTTTGCTCCACCACCTTATCGGTGAGTTTATGCGTCAGCCTAATCGCTTGATGCTCCGTCGTAGGGTTGCTAGACATTACCATGCCCTGGATTTCAGGGACCAGAACCCCAAGATAAAACTCAAGTCGTTTTTCGACGGTGTTAGCCAGATCAGGACATAGGAACACCAGATCATGATGTTTTGCCGTGTACGCTTCAATTTCAGACCCTACCATCTTGTGGTTCCATAACGCTTGCTCCAGCTGCTGAACTCTGTCCCGCGGACAGTATTCCTCCTTGATTAAGGCCTTAAACTCGGTTCAGGCCATTGCGTTCGCCGCAACAAGTCCATGCGTTTGGACTTGTGCGTTCCACCAGGTTAATGCCCCATCTTCCAACGTTGAGGCAGCATACTTGACCTTATTGACTTCAAGGCAATTGCACATCTCGAACACCGATTCAGACTTTTCAATCCAACGGACCAGTCCTATGGGTCCTTCCGCACCCGTGAACTTGCTCGGTTTTGCATCAAGGAACATCTTGTAGGGGTTAAGACCCCCTCCTGCTGGTGGGTTATGAACACCTGCCAGAGCAGCATTCACGTGTTCTTGGATCAATGCGGCCAATTCTTCAGGTGACATGTTGAGGTTTCCGCGACGTCTAGTTGCCATTTCAGATCTTCGCAAGACAACACAAGTACACACCGATAAGTATATATATCCAATATAGTTATCATATTCCACACTTCAATCATCACACAAGTTATGTCAACCCAACAAATTAAACAATCAAAAGGAACATTCGATTAAATAAATTGCAATGTCTCACAAAATACCAACCAAACATCTCTGTTTAATTATAAAATTTCAAGTTCAAACATAAGTGGAAACAAACAAACTAAAGAAAACAAAGCGGGGATTGGCGAGACGAGTCAGTCTTCTACGTCTCCATCTCCCAAGTCGCTATCGTTGCCGTCATCCTCTGCGGCGTTTTCAGCTTCAACAGCCGGGTCCTGTTCCGGCTCCTCTTCCTCTGGATCCTCCTCTGGGTCTTCCTCTGGATCCTCCTCTTCTTCCTCTACCGGTGCTGGAGGGGCCGGTGCTGGTGCGGGTACTGGTACAGGTGCTTGATTCTGCTCCAGTTCTTGAATCCTCCAACTGGACTCAAGAACTCTGTCTTCGAGCCAGTCAACCCTCAGCTGCTCAGCACGAAGATCCTTAGCTAAAATGTTTCGAACTTTCCTATTCTCATGTTGCTCTTCCTTGAGCCTTCCAGTTTTACCAGTTAGTTGACGTATCATCCATCCTTGTGCTTCGATAGTCTCATGCATTCTCTCTAGATGTTCCTGTTGTTTCCTTAACATATCCCTAAGTAGGTCGTCCCCTACTTCTAACGAGTTGACCGGTTCGACCGGTGTAGCGGTGGTCGGACGGGAGGACGACTCCCCTCCTAGAGCGAGTCTTTTCCTAGCAGCTGAGCGTATCTCCACGCCATGAGGTGGTGAGGGTTCGACCATGGGTGCCTTCCCCGGCGCCTTTGATTGTCGAGATTTGTCGGATGATGATGATGACATTATCTGATGGGTTGGTGTAGTTAGTTACGAGTTGCGTGCATCACAATATACATATATATCTTACATAAAACAGTTGTAGTATAACACATAACAAGATATCACAGTTCGGTGCCAACTAAGTCTAGTGTCGTGTAACAGCTATAGTTTAGGTATACTTTTAATGCAAACCTGGTTCTCTATAGCTAGAGGCTCTGATACCAATCTGTCACACCCTCAATTTCCACTTGCGGAGTTTTACCGCGAGACATGTGATCAAACCAGAATCTGAGACACTAGTAATATCGAACGACTCTATATGATTTATTTAAACGTTTTCCAAAAACATTTGTTTAACCATTCATAGTTATTTTCAAATTGTCTTAGTTCCCAAAGTTTAGCGGAAGCATTAGTTTCAAAGTTTAGCGGAAGCATTAGAGTAAAGTAAAGTAACGGGCGCCAACATAAACGCCAAAACCAAAAATCCCAAACAATATTCGTAAATATGACTCGATAAAAATGTCTTGATCAAATCCAAGTGAGTGCACCTAGCGCTCCTAGCGTCCTGAGAAACATGTAAAGAAACAAGTGTCAACATTAAAGAAGAGTGAGTTCACAGGTTTTTATAAGTTCACAAGTTCGGTTAAATGTTTGCTTTCCCCGTTATCCCTAACCCGGGATAACGATATAGTTCCATTATTCCTAACCCAGAATAATAATGTTGGTTCGTAATTAAGTTCAATGTTAACATTAGGTAACGAGCCTAAAGTTACGTCACATAAGAGTTCGCGATCGAAGCTGACTGTTGTTGCCTCAGTGTTGTCAGGTCTATCACTAACCATGGCGAAAGTTAGGCCAAATTAATCACCCGTTGACCATACCCGGTCGGCTAGCGCGACTAGCTCGGGTGGGGCTTGTCGGGCCCAGTAGTACTACTTATAATTTCCCCGCTATCTAACCCAATACTAACGATCCGAGAGTTTGTTGAGGACTTCCGTGATATAGCTACTTAGTGACCATAACGTACATTAACATTAACTTAGTTACCGAGTAGTTTAACGACGTTAATTTCGAATAACGTAAAAGATAGAGTTATAGAGTGTATATATGTTTCTCCCCCTGTTGTTTAAAACCGGATAAAATAGGGGCCGTGAACTCACCTTAAATTGCTCGGTTAGAGTAACACAAAAGTAGCAAATGATGGGACCGCTAATCGCGTCCTAACATGTCAACCGATTTAAAGTTAGTGTGTGAACACACTGATACAAAACCCTACGCATAACTAACACACAGTGCGGCACACGTAATAACCAATTAGAAATCACAATCATGCATGAAAAGTATCATCATACCAAAATAATGATCAAACCAACTTGTCATAAACACAGATTAATTCATACAACACTTTGGTACACACGAACACAGGTTATCATGTTTCAGCTTGTACGCTCATAACTGGGCTGTTTTCGAGGATTTTTATAAAATAGTTCCAACGTTCCAAAAATTCCAATTTTTTACAAGAGATGTCAACTAAACTGTAGAATTTTATGTAAACTTTTCAAGTCCTAACGCCTTACCAATTATTTATAAACATTTATATACTAGGCTGCAGTTAGATTCGTCGCTTTCTGACTGCAGTCCACGGGAAAAATTATTTAAAAATCATCGTTCACCCAATTAACAAAATTCCAGTGGGAGTTTTCCGAAAATTCCCGTCTCCAGTTACTGTACAAATTTCATGACCCAACCCCCAACAGAATATGAGATCCGACTCGATAAACAACTAGCAAATTTTGCTGAATTTACGTAGCTTCAGCTGCTGCACTAGATGACCACTTAAAAATAGCAAACGACCTCAGAAAAATATAAATCCAGCGCCATTAGAAGCGTTTTTCAAAAATACACTTTTCGATAAATAATGATCAGGTTACAGCCAATTGAAGTTGGCTGTAAATGTCATTTAGCAAACTGTTTTCGACTTTTATCGCATTAGAACATGCTTAAACGATCATGACTCTTAACAACAATGATTAACAACAGGTTTATTTGTCAAATATTATCATGTATATCAATATTCATGCAAACCCTAATTATATAACATGATCTTTATCGCCAAAACGCAGCTTATGATTTTAGTATTCAACATAACATCAAAATCGCAAAGATTCGCACAATCATCCGAACTAATCATAAATCACAACACTTTCCATACTAATAATCCTACCATTACACACAATCATGATCAAGATTATACAAACCCTAATGTGAATCGCAAAACAATTAAACCCTAACCTTGAAACGATGACGATTAGCGAACCGGGACAAGATTGGAATCAATCCGGAAGTTGGAGACTTGTGATCGTGAGAGAGGGGGGGGGCTGCCGTCGGTTCTCCTAGGGACTAGGGTTTGTTGTTTTTTTTTAAACTATAACATGCATACATACAATTATATAGCACAAGGGAAAAGAAGGGGAGGGGGTGGGGGCGCGCGACCGCAAAGGGGGGGGGGTTGGGTAAGTGGCTTGGGCCTCAAGTTTAGGTTAGTTCCTTGGGCCGCAAGGAGGTGAGGTCGACACGTTTCGCGGCTCGGTTCGTTTCAGCTATTTATTTATTATTTTTTATTTATAACTAATAATCGCGAAATCAAGGCGTGATACAATAATCTACAAAATATAAAACGTTTAATAACACATAGCACGTAATTCACCCAATAAATTCACAAAGTTAGCGTAGTTATTGCGAGCGTATCATTTAATTCTCCGAATTAAATCAGCGTAGGAATGAATAACCGTGAAGTAGCGCGTTTAAGATACCTGAAAAGCCGGGATGTCACAAACATGTTGCACCCTACAGTTGATCTAAGAGATCGTCGATCCGGGGTAATGGATAACGGTTCTTGATAGTTAGCTTGTTGAGTTCCCGATAGTCTATGCACATTCGAAAAGTTTCGTCTTTCTTCTTCACAAAAAGAACCGGCGCACCCCAAGGTGATGAACTAGGGCGAATGAATCCTTTGTCGTTAGTTCTTGCAATTGACTAGCTAGTTCTTGCATTTCGGATGGAGCCAGTTGATATGGAGATTTTGCAACTGGGGTGGCACCAGGTACAAGATCGATTCGAAATTCGACTTCCCGCATAGGAGGAAGTCCCGAGACGTCATCTGGAAAACTTGGGGAACATCTCTCACGATAGGGATATCTTCAAGCTTCTTCTCTTTGCCTTCTTTCTTGACAATATGGGCTAGAAACGCCATGTAGTCTTTGCGAAGATACTTTCGGGCTTTTAGGCATGACATCAACCTAAGTCCCTTGGATGGGGTTTCACCGAATATACGAAGAGTTTGGCCGTTGACGTGTGGAATTCGGATGTATTTTTCATAACATACAACCTCGGAATGGTGTTGACTGAGCCAGTCCATGCCAGTGATGACTTCAAAGCTTCCTAACTTCATGGGTATGAGATCAATTGAGAAGTCATGCTCGTTAAGAGTGAGGGTGCAGTCACGAATGATAGAATCCAGCGTAATAGGTTCTCCGTCAGCTACTTCTACTGTGAATGATTCAGCTAACCCAACACGAGGTAGGCCAAGAATAGACTCAAACTCTAGGGACACAAAACTCTTATTCACACACATGTCAAATAGAATAGATACATAGCTACCATTAATGAGAAACGTACCGTTAACCACATTGTTATCTGCCCTGTCTTGGTTGGCGTTGATGTTGAATGCCCTTCCCCTGGCTGGCGGATTAGCTTAGTTTGCTTGATTCACAGGGTTGGCTTGAGCCTATGCGTTGATGATGTTTACCAATCATGGGCATGTGTTGCGAAAATGAGTTGGATCACCACAATTATAGCAAGCCCTCATTTGAGGCATCATGGGGTAGTGGTTAGGTTGATAAAAGGGCTGAGCTACAACTTGAGCAGGTGGTAACATTAGCGGAGGTGGCTTGTAAGGAACTTGGCCCACCATTTGGTTGTTGGGTTGGGCTTGATGTTGATTTCGGGCCTGTCTTTGAAGGGTATGACATGTTTGAATTGTATGGCTTACTAGACCACACCCTGTGCAGTGGGGACATGGGTTCTCAATTGGGTGATGGTACTTGCATCGGTTGTGCTTCGGGTGGGGTCCTGTATATTGTCTCTTAAATGGTGCGGTAGGAGGAGCAACTTGGGTGATTGGGGCTGCTGGAATGGGTTGGTTGTACGGGTTTGGCTGACGGCAAAATTTTTCCCATTCCGCTTTCTCTTGGCATTGAAACGAGAAGAAGATCCGGTTTGGGTTGGTTTGGGAGTTTCAGTCGGGGTTTTGCTACTCATATTCTTCTTCTTCTTCTTCTCATCATCGAAATCCCCATTTCTAATGTGGTTTTCAGTGAGCTCAGTGGCTAGTTCCATTGCTGCTTCCAAGGTTGCAGGTACGATACTCATCACAGAATCTTGAATCTTCGAAGGAAGACCCCGAATATAATGCTCGATAAGGCAGTAGAGAGGGGTGAACAGATTCGGAACCATCTTGTTTAGCTCAAGGAACCTTTTGTTGTAAGTCACATGATCCCTATCTTTTTGTTTCAGGAAATATAATTCATCTTCCAATTTTTTGATTTCACTCATTGGGCAGAAACGTCTTGTCATGAGTTCCCTAAGTTGTTCCCGTGTTAGAACCACTACGGCTTCGGCATCTCTTTTCCCTTTTTCGGCCCTCCACCATGTTAGAGCTACCCAAAGAGATGACCAGTGGCATCACGAACCTTGCGGTCCTTAGGGCAGTCGCAGTTGAGAAAAGTGTTTTCCATTTCTTCGAACCATCAAAGGACGACAGTGATTCCTTTGGTTCCCTCGTATTTTGCAGGGTCGCATGAGTTGAAGTGTTTGTAAGTGCATTTGGTGGCGCTCGCAGGAGGGTTGGCAATAGTGGGTTCCTCTTGGTTGACCGTATTAACGGGGTTAGCAGCGAGAGCTTGTTGGACTTGTATCACAATATCTGGTATCACGGCGGCCATTTGCTTGGCTATTTGGGCAGCCATGCATTCGCCAGACTTTCTGGATCTCTTCCCTCCACGAAGGTGCCTAGAAGACATCTACAGGAAATAACACAACAAGGTCGTGAGTTTGGTGGGTAGGTGTAATGGGCGTCACATAAAATTGGGAATAAATATAAGAAAATTTAATTAAACATCCTAGAAGAAAATATAAATCCATTGCATCCATAGGATACCTTGGGCTTTGCTCATGTTTGGGCCCCATATGTCACCCAAACTTTGCCTATGTAATCATGTGGGCCCCATGACTACTGGACTTGTAGGATGCACATTGGTTTGGGCATGTTAACACTCTCACAACCCGAATGAAAATCATAAAATATGATTGTGAAGTATAAGGTCGGAGGGTATCCTGGTGTGGACACGGTGACAACTCAAAGTGGGGTTAGTTCACACGACGTTTGGTGTGGCATGTTTTGGCCTAATAGGTCCTTCGTACTCTCATCGTTAGTCCCTAGGTAGGCAAACTGTTCCGTTACTTTGGATTTATATGAATGTCAATCCTAGACAGGACGTTCCGACTACTAGTACTTGTACTTTTTCAGTTACTACATGCCCGTCGTAAGAACTCACTTTGATGAGATTTGGAATAAAACATCACAAATTTTCGAAAAGAAAAGAAAGAAAATGTTTAGATAAATGGAAATCAGGACTTGCATTATAAAGATAATATATGCAATATATATATATATATATATATACATATATGCATATATATATACATATATGTATATATATATGCATATATATATACATATATGTATATATATATGCATATATATATATATGCATATATATATATATATATATATATATATATATATATATACAGTGGCAAAATTTATTACATGTTGTGTGTTTCACATAATCAAGTAGCAATTAAAGTGCTTGCATGCAATTGTGTGTGAGAGAAATTTAAATGCAAAATAAATAAATGTTATAAGCTCGAACGTAACCAATTTAACATGTAAGCAAATAAATTCTAATTGACTATAGTATAGGCTCTAAGGGGTCTAATAACCTATCTTATATCCCTATAGTCATTGGCTCTAATACCAATCTATCACATCCTGACCCGCAGCGGATAAGGTAATCGGCCATGATTGAGTTTTCATCAAAGCTCATGACATTTCTATTTTAAAATTTCAATATTTAATATTTCAATTTAATTAAAAGATATTCCGATAACACGAAATCCAAACAAAACACAATGTAGTTCCAAACAAATTTCCAATCAACGTTTTTTTTTATTCTTCTAAGACCCAAATCCTATTTGATCTATGCTTCAAACCTGCTCACCAGTATCATGTGTAAAAGAAAAGTTTGGGTCAACATAAATTGGCGAGTGAATCCCTTTTTGTCATTAATAAAAATGATGTATTTAATATTTTATTTATGAAAATGTGCATTAACCAAAATACGGGAACGTCGTGTATGTCAATTAATCTATACTCACAAACAAAGTCGTTTAACTACTTAACAATGTACATGTGTGCACGGTAACGCAATGTGCTGCAAGATCGAAGCTCAATCAAACACAGCTGATCTCGTATATTAGGCTACGACGAGTTCCACCCTTAGGTAACGGGAAACATGTGGCCTAATGTGAGGAAGTGACTGCAATGAACATAAGAACACTAAACGGCAACAAAATAATGCCACATAACACGTTATTCACGTAATGGTAATTGCACGAAATTAAACAACAAGATAATAATATCAAACGACACATGATACACCCCAAAAGCGTATAAAGAGATTTAAAAAAATGGGGAGTTGTAGATTCACTCACAGTGGTTGCGAATATGATTTGTTGAAGATAGCGCACGAGTGTGAAGTTGAGATACCAACTGAACGAAACAGTTACCCTAGATATTCACATAACGATTTAGCTAAACAATATTTCCTTGTTCGGAATTAATCATCTTATTATTTACGTGAGTTATTACGAGATTTAAGACGATATCAAATTCACAAGTTGAAGTATATCGGTGAAATAAAAAGGTTATTAAATATTTTTGGGTGGTATTTAGTGATTTAAAAAAAAATATATTTCCTGAATTAATCGGATTAAATCGCCCAAAAACCGGCCCTTACACGGATCGAACTCGTGACCTTCAGCTCATGTGCACGCAGCCCGACAAACTGGTCTGCGTGTCTAACCCGGTTAATATAACGTTTTTAATTCTCTTATATAGAGATTAAGTTCAATCAGTTAAATGGGTTTTATTATAAAGAATAAAAAGTGCCTCAGTGATCAAGGGAAATGGGTTTTGAACTTCAGAACTATCGGTTACGTGCACATAGCCCGGCCAACTGGGCTACGTGTCTAACTTGTTCTGTATAAGATTTTAATTATCTTTATAACAAAACTGCATAGATCCGAATACTGATTTGTTTGAAAAGGAAAAAAAATGTGTTGCAGTATGTCGGGTCTTGGGGTCTCGGCCGGCTTTGTGTCTTTCACACACACAACCAACCATTATGCTACAAAAACAGTTTTGAAGATTATCTAAGTTATAAACTATTTGAAGTCAGTTAAGTGAGTTCATCTTCTCCGTTTTGTATAAACCGGATTATTACCTAGTTACTTCCCAAGGTCTATTGTAGCAAACTCTTGGGTTTTGGTTCAGAAATGAAAACGAATTGGTGGGTGCAGAATACACCGTTCGTATGCGGAGGAGAGGAGAGGTGGAGCGAGTTCCGGCGACTGTGATCCTCCGGTGTAATTGCAGGTTTTTCTCCGGCGAGTTTCTTTGGTGACTAGGGGTTCGAAAGATGGCAGTGAGGGTTTGTAAAATCATAAGGTTTTCAATTTGCACGACCTATGTACACACAATTTGCATTAATTGATTCTCTTTTTCTATTTTGGAAATCGGTTTTTCAATACAACGGATGTGAGCTGTTTACAGCTACAATCCACACGGTTTCGGTGTTCTTTCTTTGGTGAATCGCGATACATTATGTCAAATATGGAACCTGATTTCCGAATCAATTACAAGCAAACTTGGAAAGGATTGGGGATTTGACCCCTTTTCGCAAGCTGTCAATCTAGGCGGTAACTGAGTTTTGAAAGAATGCTTTACGAAAAGTGTGTATTTATTTCATTTGTTAAATGGGTTTACACCAAAACACTCAGTGGTGTAGTGGTGGGCTTGTTGTGAGTTAAGGGCGGAGACCCCAGGTTCGATTCCCGCGGTCTTCGTTTCTTTTCTTTTATTTTATCTTCACTATTTATTATTATTTTGATATATATATATATGTATATATATATATATTTGTTATTATTATTTTATATTATTATTATATATTATTTTCATTTTATACATAGAAGGGGATGGTTTGAAAAAGAATGGATAGAATAAAATTCTAATTGGTATTTATTTGCCGAGAGTTTGTTTACAATTTGATTTGGGTTTTAGAACCCGTTTTTCAGCGGACGTTACACATTGTGCAAGGTTCCTTCTTATCATTGTGTGTTTGTGTTTGTGAGGCGTCTTCTTTCTTATAACTATGTGTTTGTGTTTGTGAGACGTCTGTTTACATATTTTAAAATCTAAATCAGAGAAGTACCGGGATTTAAATATCGACATGATTTTGTTCGAGATGTACTTCATGATGTCCTTAAGCAGGCAGGGATCTCGGCATAAAAGGAAGTCCCGGTGAACTTCTTGACCGATCCATTAGAAGGGATATTTACCCTACGGCCCGCTGACATTCTTGTTTTTGATAGGAAGGACGGAAACACGCGCGTGTCGATTTGACAGATGTGTCTCCCCTCATTGGGCTAAGAGACCACGGTTTGTGGCGGGCCAGGCAATAACCAAAGCGGAGGCGGGCAATATAGCTAAGCACGAAAAAGCTTGCATCGAGAATCAGCACGTGTTCGTCCCGTTCGCTTTCGATACCTTTGGCGCTCTCGTCCCTCAAGTGGGTTCAGCAGGTGGGTAAGTAGTAACACCGCGCATGTTAGGGGCAGAATTTTGTGTTTAACAGGGTAAGGTTTGTTATTCAGAATGGGGTAACAGCGCAGCTTGTTGACCGTCTACCTTCCATTAGTCTGTAATTGTCTTTATTTATAATGGAAATGGTGAATTTGCTCAAGTAACTTTGTGAGACGCCTATTTACGTATTTTAAAATTTAAAGTAACATTTGGCGATTATGTCGTTTCCATACATATAAATATAGAGTAAATTGCACAAAACGTCCTTTAAGTTGCATCAATCTAGCTGGTTTCATCCTTAATCTTTAAAAGTTGCCAAAACAATCCTTTAAGTTTAAATTAGTTACGGGTTTCATCCTTTATCACTAACCCGGTTATTAATTAACGTTAAACGGCCTCACATGCATGGCATGTGAGGGTAAAACCGTCTTTTCATACATTTGAGCTTATAAATCCCAGACGTCGTCTTCAATACTCACAGACGTCTTCAATACTCACAATTCCGATCAAAACCCCAAATGGCTAACAGAGGAGGTGGATTTCATATACGCGGAGAAGATGATGATG
Organism: Scalesia atractyloides; assembly: GCA_947069175.1. Taxonomy (NCBI): domain Eukaryota; kingdom Viridiplantae; phylum Streptophyta; class Magnoliopsida; order Asterales; family Asteraceae; genus Scalesia; species Scalesia atractyloides. The sequence continues at coordinate 52,932,760 of CAMTDV010000012.1, read as the reverse complement.
TTTATGATGTCGATGAACTTCACGGTAAAGTTCAAAGTTCAGTTTTATCATATTTTACTTCGATACATTTCATGTATGTGTTTAAAGTTTAGATTTTTTATCTTTAAAATGCAGAACTTTATCCAATGTTCTTCTCAATCAACATGCATCATGGGGGATCATTTACAAACAATCCTAATCGTATGTATGTAAATGGTTTGTTAAGTTTCATTGATTTGGTAGATGACGAGAAATTTGGGATTTATGAATTGGCCCTAATGACGAAAGAGTTAGGGTATGATCTTGATGTCCCTACCTTTTACCATTATGTTGAGCCAGGGGGTGATTTGGAATCTGGGATTCATCTATTGGCTGAAGATTCCCATGTCTTGCAGTTGTTAGAAATCATTCATCAGGGGAACAGGTTTATTGATATATACATTGAGCATGGGATGTCTAATATTATCTTAATGGAGATACCCTCACAATCAAGTGTGGTACTAGAAGAAGTCAGTGAAGTTGAAGCTCAGATGATTGATAGTAAAAGGAACAACCCAAAGGTACTAGCATTGACCTGGAATGAATCATCAAATGAAAACAATGGAGGCGTGGAATGTGGAACAAAGCACATTGAAGATGATACTGAAAATGCAGCATATGTAGTAGATATTGAAAACTCTAGTATGGTTACTCCTCAGGTACCTAGTGCTGCAATTCATGATATTGGAATGACTAGTTCTGTTATGAATGCTTTTTACCCTTTCTTAGATGATAATGATAGGATTACTAATGAGGTTAATGATAGGGATAGGGATACTAATATAGGAGAAGATAGTGACCAAGATAGTGATTATATGGTTGATGAGGAGAATGATATGGATGAAAGTGATATTGACATGAGAGATTATAAGTTCATGATTGATGATGAAGAGGAAGATGAAACTCACCATGAGGCAGGGGTTGATGTTTAGAGCTCTTGGACAATGAAAATTTTGATAGTGCTAGTGATGGTGAGAATAATATAGGGAATGTTAGGAGGAGAACCTTAAAACATATAAAAAGGGCACATGCTAATGATAACAACTTCTACATAGGTCAAATGTTTGGAAATAAGGCTGAAGTTAAAATGTTTTTAAAAAAACACACAGTGGAGACTAGAAGGTTGTTAAAAATAGTAAAGGATGATAAGGATAGGGTAAGGGTGGCATGTGCAGGTGATATTCCTGGTGTTGAAAAGGTGGAAGCTGTTAAGAGGCCAAAAAAGAAAAAAGTTAAAAAGAACCAGAAAGAAGGGGACATTTCTGTTGAAGGAGGGACTGAAATTGAACATGATAGGAATGAAGGAGGTCTAGAAAAAAAACACATTGGGGGAAGAGGTAAAAAGAAAAACCCTAAGCAGTTTGTATGTCCCTTTGTGTTGTTGGTGTCTAGGGATTCAGTGACAGAGAGTTGGATAGTTAAGACTCTAATAGATGAACACAAATGTTTAGAGAGCCGAAACATTTATCACTGTAGTTCAACTTTCTTAGCACAACAATTGATGGAACAAATCGAAGATAACCCCAGGATCCCTGTCAAAGCAGTACAGGAACAGTTTCAGCGAAAATATGAAGTTTCAATCTCTAAATGGACAGCTTTTAGGGCCAAAGCTAAAGCTCAGAAGCAGCTACATGGTGACTATAGTTCACAGTATGGTCTACTTAGACAATACATTGATGAATTGCTTAGGACAAATCCAGGAACCACTATCAAGTTAGATGTGGAACCACCAGCAGAGCCTAGTGAGCCTACAAGAAAATTCAAAAGAATCTACATTTGTCTTGGTTCACTAAAGCAAGGATTCAATGCTATTGGGAGGGATTTGGTAGGGCTTGATGGTGCATTTATGAAAGGACCTTTTCCTGGTCAGGTTCTCACAGCTGTTGGAATTGACAACAACAACATGATTTATCCTGTTTCCTATGCAATTGTTGAAGCTGAGAACATTAACTCATGGACCTGGTTTCTTGAATGTCTTGGTGATGACTTACAACTTGCAAGCAATTCAAATGTCACATTCATGAGTGATAGATAAAAGGTACATGTTTTACATTATTAATCTATTGGTTTATCATACTTATGCATTTTTAAATGTGTAACAGGGAATTCAGAATGCAGTTTCAAATTTGTTTCCAAATGCTGAGCACAGATTCTGTCTCAGACATATCCATGAGAACATGAGATTATCTTATAAAGGGAAGGAGTACAAAGACATGCTTTGGAAAATAGCAAGTGCTACAACAGTTGTACAGTTTGAGACTTGTATGGATGAGCTAAAGACTTTGAATTCTGATGCACATGTGTGGTTATCAAAGATCCCACCAAAACACTGGACCAGATCTCACTTTTCAGGTAATACACTTGCAATTATTTAAAATATTAAATTCCATATGTAGACTATTACACTTGTAAGTTTTTGAATTTGTGCTACATATTTTGTGAACAGGCAGGGCACACTCTGATGTACTTCTGAACAACATGTGTGAGGTATTTAATGCCAAAATAGTACAAGGGAGAGATAAGCCCATAATCACAGCTTTAGAATACATAAGGGAATACCTTATGAGAAGGATAGTTAATGTCTTACAAGTTATTGATAAAAGTGATGGTCTGTTGACACCATATGCTACCAATCAGTTGTCAAACATAAAGAAAGATGCTGCAAAGTATTCAGTTAGTTGGAATGGGGATGAACACTTTGAGGTATCTCATGGTATTGACCAATGTGTGGTCAATGCAGTTCAGAAAACAGGTAGTTGCAGGAGGTGGGAGATTACAGGAATACCTTGCAAGCATGCAGTAGCAGCAAATTGGAATATGGCCAGCCATAGTCAACAGGTTGTCTTTATTTATATAACATTCATTTTGATTTGTTATTGAACAATAATTGTTGTATACAGGTTGATATACCAGAAAATTGGGTGCACCCAATGTACAAGATGGAATCATGGAAGCATGTTTACAGTTTCAAGATATTTCCTATCAATGGTAGAACTTTATGGCCCAAATCCCAGGTGCCAACTACTATAACACCACCAAGTTACCACAAGCAAGCTGGAAGGCCAAAAAAGAAAAGGAAAAGGTCTGTAAGTGAGATAGAGGATATGTCCAAAGGTGGAAAATTATCAAAGAAGGATGCTTATGTGAAATGTGGAAAGTGCAAGGGCCTTGGTCATAATACCAGGACATGCAAGAATGTTGAAGGTTCTTTAGGTGTTAAGAAGGGTGCAGGCTCTAGTGATGTCAAGAAGGGTGCAGGATCTAGTGGTGTGAAGAAGGGTGCAGGCTCCAGTGGTGGCTCCCGTGCTGTCAAGAATGGTGCAGGGGCAAAGGCAAAATCTCTGAAAAAATCAAAATGATTGTTTATGTTTGATAGTGTTAGGATGTTTACATGGTTGTTCTTTTGGTCTTAAAAACTTATGTCAGGTTAATTGTCTTTGAAAACTATGTAGACTTGGTGACTTTTGTTATGTTTTGTATTAGACAGTATTTTCTTTATGGTATGTCATGTTTTTATTGTCTTTATATGATTTGTGGGTGTTATATGTTAGACGGTCGTTTAATGATTTGAGGGTGTTATATGCTATACATTTAATGCAGGGTGTTAGGGGGCAGGTTACAATTTCTGCAGGTGGTTCTGTTTGCAGATTGTTTGGGGTTTGTATTATCAAGGGTTACAGTTTGTTAAGGATTGCAAGTTGTTAGGTAATGCAGGTTGTTAGGTGATGATAGGTGTCAAATGTCCGCGGACACTTATGCTTTCACTTTGTTATGTCCGCGGACACTTATTCGTTCACTTTGTTATGTCCGTGGACACTTATGCTTTCAATTTGTTATGTCCGCGGACACTTATGCTTTCACCTTGTTATGTCCGCGGAACTTATCTTTCACTTGTTATGTCCGCGGACACTTATGCATTCACTTTGTTATGTACGCAGCTATACAAACATGACATAAACAACAACTGCAACAATATCCATATGATTGAAATTTCCAAAATACATTCCATTAATAATATCCAAAATATATAACCGCCTTAACATGATTCACAACTACAAAACACAATACATCAAGATCATACTAGATTTCATTCCACTAACTAACTATTTTTAAGAAACACAACAGTGAAAAGCATCAACCAACTAAGAATCATGTACTTTTTCCATTTTTTTGATTCAGCTCTACTGTCTTTCAAATGTTCTTCAAGTTTCTTGTTTCTAGCATGAAGCTCATGATTTGAATCCATAAGTTCACTGTTAGTCCTTAGTAATCCTGGAATGGTATATTGTGCTTCTTCATCAGCCTTTGGTTCAGCCCATCCAATGAAATTCTTACAAATCGGTGATGCCTGTAAACAAAACAACATACAGTAAACATTGATTTTCAAATTATGGTGAATTTGGGGAAAACTTACTTTGAAGGGACACGAGTGATACAGTCGTCCTGGGTTTCTATCTGACCGAGAGGTTCGTAAGATTGCTTCCTTCCCACACAAACAATAAACAGATGACATTGAAGTTGGGATTAGAATCTAGGGTTTGTCATGTTTAATTGTGTTCGGTGGAAGAACAAGAACACAAAGTTTTTGGGATTTTATTAGGGATTTATAAGCTCAAATGTGTGAAAAGACGGTTTTACCCTCACATGCCATGCATGTGAGGCCGTTTAACGTGAATTAATAACCGGGTTAGTGATAAAGGATGAAACCCGTAACTAATTTAAACTTAAAGGATTGTTTTGGCAACTTTTAAAGATTAAGGATGAAACCAGCTAGATTGATGCAACTTAAAGGACGTTTTGTGCAATTTACTCTATAAATATATCATTTAACATAAAACATGACTTAATATAACTTTATGGACAGTGATCAATGCTTGAGTAAGTTATATAATTTTGTAAATGAATCATTTATAAAGGAAAAAGTTAAATGTTTTCAAAAGCAATGTAAATGAAAAATGGGTTATCTTACGCGGAATGATATTAAATTACACATGCAACCATTTATTTCAACCTTTAATTATTATGTATAATTTAACACTATGCTTTGCTAGAAAAGTTAATAAATGTTGTATTATAATCAGTTGTAGCCATTATCGTAGTGCTTTTTTGTCTTCTAAAATGATTATCCATTAGAATAATTTTTCAAGAAGAATTTGTAATCCAAGTCAAATTTGTCTTCTTGACACGGCTTTTAATATATACTTCCCTTGTAAAATTGTAAATTAAAAATTTATATCTTCAATTACATCAAAATGCATTTTGTACAGTCAAAAGAAATCTTATTAATATAATATACTAGCTTTTGCTCTGCCCGCGTTGCGTGCATTAAGATGAATATTTTCCTCTCATAGCATGTACGTCTGTATTTCGTTTATTTATACATGCTACTAATAACATGATCTCAAAAAAAAATTACATCGATTCAACCAAATCAAACAAAACACTACCATACTTTTGCTAAAAAAAAACTAAAACGATCAAAAACTATAATTTTAAATTGCGGGTAAAATTGTAATTTTTTTAGAACAAATGAGCATGTACTAGGCAGCCGCCTGGCACGAATAAAAATTACACCGAGTCAACTAATTAAAACAAAACACTACCATGATTTTGTAAAAGAAAATATTAAAACGATTGCATGACAATGAAACATAAATAAAGCATCAAAATAAACTAAAGGAAACAAAGACTTCATTAAATATTAAGGACTATATAGTAAGTTTTAAAGTTTAAGGGTTCCAACGTAAATTATTAAAGTCTAAGGTTCTAGTTAGACAATTCTAACTTACTAAATAAAAAAATTAAATCAACTTGATTCAACAAAGAGTCGAACCCGCATTTAGATGTCCAACATCTAACATCTCTTCCACCACACCACTTACATCATTGTGTTACAATTTATTGGCGTATATTTATACTGATGATTCATTCGGAAAAAAACAAAAAAAATACTTTAGTGGATGTCACAGATTGAGCACCACCCTTCTTCATCAAATTACAAGCGGTTTCTAGCCATCTCTATCAATCACAAAAATATACTATTCCCTATCATAAATCATTATTAATATATTATTCAATTATAGTACGTTCTAGAATGTTTAGTAATCAATCAATATAACTATCATGGTTGTTTTATAAATATGGAACCTAAAACTTTTTACTATGTCGTTTTATAAAATATGTTTTACACCTATATCTATGACGGAAACATCAGGGTACTACAAAATTGTTTAATAGCTTATGATAAACTAAAAATTGAAATAATTCATTAACCGTTTTTAAGTTATAAATCCAAAGCTCCTAAATGTAACAAGTTTTCGAAATAGCATCAAACATTGTACATGAAACATGTGGAAAATAAATGGTCAACTTCGAAAAGTTGACCAACATACATAAGTTTGCATATGAAAAAAAAATAGGTTAAGCAATAAGCATGTCACAATTTATTTAGAAATATCTTGTTAAAACAAAGGTTAACTCCAAGGAATTATCTTAATCGAATTATGAGATAATGTTTTAGAAAATGGACTTGGATTGTGTTTAAGGATTTTAGAATTGATACGGAATTTTCGGAATTTAAGGATAAAGTTTTGGAACTAATTAAAATTAAACAAATAATTAATTAACTATTATCACTTTTAGAAAAATAAGTTAGTAAAGTTTATACATTCATCTAATCGGAAACTTATTAGATAAATGTGAAATTTAGTGTTATAATTTATAAAAAGTATTTATTTAGAATAACTTTTATAAAATAAGTTTCGATTTTAAATGTATATAAATAAAACTAGAACTAATAATTGTAACACTTATAAAATTAATTAACAAAAATAATTTTTATAAAATTAAAATTTAAAGTTTATTATTTATAAACTTTAAGATTATAAATAATATAATTGTGTAAAAGAACATTTTAATTTTTTACTATTCAAACTAAATAGAATAGAATTTATATAATAATAGAATGGAATAGAATAGAACAATAGTTTTGTTTTGTTATATATATATATATATTTGTTGGAGAAGAATCCGTTGGAAACCACCCTATCTTGCGAGAATCGTGAGAACCAATGTGAACACAATCAAAAATACCTAAAAAGGTAAAAAAAAACACCACAATTTTTTAATTATATTTAAAAAAAATCATTATATTTCGTTACTAAAAAAACCCCAAAAAAGTTCGAGTAAAAATTATCCATGCATATGTATCAATTCCGTAATACATTACCAATATTAAACAATTGCACTTTCATTTACACTACCATCCATAATACACTACTTTTTACATTAAACATATTAGAAATGCACGTGTGTATCTATATGTATGAACATAATATAACGTGTTTTAGTACACTACTTTGAATACATTTCCCTTTCATCTATCATACAATCCATAATACACTACCATTACCTCCTACCATCCATAATACAATACCATTACCTCCTACCATCCATAATACAATACCATTACAAATATTTCACTTTATTACATGTACATCAACACCCTTTATACCATCTAAACAACATATTACATCATAAAGGGACAAATATAACCAAACCATCAACCACTAGATATAACTAACAAAAAAAACATGTATATGGGCCTACTTCGTCATTCAAAAACACAAAATTTTTATACCAAAACACACTATATCATGGTTATAAATAATGATGCACATGTGCATTTTTAATATTGGTAATGCAAAAAGTAGTCTATTACGGATGGCAGTGTAAATGAAAGTGCATTTGTCTACTACTGTTAATGTATTATGGAATTTGTCTAAGAAATGATACATATGCACATGTGTATCGATAATTGTTACTCAAAAAAAATTTTGGGTAAGGAAATATATTTAAAAAAATTTATGTGTTTTTTTTGATATTTTAGGTATTTTTTTGTGTTCATATTGGTTCTCGCGTTTCTCGCAATAAGGTGGTTCTCGCATGAACTTTTGTTTTGTTTATCTAATGAAACTGATAAAAACATGTTTAAATTTTAAAAAATAAGAATGACAAAAGAAAAAGAGACGCCGGGGTTCCAATCCGGGTCTCTACGGCACAATATTAATGCGCACACAAGGAACCAATTGGGCTACTTGTCATTGCTTGTGGTTTAGTAATTTAAATCATTTTTATACATACGTTCAATCAACCAAATTCCCAAATTCAAACCCGCAAAACAAGTTTAGAACTGTAGGTCCCCTAATCCTTATGGATCTTAACAGAATCGTCTATCTAATCTAGAGTGCGGGATCCACTAGATCAGATTTCACAGAATACACAAAGAGCACGAACACGAACACAAAAAATTCCTTCAAACTGTCTTCTATTGATTATCGAACACAAAATGTTTACAACCAATTCAAGACTCTCTCTCTCTAAAACCCTCTGAAGCAATTCTCTCTGCAACTGAATAATAGAGCCAACAACCTAAACCCTAATCACAACCTCCCTATATATAGAGAAAGATTATGCAAGTTGGGCTAGGGTTTCCTACATAGACTGCTAATGGGTTTGAGGTCCAATTCGCCTACCATAAGTTACATTGTGTCTAGTTTAGCCCAATTACTTCTAATTCACTAACAAAACTAAACCCGCTAACCGTTTATCATTTTACTAATCAAAAGATATCCAAAGACAAAATCTAAGTTGTTGTCATAAATATGCACAAACAAGAACCCAAAATTGAAAGTGAATTTCCCTATGCTCTTCATAATTAACAAAGGGCTTTTATTGTTTATATGATCACCATAAAAAGCATACAAATAATATACCTTAAGAGCTCAGTTGTCTGGATTGCGTCTTGGCCAGAGTTTGGAATATCCGCGTGCGTAAAGAGAGAATTGAGCGAGAAAACAGGTTGAGTGAGTTGGAATGAGATCGTGTATCAAGTATTTATACTCAACTAAGCGATACACAGATTAAGGTGGGTGATGGAACTTTTGGAGTTAGATGGGTTATCGGATAACGTTGAACAATAGTTTTTATGGTGCTAAATTGAGTTGTAGATTTAGGATTATGGTTGGATATAAAGATTATCGCAAGAAGAACGTGATGAAACGACTAAAATACAGAGTTCCGGGTTTTCCGGAATTCTCCGCAAAACCGGTCAAAGTTGATGTGTGACATCCCGGTTTTTCAGATATCTTAAACGCACTACTTCACGGTTATTCGTTCCCACGTTAATTTGGTTCGGAGACTTAAATTGCACGCTCGAAATAATTACAATAATTTTGTGTACTTGTCGAATGAATTACATGCTAGTCTTAAACGTTTATAAGTTAGTGCGTTATTATGTGATGTTCCGATTTCGTGTTTTATTTTAGTTATAAAACATAGATGTAGTAAATAGATAAATGAATCGGATCGAGCCGCGACACGAGCCAACTTCACTTCCTTGCGACTCAAGGAGTTAACCAAACTTGAGGACCAAGTGTTAAACCCAAACCGCCCCACCCAAACCCTTTCGGCCGCGAGCACACACCTAAACCGTAAACCCTTCCCTTCCCTTCATCCCTTGCGCTATATATACATACACATGCATGAGCTTGCTTCACAAAAACAAAACACAAAACCCTAGTGGAGAAAACAGCTGACGGCAGCCCTCATTCATCCTTTCGATCGCAAACAGCCTTGATACACCCCTCTCGGTCGCAACAAGTCTTCCTCACTCTTTGCTCTCGGTCGCGATCTTCTTCATCATATCCGAATCGGTCTTGTCCAAGGCTCGGCTAATTGATCTTGTTATTAAAGGTTAGGATTATCATTGTTTGCAAGATCATATTCGGATTTATATGTTTGAATGTAGTGTTATGTTAGCCGATTTATTTATGATGTTTGCAAGTTTGATGTTTTTTTCGAAATCTGGAAACATAGGCTGTGTTTTGTTGATAAAAACTATAGGTTATGATTAGGGTTTGCATGGGTATGATATATATGATGATATATGATTTGTAATTCTGTTCTTGATCGCCTATGTTCAGTGTATCGAGGGTTTAAGCGAGTTAGATTGTGATAAAGTGCTGAATTAGAATGCTGAATGGTGGTTACAGCCAACTTCAACTGGCTGTAACTTGGTTATTATTTATCGAAAAACGGATTTTCTGAAGTCTAAAACTTAGAGTTTTGTAAAACGATTGTAATGGCACTGGATTCATATTTTTCTGAAGTCCTTTGATATTTTTAAGCAGCCAATTAAGTTCAGTAACTAAAGCTGTGAAAATCCTGAAAATTTGTTAGTTGTTTATCAAGTCGGATCTAATAATCGGTAGGGATTCAAATCAATAAATTTGTACAGCAACTAGATATGGAAATTTCCGGGGAACTCCCACTGGAATTTTGTTAATTTCACGAACGGTGATTTTTAAATGAATTCTTCCGTGGACTGCAGTCAGAAAGCGACGAATCTGACTGCAGCCTAGCATATTAATATTTACGAATAATTGGTAAAGTGTTAGGACTTGAAAAATTTATATAAAATTCTACAGTATAGTTTTCACCTTCTGTAAAATAATTGGAATTTTTGGAACGTTGGAACTATTTTATAAAAATCCTCGAAAACAGCCGAATTATGAGTATATAAGCTGAAACTTGATAACTTGCGAATGTGTGCACCAAAGTGTTGCATGGATTGGATTGTGTTCATGATAAATTGTTTTGATCACTATGTGCATATGAGGATACTTGCATGCATGTTTGAGTGTTAGTAATTATGATTGTGTGTACCGCTTTGTGCGTTAATTATGTGTAGGATTTGTATTGGTGTGTTCACACACTAACTTGAAATCAATTGAATTGTTAGGACGCAATTAGCGGTCCCATCATTTGCAACTTCTGTCTTACACTAACCGAGCAACTAAAGGTGAGTTCACGGCCCCAAATTTTATACGGTTTTAAACAACAGGAGGAGAAACATGTATACACTCTACAACTCTATCTCTTTACGTTATACGAAATTAACGTCACTTAACTATTCGGTAACTAAGTTAATGTTAATGTACGCTATGGTCACTAAGCAGCTATATCACACAAGTCCTCGACAATCTCTCGGATCGTTAGTATTGGGTTTAAATAGCGGGGAAATTATAAGTAGTACTACTGGGCCCGACAAGCCCCATCCGAGCTAGTCGCGCTAGCCGACCGGGTATGGTCAACGGGTGAATAATTTGGCCTAACTTCGCCATGGTCAGTGATAGGCCTGGCAACACGGAGGCACAACAGTCAGCTTCGATCGCGAACACTTACGTGACATAACTTTAGGCTAGCTACCTATATATATTAACATTGAACTTAATTACGAATCAACAATATTATCCCGGGTTAGGGATAATGGAACCAACATCGTTATTATTCCAGGTTAGGAATAATGGGACAGCATTATTATTCCGGGTAAGGAATAATGGAACTATCAGTATTATTCCGGGTTGGGAATAATGGAACTAAATCGTTATCCCGGGTGAGGGATAACGGGGGAAACAAACTTATAACCGAACAAACGAATTTATGAAAACCTGTGAACTCACTCTTCTTTAATGTTGACACTTGTTTCTTTACATGTTTCTCAGGACGCTAGGAGCTCTAGGTGCACTCACTTGCATTGATCAAGACACCTTTTATCGAGTCTCATTTACAAACATTGTTTTGGGTTTTTCTTTCGTTTTGGCGTTTGTGTTGGCGCCCGTTTCTCTACTTATTTTTATGCTTCCGCTCAACCATAAAAACTAATGCTTCCGCTAAACATTGGAAACTAACTAAGAAATATAAAATCTACAATGAATGGTTAAACGAACGATTTTGGAAAACGTATTATCAAATCATATAGAGTCGTTCGACGTACTAGTGTCTCAGATTCTGGTTTGTTCACACGCCTCGCGGTAAAACTCCGCAAGTGGAAATTGAGGGTGTGTGACAGATTGGTATCAGAGCCACTAGCTATAGAGAACCAGGTTTGCATTAAAAGTAGACCTAAACTATAGCTGATTACACGACACTAGACGTAGTTTGGCACCGGACTGTTATATCTTATTATGTGATGTACCACAACTGTGTTATGTAGAATATGAATGCATAGTAAGAAATGAATGCAACTCGTAACTAACTACACAACCTAACAGGCAATGTCATCATCATCATCATCATCATCATCCGACAAACTTACGCAACCAAGGGCGCCAGGAAAGGCACCTATGGTGGAACCCTTACCATCTTATGGCGTGGAGACACGCTCAGCTGCGAGAAAAAGGCTCGCTCTAGGGGAGGAGTCGTCATCACGCCCAACCATCGCTGTGCCGGTCGAACCGGTTAACTCTGTAGAAGTAGGAAATGATCTACTTAGAGATATGATACGGAAACAACAAGAACAAATAGAAAGAATGCATGAAACCATCCTAGCTCAGGGATGGATGATACGACAACTGACAGGTAAAACTGGATCGCTCGAGGAAGAGCAACATACGAGTAAGATAGCTCGAAACACCTTAGCCAGAGATCTTCGTGCTGAGCAGCTAAGGGCTGACTGGCTAGAAGACAGAGTTCTTGAGTCTAGCTGGAGAATTCAAGAACTGGAACAAAATCAGGCACCTGCACCAGTACCTGCCCCAGCACCGGTCCCTCCAGTGCCGGAAGAGGAGGATCCGGAAGAGGATCCAGAAGAGGATCCAGAAGAGGAGAGGACCCAGAGGAGGATCCGGAGGAGGACACAGCTGTAGAAGATGGAAATGCCGCGCAGGATGACGGCAACGATAGCGATTTGGGAGATGGAGACGTAGAAGACTGACACGTCTCGCTTATTTTATTTACTTTCCTTCAGTCTATTTATTTTCCCACTTGTGTTTAAACTTGAGACTTTATAGTAAACTCATATGTTTAGTTGGCACTTTGTAAGATGTTGAAACTTTATTTAATCAAGTATTTCTTTTGACTATTTAATTTATTTGAGTTGACATAACTTGAAGAATTATTTAAGTACGGAATAGGATAACTATATTGGATATATAGACTTATCGGTGTGTGTTTATGTTGTCTTACGAAGATCCAAATGGCAACTGGACGTCGCGGAAACCTTAACATGACGCCCGAAGAATTAGCTGCAATGATCCAAGGGCACGTGAACGTAGCTCTAGCGGGTGTTCAGAACCAACCGGCAGGTAACCATTATTAAATTTTCATGGGAAAATCTAATAGTTGGGCTAGTAGAATTCCTCGCTGACTACCTGTCCTCTGTCAGCAGGAGGGGGTCTTAACCCCTACAAGATGTTCCTCGACGCTAAGCCAAGCAAATTCACGGGGGCAGAAGGACCCATCGGATTGGTGCGCTGGATCGAAAAATCTGAATCAGTATTTGAAATGTGCAACTGTCTGGAGGCCAACAAGGTCAAGTATGCAGCCTCAACATTGGAAGATGGGGCACTAACTTGGTGGAATGCGCAAGTCCAAACGCGTGGACTTATTGCTGCAAATGCAATGGCCTGGGCCGAGTTTAAGGCCCTAATCAAAGAAGAGTATTGTCCGCGAGACAGAGTTCAACAATTGGAGCAGACATTATGGAACCACAAGATGGTGGGATCTGAAATCGAAGCATACACAGCAAAACATCACGACTTGGTATTTCTATGTCCCGATCTGGCCAACATTGTTGAGAAACGACTCGAGTTCTACCTTGGGGGTCTGGTCCCGGAGATTCAGGGTATGGTGATGGCTAGCAACCCTGCAACCGAACATCAAGCAATCAGGTTGGCGCACAAACTCACCGATAAGGCGGTGGAACAAAAGAAGTTGCCGGCTCGGGGTACAACTGAAGTTGCCCCTGATAATAAAAGAAAGTTTGAAGACTCGTCTGTTCGACAGTCTTCGTCATCCCAGCCACAACAGGGGAACCAAAAACGGTTCAATCATTACAACAGCCACCGGGGTCACCAAAATCAACCCGCCAACAACAACCAGAACGCAAGCGGCTATGTAGGTCGAAAGGCGCAGTGCAATCGCTGTAACCTTCATCATCACGGCCCTTGTGCCGGGAATCGCTGCCAACGATGTGGCAAGGTGGGACATGCGGCAAAGGATTGTCGCGGGGAAATCATGTCCCGACAAAACCAAAATCAACCCCAGGGCCAGCAACAGGGTGTTAACCGGGATGCTATCAGTGTGGTAGCACTGCCCACAGCTCCGTAACAACAACAACAACAATGGTGGGAACAACCACAACCACAATAACCACAACAACAATAACAACAACAATAATGGAAATGGTGGCACAGGAGGTGCCAAAGGTCGCGCATTTACGTTGGGCCGCGGAGAGGCCAGAAACGACTCGAACGTGGTCACCGGTAAGTTTCCCCTTAATGAACATTTTGCTACTGTGCTTTTTGATACGGGTGCGGATAGGAGTTTTATATCTGAGTCTTTTAGGAAGAACCTAAATCTCATGCCTAAACCCTTAGAGACCCCTTATATCATAGAACTAGCCGATGGTAAATCTTTAGACGTGACCCATATAGTATCCGGCTGTCAACTCAAACTCACGGGTCACACCTTTACCATTGATCTGATGACAACTACTCTGGGAAGTTTTGACGTGGTAGTCGGAATGGACTGGCTATCTGACGTCCGAGCTGAAGTTCTCTGTTTCGAAAAATCAATCCGTATTCCGCTCTCTAACGATGAAATCTTGACGGTGCAAGGCGAGAAGGCAGGCGCCGTCACAAACATCATCTCTTACATGCAAGCGCAGAAGTATCTTCGGAGGAAGAACTCTTTCGCTTTACTCGCACTGGTTACCGAACAGCCTGAGGACGAGAAACGTATAGAAGACATCCCCTTCGTCCGTGATTTTTCTGATCTATTCCAGAGGAGTTACCTGGTCTCCCACCCCATCGACAATTGGAGTTTGAAATTGAATTGGCGAACCATGCAACTCCTATCGCCAAGGCCCCATACCGCCTAGCTCCAGCCGAGTTGCAGGAGCTGTCTACCCAACTTCAGGAGCTGTTAGAAAAGGGATTTATCCGACCAAGCGCTTCGCCATGGGGAGCTCCAGTCCTTTTTGTCAAGAAGAAGGACGGGACCTTCCGCATGTGCATCGACTACAGGGAACTCAACAAGGTTACTGTCAAGAACCGATACCCGTTACCTCGCATCGACGATCTCTTCGACCAACTGCAAGGGTCAAGCTACTACTCCAAGATTGATCTACGGTCCGGTTACCACCAGCTACGCGTCAGGGAGGAGGATATCGCTAAGACGGCATTTCGTACTCGGTATGGCCATTATGAGTTCTTGGTCATGCCCTTCGGTCTCACCAACGCACCCGCGGTGTTCATGGACCTCATGAACCGTGTGTGTAAACCATACCTCGACAAGTTTGTCATTGTGTTCATCGATGACATACTCATCTACTCTAAAGGAGAAGAAGAACATGCTGAACATCTACGATTACTGCTGGGATTACTTCAACAGGAGAAACTATATGCCAAGCTTTCAAAGTGTGACTTCTGGATTCGGGAAGTTCAGTTCCTTGGGCATATCCTAAATGAAAAGGGTACCCACGTCGACCCTGCCAAGATTGAAGCTATCAAAAACTGGGAAGCACCCAGGACACCGACGGAGATCCGCCAATTTTTGGGTTTGGCTGGTTACTACAGACGTTTCATCGATGGATTTTCAAAGATCGCGCAACCGCTTACTACCCTCACCCAGAAAGGCATCAAGTATGCTTGGGGTGACAAGTAGGAAGCGGCATTTCAATTGCTGAAACAGAAACTTTGCAGTGCACCCATTCTGTCCTTGCCGGAAGGGACAGATGACTTTGTGGTATATTGTGATGCTTCCATTCAGGGGTTGGGATGCGTACTCATGCAACGCGATAAGGTCATCACGTATGCGTCCCGACAATTGAAGGTTCACGAGAAAAACTACACAACGCATGACCTGGAATTGGGAGCAGTGGTGTTTGCACTTAAGATTTGGAGACACTACCTCTATGGAACGAAGTGCACAATCTTTACAGACCACAAGAGCCTCCAACACATCTTTGATCAGAAGGAGTTGAACATGCGACAGCGTCGCTGGGTCGAACTCTTGAACGATTATGAGTGTGCCATTCGGTATCACCCGGGTAAAGCTAACGTGGTAGCTGATGCCCTCAGTCGGAAGGAACACTTGAAACCTCGTCGGGTATGAGCATTACAGCTCACTATTCATTCGGGGTTACCCGAACAGATACGCGACGCGTAGTTAGAAGCAGTTAAGGAGGAAAACATTAAGGCCGAATCGGTGGGAAAATGGAACGCGATTGGGAAGTAAAACCCAATGGAGCCCGGTACTTCATGAATCGCATATGGGTACCTCTCTACGGAAACCTCAGAGAGCTAGTCATGGACGAAGCTCACAAATCCCGATACTCTGTCCATCCTGGTTCGGATAAGATGTATCAAGACCTTAAAGCTGCGTATTGGTGGCCCAACATGAAAGCTGATACAGCCACCTACGTGAGTAAGTGTTTGACTTGTGCAAAAGTCAAGGTAGAGTATCAAAAGCCATCGGGGCTACTCCAACAACCTGAGATCCCAGTGTGGAAATGGGATCAGATCTCGATGGACTTCATCACTAAACTCCCGCGAACTTTGGGTGGTTGCGATAACATCTGGGTAATCGTGGATCGTTTAACTAAGTCCGCACACTTCCTAGCTATTAAAGAAACAGATAAGATGGAGAAGTTGACTCGCATCTACATTAAGGAAGTAGTTTCTCGGCACGGAGTGCCAACGTCCATCATCTCAGACAGAGATGCTCGCTTCACGTCAAACTTTTGGCAGTCACTTCAGAAAGCGTTGGGCACACGCTTAGATATGAGCACTGCATATCACCCTCAGACTGATGGTCAAAGCGAAAGGACCATACAGACCTTGGAAGACATGCTTAGGGCATGCGTAGTAGATTTCGGGAATAGTTGGGAAATTCACCTGCCTTTAGTGGAATTCTCGTATAACAACAGCTACCATACGAGTATATCGGCAGCACTGTTTGAGGCATTATACGGTCGTAAATGTAGATCACCGGTCTGTTGGGCAGAAGTCGGTGACAGTCAACTCACAGGCCCTGAGTTGATACTTGAAGCTACTGAAAAGATTGTACAAATCAGAAACCGCATGGCGGCGGCACGAGACCGACAGAAAAGCTACGCTGATCAACGACGCAAACCGCTCGAATTTCAAGTAGGCGACCGCGTCCTACTGAAGGTGTCACCCTGGAAGGGTGTAATCCGCTTTGGAAAACGAGGCAAACTAAACCCACGGTACGTAGGTCCGTTTGTGATCTTGAAACGTATTGGACCCGTAGCTTATCAATTAGACCTTCCTGTCGAACTCAGTGGAGTTGACAACGTTTTTCACGTGTCAAATCTGAAGAAGTGTCTATCAGACGAAACCTTAGTCATTCCATTGGATGAGATCCAAGTGGATGAACAACTGCACTTTGTGGAACAACCTATCGAGATCATGGATCGTGATATCAAGACTCGAAGGCATAGCAAGATTCCGATCGTTAAGGTTCGTTGGGACTCTAAGCGTGGACCGGAGTTCACGTGGGAAAGAGAGGACCAAATGAAAAGCAAATACCCACACCTCTTTGCAGCTGAGTAGCAAACTAACGATACCAGCAACTAAATTTTCGGAACGAAAATTCTTTCAACATGGGGATGATGTGACAACCTGGGAATTTCTCATAATTTCGCGTACCATTGTTAACTAAATCCTGGTGCATGGCACTTGGGAATCTTTGTGCATGGCACCTGGGAATTTCTTGTAATTTCGCGTACCATTGTTAACGAACTAAATCTTTGTGCGTGGCACTCTAAACATGTACGCTGCATTCTAAACCGCGTTTACTCAATTTTCGGGACGAAAATTCTTTCAACATGGGGATAATGTGACATCCCGGTTTTTTCAGATATCTTAAACGCACTACTTCACGGTTATTCGTTCCCACGTTAATTTGGTTCGGAGACTTAAATTGCACGCTCGAAATAATTACGATAATTTTGTGTACTTGTCGAATGAATTACACGCTAGTCTTAAACGTTTATAAGTTAGTGCGTTATTATGTGATGTTCCGATTTCGTGTTTTATTTTAGTTATAAAACATAGATGTAGTAAATAGATAAATGAATCGGATCGAGCCGCGACACGAGCCAACTTCACTTCCTTGCGACTCAAGGAGTTAACCAAACTTGAGGACCAAGTGATAAACCCAAACCGCCCCACCCAAACCCTTTCGGCCGCGAGTACACACCCAAACCGTAAACCCTTCCCTTCCCTTCATCCCTTGCGCTATATATACATACACATGCATGAGCTTGCTTCACAAAAACAAAACACAAAACCCTAGTGGAGAAAACAGCCGACGGCAGCCCTCATTCATCCTTTCGATCGCAAACAGCCTTGATACACCCCTCTCGGTCGCAACAAGTCTTCCTCACTCTTTGCTCTCGGTCGCGATCTTCTTCATCATATCCGAATCGGCTCTTGTCCAAGGCTCGGCTCATTGATCTTGTTATTAAAGGTTAGGATTATCATTGTTTGCAAGATCATATTCGGATTTATATGTTTGAATGTAGTGTTATGTTAGCCGATTTATTTATGATGTTTGCAAGTTTGATGTTTTTTTCGAAATCTGGAAACATAGGCTGTGTTTTGTTGATAAAAACTATAGGTTATGATTAGGGTCTGCATGGGTATGATATATATGATGATATATGATTTGTAATTCTGTTCTTGATCGCCTATGTTCAATGTATCGAGGGTTTAAGCGAGTTAGATTGTGATAAAGTGCTGAATCAGAATGCTGAATGGTGGTTACAGCCAACTTCAACTGGCTGAAACTTGGTTATTATTTATCGAAAAACGGATTTTCTGAAGTCTAAAACGTAGAGTTTTGAAAAACGATTCTAATAGCGCTGGATTCATATTTTTCTGAAGTCGTTTGATATTTTTAAGCAGCCAATTAAGTTCAGTAACTAAAGCTGTGAAAATCCTGAAAATTTGTTAGTTGTTTATCAAGTCGGATCTAATAATCGGTAGGGAGTCGAATCAGGAAATTTGTACAGAAACTAGATATGGAAATTTCCGGGGAACTCCCACTGGAATTTTGTTAATTGGACGAACGGTGATTTTTAAATGAATTCTTCCGTGGACTGCAGTCAGAAAGCGACGAATCTGACTGCAGCCTAGCATATTAATATTTACGAATAATTGGTAAAGTGTTAGGACTTGAAAAATTTATATAAAATTCTACAGTATAGTTGTCACCTTCTGTAAAATAATTGGAATTTTTGGAACATTGGAACTATTTTAAAAAAATCCTCGAAAACAGCCGAATTATGAGTATATAAGCTGAAACTTGATAACTTGCGAATGTGTGCACCAAAGTGTTGCATGGATTGGATTGTGTTCATGATAAATTGTTTTGATCACTATGTGCATATGAGGATACTTGCATGCATGTTTGAGTGTTAGGAATTATGATTGTGTGTACCGCTTTGTGCGTTAATTATGTGTAGGATTTGTATTGGTGTGTTCACACACTAACTTGAAATCAATTGAATTGTTAGGACGCAATTAGCGGTCCCATCATTTGCAACTTCTGTCTTACACTAACCGAGCAACTAAAGGTGAGTTCACGGCCCCTAATTTTATCCGGTTTTAAACAACAGGGGGAGAAACATGTATATACTCTACAACTCTATCTCTTTACGTTATACGAAATTAACGTCACTTAACTATTCGGTAACTAAGTTAATGTTAATGTACGCTATGGTCACTAAGCAGCTATATCACACAAGTCCTCGACAATCTCTCGGATCGTTAGTATTGGGTTTAAATAGCTGGGAAATTATAAGTAGTACTACTGGGCCCGACAAGCCCCATCCGAGCTAGTCGCGCTAGCCGACCGGGTATGGTCAACGGGTGAATAATTTGGCCTAACTTCGCCATGGTCAGTGATAGGCCTGGCAACACGGAGGCACAACAGTCAGCTTCGATCGCGAACACTTACGTGACATAACTTTAGGCTAGCTACCTATATATATTAACATTGAACTTAATTACGAATCAACAATATTATCCCGGGTTAGGGATAATGGAACCAACATCGTTATTATTCCAGGTTAGGAATAATGGGACAGCATTATTATTCCGGGTTGGGAATAATGGAACTATCAGTATTATTCCGGGTTGGGAATAATGGAACTATCAGTATTATTCCGAGTTGGGAATAATGGAACTAAATCGTTATCCGGGTGAGGATAACGGGGAAACAAACTTATAACCCAACAAACAAATTTATGAAAACCTGTGAACTCACTCTTCTTTAATGTTGACACTTGTTTCTTTACATATTTCTCAGGACGCTAGGAGCTCTAGGTGCACTCACTTGCATTGATCAAGACACCTTTTATCGAGTCTCATTTACAAACATTGTTTTGGGTTTTTCTTTAGTTTTGGCGTTTGTGTTGGCGCCCGTTTCTCTACTTATTTTTATGCTTCCGCTCAACCATAAAAACTAATGCTTCCGCTAAACATTGGAAACTAACTAAGACAATATAAAATCTACAATGAATGGTTAAACGAACGATTTTGGAAAATGTATTATCAAATCATATAGAGTCGTTCGAAGTACTAGTGTCTCAGATTCTGGTTTGTTCACACGCCTCGCGGTAAAACTCCGCAAGTGGAAATTGAGGGTGTGACATGATGACCGGAAAGGCGGGAAGTGATTTGTGTGGTTTTAAAAGTATTGTTGTTTTTACGCTTATAGTCTTACGATTTTTAAGTTATTTAAAAATAGAATCAAACTTTTTTTCTTTTGTATTCAACTTAATAAAAATGGAAGTTTTGGTCCTCCTATCTTTATAAACTTTTAGTTTTATAAAATTTATTTATTTTATAATTTTATAAAATATTAAAATTTAAGGATTTAGATTTAAAATTGTTTAATGTTTTGTATAAAAAATATTTAGTTATTAAATGCAATGTATGTAATTTAATAAAATGTTTAATGAAACATAATTGGAAAATACTGAACGTTATAGTTTCCCCACTTTAGAAAATTGTGTCTCGAAATTGGAGAAGACTGTAAGATATAGTTGTGATTACTTGGAATGATCGAAGTGTGAGGGTTATAGTTTAAGTTGCTAGGTTTAGAGGGGTACAAAAGATTTGATAAATAGACTGACGAGAACACAATACTCTACCGTAAAAGCATAAAACATGGTTGACTTCTTGACGCAGTTTTGACGAGATTCTTAAGTTCACTTATGATTCTTATTTGAGTAAAAATGAAAATAATGGATTTCCATAAATGGTGGATTAATATGTGAGTAAACATCCTCAAATTGATAGTTGCATCTATCAATTGTTGGATAAGTTTCATAATACCAACTAGTCATTAAGCGAGTTACGAGAACTTCTACTGATAATGGAAGTTTAAATATGCACATGACGGATTGGGTCCATTTATTCCCACTCTAGGTTTCACCGGGATCCACATGCACCACAAATTACTATTACGTGTGCACCGGTAATGATAATTCGCCTTGCACACTCATCCTAACTCCCCCTGTGTTGTGTCAAAATGTTCCTTAGATTGGGTTTCCGAGTATGGAGTGCTTCTAAAGATGGATGGCCATCAATGGTTTAAGCATCAACCCTAGGTTGAATCAACTAGGAGTTACATCAAGTAGAGTAGTCTAGGTTACTGGAAGAAGCAAAGTCAATGTTCTACTATTTGGGTCTGGATAGGGTTTCAAGTATGCAATAAGCAAGGCGCTCTCAACTTCAGGGTCAATCTATCTTCCATAGAATATCGACTAAGACGCGAGTTCATGACTCGAATAGGTGATGACCTCCCTGTGTGTGTAGAGATTCGTCTTCATGTGGTGTACTGTTGATACACTTTTGTGTCTGTCGCTTGTTCTTAGTTATGTCTGTAATTGTACGGTCTTTGTTTATTGTGTCTGTATAGTTTGGTTGTGTCGACCAAATCAAGATATCCTCCTATATTGATTTAGTACGACGATTAGTTTGTCTGTGTAAAACAATTGAATGTATGCATACTGTTAAGTCTTGTGTACGTCATATCTGTTGGCACGTTCTCCGAAGAAGACATCCAAGTACGATTGAGAGATACTTCGTACGAGCAGGATGTTGCTTGTACGAGCCTCCTTCCATTCGTACGAGTGGCTATTTTAACAAGCATCTTGCTTGAGTCATACGAGCTAGTTCATCATGTACGAGCCATGGATCATTCGTACGAGTCATCTTTTGGAGAATGTTCTTTGTGACATATGGTGTTTCGCATGACCACAACATTCTTCGTACTGTTACTAGGTTTGGGCACTATATAAACAGACATGCACTTCTCAATAGAAGCAGACGTTTAGTGAGACACTAAGAGCACAAGAGAGAGAGCACAGAGAGTATACCTGAGTCTGTATGAACATTGTTTATATGTGTTTGTACTAGTTCTCTTTTGTTAATCAAGATATTGAATCTTTGGTTATCTTGTGTTTCTTACTTTGCTTTGGTTTGCATACATACGAGGATTTCGCACTCGTATGTGTGTTGTATAAATAGGGAAGTAGGTTAATCTTGATCATCCAAGTGGACCTACAAGTGGTATCAGAGCTTTGGCTCTCTTCCTTGTTTGAAACCAAGCTTAGTGTTGTGTCTGAGCTAGTTGTGAGGGTTTTTGGAAGTGTTCTTGAACTTTCAACAGGAAACTTAAGTTTCTATAAGATAACCAACTTAAAACTTATTTAATGTTGTATCCAGAAAATTTTCATAAAAACCTTGTTAAGATACATGGAGACATGTTAGGATCTATTTTTTTCTCAAAATGTTTCTATCAAAATTCAGTTGAACATATCTTCAGGTGAAGTTCTGCCGGAAAACTCACCGGAATATTCTTGTAGGGTTGACCAAATCTCTGGACATTCTGACTTGACTTGACTGTTTTGACTGAAAAGCTGATATGGAATGTTTGTCTTCTTAACCAAAATTGTGTAGACAATTGACCACTTTCAAAAACAAGTCTGTGTTAGAAAAGGAAATTTTCACCAACCAATCCTGCAAAAAGATTCCTCTCTGCGAAAAACATCGTGCTAATAACCCATCCGCACGAAGAATAAGACTGTTCGTGCAAAAGACCAAGTCATCCACATGAAGAACCTTGTTCGCACGAAGCACAAGTTTGTTTGTACGAAAGAGTGTCTCTCGTACGAAGCACCTAGTTCGTACGAAGGACAGTCACTCGTACAAATCATTGATTCGTACGAAGAACAAGCTTGATTTGTTTTTCGTGTTTCAGTTTGTCAAAACTTTGTGGTTTTAAAATTGTGAACTTTAAAAGGAGACTATTATTTTCAAAAAGTAAATTTTAAAAACCTTTTAATTTTCATAACCAAGAAAACATAATGAGTACTAATCCTTGGGATTGCGGGAGTATTTTGGAGGTATGAAGAAGAGATCCAGAATTTGATCAGTATCTATGAAAGCAAAAAGGGTTTCTGTTCCACAAAACCCTGAGATGTACTTTGGAGGTATTAACACAAGTGTCAATACAATTTAGCAACTAAAAATTCAAACCGCATTTGTTTCAAATGTTAGCCCCTTTCTACCATCACCAGTTCAAACGGATCAATCTGCCGGCTCAAGTACTCAAACTTATGGACAAGTATTTGATCCTAAAGCCTTTCTACCACAACCTGAATTTGTTACACCTCAAGCTCCACAACAAGCTTCTCAACAAGCTTTCTATGGTAACAACTTTCAACCTGCAAACCCTAATACAATCACACTTGACACGTCACATCTTTCCAAGGTCAGTGTAGAAGTTGCTCAGGAACATATGGAACTTCTAAACACCATGGTTAGTGCTTATTGTGGATTAGACACCGGTCAAATTGGAAACATCAATTTGACTAATGATGACTACCAACAAATAGACAGAGATGAGATGGAGCTAATGGATATCAAACGTGTGTTTGCAAGTGCGGTCATAAGAGCTAAGGATTACATGAGCAGAACTGGAAGAACAAGTTTGGAGAGCAAGAAAGATACGAAATATGGTTTTGATAAAGTTGCTGTTACTTGCTTCAACTGTGGAGAAAACGGTCACTTCAAGCGTGAGTGCACTAGACCCAGCAAACAAGGAAATCCCAACCCTTTCCGAAATCAATCTCAATCATCCAACACAACTCAAGTTAACAATGAACAGAGAATAGTAGCTGTTAACAACCCAAACAACATAAACCAGTCTGGGCCTTTAAACAACACAAACATAGCTCTAGTAGTTCAAGCAGATGAAGGATGTGATTGGTCAGTACAATTGGGAAACGAGAATCAAGGAGGAACTGCATGTTATGCCAAGATTATCAATCGGATCAAACATGTTCACAACATTGACACTTCTGATGATGATGATAGTTCGGGTATAATGGTGGTTCTGATGAGGAATGCTTGAGTGCAAATGGTTATGGTTCTGATTCAGATTTCAGGGAAGGGAATGATACTGTGGTCAATGAGTTGCTGAAAGAAGCAGAGAAACTGAAAATCAAAAGGCTGGTTTGATGAACAAAGCAGAAGCTGCATCGAAGGAAATGGAGAAAATCTTTACAAAAGTGCATCCTTCTCTCATCACATTGCCTTCATGGCTAATGTTACAGGTTCGACAAGTCTGGTAAACTCCGACTCTCCTAAGATATGAAGTGACTGTACTGAATTAAAAAGAAAATTTGAAACAATAAACAGTCATAATCAAAACCTAGTTGTTGAACTGTCAAAATGCAAAGAGTCAAATTTGGCTTTAACTCGAAACGAAAAAGAATTCAAATCTTTAATCGAGATTCTTAAGAAAAGCGATCTGAATTAACAAAAACTGTTTTGAACAAGCAAACAGGAATTAATAACTACATTAATATCCTTGAAGAAACAAGAAATGAGTTAGCTATTGCAAAATGCTAACATGATACAATCAAGCTAAAATTGGAAAGTTATTCTAACTCACGATATGTGCTTGATTACATCACTAGCGTTCAAAAGCTTAAAGGAGATGCCAAATTCATTGGGAATAATTCGTGTCCACCTCCGTTGAAACGCAATTATACCAAATTGCCTGATGAAGAGGAAATGCCACGATTTAAACCTTCTGTACCTCTTAATCCTGAAGAGTTTGCAGCAGGATTAGGGTTTAAGCTGGACAATTCCTCAGTTGAATCAAGAAAATCAGAGAACTCATCATCTATAGTTGATCAGAATCCTTCTATAATATAGGAGGATGATTCATCAGATGATGAGTCCGAGAAAATTAATTAGGATCAATCTTTTTTGATGAAGAAAAAGGGATAGAAGTTCCTGCTACTCCCAATGTGAAAACTGTTGAAAATCAAGGGAATGATCCTATGAAATCTGTTAAGACAAATGCGTCTACAGATGAAAATGATAATGTGTTATATACTTTGATTGGGGAAAAGAAAATTTACTCAAATAAAGACTTTCCGATTAAAAATGTAAATCCAACCTCAATTGATCAAGTTTTTGAAAATTCAACAACAAAATTTTTGGAAAAGAAGAATCCAATCAAGTCATAATCATTATTAATTTCAAAAGAAAAACATAAAGAAAAGCGAGCTGAAAAACCTAAGGTATCACAACCAAAGGTTGAAGCTAAAGGCGCTCGCAACAAGAAGAAATTAAAGAATGTTAAATTTGTTAGTTCAACTGGTACTGATAAAATCGATACTTTTGAAAGCATGTCTAATGTTGATTTTTTAAAACAAGTCAAGATTTTAAAGCGTAACAGTCAAAACAATTACACTCAACACACAAATGGGTGCGAAGATGAACCAAGTACCTCCAGACCCCAAGTTCAACATTAAGTCATAAAACATGATCTCCTAAATTTGTTGAAAGGAGAACATGTTTTAAATGTGGAGAGTTTGGCCACATAATCAAAGATTTTTCCAACCCAACAAAACCCAGATTTGTTGAAAAAGCCCCTCCTGAACCAACTTGTCAACGTCGATCTGTATCACCAAAATAAGAAAAACGTATTGTTAAAGAACAAGAAGAAAAATAGAGACGTAAACAAGTAAAAATCATTGAAAAGACATTAAAACCAGATTATTCAGAAAGGAAACCAAGTTCTTCAAGTTTGATAAAACCAGAAGTAGTTAAAAATGTAAATAATAGTCATTCTGGTAACTTTCAACAATCTTGGAAACCTAAGACCGGTAATGTTTCAGGGGGAGGCACAAAGTTTCCAAATCATCCAGAAATAGAAATCACATTTCTTGATGATAAGGGTCGACCCAAGACCACTAAGGCTTGGGTCCCTTTCTCAAACTGATCGGGTATTGAAATGTGCAGGGTGTTCCAGGAGGAACTGTGAATAGTCATTGGATTGTTGATAATGGAGCATCGATGCACATGACATGCGACTTAAGGCTTCTTTATGATGTAAAAAGCATTAGAGGTGGATATGTTGCCTTTGCTGGAGATAACGACGGATACATCACTGGAGAAGGAATGGTTTCCAATGGTGTTGTTAGCTTTGATAAGATCAATTATGTTCGTCAAATTGATCAAAATCTTCTAAGTGTTTCTCAAATCTGCGACAAGAAGTTCATGATTCATTTTGATGATGCCGGATGTTATGTACTGAAACCTGGTTTTAAGATTCCCAAAGAATGGATTCTCCTATCGGCTCCAAGAATTAATGACTTGTATATTCTTGACATGAGCCAAGCTATTACCACATCTACACAAGTCACATGTTTTGTCTCAAAAGCCATCGAAAAGGAATCAATCTCTTGGCATAGATGGATGAGACATATTCACTTGAGGAAAATGAACTATTTAGTGAAAAACAATCTTGTGAATGGTGTACCAGTAAAGAATTTTCATTTACAAGACGTCTGTATCGTGTCAAAAGGGAAAGCAAGCTAGAGAATCTCATCCTGTGAAGAAGATTAACACGATGAATATGCCTCTGGAAGGTCTTCATATGGACCTTTTTGGACCTATGAAACACAAGACTACCTTTGGTGATTCATATTGCTTAGTAGTTACTGATGACTACTCAAGATTTTCATGGGTAAATATGTTGGCACACAAGAGTGAAGTTCCTGAAATCCTCAAGAATCTCCTAACGCTACTCGAAAATTTGTACAATTTGAAGATAAGGAGAATCAGAAGGATAATGGCACCGGATTCAAGAACCATGTTATGGATGAGTTCTTTTCTTCTAAAGGAATTTTGCATGTGTACAATTCTCGATACACTCCACAACAAAATGGTGTCGCTGAGAGAAAAAATAGAATTCCGATTGAAACTACAAGAACTATGTTAGTAGAATTAGAACTTCCAGTTCAATTCTGGGGGGAGGCTATGGCTACTGCATGTTATACGATGAATAGAGTTATTACGGTGAAGAGGCATGGGAAAACATGTTTCGAGTTGTTACATTAAAGGAAACCAGATGTGTCTTTCTTAGAACCTTTTGGAGCCCCTTGCACTATGATTAATCCACATGGAAAGTTTGGACCAAAGGCTATCGAAGGTTTCTTTCTTGGATATGCTACTCCTAATATCAGAGTGTGGAATTTGTCATCGAAAAAGATTGAAGAATGGGGTGAAGTCAAGGTTCAAAGATACACTGAATCAGTAAGAGCTCCGGGTGCTTCTTGGATGTCTGACTACGATGGGCTGTTTAACTCCTTTAATCTGCCAACTTTTGATGATGCTTCTGCAGCTACTCAAATGTTACTAGAAAGTGATACTGCAGTTGACTCGTCATTAGTACGACCAATTATTGGTAACCCTCAAGTGTCCACTTCGGTTAACAATCTTGTTCAGAATGAGGAATTCGAAGATGTTGCTGATTATAATGTTTCATCAGAAGATGTGAGTTCCATGATGCAAATGGAGCTACTTTTGGTCTGGTTCCTGGAATTTCAGATGTCACGTCAAATGTGCAGAATCAAGGGATGACTGAAGGTCATGCCTCTACATCTTCGTCAAATCCAGCAAACGAATTAGTTTTTGATCTGAATATCAACAATTTGGGTATAAACTCTCAAGTTCTCGATGTTCCTGAAACTCGAATTTATAATATCCATCCTCAGCAGAATATTATAGGAGATGTCCAGAGTGGTGTGCAGACTCGTAATCAGCTAAGGAACAACCAGAATGCTGGTTTGTATTCGGTTATTAGGGAATCTGGGGAACATGATGATTGGTCTTTTGCCTGCTACGTCTGTTAAGTTGAACCAAAATCTTGGAAAGAGGGAATGAAAGAAGACTCATGGGTTGAGGCAATGCAAGAAGAACTTCAGCAGTTTCAGAAGTTAGGCATGTGGAAATTGGTTGACAGGCTTGACAACTACCAGAAGATTGGTACAAGATGGGTTTACAAGTGTAAGAAGGATGGCCAAGGTGTTGTTGTGAGAAACAAAGCAAGATTGGTTGTCCAGGGCTTTAATCAGGTAGAAGGCATTGATTACAATGAAGTTTATGCCCCGATAGCACGTCAGGCCATAAGAATTTTCTTGGCTTATGCGTCCTACAA
Source organism: Scalesia atractyloides (assembly GCA_947069175.1). Taxonomy (NCBI): domain Eukaryota; kingdom Viridiplantae; phylum Streptophyta; class Magnoliopsida; order Asterales; family Asteraceae; genus Scalesia; species Scalesia atractyloides. The sequence continues at coordinate 52,904,125 of CAMTDV010000012.1, read as the reverse complement.
GAAGTTTACCATTTACCAAATGGATGTGAATAGTGCATTTCTTCATGGTGTGGTTGAAGAAGAAGTATATGTTGAACAACCGCCTAGTTTTGAAGATCCAATCCATCCTAACAAGGTTTGGCTTCTCAATAAGGCGTTATATGGTCTACATCAAGCTCCACGGGCTTGGTATGAAACGTTGTCTTCCTATCTTCTAAAGAATGATTTTCGACGTGGATTGATCGACTGTACTCTCTTCATCAAGGAAGAAAATGAGTACTTATGCTGGTACAAGTGTATGCTGATGATATTATTTTTGGGTCTACAAATGAGAGAATGTGCAAAGAATTCGAGCAGGTGATGCAAGAGAAGTTCGAGATGACCGCAATGGGAGAAATGACTTTCTTTTTAGGTTTGCAGGTTCATCAATCTAAGGAAGGGATTTTCATCCATCAAACCAAGTATGTCAGGGATATTCTCAAACGATTTCAAATGGAAGACTCAAAGCCTTTGGGAACTCCATTATCTCAAAATCATCGGATTACTACTGATGGAATGGGGGAACATGTGGAACCATCTCTTTATCGTGCTATGATTGGATCTCTAATGTATCTTACTGCTTCAAGACCCGATATAATGTACCCAACATGTCTTCTAGCTCGCTACCAGTCAAGTCCAAAGGTTTCTAATTTGATGGCTGTGAAAAGGATCCTTCGTTATTTGAAGGGACGCTCGGACACTGGTCTCTAGTACCCTAAGGATGATAAGTTTGATTTGACAGCATTCAATGATTCTGATCATGGTGGCTGCAAGATCGACACAAAATCAACATCAGCAGGATGTCAGTTCTTGGGAAATCGCCTAGTCACGTGGCAGTGCAAGAAGCAGACTTGTGTAGCTACGTCAACCTGTGAGGCTGAGTATATTTCAGCTTCTAGTTTATGCTCCCAGGTTCTATGGATCTAACAGCAAATGCATGACTACGGCTTTGAATTTCTAACTACTCCTATTTTTGTTGATAACGATGCTGCTTTACGGATAACTCGTAATTCTGTACGACACTCAAAATCCAAACACATTGAGATTAAGTATCATTTCATACGAGATTGTTATGAAAAGAAACTTATCAATGTTGTTAAAATCCACCGATCACCAATGTGCCGACCTATTTATAAAAGCTTTTGATAAATCTCGTTTTGATTATCTACTTTTGTTCAATTGCATCAAGGTGAAACCCGAGTAAATCATCCTTGGCTAATCATTTTTCGTAAACATTTTCTTAAACTCTAAAACGATAAAAAGATTTTACATTTTCTCTTTATTTTATATTTTAGGGGGAGAAAATTTCAAGAAAAATACAAAAACATGAGAAAATACAAAAATATGTCTTTTATTTAGTTAAGTTTTCATTCATTTACCTTCTGTATTTAAGGGGGAGAAAAATTTAGAAAAATACAAACACAATAGAAAAATCAAAAATAAAAATTGAGTTTCTTGGAAAGATAAGAGAAGATGATGATACACACCGGTGATCTGTCAAAAACAGTCAAAAGCATAAAACGAGAATTGATAAGTAGCTTTACTAATGATGTATCGGTTGGCTCACAATCAGATTAAAATGTGCAGGTTGATATAAACATAACAAACTGAAAGACAGGTGGGAACCATTCATTGGCATATGGTCTTGGTACGGAAATTTCGTTTGACAGTATGCCGAGGTTCTGAGATATGTGGTCTTTATGCTTGCTTATCATCTGGGTATCATGGTTGAATCTTTTACCGAAAAATAACGGTGACGCAAGTCTATAACTTCCATGATACCATACATACGTGTAAATACCACATTCACCCAAAAATAAGTGTTAAAATATAACAACTTTATGCGGGAGCTAAGTTTGTCTCTTTGTCGGTACGATGGTACTAACCTGTTCAGGGACTTACTCATGTGCCCTGCATGCATTTGAAAATCAAGTTCCTCATCAATAAGTGATTTAATCACATAGGGCTTGTTTTCAATCAAAATAAGTGAGTATCTCACTTCATATACGTCAAAACAGATGATAAGTAGTATACTCACCGGTAAGATTTTCTATCGTGCATGTCTTGATACGGGAGTGTGTCGTGAAGTGGTTGAACACCGGCTAGTAAGTATAATTCATACATTAAGCATATCCCCTAATCATGATTACATCTGATAAGCTGAGCTTACGTGGACAACTATACCGATAATCATAGTAGAATACTTATTTATTTAATTCGATGTTTTAAAACAAAAGTTGTTTTTGACAAAGATTAAAAGCTGGTATGATTCTCTTACCTTGAAACTCTGAAAAAGAATTGTCTAGTAAATACACAGTTTATTCTTATCTTTTAGTAGTTTTATTTTACTCTGTTGTTAAATTAAAGTATTTCTGATTTAGTCAAAGATGGAAACTCAAAAGTTTTCTACCAAGATTCGCCCTAAAAAAAGAAAAAAATCATTTGTCTTGCTATCCTTACTTCATAAAGTAGTTTCTTACAACGGGTAAACTCATTTCAAAGAAAAAAATCTGTTTAATGAGCACTTTTCCTAACTTAACTTATGATTAGTGTGGATATGTGCAAAGTTCTAAACAGGTCAACGAAAAACCTAAGGTCCTAGAAGAACTGAAAGTCCACTTTTGAAAAACTTGGACTCGTACAAATCAGAGATCACTCGTACGAGCCATTGTGCCTCATATGAATGACAACTGGCATCTTGTATGAATGGAGTTCTTCGTACGAGCTAAGGTAGTTCACACGAGTGTCTTGATGTGGTATAAAGGTGATGAAGTTCTTTGGTGGAACTTTACTTTCACCTTGCTCACGTCATCTTTCACTTCTCCTTAAGTCGTCGGTGATATCTTTAAGGTATATTTGATAATGTTGGCATACTTTGAAGATGAACAACTTGAACATTATCTGACTCTGTGACTTTAACTGACATGAACAACAAACTTTAAGCGATAAATCTTTAATGAGAAGCAAGTTCCTCATGAATAATCCTCTCTTGAAGTTCTTTGTGCGAACAATATCCATACGAGTGAATACCGCTAGCATGAGTAACATGTTGCTCATACGAGCCAGTTACTCGTACGAGTAAATCACTTGTTTAACAAATTTGGTGTTCATACAAATCAGTTGTTCTTCCTACGAATAAATTATTATTCGTATGAATTAGCATTTCTTTTATAACTTGGGAAAGTTGACCGTTCAACTTTGTTAACAGATTTACATGTTTATCCATATATACAGGGCCTGATACGGAGACCGAGACATGATTAACGTACACACCACTTTGGACTCACAAAGGAGTCATTTCTTCCCAACCTTGTGGGTAATGCATTTTGAGCGTCTATCGGGTGTATGCCTACACTCACGCTAAGGTCGTGGACATTATCTATTGTAATGATCCGAGAATATCAAGGACACGTTAGTTAACCCCTGATGTTTAAGTTATCAAACAAAACTTATTAAAACAGAATATGCGGATTTACTAGCCACAATCCGGCATTCGATTGATCCCATTTCCGACCAAGCGGTAATAATTTACCATAACCCAAGCCCGTATTGGGGAAATAAGTCGAGAGTATTTACCTGAGCTAGTCTTCGTTTAAACGCAAGATTTATTAACTCAGCCGTACACAAAAGTACTAAGTGCAGATAAAATTTACCAGCAAGTCTCTACTCTGGATTATGGCATAAGCTAACTAATTAAATACTAACAGTTTTATTTAAGTCATAGACTTAAACCGACTAGCATACTTGATCAAAACATATAACGCTAGATTAAACGATGATTAGATAGAATGTAGTTTAATCCCAACAAGTACCTTGACTTGTGTAATATGGATAAACTATAACATTCTGGATTTTGAATCCTAAATGACAAGGTTAGACCTGTTTTTGTTAATTTTCGTAAACTAGTTACATATGCTTAACCGTACGCATATAAGCGACATCGGGTAACCGGATAAGTCATGGACAAGTTCTATATGCCATTACACTTTAAATAAGTTGTAATATCAGTGGGATATCAACTTTTATGCCCGTTATGGTTTTAAAGTGACACTATGCCTCATAAGGGTGTTTTGGTAATTTCATACCATAAAAAAGGAACTTGAATATAATTTAATGTTATAACTATAAGTATTCTTGAAAAATATCTTATTTATAATATAATATCAGTAGGATATTAATTATATGTGTAATTATTATTTATGACCAAATTATGCACTGAGAGGCATTTTGGTCATTTTACACATAGTTTATAAATTATTTGTGATTCTGAGTTTGTATCATGTACCTACTGTAAAATTATTTAAAATAAGTTTTAGAATCAGTAGGTAACAAGTCTTGGTTAGTAAATATGGTTTAAAACCATACTATGCGCCGAAACGGCGCTTATGTCGTAAAATGGCGATTTGTGTTATATTTAATGAAACCTGGTGTTAAGGTCAGGTTAATATATCTTAGATATGTTATTTAATATAACATATCATTAGGTAAAGATTTACTTTGAAAGGATGTGATTAAAGCCAATTTATAAGCCACAAGGGCCTTATCGTCATTTATCGACATAATACAAGGACTTGTTCATAAACTTAGTTTATAATTTGGTTTGACATCCCAAATAATCCTACTTATAATACTACATCAGTAGGAAACTCATTCTCATGTTCATTATCGTTAAAACCTCTTTTTATGCAAAAAGGGCATTTTAGTCAAAATGGCATAATTACGAAACTTGTGCATAAACTCAGATTCTGATTATGATCATGTAATATAACCTCATAGGGTTATGATACATTATATTATGATCATAATGCAACTTTAGATCAGTATCTAACTAATCTAAATCGGGTCAGAATCGAAAGTCAAAGAAGAAGTCAAACTTCACGACTTTCGGTTGCGAACCGACCCTAGAACTGAAATTGACGAGCCGAACACGTTCTTACATGTTCTAATAATTATTACCAACTTATTTAAGCGTCAAAACAGTTGTCATAACATATATAAGATCAATTTATGATTTTTCTGAAAAATGGCTTTTTTGACTTTATAATATCATAACTTTGACTCATCAATTGGTCTAGCCAACGTGATCTTTAGGAGGCGCCCTTTATAAGGACTAACACCTACCTTATTACGATCACTTAGCCATGTTCATTATGAACAATAGCTGGACCATAATGGTCTTAACCGAAAGTCAAGGCGTTTTCTGTAAAACGCTTGACCTTTGGCTATAAAAGCCTGTAAACGAAAATGCAAGAGCAAGGAACACTTACAAGAGGTTCCTAGCATGCAATACAACTAAGTTGGATGATCCTTTCAGTTAGGAACTTCCAGATGAGGGAGATAGAGTTGTGAATAAGAAAGGTGCAAGTTCAAATGGTGAACCTTGGCACCTAATTATAGTTAGAGAGCTTGAAGGAGGTGATACCAGGTGCTAAGGGGTGTAAGAGGAAGCTTACAAGTGTCCTAAAACGTGGCATAGTAGTTTGGAAGACCATGGTTTCGAATCAAATGATATTTGGCAATTTGTGTGGAGGCCAAGCAAATTTTTGACACATGCCTCTTGGGCCCCGCGATAGGCACAAGCCTTGCCTCTCGCACCCCGCGAGCGCCCATGGCCAGTTTCAAAGTTTGACACTTTTAGCCCCTTAACTTTTAAAACCCTCTAAAACCTTCTAAAACATCTTCTCAACATATTTAGCCCTCTGTAACCAATATTTGGCATACCCGGGAGTATGCCCAGACATTGTCAAGCTCTCGGTTCGTTAAAAGGTCACTCAGAGGTATAAATTAACATGTTGACACTTTTAACCCCTCCATTATCCAACTTTCACATATTTACCGAATTAACCTCTCTCGTCCAACAAGTGGCACACATGAGAGTCAGGACTTTGTAAAGGATCATTCAGAGGATCCTTTTAAGCATGTTGACATATCAGTCACTCAGAGGCTAGGCATGTTGACATATCAGTCACTCAGAGGCCAAGTTTTGAGCATATTGACACCTTTAGTCTTCTTGATCTTTAGTAGACTAAAAATAAAAATACAACACGTGTCACTATGCTATCGGACACGGTTACGAGGTGTTACATCCTCACCCCCTTAAAAGAAATCTCGACCTCGAGATTTTATTCAAAAAGATGGGGGTACTTTTGTCGCATAGTGGACTCAACCTCCCATGTATACTCGGGACCTCTAAAGGCGTCCCACTTAACCTTTACTATTGGTATCAATTTCCTTCGGAGCTTCTTAACCTATTGATCCTCGATCGAAATTGGTTTCTCAACGCACCTCAGGTTTTCAACTATTTGCACATCTTTGTGCCACATTGCTAGCGACTCATCGGCTAGACATTTCTTAAGGTTAGATATGTGGAATACATCATGGATTCCACTAAGCTCCTCTGGAAGTTTAAGCTTATAAGCTACAGTGCCGACATATTCGATTATCTCGAATGGTCCTATATATCTTGGGCTCAATTTTCCCTTTTTTCCGAATGTCATCACACCTTTCCAAGGTGATACTTTCAGCATGACTTTGTCCCCTACTTGGAACTTGAGAGGTTTATGCCTCTTGTCAGCATAGCTTTTCTGCCTATCACGGGCAGCCTTGAGACGATCACGGATTTGCACAATCTTATCTGTGGTCTCCAGGACAATCTCAGGTCCTGATAGTTGAGCTTCCCAACTTCTGCCCAACACATGGGCGTTCGACACTTTCTCCCATACAAGGCCTCATAAGGAGCAGCCTTGATGCTCGTATGATAACTATTATTGTAGGAGAATTCTATTAGGGTAAGTGGTCATCCCAACTTCCACCTAAATCAATCACACATGCCCTAAGCATGTCTTCCAATGTCTGGATAGTACGCTCATTTTGACCATCAGTCTGTGGATGGTAAGCCGTACTAAAATTTAATCTTGTGCCTAAAGATTGTTGGAAACTTTTCCAAAAATGAGAGGTATATCTAGTGTCTCTGTCAGATATAATAGATACTGGCACACCATGTAGGGACACAATTTTGTCCACGTACAACTTAGCCAATTTGTTAGAATTATACATTTCTTTGATTAGCAAGAAATGTGCTAACTTAGTCAGCCTATCCACAACGACCCAAATCATGTCTTTACCACGTTTGGTCTTTGGTAACTTGGTAATCAAGTCAATTGTTACCATTTCCCATTTCCAAGTGGGAATCTCCAGTTGTTGTAGAAGTCCTGACGGTTTCTGATGTTCGGCCTTAACTTGCGAACACGTCAGACACTTAGATACAAAAGTGGCTATGGATATCTTCAAACCTATCCACCAATAATTCTTTTTCAAATCTTGATACATCTTGTCACCTCCCAAGTGAACTGAGTGTCTCGTATTATGTGCTTCCTGGAGGATTAGATCTCTAAGTCCTCCAAAGATTGGTACCCAGATCCTTCCATTAAATCTAAGGATTCCATCCTTTCCAGGCGCTAACTGATCAATAGTTCCGCCTAATCCCTCATTAGGAATGATAGCCTCTAATAGGGCTTGCTTCTGCGCATCTAATAGCTTTTCACTCAAGCTATTCATGAGCTCAATCCTCCTGGCGTTAATCATAATGGGTTTAATTCTTTCTTTGCGACTTAGGGCATCCGCAACGACATTTGCGTTACCGGGATGATAGCGAATTTCGCAATTATAATCATTAAGTGTTTTCATTCAACGGCGTTGTCGCATGTTCAATTCCTTTTGATTGAACAGATGTTGGAGACTTTTATGATCAGTGTATATAATACACTTTGTGCTATATAAGTAATGTCTCCACAACTTTAATACAAACACAACAACACCCAATTACAAATCATGGGTGGTGTAGTTCTTTTCGTGCACCTTTAACTGTTGTGATGCATAACCAATTACGTTGCCTTTTTGCATTAGCACACAGCCCATGCTAGTGTGCGAGGCATCACAATAGACTACAAAAACCTCAATACCCTCAGGTAGAGTTAACACAGGAGCATTGCTCAACTTGTGTTTTAGAATCTCAAAGGATTCTTGTTGTTTCGGACCCCAAACAAATTTGACATTCTTACGGGTTAAGGTAGTCAAAGGAGTGGCTATTCTTGAAAAGTTCTCAATGAACCTCCTGTAGTATCCAGCCAATCCTAGGAAACTACGAATCTCCGATGGGGTCTTGGGCACTTCCCAATTCATTATGGCTTCTATTTTGGCGGGATCCACTTGGATACCACGCTCACTTACAACATGTCCAAGAAATTGGACTTTTCTAAGCCAAAATTCACACTTAGAGAATTTAGCATAAAGCTTTTCCTGCCTTAGCAATTCTAGTATGCACCGAAGGTGTTTCTCGTGATCAACTTGATTACGAGAATAGATAAGTATGTCGTCTATGAAGACAATGACAAACTTATCCAAATACGGTTTGCAGATTCTATTCATGAGATCCATGAATGCTGCAGGTGCATTTGTGAGCCCAAAAGGCATCACTAGAAATTCAAAATGACCATATCGAGTCCTGAAGGCAGTCTTAGGAACATCCTCGTTCCTAACCTTCAGATGATGATATCCTGATCTCGAATCAATCTTAGATAAGTAACTAGCCCCTTGAAGTTGGTCGAATAAGTCGACGATCCTGGGTAGAGGATATCGGTTCTTAATTATTAACTTGTTCAACTCTCGTTAATCAATGCACATTCACATTGAACCGTCTTTCTTTTTTACGAGTAAAATAGGAGCTCCCCAAGGCGAGGAACTCGGTTGAATAAAGCCTTTTTCTAAGAGTTCATCTAACTGTAATCTCAATTCCTTCATCTTCATCGGTGCTAACCGATATGGAGCCCTTGCAACAGGTGCTGATCCTGGCATGATATCAATTCTAAACTCCACTTGCCTATCTAGAGGTAGGCCAAGTAATTCTTCGGGGAAAACATTGGAATACTCCGAGATAATCGGAAGGTCTTCTATAATTGGCTTAGGCTCATTGATAGACTTATGCCAGGTAAATGACACAACCTTCCTCAAACACTTGTATGCCTTAAATAACGACAACTTTTCTGGCAACCCGTAGTGTTAACCTACAGGGATGGTGAACATTTCACCAGATGGGGTTTTAATTTCAATGAGTTTTTTATCGCAGGCAATGCGGGCTTGGTTATGGCATAACCAATCCTTGCCTAAAACTACATCGAACCATGCCAATTTCATTGGCAAAAGAGTGATGGGGATAGAATGATTCTTAATGGATATAGATCATCCATCAAGAACGGAAGATGCTATCTCTAACGTTCCATCAGCGAGTTCTACCTCATAAGTTATGTATAGAGTTCTTGTGAGTAAGTTTAATAGTTTACTAAACTTACGATCAAAAAAGATTTATCTGCACCTGAATAGGAAAGAACTCTAGCATATACATCATTGATGAGGAATGTACCTGTTATGACGTTGTTATCATTAACGTCCTCCCTGGCATTCATCTGGAAAGCACGAGCATTTCCTTTCTTAGCCTCTCCAGGCTTTGCATCATTACTTTTGGGGTTCTTGGGGGTAATTGAACGTAATGTGCCCTTTTCATTACAATTGTAGCAAACTGCATCGTTAAGATCCTTGCACTCTAGGGTCTTATGTCCCTTTCTCTTACCACAGGGTTTAGTCTGTGGATTTATACTACACTGTCCTTAATGTCTATATTTACAGTTCTTGCACAGAGGTTTGTCATTAGACGCGTGCTGGTTCTTCTTGAACCCAAAATTTCCTTTCTTTTTGAACCTTTGGGAGTTATTATCCTCCTGTTTCCTCTTTCCGTCAGTTTCAGTCCTAACTGACCTTTGCCTTACTAAATCTAAGGTGAGGGAGAGAGATCGGTCAACCGCAGACCTATAGGTAGTGGGCTGAGCAGCCCTTACCATACCCTTTATCTCGGGCGCTAACCCATTAATGAAACGCGCAATGCGCTTGGGCTCCGGGGTAATTAAATAGGAAACTAACCTAGATAGGGAATTGAAATTGGAAACATACTTCCGACAATCTAGGTTCTTCATTGAAAGAGTTAGAAGTCTGTCTCTAATTTCTCCACCTCATGCAGTGGACAATAAGTCTCCTTGACTAGTTCTACAAACTTAGACCATCCTAAGTTGTACAGGTGTATCTTACCTGTAGATTGAACCATTGCCTTCCACCATATCATGGCATCGCCCTTGAAGGACTGTGATACATATTTGACCCCATTCTTATCAGTACAACCCCTGATATCTACAATCGTTTCCATCTCATCAAGCCATTTCAAGGCTTCTACTGCTCCTTTTTCCCCATTAAAATCCTAGGGTTTACAAGAGACGAAATATTTGTAGGTACATCCGTCTTTAGAAGAACGGGACCTATTAGCAAATTCTATTTTCCTTGGTTCACTCTTCGCCTTAGAAGAGTGAACTGAGCTCTCCTTATGAGCTGAGGATGGTGCAATTGATAATGGTCTGGAGCGAGTAGCACTCGACTCCCTAAGCTTTTCTATGGTCTTTCCCATGGCCTTTCTCACAACTGGATCTATGTGAGCTTGGAACTCATTGTTATTAACGGCTATATTTTTAGCCTTGTTAGAGCTAATCTCTCGGTGGCTACTCCGTGCCTCGTCCAAGTTTACCATTTTGAAGCTTTGGCTCTAAACATCAAACAAAATTTCTCTTAGCCATGGTATAACAATCATATTGGCTTAAACACTGGATATAACAATCCATTGCCTATTAAAGCTAGTGTGAATAACATCACAACTCTTAGGCTTATCATATCTATATTTGGCCTAGGTTTTAATAGGACCATCAAAGGCAAATTACAATCTGGACATAGTCCATATATTATTAGACAATGGATCGTAAGGTCACAACTGTCATTGTCATAATTGACAATTATATACAGCTCATAGGCTTGTCACTAATGGATATAAAAATTGGGCACATTGGCCTACATCATAACAGATGTAAATTATGGCACATTGGCCTATATCATAACAGATGTAAATTATGGCATATTGGCCTACATCATGACAGATGTAAATTATGGCACATTGGCCTACATCATAACAGATGTAAATTTAAGGCACATTGGCCTGTCACATTGGACATAAAAATTGGGCACATTGGCCTATCACCTTGGACATAGAATTGGGCACAGTGGCCTATCACCTTGGTCATTAAATTGGGCACATTGGCCAGTCACATTGGACATAAAATTGGGCACATTGGCCTGTCACCATGGACATAAAATTTGGGCACATTGGCCTGTCACCTTGGACATAAAATTGGACACATTGGCCTGTCACATTGGACATAAAAATTGGGCACATTGGCATGTCTTTTGTCATCGCATTGATGACATTAGCTGGGATCACATTGATCACATAGGCTATATAATAGGTCTTAGGACGTAGACCTTTTCACCTAGACGGCTAGTGTGGTTCCTCAAGTCACACTACCAAGAGTATGAACATTCCTTAATGTTAACATAAGAGTACCTTAATGATTGATTAATGGTCCGGTCACCTTTGACCTTAACGAACTTGGAGGCTTGAACCTAGTTCCCCACCTCTGGATAGAAGGATAACTTCCCTTAACTATCCTGATAGAAGGCTCCTTGTCCTTAACTATCATTTCTTGGCCAATGTGTGGTCTACGCCACTTGGCATAATCAAATCGAATAAGGTCTTTTGAAATTACATAGCAGAGCATAAATTTCGAATAAAATCGAGACGCTCGCTTGAAGAGAACGAATATATATATATATATATATATATATATATATATAATTCCAAAATACTTCATTAAATTCCAAATAGAAATTAAAATACTAGAAACAATGAAATAAATTGTCCATGTAAGGACTACAAAAAAATGTCCATGCAGGGACTAAAGAAATAACAACGTCCTCGCAGGGACTAACATATATTAGAAGAGACTTCACTCGTCCTTCTTGGAGAGTTTGTTGAAGAACTTATTCGTTTTCTTCTCCGTTTTCTCCGCTTGTTGTTGCATGACCGCTTGCATGTAAGGGTCTTGCGACAATGCTTGATAATCAACATGTGTAGTTGGGTTAAAAGGATTATATCCGAACGTATCTGGATATGTTGGGATATGGTTATTATAACCCGATGGTGGTGGTTGAACTATTGGTGGTGGTGTTGGTTCCACCACAGGTGAAACATTAGCGGGTCCACCCATTTATGGGTCCTCGTGAATGGTTGGGTAAGGTTTGGGCAAAGGTGGCAGCGATCTCGACCGTTGGCCCGAACGTACCGATATACGTGCTCCTCTTTTCCTCCTTGGTGGTTCAGGTGGCGATTGTGGTTGTTCCACCGGTTCCATGTGCACATCATCTTGCACGCGAGGTGGTTGGGAATGATGAGAGAGTGTTGCCAAAGGTAAATTCGTTCCAATATTGGTCCCACTCATTAGGACCTTGGTAAGGCGATCCGGCATAAGAGTTCGAATCGCTTGAGATTTTAATGGGATGTGCATTTGATCCTGATTGCGGCATCTCCGGGTCGGAGTCCTCGTCCATTGGGTTTTGCTGATCCAGCTAATTCTGATTAGCTAGGGGTTTGTTAAAGTATTGGTTAGGATGAAACTCATCATGGTAAGAATGGTGAGAGTGGTGAGAGTGGTGTGAATGGTACGAGTGGTATGAACTTTGTGCGTGGGTAGGCGAATATTGTGGTAGTGGCCACGAATCCCGCGAATCTTCATAAGGGTTCGGGTGATGGGGATGTGAGGGAATATGTCCTAAAGGTCCTCCCCTCATTGGTCCTTTTCCTCTTCCTCTTACTCTTGGTGGCATTTTCCTATTAAAAATCAATTCAAAAACAAAACTAATAACTTAATAATGAGATGAGTAATCCTAGGTCAATCCCTAGACTCGGAAGTCTAAGAAATGTGCTTGTGTAAGTTTGAGATTAAACACAAAAGGCTAGTGTTTAATTCTCTCAAACGTTGGCTCTGATACCAACCTGTCACACCCCGACTTTCCACAGCCAATCCGAACACCGGTGGGCCTTGGTGGGGATATCGTGACATAAGTTGATAACATCATAGACAATTAAACACAGCATAGCGAAAGTCTTAGATTTAAATTACTATTACAAACCAAATATTCAAAATGCAAAATAATATACAGGCTCGTAATAGAAGATCCACAGGCGGATCATAAATTGTACAAAGAAAGAATGTAAAACAAACTTTAGGCAGATCTAGGATTTGCAAGATCCTCTATCACTACCGAGCACTTCCAGCCTATTTTCGTATTGTACCTGCAAGCTTATTCTTTTTAAAAATACGTCAGCTTTTGCTGGTAAATACACCCAATTGAGTCATTTTGAAAACATTTTAAAATATGTTTTAAGTGCATTGTAACACCCTGTAAAATCGTGTCCAATAATATAGTGACACGTGTTGTAATTTTATATAGTCAATTAAAGACTAATATGGACTAAAAGTGACAACATTCTCAAACTGAGCCTCTAATGACTTTCTGATGTTAACAACCATAAACCTGGCCTCTGAATGACCATTAGTGTCGTCATGCATAAAAACGTAGCCTCTGAACGACCATTAGTGTCGTTATGCATAAAACGTAGCCTCTGAATGTCCATTAGTGTCGTTATGCTTAAACTCAGCCTCTGAGTGACTGTTGTGTCAACACGCCTAGCCTTTGAGTGACATTGGAGTCAACATGCTTATACTGAGCCTCTAAGTGATCCTTTACGTAGTCCTAACTCTCATATGTCTTGTTTGTTGGATGAGAGTGATTAAATCCAATAATATATAAAAGTTGGATAATGGAGGGATTAAAAGTGTCAACATGTTAATTTATACCTCTGATTGACCTTTTAACGAACCAAGAGCTCGACAATGTCCGGGCATAATCCCGGGCATGCCAAGTATTGGCTACGGAGGGCTAAAAGTGCCAAAAAGGTGATTAAAAAGGTTTTTAGACGCTTTTTAAAGTTAAAGGGCTAAAGTGTCAAACTTTGAAACTGGCCATGGGGCGGTCGCGGGCCGCGAGAGACCTGGCCTGGGTCTCTCGCGGGACGCGAGAAGCCCTCTGCTGCAGAAAGTTTGCTTGGCTTCCAAACAAAAATGCCAAAACCATTAAAACCGAAATCATGGCTTCCCAAACTGCTATGCCACGTTTTGGGACACTTGTAAGCTTCCTCTTACACCCCTAAACACCTGGCTTAACCTCCTTTGAGTTCTGTAACTATAAATAGGTGTTTAAGTTCACATTCCAATTTGCACCTTTCTCATTTATTCACTCTTCTGGAAGTTCCTAGCTAAAAGGAGCATCCAACATAGTTCTTTTGCACCTTAGGAATCACTGGTAAGTGTTTCTTGTTTGTGCATTTTCGTTTATAGGCTTTTATAGCAAAAAGTAAAGCGTTTTACAGAAAACGCTTTGACTTTCGGTTAAGACCATTATGGTCCAGCCATTGTTTAAAATGAACATGGCTAAGTGATCGTAATAAGGTAGGTGTTAATCCCTATAAAGGGCACCTCCTGAAGATCACATTTGCTAGACTAATTGACGGGTCAAAGTTAAGTTATTAAAAATTCAAACTAGCTTTCGGAAAAATCATTTTGATCTTATATATGTTTTGACACTTAAACAAGTTTGTAATAATTATTAGAACATGTAAGAACATGTTCGGCTCGTCAATTTCAGTTCTAGGGTCAGTTCGTAATCGAAAGTCGCGAAGTTTGACTTCTGCTTTGACTTTCGATTCTGACCCGATTTAGATTAGTTACCTACTGATCTAAAGTTGCATTATGATCATAATAGAATGTAGCATAACCCTCTGAGGTTATATGACATGCTCATAATCAGAATCCAAGTTTAAGCGCAAGTTCCATAATTATGCCATCTTTGACCAAAATGCCCTTTTTGCATAAAACAAGGTTTTAAATGTTAACGAACTTGAAAATGAGTTCCTACTAATGTAATATTATAAGTAGGATTATTTGGGATGTGAAACCAAGTTATAAACTGAGTTTTCAAACAAGTCCTTAAACTATGTCGATAACTGACGATTTTAGCCCTTATGGCTCATAAAATGGTTTTAATCAGTATTTTCAAGGTAAAACATTTACCTACTGATATGTTATATTAAATAACATATTTTAAACATTTTAATCTGATCCTAATGTCAGTTGTCATTAAACATCGCATAAAACGTCATTTTACGACATAAGCGCCGTTTTGGCGCATAGTATGGTTTTAAACCATATTATTGACCAAGACTTGATACCTACTGATTTTAAAATTTATTTTAAACATATTTGCAGTAGGTACATGATCTACACTTAGAATCTCAAAATAATTTATAAACTATGTGTAAAATAACCAAAATGCCCCTTCGGTGCATAGTTTGGTCATAAAAGATAATTTACACATATGATTGATATCCTACTGATATTATATCATAAATAAACTATTTTTCTAGAATACTTTTTATTGTAAACATAAATCATATTCAAGTTCCTTTTTTACGGTATATAATTACCAAAATGCCTTTTGAGGCATAGTTTCATTTTTAAACCTCAACGGGCATATAAGTTGATATCCTACTGATATTTTTACTTATTAAAATATAATGGCATATAGAACTTTCCATTACTTATCCGGTTACCCGATACCGATTTTATGCGTACAGTTAAGTATATATAGCTATTTTACGAAAATTAACCGAAAGGGGTTTAACCTTGTCATTTAAGTTTCAAAATCCAGAATGTTTATAGTTTACCCATATTATACAAGTCAAGTACTTGTCAGGATTAAACTACATTCTATTCGATCATCGTTTAATCAAGCATTATACGTAATGATCATGTACACTATTCGGTTTATAAGACCGTTAGTAATTAATTGGCTAGCTTATGCAATAATCCAGACTAGAGCCTTGCCGGTAAATGCTATCTGCACTTGGTACTTTTGTATACGGCTGGGTTATTTAAAAATAAAAGAAGAAGACTAGCTCAGGTAAATACTCTCGACTTATTTTCCCTATACGGGCTTGGGATACGGTAAAGTATTACCGCTTGGTCCTAAATGGGGTCAATCGAATGCCCGTTTGTGGCTAGTAAACCCCATATTTCGTTTTAATAAGTTTTCTTTGATAACTTAAACATCGAGGGTTAAATTACCGTGTCCTGGATATCCTCGACTCAATACATTAGTTATTGGCCACGACCTTAGCACGGGGTGTAGGCATACACCTGTCAGATGCTCATATGCAAATTCCCAAGACGTTGGGGATAACTCCTTCGTGAGTTCGTAAGTGGTGTGTATTTAATCATGTCTCGGTTTCTGTCCGGGGCCCTGTATGTATTGACAAACATGTGAATCTGATACAAGGTTGCAAATTCAACTTTCCTAAGTTAATAAAAGATTTTGTGTCATTTTACACTTAAAATTTTTAAAGTTTTCAAAATGTGTCAGTTGGGTGTATTTACCAGCGAAAGCTGACGAATCGTCCAAAGACTAAACTGTAGGTACAATACGAAATAGGCCGGAAGCTGCTCGGTAGTGAATAAGAGGATCTTGCAAATCCTTAGATCTGCCCTAAAGTCTATTTTATATTCTTTCTTGTACATTTTATGATTCGCCTGTGGATCTTCTATTACAAGCGTGTATATTATTTTGTATTTTCGAACATTCGGTTTGTAATAGTAATTTTACTCTAAGACTTCCGCTGTGCCGTGTTTAATTGACTATGATGTTATCAACTGACGTCACAATACTCCACATCCGGGCCCACCGGTGTATGGATTTGGGTTGGAAATCCAGGGTGTGACATGCATATCAGCACAAAATCTTTTATAACTTAAGAAAGTTGACCGTCCAACCTTGTTAACAGATTTACATGTTTGTCCAAACATACAGGGCCCGGTACAGAGACCGAGACATGATTAACGTACACACCACTTTGGACTCATGAAGGAGTCATTTCTTCCCAACCTTGTGGGTAATGCATTTTGAGCGTCTATCGGCTGTATGCCTACACTCGCGCCAAGGTCGTGGCCATTATCTATTGTAATGAGCCGAAAATATCCAGGACACGGTAGTTAACACCGATGTTTAAGTTATCAATCAAAACTGATCAAAACAAAATATGCGGATTTACTAGCCACAATCCGGCATTCATTGATCCATTTCCGATCAAGCAGTAATAATTTACCGTAACCCAAGCCCGTATAAGGAAATAAGTCGAGAGTATTTACCTGAGCTAGTCTTCGTTTAAACGCAAGATTTATTAACTCATGCATACACAAAAGTACAAAGTGCAGATAGCATTTACCAGCAAGTCTCTAGTCTGGATTATGGCAGAAGCTAACCAATTAAATACTAAAGGTCTTATTTAAGTCACAGACTTAGACCGACTAGCGTACTTGATCAAAACGTATAACGCTAGATTAAACGATGTTTGGATAGAATGTAGTTTAATCCCAACAAGTACCTTGACTTGTGTAATATGGATAAACTATAAACATTCTGGATTTTGAGACCTAAATGACAAGGGTAGACCCGTTTCGGTTAATTTTCGTAAACTAGTTACATATGCTTAACCGTATGCATATCAGCGACATCGGGTAACCGGATAATTCATGGACAAGTTCTATATGCCATTACACTTTAAATAAGTTGTAATATCAGAGGGATATCAACTTTTATGCCCGTTATGGTTTTAAAGTGAAACTATGCCTCATAAGGGCGTTTTGGTAATTTCATACCGTATAAAAGGAACTTGAATATAATTTAATGTTATAACTATAAGTATTCTGGAAAAATATCTTATTTATGATATAATATCAGTAGGATATTAATTATATGTGTAATTATCATTTATGACCAAACTATGCACCGTGGGGCATTTTGGTCATTTTACACATAGTTTATAAATTATTTGAGATTCTGAGTTTGTATCATGTACTACTATAAAAATATTTCAAATAAGTTTTAGAATCAGTAGGTAACAAGTCTTGGTTAGTAAATATGGTTTAAAACCATACTATGCGCCGAAACGACGCTTATGTCGTAAAATGACGATTTGTGTTATATTTAATGAAAACTGGTGTTAAGGTCAGGTTAATATGTCTTAGATATGTTATTTAATATAACATATCAGTAGGTAAAAGATTTACTTTGAAAGGATGTGATTAAAGCCATTTTATAAGCCACAAGGGCCTTATCGTCATTTATCGACATAATACAAGGACTTACTCATAAACTTAGTTTATAATTTGGTTTGACATCCCAAATAATCCTACTTATAATACTACATCAGTAGGAAACTCATTCTCAAGTTCATTATCATTAAAACCTCTTTTTATGCAAAAAGGGCATTTTAGTCAAAATGGCATAATTACGACCCCTGTGCATAAACTCAGATTCTGATTATGATCATGTAATATAACCTCAGAGGGTTATGCTACAGTATATTACAATCATAATGCAACTTTAGATCAGTATCTAACTAATCTAAATTGGGTTAGAATCGAAAGTCAAAGCAGAAGTCAAACTTCGCGACTTTCGGTTGCGAACCGACCCTAGAACTGAAATTGACGAGCCGAACATGTTCTTACATGTTCTAATAATTATGACCAACTTATTTAAGCATCCAAACAGTTGTCATAACATATATAAGATCAATTTATGATTTTTCCGAAAAATGGCTTGTTTGACTTTATAATATCATAACTTTGACCCGTCAATTGGTCTAGCAAACGTGATCTTTAGGACGCGCCCTTTATAAGGACTAACACCTACCTTATTACAATCACTTAGCCATGTTCATTACGAACAATGGCTGGACCTTAATGGTCTTAACCGAAAGTCAAGGCGTTTTCCTTAAAACGCTTGACTTTTGGCTAAAAAGCCTATAAACGAAAATGCAAGAGCAAGGAACACTTACAAGAGGTTCCAAGCATGTAATACAACTAAGTTGGATGCTCCTTTCAGTTAGGAACTTCCAGAGGAGGAAGATAGAGTTGTGAATAAGAAGGGTGCAAGTTCAAATGGTGAACCTTGGCACCTATTTATAGTTGGAGAGCTTGAAGGAGGTAATGCTAGGTGCTAAGGGGTGTAAGAGGAAGCTTACAAGTGTCCTAAAATGTGGCATAGCAGTTTGGAAGACCATGGTTTCGAATCAAATGGTTTTTGGCAATTTGTGTGGAGGCCAAGCAAATTTTCTGCAGACACAGGCCTCTCGCGCCCCGCGAGAGGCACAAGCCTTGCCTCTCACGCCCCGCGAGCGCCCATGGCCAGTTTCAAAGTTTGACACTTTTAGCCCCTTAACTTATAAAACCCTCTAAAACCTTCTAAAACACCTTTTTAGCATATTTAGCCCTCCGTAACCAATATTTGACATACCCGGGAGTATGCCCGGACATTGTCGAGCTCTCGGTTCGTTAAAAGGTCACTCAAAGGTATAAATTAACATGTTGACACTTTTAGCCCCTCCATTATCCAACTTTCACATAATTACCGATTTAACCTCTCTTGTTAATAAGTGGCATGCATGAGAGTTAGGACTTTGTAAAGGATCATTCAGAGGCTCATTTTAAGCATGTTGACATATCAGTCACTCAGAGGCTAGGTATGTTGACATATCAGTCACTCAGAGGCCATGTTTTGAGCATGTTGACACCTTTAGTCCTTATGGGTCTTTAATAGACTAAAAGTAAAAATACAACACTGTCTCTATACTATTGGACACGATTTTTACGAGGTGTTACATTTATTCTCTAAAATGGAACAAAATGGGAAAGTGGATTTTCTGTTCTCTTAGTTGTAAGCTGGTGCAATTCAGATTAACAAGCATTCGGAGTTTATGTCTTAAAATTGGAACACAGTTGTCAAACAATAGTTGGAGATAAATTCTTTGAAAGAGACTGTTAGAAAATAGGATTATAAAAATTGCACAGTTAAGAAAAGAAAATGAGCGGTTGAAGGCTACAGATGATGAAAAGGCAACTCGGCTTCAACAGATGAGAGCAGCAGATAACTCTCGGGGAATTGAGTTGAATAGGCTGAAAGAACGTAGTGCGGCTGTTCAACGATCTACCGAAACATTAGCTGCTAAGCATAATGACTTAAGAGAATGGTATCATTCTCGTAATGCTACACTGGTTGAAGGCTTTAATGGTATTAAAGACGTGTTTGAAATGATCAGAAAGCGAGTGAACATTTTGTGGAATGAAGACGAAGACCAAGAAATAGCCAAGGGGGAGTTTGTTGATACACTTTTATGTCTGTCGCTTGTTCTTAGTTACGTCTGTAATTGTACGGTCTTTGTTTATTGTGTCTGTATAGTTTGGTCGTGTCGACCAAATCAAGATATCCTCCTATCTTGATTTAGTACGATGATTAGTTTGTCTGTTAAAATAGTTGCATGTATGCATACTGTTAAGTCTTGTGTACGTCATGTCTGTTGGCACGTTATCCGAAGAACACATCCAAGTACGATTGAGAGTTACTTCGTACGAGCAAGATGTTGCTCGTACGAGCCTCATTCCATTCATACAAGTGGCTATTTTAACAAGCATCTTACTTGAGTCGTACGAGCTATTTCATGATCGTACAAGCCATGGATCATTCATACGAGTCATCTTTTGTAGAATGTTCTTCGTAACATATGGTGTTTCATATGACCAGCAACATTCTTCAACTGTTGCTGGGTGTGGGCATTATATAAACAAACATGCACTTCTCAGTAGAAGCAGACGCTTTGATAAGGAGTGAGACACTGAGAGCACAAGAGAGAGAGCACAGAGAGTATATCTGAGTCTGTATGAACATTGTTTGTATGTGTTTGTACTAGTTCTCTTCTGTTAATCAAGATATTGAATCTTTGGTTATCTTGTGTTTCTTACTTTGCTTTGGTTTGCTTACTTACGAGGATTCCGCACTCGTATGTGTGTTGTATAAACAGGGAAGTAGGTTAATCTTGATCCTCCAAGTGGACCTACATGTACCTCATGTGATGCCCACAGGTTCAGGCTTGAAGCAGAGTAGAGCTACTAAGGCCAGGGTATGGTTGCTGGTTGGTGGAAAAGGGACTCGGTTCCGAAGAATCCAACTCCAAAGAGATATATGCCAGCATTGGGTGTTGTCCCAAACAAGGACTTGTGAAGGTTCACTATACCCGATAGTACCATTGGTAGGCTCAAGTGTGACAACCCCTAACTTCAAGGTAAAAGCTATTTGTTTCACTTTTATAAATCGAATTGTACGTTTTTATCATTCGATGGACTAGATATTATATCTGTATCGCATTGAACCAATCTGAACAGTTTGAACCAAAGTGCTTACTTCGCGTTCCGATCCAACCCACTCACATAGCTCGAAACATAGGAGGCCCGAACCGTAGCATGAATATTATGCGCTTATGTTAATTGACTAATTGTAATCTTATAACTAGTTGGTTTTATGTAATAATAATAATAATAATAATAATAATAATAATAATAATAATAATAAAAATAATAATAATAATAATAATAATAATAATAATTTAGATAACAAAACAACAAATCTTGAAGTCTGATTCCCTCACTTCCGTTTGCCATGTGAACAAAGCCCAACTCCCATCTTTTGTTTTTCTTTGGCCCAAACCAGAAACCCCAAACCGCCCCTATTATGAACCCTTTAATTGTTTTACGTAACATTCATATTAGTTCTTTACCATAAAACTAAAACCCTACATGCGATCATACTCATCTTTCTTTGCCTTTCCTCTTGTCACTGCAAGCAAGGGTACTAGAGATCCTTTCTTGACCTTTGATTCAAGTTCTATCGGATCTCACATCACATCTAGCCCGGTAACCTTTGTAGTCATGGTTTTATTTATTCGTTCTGTTAGTTAGATTATAGATGTTAATATGTTATGGTTGTGTTTATGTTGCGATGATGATCCATGTTGTTTGATGATTTCATGTGATATTAAGTTTTAGAAATCGCATTTTGTTGCTAATTTATTTGATTATAATGTTCTGTTAGTCACTCGGGTGATGTCTGTGGGTTTAACTTGGTGGTTGTTGACAAATTAGCTGCTACATGATCTTAATCGTGATACAAACCTGCTGCGAATTATGTTTATGTGTCTCGGGTTCGCTAGTTAATCGCGTTTGGGGAGTGGGTAAAAAACGAAATCTGTCCGACAGTTACAGCCAGTTTAATCGGCTGTAACCGAGTCATAACTTAATGAAAACCGGATTTTCTTGAGTCTATAACGTGCTATTTCGAATTATGCTTTTAGGCACTGAAATCATGATTTTTGGACGTCATTTGCTATCCTAAATAAATTATTTCGTTTCAGCAGTTAAAGCTTTGTTTTTCAGCAGATTTTATGCATTATGTTTTGAGTCATAACTGGGAAAATATTTAGAGTTAGACAATGAAATTTATACTGTAGATGACCTTAGATGTCTGTGCGAACCTCCAATAGGAATCACGTCAATCAGATAACCGAGGATTTTTTAATGAATTTTTCCGTGAGCTGCAGTTAGAAAGTGACGAATCTGATTATTTTTTATAAAATTTTGGTAAAGAGTTAGGCTCAACACAAGGTTCACCCGTCTAAGGGGCACGTCATGTAAAAATATCATAATTTTTGCAGCTTCATAGGTATGGTAAACGGACACCTTAAAACAGCCTGTTTTCAGTGATTTTGACTATGTATGATTTTAAGTTGTTAAGTGACGTATTTGCAACTTTTAATGTCCGCGTGTGCATGATAATAGTATAACTGATGAATGGTATGTCGTAGTGTTTATTATAAACCTACGCTTGAAACTACTCGGTAATACGTTGTGACAACTTATACGCATGTTAATTGCTAAATACGTGTAGGATTTGCGTTAATTACATAAACGAACCCTAATGTTTTTGGTAACCATAATAGGACGTGGTTGAACATACTAGCTCGCGTAACTTAATCTGCCGAGCTAATCTATGGTGAGTTCACACCTTTACTAAAAGCATGTATTCCTTGTGGTTGGGAACCTCACTTTCCCGGGTATGGGATTGCCTAGTATTCCTGGGATGGAATACTATTAAATGCTATTTATATTTCATGTCTTTAGTAGACTAAACGAATTCTATCTGAAAGTCCCTACACATTATACCGATTAGTCGCCGGGGCCCGGCAAACGGAGTATTAGTTGATAGCGCTATTAGGTTCGACAAACCTCACACCGTACTTGGGAGGATGGGCGTGAACTTTTATGCCTTGGCAACTAGTCAATGACGATAGACATTGACTTGGGGCACAAACAACTTACACAGTTGAAATTTCGGTACCATACAGTTTAGTAGCTTAAAGATGGGGTAGCTCCCCATGACGTGTTTTATAAATTAATTAATTTAACAACCTATGTTTTTGGAAAATGATACTGAAGAACTGTGAACTCACCAACCTTATGTTGACATACTATTACATGTTTTGGAGGTCGTTAGGTACATCGTGGGAGCTTGCATTGGGGAGTGTCGTGGCTGCGTTAATTATTTGAATTGGTTGTACTTAAACAATTATGGTTTTTAAACATTGTTTGGATTTTTTTTAGTTTACTTTTTGCTTCCGCTGTTGGTTAAACTATGTTTTTGGACATTTAAACTTTAGATCACTAATCGTGTTGATGGTAATACTTTTTGATATCTTTATTAGTGGTTCAACATTGATTAGTGGCTTGATCCTGGTCGGTCGTACATCTCGTGGTAAAACTCTACACGTGGAAATTTGAGGGTGTGACAGATTGGTATCAGAGCGTTAGTTATAGTGAACTCGGTTTTAAAAGCTTTTAAGAAAAAAACCAAACTATAGCCGTTTCTATACTGAGCAAGCCACAACGACACTACACTCCAAAGTGCAAGTCTCTACAATTTAGATTGCATAGCTTACGTATGTGCCTACTTGTTAGTTACTTGATGCATTACATATTAGTATGTTAAGTTCATAAGACTCTAATGATAATAGACCAGTTAACCCTAACACATCTCCTCCTAAACCTAAACCTTTCCTTGGCTCGAAGAGAACTACACGTGAACAATGTCCCATATAAGAGTTCGAACTCGAAGAGCTAGAGGCAGTGTCTAGCAACAAGCTTCGAGGGCTAACACTCAAAGAGGCAGTGGGCAAGATCTAACTACTCGAAGGAATTTTAGGAAGATCGAGAAGTAACACTAGAAGGTAGTGACAACGAAGGACTAGTTATCTCTTTCGCTGGTGGTGGCAATTGACATCACCATCCATCGTTTTGCTTTTTTGTTCTTTATGTATAACTTAGATGAGGAGGGTCGTCCTCATCCAAGAATTGATGTTGAATTTAATATTTAATTTGGAACTTATTTGTGGAACTTACAAATGATTCGGATGAAAATGTTTATTTGGATATTATGCGTTGTATTCAAATATTCTTTTGCTTTCCTCATGCAATTATGATGAATTGTATGTGTTATATCATTCTCATTTTGTATTTGTGAATATAAAGACAATGAGCGGATGTGGCGGTGGAGCCAACATGACACAGGCTCAGATTCAGGGCTTAATCAATGCACGGGTTGCTGAAGCTCTGGCAGCACACCCGGGAGGTAAAAAAAATCTCTTTGTATCACTCTAGGATGTTAAAAATCCTATCTCTGTGCTATCATAACTCTCCTGTTCTGACCCGCTTTGTTTTTGTAAGATAGGTCAAGTTGCTCAACCCCGAGCTTGCACCTTCAAGGCATTCATGGATTTAAAGCCCACTCTTTCAACGGTACTGATGGAGTAGTGGGACTGAAATTGAAGCGTACACTAAAAAAGTCCAATGATTAGCTGCTCTTTGCCCGAATATGTCCGAGCTTGCTTACAAGAGAATTAAGCTCTATCTCAAGGGTTTAGCTCCTGAAATTCAGAGTTTGGTAACTTCATCTAATCTCCCTACTGATCAGAGTGTCGCTCCCCAGTCAAAGATAATATTTATATGCCCTAATTACCCTTTACAATGTGTTAGTGGTAGTAAGGGGTCGAACCACAAAGAGTTTGTGGTTTGCGGTGGGATGTGATTGATTTTAAATCAGATTGTCACTTTTATGAAGCTTGCTATAAGATTAATTAATTTTGTTTGTTTCAAACAGATGTCGGAATGATCTGACAAAATTGGTTTGATTACTTAACTACTAACTTGGACAAGTACACGAAAACTTAATTACTTTACTAAAACAATGATTTAAGAACAAGGTTCACACCCGGTTCGACATTTGCAAAACCTAGGATTGCTAAACAATTTTAGATTAATCCAATCGAATTTTTCATTAACGGTTTTGATATCACAAAGCTTAGATGCAAACTGCTATCACGCGTATGACGGACCACAATGCACTTTGTTACTTCGGACAAATAATTCCTTTTGAAAGATAAGGCATATATACACAAACTTGTTTCGCAAAGTCAAATTTTATCATCATTCGACAATTCACAAATATAGTTCAAATGTAGGAAAATTATCAATTAATTCAAAATACAATTCAATTTGTCACAAATCAACTAAGAAACATAAAGCAACCCTAAATCTTACAAAAGTTAACACCGGGGTGAAACCCTCGAGAATTAGCCGCTCATGACGAATGAAACACGAATGCCGGAGGTTGAAATCTTGAACTTGAACATCTTGAAGCCTTGATGATGGTAGTGATGATGATTAGGGTTTATAGTGGATGATGAGGAACAATGGATTGGTGGAATGATGAAGAAGATGATGATTAGGGTTAGGGAAGTGAGGATGGATGATGAATTCAGATGATGATAGATGAATTGGGTGGATTGGAATTGATGTTGGAGGTGTTCTTGGCTCCAAGAAGGGTTTCAAAACTTAAAAATCCCATAACTCCTTGAAAAATGCTTAACCCACATGATATAACTTGTCCCCAAACAAGTTTCAGCGTTAGACATATGGTAGGGGCGTTGCCGACGGCCAAGAAGGGCGTCGCCGACGACCCTTAGTTTTTCTGAATTTTCTCCGACGCTCTAATCCCACTTCCTACGAACAGATTTTCGACGAACACATCTGGAGGGCGTCGCCGACGGCCTAGGGGGCGTCACCGACGGCCCCTCCAATCCTTGTTTTCTTGTTTTTCCATTTCTCAATCCCGGTTGACCCGTCTTCTGCCGCGATACTCTGAAAAGCTCCCGATTAGCTCCTTAAACTCCATAAACCTGTAAAACACAAATCCAATCAAAAGTAGGCTATTCGAAACTAAAAGTTATGTAAAACATAAGATTAAGCACAATAAGAATATGGGTTTTTGACCACGCATCACATGCCCACACTTGTCTTTTGCTTGCCCTCAAGCAAATCTGTTTTTCACTTTCACGTGGGTCGAATGAGAAACACACTTCCCAGTCTTGAGAAGTAAGCTAAGGTCTATTGTCATACCAGGTTCAAAATCTTAACAATTTTTAAAACATTTAGCAGTAAAGTGATTAATCACATAAAGATAATTATCCAAGATTAACCCGCCCTTGAACACGTACCTGCATAGGCTTGCAACTCAATCATTCTCCGCCATTGAACACAAACACTAAGCACAAGTCAAAAGGTCTTTGATGGGTTGTAACGGGGCTAGGCTAATGGCATGAACTAGGATATTTTGAAAGTGGCTAAGGTGATGAAAACTTGAATTTTATTACAAGACAACTATTCTATCAACAACTACTATGAATAAACAACTAAGAGGCAACAAATTCCACCTCTTATTCAACAACTACTGTGACAACCGGCACTTTCCGGTCATAATTAAGCGCTTAACGAACAGTAATACTATCATGATTAGCATAATTAGACGTAAATTAACCCGATCAGGCCTTTTGAAAGCCTAGGAACGTCTACTTGCATCACGTTACGCGATTTGGCGATAATCGAAGACACTAAATGCGAAATCGAACGATAAGCGAACTGATGCCAAACAAATACTGATAACGCCTAAAACTATAAAT
The DNA here is from genome assembly GCA_947069175.1 of Scalesia atractyloides. Lineage (NCBI taxonomy): Eukaryota > Viridiplantae > Streptophyta > Magnoliopsida > Asterales > Asteraceae > Scalesia > Scalesia atractyloides. The sequence continues at coordinate 52,877,109 of CAMTDV010000012.1, read as the reverse complement.
TTTGTACTTGTATTTGTCATACAATTTTAATTATGCAATAAATTTAAATCGTTGAACGTCGCAAAGCACAACCCGGAAGTTACGCGGTAAACCGGAATGCACCGACAACTAAACGGAAGCCGGACTAGACATACATCTAAATATTAATATATTATGATATATTAGGCTTCGTTTTCAAATTTTAACGTTCACGGTAGAAATCGGAACGAAAAACGGATCAGACAACGACCCCCGATATAATTTAATATGTTTTCGAGTCTAAACAAATAAATTTCGACAAATAACAACAATTGGATCGAAAAACGGACTATAAATGGCGATCGTAGAGGTTTTACGCAAATTTTAACGAAACCGACAAACCGTCGCCTCAACCGGTCAACTAACGACAACATTGACGTGTTTTGATTCTAATTAAACACATTACGACATAACATGATGTTTGGATTAAAAAAAAAATGGGCTTCAGAGACGTATTGGGCTTGAAACGCGATAACAGGCCTCGGGCCCAACCCACCTAATCAAAACCCTAAGTATTTAAGTTCATCTTCTCCCTCATTTCCCTCGCAACAAACCCTAGCCCCTGCCTCTCTTCTCCCTCCCGCCTAAATCCAGTCGCCGGACTCCGGCGATAGTTTCGGCCGGTACCGGTTATTCTTCCGGCGACACACACCACCCGACACCCCTGTTCTTCCGGCGACACCACTGCGACATCCCTTGTACCCCCCTTAAACACACACACAGTTGCATATGTATATACACGCATACACACAGACAGATCCGGCAAGAGGGAGAGTGGTGGCGGCTGTGATTGTTGTTCGGTTCGGGTGTTAGTACCGGCAGTCCCTTCTCCGGTCACCCCTCCAACACACAAGCAGGCCACACCACACCGGCAAACCCCTGCTCCGATTGTTTTCCCCGGCAGCCGCACACGCATAACCTCATACATATATATATATACAGAAGTGAGAGAGAGATGTGAGGAGAGAAAGAGAACGGTCGAGAGGGAAAAGGGCGACGGCGGGAGTCGACGGCAGCAGCAGCCGCCGCATCGCAACAGAAACTCCACAGGCGGCGGCAAATGGATTCCAGAAGGCGGCGGTGGTGGTAATCGACAGTGGCTACGGTTCGAGTTCGGGTCTTGTTCGGGTGGAGTTCAGCTTGGGATAACTCGAGTCAGTTTTGGGTTATGTCTCGGTTCGGGTGTGGTTCAACTCGGTCCAAACCGGTGGGTCAACTGCGGTCAACATCGAGTCGATTCAGTCAACGGTCGGGTCGACTCAGTCAACAACAGTCAACGGGTTTCCGGTTCAGATTTGATATTTCAATTTCGTTTCGATTTGAGTTTACTTTTGGTTCCGTTTAAAAGATCTAACTGCTTGTTTCAGGTTTGGTGTTCGGTACGGTTCGGTCAACAAAAGTCAACGGGTCAAACCCCGGGCAACACTAGTCAAACCTGGTCAAACCCGGTCAACGGGTCAACCCACGACTCGGTAAAAATTAATTATGACGCGAAAATTTAATTATATGAGTTTAGAATTACTAATAATATTTAATTATCGCGAAACCGAGCTCGACCCGACCCGTTAACAATTCGATATCGCCAAAACATTTAATAAATAACAATCGATCCGACAAAAATATTCGCGAAAAATTATTCGTTAAAAATCAAACCGACAACGTTAAATATATAAATTGGAAATATTAATCGGCGAAAACTTAATATTTGAAAACGACGAAAAAGTTTATATATTGTTTGATTTGGTACATTGCAGGTTGTGTTTTGATAATAAATAGACAAATGATATTGTCAGGATCGTCAAAAAACGGAGGAAACTCTGCCCTATTTTTGTAAAATCCGTAAAACTAAACGCGTTACAATTCAAAGATAAAACGTTCGATTTCAAAACGGTCATTATAAAATAAATATAGGTATATATTTATTTGACGACGATATAAAAACCTTCGAAACATGAGCCGACAACCTTTCCACGAACGCGATTTCAAGATAACGAACGTACGACAAACGACTACAAGATAAATGATACTTATTTATGTTTAATTCAAACGCCGAATTCGGAAACTAGATTTCAAACATCAATAAATTATTCGAACAAGGTTACAAAAAAATAAGCATATCGTTTATATTTAATTCGAAATGCCACTATTTCCGAAACGCTTATACGAAGCGCGTAGTATTTCAAACGACAAATTCGGAAATCGTATTACAAGGATATATATATATATTCAAATGTCGTAGCATTGAATACTTTTATAAAATAAATATAGTATTATTTATTTCAAACGTTGACGACGCGAACACGTACGAATACTTTCGAATGATATTATAACAATAGTATATTGTTTATATTCGATTCAAACGTCTTGCGCGAATACGAAATGTATTATTTATACGGATATATAGACAAGTATATAAACAACATGTCTTGCACAAACGACGAAGTAGTTATGAATTCATGAAATATAGTTATATTTAGATGTATACATATATTTCAGGTGGTTCGAAAACTAAGACAATTCTAAGAAAACCATAGGTTGGTTAACCGAGTTAAGTCAATAACAATTTCATAGAATCGTGTGAGTAACGATTTGGTAGAGCTCGGTATCACGTAGTATAGCTACGTCATTCTTAGAAACTTACAAGTTATTCCATTTTAGGAATACACTAGATTGCATGCTAGCGAGTCAAGTTGTGGAGACAACACTATGGAAATAACATTTAACTAGCTTTGCACTGGAATTATCCAGGTGAGTTCATAACCCCCACTCTTTACCGTTTTACATTTTTATAAATGTTTTCGGGGGTGGAAAGACATGCAAGGTTTGCAAAAGAACACAACGTTTCGATAAACGAAAATCATATATTTCTAAGCCACGTTACAAATAGATTTCAATGAACACAAATGGTTTATGAAAGGTTTATACTAAGCCACTTACCGATTTTCACAGCTATACAAAGCTTTTCGAAACATGCATTAGTTTTATGACTAGTGACGGGATTGTCATAGTCACAACCATGGGGCGGGGCCCCAACTTTAAAAGAAAACATGGGCTCGGCCCAATTACAAGAAAACATGGGCTCGGCCCAAAGACAAAAGAACATGGGCTAGGCCCAATAACACAGATTTATAACAATTGGTATGTAGCTATGGGATGAGATTATAACAAGATCACTGTGCGTAAGTAGGGAAATAACAATAGTAACCATTAATCACGTAGTGACCAAGGTGCAAAAGGTATAGATCTATGGAGTTTGAGACACGCTCCACTCCTGGTATGATAACCGGTTAGGAGTGCTTTTGTGATCCCAAAATGTCAAAGAAGTCTCGGTTTGGTTACTTACTTATGGCACATAGGTCGGTGTATTAGCTACACACTGATTGATCCTTAGATTCCATAGGAAAACTACATACTACGAGTTAAATACCGGTTCACAAAGATAACAGAAAACATTTAATCACCGGTTTATAAACATAACAGTTATATGCATGGATTTGCAAACAACATGGAAAACATTTCAACACTGTTATACATACATGACATTTCAAATGCTTAGGGATACTATGATCCCACAAACCGTTTTCTCAAATGCAAGACTTTCAAATGTTTAATGACTCATTTGAAACAAAAAACAGGCAAACTATGAACTTGCTAACTTTATGTTGATTTTTCGCATGTTCTTTCTCATGTTACAATTTCAAGTATGGCACGGTTGGAATAGTGGAACCCATGGGGATTCGAGTAGTTAGCGGCCGTTCAGTTACTAGAAACCTTAGCCATCACGTCTGCTTCCGCTGTGCGATGAAGATACCATTCAGTTCACGCCCTGGCTCTGATACGAAAGGATAACATGGGGGGCTGTGACAACTACTACACATCTTTTTGTGCTTTTCTCAACGATTTTTCATCATCATTTTTTATAACTAAACCTGAAATCGAATCTTCAACACACGGGTTAAAAATAAAAGGCTACACGGTCAAAGGCTAAATGGGTTGGTCAAACAAATGGTTTAAGATCAAAGTTGGCGGCTAAGGGATTAATTTCGGGTAAGGATATATAAATGGTGTAAAAGAAAAAGGTTTACCTAACGCCTTAATCATTCTTGTGCTCGTATTCGGTCCATGGTCTCAAACGCATCAAAAGCTGCAAGTTCTACAATACGCGACTAAGGATCCACTCAACCAAAGAAATATATGCATATATGATGGATAAAAGTGGCTCAAAATCTCACGTACCAAGGGTATGGTTTGCGATATGTACAAAACGCAAATTTCTTAGGCGGATTATTCCCAAATAACCACCCGCTAAATACCCGTCATATTATTAATTTGAACTTGACCATGACAAGAGACCACATAGGTTGTGCCATCCCTCATTAACTTAGTTACTCGTGCTTTTTAGATTGCTTCAAACAAAGACATTTTGAAAAAAAATTGAAAATTTCCCCCATCCCCACACTTGAGGTCAACATTGTCCTCAATGTGTAGTGTCTAAATGAATGGGTCAAAATCGAAAAACTTTTTCTCTCCATCCTCACACTTGAGGTCAACATTGTCCTCAATGTGTAATGTTTAAATGAACGGGTCAAAATCCAAAAACGTTTTCTCTCCATCCCCACACTTAAGATCAACATTGTCCGCAATGTGTAGGAATAGAATTTTTAAAATGCACAAGGGATGTGAGACGGCTAACCTTCCCAAAATTTCACCCGGAAAATAAAATACAAAATACAATCCACTTATTACAAACTAAAAATCAAAGCTAAAAAGAAACGTATGTACCCGGTTTTCACTCATTCCTCGTGTGCTCTTCAATTTTCAACAAAAATGGTCGTCTCACGAACATAATGTACCTACAAATCTCAACCCTCGTGTAGAAGCAAGCTTCTCACAACCATCAAAACTTGTTAGTTACCTAGTTCTACCATTTTTATAATGAATTTACCATGCAATACTTCTATTCAACTTTGAGTTTATGGAAAAAAATTTACAACGTCAACAACAAACCTAACTCATTTTCACAGGAATCGCAGTTGCATTTAGTGCATGCAACAAGCCCTTTAAACCTCCCGAAGCTCGGAAGGACGAGGAAGGTCTCGTGAGGGTTATATAGGGAACACACCTACAAAGTTCATTTATCTACTAAATAAAAAAATATACAAGAATATACAAAAAGAAAAAGATAATACAACAACATAATACATACCGAGCACTATCTCTGGTAACGCTCGTTGGGGTCAACCAGTGGGTATGGCTGGTTTGGGTATCCAGTGATGGCTGACATCATCTCACTGAAATCATCAAGGGGTGTCCTACCCCTTCCACGGGTGCTTGAAACTGCGGCGGAATAAAGCTGGAACCAACCCCTCCGGGCCAATGTGGAAATAGGTCGGAAGCTCCAGATGAGACGGGGAGATTTTCATAATTTGTCCAAGGGGTGTGTTCCTGGTACGGTCGTCCCGCCTCCCAATCTTGATGATGGCGCTCTTGGTCATGGAGGCGTTTGGCATTATTTATTGCCATTTGTTGAGCTGTGGCCATCTCATGCCATCGACGGTCTTCCAATGCATTATGTTCAATGCGGAAGTGCTCTTGCTCTTCCTCCCATGCTTGCCGTCTAGACAACTTTCACACCCGGTACAATTCTTGTTGTTCCATATAGGCCTGCTGCATGGCCCATTGCTCTTGTTGCCACTCCCATTGCTCATGCTCTTTCGAGCTGCCTCTTCGGCCCAATGAGATTGTTGTTGGGCCTCCCAGTTTTGTTCCCATTGCCTTCTTCTTTGTTCATATTCCCGATTTTCCCCAATACCCACAGAGAGATTATCATATACATCTTTCTGTCCCCGGTTGTAGTTAGGATACCAGGGTTTATGCCGGTTGGGCACAAAACTTGCTACACCTGCCAAAATTTCATGATGCGGCCGAGCATACCTTCAACGTGGTCCCCTCGAACCATGAGGCTCATCCTCATCTTACTCACCTATAATCTCCTCCTCTCGCACAGCTTCTTGTGCTGCACTTGGGTCAACAAACTAGGATTGGTGTCCTTGATCATCAGATACTGTATACTTGTGACCATAAACTTGAACTTGTATCTTCTAGTGTTGCTTCATTGATGCAAAGTATATTTGGTCCACTGGATTTGAAACCCAAAGTGACTCCGGTGTAGCCTGTTTTGCTGCACAATCATTGCACTGATTAACCACATATACGGTATCATCTTTCGCATGTAGGACTCACGAGTGTCCCATGTGTTCATCATTACAATGTGCCGCCATGATAACTTTGGCACCCCAAACAACAATGCATGCAGGACCTGACAGTCCGGCCCCTTCAACTTCCTACGGTCACTAAATCTGACCATGATGTTTTTAAGAGAGATAGGTTGAAGGATTTTTCCCTCAACTAACAATTGGCTCCTAGCCGTTCCACCGTCCGAATACGGTAAGATCGATCCAACCATACTATCGGGATCTGCAATATTTACTTTGTTGTCCAAAAACTGATCGATGGTATAGTAGAAATACTCGTCAACCCCCAAAGAATCGAACCAGGCAATGCAGTTCATAGTCTCAAAGGACATCACCATTTGACCTCTGCCCGTGTCACCGACCAACTGCCATGTGGACCATCCTTATTAATAAATCGGAAGGAAGCCAACCATTCACAGACCGGCGCTAAATAAACCCGTGGTGTGATATCCTCACACCAATCAAAAACTCGCTCTCAACCGAGCCTTTCAAACATTCGGACGATCCCAATCATCCGAAATTCTTCTACATTCATTGTTCTTTCCGGCACAATCCTATTCGGAATGGTGGTAGACACACCATTCACCATCTTCCATTTCCATAATTTCTCTTCAAGGCGTCTGTGATTAAACCTTGAAAATGGTCGCCTCTTATTACTTTCCCATGGCTCTCCTACACTACTGTCCCTTATTCTCTCCCATTACCAGTCTTGTCAATACAGCCTCCTATCATTTTCCTCTACTCCACTCAACTGTTCCCACTTTCTTGGCATTAACCTAGAAGATGAACCGACTCCTGAAATTGAGCCTTGACCAAGGACCTGACTTCTCTTCCGGCTTGCCATATCTACAAACCACAATGTTGATACAAATTTGTGTCTGTCGCTTGTTCTTAATTACAGTTGTAATTGTACGGTCTTTGCTCAAGTGTCTGTATAGGTTTTGTCGTGTCGAATATATCGAGATATCCTTCTATCTTGATCTAGTATGACATCTTAGCTTGTCTGTGTTAATCAGTTGCATGTGTGCATAGTGATAAGTCTTGTAAACGTCATGTCTACACACGTTCTCCAAGAAGAAGAATTCTGTGCGAATCAAGAGATTTCGTACGAAACACAGGTTTCATACGAATCAAGGAGATTTTGTACGAAACACAAGCATTTCGTACAAAACAGTTGACTCGTACCAAATCCCTGGAATTTGTCTCGTGTGAAATAATGTGTTCCTTATGGCTGGATTCGTGTTTCGTACGAACTCTAGATGGACACTATATAAGAAGACATGCACTTCTCAGTCAGGGTCGATTTACACGTGAGAGTTAGCTAGCTAGTTGGTCTAAGTGAGACTCTCAGCTCTTTCTCTGAAGACGAAGACACAAGAACACAACAAGTTTTTTGAGTCATACGAGCATTGGGTGTATATGTTTGTACTTGTTCTCAATCATTAATCAAGATAGTGAATCTTTGGTTACCCCGTGTTCTTTACTTTGCTTTGGTTGCATGCACACATGAATTCTGCACTTGTGTGTATGTCATTTGAACAAGGAACTGGTTTAACACCATCCGCAAGTGGACCTACAAGTGGTATCAGAGCTTTGGCTCTTTCCTTGTTCAAAACCGGGCTTAGTTGTGTCTGAGCTAGTTTGAAGATTTCTAAAGTGTTCTTGAGCCTCCAGCAGAAAAAATAAGTTTTGGATAGTTAAATAACTTAAAACTTGGTTAAAATCTGTTGCATAACTTTTATGGTAAAATTTTTCTGAAGAACACCCTTGAAGAAGAAATCTACAAAAAATTGAATCTGATTAGTTTGGTAGGGTTGACATTTTCTGATTTGCATCTGGACTTGGATTGTGGACTGTTAAAATATGTGTTTTAACTAAAAGTGGGTAAGACAACATGTATTTTCGAAAAAGCAGGTCTACACAAGAAAGGAAATTTCTCACCAAACCATTTCTGAAAAGATTCCTCTGAAAAACGCTGAACAAAACATTTGGTGCGACTGAGTTATTTCGTGTGAATCATTTGACCCGCACGAAACACTAGGCTCGCACGAATCATCAGTGTTTCGCACAAATCAGGTGTCACGCACGAAACAGAATCTGTTTGTTTCTCGTGTTTTTCAAAGCTTTGTGATTTTAAGAATTTGTCATATTTTCAGATCTGTGAATTTTGAAAAGGTAATTATAATTGTGAAACTTTAAAACCTTTAAATTTTCATAAAACAAGAAAATATAATGAGTTCTAACCCGTGGGATTGGAGTTGTTCAAGCTCAAATCAGGAGTCTTCGCCAAGCTTCGCAACATCATGGGTAAAATCTTTGATGCCTCAATATACAACAATGATTTCTACAAATCATGGGCGTGTGTTGCGAATCAGAATCAAAGCATCCAAACTCTGCTAACGAGTGAAAGTGAAACAGGGAGTAATAACCGACCGCCGAAGTTAAATCACATGAACGATTATCCTTCATGGAAAAGTCGTTTTTCATACGTATGTTCTCGGTCAGAACACAGAATTGTGGACGTCTTTCCCTACCCCCTATAATGAAGCACTTGAAGAAGCTGGATCAAATCCAACCACATTGGCCAATCTAGTCGAAAGTGACAAGAAAGCTTACGATCTAGAGAAAAAGGCATTTGCTATCCTCACACAAGCTCTGCATAAAGAAATTTATCATCAGTTTATGTATTGTACTACAACAAAAAATTTGTGGGACACTTTGGAAGCAAGAGGTGAAGGTAATGCTGCTACCAGGAAGATTCGGCATGATCTGCTCAAGAAAGAGTTTGAAGGTTTCATGTTCATGGAGAACGAAACCTTGAATGATATGACCACTCGGTTTTATCATCTTCTCAGTGAAATGTACTCGTATAAAGTGTTTGCAGCACCACAAGAAATTGTGATGCGATTTGCTGATGCTTTACCACTAAAATGGGGTCAATTTATTGATATTTTAAAACATACAGGTGTTTTGAACTCAATTAGTATTTATGAATTTGTACAGAAACTGGAGAACAAGAATGAAGAAGAACTCCGGAAGGCACAACGAGTCTCTGCTCCAAAAAACCCTGAAATGTATTTTGGAGGTATAAATGCAGGTGCAAGCTCAAGTCAGCAACCGAAGCTGCAGACCGCGTTTGTGTCAAACGTGAACCCTTTTCTACCCCAACCAGTTCAATCAAGTCAGTCTACAGGTTCGAGTAATCAAGCCTATGGACAGACTTTTGATCCGAAAGCCTTCCTTCCACAGCCAAGGGATTTAGCGCATAAAGCTCCACATCAAGCTCCTCAACAAGCTTTCTATGGAAACAACAGTCAATCGGCAAATCCCAACACTATCAAACTTGACACATCAAATCTCTCCAAAATCAACGTAGAAGTTGCACAAGAACATGCAGAACTTCTAAATACCATGGTCAGTGCATATTGTGGTTTAGTTGCAGGTCAAATAGGGAACATCAATTTGACAAACGAAGACTATGAACAAATTGAACCGAGATGAAATGCAGCTGATGGACATCAAGTGGGCATTTCCAAGCGCTATGAGAAGAGCGAAGGATTATATGAGAAGAACGGGTAGAACCAGTTTGGAAAGCAAGAAGGATACAAAATACGGCTTTGACAAAACCGCCGTTGCTTTAATTGTGGAGAAAGAGGTCACTTCAAGTGGGAATGCACAAGACCCAGCAAGGAAGGAAATCACAACCCCTTTCGTAATCAGTCTCAACCATCCAACACAGCACAGTACAACAATGAAAGAAGAATTGTAGCTGTTGGCAACTCTAACAACACCAATTAATCAGGACCTTCAAACACGCATAGAGCTTTGGAAGTTCAATTTGATGAAGGATGTGATTGGTCAATACAATTGGGAACTGAGAACAACGAAAGAACTGCATGCTATGCAAGGATCATGGATCAAATCAAGCATGATCACAACATCAACACTCCAAATAATGATGACACATCTGGGGATGCTGGTAGTTCTGATGAAGAATGTTCAAGTTCAGATGGTTATGGATCTGATTCTGATGTGAAGAAATGAAGTAATGCTGAGGTTGAAGAATTGTTGAGTGAAGCTGAGTTATTGAAGAGTGAAAAGGTGGGTATGACGAGGAATGCAGAAGCTGTGGAAAAAGAGACAGAGGCACTCTCTATAGATGGTGCTACTTTTCCTCATCACACTGCCTTTATGGCAAATGTTGAAGGTTCTTCAAAACAGGTAAATTATGAACCTCACCTTGTTTGCAATGACTGTGTTGAATTGAAAATAAAATATGAAACCGTCAACAGTCATAATCAGAATTTAGTTGTTGAACTATCAAAATGTAAAGAGGCGAATTTGGCGCTAACTAGAAATGAAAAAGAATTCAAATCTGTAATAGAAACCCTTAAGAAAAGTGTTTCTGAATTGACAAAAACAGTTTTGAATAAACAGACAGGAATTAATAACTTCATTAATCTCCTAGAAGAAACAAAGAAAGAGTTAGCCATCGTCAAATGCGAATATAATTCGATCAAACTATTCTAACTCCCAATATGTGCTTGATCATATTATTGAAGTTCAAAAACTAAAGGGAGATGTTCAACGCATAGGGTATAAGTCGTGTCCACCCCCAATGAAACACAACTAAACCAAAATGCCTGATGAAGAGGAGATGCCTCGTTTGAACCCTCTGCACCTTTAAATCCTGAGGAATTCGCAGCAGGGTTAGGGTTCAAACTAGGAAATTCCTCTCAAGAACCAACTAAGCAAGAAAGTTCATCATCTAATGAAGAAGAGTATGATACATCAGATGATGAATCAAGAAATGATGAGCAGGATCAGCCTCTTGATGAAAGGAAGAGAGTAGAATCGTCTGCTACTCCTAGTACTCAGTCTGTTGAGAATCAAGAGACTATTCCTAAGAAATCTGTGAAGACAAGTGTGTCTACACAAGAAGTAGATAATGTGTTATATACTTTGGTTGGAGATAAGAAAATCTATTCAAACAAAGATTTTCAAATAAAAAAGGTAAATCCAATCTCTATAGATCAGGTGTTTGAAAAGTCAAAAACCAAACCTGTAGAAAAGAAAAAGTCGACCAAATCATAACCATTATCCACTTCAAAAGAAAAACAATGGAAGCGAGTTGAAAAACCTATAGTTTCTCAACCGAAGGTTGAAGCAAAAGGCTCTCGTTGCCAGAAAAAAGGGCAAAACTGTTAAATTTGTGAGTTCTAAAGGTACCGATAAATTCAAAACTTTTCAAGGAAAATCTATTGTTGATTTTGTAAAGAAAGTTAAGATTTTGAAAAGAAATAGTCAAAATAATTACACCCAACACACTGATGGATGTAATGAAAATGAACCCACTACCTCAGGATCCACAAGTTCAACATCAAGCCGAGAAACACGATCTCCTAGTTTTGTTGAAAGGAGAACATGTTTCAAATGTGGAAAATTTGGCCACATTATAAAGGATTGTCAAAATCCAGCCAAATCAAGATGTATAGAGAAAACGCCTCATGAACCTAATTGCAAACGTAAATTTTTTCTCCGACACAAGATAAACGAGTTATTAAAGATCAAAAAGAGAAACAAAAACGTAAACAAGTAAAAGCAATTGAGAAAGCTTTAAAATCGGATTCTTCAAATAAGGATCAAAGATCTTCAAAGTCAACAAAACCAGACACTGTTAAAACTATAAATAATAGTAATCTGGTAATAAACAAGGATCTTGGAAACAGAAGACCAGTGGTTCAAAAGGAGGATCTCAGTTTGTTAATCATCAAGAAATTGAGATTACATTTCTCGATGATAAGGGGCGACCCAAGACCACTAAGGCTTGGGTCCCCATCTCAAACTAATCTTGTTTGTGTAATGTGCAGGGTGTTCCAGGAGGAACTTTAAACAGTCATTGGATTGTTGACAGTGGAGAATCAAGGCACGTGACGGACGACTTGCGGCTCCTATATAATGTGAAAAGTATTAGGGGTGGTTATGTTGCTTTTGCTGGTGACAAAGGTAGATACATCACTGGAGAAGGAATGGTCTCCAATGGTGTTGTGAGCTTCGACAAGATCAATTATGTGCGGCAAATTGATCACAATCTTCTTAGCGTTTCTCAAATCTGCGACAAGAAGTTCATGATACATTTCGATGATGCCGAATGTTATGTGCTGAAGCCTGGATTCAAGATCCCCAAGGAATGGATTCTCCTGTCGGCTCCAAGAATTAAGGATTTGTATATTCTTGATATGAACCAAGCTATTACAACATCTGCACAAGTCACATGTTTTGTCTCCAAAGCCACCAAGAAGGAATCAATCTCCTGGCACAGACGTATGGGACACATTCACCTGAGGAAAATGAACTATTTGGTGAAGAACAATCTAGTGAATGGTGTACCAGTGAAGAACTTTCATCTTCAAGACGTTTGTGTATCATGCCAGAAAGGGAAGCAAGCAAGAAAGTCCCATCCTGTGAAGAAGATCAACACTGTGAATATGCCACTGGAACGTCTTCATATGGACCTATTTGGATCTATGAAACACAAGACAACCTTTGGTGATTCTTATTGTCTGGTAGTTACTAATGACTATTCCAGATTTTCATGGGTAAACATGTTGGCACACAAGAGTGAAGTTCCTACTATCCTCAAGAATCTCCTGACTCTGTTAGAAAATTTGTACAATCTGAAGGTAAGGAGAATCAGAAGCCACAATGGCACGGAATTTAAGAATCAAGTTATGGATGAGTACTGTTCCTCAAAGGGTATTCTGCATGAGTACAGTTCTCGATACACTCCACAACAAAATGGCGTCGCTGAGAGGAAAAATCGAACTCTTATTGAAACTGCAAGAACCATGTTAGTAGAATCAGAACTTCCCGTTCAATTTTGGGGAGAAGTTGTTGCTACTGCGTGTTATACGATGAATAGAGTTCTGATGGTGAAGAGGCATGGGAAGACATGCTTTGAGTTGTTACATAAAAGGAAACCGGATATTTCTTTCTTAGAACCTTTTGGAGCTCCATGCACTATGATCGACCCACATGGAAAGTTTGGTCCCAAGGCTATTGAAGGTTTCTTTCTTGGATATGCTACTCCGAATTTTCGGGTGTGGAATTTGTCTTCGAAGAAGATTGAAGAATGGGGTGAAGTCAAGGTTCAGAGATATACAGAAGCTACAAGAGCTCCAGGTGCTCCTTGGATGTTTGACTGCGATGGGCTGTTTGACTCCTTTAATCTGCGAACTTTTGATGATGCAACAGCTGCTGCTCAGATGTTATTGGAAAGTGATACTGCAGTAGACTCGTCATTAGTTCTACCAATTATTTTTAACCCTCAAGTGTCGACTTTGGTCAACAATCTTGTTCAAAATGAGGAATTCGAAGACGCTGCGGATTATTATGTTTCATCAGAAGATGATGAGTTTCATGATGCAAATGAAGCTGCCTCTTGTGCGGTTCCTTGATGCGGGAGCTAAGTTCGTCTCTTTGTCGATACGATGGTACTAATCTGTTCACGGACTTACTCCTGTGCCCTGCATGCATATGAAAATCAAGTTCCTCATCAATAAGTGATTAAATCACAAAGGGCTTGTTTTCAATAAAAAATAAGTGAGTATCTCAAATCATTCATATACGTCAAAACAGATGATAAAGTAGTATACTCACCGGTAAGATTTCTCTCGTGCATATCTTGATACGGGAATATGTCGTGATGTGGTTGAACACCGGCTAGTAAGTATAAATCCATACCTCAATCATATCTCCTAATCATGATTACATCTGATAAGTCTAAGCATACGTGGACAACAATAGCGATAATCATATTTAAATACTTATTTGTTTAATTTTGAAGTTTAAACCAAAAAATATTGTTTTTGACAAAGATTAAAATGCTGGTATGATTCTGTTACCTTGAAACTCAAAAAGATTGTTATAGATATATAGTTTATCTGTATATTTAGTCTTTAAGTCTAGTTTACTTAGTTGCTTATGTAGTTACTTTTTGAAAGTTAGCCAAAGTTGATACTCGAGAGTCTCTACCAAGATACGCCAGAAAACCAATGGTTTGATATTGCAACTTCATAAAAGTAATATCTTGCAACATGTAATCCATCAAAGAAAACCAAAATCTGAAATTCATTTGAGTGTGTATCTCATACGGATGAACCTGGTCATTTGTTTGACTTGGTCACTTATTTTTCTCAAATCTGCTGCTGGAATTCATAGAGTGTGTGTATCTCGTTCAGGGAATACAATCATACGAAGAATTTATGATAAGTTTTTCATGTGTATTCCCTGAGAAAGTTGTGTTCTAATTATATATTTGTCTGTTGAGTACAGATTGATAAAAAAAGAACATAAACAATGACCAGCAACGAAGAAATCTGACAAGTCAGAAGAGGAAACAAGAAAGATTTGAAGTTTCTTAGCAGTTCGAAGACCTGATGCTCTAATCATTGGATAGCAGATCTATCAATGAATAGCAGATCTTCAGGGGGAGTTTGTTGATACTCCAAACCATTCATGTGAAGACCAACATATAAAGACCAAATATCGAAGACCGAAGACCAAGTAACATCCAAGGGGGAGTTTGTTGATACAGTTTTGTGTCTGTCGCTTGTTCTTAATTACAGTTGTAATTGTAAGGTCTTTAGTCAAGTGTTTGTATAGGTTTGGTCGTGTCGAATAGATCGAGATATCCTTCTATCTTGATCTAGTATGACATCTTAGCTTGTCTGTGTTATTCCGTTGCATGTGTGCATACTGATAAGTCTTGTAAACGTCATGTCTACACACGTTCTCCAAGAAGAAGAATTCTGTGCGAATCAAGAGATTTCATACGAAACAGGGTTTCGTACGAATCAAGGAGATTTCGTACGAAACACAAGCATTTCGTACGAAACAGTTAACTCGTACCAAATCCCTGGAATGTGTCTCGTGTGAAATAGTGTGTTCCTTATGTCTGGATTCGTGTTTCGTCAGAACTCTAGACGGACACTATATAAGCAGACATGCACTTCTCAGTCAGGGTCGACTTGCGCGTGAGAGTTAGCTAGCAAGTTGGTCTAAGTGAGCCTCTCAGCTTTCTCTCTGAAGACGAAGACACAAGAATACAACAAGTTTGTTTGAGTCATACGAGCATTGTGTGTATATGTTTGTACTTGTTATCAATAATTAATCAAGATAGTGAATCTTTGGTTACCCCGTGTTCTTTACTTTGCTTTAGTTGCATGCACACTTGGATTCCGCACTTGTGTGTATGTCATTTGAACAAGGAACTGGTTTAACACCATCCGCAGGTGGACCTACACACAATGCAACGAGAACAATGAAAATTTACTCTAAACATCAATTCAACTCATACTATTAACACAACATGGAATGTTGAACCACATTTAATCATTAGATGTAAACTACTAATTTAAGTATCCAAAGTATCAAGCTTTACCATCTAAATATCAAGTTTTATAATGTGTACTCCTAAGTTTATAAAACTTTAACAAGGTTCAACATCATGTTTATGTTCGATCATGCAAACAAACGAGTGTAATCTCATCACTATACTTGTTGCATGTTCAATCCCCACCAAAATTAAGTGTTTGCCCATACTCAAGCTAGAACATCATACATTACCATAATAAACAACCTACTCTTAAACAAAAGGTTTAAAATTTCGGAAGAAACTAACAAACCATATGATAATCATGCTCAAATTCAAGTAAAAATCATACCTTTAGTGTTGTAGATTCGAAAGAACTAAGAAAAGATGTAAATTAACACTCTAAGAACACCCTTGCTTAAAAACCTGAAACTTCCAGTTCAACAATCTTGCAAACAAATAAAAATTGATGAAACCATGATAGGGTTTTGTTCCTCTCGAAAATCTATCCAAAATAGGCTCAAGAATTGCTTGATTTTGTTAAGAATTGAAAGAGATATGAGTGATTAAAGATTAGGGTTCTTGAACAGGTAAAAGAAGAAGATTAAGGAATTGGTAAGTTATAGTGAAGATATGCACAAACAATAAAAATGGTACAAAACTCTACACAATTGTTCATGGTCCTTTAATTGACCGCATAAGTTGGCACGCTTACCAAAAACTTACCAACTCCATGTTCGCATCCTTGTTCTCCTCGTTACTATCAAGAAACGGTTTAAGACGATGACCATTGATTGTTTCTTTTAACCCATCTTTTGGGTCGTCGATGGTAACATCACCCAACTTTCCGACCCGTGTAACCACATACGGACCCATCCACTTACTCTTTAGCTTCCTAGGAAAAAACTTGAGCCTCAAATTGTATAGCCAAACCTTTTGACCCACCATGAATTCATTCGGCTTTAACTTGGCATCGTGTGCTCATTTCATACCATCCTTGTATTTCGAAGCACACTCATATGCCTCCTCCCGAAGCTCTTCCAATTCGCACAACTTCAACTTCCGTTCCTTAACTGCATCGTCATACTTAACATTAACTTCTTTGATAGCCTCAAAAGCACGATGTACAAGTTCAACCAGCAAGTGACAATTGTTACCGTAAACTAAGCGGTAAGGTGTAGTGCCAATAGGTGTCTTATGTGTTGTTCGATAGGCCCATAAGGCATCGTTCAACTTCGTTGACCAATTCTTACGGTCCGGTCGAACTGTCTTTTGCAAAATTTCTTTAATTTGCCTATTCGACACTTCCACTTGACCAATTGTTTGCGGATGGTAAGGGGTAGCAATTCAATGGTCAACCCCATACCGTTTTAGTAATTTTACAAAATTAAAATTGTTAAATTGAGATCCCCCATCACTAATATTCACTCGGGGAACCCCAACTCTAAAACTAATATTCGTTTGAAAAAAATTGCAAACAACGGTATGGTCGTTTGTTTTGGAGGCGATTGCTTCGACCCATTTAGATACATAATCTACAGGCACCAAAATATACAAATTCCCATGCGAATTCGGGAATGGGCCCATGAAATCGATTCCCCACACATAAAAAATATCCACTATGAGAATCGGTTGCATAGGCATCTCATCCCACTTGGAAATGCCCCCTAACTTTTGACACTCAACACAATTTTTAGCAAAGTTGAAAGCATCCTTAAAAATAGTCGGCCAATAAAGACCGCTATTGAGCACTTTATGCCTGTTTTATGACCACTAAAATGGCCCCCACAAGTAAAAGGATGCAAGTGTCTCAAGACACTCGGGATTTCATCGTCCGGTATGCATCTACTCACGACTTGATCCGGGCATCTCTTGAACAGATATGGTTATTCCCACGTGTAATATTTGATTTGCGAGATGAAGTGCAATCTCCTCCTCCTATCCGAATGAGCCGGTAAATCACCTATCACCAAATAATTAATAATATTAGCAAACCAAGGTAATACTGAAACCTTTAAAACATGCTCATCTGGAAAAAGTTTCGTTAATCTCTACACGGGAAGAACCCTCTTCCACCCATAACCGAGACAAATGGTCTGCAACCACATTTTCACTACCCTTTTTATCCCGTATCTCTAGATCAAATTCTTGTAACAAAAGAACCCATTGGATTAATCTTGGCTTTGCATCCTTCTTTACCATGAGGTACTTGACAGCAGAATTGTCAGAATATATAATTACTTTGTGACCCAAAATATAAGCCCGGAATTTATCCAATGCATATACCACTACGAGTAGCTCTTTCTCAGTAGTATTGTAATGTAATTGAGCATCTGAAAGAGTCTTACTCGCATAGTATATAGCAACGAGTTTTCTACCCTTTGACCCAACACGACACCCACCGCATAGTCACTTGCATCACACATAATTTCGAATGGTAAAGACCAATTAAGTGATTACAAGATTGGGGCCTCAACCAACTTCTTTTTTAACACATTAAAGGCATTTTGACAATCATTGTTAAAGTCAAACGGTTGGTCTTTTAACAACAAGTTACATAAAGTTTTTGTTATATCATTAAACCCTTTTATAAACCTTCTATAAAAACCCGCGTGACCTAAGAATGACCTAACACCCTTAACACTCGTGGGATATGGCAAAGTAGAGATGACTTGCACCTTTGCAGGGTTAACCTCTATCGCACGACTCAACACTACATGTCCCAACACAATCCCATCTTGAACCATGAAATAACTCCTCGCCCAACTCAAAAGTAAATTTTTCTCAACACATCTTTTCAAAACTCTTTCGAGTTGTTCAAGGCATGCACCAAATGATGACCCAAAAATTGAGAAGTCATCCATGAAGATCTCTAATGACTCCCCCACCATATCTAAAAAGATACTCATCGTACACCTTTGAAAGGTGGCGGGGGCATTACATAACCCAAATGGCATTCGCCTAAATGCGAAGGTACCATATGGGCAAGTAAATGTAGTCTTAGCTTGATCGATCGGATGGATAGCAATTTGATTATAACTTGAATACCCATCAAGAAACAATAATATTTTTGACCTGCTAACTTCTCAACAATTTGATCAATAAAAGGTAAAGGGAAATGGTCTTTGGAAGTTGCAGAATTCAACTTACTATAATCAATACAAATACGCCACTCGGTTACCGGCCGAGTGGCGACCTCTTCACTGCGACCTGCCTTTTTGGGAATGGTTTGTGTAGGGCTCACCCATTGGCTATCAGAAATGGGGTATATAATACCCGCATCTAGCAACTTAAGTACCTCCTTCTCTACAACATCTCGCATATTCGGATTCAACCTCCGTTGTGTGTCATGAGAAGGAGCAATACCATCTTCGGTGATGATCTTATGCATCACCATGGATGGAATAATTCCCTTTAGATCTACGATGGTCCACCCAATAGCTGCTCTATTGGTGACCAAAACTTCCATTAACTTCTCTTCTTGCGCTTCGGCCAAATTTGATGCAATAATGACAGGTAGCGTTTGCCTTCACCCACATAAACATTATTCAAATGCTTGGGTAACACCTTTAATTCCACAATCGGAGGCTCTACCAACGATGGCTTCAGCTTGGTCAATCTTCTCGGGAAGACTTTCCACTTGGTGTGTACAAGGTGGTCTTCCTTCCTTCACCGCCATCACCTCCATTTTCCTATCCTCTTCATCTATACTCTGATTCATCTCTTTTGCAACCTATTAAACATAAAACATTCCTCTATTGTGTTTCCCTCCTCGTCACCCATGTCACAAAGAGGTATACACTCGTCAACAACGTCCGCCATATAGTATTTGTCGCTAACTAGAGGATCCATTAGTCCTGAAAAGACATTTAATCGCAACCGATAGTTACCCAAAGTCATGTCGACCGTACCCTTTTTACAATTAATATGTTGCCAAAAATGGTCGACCGAGAATAACCATTGGTTGCCTGTTTTGTCCAATGAGATGTAATCGATTACTAGAAAGTCCACCGGAAAGTAAAAGTCCTCGACTTTGACAATTACATCCATGACTATCCCACGGGGTAGTTTAGGAGTCAAATCGGCTAGCACCACAGTTTGACCGTCAACTCCTTCATCATAACTAACATCTTCCACCACCCCTTTGACAAACTCGGGTGGTGGTGACACCACACCGGTATCTATAACTCGACCACTACGTATAGAAATTTTAGTTATAGGTACCTCACGTGTGTTCTTCGATCCGGATTCTTGATGCTTAGGGTTCACCGTAGTAACACTTGGCAATCTCCCTCCATTTCCTCGCATTTGCGCCATCTCTTTCGCAAGTTGACCTACTTACTTTTGCAAAGCCTTATGCGATTTGTCACGCACCTCGAACTCTTTCTTCCTATCCAACTTTATCTCTTGATTCGAAGTAGTGATGGCATTCATGATTGCATCTAGTTTAGAGCTCAAGGAATCTTCACCACCATTTGAGAGTTTGAGTTACCACCCCATTACCGCCTTGGTTGTAACCCCGTTGGTAATTGCCTTCACAATTTTGATACCCTTGGCCACTTCCTTGGTTGTAATTTCATTGGTACCCCCTTGATTACCACCTTCGCGGTTTTGGTACATCGATCCACCTTGATTTCCACTTTGGCTACCTGGTTGGAAGTTTGGGTTCATTTGGTTTAAGGCGTTGCCATACCTGAAATTAGGATGGTTCCTCAAACCCGGGTGATAAGTGTTGGAATTCATATCAAATTGTTTCCGGTCCCCATACATTTGACTCACCTCCTCGGTAGTATGTGCCATACTCACTTGGCATTCTTCGGTCCGGTGACCAATGTCTCCACAATCTTCGCATACCGCAAACTGAACTGCCTCAACATCCTTTTTCTTCATACGGGCCAACTCCCATTCCAAAGTGACAATTCGATCCTTAGCACTTGAATCAAGATCGGGAAGAGATTGGGAGATGGGATGCTTTTTAGATCGGTCCACCATAGCGACCGCTTTAGAGTTCTTGCTAATCCTTTCCAAGAAATCCCAATCATCTTCCTCATGATTGTTCAACAAAGTCCCATTACTTGGCGATTGCAAATACTTGTGATCATCAACGTCTAACCCCCTTACAAAACATTTCAGTAATTTCAACCTCGGAATTTGATGATGAGGATACTTCCTAACCAATTTTTTGAAACGTATCAATGCCTCATGTAGTAACTCCCCCGATAATTGTCTAAATGGCCTCATTTCATCTCTTGCATCATCGGTCTTCGCTATTGAATAGTATTCGTCAAAAAACACTTGTTGCATTTCGGCCTAAGTGTGAATACTATTTGCCGGAAGTGTGAGAAACCACTATTTAGCTTTATCTTTCATGACCCCAATAGTGCCACATATGGTGCAAACTCTACAAAATGTGTGTACGGCTCGTCATTCGTCCTACCATTAAAGTGAGGTAAGATGTTGATGTAATTGGGTTTACAATCAAAAGCCCTTCTCCCACGAGGCGTAGGTACAATGGGTGAGTCATTATCGGTGACCACTGGTCTAAATCGACCATTTATACCTCGCGGAGCTTGTTGATGCAATTGACATCTTAGACCATTAACCTCTTGATTGACCGACGTATTGTTGCCCCTTTGATCACCACCCCTACCTCCACCGTATTTCCACCGCCCACAAATTGCGGAATTTGGTTACGGTTAAAATTATTGTTGTTATTGTTACCGTAATCACGGTTCCTTTGATTGTTCCGTGGTTTACGGTTATTCCCATAGCCTTCATCTCTACCATAATCATAACCATATCCATCGTCATTCCCCACAAAGTTGGCATTTTGATAGCTACCCTCTTCATAATCAAAACTCCAAAGTGCAAGTCTCTACGATTTAGATTGCATAGCTTATGTATGTGCCTACTTGTTACTTACTGGATGCATTACATATTAGTTTTTTAGCTCATAAGACTCTAATGATAATAGACCAATTAACCCTAACACATCTCCTCCTAAACCTAAATCTTTCCTTGGCTCGAAGGGAACTACATGTGAACAACGTCCCCTACAAGAGCTCGAAATCGAAGAGCCAGAGGCAGTGTCTAGCAAGAAGCTTCGAGGGCTAACACTCGAAGAGGCAATGGACAAGATCTAACAACTCAAAGGAATCTTAGGAAGATCGAGAAGTAACACTAGAAGGCAGTGACAACGAAGGACTAGTTTTCTCCTTCGCCGGTGGTGGCAATTGAAATCACCATCCATCGTTTTGCTTTTTTAGTTTTCCGTGTAACTTAGATGAGGATGGTCGTGCTCATCAAACAATTGATGTTGAATTTAATATTTAATTTGGAACTTATTTGTGGAACTTACAAATGATTCTGATGAAAATGTTTATTTGGATATTATGCGTTGTATTCAAATCTTCTTTCGCTTTCCTCATGCCATTATGATAATTTGTATGTGTTATATCATTCTCATTTTGTGTTTTGTAAATGTAAAGGCAATGAGCGGACGTGGAGGTGAACGCGGTGGAGCTAACATGACACAGGCTGAGATTCAGGCCTTAATCAATGCACGGGTTGCTGAAGCTCTGGTAGCACACTCAGGAGGTAAAAGAACTCGCTTCCTATCTCTGTGCTATTGTAACTCTCCTGTTCTGATTCGCTTTGTTTTTGTACAACAGGTCAAGTTGCTCATCCCCGAGCTTGCACCTTCAAGGCATTCATGGATTGTAAACCCCATTCTTTCAACGGTACTAATGGAGCAGTGGGACTCTTGCGTTGGATCGAGAAGGTCGAGTCTGTTTTCAAGATGTGTGAATGTCCTGCTAACAAGCGGGTGAAGTATGCAACATGCACTTTAGAAGGCAATGCACTTTCTTGGTGGAATGCACAGGTTCAGATGCTTGGATTGGCAGCTGCCAATGCCACTCCCTTGAATGAGTTTACGGATCTAATCAAAGAAGAATACTGTCATAGATATGATATTCAGAAGCTCGAGGTGGAGTATTACAATTTGAAGATGGTTGGATCTGAAATTGAAGCGTACACTAAAAAGGTCCAACGATTTAGCTGCTCTTTGCCCGAATATGTGTGAGCCTACTTACAAGAGAATTGAGCTCTATCTCAAGGGTTTAGCTCCTGAAATTCAGAGTTTGGTAACTTCAGCTAATCTCCCTACTGATCGGAGTGTCGCTTCACGGTCAAAGATAATATTTATATGCCCTAATTACCCTTAACTATGTGTTAGTGGTAGTAAGGGGTCGAACCATGAAGAGTTTGTTGTTTGCGATCGGTTGTGATTGATTTTAAATCAGATTGTCACTTTAATGAAGCTTGCTATAAGATTAATTAATTTTGTTTGTTTGAAACAGATGTCGGAATGATCCGACAAAATTGGTTTGCTTAGTTAACTACTAACTTGGACAAGTACACGAAAACTTAATTACTTGACTAAACAATGATTTGAGAACAAGGTTCACACCCAGTTCGACATTTGCAAAACCTAGGTTGCTAAACAATTTTAGATTGATTCAATTGAAATTGTCATTAACGTTTTGATATCAGAAAGCTTAGATGCCAATTGCTATCACACGTATGACGGACCACAATGCACTTTGTTACTTTGGACAAATAATTCCTTTTGAAAGATAGGGATAAATACACAAACTTGTTTCGCAAAGTCAAATTTTATCATCACTCGACAATTCACAAATATAGTTCAAATGTAGGACAATTATCAATCAATTCAAATACAATTCAATTTGTCACAAATCAACTAAGAAACATAAAGCAACCCTAAATCTTACAAAAGTTAACACCGGCGTGAAACCCTCAAGAATTAGCCGCTCATGACGAACGAAACATGAATGCCGGAGGTTGAAATCTTGAACTTGAACATCTTGAAGCCTTGATGATGGTAGTGATGATGATTAGGGTTTGTAGTGGATGATGAGGAACACTGGATTGGTTGAATAATGGAGAAAATGATGATTAGGGTTAGGCAAGTGAGGATGGATAATGAATTCGGATGATGATAGATGAATTGGGTGGATTGGAATTGATGTTGGAGGTGTTCTTGGCTCCAAGAAGGGTTTCAAAACTCAAAAATCCCTAACTCCTTGAAAAATGGTCAACCCACATGATATAACCCGTCCCCAAACAAGTTTCAGCGTTAGACATACGGGAGGGGCGTCGCTGACGGCTAAGAAGGGCGTCGTCGACGACCCTTTGTTTTTCTGATTTTTCTCCGACGCTCTAATCCACTTCCTACAAACAAATTTTGCTGATGGACACATCTGGAGGGCGTTGCCGATGGACCCTCCAATCCTTGTTTTCTTGTTTTTCCATTTCGCAATCCTGGTTGACCAATTTCCAAAAGCAGCAGGGTAACAACCGAGGATCCTTTTAGTACAGAGCGGAAGGGCATCTCAGGAGGAATTGCCCCCAATTGAACAAAAACCGCAACAATAACAACAACAACAACGCTATTGGAAACAACAACAAGATTAACAACCACAATGGCGAAAGTGGTGCAAAAGGTCGAGCCTTTGTGATTGGCTCGGGTGAATCAAGAGACGACCCTAACGTGGTGACGGGTATGTTCCTCTGAACGACTCCTTTGTTTTGGTACTTTCGAATCTGGCGCGAACCGTGGTTATATTTCCATGAACTTTTGTGCATTTCTTAGGCATGCCCCAACTTCTCTTGACCATAAGCACACCGTCGAGCTAGCTAATGGCAAATCTCTCGAGGCAACATGTATTCATCACGACTGTAATTTGGAGTTATCTGGCCATAAATTTTTATTGACCTCATCCCTATCACTCTCGGAAGTTTTGATGTCATAGTCGGGATGGATTGGCTATCCCTAAATTGCGCGGAGATACTTTGCCATGAAAAGGTCGTCCGCATCTATTTTTCTAATGGTGAAACCGTGTATATTCGAGGTGAGAAGGGTGGCGCTGTGGTAAGTATTATTTCATTCATGAAGGCTCATAAATGTCTGCGAAAGGGACATACCGCTATACTAGCTATTATCACTGACGTACAAGCTGAACAGAAAAAGGTCGAAGATATTCCAATTTTTCATGACTTTCCTGAAGTTTTTCCCGGAGAATTACATGGTCTCCCATCTTATCATCAAGTCGAATTCCAATAGAGCTAACCCCTGGAGCGGCACTTATAGCTCGAGCGCCCTACAGATTGGCACCGACTAAACTAGAAGAATTATCAACACAATTGCAAGAGCTCCTGGATAAAGGTTTTATCCGGCCCAGCTCGTTATCTAGGGGAGCCCCTATACTTTTTGTCAAGAAGAAGGACGGTACTTTTCATATATGCATAGACTACCATGAACTCAACAAAGTGACTGTCAAGAACCGTTATCCACTTCCACGCATTGATGATGTATTCGACCAACTGCAAGGGTAAAGTTTCTATTCCAAGATTGATCTGAGATCGGGTAATCATCAGTTGAGAGTCCAAGACGGAGATATCTCCAAAACAAAATTCAGGACTTGAGGTGAATACGAGTTTCTAGTGATGTCATTTGGGTTAAGGAACACAGCCGCAATTTTTATGGATCTTATGAACTAAGTGTGCAAGCCCTACCTTGAAAAGTTCGTCATTGTTTTCATTGAAAACATCCTAATCTACTCTAAAAGCTAGGAGGAACACAAGTAACACATGCGCCTTATTTTGGAACACTTGCGAAATGAGCAGCTCTATGTTAAATTCTCGAAATCTGACTTTTGGCTTTGTGATGTTTATTTCCTAGGTCACGTGGTCAATTAAGCTGGGATTCATGTTGATCCAGCCAAGATTGACTCCATCAAGAATTGGCATGCGCCTAAAACTCCAACAGAAATGTGCCAATTCCTTGGTCTGGCGGGTTACTACCACAGATTCATCGAAGGATTCTCAAAGGTCGCACAACCTCTTACCGCTTTCACCCAAAAGGGTATTACCTATAAGTGGGGTGATGCTCAGGAATCGTTTTCCAACATTTGAAGGATAAGCTCTGTAGTGCACCTATTCTGTCTCTACCTGAAGGCACTGATAATTTCGTTGTCTATTGCGACGCATCCATTCCAGGGCTCGGTTGTGTGTTGATGCAACACGAAAAGGTCATTGCTTATGCGTCATGACAACTCAAAGTTCATGAAAAGAACTACATCACCCATCACTTCGCACTCAAAATATGGAGACACTACTTGTACGGTACCAAATGCACGATTTACACCGATCACAAGAGCCTCCAGCACATGCTCGACAAAAAGGAGTTGAACATGCAACAACGCCGATGGGTTGAACTTCTAAATGATTATGAGTGCGCTATCAAATATCATCCAGGCAAAGCAAATGTTGTAGCCGATGCCCTCAGCTGAAAGAAAACTAAACCTAAACGTGTTCGCGTGTTGCAACTTTCCATTCATTTGAACCTCCTTGAGCAAATCCGAAATGCTCAAGTTGAAGCCCTGAAGAAAGAAATCTCTTGGCTAAATCCATGCGGGGCATGGAGCAGCTGCTCGAACTTAAAGATGATGACATCCACTACTTCATGGAACGTATCTAGGCTACGAGAGCTTGTGATGGACGAAGCACACAAGTCTCGCTACTCGGTACATCTTGGTTCCGACAAGATGTATCATGAGCTCAAGGCCTTGTACTGGTGGCCTAACATGCAAAGTATGTTAGCAAATGCTTAACTATGCAAGAGTCAAGATCGAATATAAAAAGCCATCAGGGCTGCTGCAACAACCGGAGATACTAATGTGGAAATGGGAACAAATTTCCATGGATTTTTGTCTCCGGTTTCTAAATCTCAGAGCGGAAATGGCACCATATGGGTGATCATAGATCGTTTGACCCAATCTACACACTTCCTCACGGTTAAAGAAACCGACAAGTTTTCGAAACTTGCCAGCATTTACCTGAAGGAAGTAGTTGCTAGGCACGGCGTGCCAACTTCCATTATCTCTTATCATGACCCACGTTTCAAATTATGGCAAACGATGAACAAATCCTTCGGTTCACGTGTAGACATGAGCACAGCTTATCACCAGCAAACAGATGGTTAAACGGAACGTACCATCCAAACCCTAGAAGACATGCTGCGGGCATATGTCATCGACTTTGGCAATGGCTGGGAAAGACACTTACCCTTGGTAGAATTTTCTTACAACAACAGTTAACATACCAGCATTCAGGTTGCTCTGTTCGAAGCATTGTACGGATGGAAATGTCGATCACCTTTGTGTTGGGCATTGGTTGGCGATAGCCAAATCACTAGTCCTGAACTCGTACTCGACACAACGAAAAAGATTGCTCAGATGATGCAGCTCGCCACCGTCAGAAAAGCTACTCTGATAAGCGTAGGAAACCGTTGGAATTCCAAGTTGGCGACAAATTCTTGCTAAAATTCTCACCTTGTAAAGGCATGGTTCGTTTTGGTAAACGAGGCAAACTCAATTCACGTTATGTTGGACTATTCGAGATCACGGAAACAATTGGCAAATTGGCGAACATACTGAATTTACCTGAAGAACTCAGTGGTATTCACAATGTCTTTCATGTGTCTAATCTGAAGAAGTGCTTACCTGATGAGACACTCGTGGTTCCATTCAAAGAGCTCAAGATCAATGACCAGCTTTGTGGTCCCGTGGTCGGCGACGGTTCTAGACGGAGGTTTTGGGGATAGAGCAGTTCCGGTAGAACAAACATAAACATTAAGCACAAGAAATTAGCGGAAGCTTTTCATTCATTCATTCATACCGAAAGAGCTTACATCTGGTCTGGCTGGCAGAGTTCCTGGAGAGAATCCGCCGGCGTTTCCCCTCAGGGAACTTCCAAAACTTACAAACAATGAACACACAACACCTATATATAGACATGACATTTCGTGCGAATCAAGCCTAAGTCACTCGTACTAATATTTCGTACGAGTGAGTCACTCGTACGAGTAAGTGATTCGTACGAATCATACATGATTCGTACGAAACAGTACTTGTTCGCACTTGGGTTGTGTGTTCGAATCTAATCTAATACAATATTCAATACACACTCTATCTAGTCTATTCGCATAGTGACGGCCATAAAGTGCATCAACAATTTCCCCCTTGGACGTCACTGTCGAAGCTTGAACTTGAAATCTTGAGAGCTGTGTTTGAATATTCTGCAACTTCAATCGGGTATCTGTTGACATTGTAATTCCCCCTTGATTGAAGATCCGGGTTTGCATTATTTACGTTTAAACACCATTCCCCCTGAAATAATTTTCTCCAGAAATTAATCTTAAGGCTGTTGGTTGCTTGGTTCAGAAACCTCCTCTGATTTGTTTGATCTTCAAATTTTCTTGAACAATAACAAACTTGTCATTAACCAATGTAGCTTTCTCCATTTCGACATTTAAGGATATCCGCGTTTGGTTTAACGCACCCCCCTTGATGCTCGATCCTCTGATCTTCAAAACCCAACCGGTAATTGACAGAAACTTCGAAGAACCACACGGAAAAACTTCAAACCGATGAGTATCCGCAAAAATCTTTTCAATCAGCAAATCATCAGAAACAAACTAACTGGTAACACATCGAATCTGAGAAACATTCTTCGGTAATTAGAAGCACATTCATCCTCTTTAGTCACAATAACAGATGTATAGCTATCTCCGCTAGAATGGGGCACTGAAACTACAAGACATCCGTGTTTTCTGGCGGTTAGTCCGAAAAACAGTTCATTTGCAATGCAGAGTTAATGATAGAATGACGTTTTCACATCCACACTGTCGTGTGTGCTTCCACTTCCACATCGGGGATCAGGTGGTTAGCCCTTGAGCATCAATCTGAAACATGATCTGAAAATTATGAACATTCTTCGATCACCCATTCTGAATGTGTAGTCTATTTGTCAATAGACATGAACGCTATTTCATCTCTAATGAACCTTTGATCCTCTATGTTTCCCAAATAATTTGCGGTCCGAACACCCGGATACTGTTGCAGCGTCACTAATTTCAAAAATGTGGGAATTTTTATGAAAATTTTTATTCCCCCTCATTTTTGCAAATTATGACGTCGAGTTCTTATGGGAATGCAGATTATGGTGGAACTGCAGCATATGATATCACAAATTTAGCCGAACATTTCCCAAAATTCGAAGTTTTGAGCAAATGCCGACTAAACGTTAAGGCACAATAATAATCACTACACCATATGATCAACGTTTTGCGCAGGTATCAGTGACTATCCCAAAATCTTCATCCCATTGCGATCGTATCATCAAATTTGTAGGTTGAAGCTCTAGACGGTGTCCCCGAACAACCCGAATTTGACGTTAAAATCTCGAAAAAATTTGTAATCACCAAATTTTTTCGAGACACTCGTCTCGTCAATACGATCAAAAATGTCTTTTTTTCGTACGAACCAGGTGTTTCGTACGAATTATGTTTCATACGAATCATGTTTCGTACGAAACTGATAACGTCTTTCGAACCAGAATCTTCATTTCTTCGAATTTTGACATGATTTTTGCACAGATCTGGTCGAAAATCAGTTTCTAATAATCCTATGGTATCCATTTAACATTATGTCCGTGGATTGTCCGTTTATTCGATGTTTCACGTCTAAAACCCCTCATACGTCCAATAATCATGAGCGTAGGTGATACATCAACTGTTAAGCTGAATGAATTGGTACCGTAGCTCTGATACCAGTTGTGATCCCGTGGTCGGCAGCGGTTCTAGACAGAGGTATTGGGGATAGAGCAGTTCCGGCAGAACAAACATAAACATTAATCACAAGAGAATGAGCGGAAGCTTTTCATTCATTCATTCATACCGAAAGAGCTTACATCTGGTCTGGATGGCGGAGTTCCTGGAGAGAATCCGCCAGTGTTTCCCCTCAGGGAACTTCCAAAACTTACAAACAATGAACACACAACGCCTATATATAGACATGACGTTTCGTGCGAATCAAGCCTGAGTCACTCGTACTAATATTTCGTACGAGTGAGTCACTCGTACGAATATTTCGTACGAGTAAGTGATTCGTACGAAACAGTACTTGTTCGCACTTGGGTTATGTGTTCGAATCTAATCTAATACAATATTCAATACACACTTTATCTAGTCTATTCACACAGTGACGGCCATAAAGTGCATCAACAAGCTTCGTTTCATTGAAGAACCAATTGAAATCATGGAGTGAGATCAAAACACTCAAGCAAGATACTGATTGTTCGAGTTCATTGGAACTCAAAACATGGCCCCGAGTTTACTTGGGAACGGGAAGATCAGATGATATGCAAGTATCCTCAGTTATTAAAAAAAAACAGTGCATCCAGTGCTGAAGCTACTACTGAATTCGGACGAAATTCTAAATCAACTTGGGGATGATGTGACACCCAGCAAAAATGTTCAATCACACTAGCTTTTCAGCGGTTGCTTGCTAAATTTCGGTACAAAATTTCTTTCCACTAGTGGATGATGTGACAACCGTAACTTCAAGGTAAAAACTATTTGTTTCACTTTAATAAATAAAATTGTACG
Source organism: Scalesia atractyloides (assembly GCA_947069175.1). Lineage (NCBI taxonomy): Eukaryota > Viridiplantae > Streptophyta > Magnoliopsida > Asterales > Asteraceae > Scalesia > Scalesia atractyloides. Next base: position 52,846,931 of record CAMTDV010000012.1, on the reverse strand, counting down.
CTTTTATCATTCGAATGGACTAGTTATTATATCCATATCACATTGAAGCAATCGAAACTGTTTGAACCAAATTGCTATCGCATGTCGATCCAACCCACTCGCATAGCTCGAAACTTAGGAATCCTGAACCATAACACGAATATTATGCGCTTATGTTAATTTACAAATTAATAATATATTATAATTATTATTATTTTAAATTAATAATAAATAATAATAATAATATATCATAATAATAATAAATAATAATATAATAAATATAATAAAATAATAATAATAATAATAAATAATAACACTAATAATAATAATAATAATAATAATAATTATAATAATAATAATAATAATATAATTTAGATAACAAAACAACAAATCTTGAAGTCTGATTCCCTCACTTTTGTTTGCCATGCAAAGCCCACCTCCCATTTTTTGTTTTTCCTTCTGCCCAAACAAGAAACCCCAAACCGTCCCCATTATGAGCCTTTTAATTGTTTTACATAACATGCATAATAGTTCTCTACCCTAAAACTATAACCCTCTCTACCATCATACTCATCATTCTCTGCCTTTCCTCTTGTCGGCGCAAGCAAGGGTACGAGTGGTCCTTTCTTGACCTTTGATTCAAGTTCTAATCGGATCTCACATCACATCTAGCCCGGTAACCTTTTTAGTCATGGTTTTATTTATTCATTCTTTTAGTTAGATTATAGATGTTAATATGTTGCGGTTGTGTTATGTTGCGATGATGATCCATGTTGTTTGATGATTTCATGTGATATTAAGTTTTAGAAATCGCATTTTGTTGCTCGGGTGATGTTTATGGGTTTAACTTTGTTGATACACTTTTTTGTCTGTCGCTTGTTCTTAGTTACGTCTGTAATTGTACGGTCTTTGTTTAATGTGTCTGTTAGTTTGTAGTGTCGACCAAATAAGATATCCTCCTATCTTGATTTAGTATGATGATTAGCTAGTCTGTGTTGTAAAACATTTGCATGTATGCATACTGTTGAGTCTTGTGTACGTCATGTCTGTTGGCACGTTCTTCGAAGAAGACTTCGAGTGACAGATGCTTGGTACGAGAAAGATGTTGCTTGTACGAGCCATATATCCGTTGTACGAGTGGATCATCTCAACAAGCATCTTGCTTGATTCGTACGAGCCATGGGTCGTTCGTACGATCATATTTTGGAGAAGGTTCTTCGTGTCTTATGGTGTTTTGTACGACCAGCAATATTCTTCGTACTGTTGCTAGGTGTGGACACTATATATACAGACATGCACTTATCAGTATAGGGGTAGACCTAAGTTGGTCAATATATACTAGAGAGAGACACTGAGAGCACAAGAGAGAGAGCACAGAGAGTATTTCATGAGTCTGTATGAACATTGTTTATATGTGCTTGTACTAGTTCTCTTTTGAAAATCAAGATATTGAATCTTTGGTTGTCTTGTGTTTCTTATTTGCTTTGGTTTGCATACTTATGAGGATTCCGCACTCGTATGTGAGTTATATAACAGGGAGGTAGGTTAATCTTGATCCTCCAAGTGGACCTACAAGTGGTATCAGAGCTTTGGCTCTCTTCCTTTCCTTGTTTGGCTTAGTGTTGTGTCTGAGCTAGTTGTGAGGGTTTCTGGAAGTGTTCTTGAACTTTCAACAGAAAACTTAAGGTTTTAAAAGATAACCAACTTAAAACTTAGTTAAAACTTGTTGTATCCAGAAAATTTTCATAAAAACCTTGTTAGAATACATGATGACATGTTAGGATCTGGTTTTTCTTGAAATTCTCTATCAAAATTCAGTTGGACATATCTTCAGGTGAAACACTGCCGGAAAACTCACTGGAATATTCTTGTAGGGTTGACCAAATCTCTGGACATTCTAACTTGACTTGACAGTTTTGACTGAAAAGCTGATATGGAATGTTTGTCTTTTTAACCAAAATTGTGTAGACAACTGACCACTTTCGAAAACAAGTCTGTGTTAGAAAAGGAAATTTTCACCAACCAACCCTGCAAAAAGATTCCTCTCTGCGAAAAACATGCCTGCAAATAACCCATCCTCACGAAGAACACGACTGTTCGTGTGGAAGACCAAGTCATCCGCACGAAGAACCTTGTTCGCACGAAGCACAAGTTTGCTCGCACGAAAGAGTGCTCTCGTACGAAGCACCTGGTCGTACAAAGAACAGTCACTCGTACGAACCACTGAATCGTATGAAGATCAAGCTTGATCTGTTTTTCATGTTTCAGCTTTTCAAAACTTTGTGGTTTTTAAAATTGTGAATTTTAAAAGGAGACTGTTATTTTCAAAAAATAAATTTTAAACCTTTTAGTTTTCATAACCAAGAAAACATAATGAGTACTAATCCTTGGGATTGTGGGAGTAGTTCAAGCACAAGTCAAGTCTCATCACAAAGCTCCGCAACCTCATGGGTTAAATCATTAATGCCTCAACATACAGCCATGATTACCGCAAATCAATGGGCGTGTGTCGCAAATCAAAATTAGAGCATTCAGACTCTTCTTAAAAGCGAGAGTGAAACTGGGAGTAATAACCGTCCACCAAAACTGAACTATATGAATGATTATCCTTTGTGGAAAAGTCGTTTCCATACATATGTTGTCGGATAAAATACAGAATTATGGACATGTTTTAGCACACCATACAAGGAATCTCTCGAAGAAGAAGGATCAAATCTAACCTCCTTAGCCAACTTAGATGAAAGCGATAAAAAAGCTTATGATTTAGAAAAGAAGGCGTTTGCTATCCTTACACAAGCACTTCATAAGGATATTTATCATCAGTTTGTGTACTGTACCACCACCAAGAATCTGTGGGATACTTTAGAAGCAAGAGGAGAAGGAAATGCTGCAACTAGAAAAATATGACATGATCTTCTGAAGAAGGAGTTTGAAGGTTTCATGTTCGTGGAGAATGAAACATTGAGCGACATGACAACACGTTTCTACCACCTGCTTAGTGAAATTTATTCATACAAAGTGTTAGCATCTTCACAGGGAATTGTGATGCATTTTATAGATGCCTTACCGCCAAAGTGGAGTCAATTTATTGACTTACTAAGGCATACGGGTGTTTTGGTTGTGATCAGTATCTATGAATTTGTTCAGAAGCTGGAGAACAAAAATGAAGAAGAGATCCGGAAAGCAAAAAGAGTTTCTATTCCACAAAACCCTGAGATGTACTTTGGAGGTATTAACACAGGTGTCAATACAATTCAGCAACCAAAACTTCAGACCGCGTTTGTGTCAAATCTTAACCCCTTTCTACCACCACCTGTTCAAACGGATTAATCTGCCGGCTCAAGTACTCAAACCTATGGTCAAGTATTTGATCCTAAAGCCTTTCTATCACAACCTCAAGTTGTTACAGCTCAAGCTCCACAACAAGCTTCTCAACAAGCTTTCTATGGTAACAACTTTCAACCTGCAAACCCTAATACAGTCAGACTTGACACGTCACATCTTTCCAAGGTCACTGTAGAAGTTGCTCAGGAACATATGGAACTTCTAAACTCCGTGGTTAGTGCTTATTGTGGATTAGTCGTTGGTCAAATTGGAAACATTAGTTTGACTAATGAAGACTACCAACAAATAGACAGAGATGAGATGGAGCAAATGGATTTTTAAGTGGGCGTTTGCAATTGCGGTCAGAAGAGCTAAAGATTACATGAGTAGAACAGGAAGAACAAGTTTGGAAAGCAAGAAAGATACAAAATATGGTTGTGATAAAGATGTTGTTACTTGCTTCAACTGTGGTGAAAAAGGTTACTTCAAGCATGAATGTACTCGACCCAGCAAACAAGGAAATCACAACCCTTTCCAAAATCAATCACAACCATCACACACAACTCAAGTTAACAATGAACGAAGAATCGTAGCTGTTAAGAACCCAAACAATCCTAACCATTCTGGACCTTCAAACGTACAAACAGAGCTCTAGTAGTTCAAGCATTGACAATTCTGATGATGATGATAGTTGTGGCTATAATGGGAGTTCTGATGAAGAAAGCTCAAGTGTAGGTGGTTATGGATCTGATTCAGATGTTAGGGAAAGGATTGATACTGAGGTCAATGAGTTGCTGAAAGAAGCAGAGAAGCTGAAAAAAATCAAAAGTCTTGTTTGATGAAGAAAGCAGAAGCTGCATCGAAGGAAACGGAGAAAATCTTTACATACAGTGCTTCCTTCTCTCATCACACTGCCTTCATGGCTAATGTTGCAGGTTCGACAAGTCAGGTAAAGTCCGACTCTCCTAAGATATGTAGTGACTGTACTAAATTAAAAACAAAATTTGAAACAATAAACAGTCACAATCAAAACCTACTTGTTGAACTGTCAAATGCAAATAGGCAAATCTGGCTTTAACTCGAAACGAAAAAATAATTCAAATCAGCAATTGAGACTCTTAAGAAAAGCGTTTCTGAATTTACAAAAACAGTTTTGAACAAGCATACAAGAATTAGTAACTACATTTTTATCCTTGAAGAAATGAAAAAGGAGTTAGTCATTGCCAAATGCGAACATGATGCAATCAAGCTAAAATTGGAAAGTTATTCTAACTCCCTATATGTGCTTGACCACATCATTAACGTTCAAACACTTAAGGGAGATGTCAAATGCGTTGGGTATAATTCGTGTCCACCTCCGTTGAGACACAGTTATACCAAATTGCCTGATGAAGAGGAAATGCCACGCTTTGAACCATCTGTACCTCTTAATCCTGAAGAGTTGCAACAGGATTAGGGTTTAAGCTGGACAATTCCTCAGTTGAATCAAGAAAATCAGAAAACTCATCACCAGTTGTTGATCAGAATCCTTCTACAATAGAGGAGGATGATTCCTCATTGATGAGTCAGAGAAAACCAATCAGGTTCAATCTTTTGATGAAGAAAAAGAGGTAGAACTTTCTACTACTCCCAATGTGAAAAATGTTGAAAATCAAGGGAATGATCCTATGAAATCTGTCAAGACAAGTGCGTCTATAGCTGAAAATGATAATGTGTTGTATACTTTGATTGGGGACAAGAAAATTTACTCAAACAAATACTTTCCGATAAAAAATGTAAATCCAACTTCTATAGAGCAAGTTTTTGAAAATTCAACAACCAAGTTTTTGGAAAAGAAAAATCCAATCAAGTCACAACCATTATCCATTTTAAAAGAAAAACAAAAAGAAAAGCAAGCTAAAAAACCTAAGGTATCACAACCAAAGTTTGAAGCTAAAGGCGCTCACTACAAGAAGAAGTTAAAGAATGTTAAATTTGTGGGTTCAACTGGTACTGATAAAATCGAGACTTTTGAAAGCATGTACAATGTTGATTTTGTGAAACAAGTCAAGATTTTAAAGCGTAACAGTAAAAACAATTACACTCAACACACAAATGGGTGTGAAGATGAACCAAGTACCTCCAGAACCATAAGTTCAATATCAAGTCATAAAACAGGATCTCCAAAATTTGTTGAAAGGAGAACAATTTTAAATGTGGAGAGTTTGGCCACATAATAAAACATTTTACCAACCCAGCAAAACCCAGATTTGTTGAAAAAGCCCCTCCAGAACCAACTTGTCAACGTCGATTTGTATCACCAAAACAAGACAAACGTATTGTTAAAGAACATGAAGAAAAATAGAGACGTAAACAAGTAAAAATAATTGAAAACACATTAAAACCGGATTTTTCAGAAAGGAAACCAAGGTCTTCAAGTTTAATAAAACTAGAAGTAGTTAAAAATGTAAATAATAGTCATTCTGGTAAATTTCAACAATCTTGGAAACCTAAGACCGGTAATGTTTCAAGGGGAGTCACAAAGTTTCCAGATCATCAAGAAATAGAAATCACATTTCTTGATGATAAGGGTCGACCCAAGACCACTAAGGCTTAGGTCCCCATCTCAAACTGATCGGGTATTGAAATGTGCAGGGTGTTCCAGGAGGAACTGTGAATAGTCATTGGATTGTTGACAGTAGAGCATCGAGGCACATGACAGGCGACTTAAGGCTTCTTTATGATGTAAAAAGCATTAGATGAGGTTATGTTGCCTTTACTGGAGATAAGGGCGGATACATCACTGGAGAAGGAATGGTTTCCAATGGTGTTTTCAGTTTTGATAAGATCAATTATGTTCGTCAAATTGATCACAATCTTCTAAGTGTTTCTCAAATCTGCGACAAGAAGTTCACGGTTCATTTTGATGATGCCAGATGTTATGTGCTGAAACCTGGTTTCAAGATTCCCAAAGAATGGATTCTCCTTTCGGCTCCAAGAATTAATGACTTATATATTCTTGACATGAGCCAAGCTATTACAACGTCTGCGCAAGTCACATGTTTTGTCTCAGAAGCCACCGAAAAGGAAACAATCTCTTGGCACAGACAAATGGGACACATTCATTTGAGGACAATGAACTATTTAGTGAAAAACAATCTTGTGAGTGGTGTACCAGTGAAGCACTTTCATTTACAAGACGTCTTTGTAGTGCCAAAAGGGAAAGCAAGCTAGAAAATCTCATCCTGTGAAGAAGATTAACATGGTGAATATGCCTCTGGAACGTCTTCATATGAACCTCTTTGGAGCTATGAAACACAAGACTACCTTTGGTGATTCATATTTCTTAGTAGTTACTGATGACTACTAAAGATTTTCATGGGTAAATATGTTGGCACACAATAGTGAAGTTCCTGAAATCCTCAAGAATCTCCTAACGCTACTCGAAAATTTGTACATTTGAAGATAAGGAGAATCAGAAACGACAATGGAACTGAATTCAAGAATCATGTTATGGATGAGTTCTGTTCTTCTAAAGGAATTTTGCATGAGTACAGTTCTCGTTACACTCCACAACAAAATGGCGTCGCTGAGAGGAAAAATAGAACTCTGATTGAAACTGCAAGAACTATGTTAGTAGAATCAAAACTTCCTGTTCAATTCTTGGGGAGGCTGTGGCTACTGCATGTTATACGATGAATAGAGTTCTTACGGTGAAGAGGCATGGGAAAACATGTTTCGTGTTGTTACATAAAAGGAAACCGGATGTGTCTTACTTACAACCTTTTGGAGCTCCTTGCACTATGATTGATCCACATGGAAAGTTTGGACTAAAGGCTATTGAAGGTTTCTTTCTTGGATATGCTACTCCAAATTTCAGAGTGTGGAATTTGTCAACGAAAAAAATTTGAAGAATGGGGTGAAGTTAATGTTCAAAGATACACTGAATCAGTGAAAGCTTCTGGTGCTCCTTGGGTGTTTGACTACAATGGATTGTTTGACTCCTTTAATCTTCCAACATTTGATGATGCATCTACAGATGCTCAAATGCTACTTGAAAGTGATACTGCAGTTGACTCGTCATTAGTACAACCAATTATTGTTAACCCTCTAGTGTCTACTTCGGTTAACAATCTTGTTCAAAATGAGGAATTCACGATGATGCTGATTACAATGTTCCGTCAGAAGATGATGAGTTCCCTGATGCAAACGAAGCTACTTATGGACCGGTTCCTGGAATTTCAGATGTGATGTCAAAAGTTTTGATGTCGTAGTCGGGATGGATTGGCTATATCTAAATCGCACGGAGATACTTTGCCATGAAAAGGTCGTCCGCATTTGTTTTTCTAATGGTGAAACCGTGTATATTCGAGGTGAGAAGGGTGGCACTGTGGTAAGTATTATTTTATTCATGAAGGCTCAGAAGTGTCTGCGAAAGGGCCATACCGCTATACTAGCTATTATATCTGGTGTACAAGCTGAACAGAAAAAGGTCGAAGATATTCCCATTTTTCGCGACTTTCATGAAGTTTTTCCGGAAGAATTACATGGTCTCATCTGGAGGGCGTTGCAGACGGCCCAGGGGGCGTCGCCGACGGCCCCTCCAATCCTTGTTTTCTTGTTTTTCCATTTTGCAATTCTAGTTACCCATTTCCAAAAGCAGCAGGGTAACAACCGAGGATCTTTTTAGTACAGAGCGGAAGGGCATCTCAGGAGGAATTGCCCCCGAACTGAACAAAAACGCAACAATAACAACAACAACAACGCTATTGGAAACAACAACAAGAACAACAACCACAATGGCAAGAATGGTGTAAAAGGTCGAGCCTTTGTGATTGGCTCGGGTTAATCAAGAAATGACCTTAACGTGGTGACGGGTATGTTTCTTCTGAACGACTCCTTTGTTTTGGTACTTTTGATTCTAGCGCGGACCGTGGTTATGTTTCCACGAACTTTAGTGCATTTCTTAGGCATGCCCCAACTTCTCTTGACCATAAGCACACCGTCGAGCTAGCTAACGGCAAATCTCTCGAGGCAACATGTATTGACCATAAATTTGGAGTTATCTGGCCATAAATTTGTTATTGACCTCATCCCCATCACTCTCGAAAGTTTTGATGTCGTAGTCGGGATGGATTGGCTATCCCTAAGTCGCGCGGAGATACTTTTCCATGAAAAGGTCGTCCGCATCTGTTTTTCTAATGGTGAAACCGTGTATATTCGAGGTGAGAAGGGTGGCACTGTGGTAAGTATTATTTCATTCATGAAGGCTCATAAGTGTCTGCGAAAGGGCCATTCCGCTATACTAGCTATTATCACTGACATACAAGCTGAACAGAAAAAGGTCGAAGATATTCCCATTTTTCGTGACTTTTCTAAAGTTTTTCCCGAAGAATTACATGGTCTCCCATCTTATCATCAAGTCGAATTCCAATCGAGCTAACCCCTGGAGCGACACTTATAGCTCTAGCTCCCTACAGACTGCACCGACTAAACTAGAAGAATTATCAACATAGTTGCAAGAGCTCCTAGATGAAGGTTTTATCCGGCCCAGCTCATCATCTAGGGGAGCCCCTATACTTTTTGTCAAGAAGAAGGACGGTACTTTTCGTATGTGCATAGACTACCATGAACTCAACAAAGTGACTGTTAGGAACCGTTATCCACTTCCACGCATTGATGATGTATTCGACCAACTGCAAGGGTCAAGTTTCCATTCCAAGATTGATCTGAGATCGGGTTATCATCAGTTGAGAGTCCGAGACGAAGACATCTCCAAAACAACATTCAGGACTTGAGGTCATTACGAGTTTCTCGTTATGTCATTTGGGTTAAGGAACACAGCCGCATTTTTTATGGATCTTATGAACTGAGTGTGCAAGCCCTACCTTGAAAAGTTCGTCATTGTTTTCATTGACAACATCCTAATCTACTCTAGAAGCGAGGAGGAACACAAGTAACACTTGCGCCTTATTTTGGAACACTTGCGAAATGAGCAGCTCTATGTTAAATTCTCGAAATGCGACTTTTGGCTTCGTTAAGTCCATTTCCTAGGTCACGTGGTCAATTAAGTTGGGATTCATGTTGATCCAGCAAAGATTGACTCCATCAAGAATTGGCCTGCGCCTAAAACTCCAACATAAATCTGCCAATTCCTTGGTCTGGCGGGTTACTACCGCAGATTCATCAAAGGATTCTCAAAGATCGCACAACCTCTTTCCGCTTTCACCCAAAAGGGTATTACCTATAAGTGGGGTGATGCTCAGGAATCTGTGTTCCAACATTTGAAGGATAAGCTTTGTAGTGCACCTATTATGTCTCTACCTGAAGGCACTGAAGATTTCGTTGTCTATTACGACGCATCCATTCCAGGGCTCGGTTGCGTGTTGATGCAATGCGAAAAGGTCATTACTTACGCGTCATGACAACTCAAAGTTCATGAAAAGAACTACATTACCCATCACTTGAGCTGGGAGCTGTAGTCTTCACACTCAAGATATGGAGACACTACTTGTACGGTACCAAATGCATGATTTACACTGATCACAAAAGCCTCCAGCACATACTCGACCAAAAGGAGTTAAACACGCAAAAACGCAGATGGGTTGAACTTCTAGTGCGCTATCAAATATCATCCAGGCAAAGCAAATGTTGTAGCCGATGCCCTCAGCCGAAAGAAAACTATACCTAAACGTGTTCGCGCGTTGCAAATTTCCATTCATTTGAACCTCCTTGAACAAATCCGAAATGCTCAAGTGAAGCCCGGAAGAAAGAAAATGTCTTGGCTAAATCCATGCGGGGCATGGAGCAGCTGCTCGAACTCAAAGATGACGGGATCCACTACTTCATGGAATGTATCTAGGCTACGAGAGCTTGTGATGGACGAAGCACACAAGTCTCGCTACTCGGTACATCCTGGTTCCGACAAGATGTATCATGACCTCAAGGCCTTGTACTGGTGGCCTAACATGAAAGTAATCATTGCAAAATATGTTAGCAAGTGCTTAACTATGCTAGAGTCAAGATCGAATATCAAAAGCCATCAGGGTTGTTGCAACAACCGGAGATACCAATGTGGAAATGGGAACAAATTTCCATGGATTTCGTCATCGGTTTACCTAAATCTCAGAGCGGAAATGACACCATATGGGTGATCATAGATCGTTTGACCCAATCTGCACACTTCCTCGCGGTTAAAGAAACCGACAAGTTTTTGAAACTTGCTAGCATTTACCTGAAGGAAGTAGTTGCTAGGCACGGGGTGTCAACTTCCATTATCTCTGATCGTGACCCACGTTTCGCATCTGAATTATGGCAAGCGATGAACAAATCCTTTGGTTCACGTGTAGACATGAGCACAGCTTATCCCCAGCAAACAGATGGTCAAACGGAACATACCATCCAAACCCTAGAAGACATGTTGCGGGCATGTGTCATCGACTTTGGCAACGGCTGAGAAAGACACTTACCCTTGGTAGAATTTTCTTACAACAACAGTTAACATACCAGCATTCAGGTTGCTCCGTTCAAAGCATTGTACGGATAAAAATGTCGATCACCTTTGTGTTGGGCTGAGGTTGGCCATAGCCAAATCACTAGTCCTGAACTCGTACTCGACACAACGGAAAAGATTGCTCAGATAAGACAAGAATGGCGGCAGCTCGCTACCGTCAGAAAAGCTACGTTGATAAGCTTAGGAAACCGTTGGAATTCCAAGTTGGCGACAGAGTCTTCTAAAAGTCTCACCTTGGAAAGTTATGGTTCGTTTTGTTAAACGAGGCAAACTCAATTCACGTTATGTTGGACTGTTCGAGATCACGGAAACAATTGGCATACAGACTGAATTTACCTAAAGAACTCAGTGGTATTCACAATGTCTCTCATGTGTCTAATCTGAAAAAGTGCTTATCTGATGAGACACTCGTGGTTCCATTCAAAGAGCTCAAGATCGATGACCAGCTTCGTTTCATTGAAGAACCAGTTGAAATCATGGAGTGAGATCAAAACACTCAAGCTCAGAAAGATTCCGATTGTTCGAGTTCGTTGGAACTCAAAACATGGCCCCGAGTTTACTTAGGAACGAGAAGATCAGATGATGTGCAAGTATCCTCAGTTGTTCAAAAAAACTGTGCATCCAGTGCTGAAGCTACTACTAAATTCGGGACGAAATTCCAAATTAACTTGGGGATGATGTGACACCCAGCAAAAATGTTCAATCACACTAGCTTTTCAGCGGTTGCTTGCTAAATTTCGGTACAAAATTTCTTTCTAATTGGGATGATGTGACCACCCTAACTTCAAGGTAAAACTATTTGTTTCACTTTTATAAATCAAATTGTACGCTCTTATCATTTGATGGACTAGTTATTATATCCATATCACATTGAAGCAATCGAAACTGTTTGAACCAAAGTGCTTGCTTCGCATGTCGATCCAACCCACTCGCATAGCTCGAAACTTAGGGTGCCCGAACCATAGCACGAATATTATGCGCTTATGTTAATTTACTAATTATAATCTAATAATTAGTTGGTTTTATGTAATAATAATAATAATAATAATAATAATAATAATAATAATAATAATAATAATAATAATAAAATAATAATATAGTAATAAAATAATAATAACAATAACAATAATAATAATAATAATAATATAATAATAATAATAATAATAATATAATAATAATAATAATAATAATAATAATAATAATAATAATAATTTATGATAACAAAACAACAAATCTTGAAGTCTGATTCCCTCACTTTCGTTTGCCATGCAAAGCCCAACTCCCATTTTTTGTTTTTCCTTCTGCCCAAACAAGAAACTCCAAACCGTCCCCATTATGAGCCCTTTAATTGTTTTACATAACATGCATAATAGTTCTCTACCCTAAAACTAAAACCCTCTCTACGATCATACTCATCATTCTCTGCCTTTCCTCTTGTCGGCGCAAGCAAGGGTACGAGAGGTCCTTTCTTGACCTTTGATTAAAGTTCTAATCCGATCTCACATCACATCTAGCCCGGTAACCTTTTTAGTCATGGTTTTATTTATTCATTCTTTTAGTTAGATTATAGATGTTAATATATTGCGGTTGTGTTTATGTTGCGAGGATGATCCATGTTGTTTGATGATTTCATGTGATATTAAGTTTTGGAAATCGCATTTTGTTGCTAATTTATTTGATTATAATATTTGGTTAGTCGCTCGGGTGATGTTTATGGGTTTAACTTTGGTGATACACTTTTGTGTCTGTCGCTTGTTCTTAGTTACGTCTGTAATTGTACGGTCTTTGTTTAATGTGTCTATATAGTTCGGTAGTGTCGACCAAATCAAGATATCCTCCTATCTTGATTTGGTATGACGATTAGCTAGTCTGTGTTGTAAAACAGTTGCATGTATGCATACTGTTGTGTCTTGTGTACGTCATGTCTGTTGGCACGTTCTTCGAAGAAGACTTCGAGTGAGAGATGCTTTGTATGAGCAAGATGTTGCTCGTACGAGCCATATATCAGTTGTACGAATGGATCATCTCAACAAGCATCTTGCTTGATTCGTACGAGCCATGGGTCATTCGTACAATCATCTTTTGGAGAAGGTTCTTCGTGTCTTATGGTGTTTTGTACGACCAACATTATTCTTCGTACTGTTGCTAGGTGTGGACACTATATAAACAGACATGCACTTATCAGTGTAGGGGTAGACCTAAGTTGGTCAATATATACTAGAGAGAGACACTAAGAGCACAAGAGAGAGAGCACAGAGAGTATTTCATGAGTCTGGATGAACATTGTTTGTATGTGTTTGTACTAGTTCTCTTCTGTTAATCAAGATATTGAATCTTTGGTTGTCTTGTGTTTCTTATATGCTTTGGTTTGCATACTTACGAGGATTCCGCACTCGTATGTGATTTATATAAACAGGGAGGTAGGTTAATCTTGATCCTCCAAGTGGACCTACAGTGGTATCAGAGCTTGGCTCTCTTCCTTTCCTTGTTTGAAACCAAGCTTAGTGTTGTGTCTGAGCTAGTTGTGAGGGTTTCTGGAAGTGTTCTTGAACTTTCAACAGAAAACTTAAGGTTTTAAAAGATAACCAACTTAAAACTCAGTTAAAACTTGTTGTATCCTGAAAATTTTCATAAAAACCTTGTTAGAATACATGGAGACATGTTAGGATCTGGTTTTTCTTAAAATTTTCTGTCAAAATTCAGTTGGACATATCTTTAGGTGAAACACTGCTGGAAAACTCACTGGAATATTCTAGTAGGGTTGACCAAATATCTGGACATTCTAACTTGACTTGACTGTTTTGACTGAAAAGCTGACATGGAATGTTTGTCTTTTTAACCAAAATTGTGTAGACAACTGACCACTTTCGAAAACAAGTTTGTGTTAGAAAAGGAAATTTTCACCAACCAACCCTGCAAAAAGATTCCTCTCTACGAAAAACATCCCAGCGAATAACCCATCCTCACGAAGAACAAGATTGTTCGTTCGAAAGACCAAGTCAGTCGCACGAAGAACTTTGTTTGCACGAAGCACAAGTTTGCTCTCACGAAAGAGTGTCTCTCGTATGAAGCACCTGGGTCATACAAAGGACAGTCACTCGTACGAATCACTGAATCGTATGAAGAACAAGCTTGATCTATTTTTCGTGTTTCAGTTTTTCAAAACATTATGATTTTTAAAATTGTGAATTTTAAAAGGAGACTGTTCTTTCCAAAAATTAAATTTTAAACCTTTTAATTTTCATAACCAAGAAAAAATAATGAGTACTAATCCTTGGGATTGGGGGAGTAGTTCAAGCACAAGTCAAGACTCATCACAAAGTTCCGCAACCTCATGGTTAAATGATTAATGCCTCAACATACATCCATGATTCTCGCAAATCAATGGGCGTGTGTCGCAAATCAAAATTAGAGCATTCAGACTCTTCTTATAAATAAGAGTGAATCTGGGAGTAATAACCGTCCACCAAAACTGAACTATATGAACGATTATCCTTCGTGGAAAAGTCGTTTCCATACATATGTTCTCGGACAAAATACAGAATTATGGACATGTTTTACTACACCATACAAGGAATCTCTCGAAGAAGTAGGATCAAATCCAAACTCCTTAGCCAACATGATGAAAGCGATAAAAAGGCTTATGATTTAGAAAAGAAGGTGTTTGCTATCCTTACACAAGAACTTCATAAGGATATTTAACATTATTTGTGTATTATACCACCACCAAGAATCTGTGGGATACTTTAAGGAGAAGGAAATGTTACAACCAGAAAAAATATGATATGATCTGTTAAAGACGGAGATTGAAGGTTTCATGTTCATGGAGAATGAAACATTGGGTGAAATGTATTCATACAAAGTGTTAGCATCTCCATAGGAAATCGTGATGCGTTTTGTTGATGCCTTACCGCCAAAGTGGAGTCAATTAATTGACTTACTGAGGCATACAGGTGTTTTGGATGTGATCAGTATCTATGAATTTGTTCAGAAGCTGGAAAACAAAAATGAAGAAGAGATCCGGAAAGCAAAAAGGGTTTCTGTTCCACAAAACCCTAAGATGTACTTTGGAGGTATTAACATAAGTGTCAATAGAATTCAACAACCAAAACTTAAGATCGCGTTTGTGTCAAATCTTAACCCCTTTCTACCACCACCAGTTCAAACGGATTAATCTGCCGGCTCAAGTACTCAAACCTATGGTCAAGTATTTGATCCTAAAGCCTTTCTACCACAACCTCAAGTTGTTACAGCTCAAGCTCCACAACAAGCTTCTCAACAAGCTTTCTATGGTAACAACTTTCAACCTGCAAACCCTAATACAGTCAGACTTGACACGTCACATCTTTCCAAGGTCACTGTAGAAGTGCTCAGGAACATATGGAACTTCTAAACTCCGTGGTTAGTGCTTATTGTGGATTAGTCGTTGGTCAAATTAGAAACATTAGTTTGACTAATGAAGACTACCAACAAATAGACAGAGATTAGATGGAGCAAATGGATTTTTAAGTGGGCGTTTGCAAGTGCGGTCAGAAGAGCTAAAGATTACATGAGCAGAACAGGAAGAACAAGTTTGGAAAGCAAGAAAGATACAAAATATGGTTGTGATAAAGATGTTGTTACTTGCTTCAACTGTGGTGAAAAAGGTCACTTCAAGCGTGAATGTACTCGACCCAGCAAAACAGGAAATCACAACCCTTTCCAAAATCAATCACAACCATCACACACAAATCAAGTTAACAATGAACAAAGAATCATAGCTGTTAACAACCCAAACAATCGTAACTAGTCTGGACCTTCAAACAACACAAACAAAGCTCTAGTAGTTCAAGCATTGACAATTCTGATGATGATGATAGTTGTGGCTATAATAGGAGTTCTAATGAAGAAAGCTCAAGTGTAGGTGGTTATGGATCTGATTCAGATGTTAGGGAAAGGATTGATACTGAGGTCAATGAGTTGCTGAAAGAAGCAGAGAAGCTGAAAAAATCAAAAGACTTGTTTGATGAAGAAAGCAGAAGCTGCATCGAAGGAAACGGAGAAAATCTTTACAAACAGTGCTTCCTTTTCTCATCACACTACCTGCATGGCTAATGTTGCAGGTTCTACAAGTCAGGTAAAGTCCGACTCTCCTAAGATATGCAGTGACTGTACTGAATTAAAAACAAATTTTGAAACAATAAACATTGACAATCAAAACCTTGTTGTTGAACTGTCAAAATGCAAAGAGGCAAATCTGGCTTTAACTCGAAACGAAAAAGAATTCAAAATTGTAATTGAGACTCTTAAGAAAAGGATTTCTGAATTAACAAAAACAGGTTTGAACAAGCAAACAAGAATTAATAACAACATTAATATCCTTGAAGAAATGAAAAAGGAGTTAGTCATTACCAAATGCGAACATGATGCAATCAAGCTAAAATTGGAAAGCTATTCTAACTCCCGATATGTGCTTGATCACATCATTGACGTTCAAAAGCTTAAGGGAGATGTCAAATGCGTTGGGTATAATTCGTGTCCACCTTCGTTGAAACACAGTTATACCAAATTGCCTGATGAAGAGGAAATGCCACGCTTTGAACCATCTATACCTCTTAATCCTGAAGAGTTTGCAACAGGATTAGGGTTTAAGATGGAAAATTCCTCAGTTGAATCAAGAAAATCAGAAAACTCATCATCAGTTGTTGATCAGAATCCTTCTACAATAGAGGAGGATGATTCCTTAGATGATGAGTCAGAGAAAACCGATCTGGTTCAATCTTTTGATGAAGAAAAAATGGTAGAAATTTCTGCTACTCCCAATGTGAAAAATGTTGAAAATCAAGGGAATGATTCTATGAAATTTGTCAAGACAAGTGCGTCTATAGCTGAAAATGATAATGTGTTGTATACTTTAATTGGGGACAAGAAAATTTACTCAAACAAAGACTTTCCTATCAAAAATGTAAATCCAACTTCTATAGATCAAGTTTTTGAAAATTCAACAACCAAGTTTTTGGAAAAGAAAAATCCAACCTAGTCACAACCATTATCCATTTCAAAAGAAAAACAAAAAGAAACGCGAGCTGAAAAACCTAAGGTATCACAACCAAAGGTTGAAGCTAAAGGCGCTCGCTACAAGAAGAAATTAAAGAATGTTAAATTTGTGGGTTCACCTGGTACTGATAAAATCGAGACTTTTGAAAGCATGTACAATGTTGATTTTGTGAAACAAGTCAAGATTTTAAAGCGTAACAGTAAAAACAATTACACTCAACACACAAATGGGTGTGAAGATGAACCAAGTACCTCCAGACCCACAAGTTCAACATCAAGTCATAAGACAGGATCACCTAAATTTGTTGAAAGGAGAACATGTTTTAAATGTGGAGAGTTTGGCCACATAATCAAAAATTTAACCAACCTAGCAAAACCCAGATTTGTTGAAAAAGCCCTCCTTAACCAACTTGTCAACATCGATCTGTATCACCAAAACAAGACAAACGTATTGTTAAAGAACAAGAACAAAAATAGAGACATAAACAAGTAAAAATAATTGAAAAAAACATTAAAACCGGATTTTTAAGAAAGGAAACCAAGGTCTTCAATTTTGATAAAACCAAAAGTAGTTAAAAATGTAAAAAATAGTCATTTTGGTAAATTTCAACAATCTTGGAAACCTAAGACCGCTAATGTTTTATGGGGAGGCACAAAGTTTCCGAATCATCAAGAAATAGAAATCACATTCCATGATGATAAGGGTCGACCAAGACAACTAAGGCTTGGGTCCCCATCTAAAACTGATCTGGTATTGAAATGTGCAGGGTGTTCAGGAGGAACTGTGAATAGTCATTGGATTGTTGACAGTAGAGCATCGAGGCACATACAGGCGACTTACGGCTTCTTTATGATGTAAAAAGCATTAGAGGAGGTTATGTTGCCTTTGCTGGAGATAAGGGCGGATACATGACTGGAGAAGGAATGGCTTCCAATGGTGTTGTCAGTTTTGATAAGATCAATTATGATCGCAAATTGATCACAATCTTCTAAGTGTTTCCCAAATCTGCGACAAGAAGTTCACGGTTCATTTTGATGATGTCGGATGTTATGTGCTGAAACCTGGTTTCAAGATTCCCAAAGAATGGATTCTCCTTTCGGCTCCAAGAATTAATGATTTATATATTCTTGACATGAGCCAAGCTATTACCACATCTGCACAAGTCACATGTTTTGTCTCAAAAGCCATCGAAAAGGAATCAATCTCTTGGCATAGACGAATGGGACACATTCACTTGAGGAAAATGAACTATTTAGTGAAAAACAATCTTGTGAGTGATTTACCAATGAAGAACTTATATTTACAAGACGTCTGTGTATCGTGCCAAAAGGGAAAGAAAGCTAGAAAATCTCATCCTGTGAAGAATATAAACATGGTGAATATGCCTCTGGAACGTCTTCATATGGACCTCTTTGGACCTATGAAACACAAGACTACCTTTGGTGATTCGTATTGCTTAGTATTTACTGATGACTACTAAAGATTTTCATGGGTAAATATGTTGGCACACAATGTGAAGTTCCTGATATCCTCAAGAATCTCCTAACGCTACTCGAAAATTTGTACAATTTGAAGATAAGGAGAATCAGAAGCGACAATGGAACTGAATTCAAGAACCATGTTATGGATGAGTTCTGTTCTTCTAAAGGAATTTTGCATGAGTACAGTTCTCGTTACACTCCACAACAAAATGGTGTCGCTGAGAGGAAAAATAGAACTCTGATTGAAACTACAAGAACTGTGTTAGTAGTATCAGAACTTCTTGTTCTATTCTGGGGTGAGGCTGTGGCTACTGCATGTTATACGATGAATAGAGTTGTTACAATGAAGAGGCATGGGAAAACATGTTACGAGTTGTTACAAAAAAGGAAACTGGATGTGTCTTTCTTTGAACCTTTTGGAGCTCCTTGCACTATGATTGATCCACATGGAAAGTTTGGACCAAAGGCTATCGAAGGTTTCTTTCCTTGATATGCTACTCCAAATTTCAGAGTGTGGAATTTGTCATCGAAAAAGATTGAAGAATGGGGTGATGTTAAGGTTCAAAGATATACTGAATCAGTGAGAGCTCCGGGTGCTCCTTGGATGTTTGACTATGATGGATTGTTAGACTCCTTTAATCTGCCATCTTTTGATGATGCATCTGCAGCTGCTCAAATGCTACTGGAAAGTGATACTCAGTTGACTCGTCACTAGTACGACCAATTATTGTTAACCCTCAAGTGTCTACTTCAGTTAACAATCTTGTTCAAAATGAGGAATTCAAAGATGCTGTTGATTACAATGTTTCGTCAGAAGATGATGAGTTCCATGATGCAAATTAAGCTACTTCTTGACCGGTTCCTGGAATTTCAGATGTCACGTCAAATGTGCAAAATCTAGGGACAAATGAAGGTCATGCATCTACATCTTCATCAAATCCAGCAAACGAATTAGTTGTTGATCTGAATATCAACAATTTGGGTATAAATTCTCTAGTTCCCGATGTTCTTGAAACTCCAATTCATAATACCCATCCTCAGCAGAATATTATTGGAGATGTCCAGAGTGGTGTGCAGACTCATAATAAGCTAAGGAATAACTACAATGCTGGTTTGTATTCGGCTATCAAGGAATCCGGGGAACAGAATGATTGGTCTTTTGCCTGCTATGTCTGTCAAGTTGAACCAAAATCTTGGAAGGAGGCGATGAAAGAAGACTCATGGGTTGAGGCAATGCAAGAAGAACTTCAGCAGTTTCAGAAGTTAGGCGTGTGGAATTTGGTTGACAGGCCTGACAACTATAAGAAGATTGGTACAAAATGGGTTTACAAGTATAAGAAGGATGACCGAGGTGTTGTTGTGAGAAACAAAGCAAGATTGGTTGTCCAGGGTTTTAATCAATGAAGTTTATGCACCAGTAGCTCGTCTTGAGGCCATAAGAATTTTCGTAGCTTATGCGTCATACAAGAAGTTTACCATTTATCAAATGGATGTGAAGAGTGCATTTCTTCATGGTGTGGTTGAAGAAGAAGTATATGTTGAACAACCGTCTGGTTTTGAAGATCCAATCCATTCTAACAAGGTTTGGCTTCTCAATAAGGCGCTATATGGTCTTCATCAGGCTCCTCGGGCTTTGTATGAAACGTTGTCTTCCTATCTTCTGAAGAATGGTTTTTGATGTGGATTGATCGACTGTATTCTCTTCATCAAGGAAGAAAATGAGGACTTATTGCTGGTACAAGTGTATGTTGATGATATTATTTTTGGGTCTACAAACGAGAGAATGTGCAAAGAATTCGAGCAGGTGATGCAAGAGAAGTTCGAGATGAGCGCAATGGGAGAAATGAATTTCTTTTTAGGTTTGCAGGTTCATCAATCTAAGGAAGGGATTTTCATCCATCAAACTAAGTACGTCGGGGATATTCTCAAACGATTTCAGATGGAAGACTCAAAGCCCTTGGGAACTCCATTAGCTCAAAATCATGGGATCACTCCTGATGGAATGGGTGAACATGTGGAACCATCTCTTTATTGTGCTATGATCAGATCTCTTATGTATCTTACTGCTTCAAGACCCGATATAATGTACCCAACATGTCTTCTAGCTCACTACCAGTCAAGTCCAAAGGTTTCTCATTTGATGGCTGTGAAAAGGATCTTTCATTATTTAAAGGGTCGCCCGGACACTGGTCTCTGGTACCCTAAGGATGATAAGTTTAATTTGACAGCATTCAGTGATTCTGATCAAGGTGGCTGCAAGATCGATGCAGTATCAACATCACCAGGATGTCAGTTCTTGGGAAATCGCCTAGTCACATGGCAATGCAAAAAACAGACTTGTGTAGCTACGTCAACCTGTGAGGCTGAGTATATTTCAGCTTCTAGTTGTTCCTCTTAGGTTGTATGGATCCAACAGCAAATGTGCGACTACGGTTTTGAATTTCAAACTACTCCTATTTTTTTTGATAACGAAGCTGCTTAACAGATCACTCGTAATCCTGTACAGTACTCAAAAAGCAAACACACTGAGATTAAGTATCATTTCATACGAGAGTGTTATGAAAAGAAACTTATCAATGTTGTTAATATCCACACTGATCACCAACGTGCCGACCTGTTTACAAAAGCTTTTGATAAATCTCGTTTTGATTATCTACTTCTGGTCAATGGCATTAAGGTGAAACCCGAGTAAATCATCCTTGGCTAATCATTTTCGTAAATATTTTCTTAAATTTTTAAAGTCTAAAAGCCAGGTGGGAACCATTCATGGGCATATGGTCTTGATAGAAAATTTTTGTTTGATAGTATGCCGAGGTTCTGAGATATGCGGTCTTTATGCTTGCTTATCATCTTGGCATCATGGTTGAATCTTTTACCGAAAATAACGGTGACGCAAGTCTAGAACTTCCATGATACCATACATACGTGTACATACTGCATACGACCATCAATAAGTGATAAAAATATCACATTCACCCAAAAATAAGTGATAAAATGTCACAACTTTATGCGGAAGCTAAGTTCGTCTCTTTGTCGGTACGATGGTACTAACCTGTTCACGGACTTACTCCTATGCCCTGCATGCGTTTGAAATTCAAGTTCCTCATCAATAAGTGATTTAATCACATAGGGCTTATTTTCAATCAAAATAAGTGAGTATCTCACATTATATACGTCAAAACAGATGATAAGCAGTATACTCATCGGTAAGATTTTCTCTCGTGCATATCTTGATACGGGAATGTGTCATGAAGTGGTTGAACACCGGCTAGTAAGTATAAATCATACATTAATTATATCTCCTAATCATGATTACTTCTGATAAGCTGAGCTTACGTGGACAACAATACGATAATCTGATAATTTATTTATTTAATTTGATGTTTTAAACAAAACTCGTTTTTGGCAAGATTAAAAGCTGGTAGGATTCTCTTACCTTGAAACTCTGAAAAAAGCATTGTCTAGTAAATATACAGTTTATTCTATCTTTTAGTAGTTATTTTATTTTAGTTTACTCTGTTTTAAATTAAAGTATTTCTGATTTAGCCAAAGATGGAAACTCAAAAGTTTTCTACTAAGATTCGCTCTAAAAATCATTTGTCTTGCTATCATAACTTCATAAAGTACTTTCTTTCAACGGGTAAACTCATTTCAAAGAGCAAAATCTGTTTACGAGAACCATTCCTAACTTAATTTATGATTAGTGTGGATATGTACAAAGTTCTAAATAGGTCAAAGAAAAACCTAAGATCCTCGAAGAACTAAAAAGTCCAGTTTTTGAAAACTTGGATACGTACAAATCAGAGATCACTCGTACAAGCCATTGTGCCTCTTACGAATGACAACTAGTGTCTTGTACGAATGGAGTTCTTCGTAGGAGCTAAGGTAGTTCGCACGAGTGTCTTGATGTGGTATAAAGGTGATGAACTTCTTTGGTGGAACTTTACTTTCACCTTGCTCACGTCATCTTTCACTTCTCCTTAAGTTGTCTGTGATATCTTTAAGGTATATTTAACAATGTTGGCATACTTTGAAGATGAACAACTTGAACATTATCTGACTATGTGACTTTGACTGACATGAACAACAAACTTTAAGCGAAGAATCTTTAATGAAATACAAGTTCCTCATGAATAATCTTCTCTTGAAGTTGTTTGTATGAACAATATCCGTACGAGTGAAATATCACTCGCACGAGTAACATGTCGCTCATACGAGACAGTCACTCATACGAGTAAATCACTTGTTCTACAAAATTTGGTGTTCGTACAAATAAGTTGTTCTTCGTACGAATAAATTGTTATTCGTATGAATCAGTAATTCTTCATCCAGGGAATACATACATACAAAAAGTTTGGAATAGCACTTTTTGTGTATATTCCCAAATGAATTTATGTTCTTATCCTTGTTGTATTATGTGTACAAAATGGAACAAAAGGAACATAAAAGAAAACCCGCAACAAAGAGAACTGACAAATCAGAAGTGTAAATTACGTTAGAACCAAGACATAACATGGTGGCCTACTTAGATCTAGAAGACAAATTTGCTGAGTACAATGGTATAATGAAGTTTTTTGCGCGACTCAAGGATACATTATGCTATCACGCACAAGACTACAGTATACAAGACGTTGATCAAGGAATTTTGGGATTCAACTAAAGTTATTGAAGGCAGGAACCTATCCGCGGGAGAGTAAATGAATTAAACGTAGAAGTCTCTGTTGAAATCATTAACTCATTATTACAACTTGACGATGATTCTGAAGCTCCTTTCTTAGTACCGTTGAAGTGTCAACATTGATGTTTGCTTAGAATGAAATGTGTTCGAGATTTTCTCGTGGGACAACTAAAGAAAGCGTGGTTGCCACTCTGATACAAGTTCTTTCTACATGTTCTAATTTAGTGTTTGAGCAACAGACGAAGTGGTTATGACATGGCGAATAACGACTTGGTTGGAATGATGATAGCTTTGACATTGAACAAACCGTTTAGTGTTTCAAAGTATATTTTTGCAAACATGCTGGAATACCTGAGAAGAACCAGATATGGTGGAAACAAGTTTTGGATGTATCCTCGTTTTCTCCAAATGATCTTAAATGTGCAACATCCAAATCTTCCAAAGAACGACAATGATGTTCTAAAAGTTGAGATCATGATGGAACATTCATTGAAAATATTTAGAGGTGTAGTAGTAAAACGTTACAAGGAAAGCACACCTCCTCGTAAATTGTTCGGTTTTCTAGCAAATGATAAATATGTTGCTCCTGAAAATGATAAGTGGCTCCATGATGACAGCGATTCAAATAATGAAGAACCAATTTTGAAAAAGATGATCGAAGATAAATTTGGTCGCCAAAAGGGAAAAGGTGATGACGATGACGATGATAATGATGGTAATGCTGGTGCAAGTAATGTAGGTGATACAGGTGGTGATAAGGAAAGAAAGAAACAAAGCTGAAAGACTATGGAAACATCATCAGCATAACTTGAAATCACACAACCTACAACCTCACATCAAGAAACTGTACTGGAACAAGTTGCAGAAGTGAAGTCTACCTTTACAACGGTGGAGACCAAACATGTAATGACGGAACCCATTATAATCTCTGAACCACAACCTTCTAATACCACAACAGACGAAACACCTTCGGCTAAAGATAATCCAGTTCAATCACAACCACTACTTCATCAGTCCAACAATCCCAGTCCACAACTCATCAACAAAATACAGAACGAAGCACTCATTTATTCTCTAAAATGGAACATGATGAGAAAGTGGATTTTCTATTCTCTCAGTTGCAAACTGAGGCAATCTAGATTAACAAGCATTCGGAGTTTATGTCTTCAAATCAGAACATTTGTCAAACAATAGTTGAGATAAATTCTTTGAAAGAGACCGTTAGAAAACAGGATTCTGAATTGTGCAGTTAAGAAAAGAAAATGAGCGGCTGAAGGCTGCAGATGCTGAAAGGGCAACTCAACTACAACAGAAGAGAGAAGCTGATAACTCTCGGGGAATTGAATTGAATAGGCTGAAAGAACGTAGTGTGACTGTTCAACGATCTGCCGAAACATTAACTACTAAGCATAATGACTTAAGAGAATGGTATCATTCTCGTAATGCTACATTGGTTGAAGACTTTAATGGTATTAAAGACGTGTTTGAAATGAGCGGAAAGCGAGTGAACATTCTGTGAAATGAAATATGCAAAGCACAAGAGATTAAACGTACACGTGATCAGGATAGCGAAGACCCT
This sequence comes from Scalesia atractyloides, assembly GCA_947069175.1. Lineage (NCBI taxonomy): Eukaryota > Viridiplantae > Streptophyta > Magnoliopsida > Asterales > Asteraceae > Scalesia > Scalesia atractyloides. Next base: position 52,822,361 of record CAMTDV010000012.1, on the reverse strand, counting down.
GGCAATCCTGATACTTCAGCCTCATCCTCGCAACTAAAAGTTTCTGCTTCAACTCCAATGCCAGAGTCAAATGTATAGCAGATCGTGACCGATCTAGTTGCCTCCAGTGACACTCAAGAGGAAACAGGAAAGGTTTGATGTTTCTGAAAAATTTTGAAGACCTGATTATCAATCAACGTTGGATTGAAGATTTTCAGAGGGAGTTTGTTGATACAACCGGCAATTCAGAATGAAGACCGAAGACCAAGCAACAACCAAGGGGATTTTGTTGATACAGTTTTGTGTCTGTCACTTGTTCTTAGTTATCTCTGTAATTGTATGGTTTTTGTTTAATGTGTCTGTATAGTTTGGTAGTGTCGACCAAATCAAGATATCCTCCTATCTTGATTTGGTATGACGATTAGCTAGTCTGTGTTGTAAAACAGTTGCATGTATGCATACTGTTGAGTCTTGTGTACGTCATGTATGTTGGCACGTTCTCCGAAGAACACTTTCAAGTACGAGTGAGAGATGCTTCGTACGAGCAAGATGTTACTTGTACGAGCCATATATCAGTCGTACGAGTGGATCATCTCAACAAGCATCTTGCTTGATCCATATGAGCCATGGATCGTTCGTACGATCATCTTTTGGAGAAGGTTCTTCGTGTCTTATGGTGTTTTGTACGACCAGCAACATTCTTAGTACTGTTGCTAGGTGTTGACACTATATAAACAGACATGCACTTCTCAGTGTAGGGGTAGATATAAGTTGGTCAATATATACTAGAGAGAGACACTGAGAGCACAAGAGAGAGAGCACAAAGAGTATTTCATGAGTCTGTATGAACATTGTTTGTATGTGTTTGTACAAGTTCTCTTCTGTTAATCAATATATTGAATCTTTGATTATCTTGTGTTTCTTACTTTGCTTTGGTTTGCATACTTACGAGGATTTCACACTCGTATGTGTGTTATATAAACAGGGAAGTAAGTTAATCTTGATCCTCCAAGTGGACCTACAACTTGGTGGTTGTTGACAAAGTAATTCCTACATGATCTTAACCGTGATACAAACCTACTGCGAATTACGTTTATGTGTCTCGGGTTCGTTAGTTAATCACGTTTGGGGAGCGGGTAACAAAAACGAAATCTGTCTGATAGTTACAACCGACTTTAATCGGATGTAACTGAGTCATAACTTAACAAAAAATGGATTTCCTTGAGTCTATAATGTGCTATTTTGAAATATGCTTCTAATGGCACTGGAATCATGATTTTTGGACGTCGTCTGCTATCCTTGCTAAATTATTTCGTTTCAACAATTAAAGGTGCGTTTTTCTGCAGATTTTACGCATTATGTTTTGAGTCATAACTGGGAAAATAGTTACTGTTAGACAATAAAATTTATAGTATAAATGACTTTAAATGTCTATGCGAACCTCCAACTGGAATCACGTCAATTGGATAATCGAGAATATTTAAATGAGTTTTTCCGTGAGCTGCAGTTAGAAAGTGACGAATCTGATTGCTTCTTAGTAAATGATTTTTATAAATTTTTGGTTAAGAGTTAGGCTATAAAAATTTAAAAGAAGGTTCACCCGTCTGAGAGGCACGTCACATACAAATATCATAATTTTTGAAGCTTCTAAGTTATGGTAAACGGACACCACGAAATAGCTTGTTTTCAGTGATTTTGACTATGTATGATTTTAAGTTGTTAAGTGACGTATTTGCTACTTTTAATGTCCGCGTGTGCATGATAATAGTATAACTAACGAATGGTTTGTCGTAGTGTTTATTATAAACCTATGATTGAAACTACTCTTTAATACGTTGTGACAACTTGTACGTATGTTAATTGCTAGATATGTGTAGGATTTGCGTGAATTACATAAACGACCCCTAATGTTCTTGGTAACCATAATAGGATGTGGCTGACCATACTAGCTCGCGTAACTTAATCTGCCCTGAGCTAATCTAAGGTGATTTCACACCTTTACTAAAAGCATGTATTGCAAGTGGTTGGGAACCTCACTTTCCCGGGTATAGGATTACCTAGTATTCCTGGATGGAATACTTAAAATGCTATTTATATTTCATGTCTTTAGCGGACTAAACGAACTCTCTGAAAGTCCCCACACATTATACCGATTAATTGTCGGGGCCTAGCGAACGGGGTATTAGTTGATAGTGCTATTAGGTTCGACAAACCTCACACCGTACCTGGGAGGACGGGCGTGAACTTTTATGCCTTGGCAACTGGTCAATGACAATAGACATTGACTTGGGGCACAAACAACTTACACAGTCGAAATTTCGGTACCACACAGTTTAGTAGCTTAAAGATGGGTAGCTCCCATGACGTGTTTTATAAATTAAGTAATTTAACAACCTAAGTTTTTGGAAAATAATAATGAAAAACTATGAACTCGCCAACCTTATGTTGACATACTACTACATGCTTTGCAGGTCGTTAGGTACAGCGTGGGAGCTTGCATTGGAGGAGTGTCGTGGCTGCGTTAATTATTTGAATTAGTTTTACTTAAACAATTATGGTTTTTAAACATTGTTTGGATTTTTTTTAAAACTGTTTGCTTCCGTTGTTGGTTAAACGATGTTTTTGGACATTTAAACTTTAGATCACTAATCGTGTTGATGGTAATACTTTTTGATATCCTGAATAGTGATTCAACATAAATTAGTGGCTTGATCCTGGTCGGTCGCACCTCTCGCGGTAAAACTCCACACGTGGAAATTTGAGGGTGTGACATTAAGACGGGGTCTTCTTTGAGTTTGTGGTGTGGGAATAGGCACAGATAATTGTGATGCGAGAAGCTCATCTAGAGGCTCCGTCTCACGACCCTCGGACAGGAGTGGATGTTGTCTTGGCGACCCTACGGGTGTCGCTACTTGGGATGATCTTGCAAAGAGATTGACGTGTTCCTCGTTAGTAGAGAGTGATGTGGGTGATGTTAATATACCTGCAGTTGCAATGTATGTTAGGATGCATATCATATATGAGTGTCTGTGTATGTCATATATAAGTGTCTGTGTTGTTGTAAGGAAAATGAGTTTCTAGGGCTATATACTAAGTCTACTTTTTAATGCAAACCTAGGTCACTGTAACTATTGGCTCCTTATTGTTAGTGTGGGACTAGTGTGAGTTAGTAATATCTGTAATGCAATGCAGGTGTGAGTGTTAAGTAGGCATGAGTGTAATGTATGTCTTGAAATGATGCGCCATGCAATTTGGAGTGTAGTCGTTGTAGTTTCTCAAACAAGTTATAGTTTGGGTTTCAAAATATAAACTGAGTTCACTATAATCAATGGCTCTAATACTAATCTGTCACACACTCAAATTCCACATGTGGGATATTATCGCGAGGCGCGTGACAAACTAGGATCCAACCACTAATCATGTTGAACCATTCACAAATAATTGATAAATACTTAATTACCACATTCAACTTGAATATTGATAATATTTTAAATGTTCCCAAACGAAAGTTTAATTTTATCATCGGATGTTAAAATTATAAAAATCTAGACATGGCAAAAACCCACAGTTATTTTACGTAATAAAATAAAATAGTTTTAAATAAGCAATGACACTCCAAGATGCATCTCCTCATGTATGCCGTACATAGCGTCATGTAAAGCATGCTAAAGTGCATCAACAAAAATATGGCGAGTTCACAATTTTAGTTCAATGAAAAATAAATTTAAATATGAAAGTTTTAAAGGCATGTCATGGGTAGCTAACCCACTATCAAGCAACTAAACTATTGGTGGTACGGAATACTGATAGTCTAAGTTTTTGCGCCCCACATCAATGTTTATCGGCATTGATGGAAAGTTAGAGTCAAAAGTTCACGCCCGACTCCTAGAACGGCGTGAGGTTTGTCAAACCTAATAGCGCTATCAACTAATACTTTGTTTGCCACCCGACAATCGATCAGTATAAAAGTAGGGACTTTAAAGATAGAGGTCGTTTAGTCCACTATAGACATGAAATTAAACTAAGGTATTTAGGTAGTGGTATTCCTTCGAGGAATATATGTGGTCCCAAACTAGGAATAATGCAATCCCAAACCAGGATGCTTGCCTTTAGAGAAGTAGTGAAAACTCACCTTGGATTTGCTTGGTAAGCGTTAAGTAGTTAGCGGATAGTTATGGGTTAAACACGTCCTGGTATATTTACCGTGTTTTTGTTAGTTACGTAATTAGGATATCACAACTTGGTTTTACGTAGGTTCTTACATCACATGTATGTACACACTTTAAATCAGTTTTCATACTTAATGTGTTATTATCATGCAATATTTTTACAACGAGCTTATGACAAGTTTCATGCATACACGTATACCGCGTAGTCACAATACATGTTCTATGACATTTATTTAAGTTATACATTCCAATAACACTTCCAAAACCAATTAAATAGACTTTCAAAAGTTAATGCAAAGTTTCAACAATTTCAACTTAGCATAAGTTTTTAAGCCGATTTGTCAATTTTATTTATCATACCAAACAGGTTAGAAAAATGAAAATTTTATGAGATATTTCAATTAGTCTAAAAAGGTTTCTTTTAATACCTTTTGACACAAAGGTATAACCTGTCACTTTCTGATGAAAGTTTACCATTTAATTTATAGAAAAATATTCGTTAGCCCAATTGACAAAATTCCAGTGGGAGCATCTAGTGAACTCCTATGGTTATCTACTGTAACATTTTCAAGTATTAACTCTAAATATTGGTTGAGTTATAACCCTCATCACGAACACAATTTTCTATTCAAAAACTCCGCTTTAACCATTTATTTCGTTTTAAACTTTTTACTGACCAAAAATCATGATAAAACTATGAAACCAGTGCAATATGACAAGAATTCCTTGAACTTGACTTAGACCAATAAAACTAAATATGAAACTTTTTACTAACATTTTCAAGTATTAACTCTAAATATTGGTTGAGTTATAACCCTCATCACGAACACAATTTTCTATTCAAAAACTCCGCTTTAACCATTTATTTCATTTTAAACTTTTTACTGACCAAAAATCATGATAAAACTATGAAACCAGTGCGATATGACAAGAATTCCTTGAACTTGACTTAGACCAATAAAACTAAATATGAAACTTTTTACTAACATTTTCAAGTATTAACTCTAAATATTGGTTGAGTTATAACCCTCATCACGAACACAATTTTCTATTCAAAAACTCCGCTTTAACCATTTATTTCGTTTTAAACTTTTTACTGACCAAAAATCATGATAAAAATATGAAACCAGTGCGATTTGACAAGAATTCCTTGAACTTGACTTAGACCAATAAAACTACTCAGTTTTCTTATGTATTGGTTGATATAGGGCTTTTACAAATCCACAAAAAAATTCTGATTAGAAGCTATTAACTTAATGTAGCTAAGAAAAACGTGTATAAGTCATTATCATCACAATTTCAGCTATTGTAGCATGCATAAGTTTTTGTGGGTCAACTATAACACAATCTCATAAAATCATGCTTCTAATCAAAACCTTTATCATGTCTAGACAGCCGATTACACACATATGTATACATATGAATTAACAGATCATCAATACCTACAACAATAAATACTATCATGCATACGTACATATATCCGAATTCTCAACAACCTACATTCATACGCATACAAGTATAGCCGATCATACTCACATCAACATATGTATCACACAACCTGCTATCTCTCTCTCTCACACACACACACACATATATATATATACAAGGAACTAGGGTACCGAAAAGAGAGTTGCAAGAGAGAAAGAGATCACAAGTTTGTATTAGTTCCGTATGTTATAACTGCACGTATAATATAATTGCATGTACGAGTGTTCATTAAATCACAAAGATTAAACTGAGAAAGTTAGTGGTGTTAACCTGAAAATGTCAGGTGTCACATCACTACAACTAAAACATTTCCCATAAAGTCTAGCATTTTACGTAGGAGCACAACACGTTGAACAGGGGCAGGAGGCTAGATGAGCGTAGTAGGTTGGACGGGGGCATTAGATCCAAGATTCACGCGACAAGTATTGATCAAATGCCTGAACCTTAAACATCTAGTATATATGTGGGAGGCTATGTTAGTGAGATAGTGATACCTGCAGTTGTTGCATAGAGGATGGTTTCTTACATATCGCCTTTGTTTGGGAACTTATGACGTATGGGCTACTTAGGTTACAGGAGCAGCTTGGGTTACAGGTATGACGATATCATCGTTTTGAGTAGCCTTGTGCTTTTTGCTATTACGATAGGTTTCAGCCTTAGTATTCTTGGTTGTTGTAGTAATGGCCTTATTATTCACCATCTTTTCGCCTTACCTAGTTAGGGTGGCTACCTGCTGTGACGTGGTTTTCTATTAAGGTGGTTGTTAAGTGGATAATTTCTTTGAGAATGGCAGGTTTACTTCCCCATATAGTGTCTTGATTTGCATAAGTAAACCACCTGTGTACTTCTCGTTGGCTCTAGACAGAGCTGTAACCATATAAGGTACAAGCAGACTCAATTCCTGAAATCGGTTGGTGTAGGTGAGGTTTTCTCCAATATCATGAATAAGACCCCAGAACTCAGATTCAAGCATCTTCATTTCATATCTGGGTAGAACTCTTCTATCATCAGATTCTTAAGATCATTCTAGGATAAAGTTAAAGCAACTTCGGTACCACGAGTTCGCTTTTCTGAGTCCACCGTGTAAGTGCCCGTTTTTGGATGACACTTGTGGCGTATTGAACCTTATGATTATCGGGATAATTACTATTTACGAAGGTACTTTCTATACTTTCGAACCTCTGTAAGAGTCCAATGGCTCCTTGTTTTCCAGTGAACTTATCTGGATTGCAAGAGTTGAAATGCTTGTAAGTACAGGCAGTATTTCCATTGCCGTTAGCAACATTGTTGAGTTGGTTCACCAAGGTGGGAAGGATAACAATCATTTTCTAGGCAATGAGGGCAGCAATTTCATTGTTTTCATTTTGGGCATTGTTTGAGGCCATGGCGAGGAGGCATTCTACAAGGATAAGATAAAAAGAAAACACATGAGATTAGGAGATATAGGTAAGATAGTATTCGAAAATTGAAACATAAGATAAGAAAATATAAAGGATCATAATCATTTATTAAAACCAAATAAATGAAAACATTGACCAATCAAAGTGGTTAGGTCACATAATGTATGGGAAGACATTCTTAAGCCTATAAGTGTACACTCACTCCAAGAATTCCCAGGAAAGCCTGATTGGTCCGTTAGTTAATTCAGATTTATATGAAAGGTTTCCTAGCCAGAAACCGAGTGTATAGACATCTACCCTTCCAGATTGCACATGTTCTTAATCATTATTTGACCCTAAGACTTTGACGAGATTTTCAAATGATTTAGGCTTTAAGCCTAAGGATAAGATCCTATAAATATAGGGATTGGTATGAAAACAAGATGTACAGGATTGTTAGTATATGAATACTAAACTAAATCAAGGATAGGGATGAAGATAAAGTTTAAGGAACATGAGATAACTCATGTTTGAAAATCCTTGAGTTATAGTCTAGGTCAAATATTTAATAACCTAATTCCCTATAACCATGACCCTGATACCAATCTGTAACACCACGACCGATGGCGGAAACATCAAGGAACTACAGAATTGTTCAATAGCTAATGTGTCAGACCCTCAAATTCCACATGTACGGTTTTACCTCGAGGCACTTGATACCAGGATCATTTCCATTAGTTACGTCGAACGCCACTAAATGATCTTTTGAAAACCATGTTGTTCAATAAATGAGAAAATGTCGTTTTAGAGTTTAATGTTAATGTAGAAACGTAAACCATATAAATGTAAAAAAGTTATATTCGCAAAACAACGGGCCCAAAAACTCATGCAATAAAATATCAAAATGAGTTTAAATATTTGGTGGCAATGAGACTCCATAAAATGCTCTAATCATCGTGCATACCTAGCGTCCTGCGAAAGTATCCTTAAATGTGTCAACAAAAGGTTGGCGAGTTCACAAGTTTCAATAGAAATAAATTTTATGTGTTTGATGCCTTTCAATACGTCTATCTTAAACGATGGTGCAAACGTTAGGTCAATATTACACTCGTTTGACACTCAATCGAGTTAGCGCGACTAACGAGCGTGGAGTTTGTCAAACCTTTTAGTATTACGCAAATTCTTGCTAACTCCCTATATTAACGGTTCGGTGTGTAAGGACTTTCATGATATGAGTTGCGCTTAGTAACAAGTGATATAAATGAATACAAGATCTAAAAGATTGTGATCATGTTTTCTCCCAGAAAAGTGCGTGTAATAGATATCGGGAAACTCACATTAGGGGACGTCTTTTTCCAACAAATGCAAATAAGTATAGGTGACCTGCTAACGACTACCTTTTCCACATAATCTCTATAAGTACGTGTTCATGTAGGTTTATAAGACCCATGTATCCGAACAATCCCATTGGTTAAGTTTTAAGCAAAGACTCACATTTTTGACCTAGTTTCACCAGGTTGGCCTGTTGGTGAGCCAATATGTGAATTAGTTTTATTCATGTTCATAAAATCATAATAAAGCAATAAAGTAAATCACATTGCACGTAGGATAATATATAAACTTTATTACCAATAAAGTTTCTCTTTTCCACAACTCATGCATGGAGCTCTAATTCCCAAGAATTTTACACATTGACACTTCTAAAAATGTTAACATATCCTATTAATACATCTAGAAGGATACACATCATGCTTATCATATTCACAAACCCTATGCATCTAGGTTAATATAGTTTTCCCTTTCGGGAAGCTATGATCTAGTATGCAAGTTTACAACTTTTTAAACTTCAAAACATTTTTATACAATCATGTAACACGTTAGTATCATCCTACGTGTTCATGCAAGCCTAGAACTCAAGTTACAACATGAAATTTCAATAAAGTTTCCCTTTTTGGAAACGCTAGGTAATCTAGCATCATTCATGTAATATGATCACGCCAAATTGTTTCATACGACCTAACTAGCTCATATAAACCAAGATTGATCACAAATTGTGCCTAACATGCGATCCTACACAAACTAGTATTATAAAACTTTCTGTTATTAATAAGTTATGAACTCTATGATAGATTACCAAACTCTTTGTCTTTAATATGTTAATATGCTTAAATTAACATATAGTCATCATAACAATCATCACAAACCAACATACTTACCTAGAATTCACTATACCAAAATCATCATCAACAAAGTTTCTAATTTAAGTTATGAACTATCATGTATCTAGGGTTTTCCATTCAAGCAAAAACATTCAAATCCCATAAACAATCATCAATAAACACTAGACACATCAATTAGTTCAACTAGGATTGAATTTGGATAATCAAGGGTTTTTGACAAAATCTTGAAAATCATAAAAAAAATTAAAAATCGATCAAGAAACTTACTTGCAAACGTTATAGGGTATGATCGAAAACACTTCCAATTGCAATATCCTGGCTAGATGGAGAGGTGGTATGGTGCTGGTGTCATTAATTTCAAGAGAGGGGGAGAGAGAGAGAGAGTCGTGAGTGTGTGTACAACGTGGGGGTGGGCTTGTTATCTATTCATTTACTAGGTTATCACCGGTCAATACTCACGGTTTCAGGTATTTAAATATTTTAAAACTCAACTACACGTATAAATTAAAAAAATGAATAGTGCGTGACAAATAATGTATATTAATACAACGTTAACAACGTCTTGAATTTTGAAATACTTATCAAATATAAGACTAACAAAAGAAAGTTGATCATATTCGTTTACATAATTATTAAAAGAATATTTGATAACCATAGGCCCAACTTCTTGTTTAACATATGCAAGACGCCGTTCTAGAGAACAAAACTAATTGTTTGATGCGATCTCATCCACTAGACATGTAAATATTTTAACCAATTTTTTCCACAAGAACAAAACATTTATGGTCAAGAATCGCCGTTACAATAACCAGTTTTGTAGGTATTATGTTCTTCATCTTATGATGAATACAGAACTAATTGATAAGCTGCATGTAAAGCATAAAAATGATTCATTATATAAAGATAGTAAATGGTTAAATAAAAGAATAATACATATTAAGACATAATAATAAAAAAATACCAAATAATCTTTGTATTCAGAAAACTATACAACTGAGATGTTTGACAGTAGAAGAAATCACCCCGAGCAACACACACAATTCTTGATAAAAGTATATGATTCGAAAAGTTAAATTGTCATGGTACTTAAACAAAAGCAATGACTCCTTTGGTAACATTAACGGCTCAATCTTATTGAACCGTCATTCAGGCAAAAAATAGTTCAAACCTCCCTTCTCGATATTGACATTAAATAGTCTTCCACCCTTTGTTCTGATTTCAACCATACCATAGATACTTGTAATCAGCAACGCAATTGTGGTAATTCCTCAGCGAAATCTGTAAAAGTAACAAAATTAATACAAATATATTATAAAATAGTAACTTGATAATAGCATAGTATTACTCAAGAGTCCATCTTGCTGTTCGATAAAAAACATAACATACTATAAACCATCTTCAATGATATGTGAATACTGAATTAGAAGCAGTTGATGAGGTGTTATGTATATTTTATAAGCTAAAATTATATAATTATAGTGTTAAGAAAATTGTAGTCAAAGTAACTATATACTACTTGTCAAAAATAAGAGGATTGTTGAAAGAAAATAATTTACTAAATTATTAATACTAGTAGTTAGGGCCCGCGCGATGCGGCGAGACCGTTATACTGAATCAAAAAGTAGATGTAAAAACGTTGAATCACAAAACTTATACTAAAACGAGAAACGAATTTCCACGCGTTATAGCAAAGACGTTGATAACACTTGAAATCTTATGCAAAAAAGTGAAGTGTGTTGTAGCTGTACCGTTAAATTGAACAATAATTAGATGTAAAAACATTGAACAACGCATGCGCGTTGCGGCGTGTTAACTAGTAAGTCATTCGGATTTGAATTTATAAATTTCTAATAGTTAGGCTTTATTAAAACTAAAATTAAACCTTAAGGGTTATATGATACTTATACTAATACTTTAAGTGAAGATTTGTACTTTTAGAAATAGTCCAATGGAAGAAAACACAAATGTTTATATGCAATAGAAACTTATACACATAGATTTAAAATTTGTACATAGATAAAACATAAAAAAACAAAATAGTAGATGCGAAATGGCATCTATGCATTGGCCACAAATTCCACCAACAAATCAAAAAACTGAATAGTAAATCTGCTCACATACAATATTTGATAAATAATAGAGAGGAGATTGTTAGTATTAATGTTTTAATAATGTTTAAGCATTTAAAAATTATTAACGAAACTAAAAAACAATATAATTATATACATTATTTCTATTAATAAAACAAAATAGGTTTTCAATTGAAAATGTGATTATTTTAAATCGATATTTACTTTTTTAATTGAAAACGTGATTATTTTACACATAGAAAATATTCTAAAAATAGAATGTGTATATTTTTATAATAATTATTACCGAAATAAGTTTTCAATATATATTTGTATTTTACGTATTATGATTTTTAAAGCATTAAAAAAATTGGTTATTGACCGGAAGTAATTATGTCCATAAATGAACCAAAGTTTTTTTTTCTTTTATAAAAAAAAATCGTTGTATTAATTTATTTATTGACAAAAAAATTATTGCTTTATATATAGGGTATATTACAAAATTAAATTCATTTTGTTTAATAGTTATTACGGAAAATAAGTATTGGAAGTTTATTTGTATTTTAGATAATACTTTTTTAAAAATAATTAATTTGGTAATTATTTGTAAAAAAATTCATTTCATGGTAAACTGTTACAACACTTTGAAGATTTCGTATAATTATAACAAATTAATTAACAAAAAGTTTTGAAGATTTCATATAATTATAACAAAATAATTAATAAAAAATCCAAACCTAATATGAAGTGAAACATAGCTCATAAATGACTAACAAAAATTCCCAAAAATCTCTTTATAAACAACGTTTGTTGTTTGACTTGTCGCCTCCCATCCTTGTCATATATTAATAGCTTGACACCATATTTGGTCTTGCACTTTTGATAAAGTCACATACAATTGACCATGTGAAAAAACAAGGTCTCTCAAATAAAGACCAACTCTCGATAGCGATTGTCCTTGACTTTATTTAATGGAGAAAACAGGGTCACTCAAATTTTCTTGTCAGACCATATCATGTTAATCCTTGGAATGTAAGTTCTTGTACCATGATTACCTCCTGATAATATCTCTGCCTTAATAACGAATTTACCAAGACGTGTGATTTGAAGACGCATACCATTACATAAATCGCTCCGTTGATCAATGTTTCTCAAAAGCAAACTTTAATACTAATCTATGGTTTGGTAATCCAGAAACTTTCACATTCTTTAACACGTCAGGAGCATATAACTCTTGATGTAATGGATCATTAATTTCCTCTGTCTAGCATATACTATCGGAGCTAAGATACTCTACTTCTTCTCCTGGAAACAATGTAAGCAAACGATCATTGATTTCATGAACAACTTCATTCTTAGGCATGAGTATGGGTCTCTCAGAAAAGTACCCACAATCTTTGAAACGCCGAAACACTGAAGGATAAACAAAGTTAATCAAACCTTGAATTGGATCAGATGAATCAGTTATTAAACGGCCATTTAGTATGTTGATGGTTTCTTCGTTATCATTTGAATGTTCCATATTCAGTGGGTTTAGACGGAAGTTTGGATAAGATAAAGCTAGTTTGGTAGAAATCTTGCAAGAATAATCAAAAGTAGAAGGATTTCATTCATACCGAAAGAGGATACATCATTTTACAAGCTGGAGAGAAATCTGAGGTCTCTCCAGCCTTCCCCAAAATGTATCAACTTTGAACACATGAAATTCTATATATAGACATGATGAATTGGAATGGATGACTAGTTCACGCGGATAACTCATCCGTGTGGATGAGTCCTCATTTGTATAGAAGAGTCCTTATTCATACGGCTTAGCACTACTCGTCCTCTCGAACATGTCACATTTTCGTATTTCACTCTCAACTATACAATAATCAACACATGCTCTATCTAGCCTATTCGTACAGTGGCGTACACACATAATATGCACTAATAGTTTCCTCCTTGTACGTCATTGTCGAATCTTGATCTTCAAATATGTAAGCCGTGTTTGAATATCTGCAACTTCTATCAAGCATTTGATATCATCAAATAATTCCCCCTTGATTGATGATTCGGGTTTGCATTTTCAATAGCATATTCCCCCTGAAATGTTTCCCCTGGAATGAAACTTTATTTGCACGGATCTTGACTTCCTCTTATTTGCTAAATCACAATATTCACGAACATTCACCAAAATGAAACTAATCAATGCAGTATCTTCCTTTCAACCTTTAACCACATCTGCGTTTGGTTTTGATTAACCCTCTCAAAGCTCAAACTCTTAATCTTAAAAATCCCAATCGGCAATTGGTAGAAACTTCGAACACCACATTGATAAACTTTAAGTCTGATGAACATCCACTAAAATCTGAAATTTTGTCTTCTATAGTCATCTTTATGCCCAACTTGAATGATTGATCAGTGTAAACGATAATCTCCACAATCAGCAAATCTTCATCGGATAACAAATCATCTAGTAACACATTGTTATCAAAGAAATATTCTTCCATGATCAAATTCACATTCTTTAGCTTCAGTAATGATAACAAATGTGTAGCCTTCCCCGTTAGTCCTGGCAGCAACTTAATCAACAAACATCATCATTCCCTGGCGGTTAGTCCAGAAAACAACTATCGCGTATCTAATATCTTGAAAGCTCTTTGATATCTTATAAGTATCGATAATATCGATGCATCCTCCTGATGTTAATCCTGCTAACCGGCTTGTACGAAGAAGTGGGACTCAAACACTCAAACATCAATCCGATCACGATCTTAAAACTTCCTATGATCATGGACTAAAACATCCAAGGTCCTGTGCATCCCCAGACAATTGCAAGTCTGAACCACTCGAGTACTGTTACACATTTTCTTGTCTAAATTTCCAAAAATGTTCTACTATTTGAAAATTTTATTCCCCATCATTTTTGGCAAATTCAGTCCTCTCTTTTCTCTGAAAAACTCAACTATGTGGGATATGTGACATTTTTCTCAACAAAAATCTGTTTTTCATCAATGCGGTTTTTTCTATTTTGGCCATTAATAGTCACTTACTAAATGATACATGATATACACCGGTCTTCATGACTATCCCACTAGTTTCAGTGTTATGGTGATCTCATCATCTTATCTATTCTCCGAAGCCTCCAACGATGTCCCCAAACAACCTATATTTTGTGACAAATGGCAAATAACCAGTAATTCTGTACAATCAAATCACTATTTTTAGTACATAATCTCATGCATTATATCGTAATTTGATTAGGTAACTGAGTCATACGACATATCATAAGTGTAAGACAAGTGAATCATGTAACAACATATATTGGTCTCCGTTACGACGCGAAACAAATCAAAATATGCCCTAAAAGAGTTGGTAGAAAGTGTTGGGCGCACTATTCGCGGTTGCACTATTCATGTCAGAAAAACCGCTAAACGAAATAGAACATTGAATAACGGCATGCTAATGCCATAAATGAGTCCATATATACATGAAAACACTAAGGTGGGAATACATCTTTCAATAATACATAACTTTCCGGTACAACGCCTAAATAACAAAATTGTCCGTTTTGACTAAAAAGGTGACAATTTCAATTCGTCTGCAACGTTAATTCGATATTCTCCGGATTCCAGAATTATAATAGAACAATGATCAATACCCTAAAACAATATGGGAATATCATAAATACATTAAAGACATCGTTTCCGGTCAGACGACAAGTAGTGTACAACTTCACCGGAAAGCGACCGATTGTCGAATCGACAAAGATTTCAATGGCCGATAGCCTCATACATTAATCTAGAGAGCTACTTAAGCTTCATTTGGGATTCGAAATCCCTTCAACTATCTTGAGGTCACGGAAACACAACTCCCGGAAATGCTCAACGACAAAATATATAAGTGCCGGTATTGAGCATATAATTCAACTTGAAGCGTTTTGGCCATTCAAACTCAACATATACTCGACTAGTGAACTAGTTAATCATATTTCTATGTCAGAAGTGCTCTAAATAAACGCAATGTCACTTATGGTGGTCGAAAACCAAAGCTTCTGGTACCAAACAATAAAGTTCGTATATTAATCGATATCGTACCGATGAGCAAATTAGTGGTGTTTTTGCCATCCAAAACGAATACCAATTAGTCAAGGGGACTAATTAGTATTGATTAATACCCTAATCCTTAATTACTCACTAATGATGCAAGACCAATCCCTAATCACCATAGTTAACCTAAACACCTAATATCTCACATTTTCAACACATGTTGTAAATAATATTTACACTTAACCCCCCCTGCTCAAGTAGGTGATTTCAAGTGCGCCCCCACCCACTTGATTTATGTTGAAAAATAAGGATTTAAGTATGGTGCAAAGATGTGAATTTGACTTGAAAGTTTATATAAATCATGAGCACGTCTTCTCATATCATTTCACAAAAAAAAATTAAAACAAGAAATCCCCTTTTGGTCCTCCCTCTCTCACGACTACATATCACCACCACCATCCACCACTTTGCCACCATTAAACACCACTTTTCACACACTTTAATGCCCCCACAAGAGAATCTAAGGAGTTTGCAAGCATAAGAGAACCAAAATTAATGTGTAAAAAGACATGTGTATGTATGTGTATGTGTATGTATCTAGAAAGTATAGGGTATACAACACAAAATACCCAACGTATACAACACCTCAAACACTTGAAAATTAACAAGTGTAAATAACATGAACACATACACTTTATACAATTCTTGAAACAATAAACGGAAGAACGGAGTAATGCGGACAATGGTCGAATTTACACAATATACCCTCACGTCGTCGATCAACGAACAAATCACCAACATGAAGAGGTACTACGACGTTGGATGATTTTCGACGTGAATATAATATATATATTATATATATATATATATATATATAAACGACTACGACGCCACGTCTAAAAATGATATATTTTACACATTATGGTGATCTCATCATCTTATCTATTCTCCGAAGCCTCCAATGATGTCCCCAAACAACCCGTATTTTGTGACAAATGGCAAATAATCGGTAATTCTGTACAATCTAATCACTATTTTTATTACATAATCTCGTGCATTATATCGTAATTTGATTACGTAACTGAGTCATACGACATATCATAAGTGTAGGACAAGTGAATCATGCCATAACATATATTGGTCTCCGTTACGACGCGAAACAAATCAAACTATGCTCTAAAAGTGTTGGTAAAAAGTGTTGGGCACTATTCGCGTTACACTAATCATGTCAGCAAAAACCGCTAAAACGAAACAGAACAATGAATAACGTCATGCTATAAATGAGTCCATATATACATGAAAACACTAATGTGGGAACACATCTTGCAATAATACATAACTTTCCGGTACAACGCCTAAATAACAAAATTGTCCGTTTCGACTAAAAAGGTGACAATTTCAATTCGTCCGCAACGTTAATTTGATATTTTCCGGATTCCAGAATTATAACAGAACAATGATAAACACCCTAAAACAATATGAGAATATCATAAATACATAAAAGACATCGTTTCCGGTCGGACGACAAGCAGTGCACAACTTGACCGGAAAGCGACCGATTGTCGAACCGATAAAGATTTCAATGGTCGATAACCTCATACATTAATCTAGAGAGCTAGCTAAGCTTTATTTGGGATTCGAAATCTCTTCAACTATCTTGAGGGCACAGAAACACAACTCCCGGAAATATTCAACGGCAAAATACATAAGTGCCGATATTGAGCGAATAATCAAAGGGAAGCGTTTTGGCCATTCAAACTCAACATATACTCGACTAGTGAACTAGTTAATCATATTTTTATGTCATAAGTTCTCTAAATAAAGGCCATGGCACTTATGGTGGTCGAAAACCAAAGGTTCCGGTACCAAACAATAAAGTTCGTATATTAATCGATATCGTACCGATGAGCATATTAGTTGTGTTTTTGCCATCCAAAACGAATACCAATTAGTCAAGGGGACTAATTAATATTGATTAACACCCTAATCCCTAATTACTCACTAATGATGCAAGACCAATCCCTAATCACAATACTTAACCTAAACACCTAAATATCTCACATTTTCAACACATGTTATAAATAATATTTACACTTAACCCCCACCTCAAGTAGGTGATTTCAAGTGCGCCCCCACCCACTTGATTTATGTTGAAAAATAAGGATTTAAGTATGGTGCAAAGATGTGAATTTGACTAGAAAGTTTATATAAATCATGAGCATGTCTTCTCATATCATTTCACAAAAAAAAATTAAAAAAAGAAAACCCCTTTTGGTCCTCCCTCTCTCATGGCTACATATCACCACCACCATCCACCACTTTGCCACCATTAAACACCACTTTTCACACACTTTAATGCCCACAACAAGAGAATCTAAGGAGTTTGCAAGCATAAGGGATTATTAGAGCTTTCTTTGGAGCTTCATCTTCTTCTTAATCTTCACATAATCTTTGGCAAACTTGTCAGATAATCTTTCACCATATTTAAGCTTTAATGATCTATATTTATGAAAGTACTTGTTGATTATCTTGAAACTAAAGAAAAATCCAACTTAAAAACCCTAATCTCACCTTAATAATCTACTAAGTAT
Organism: Scalesia atractyloides; assembly: GCA_947069175.1. NCBI lineage: Eukaryota > Viridiplantae > Streptophyta > Magnoliopsida > Asterales > Asteraceae > Scalesia > Scalesia atractyloides. The sequence continues at coordinate 52,804,475 of CAMTDV010000012.1, read as the reverse complement.
AGTTTATTATGTGTTGATTATGTGTATTAGTGCTAACTAGTTAGCATGATTTTATTGATTATGTTAAAGTAAGATGTTTAAAGTGGATGATCTTGTATGAATAAAAATATAAATGATGATTTAAACATGATGATGTTTAAATATAAACAAGATCATCAACCTCATGATCTATGAAGTTTACTACAACTTAAAAATCATTTGCTACATATGTGTAACTTTTATAAAAAAATAAAGACCATGATTTAAGTTATCATCATCTTAAAAAGTGTAGTAAACAAAATGGTTTAAAGTGGAAATCTTGATTTAAAAGATATAACAAAAATGGTATCTTCAATGTTTTAATAAATATGTGAGATCACATTATTTTTAAGTAAAGTAGTTAAAATATATATTTACCAAAGATCACGGCAATGAGGATGAATAAGTGTATAAGTAAAGCATACAAAAGTGATATGTTAACGTGAGTTGAAGATTGATCTTGATTATGGGTTTAAACACGATCTAAATACGTTTTTGAAATGTGGAAAAGGCCATAGTTTAGGGGAAACTATGGCGAAATTTTCTAAAAATCTAATCGCGTTTAAAGAATAATTAACGGGGTGATTAACAGGACTAAACGCGATTAGTGACCTAAATCGTCATTAAGAAAGTTTTCATGACAAGGGTTAAACCCTAACCCACCAAGGATTTAATAAATACTTACGTATGTTTTTACAAGCTAAAAATGAGTATTTATTACATGTATATACTTTTGGGAATAAAGATATATAGATATATTTTTTCACCAAAATTAATGTGTAAAAATACATGTGTTGTATGTGTATGTATCTAGAAAGTATAGGGTATACAACACAAAATACCCAACGTATACAACACCTCAAACACTTGAAAAATTAACAAGTGTAAATAACATGAACACATACACTAAATACAATTCTTGAAACAATAAACGGAAGAACGGAGTAATACGGACAATGGTCGAATTTACACATTACACCCTCACGTCGTCGATCAACGAACAAATCATCAACATGAAGAGGTACTAGGACGTTGGATGATTTTCGACGCGAATATATATATATATATATATTAGACGACTACGACAACACGTCTAAAAATGATATATTTTAGACATTATGGTGATCTCATCATCTTATCTATTCTCCGAAGCCTCCAACGATGTCCCCAATCAACCCGTATTTTTTGACAAATGGCAAATAACGGGTAATTTTGTACAATGTAGTCACTATTTTTATTACATAATCTCATGCATTATATCCTAATTTGATTGCGTAACTGAGTCATACGGCATATCATAAGTGTAGGACAAGTGAATCATGCCATGACATATATTGGTCTCTGCTACGACGCGAAACAAATCAAACTATGCCCTAAAAGTGTTGGTAGAAAGTGTTGGGCACACTATTCGCGGTTACACTATTCATGTCAGCAAAAACCGCTAAAACAAAACAGAACAATGAATAACGTCATGCTATAAATGACTCCATATATACATGAAAACACTAATGTGGGAACACATCTTGCAATAATACATAACTTTCCGGTACAACGCCTAAATAACAAAATTGTCCGTTTCGACTAAAAAGGTGACAATTTCAATTTGTCCGCAACATTAATTTGATATTTTCCGAATTCCAGAATTATAACAGAACAATGATAAACACCGTAAAACAATATGAGAATATTAGAAATACATAAAAGTCATCGTTTCCGGTCGGACGATAAGCAGTGAACAACTTGACCGGAAAGCGACCGATTGTCGAACCGATAAAGATTTCAATGGCCGATAGCCTCATACATTTATCTAGAGAGCTAGTTAAGCTTTATTTGGGATTCGAAATCTCTTCAACTATCTTGAGGGCACGGAAACACAACTCCCGGAAATGTTCAATGGCAAAATATATAAGTGTCGATATTGAGCGAATAATCAAAGGGAAGCGTTTCGGCAATTCAAACTCAACATATACTCGACTAGTGAACTAGTTAATCATATTTCTATGTCGTAAGTGCTCTAAATAAAGGCCATGGCACTTATGGTGGTCGAAAACCAAAGCTTCCGGTACGAAACAATAAAGTTCGTATATTAATGATATCGTACCGATGAGTAAATTAGTGAAGTTTTTGCCATCCAAAAAGAATACTAATTATCAAGGGGACTAAGTAATATTGATTAACACCCTAATCCCTAATTACTCACTGATGATGCAAGACCAATCCCTAATCACCATACTTAACCTAAACACCTAAATATCTCACTTTTTCAACACATGTTATAAATAATATTTATACTTAACCCCCACCCCCCTCAAGTAGGTGATTTCAAGTGCGCCCCCACCCACTTGATTTATGTTGAAAAATAAGGATTTAAGTATGGTGCAAAGATGTGAATTTGACTAGAAAGTTTATATAAATCATGAGCATGTCTTCTCATATCATTTCACAAAAAAAAATTAAAAAAGAAAACCCCTTTTGGTCCTCCCTCTCTCACGGCTACATATCACCACCACCATCCACCACTTTGCCACCATTAAACACCACTTTCACACACTTTAATGCCCCCACAAGAGAATCTAAGGAGTTTGCAAGCATAAGGGATCATTAGAGCTTTTTTTGGAGCTTCATCTTCTTCTTAATTTTCACTTAATCTTTGGTAAACTTGTAAGATAATCTTTAACCATATTTAAGCTTCTTATAATGTATAGTTTATGAAAGTACTTGTTGATCATCTTGAAAGTAAAAAAAAATTCAACTTAAAAACCCTAATCTCACATTAACAATCTACTAAATATAGTTTATTATGTGTTGATTATGTGTATTAGTGTTAACTAGTAAGCATGATTTTGTTGATTATGTTAAAGTAAGATGTTTAAAGTGGATGATCTTGAATGAATTAAAATATAAACGATGATTTAAACATGGTGATGTTTTAATCTAAACAAGATCATCAACCTCATGATCCATGAAGTTTACTACAACTTAAAAATCATTTGCTACATATGTGTGACTTTTATAAAAAAATAAACACCATGATTTAAGTTATCATCATCTTAAAAGGTGTAGTAAACAAAATGGTTTAAAGTGGAAATCTTGATTTGAAAGATATAACAAAAATGGTGTCTTAAATGTTTTAATAAATATGTGAGATCACATTATTTTTAAGTAAAGTAGTTAAAATATATATTTACCAAAGATCACGGAAATGAGGATGAATAAGTGTATAAATAAAGCAATAAAAGTGATATGTTAACTTGAGTTGAAGATTGATCTTGATTGTGGGTTTAAACATGATTTAGATACATTTTGAAACGTGGAAAACGTCATAGTTTAGGGGAAACTATGGCGAAATTTTCTAAAAATCTAATCACGATTAAAGTGTAACTAATGGAGTGATTAAAGGGACTAAACGCAATTAGTGACCTAAATTGTCATTAATGACGTTTTCATGAAAAATGTTAAACCCTAACACACCAAGGATTTAAATACTTACATATGTTTTTACAAGCTAAAATTGAGTATTTATAACATGTATATACTTTTGGGAATAAAGATATATACATATATTTTGTCACCAAAATTAATGTGTAAAATTACATGTGTACCTAGAAATTTGTTAAGGCAAGCTATTTTAAAACCTCGAAACAAAACAAGAAATAATCATTTTGAAAGAAATCAAACAAGAATTGGTTTTGGTCAAGAGAAAAGGTTTAGGTTGGAAAAACAAAATATGTTAAGAAAAGGAATTTTTATGTACGAAAAAATTCGGCAAGTGAAAAGGAAGTTCAATTTCGAACTCAATCAAATAAAGAATTTTTTGAACGAAAAGTCAAGTATGAAAAGGTTGAAGGACCTTCTATCTTAACTGATAGAAGCACTTGTTTTAAATGCAATGAAGTTGGGCACATTTCATACAACTGTCCACGAAAAAGTTACAAACCTGTTCATGTTCAAAAGATATCAAAAAGAAGTCACTAATAATTGAACCGAATGTAATCCTTTAAAAGAATTTTCAACCTACAAAAGAATTTAAATCGGTAAATGTTTCAAAACAAAAACCAGTGAGTCTTCAAAAATAAAAGAACAAAATGATTCAAAGTTTTACACAGAGAAGACAAATTCTAAGAATCACGCTTGGGTTGCAAAGAAGATTGAATCTTCTGAAGTGGTTCAAGAAAAAAAAAATCAACTGAAAAAGTTGAAAAGATTGAGGTTAAAAGTGACTTAAAGTCGAATATTTAGAGAATGAGTGTACCCAATATTGTTGTAAACCCATCGAAGACCACTAAGGCTTGGGTCCCGCTTTTAAGTAATCTCTTTTTGCATGTGCAGGCACTTCCGAGATCTGTTATATCAAAGTTGATCATGGATAGTGGAGCCTCTAGGCACATGTCAGGAATGCTAGCCCTGTGTACCATGTTAAACCTATTAGAGGGGGCTACGTTGGGCTTGTGGGTAATCAAGGCGGGAGAATACTTGGGTAGAGTATCTTATGAAACAGGCTGGTATCGTTCGATAAGTCAACTATATCGCTAAGCTGCAAAATAATCTTCCTGAGTATCTTGTAAATCTGCGACAAAAAGTTCACAATTCACTTTACCACAAGGAGTGTTTGATTCCGAAGCCTGGGTTTGTAATTCAAGAGGAGTGGATTCTTATGTGAGCTCCGCGAGAAAACGACTTGATATGAGCATCACAACCACAACCTCAAAGATTGCACAATGTTCCATGTCAAAAACTACAGAAAAGGAGTCGATATTAGAGTATCTGAAGATGGGGCACTTCACCTACGAAAGATGACTTTTCTGGTTTATAATAAGCTAGTTGTAGGAGTTAACTTGAAGAACTTTCAGCTGAACGACGATTGTATAAGTTGTAAAAGGGAAAATAGAAGAAGAAGTCGTATCCACAAAAGCTCCTTAATTTGATCAAACTACCACTGGAACGTTTGCGCATGGATTTATTCGGTCCCTTTAACATTAGAAGCATTTAGGAGATCTCTAGTGTTTGGTGGTTATCGGGAGATCTCTATTGTTTGGTGGTCACTAACGATTATTCGAGGTTTTCATGGCTGGTGTTCCTAGAGTCCAAGGATGAAAACTTCGACTATCTGATGGTGTTACTCAAGAAGCTCAAGAATTTATATAAGTTGCCGATACGACGTATTCGAAGCGACAACGGCACAGGGTTCAAGAATAAAAAAATGTTGGAATACGGCATTGATCGGGGAATCTACAAGAATTCAGCGCGCCAGATACACCGCAAGGAAATGATGTTTCAAAAAGGAAGAACATAACCCTCACAGAGACCGCACGTATGATGCTCGCAGATTCGAAGCTACCTGTCAGTTTTTAGAGGGCGAAGTAGTTGCATCGGCGTGTTACACCTTGAACAGAGTTCTTACGGTCAAGAAATTCAAGAAGACATGCTTTGAGCTAATCAACAACCGAAAGTCCAATCATCAATGGCTCGAGCCATTTGGGTCTCCATGCACCGTTATAGATCCCGACAGTAAGTTTGGAGCAAAATATTTGGAGGGATTCTTCATCGGCTTTGCTAGTCCCCTGAAATGAGTTTATCTTCTGAGCATTAACCGAGTTGTGAAGGCTCAACATGTAGATTGTCAGTGTTATACAACTCATACTAAAAACCGAGAGATTCTTGGCTGCTCGACAATGAAAGTCTCTGGAGTTCATTCAATCTGCCTGCCGAAGCTTTTGAAGAGGAGTTAGCAATGTTATATCGACATCAGCAATTATTTTCACAAGAACAAGTTTCGAGACTGATCGTTGTTATACCGACATGATCTGGTACACATGATGTAGAACCGAGTACTCAACCAACAGAACCACAGAGTCAAGGAATAAGTGATCCCCTGGTTGAACCTACGGTGAATGAACATGCTCCGAGTTCTAACATGACTAGTGATTCTGAAGCTGAGCCAACTTAGGATGACGACGGGTCAACATGTGAAGGTGAACCTCTCTTTGATGTTCTACCAGAAAATACAAACGAAACTACCAGTGTTCCGAATACTACTCCAACTGATATTCTAGCTGTTGAACAGAATGTTACAAATCTGCCATCAGAAGTGACTGTTTCCAACGAGGTGATGCGAAGAACATTATCATATCATCCTCTAGAATTCATCGTAGGTGAATTACAAAGTGGAGTTAAGACCCGAAATTAAGTGAATCAGGGTTTAAGCTGCTTTTATACTCAAGTTGCTCCTTTACAAAACTGGTTCTCGTTCAAGCGTTTCATATCTCAGATTAATCCGAAGAAACTACAAAGAAGCGTTAAAAGAGGAGAGATGGGTGAATGTGATGCAAGAAGAGCTATCAAGTTCGAGAAACTTGGTGTGTGGACGTTGGTAGCTTTGCCGTAAAACCATAAAAAGATCAACACCAAATGGGTTTTCAAGTGCAAGAAAGATGATCGAGGCGATATAGTTAGAAACAAGGCTCGGTTGGTTCTGCAAGGGTTCTATCAACAAGAAGGCATCGATTTTACGAAAGTCTATGCTCTGTTGTACGGCTTGAAGTAATACAGATCTTTCTAGCCTTTGCATCCTGGAAGGGGTTTAAAGCGTATCAGTTAGATATTAGGTCTACATTTCTCCATGGTAAAGTTAAAGAGGAGGTGTATGTTGGGCAACCACTGGGGTTTGTCGATCATATCCACGAAGACAAGGTGTATCTATTCGATAAGGTGCTATATGGATACATCAAAGCCTGAGAGCTTGGTATGAGACGTTATCGCAACATCTTCTTGATAACAACTTTACCCGAGGAACCATCAATTGTTCTCTCTTCACGAGGGAGACAGATGGACACATTCTGATTGTTCAAATCTATGTAGATGCCATTATCTATGGGTCAACGAATGATGCGCTCTTCAAAAAGTTTTAAGCGGGAACGAAGCAGAAGTTCGAGATGAGCTCCATGGGGGAAATGAAGTTTTTTCTAGGTCTTCAGGTGGATCAACTGCTCGATGGTATTTATACACCAGACCAATACATGAATGATATCCTGGAAAAATTCAAGATGACGGACACTTCTCGATGTCTACTCCTCTCGCTCAGAATCATGGAATCGGTCCAGATCCTACCGGTGAAAAAGTTGACGAAACCTTATACCGCTCCATGATCGGATCATTAATATATCTAACTTCTTCAAGGCTCGATATAATGTATCCAACATGCCTTTGCGCAAGATACAAGTCAAGTCCGAGAGTATCTCATCTAATGATCGTTAAAAGGATACTTCCTTATCTCAAAGGTTGCCAAGGAACCGGTCTTTGGTACCCGCGGGATGATGAATTTGTGCTTTAAGGATAGTTGGATTCTGATTTTGGATGTTGCAAGCTGAACTCAAAGTCTACTACAGCCAGATGTTAATTTTTCGGTTCGTGATTAGTAACGTGACAGTGTAAGAAACAAACAATTGTTTCTCTCTCAACTTGTTAGGCAGACTACATATCTGCTTCTAGTTGCTACTCTCAGATTATTTGGATCCAACAGCAGATTAGGGATTACGGTTTGCAATTTTTTAACACTCCTATCTTTGTAGATAATGAGGCTGCAATATCGATCACAAAAAAATTGGTTCATCACTAAAAAACTAAACATATTGAAATCCGCTATCACTTTATCCGAGAGTGCTTTGAGAAAAAGTTAATAAGCATTGAAAAATTGCACACTAATGAACAAAAAACTGACCTTTATGTGACAATGGCAAAAATCCGGTAATTTTGTACAACTTGAACAACTATTACATTGTCTATTTACAGCACAACTTGACTTAAATTATAGTTTTTAAGTCTTAAAGATATCGGAATTCAACAAAATCATAGTTTCGTATGATAATGAATTCATCGCAGTCCTGAACATATAAAACCATATCCTAAACGGATGGCAAAGACTCCAACACGTAATAAATATCAATATTGGTTACGGTACAGTCTGATATTTCAGAACTAAGACATAAGATATGTCTTCACTATTATACCATAGAAATTTTATTTAAAATACCAAATTTTCCAAGTCTGCAGCAAAATACAGCATTTTGCAGCAAAATACAGCATTCCGTTGCACAAAACAGCAAATGTCCGAAAGCCCAAAAATAAATATTTTTAGCGAAAGAATAATAACGGGTGTTAGAAATAGTATAAAACCCGTATATAAATCCTGTTATTTAAAGCTATACAGCTTGTTCAATAAAAACCTAACAACAAAGCCAGTACAGGAACTGAACTCAAAATGACAAATTTATTAGTCTGAAGAGCTAGTTAATTAACGGGACAATAAAAAATGTACTAGAACTATTGTGTAAATAAAATTTATAAGTAACACAACGTATCAGTATTTTACCCGGTACAAGACCCGAACCAACTTTATCAACCGAACAACCAAACAATAAGACTAGTAAATTATTTTGGCATATCATAACATCAATTTAAAGTGATGGGGCAATAGTTTTTATAAAAACTTATACATAAAATTGTTAAAGTTCTAAAATTTTATAAAAATTACACATTATTTAGAAAAAAATATAAACCCCCCCCCCCACACCTCACGGCTAAAATGGGAGTAATTCCCCATGCCACTAATCACTTGATTATGTGTTGGCAATTTGTGGGTTAGTTCAGTGGAATTGAGGTGTAAGAACTTGATCACAACCTCAAAACCAACAATTACTCTGATTTCACGTTCCTTTCCTAAACACCAAAACTAAAGAACACTTCCATTTTGCTCCCAAAAATCGGCCCAAGCTTCATCATCTTCACCTTCATTTTTAAAATCCAAACACAAAGAATTCAAGCTTGCATGAAGATCCAAGGATGATCTAAAGAGTTTGAAAATATTAGGAGGCTTACTTTGAAGCTTGGAACTCTTGAACGCTTTTTCTTCATCTTTTAGATCATCCATAGCCTTGTGCTTGTAGTAAGATCCTTAACCTCATCTTATACTTTATATTTCATAAAAATACACAAGATCATCATACAAGATATTTATAAACTCAATTGAGAAACACTAATAAATCTATGATCACCAATATAATTATGTGGTTTTCTTGATGATTATGGATGATCTTGAATTTGTTATAAACTAGTAAACTTGAATCTGCAATTTTATGAATAAAAAGATGATCTAAACACATGCATATTTAGATTAGCAAGATTCATTAACAAAAATAGTCATGAACATGGTTTTCTATTTTAAAGATGATTATACAAGTTATAGATTATTAAATTAAAGTTATGATACATAAATGTTGCTTAAAAGTAATAATAAAGTTTCCATTTTAAGAAAGTTTAAAATTATAACAAGTTCATGACATTTTTGTTAATACATTTGTATAATATATGTAATTGATGATGATTTGAGTTAGAAAAATTATTTAAAACATGTTTACATAATCATGGGAAAACTTAATACTATGGCAAAATTTTTATAAAAATTAATCTTGATTAAGATGTGATTAAACTAAAGATTTTGTGATTAAAAGTGATTAGGAACTTTAATCTTGTTTAAACATAAGTTTGGGTGAAAAAGTTAAGAATGTGATTACTTATATTTTCTTAAACTAAAAAGGAGATAAATATATATATTTTTTGATAAAAATATATTTTGAAACCACCTAATATGTCTACATATATTTTTGAATAAAGACTATATATTTTGATCATATTGAATCAAATACAAAAATATACAAATGTTCAACTTTTGACAAAATAATATATATGGGACAATTCAGACAACTTGGACAATTCGGACAACTTGAACAATTCAGACAAAATAAAGTATATGGTAAAAACGAAACAAACAAAAAAGACGAAACGAATAAAATAGTCGACGCGAACATAACGGTCAAAACAAACAAATCAACCGTTACATTTTATATTTACTAGGATTTATAAAAATTTAACTTATAACTAATAGCTTTTACAATAAATTTTTATAAGTTATAACAATTACTAATAAATATTTTAAAAACTTGGATAAAGTCCAACTAAACTAATTATTTGGACTAAGCCTATTTTTATAAAATTATATTAGGCTTAAACCTATTTTTTTAAAATATATGGACTATCCCATTTATATAAATTAGTTTGGGCTAGGCCTACTTGTATAAAAAACTAACATTGGGCTAAGCCCACTTTTAGGAAAACTAAAATTGGGCTAATCCATTTCTATAAACTATTTTGAGCTAGGTCCAATCTTTCATTTTTAACTTGGGCTAGACCCACTTTTACAAACCAATTGGGCTTAACCCACCTTAAACAAAATTAGGTTTGGCTAGGCCCACATACATGAAATGAATTGGGCTAGGCCCATATACAAGAAACGAATTGGACTAAGCCCACACATAGTAAGCAAATTGGGCTAGGCCCATATGTATAAATTTTTAGATTGAATTTTACAATAAATTATGGGCTAGGCCCATTTACATATAATCAATCTAGAATATATATATATATATATATATATATATATATATATATATATATATATATATATATATGTTTATCAACAAAGAAAAACCAACAATTACAAGTATGAAATTCAAGATAAAATACGTGTACGAATAACGAACACAATCCTAAGTGTCTAACAGATTAGAACACTTGAAGGTCGAGAAACGAATGAAGTATCAAAAATCGAATAGAGATTTGCACGGAACTCAAATCTGTGAGTTCATGTTTCCCCTTTTATTTTAACGTTGGTTTTTAAACGTGCGGGGATGTATACATGTTACATTTAGTATATCTGGGAAATGAAAATATTTAGATCACATACCGAGGAACAAGGGGATAGATCTATTGGGTTTGGGTGAGTCCCACTCTATTACCACAATAATAGCAGATCGTATTAGAGTATTTTCATGTCTAAAACAAGTGTCTCAGACACAATAAATAGTCTAGGGTTGGTTGCCACCTTATTCGTCATACAGATTAGTGTCCTTGCAACACACTAATGATCTTACAAGTTTCATTAAGCTATAAATGATCTTACAAGTTTCATTAAGCTATATTAAACGAATTTATTATTTCAAATTTTTGATAATTCATTTGATACAAAATTTATAACATGAGTTCACCAGCTTTTTGTTGACACCCTTTTCAAAAGTAACATGCATTACAGGAAACTAGTGGACGACCTTCAGGGGAAAACATGTCCGTATGTTGTCAAGTCAAGATATTATGTTTCTTCAAGACTTTTGTTGTTATATTTATAAACTTATGTTTGAATTTTAAGTAACGTTATTAAACTTGTGGTTTGTTTTAAAATTCAAAAGTTTGTATGTAAATCAGGGTGTGACACTTTACACAAAACCATTTAATAGAACTAAATTTCAATATCTTTTAAAAATAAATGGTATAGAAGATTTCTCATTGGGTGAGGATAAAAAGAATGAAACCGTGATGGATGAAGATCTAAAGTAGACCTCATCGGAAGTCAAGTTTTTGTTTTGATTTCTTTCTTTGAAATTCAAAAATCCAAAAATAAGTTTTTTATATTTGAAGGGGAGAAATGGTTTGCAAAAAAAAAGAAAATACAAAATCATATGCTAAATTTAAAAATACAAAAACATATAGAAGGACACAAGTGAGTTTTGTTGTGAAAAAAGAGGAAATGATAGTACATCGGTGGACTATCAATACATGCTAAAGTTTAAAAGTTTTTAAACATTCTCACTAAGGATGTGTCAATAGGCTTCACATATTTAGTAAATTGTTTTCGAGATATAAAGATAACAAAACTTCTTAATATATGGTCAACATCTCACTTGGCTTGGTACCGTAAATTTGTTTGAGAGATTGCCGGATTCTGAGATACTAGGTCATTCTAACTAGTTGATAACTGGGGTATTATACTTGATCTTCTGATTTTGCGAAAGCAATAGCCTAGAACTTGTATAATACTTTGCAAAAGCACTTTGATTGTGTGCAAACCCTAAAGTGGATTTCTTTTATGCTAAAATTGCATTAGAATTAAAATTACATTAGAATTGAAATTATCAAATGATATGACAATTGAAGTAAAAGATTCCAATTAAGGAACACTACTCTCAAAGTCGAGCCTTCATCTCTTTGTCGGTATGATAGTAGTAACCTTAGCTCTCAAGGTCTCGCATTAACCCATATACAGATATCAATTAGGTATATTCATCTATAAGATGAATTCTAGGGAGTCTTGATACGGGAGTATATCGGAGGTGGGGAACATAGTTAAGTCATGTTCTAAAATGTATAAGAACCGTATCTAGAAACAACTGAAACAAGTGAGAGGTTTAAGTGGACAAACAATACTGACAATCTATGTGAACTTGTTTATAGCTTAAAGTTTATCAAATCAATGGTGTATGTGACATGTCTCATTAAACTGATATGATCCTCTTACACAAACTCAGAAAAATATGTCTGTAAATATGTTTGGAAATAGTTCTATTTCATTTCAAAAACAAAAAGATTTTCAGTGTGTTTTAGCATAAAGTTTGGAAAATACAAAAAGATTTTATTTTGTCTTATTTTCAACTACCGATGATGGAATGCTAATCTTTGAAAATCCAAAGTTGTTGAGAAGAACTTAAAGGACAACTTGCTGGGAGACAATCTGAAATGGAAAAGGATTTGAAAGGAATGCAACTTCATTATTCTAACTTAACATTGTTTGAAAATATCACTTTATTCATAAAGTCTTTAACCAAGGTCATTAACTTGGACTTGGTTAGCAAATCAGATAACCAAGGTAATTAACTTGGACTTGGTTAACTGAGTGGGTTGTTAAAATTGGAAAAATATAAAAAACTGAAATTTTGGGAAATTTGAACCAATGAGGATTTTCACACAGACAAGCTTATGCGCACGAAAGAGAGTCCTTCGCATGAATGACTTAGTCATCCACATGATCTAGATTCCTTCACATGGACAAGCTTATCCGTCCAATTATAAAGACTTTTTTGCACGAATAAGTCATTCACTCCAAAAGTCTTCTCCGCACAAAACGTTCTCAAGTTAAAAAATTCTATGTTTGATCTAGTTATTCTGCCAAATTTTGCATTGTTTTTGTTGATTTGCACAACAACGACAATGGTAAAGGTATTTACCGTAACTGATATGATCTCATATATACGTATGATACATTTTTTTGCAGATTTGGAACTCTTGTAAGATGATGAAGATGTTATGAACATGAATTGTTGATTATGAACACAATACGAACCAATTATATCACTTTTAAACATCTAAATCATTAATCAGACATAGTTGGATGAATCAGTTTAAAAAAACCCTAAAACTTAGATCTGTATAGATTCAATGGTTATCAATGAAAATTTGATTTAGGGGTTTTGTAGATCGGCATATTCTGATTGATATGGTATAAAAAATCGGTCGCAAACTTGTTGATTTGATGATTTGAATATTTGGTTTGGAAAATATTGATTTGGAACAGAAGAGTATTGATTCACATGGATGAGTCATCCATACGAATGACTCATCCATGGTAATTTGGTCATTTGTTCCAGGCTGATCCATTCTAAAGCTGTTATATCATAAATGGTCATCCGCATCAAATCTAATCCGTTTAAACAGGGTCATCCGTTCTAAATGTGAACCAATCTCATCCGCATGAAATATTAATGTGTCATTCACATGAAATAAGTCTCATACGTCCTAAAATCCTATCTTGTTAAATTTTTGCATGATTTGGTTTGTGATGTTATGCTGGCAAAAGTTTGTGATTTTGATGTCAAGCAACATACATGTGCTTTGCTTGATAAAGAGGAGAAAAATATGGCACCTTTTGTTGAGGTGTAGCCTTTCTTAGAGCATTCACAGATTAAAAAGGTAATTACTACTGAATGTATTCCATATAGAGAGCGTATCAAAGATTTTTGGCACAAAGCTCGTTACAAAGAAAATTCACCAGCTATTCATTCGATTATCAAAGAAAAGGAGGTGGTAATCACAGAGGAATTAATTAGGAATGAATTTGGAGACAACGCTGATGATCCAACAGGGTTTCCAGAAAGAATGATGAAGGGTTTTTTTATGCGAATGGGGTATAAAGGATACGTAAATTGTGATAACTATGCAAAAAGTTGTGTATCAAGAGGTCTTAATGCATGTGATGATGCACGTCTAGGGCATAAGGGAGGATATGACGTTGCAATAGATTATATCATGTGCATGAGCACCACTCTATGTCTGAATCTGCCATACAACTTTTCAAAAGTGATTTTTACTCAGATGAAGAACAATCATACTGATGAAAATGGTTGATGTATGGTTGATGTATCCTCGTTTTGTTCAAATGTTTCTTGATCATCTAGTGCCTGATCTGCCGAAGATAGAGTCTGAGAAAATGAAATTAGAACACATGAACAATATTTCATTAGAACGAATAGGTACATATAAAGGTCAGAAGGAAGAAGATATACAAAGTTCAGATGTTTGTTTGGTGCTTTGAAGAAGCATGCGTTTGTTGCTCCACCAATAGGAAGATGGAGAAAAGATGGTATTGGACCAAATAATGAAGATATGCAGATGAAAGATTTCCATACTACACGTAGCAAGTGGTTTGTCAAAGAAGAAAAGAAGAAGGGCAAAAAGCAAACTTAGAAAAGAAAGCGTGCATCACAAAGTGAGTTAAGGGATGAAGATGAGGATGAGGTTATTTCGGCAGCTTAAGAGAAAGATAAGGCTAAGGTTGAGTTAGAGATTGAAAAAATGTTATTGATGAAATGATGAATTGACTGAGAGTTATGATAATATTCAGGTAGCTCCTACAACATATGATCCAAGAGCTATGGCAGAAAGATCAAGGAAAAAGAAACCAACAGAGGAGAAAGATGAAATATATGTTCCTTCGGAACCAACTGTGAAAGCTAAACAAGTAAAGAAGTCTGTAGGGAGAAAGAAGAGCAATACAATGTCTAGTGTGAAGAAGACTGGTTCTCCTGCAGCAAAGAAGATTAGAAAAACATCTGGTTTGGGTCTGATTGATGAAGATGAGCCTATGATTGAACAAACTACTGGAGCTGAACCAGTATATACAGAAGCATAAGCGAATAGGGTGGTTGAAGGAATGGATGTTGATTCTAGAACTCTTAATGTGAAGACGGGTACACCAGTTGTTGAAGAGGAGGTTGTTGATTTGGAAACGACATCGAATATTCATATTAAAACTCCTACCTCAATGTCATCCCAACCAACACCACCATAACAAAGAAAGCCTAATCAAGCTAGTCCTTCATCTAGTGCAACATCTACTCATGAAGAAGATCCATCTTTCCCGCATGTAGGTTCTATGGGAGATTATGATTTCTTTGCCGATCTCAATGATAAAAAAGATCAAAGAGCTTGATTATAAGGTTGCCAATATAACTGTAATTATAGAAAGTTTGCTGACTGAGAATGAAAGGTTGGCGAGGTTAAACTGAGAACATGAAGCAAGCCGAAGGGTACAAGCTAGTATGTCGATAAAGTAGATGAATTGGTTCAAGGTTCTTGAAAAGTATATGGGAATTGATTTTGATGAAGAATTTAAAAAGATGGAATCTGAAGTTGCTGAAACTACTGCTACAGACCTGCTGCTGATATTGTTGTGATAGAGAATGTGACTGAAACACTTGTGGTTAATAAAGGAAAGAAAGCAGTTGATGCTATGCAAGATATTGATATTTTTGGAGCTGAACCAGAAAAAACAAGCTGAAACTGAAGTTTTCTTTGGTCCTAAGAATAAACCTGAAGATGAAGAAATTGATGGCAAAGAGGACGAAAAAAGGTTGATTATGGTAGTTCATATCATGATGATGGAAATGATGATGGTAATGAAGATGATAACAATGGAGGTGCTGGTATAATTGTTACTAAAACGACTAATGTTGAATCTGAAGCACAAGAAACTCACACTAAAGCTGAACATCTTCAAGTTGATGTGAATCAAGAGGTATTTGGTGGTGGGGGAGCAAGATTATGATAGTTTTGGTGAAGATACTTCAGGAATTTTCACAGATGCTGTGCCACTCACATATGTTCCTATGAGTTAGAGAATCATTTATTTGTGTCATGATGTTGAAGAAAGCGAATTTGTCCACAACTACACTAAAGAAGAATTGGCGAAGATGTGCGGAGTTGATGAAGATAAGTTCGTATTTGACTTTGTAGACGAACTGATGAATACAGAGATTGATAAACCAGACGAATTTCCAACATTTACTAAGATGTTTGCAAATGAAGGTTATGATATAGTCTAGAGAAAGATTGAGGAGAGAATTAAAGATGGTGATTGTCCACGACTTAATCAAGATGAAATAAAAAATGCAAGAAAGAAATGGTTCAATATTATGCTAGCTAAATGTAAATTTAGAAGACCATTGGCGTTCTTTACAAAAAATAAAGACATTATAGTGGGAGACATTTTTAGCTGCGGTTGGATTCTAGAGTTGATTGTGTTTGCGATTAAGCAAGAATATGGAGTTCAATACTTCAAGTATTTGAATACTATCAAGAGTTTGCCATGGTGGGATGTGAAAAAATTGTGTAGAAAAAAGCTAATAAACTACCAAATGAGGCAGTATGATCAGAAGATGTGGAGGTTTATCAGGTATGAAGGGAGACATAACTTTCCAACATGGAAACCATAGGAACCGAAGAGAGTCGTATAAAAAACAAAGATCGATCCTAAAACAAAGAAGCCGAAAGTTTCATTAATCTATAAAAGGCCTAAAGCAATGCGAAATATGCCACTAATGAAAATGGAGCAGGATTTTCATGAAGAATATAGATGGTGGCATTATGATAAGCAAACAGGTGAAGCTGTGATTGTGTTATGTAGAGATGTAATTGGAGATCGATTAGAATTTACTATCCAATATTTATAGTAAACATCTCTAAGAAGGATGTCGAGATGCTGTTCTGTAACTAGATTTATTATGATGTTGAAGATATCGTACATGCGATGCAATATTAGAAGGTTAACAAAGTTTATGATATTCATTCAGGAAGGATGTGGGAGTCAAAGTGGAGAGATATTAAAAGAAAAAAAGTTCTTGAAGGAAGGAATGAGGAAAAGGTTGAAGAGGGAAGAAAGGAAGCTACTATTTCAAGATACAAGTTTCAGAAATGGGTTCCTCCAATAGATCAAACTCCAATTGAACGCTTCGAGCGAAGACGTAAAACTTACAAGAATAACTTCTTTGGGAGTAAACGCTGAAGATTTATTAAAGATTTTTGAAGATCGAACAAGACTGTGGCAACATCCAAGGGGGAGTCTGTTGGTGCATGATGTCTATTGCCTACGTCTTGGTGTCCTGTCTTGTGATTTATTAAATAGTATAACATGTAATAGGCAATTTTAGTTTGAGTTTATTTTGTATGTTGTCTCGTTCGTATGGTTGGGTCATCCTCATCCGTACGGATGTCTATAAATAGGAGTGAGGGGTGTGAGTCTTAGATAACTTGTTCACTCCGAAGTGAAGCTCTGTCAAAATTGTATTGTTAAGTCATACTATAAAAAAGTTAGGTAAAATAGTGAAAAATGAATAACTCTTTTGTTTCTATGATGGATTCTACACTTTATACTGAAGATTAGATGTCACCGGGTGCTTAGAAGTTGATCAATTTGACCTAACAAGAATTATTCCAATGGTGAGGATGCAGTTGATCGTATCCAATTGATATAAATAGAAATAAAGCAATGCTACCGGTCGATGAAAATGTTACATTGAAGGTGTTGGTGTAAGAAGAATTATCTATAGTGATTGGTGGTTGAGTCTGTAGTGTTTTGGTTTATTCTCCATAGTCGCCGGTATTGCCCATATGCAAATGAAAACATATTAACTAAGATCCATGTATGTAACCGAGGGTGTAATTAATCGAACATTTATGCAACCAAGTTAAAAGGGTTGAACTACAATGTGTAAATTTGGAACATCACATCCATCGCAAAGAGGTTTCATTTCAAAGACGCGAAATATGTTCAAAATGGTATGCTCATGATAACAATACATCACCATGTTCAGAGTTCTGGGAACAATCACTAGGGATCAAAAAGGTGAGTTTATCAAGTTCTTTTACATTAGAGCACAATTTATGGGAGTTAAAGATGTAGTGTGACCATGAAAATAAAATGATAGGTTTATTTACATTGACAACAGTAACCGGCTATCACATTAAACGGTAAGCATCGACCAGTGCAAAGGCTAGGGATTATATTCGCTTATAAAGTAATGATTCTAACAATAAAGGAGGTAAGATTATTGTGTCGGTCATCGTGTTCATCTGAATGTTGACTAACTTGTATCTCCGTCTTCCCATGTTCTTGAGACCATTGAACCATTTGGGGAAATTCAGTTTGTAGAGTTTGATGTGCTGGGATGTAAATAGGGTTAGACTAAGGATTGCTCACATGATAGAGAAATGGGGTAAAATGGAAATTTACATTTGTGCATAAGGGATAAAGCGTTAGCGAATGAGGAATTCTTCAAGTTCTGCTTATATATTGATGTCAAAGGGCGTGCGCAAAGATTAGTTGAGTTTCAATCATGAAAGTTTAATTGAAAGTTTGATAAGGGTCTTATTTTTACTAGGACTCTTACATGAGTAAAAAAAAACAATGATGGATTCTAGTAACGATAACTCAAGATGTCCGTAAGAATCCTTAACCGGATACTTGCGTCTATCAGTTGCTGAACAAGTTTAGCGATACCAATTAGTCGTTGAGTAGGTTAAGAGAACCTTTACTGATAGTTGAAGTCATAATTATGCAAATCACATATTAGGACAATCTATCCACCCACTAGGTTACCCAAAGATTCACATGCACCACAAATTACTATTACTTGTGCACCCGTAATGATAATTTGGTTTGCATGCTCACCCTTGTTCCTCCTGTCCAATGTCCAGATGTCCCCCAAATTTGATTATCATATATAGTGTTGCCAAGAATGAAAGGTCATCAAAAGTTTAGTTATTAGCCATAAGTTGATTAACTAGAAGTTACATCAAAAAGAGTAGTCAGGATTCGGTTGATCTGAGTATTCTCTCGAGTTTAAACATAGAAGGAGAGTTCAATCCAGCGGATTGTAAATGGTAACATTCACCTAAAACACATGGAACTGGATTTCGGAAATATTATGCGTAAGGGTTTGCCTCAACGTGTTGAGCCTCATGCCAGGCCCGGAGGCTGGGACTTGATGTTGAGTATGGATTTGAGGTTAGAGTATTGCCACTAGTAGGTGGAGAAGGAACTCGCTTCAAACAAACTCAACTCCCAAGAGATATGTGTTAATGTTGGTCATCGTCGTCCTAAACACGGACCTAAGAATGCTCGCCATAACTGATAGTACCACTGGTAGGCTCAAGGTAATGTCTCGTTCAGCTATGTGGTGTAGGAAAAGGTAAGACAATTAGATGCAAAAAGCTCCTCTAGAGGCTCCGTTTCACGGCTCTCGGACAGGAGTAGATGCTATTTTTTGGCGATCTCAAGGATTTCGCCACTAGGGATGATGATGATGCAAGGGATTAATGCCTTCATTAGCAAAGATGGATGTGGATGATATCGACGTGCCCGTAATGCAATATAAGTTTGGATACCATGTGTGTATATATATCAGGTATGAGTGTATGCGTAAATCATGTACGAGTGTCTGTGTTGGTTTAGGAATAATGTAGTATTTAAGGCTATAGAATAAGTCTACTCTTTAATTTAAACCTAGCTCACTATAATTATTGGCCCCTTACCATTACCATGGGCCTGATGTGAGTTAGTTAAGTAGGCATTAATGTAGTGTATACAATAAGAATGGTGAACCTTGCACTTTGGAGTGTAGTGTCATTGTCTCTTTTCAAAAGAGAACAAATATAGTCTAGTTTTTCAAGATTTTTTTGCAAGTTTACTATAACCAACGACTCTAATACCAATCTGTCACACCCTCAAATTCTAGATGCAGGGTTTGACCGTGATGTGTGTGACATACCAGGATCAAGCCACTAATCATGTTGAACTATTCAAATAATTTGGATAAATGTTTAACTATAACATTCAACAAGAATAGTGATAACTGTTCAATGTTTAAAAAATTACTTTAATTTAACAGCGGAAGCAATAATATAAAATCCAGACATAATCAAAAACCCATAGTTGTTTAGCAATAACAATGAAAACAGTTTACCAAAAGCAATAACACTCCCCAAGCTGCAAGTTCCCATATGTGTTGTACCTAGTGTCCTACAAAGAATGCTAAAGTGTATCAACAAAAAGTTGGTGAGTTCACAGTTTTAGTTCATGAAAAGTAAATTCCAAAATAATAGTTATAAAGGCATGTCATGGGCAACTAACCCACTATTAAGCAACAAAACATGTGGTACCGAATACTGACGTTGTATGTTTTTATGCCCTCCACATTAATGTCTATACGCATTATTGCAATATTAAGGTCAATAGTTCACGCCTGACTCCCCGCATGGCGTGAGGTTTGTCAAACCTAATAGTGCTATAAACTAATACCCCGTTGCCAACACGACAACATATCGATATAAAAGAGTAGGGACTTTCAAGATAGATGTTCCGTTTAGTCCACTATAGACATGAAATTAAACAAAAGTGTTTTAAATTATATTATCTTATACCAGGGATAATGTAGTTCCCAAAACAAGGGATACATGCTTTTAGAAAAGTAGTGAACTCACCTAAGATTTTTTGGGCTAGAATTTAGTAACTAGAGTTAAGTGTCGTCAACCACTTCCTGATATGGTTACATTTTATCGCTAGTTAATGTTCACACAAGTCACATTGATTCTATACATATACTACCACATAATTGCATACACATTGACACTTAGTTGTTCGTTCGTGTGGTTACATAAACTCATAACATGTAATACATTCAATAATGTTTGCTTAGATATCACATAACAATTAACACTTCGTAGCAACAAACAATTGCACTTATACACATAAACATCAAGTTTCAACGGTTTCAGCTCAACATCGGCTGTTGAGCTGTTTTCATGATTTTCGTTTAAAATAGTAAACGTAATAAAAAAATAAAGATAAGAGTAAATTGCCAAAATCGTCCCTAAGGTTTGGACATGTAGCTAGTTTCATCCAAAACAACTTTTTGTACTATATTGCTCTTCATTTTTTGGATTTTTTGCCATTTTCATCCAAACATCTAACTTTTTTTTTACCAAAATCGTCCCTTAGATTTGGGATTTTTTTGCCATTTTCATCTGTCTGACAAAAAAAATAAAGCAGGTTAGACATTTGGATGAAACAGGCAAAAAGTCTTAAAAGTGAAGGGCCACATGGTACAAAAAAGTTATTTTGGATGAAACTGGCAAACATGCACAAATGTTAGGGATGATTTAGACAATTTACTCTAAAACTAATTTATGAGACGTGTCTGGTTTGAGAAGGTTTGTGTAATTTTCTCAAAGTCTAATTGTTCACAAAAGAATCACCAAAAATCATTTTGCACATAAAGGGAAATTTTGTCAGATTCCGTTGACAGTTTAGGTTTCTTTTACAAATAAATCCTAACAAAATTCAAGTTGGAGAATTTCAGCATCTCCTAAGACTATCTATTGTAAAAGTTGAAGTATTAACTCCAACAATCGACCAAGTTATGACCCCCATCACAGACTGCAATTTCTGTAGAAAAACTTTGAATCCAGTTGGATTTGAAAGATATTTCTTTAAAATTAGTTCTAGACTCAAGAAGTAATCAGATTCGTTATGTTTTGGCCAAGTTACAGCTTCTGCAAGCTAACACAAAATTTTGGGTAGCAGCTGTTACTTTCAACAATGAACTCAAAACACGCATATGATCATCTTTAAACTATTTTCTTTATTCTAACATGTAGCTCACATCATCATGTACTTCGTACAAGTCCAATCATTCTCTGAATCAAGATAAACTCCATATACGCATACACCTATATCATATAATATGACTTCAACACTTAACAATGTCGCATACACATAACACATCACTGCAATAACACAAACATAAGCATGGGTACTCGGCTATCCTCGCACATATAATCACATCGATTTCACATATATTGGCTGCACATATATAATCCACATACACATGATCATACTCATAGATAGGTATCACTCATCTGCACTTATACATGTACACACTCGTATAACTCAGATCATCAACAAGTTCTTATCCATCACATGTTTCTAATCCAACTTTCAGCCCTAAACATATATACATGTCACAGTCGTATCATATATACATAATCAAACACATGTTCCTACACGTATTTATCATCAATTAACAAGCAATAGCACCTACCTAGTGCTAGAGAGAGAGATGGCAAGAAATAGAAAGTTGTTGTTGTGGTTCTTGAGTCGCCTAGGACTGAAGGCCGAGAGAAGAGGGAGACGTGATTAGGGGGGTCAAGGGTTGGGTTAAATTTGGTGATATAGTATGTCTATAGCCTACGTCTTTGAGTCATGTCTGTGCAATGTAACAGGGCTTTGAATGTTAGATTTTGATATGTATGTTTAACTTTGTACGAAGTGATCCCTTCGTACGAAGGTAGTTAGAAGTCAACTTTATTCGAAGTTGATTCACTTCGTATGAAGGTAGAAGGTTAGCTTCGCAAAAACTAGAATGTCTATATATGGTTGTTAGGATCTGAGTTTGATATTGTTGTGAATGTTAAAGATGAAATCAATGGAAGTGGATAAACATGTATGAATAGTGTAGTGAAAATGATAAACTTTGAATTCATAAGAATAGGAAGATTGCTTTCACAAACATGGCTTTATAAATTTATGAATTTACGTATGCATGAACGATTACAAACTCCCCCAGCCTAAGATAACTCTGATTTGCTTGTACACAAAATGTCAACGTGAAGTGATGAATAGAACAGTACACACACTGTTCTATTTATAGTACACAACAAACCGCTGAGCATCTTATGCTGACGTCACATTGAAAGTGGCATGTAACAAATTTAAACAAACTACAACATCTGCTAAGCTAAAAACTAATATAAACTATATAATACAATGTAGTAAGCACAGATGAGACATCCTCTGTGAGCTTCAACAGAGCTTTGCCTTGTCAGACCTTTACTTTAGTCTTCAGCAGAGCTTTGCCTTGGCAGACCTTTGCTTTCGTCCTCAGCAGAGCTTTGCTAGGGCAGACCTTTGAGTTTTCATCAGAGCTTTGCTAGGGCAAACCTTTGACCTTTGTCTTCAACAGAGCTTGGTTTCAGTAGATGTTTATTTATTATAAGGATCAGAGGTTGTAGAATATTTTGGCTTTCTATCATCTGTTCTTTTTGTAAGGTTCAATTTCCAACAATCTCCCCCTAGAACAGATGATGCCAAAACTTGTCTTTATTCTTGATCTTTATTCGTCATCAATGATTCTCTTATTTTTCCTTTGCATTGAAGTTCAAAGTCCAGGGAAATCATGTCATTTATATCCATTTCAAGCTCAAGATTCATCAGATCTTGGAGGTCAGCTGCATCTAGACCATATACGTCCTCCATTCTTCTCTTTTGAGCTCTACCATCTGACTGAGCAAAGTCAATTCAAGGGTGTCTGTGGATGACTTCCATTTTAGAATTTTTAAGTCAGATGGTTTTCTTGGGGGTAGATTTATTTGAGATGAGTTTGGTGAAATGGGTGTGCTGACAAGTGTTGAAAGTGTTTCCATAAGCTTATCACTTGCAGCATCAATGTGGTAAAAGATTTGATATCTGATAGCCTCTTTTCTCTACTCTTCAAACCTCTGCTCATCTTATTCAACCATTGTCGTTTGCCTTTTTACATGGTTAAAGCAACTATGGATAAGGTAGTGATTAAAGTAAGATTTTTGGAGATTTGGGTCAGATGAGGGTCAGTGGTTGGTGGTGAGTAGTCTGGCTTTCTTGGAACAGAGAGATCCTTCTTTCTAAACTCTTCCAATCTTCTATAAGTATCAATGACCTTAGACTCAGAACATCTTACAACAGACCTAGCAGAGCCATAGTTAGCAGCAACAAGTTCTTCCTTCATTCTTTTGAGCTTTAAAGTCCGGTTTTGATAAATCTTTTTGTACCTTTACCAATCAGGAGGAGTAGGCTTTCATGAAGAATCATTGGTCATAACTGTAATTCTATCAATCTCCTTCTTAAGCTCATTTGCAGACCAATCCTTGAACTATGCTCTAGTTGCTTTATAACGTTTGTGCTTCATGATGTAATCAAGATAGTCTTGCTTTAATTCAGGATCATCAGTGGTTGGCTTTTCATACATGGACTTACTCAAATCCTAAGCAAAATCTTCAATGTTTCTCACTTTTCTCAATTGAAATTGCATGGATCTTTTTAGAGCCCTGTCATCCTTACCCTTTAACATCTCTATTGCAATAGTTTCTGCTTGTCTAGCCTTTAGTTTTAGATACACATCAAGGTTTCTAGTCTTTCAATACCCAAGAAGAGATGGAAAGTTCAAGGGGGTATAGAGCACCCAGTGGAAGGAATGATGATGATAGATGCATGGGTGGAGATGAAGTGTCTGTATGTGGAGATAATGAAGGTGGAGTGGAAGTAGGTTGTGATGACAAAAAGATTGGTGATGAATCTCTTCATCACCTTCATCAACAACAAAGTTTTTCTTTTGCGTTGGAATTTGATCTTTGGTGATGGTGGATGTGAAGGAATTCTTGGTGGTGTGGAAGTAGGTTGTGTTAAAGTGGGAAATGTGATAGGAGCAGTGGTTTGGGGAACATATGTTAGAACATCTATTGTTCCAGCATTTGCTGTCACGACATCTGCCCTAACATCTGTTGGGTTGTTTTGTGGTGTTTGGACAAATGATACAACAAGATTAGCCTCAAGAGTGGTTTTAGAAGTGATGACAGTTGGTTGTCTATTTTTTCTGCAGACTTCCTTTTCTTGAAGTACCAACATCTTCTTTTTCCATTTGTTTGGCTTTTTCTTCTTCAATCAGCATTAAGGCTTTAGCTTCCATTGTATCTTGTCTTTTTTACTTATCATCATCAATCTTTTCAGCTTCTTTGTTTAGGATCTCATCAATCCCTTTTCCTAAAGTTGCATCAGATGCTGTAGCAATGCTTTCTGGTTGTGCACCTTTGGTATAGCACTTGAATCAGGCTGCAACTTTCTCAGTGAATCATTCTCCCCCTTTTTGGCATCATCTTCTGTTTCTTCAACATAATTGTAGCCGGGGGCAGAGCCAGTTGTCTTCAATAAATGATCTTTGATGGCTTTAATATCTGCTTGTGTATCTTTGTATCTAGCCTCGACCATATTTCTGATTAACTTTATATGTGTTTCATGTTGAATGTCTGCCAACTATGTCTGAGCTAAGATAATTGGTTGCACAACTTTCCATAACTCATCATCATTTTGAGTTGGTGATGGATGACTTTGGGAGTTTGTAGGAGACTTCATCATGGTTTTGAGGTCATCAATTGATGATTCCATGGAAGACATTCTCTCCGTCAAATCTTGGTATTTTAATTTATCACCTAAGTTAATAGGATCATCAATTCCTACCAGAGGTAGTTGTATTTGGATCATCAACATGAGGAACCTCAATGTTTTCAGAACTAAATGCCCCTTTGTCTTGCAACTGGGGACTTCCAACTAGGACAGAGGTTATTGTTGTAGCCTCAACAGTTGTTGCCTTCAAGGATGTCTTAATAATGTAACGATTGTCCAACTAAAAAACTTTTGTGTCATCAGTTGTAGTGACTGCTTCACTTGAAATACCACAAGAGTTACTTGTAACTCAAGGGGTGTAGCCTCCTCAAATGCTTGTGGGCTAGCAGATAGAGTTTTCTCAGACTCAATCAAATGTAGAGGTTGACTCTCTTAAATGGGTGAGTGAGAGGGACTAATGTATGTTTGAGTTTTCTCTATTGCATCAAGCAACAGTAGAAATGTGGGTGGTATTGGAGAAGTGAGAGTGGGTTATGCTGTAGGAAGAGACATTGCCATAGAAGAGGGGCTGTGGAAGATTGATTCAAGTGAATCAAGAGCTTCATAATGTGGTGTCCCTATGGATTCAACTTGTTCCTTATGTGAGGAAACAAGAGGAGTTTGGCTAGGTGGACATCTTTGTTCTATCTACGGTGAGGAAGTAGCAACATTGGTTTCAAGTGACTTTAGTGTTGTCACATGTATATCCTTTGGGATCTCATCTACTAGAGTTACCATTTTGGTTTTCTTTTTAGAGGGCCTTTTAGATTTGGAAGGTTTTCTTTTGGTAGATTCTAGTGAGGGTTGCACAGCACTTGTTATAGTGACATGTTCACCAGGAGCGGTGGGCTCAGCAACAGAGGTTTGAGCAGTGGATGTGTTAGTATCTAAAATTGGCTCATTCCCCTTTGCATGTGTTTTCAAAACCTTTGGCTTTTGGGTAGAGAGTCTTGTAAAAGTTTCATGTTTAAGGTTGCCAATTTCACAAATGACACCTTGTTGAAAATCAGTTTCGGAAACTTGTTTTTGAAAATAATAACTCAACAGCCTAGGGTGTATGAGAAAACCTTTATTTTTGGAAATGTTGTTATAGTTTGTAACCAAGTTAGAAAACAATACCTGGGAAAAATTAAATTTTGATTTTGTTAAAATAGCATAACCCAGATACTAAAATGTTGAAAGGTATTTCATTAAAAGCAGTCTTGGCTAACAAACATAATCGTAAAGTATGGAAAAAGATTTTTATGTCAGCAGGAAATTCAGGTTTATAGATGGTAATACCTGTCATTTGACCTTCATAACCACACTCAATGAATTCATCATGTAAGTCTTTCTTTGGGAAAGAAGTGGGGCCATTTAGGTCATTTAGACCA
The DNA here is from genome assembly GCA_947069175.1 of Scalesia atractyloides. Taxonomy (NCBI): domain Eukaryota; kingdom Viridiplantae; phylum Streptophyta; class Magnoliopsida; order Asterales; family Asteraceae; genus Scalesia; species Scalesia atractyloides. Next base: position 52,777,616 of record CAMTDV010000012.1, on the reverse strand, counting down.
AATGTGGTGGAAATGGTGGATGGAGAAATTTGGACGAGACTGCCCAATCTTTAATGTGATAGCAAATGGCTTTTTGTTTTGAATCTCAACTTTAGTATTTTCCCAAAATAGTCGAAGTGTGTCCACATAGATAGTCTTTGCCAGTAGAATATCCTTGTATGATGATGTTTGTAGAACATTGATCATTGCATGATAAGCAACATTATTATCTATTTTCTCGAGGATAGGAAGGTAGTTGTGGGGATTTTTGATGTTCTGAGTCATGATTGAAGAGTGAATGAGGGTTAGTGAAGAAGATAACCACTTTGGAGAATTTTTGAATTCAATACGGTAGTGAAAAACTCTTTTTGGATGGAACAGGGTTTATAAAAGATAAAGTGAAAGCTGACATAGCATCGGTGTTCAAAAATATCTGATGGCTAGCATCTGTCCAGGTGTAAACTCTGTTGGATAATTGAAGACAGTTGTTTGGAAACCTCTGCTGGATACCAGCAGTGGTTCTAAACAGTGGAATGATCAGTGGTGATTTTACACTATCAGAGGATAGATTATTAGTGGATTGGGAAAATAGTAGTTTCACCAACAGTGGATGTAGAACAGAGGATACACTCTTAGCAACGGATAGATTTTCACGACAAGCAGAGGTTTGGAGAAATAGTGGTTATGAGCAGACTTTAGAGATTTATTGAAAATTTTCAATTTAGCTATTTTAAGGATGATTTTTAACTTTCTGAAAAAATTTTGATGCTATTTACACATGGAAACAAAATTTTGTTATATTCCATGTTTAGCATACCAATCCTAGAGATCAGACTTTCAAAGGTAGATGAATCTAATGCTTTGGTTAGAACATCTGCCAGTTGATCTTTAGTGGGAACATGATGCAGATGAATCAAACCTTTTTCATAGCAATATGTCACAAAGTGATGTCTGATGTCAATGTGTTTTGTGGTAGAATGAGAGACTGGATTTTTTATGATGTTTTCAGCTGCTTGACTATCCAACATGAGAGGAGTCTTAGAGCAGTTACACCAAAATCCAGCAATTGATTTTGAAGCCATAAGAGTTTAGAAGTGTAGCTTGCAGCAGCAATATAATCAGCCTCTACTGTGGATGTTGATATTGCAGCTTGATTTTTGCTTTTCCAAGACACTAAACAATTTCCTAGGAATTCACAGCCTCCTGAAGTTGACTTCCTTGTGGTGTGGCATCTGGCAAAATCACTGTCTGAATATCCTGAAAGCTCAATATTTCCATTAGCTGGATACCAGATACCATGTGTGGGAGCACATTTTATGTATCTGAATATCCTTTTTACAGCAATGAGATTGGACTTCCTAGGTGCTGATTGGGATCTGGTACAAACACGTGTTGCGAACATGTTGTCTGGTCTTAATACAATTAGGTACAATAAAGACCCTATCATGATTCTATATCGAGTTTTATCAACCAAGTCATCTGTGTCATCAACAGTGGCAAGCTTTGTGATTGCTATGGGTGTGCTACATGGTTTACAATCATTTATATCAAATTTTGTAAGTACTTCTTTGACATACTTACTTTGATGAATGAAAATACCATTTTGCAATTGCTTTACTTGAAGACCAAGAAAGCATTAGAGCTCACCCATAGCACTCATTTCAAACTCTGCTGCCATGAGTTGTCTGAACTCTTCACACATGGCAGTGCATGTGGATCCAAAAATGATGTCATCTACATAAATTTGAACAAGCATCAAATCTTTTCCTATCCATTTTAAAAACAAGGTTTTATCAATTCTACCTCTTGTAAAACCTTTGGATAAGAGAAAAGTGGCGAGAGTTTCATACCAGGCTCTTGGTGCTTGTTTCAAGCCATACAAAGCTTTATTAAGTTTGTAGACATGATCAGGAAAAATGCATCTTCAAAACCAGGAGGCTGACAAACATATACCTCTTCTTTGATCTTACCATAGAAGAATGCACTTTTGATATCCATTTGAAACACCTTGATGTTGTGGTTGGCAGTAAAGGCTAAGAGTAGTCTGATGGGTTCTAATCTTGCTACAGGAGCAAATGTTTCATCATAGTCAATGGCTTCTTCCTGTCTGTAACCTTGAACCACAAGCCTAGCTTTATTCTTGACAAGAATACCCCTTTCATAAGTTTTGTTTTTAAAGACCCATTTTGTGCCAATTGGACATACATCCTTTGGCAATGGTACAAGTTCCCATACTTGTTGTCTTTTAAACTAAAGGAGCTCTTCTTGCATGGCTTCTACCTAACTATTGTCTTTTAGTGCCTCTTGGTACTTGACATGTTGTGTGAGAGATTGGAAACCAACAAAAAGACAAATGTTTTGGGATTGACTTCTAGTGAGCACCCCTTCATTGAGGTTGCCAATGATTTGATCAGATGGATGACTTTTAAGGTAGATTAGATCTCCCTTATATGAAATAATGGCATTTTAAGTTGAAGGCTACAGATGGGAATCATTTGAGCTAACATCTCTTGGCAATTTTGAAGAGTCATCATCTGTTTGAAATGGAGGTGGAGGTACTGGAGGGAGAGGTGTGAAAACATGTTCACTTTTATCCACAGTGGTTGGACTTTTATCAACAGAGGTTATATTTAATGAGCTGGCAGTGGATTGAGGATCAGTAGTGGTTGATCCAACAGTGGTAGAGTTTTCATAGTTGTTAAACATCTGTTCCTCTGATTGTGGAAGAGACTTTATATTATGGAATCACAATGTCATATCCATAGTCTTGTGGTGAAGATTGTGGTGTACCTACAAGATTAGTCTTGACAGACACATCATCAAATGTAAATTTATTTAGATCAAACAATTTTGCTGGGTTTGCTGGGATTTTTAATGAAGAAAGTTCATTGAACTTTACATTCAAGGTCTCTTCCACACAACTAGTCTTTAAATTAAAGACTCTATAGGCTTTAGCAGTGGTTGAGTATCCCATAAAATAACCACAATCTACATTGGCTTCAAATTTTGAAATTGAATATTTTAAGTTCAAAATAAAGCATGGGAAGCCAAATATTTTGAAGTATGAGATCAGTAGTTTATCTTATACAAAATTTCATAAGCAGTTGTTTGATGCATGAGGTTTTTCAAGTTTCTGTTCTGCACATAGCAAGTAGTGTTTACAGCCTCTGCCCAAAAGATTAAGGGTAAACTTGAGTTTGCAAGCATTGTTCTAGCAGCTTCAATCAAAGTTCTGTTTTTCCTTTCAACCACCCCATTTTGTTCTAGTGTTCTTGGAATGCTGTACTACCTTACAATTCCTTTGGACACACAAAACTCATCCAACTCCTTATTTTTAAACTCTGTGCCATTGTCACTGCTGAAGACTTTTGCTGACAGGTCAAATTGCTTTTCAACTTGTTTCACAAATCCCTACAAGATACATGTAGTCTCATCCTTGGAGTGCAAAAAGTAAGTCCAAGTAAACCTAGAAAAATCATCAACAATAACAAGGCAATACCTTTTTTGTTTAAGGCTCATGAATTTTAAAGGGCCAAACAAGTCCATATGCAACAATTGTAAGCATTGACTTGTTTTGGACTCACCAATGCACTTGTATGAACTTTTATGTTGTTTTCCTTTTGAATAGGAAACACAATGTTCATCTCTTGTGAAAAATTTTTGTGGTAGACCTCTTACAAGGCCTTGTTTAGAGAGTGTGGTGATAGTTGTTAGATTTGTGTGTCCAAGTCTTCTGTGCCATAGTTCTATCTCTTTGTTAGAGGCAGTTGAGAACAGACATGCATCAGTCATTGGATTATCCTTCAACATATCAACCACATACACATTGCCACTCCTATGAGCAACAAGTTGTGCTTTGCTCTCAGCTATGATTTGATCAATCTATATAACCACTTCTGGCCCAACAATCTGACAAATTTTCTTAGTGAAGAATGACCTATAGCCCTTGTCACTCATTTGTGAAACACTAAAAAGATTAAATTTCCGATTGTCAATAAGATTGACATTTTCAAATTTGAGTTTCCCAGCCTGAACAGTTCCTGACCCAAGCATCTTCCCTTTTGAATTACTACCAAAGGATATATCACCCCTCCATGAGCCATGAAGTCTTTAAGAAGGGCTTTACATCCTGTCATATGCCTGGAGCCTTCACTATCTACATACCACAAACTATCAAGGCAAGTAGAAGCTCCCTACACAGTAGTAATTAATTAGTTTAGGTGGGTTTCCAAAGCCAAAATGGCTTTGGAAGGGGTTACAGGCATGTCAGTCTCAAATTTAGAAGAATGGTAAGTGGTTTAAACAAATCTTTATTGCATCTGTTGAGACCCATCTCCTATCAGATGATGGTAACAATGAGGATGCCTATTTACTCTTGGTTTTGAGAGCCTTTTGTAACCCTAATAACTCAGAGGTACCTTTTGGTAAATTGGTTGGCCATATCCTCTTGGGTACTGGTTGGAAGGTGGTGCATCTGTTACCTGCACCTCTCTAGGAGAAAAGGTTTTGTGCAGTGTTTTGGTGACTGATGTTTTAACAGGCACAAAGGTCTATTTAGACTTTCCTTTTGAAGTACTAGGCTTTGAACTCTCTAGTGTTTTTGAATTATACTCATTCTTTTTCACATCAAAGTTTCTGAGATAAACACACTCTTGAATTTTAAAATTTGTTTTATTACAAATTGTGCAGTTTGGACGATCAATGATCACACATTTTTGGTTAATGTCATAAGCTTTTAGAAGAAAACAGTTTTTGGTAATATGGTTCTTCTTTTCACATAAATCACAAAACAGGTTTTTGATCTTTTCTATCCTTTTCCTCTTTTTAGACTTTTTGTCAGAAGATGTTGTAATATCTGCAGGTAAATCTGTTACGGTAGTGATTCTTGCCTTTGGTGCTTTCACACCTGCAATGGTTGAAAAATCCATTGGCTTGAAATTTTCAAGAATGTCACATTCATCAAACCATGTGGGTTTAAATTGATACTTCTCAGTCTCCTCAAAAGTTGAGGATCCCTCATGTATTTCTAAAACAATTTTATTTCAATTTTTATTAGTGACTTTGATTTCTTGACCAGCCACGTTTGTTGGAACAATTTCAACCACACCAGAATCATTTCCAGTAACAGTTTCAGAAATTAGGTCATTTTCTTTGAAACTAATGCCAAATTTTATCTTACTCTTGACCTGGTTTTCTAAAATAATCTTATAACCTTTACAGGATTCCACCCATTTTTCACAAGTGAATTGGGTGGATGCCAACTCCTTTTTGCAAACCTGATATTTTTCTATCATAGTTTGGAGTTGGTCCTTGTTATGCTAGCTTCATGTTTTAAGCTGCTGAGTTCATATTCTTTTTCAAACAGTTTAGTTTTTAGCTCTTTTGAAAGCTTTTCAAACTGCAAATCATCATCAAAAATATTATTCCTAAGGTTTTCATTCACCTCTTTTATGTTAGCAAAAGCTATGATGCCTTTAGCTGAACATAGATCTTTTAAGACCTAAGGAGATACCTTAGTAGTAGCCATCATGGCACAATCACATTCACCTTCACAAACACTAGCATCCCATGGGTCAGACAGAGGTTTCAATTCTTCATCAACATTTTTCTTGTGTAACAATTGTTTCATCATGAACATCAGACACAACAGACTTAGGCTCCACTTCCTCAAATTCAACACCCTAAACTATAGACTCTAATGCCATAAAGCAAAATTCATTTTGTTTCTTTTTAGTGTCAGCAATTAGAGCAAAGTTTTCATTAGTTAGATCCTCAGGCAAGCTACTCTAATCAACAAGCCCTGAGCAAAAAAGCTTTATTGATTAACCTTTGCCTGAGCAGTGGTTTGAGTAACTTGTTGACCAGGTTGCATTTAAACCTGAGGAGCTGGTGCTTGAACATATTAACTTTGAGGAATAATGGCTTTACAGGAACAGAGGTAGCAGGGTGTGCAAAATGAGTAGTGTTTTGCATATGAGGAGAGGGGTATATTGGGAATAATGGACAGTGTTTTGAGGTCTAGGGATAGGATGTAGTGATAATTGGTCCAGATGTTTGAGACCTATATTCTCTATCAAAGTGGCCTAGCCTATTACACTTGAAACATTTAATCTTTGATTATCCAGCCCAACTTTTAGCCCTCCATTTAGCCTTGGAAACTTTCTACCAGTTCTCTTGTAATACTTGCTAGCTCTAACACTCAAGAAGGCAAGCTGGTGCAAAATATCCATTTCTTCCAAATCTGTAGGGTCAAAATGTTGAAGGTCATTCAACTCAAAGGATAAGTTATCAGAAGTTTGGCTTTTCCCACTAGCAGTAAAAGCATAATTGGGTGTGTAAGAATACCACCAGAGGTTATGTCAATGAAATGATCATAACTCTGATCCTTACAGCTGCCAGAGGCTTCTTCTTGGCCAAAAAGTGTTGTACTACCGAATGCATAGTCATCAGCCACTTTGCAAGACTCTTGTAACTTTTTTTTCTGGTTCAGCTCGCTCTCATAAGTGAGGAGCCTACCATGAAGCTGAGTAAGACTCATTTCTTTGAACCCAACTGAATTTCTAGTTACAAAAGCTATAGTTTCCCACTTGTCTAGTAATGGTCTAAGAAAACGACTATTTTAAAGTCAAATTTTCAAACTCAACATGAAGTAGTTTAAGCTCACTAATGAGACAGCTAAATCTTTCAAACGGTTCGGTTAATGACTCTCCTTTCACATGACAAAACATTTCATATTGTTGATTCGAAACCTCTCTATTGTTTTTAATTACTTCCTCAGTCCCACCGAATTGTTCTTTCAAAGCATGTCATAACTCCTTTGCACTGTTCCAATCCAAAAGGCCAGCATAGGTATCGTTTGGCAATGCAGAGGGCACGATGCTAAATTCCTTTGCATTTGGCTCGATCTTTTGGAAATCTTGCTCGGAGTAATTTTCAGGATTCTTTGGTACTTGGACTTTAGGGTCCTCAGTACTTGGTATCATTGGAACATGAGGTCCAGAGATAACTGACTTCCCGCAACCGGTGTTTTGCTGAGCAAGAACATGACCCACCCGTCTCTGCCAGATATTGTACTCTGATCTGACGAGAATCGCTGGTTAAACATGTTGCCGGTGTTGCCAGGATCTTGTGAATTTGATACATTTTCGATTGTTTGTAAAACAAATTTTTGTTTAAACTACTTTGAATGTAAGTAAACTTTTACACTATTGTCAATCCTACGAGCAAACAAATTAGCAGTGAGAGCTGATCTGTTCAAATCAAATTAATTGTTAAATCAAATTCGATTGACCAAGCTCTGATACCAATTGTTAGGATCTGAGTTTGAAATTGTTGTGAATGTTTAAGATGAAATCAATGGAAGTGGATAAACATGTATGAATAGTGCAGCGGAAATAATAAACTTTGAATTCACAACAATAGGAAGATTGCTTTCACAAACATGCTTTTATAAATTTATGAATTTACGTATGCATGAACGATTACAAATTCCCCCTCAACCTAAGATCACTCTGATTTGCTCGTACACAAAATGTGAAGGTGAAGTGATGAATAGAATAGTACACGCACTGTTCTATTTATAGTACAGAGCAAACAGCTGAGCATCTTATGATGACGTCACAGTGTAAGTGACATGTAACAAATTAAAACAAATTACAATATCTACTAAGCTAAACACTACTATAAACTATATAATACAATGTCTGATAGTAAGCACTAATGAGACATCATCTGTTATGCTTCAGCAGAGCTTTGCCTTGGCAAACCTTAGCTTTAGTAGAGCTTTGCCTTGGCAGACCTTAGCTTTAGTCTTCAGCAGAGCTTTACCTTGGCAGACCTCTGCTTTAGTCTTTAGCAGAGCTTTGCTAGGGCAGACCTTTGAGTCTTCATCAAAGCTTTGCTAGGGTAGACCTTTGACCTTTGTCTTCAATAGAGCTTGGCTTCAGCAGATGTTCATTTATTATAAGGATCAAAGGTTGTAGAATATTTTGGCTTTCTATCATCTATTCCTTTTGTAAGGTTCAATTCTAACAAGGGTTCATGTGTTCATTGTGTCTATAACAGTTTTGTGAATATGATGGCGAAGCTCTGTCTAAGTGTTCCTGATTGCAAACGTTTATTAATCAATGAAACAGTGATTGAACGGTAATCTTGAACTATTGTCACTAATCTAAAATGAATTCAACATTTAAGACTAGGATAAACAAATTGGGACCAGATAAACAAATTGGGACCTAAGCTTATGGATGAAAGCAGATCCTCACAAGTGGTATCAGAGCTTGGAGGCCTGATTTGAAGACAATCATGAAGATTCAACAATCTCACACTTCTTTTCTACTCATATTTCATTCTTTTTATCATTTTTCAAAGATTTAACGGTCAAAATGACTGAATTCTTAGAGGAACACTTAAAATCTACTTCTAACAATCCCTTGAAAGAATCAGACCTAAAATCAATTAGAATCATGATAAAATCATCAAAAAACGTGAAATTTTGAACTTACCATCGCACGGTCTACCCACTTTGGACGAAGATAACTTTACCTTCGTACAAAGTGAAACTCTGTCTAACTAATATTTCTATCTTCACACGAAGATAGATTTCAGAAATCAATTTTCGTTTAACTTCGCACAAACTTAGACTTAAATTGGTGTTTTTTGTTTTAGTTTGCCCGAAGTGTTATCCTAGCATAAGCTTAACTTCGCACGAAGCAGATTTGTTCAAAATTTTCAACAAAATGGATAACGAATTCTACAACGCCTTTGCAACCACAGCTTCAACATCAATCATCCAAAACCCCTAAGTCTTGATAACGAGATGGGAATGATGACAAAACCACCCAAGTTAATGAATTTAGAAGAACACAAAGGCTGGCACAAACATTTCGTGAACTGGGTGTAGGCAAACTATCTTGACTGCTAGTATGCTATTGAAGAAGGGTATGTTGTTCCAACTTGAGAAAATGGTCTTGAAAAAGGAATCATGCATTTAAATCAACAAGATAAAGGAGTGTTTACTCAGGAAAAGAAGATGATAAATATCCTGCAACAAGCGATCAAAGAGGATATATTCACATTCCTACAACATGAGGGTTATGCTCAATCTATATGGAATGCTTTAAAGGTGAAGTTCCAAGGTAGCAAGCAGATGATCAAGAGTAAACATGCTTTACTTAAAAAGGAGTTTGATATCTTCAACTCATTAAAAGGTGAATCGATGAAGCAGCTCATCAAACGATATTGTTATCTAATGGTTGAGATGAAAAGATTGGATGTTAACAAAGATAATGAAGAGCTAATTGATAAATTGGTTGATGCTTTACCGGAAGGTGAATGGTCAACCTACTTGATGATCTTAAAAAACAGTCCAGAGTACAACCGTACTTTGAGTTTGGCAAGGTTCATTGTGAAACTCGAGGGTCATGAACTAGAGCTTCAGAAGATGGCTAAGACAAGAAGTTCACACGCTCAACAAGATGTGAATCTGTATTTCAAAGGAAGTCCAATAGCCAACAATCAGAGCCCAAAAATTCAGACGCCTTTTAGTGTAAACAATTCGTCAAATGCTTCTTCAAATTACTCAAGCAATGGTAGCGGATTTCCCAAGTTGTGATCCAAATGCTCCACAGACACCTCAATCTTCTTAGTCTTTGAATAATTACAACAGCAGCCAAAACAACTCAAACCAACGAATCTTGCAGTGCAATATAGCGGTAAACTTGGAAAATGCACAAGATTTTACTAAGACTACTGCCAAAAAGCACATAGCTTTACTCGCCTCAGTGTTGGAATCATATGAAAGTTTGGTAGTTGGAAATAGTGGTAATCCAAATATGACGAATGAGGATTATGACTAGATTGATCCAGAAGAGTTGGAGCATATAGATATCAAATGGTTTGGGGCTAGCATTGTTAGACGAGCTCAAAGGTTTATGGAGATAACAGAAGAAACAATCTGGGAGGTCCGGATGTAAAGCTAGGGTTAGACAAATCAAAAGTCACCTGCTTTAAACGCCGTGAGAAAGGTTATTTTAAAAGAGAGTGTTCGAATCAACAAGTGCATGGTAATCACAATCCATTCAGTGATGACTACAACAAAAGCAATTTATCACCAACCTTCTCCACAACCTCAAAGTACGACAAAGCTAATCCAAATCGAGGATGGTTCGGAAAAAACAAAGGATAAAGCTCTTAAGTTCTCTTAGGAAGATGATGGTTTAACTATAATAACTATATTCCAAAGATAGAGAGTCTGGCACTTCTTGAAGACATCATGGAGGAACCAGTTATCGAAGAAGTGGTCGAGGAAGTTTCAAGTGAAGATGGTGAAGTCACTTTTGAGAAGATGCCAAACGAAATTTTTGATGCTGAAGCATACTATTATGATCAGAGTGCTGAGGAAGACATTTTTCATAATGCTTTTAAATCTGTCATTCCACCTCACGTGTATAAATCTTTTGCAGGTTTCTTTGGAGGATCAAGCCACTAGAAGAGGTAGTATCTAAAAAAGTTCAAGAAGGTGTCAATGAGTCGGTCAAAGAAAAGGGTAAGAGTGAGATGAAAAAAATCGAAAAACAATGTATGATGTGCTTGGAGCTATGCAATGAGTGTTCGGAAAAAGATGAGAGATATAAAGAACTTAAAAACATTCTACTAACCTTTCAAGCGATTTGAAAGACACTAAAGTAGCATCTGATAAACTGAAGACTATTAACCAGTATCGAGATGCAAGTAGGGAAGATAATGCAACACTTTCAATGCTAAAAGCAACGGTCATGGATAAACATATGGCTATAAATATTCATATTGACACGATTGCTAAACTAAAAAGTGAGCTAGAAACAATTAGAATTGAATCGCAACGGGTTAATAAGTTGTTGATCAGTTATTCAACTAAACCAACTGAAAATTTGAAACAAAGGTATGAGTTATAATCGAGTTCCACCCTCGATGTGCAACAGTTATTCTAGGAAAAAATCCTGACGGGGAAAGGCGCCTAACTTGAAATTGAAAACTGAAAAGAAAGACGAGCTGCCTGAAACATCGATATAACTTACACCAAGCCTGAAAATGATTGCGAGTCAGAAGTTGTTAAAAATGTTTTGGAAAATGCCAATGAAAGCACTAAATTTGAGAGTGCTAATTTGAATCTTGAGAAAAAGAATTTTAAGTTCACGTTCTGAAAATGAAGAAAGCTTTCACAAGAATTATATTAAAAAATCAGAACATAGGTTGAATGATAATCCTAATCTTATCGTGTACAAAATAAACAGATCTGACAAGCTATATTCTGATGAAGAATTTCCGATTCAAAATGTGAATCTTGATAAGGTTGTTAAAGTGTTAGATTGATTAAAGTTAGTCTATCTGAGCTTGATAATCTGAATGCGTCTTACTATTCCAAACCTAAACGCTTCTATTCTAACAATTACAAAAGAAATAATTTTCAAGAGAGCATAAAAGGTTTGGGGTATATTAAGAAAAATAACATCAGGTTTCGAAAACCAAACATTTCAAAGAATATAAACTTTGTTTTTAGAACAAGCTCAGAGAGTGAGAAAGAAAGTTTGTCAAGCAAATAATCAAACAAACAATTTTATGCTGAAAAACAACGCCTTGAACAGGTCATGAGATCCTCTTTTGGAAATGACAGTAGGACATGCTTTAAATGCAACCAAGTTGGACATATTGCTAGACGGTGTCCACAAAATATCTCTAAACCTGTTTAAAGTGTTAGGAAATCTTCTAGAGGATGAAAACAGAAATCCCCAATGTTTGTTCCTACTCAGATTCTTAAACGAAACAACGAATCTAACAACCATATGAAACCTGCAAATCTTAAAGTTTCAATTGAAAAGGCTGGTGAATCATCAATCAAAAAGGAACAAAAAGATTCAAAATATTATCCCAAAAATGCTTTTTCAAAGAATCAAACTTTGGTGATTAAATCAAAAGCATCATCTGAAGAGATCAAAACAACTGTTCCAATGTGAATGATGAAAAGATTAAACAAAGAATTGAACAGATTGTTGAAACAAAGAAAGAAAGTGTTTGTGAATCAACTTGTGCAAACCTACCTAAGACCGTCAAGGCTTGGGTCTCGCTATTCAAATAATTGTTTAAGTGCATGTGTAGGGGCTCCTGAGATCAATAATTTCCAAGTGAATAATGGATAGTGGAGTATCTCAGCACATGAAAGGAATGTTGGCTCTCTTCTGTACGATGTTAAATCAATCCGAGGAGGCTACATTGGGTTTGTTGGTAACCAATGTGGGAGAATAGTAGGTGAAGGAATTCTAACAAATGGTGTGGTGTCATTCGATAAAGTCAACTACAACAACTTACTGAGTATCTCTTATATTTGTGACAAAAAATTCAGAACCCACTTCACTGATAGAGAATGTCTCATTCTAAGCCAGGATTCCATATACTGGAGAAGTGGATCTTGATGCACGCTCCCTGAGAAAACGACTTGTATTTCTTAGACATGAGCATTGGGACAACAACGACGAAATCCGTGAATTTTTTTATGTCCAAAGTAACAGAGAAAGAATCAATCAAGTGGCATAGGAAGATGGGGTACATTCATCTCTAAAAGATGAACTCCTAGTACACAACAACCTAGGGGAAGGAGTCAATTTAAAGATTTTTCAATTGCATGGTGACTGCATAAGTTGCAAAAAGGGCAAACAACATAAAAACTCGCATCCAAGGAAGCTCCTGAACTCAATCAAACACTTGCTAGAGAGACTACACATGGATCTTTTTGGACCAGTCAATGTTCGAAGTATCTTAGGAGATCTATATTATCTCGTTGTTATCAATGACTATTCAAGATTTTCATGGGTGATGTTCTTGGGAAGCAAATATGAAACATTTGAGAGTCTGATCACTTCCCAATTCAACGTATAAGAAGTGACAACGGTACAGAGTTCAAGAACGATCGAAAGTTAGAGTTTTGCAATGCGAAGGGAATTCTGCATGAATTTAGAGCACCATATACACCACAACAAAACAAGTGTAGCTGAACGCAAAAATAGAACCCTGATAAAGACAACAAGAACCATGCTCGCCGATTCGAAACTGCTCGTTAGTTTTTGGAGCGAAGTTGTGGCTTCTACATGCTATACATTGAACATAGTATTGACAGTCAAGCGACACAAGAAAACGTGTTTCGAATGACTCAACCAGTAAAAGCCAAACCTAAAGTATTTAGAACCGTTTAGGTCACCATGCACTGTAATTGATGCTAATGGAAAATTTGGGGCTAAATCTATGGAAGGTCTCTTTGTGGGATATGCTAGTCCACTGCTAAGAGTATATCTACCTAGCATAAATCGGGTTATCAAAGCTCAGAACGTAGATTGTAAACGTTACACGTCTCCAACATAAAAACCTGGAGATTCTTGGTTATTCAATTACGATAGTCTCTGGGATTCCTTCGAGCTGCCAGTTAACCGATAAAAGCGGTCTTGGTGCTTTTTATTGTCCGTCACTATACGAATAGGCTAGTTAAAGCATGTGTTGAATATTGTATAGATTAGATACGAACACACAACTTAAGTGCAAACGAGAATTGTGCAGAAGTGTCACTTCGTAGGAAGTCAACAACTCAGTTCGCACGAAGTGAGTCAGGTCTATATATAGGTGTTGTGTGTTTATAGTTTTGTAAGTTTTGGAGTTCCCTTAGGAGAAACACTGGTGAAATTTCTCTAGGATTTCGCAAACTTGACAAGATGTATACTCTTTCGGTATGAATGAAACATGTGACTTCCGCTGCTTCTACTCCTTTATTAATAACATTTTACCTGATTAATTCTATTTCAACCCAAACTTCTGTTTAGAACCGCCAGATCCTGGACTTTCAAGAGGAACTTTTATTCTTTATCAGCAACAACAAGCTTTATCACAAGAACATGTTCCTAGACCAATTTTGATTACTCGAACACCTTTTGTACTCATGATGCTTAAGTAGGCTCTAGCACTAAAACATCCAGAATCAAAGACTGCTGGAACAAGTGATCCCACTGCTAATCAAGAGATGAATGAACCTGCTCCGACATTTGATCAATTAGATGATTCTGAATCTGATGTTGAACCGACATATGACAATAACGAATATACTTCTGATAACAGTGCAGATCAGATTGAAAGTTTACTCAACAATCAAGCTGAGGGAACAAGTGCTCAGAATGAAGCATCCACAAGTAATCAAGACGCTGATAAAAATATCACAAATCTAGAACACGAAGTGAGCGTTCCAAACAAAGTTATGCCGAGGACATTATCGTATCACCCATCAGAGAATACTACTGGAGAGTTGTAGGCTGGTGTCAAAACGCGAAATCAGATCAGTCAGTATCTTAGTTATTTTTGTACTAATATTGCACCTCTACAAAAAAAACGGTCTCATATAAATGTTTTATTTCGCAGATTGAGCCGAAAACATACAAGGAAGCTCTCATAGAAGAAAGTTGGGTGAATGCAATGCAAGAAGAGCTATTGCAGTTTGAAAAACTCAGAGTTTGGAAACTTGTTGATATACCAGATGACCATAAAAAGATTATACAAAGTGGGTCTTCAAGTGTAAAAGAGACGATAGAGGAGTAATTTTTCGAAACAAAGCTCGGCTTATGGTTCAACCACCGGGGTTCGCCGATCCGATACACAAAGACAAGGTTTATCTACTGGATAAGGCGTTATATGGCTTACACAAGGCCCCGAGAGCTTGGTACGAGATGCTTTCTCAACATCTTTTGGACAATGGTTTTACCGAAGGAACAGTAGATAGTATATCCTCTTCACACGGGAATTAGAAGGACACATCTTAATTGTACAGATCTATGTGGATGATATCATCTTCGGTTCGATAAACGATGTATTGTACAAAATTTTTTGAAAGAGTCATGAAGAAGAAATTTGAGATGAGTTCTATGGGGGATATTGTAAGTCCCGTTAATCCGGATCTAACACTGATATCACACAATCACCAAGGATGGGCGGAATCCAAAGTTGATGATCTTCAAGAAAACCGAAATGATGAAGAACAATACGAATTCACTTTAACACCTTGCACATGATTATATTACTTGAACAAGCAAAACCGTCTGGTACAAGATGAAGGTTCTCTAGAGAAAACCTAAAAGTTTACCCCAAAGCTTAACCCTAGAAATAACATAATATCCTATTTATACCTAGGGTTTGCCCATGCCCTTCATGGGCTTCCCTTGAGCTTGCCTGGCCCACATGGCCTATGGCATGCCCAAGTGACCTATTCAAGGTCCAAATCTAATACAAACTAACCTAGCTAAGCCCAGTTACCTACCATAGACCGTTGCGTATATTTGATGCTTCAGTCTCACACTTCTAGGACCTAACAATCTCCCCTAGACTGATGCATCAAATTGTCTTCATATTGCAAATTCAACAACTTCTTCAACATAATCTATGGTTGTCACTATGCTGCAAGTGATGTGGAAGTCAGTCTCATACTTTTAGGACCTCACTCTTCAACGAACTCTTAACACCGGGTCTCTTTCTTCAGCTCTTTTGGTTAGCTTCATATCAGGATCTTGATCAGCTTTGCTTGAAACGTCTTTGTCAAAAAGAATGCGAGAGGAGGAATCTCAGTAGCTCTTTTCTTCTTCAATACTTCTCTTTCAAGCAAGCAGGTTCGCAGGTACTTCTTCAAATGTACTATCACTGTCTGATGATAACTGGAATCTGGTTCTTCTGACTCAGGTACACTTTGCTGTTGTGATGCTTCATGCTTTGTCGGCAACTAACACATCTCAATTGCAGCAACACCTGTTTCTTGATCTAAATCAAGATCTGCACAATTGTCAGAAATTTATAAGCAAAACATTCTTATGGAATAGGGAGAGTACTACAGAACACTTGGTACATCCAAGTACTTGTACTTGGATCAAAATTCAAATTACTTTCATCCTTTGATGATTAGCCAAATCTTCAAGAACGGTTAATAATTTTTAATAAAACAAATAAAACACTTTATTTGTGGCTTTTTTTTAAATTTTCTATTTTTTTTAAATTTATTTATTTTATTTTATTTTAATATAAGAATATAAATACTTAACAAATAAACAAAGAAACGAAATCAATAGTTACAACTATACAATTGCAATGGGATCAAAATCGTTTTCAAGCGGACCAAGGAACACTTTTCGGTGCGAACTTATTCAGACTGGTCTATTCGATTACCGATATGTTTGTCCACTTCAACTTCAACGCTCAATTTTCAATTTTCAACTTCGTGATATGATTAAGGTAGTATTACACTATAATACCCGTGTATCCCATACCATGGCATACCCCCACGATCAAGGTAAGCACAACGATTCATCGTAGCAGGTGAGTATATTGAGATCATCCTTTATTTTTACAATGTCAGACTATTGGTGAACAGGTCAGTACTTCCGTACAGCAGAGTGACCAATAGTATCTGACGAGGGTTAGGCAAATACCTTATTTTGTATGTTTGAATTCATGAAATTTTCTCATGATAAGATTTCCTTTCTTTTAAGGTTTTGGCCCTTTTGATTTGGCTCTTTTAAGGATATTCTGACTATGCCTAGGTCTGCATATCATCTGGATGCAACAGAAGGGCAGCCAAGATATCCCCAGATGACTCAACAGCATAAAGACCCAAAACTGTGAACAGGGATCGAGCTCCCGAAATGAGCAATGGATCAGATCTCGCTCAATTAGCAGAGGCGGAATTCATTGCTAAAGAGGTAGATATGACAAATAAGACAGAACTTATTGTTTAACTGCTTCTGATCCATTAAGAACGTTTAAGTTACAGACGTAAGTAAACAAACTGACAGAGCTTCGCTGTATGAAATGAAAAATCCGTTTCTAGCTCTAACACAACACTTCCCTATTTATAGGTCGACATGACTCGTACTGAAGTGCGTGCTCAAACAAACATCTGTGTTTCGTACAAAATAGTATTTCGTACGAGTGACTCACTCGTACGAAACACTTTCCTGTTTCGTGCGAATCACAGTGTAACAATACATAAATTTTACATTTTCTTATTTAAACATTAACTTGTAATCTTTATAAACATTACGGATATATCCTAGACGTAGGCAATAGACATTATGCACCAACAAACTCCCCCTTGGATGTTGCCGTAGTCTGGATAATCTTCAAAACTTCACCTTGATTTGAATTTAATGCCCAAAAAATCTCTTTAACGGTTTTCGATGTTCCTCAGAAGCAATAGGCGTTTGATCGGTCAGAGGACGTCGCTTCAAAAACTGAAAACTCCTTAATGATGCTACTCTTGAACGTTCAGCGATCCGACTTTCCTTTTCTTCAGTTTTCTTCAACTCCTTCTTCTCAATCTTCCTCTAGGTTGTCTTCCAATTCGATCCTGAATGAATATCATTCGCAAAGCACACATTTACAACCTTTTGAAATTGAAGTGCTTGCTCCTGATCCTTTTCTTCAAAACTGATCTTGCTATAAAATAAACATTCAATGTCTTTCTTCGAACAATTTACTAGCCACATGGGGTTTAGTACTCGAATGCCTCGCCACAGCCCAAATATTCTTTTGTATGCTATGACAGCTTTGGTTAATTCCTCAGTTATCTTCCACGCATCTTCATCAGGCTGTACACAAATAACAGCCTCACCTGTATTAGAATCGTAATTCCACCACTTGAAGATCGTATAGAAATCTTGCTCCATTTTAATCATCGGCATGTTTTTCAACACCCGTGGTTTCTTCACTATCAACGTAATATCTTTCTCCTTTGTCACTGGATCCTCTTAAATAATACGACGCGGATAATGCGGTTTCCAGTGAACAAAACCATGCTTCGCTTCAGATTTAATAAATCTCCATAATTTTTGGCCATGGAACTTCATCTTTAGGTTTATCGTCTTTGTTTGCACAAGTTCCTTAATGTCCCAATATGGCAGAGTTTTGATGTCACTTAGATATCGGAAGTATTGAATCCCAAATTCTCTCTTAATAGCATAAACATCAAGCTCTTCAATCCAACCTCAACTCAAAATATCTCCCAAAGAAATATCAGCATCTCTAGTAAAAAATGACAGGGGTCTTTTAAACTTTCGTTCAGCTGGACTCTCTCTAATCCATTTCTTCTTTTGTTCAATAATCTCAGCTGTAGACATCTTTTCTGGAATCTTTCCTTCTTTAACAGCTTCTGATACTTTCCTTTGTAATACTTCAGAATTCTCTGCTGTGAATAAATCAATAAACGTTGGTAAATCCTCTGTACCCTGAATGGCATCATTAGTATCTTCATCAGAGTCACTTTCAACGACAACGTTATCATAAACATTTGCGTCTTCAATTTCCTCAAAAACATAATCATTCGGTTCGAACACATCTATCTTGTTTAGCTCATCTTCAAAGTCAAACTCGAACTTTTCTCCAGTAATTCCGAGCATTTCAGCTATCTCTTCTTTCGAGTAACTATGTACAAACTCTCCCTCTTCTACATCATGCTCAAGGTATAAAACAAATGGCTTTTGCACAACAGGAACAGAAAATGTAACATTCTCTGTGAGGATTCCTGCTTGCTGAGCATCAATCGAATCGTCAACTTTGTTTAACCCTTCCTCTTCAGTAATTTGGTTCTCAGAATCATCAAAATACTCGGACAGATCAACTAATTCATTAATGTTTGAATCTATTACACAAACACCCGATCCACCCACATTATCATCATCATTTTCATCATCCGAATCACTAGAATCTTTATCATCAACATCTACTTCTTCAGTATCTTCCATCTCTTCCTCCTTTTATTTTTCTTCAACCGATTCTTTACTATCTTTTCCATCTTTTTTCATCAACCACTCTCGATGTCGTTGTGAAATATCCAAAAAATCTATATCAACATCAACAGGCTTTCCTATCAGAATAAAGTTCTTCGGTTCCTCGTACACTACGATATCCCAACGCTGTACTAGCCCAGATTCATTGCACAGCTTCTTTAGTCACAGAATCCTCAACAATCTTACCCTTTCTTTTTCCTAATGCATCAGATTGTTGCTTACCAATCATTCTCGTTCTGCAACCCTTTCTCTAGCTTCAGTACGTTCAATCTCATCAATCGCTGTAGATATACTCAAACTAAACTTCTTCTTATGAATCTTCTCAAATATATCCATCCTTCGATTATTTCTCAACCTTTCTTCTTCGTACTTTGTCATTCGCAAACGCAGCCTTTCATTTTTAGAAATAATACTTGCCATCATCGCTTCAAGTTGCTGTTTATCAACGATTAAGCCTCCAATTCTTTCAAGAATCTCAAACTTCTCTGCCGTTAGCAAGTTTATCTGCTCTTGTAATTCCGCGATGCGCACAACATTCATATTCACTTGTTTCTTCAAATCATCAATTCTAGGATCATCAAATCGAAACTCATCTCCTCTAGGTAGATCGTCTAAATTAATCTCGTCAAAGAACGCTTGTGAGCTAAATGGTTGTGATGTAGGACGAGATTGCTGAGCATGAGATGGTTGAGACTGTTGTTGAGCCGAGGGTTGTGGTGCTGGTTGCTCGACAGGCTTTGGATCAGGCATAGGTTGTTGAAAAGGTTCTGGCACAAACTGTTGCGGTGTTGGTTGTTGCTGTTCAGATTCTTGTTCAGGAACTGGTGGTTGTTGCGAAGATATTTCTGGTTCAATATGTGGTTGATCTGGCTCGGGTTGCATATAATGCAGTAGAGATGGAATACTCTGTGTTTGTTCCTCCACATTTGCTTCAGTAGATTGCTCAGCATCAGCTTCTGTTGGATTAACAATCAGAGATATACGAGCTGCAGATCTTTTCATCCTTCTCGGTCTTTTCTTAACTGGAGTTCTAAAACCAGATTCAAGCTCGGATTCAGACGGAACGTAAGTAGTATCGTCTTTGCATGTTGCCTTTCTTTTTCGTTCTTCGGCTTTTCGCTTCAGCTCATCTTTACGTTTCTTTTCCAATTTCTCCGCTCTTCTCTTTTCTCCTGCACGCCTGTCCTCTGAATCAGTACTAGAAGATAGTACTTCTTCAGCTGCTGTCATGTCAGCTCCAAAAGCCTGACGTTCTATATCTTTTGCCATTTTTTCAAATGTTTCTTCAATCTTAGGTTCATCCATCCTGATCTTTTAGCAGTAGATGCAGCTTTTCTCTTTCTTCCTTTGTATGTAGCCTTATCTCCTTTATCTTCGTCTTTCACAAACCACGGACTTCGCTTTGCCACAAACAAAGATAAAGAATTCACTTCCTCCTCATCGTCACCACTATCGTCTTTCCTCCATTTTCCAGGTGCGGGTGAGATGTAATCTTTATTAAAAATAGCACCGAACATCGGTTTAGCGGTGGGGGCAGACTTCAAATGTACGTTCATCTTTCGTAGAGACTGAACATCCATATGCTCAAGTTTAAGCACATCATCAGCAGATTTCTTCATGTCCGGATGTAAATAATCTAATATCATCTGTATAAACCTTGGGTACTGCAAAAATCTCTCCTTCTGTATGTTTTGGATCATCTGAGTAAAAATAACTTTTGAAATGTTATAAGGAAGATTCAGCACTAGCGCGGTAATCATGCACATCTGATAATCTACCAAATCATCAAATCCACCCTTCCTGTGACCCAAACAATGAATAATAACATGTGCCATATATCGAAACGGCGTGCTTAGATTTCCCTTTTTTAAAGGAGCAGCATTCACAAAACCTGAATATCCCATCCTGTAAAAACATCCTTTCACCATATATTCAGTAAAGCCCGTTGGATCATCCTTGTTATCTTTAAACTATAACACTTTCCGAATCAAATCTTCAGTAATCTTTACTTGAATATCCACATCATTAATCTTCACTGCTGATATAATGGCATTGTCGTGAAGACTATATTCCGCAGCATTCCAGAAATACTCAACATGTGACAAATATACAGTATGTCTTTCTGTAATCGCTTTCGTCACTCTAATTCTGGTAAGAAAATCCAAAATACTTCGGTACGCAGCTATTTCTGGGATTTTAGCATATGTAATACAACATATGTTATGTACTGGCGAAAACCCGGATCACTTTGCCTGTTTAAGAAAAATATTCAACCGTTAGAAATTTTCAAACTTTCAAAAATTCTTCACTGATTTGTACAAAACTCTCAATTTCGTACGAAATACACAGTTAAACAAAAGTGTTAAACTTTCAAAATTTCTATTTGTTGTTTCGTACAAAATCTTTTTATTTCGCACGAAATTTCCATTTAATCAGAAATTTTTGAACATTTAAACATCTTTCTCTGTTTGGTACGAAATCTTTGTTTCGTACAAAAAACTTCATATGATCAAACCATTTGAAAGTTGAAGTTATGTTATTCATACGATTCATTTGTTTCGCATAAAATTCTTTACTTAAACAATTTTTGAAATCTCATTTTGTACGTAACAGGTCACTCGTACCAAATCTACTTCGTCCCAAAATTTGTCCAAGTGTAATCCGATCCTAAAACTTGTTGTTTTTAACAAAATGATAGTTGATTTTCAGGTTGTTAGAGCTGATATTAACAATTTTGTGACCAATTTTGAGTTTTACCGGTCCAATTTCCCTAGATCTAAGTTTTAGTCCGAATCGTACGAAAATTTTACATTATAACAGTTAGATCATGATGAAATTACCTTGCCCATTGTACGAGGTGTGCAAATCAACCTCAACAATGTGAATAGCAAGCATAAGAATCAAGAAATGAAGTTCTAGAAATGAATCGCACAAAAAACTCTCTGAATCGCTCAATAGTGCTCAAAGAACAGAAATCTCATTTCTGTGCGAACTAAAAGGGTATTTATACTTTCCCTGTTTCGTACGAAATCTTGTGAATCATACCAAATGGTTACCCTTTGTTTCGTAAAAAAATTCCTTATCCGCATGAAATTTGATTTTGTACGAATCAAATCTAAAAAACTTTAAACTTTTTCAATTTCAATTTTTGTTTTGTATTTTTCATTCATTTTATCAAAAATTTTATCTGTTTCAAAATATCCAATTTACTAACCAAGTCCAAGTTAATGACCCTTGTTATCCAATTTGCCTTCCAAGTCCAAGTTAATGACCTTGGTTGACCATGTTTGACCAAACAAATTTATTTTAACATGAAAAGTTTCAAATTAATGAACTTTCTTGACATTTTTGTAAACTTTGTTGCTAAAATTAGCTCCCAACCCATTATTCCAAAATTTCCTCAGCAAGATGTTGCAATGAATCCAACCAACAGTGTTTTTATCATCGATAAACAAAAATAAAACTATCAAGCTAAGAAAACTAAAAATCTTTTGGGTTTTTAAGAAATTTTTAAAGAATAACATTTTTGTGAATTTTGTGTTTTCAGAGGATCATTTCAAGCATTCATATAAATCATCAGTACTGTTAGTCTAGACACACCTTTTAAGCTTTTAAACAAACTTACCTAGATTGCCAATATATTTGTCCATTTAAACCTCTTCTCGTTTCTCAACTGTTTCAAGATATGTTTAAGTATTATTAGAAACATGAAATAATAGTGTTTCCCATCTCAGAATATACTCCCATCTCAGACATCCCCAGAATGTCTTTTTACATGTGAATATATCGAATTGATATCTGTATATTGGGTGAATGCGAGACCTTGAGAGCTCAGGTTAGTACTACCGTACATACAAAGAGATGAAGGCTCGTCTTTAGGTGGTGTTCCATTAAGGAATCTTTTGTACTGCATATGTCATAATTGCTTAAGACATAATCATTTTATGCAGCATTTGGAGAAATAATGCGAAAGTATTATATGAGTTCTAGGCCATACTTCTGCAAAATCAGAAGAACTCGAATAATACCCCAGATATCAATCAAATATAAAGACCTAGTATCGCAGAATCTGGCATTCTCTCAAACGAAATTTTGGAGTACTAAGTCCATATATCCGAGAGATGTCACCCACAAGTTAATCAGTTTTTGTGTTTTAGGTTTATATCTTGATAACAATCTACTGAACGAGTAAAGTCTATTGGCATATCCACAGTAAGAGTTGCTTAAAATACTTTAAAACAATACAATTCTTTAGCATACTGTGACTTATCATTTTTTATTTACTATGATCACTCTTTTTACACAAAACTCTTTTTGATTTTTTAAATGTTTTTGTATTTTCCTCAAATATTCTCCCCCTAAAATCAAAAACATATTTTTGGATTTTTAAGAAATTAGAGAAAAAATGTACAGAAAACGTTTAACCGATGGCAAATTCACATCAAGTCGTCATCATCCTCAAACTCATCCTCAAACACATCCCCTGAGATCATATTTTTTAAAACATTTAGCTTTAATAAATTTTTATACTTTGTTTTATCAAAAGCTTTGGTATAAAAATATGCTTTTTAGTCATCAGTGTGGATTTTCTCAATTCGTACCAACTTTTTCTCATAACAATTACGGATAAAGTGATGTCGAATCTCGATATGTTTAGTACGTGAGTGTTGACATGAGTTTTTGGTGATATCGATTGCCACCTGATTATCTACATATATATGCGTATCAAGAAATTGTAAACTGAAATCTCTCATCTGTTGCTGTATCCAGAGAATCATATTCAGCCTCACAGGTAGAGAGATCGACCGCGGTTTGTTTCTTGCATTGCCATGTTACCAAACGGGTTCCGAAGAACTGGCAACCGGTCGTTGTAGATTTTGTATTCAGTTTGCAGCATCCGAAATCAGAATCCGAGTAACCTGTAAGATTAAAATCATCATGTCTAGGGTACCACACGCCGGTGCTTGGAAAACCCTTCAGATGTCTCATTATGCCTTTAACGATAAGCAGGTGTGACTCTTTTGGATTAGACTGATAACGGGAGCAGAGACACGTTGGATACATGATATCTGGTCGAGAAGCAGTAAGATACATCAAGGATCCGATCATGGAGCGATATAAAGTTTCATCAACTTTTTCGCCGGTAAGATCTGGACAAATGCCATGATTTGGAGCTAACGGGGTCGATGCTAGTTTAACTCCTGTCATATTGAATTTCTCTAATATGTCATGAACATATTTTGTCTGATGAATGAAAATACCATCAGGCAACTTGTCAACCTGAAGTCCTAGAAAGAACTTCATCTCCCCATTGCGCTCATTTCGAATTTGCGCTTCATGACTTCTTCAAAGTCTTTACACAGCTTGTCATTTGTCGATCCAAAGATAATATCATCCACATATATCTGTACGATAATTAGATGCCCATCGACTTCCTTTGTGAAGAGGGTTGAATCTACTGTTCCCCTCATAAAACCATTGTCCAGAAGATGACTCGATAATGTTTCATACCAAGCTCTCAGGGCTTGATGAAGACCATATTAGGCTTTATTCAAGAGGTAGACTTTATCTTTGTGTACTGGATCAACGAACCCTGGTGGTTGGCCGACGTACACCTCCTCTTTCACTTTTCCGTAAAGGAAAGCAGATTTAACATTCAATTGGTACACCTTGAACCCTTTCCACGAGGAAAAGGCCAAGAATATGCGAATTGCTTCAAGACGTGCAACTGGGGCGTAGACTTCAGTATAGTCTATCCCTTCTTGCTGATGAAAACCTTGAACCACAAGTCGAGCTTTGTTGCGCAACAACTCTTCTATCACCTCTTTTACACTTGAAGACCCATCTTGTATTAATCTTTTTGTGATGATCTGGTAGGTCAACAAGCATCCAGACACCAAGTTTCTGGAATTGCAATAACTCTTCTTGCATCGCATCCACTCAACTTTCTTCTTTCAACGCGTCTTTCCAGTTTCCCGATTCAACCTGAGAAACAAAACAACTGTGAGAAAATCGGACTTGTAGTGGAGCAATACTAGTATAGAAACAGCTTAGGTCTTTATTAATCTGATTGCGAGTTTGCACTCCTGATTGTAAGCTGCCTATAATGTTCTCTGACGGATGATATGAAAGTGTCCTTGGCATCACTTCAGTTGGAACATCTACTTATGAAAGTGTCCTTCCAATCTCTCGATAAAGCGAGGCAACAAGAAAATGTTGTATTCAACCCCATTCTTCAAAATGGTTAAGTAAGTCGACCATTCACCTTGTGGCAGAGAATCAGCTATTTTATCAACAAGCTATTCATTTGTCTTCACAATTCCCATTCTCTTCATATGAACCACCAGATGACAATATCGCTCAATCAGTTGCTTAACCGTTTCTCCTTTTATCAGTGCTAATACATCAAACTCTTTGCTTAATAATGCTCCTTTTCTTTTGTGGAGTTGAGCACTTCCTCGAAATTTAAAGTCGAAGAGCATTTCATAAAGATTCCGCATCATCATCATGCTGCAATAAAGCCAATATGTCTTCTTTGATCGATTGCTGAAGAATGTTCATCATCTTCTTTTTGTTGATAAATCTTTCTTGTTCAACATCAGAGAATTGGGCAAGGGTCTTTTCAAGCCCACTTTCACCAACTGGTGCGATGTATTTTGCCTGGATTGCAAACCAACAAGTAAAATGATTAGCTTGCACCCTGTTCATAAACCTCTCACTCCAACTATCAAAGTCTTCCAAATTCATAAGCTTTGGAGGTTTAGTCATTCTTCCCATTTCATTCTCTAAATTGATGTTTTGAGCTGGTGTAGTGGTAACAACCGATGTGGCGAATGAATTATAGAATTCCTCAGACATTTTTCCTGCAAAAAGTTAGAAAACACTTCTCGAAAACAAACAAATCAGATTAGAAAACTTTTTGTGCGGAACCAGAACTTTGTACGAAACAACATTTTTTTGCGATTCAAATTTGTCACAAAAATCACAAGATTTCGTACGAAACAATGAGTTTTTGTACGAAACAAGTGTTTTTTAACTGAAAAAGTTTTGGTACGATTAAGATTTTGTGCGATTCAAGTCATTTTATACGAAACAAGTTGAAATTCTGAAAAAAATTGTAAGATTTATGAAATTTAACTGATCCGTATGAATTTTAATCTGATTCGTACAAAAATCAAGAACACTTTAATTTCGTGAGAAACTTATACGAAATTTGATTCAAACGATTCACACTTCAAACTGACTAAATTTTATCGATTCAACATGATTTAGTTCAATTTTATGTCTGAATTATGGTATGGATTGATTATATTGAAGATTAACTTGAATTACTAAAATCCTAGTCCATTTTGTCCAAGAATTCGTCCGAAATTTGTCCAAAATCCAGCAAAGGTCATAAAAATGATGAAGATGAAGATATGTCCAAGTCTGCACAGTAACTACTTGTTGTCTACCTGTAGATCAGATCTCATGGCTCTGATACCACTTGTGAACGGGGATCGAGCTCCCGAAATGAGCAATCGATCTGATCTCGCTCAACTAGCAGAGGCGGAATTCATTGCTAGAGAGGTAGATATGATAAACAAGACAGAACTTACTGTTTAACTGCTTCTGATCCATTAAAAACGTTCAAGTTACAGACGCAAGTAAACAAACTGGCAGAGCTTCGTCGTATGAAATGACAAATCCGTTTCTAGCTCTAACACAACACTTCCCTATTTATAGGTCGACATGACTCGTACTGAAGTGCGTGCTCAAACAAACATCTGTGTTTCGTATGAAATAGTATTTCGTATGAGTGACTCACTCGTACGAAACACTTTCCTGTTTCGTGCAATCACAGTGTAACAATACATAAATTTTACATTTTCTTATTTAAACATTAACTTGTAATCTTTATAAACATTACGGATATATCCTAGACGTAGGCAATAGACATTATGCACCAACAAAAACTTCATATGTTGGCTATCTATCAACGCAAGATTTAAGACCATGAAATCATACGCCGATGGTATGTTACCCACAAGATACATAGTTCGTTATGTTTATATCACTTAGTATCTTTTAATCACTTTGAGTGTAAGCCTACCGACATATCACATTAGATCCTAATCTTTTCAGCTACCACACCTTACATGTGTCAGTCACGCCCTTTATCACGAATATTCATTTCATTTCCCATGACTTTTTATTTTTGTATTTTTTTTGTTTTTCAAATAACGTTTTTGTATTTTTCTAATTTTTCCCCCTCAAAAATACATATGTACATATATCGCCCTCTTCCCCCCTAAATTTGTGCATCATACTTTATGCACAAATTTACCTAACAAAGAAAGCATATGCATAAAGTTTTAAACAAAAGGAAAAGGAAAATGTTTTTGATGTTTTGGCTTAACCGTTCCGTCATTAGATTAAAAACTAATCAATTTCAAAATTAAAGCACGAAATTCAAATTTGTACCTTTTTGCTGATCTTTTGTTACCTCATCTCCTCCAAAGAAAACATCACAATCGTAAAAATTTGAAACTTTTTGCAACAGTGAGATGTTATCCTTCATGTCCCTGGAACAACCGCTACCAACATTCCAGAGATTGTCAACAATTCCTCCTTGGCTGATCCTGAGAAAATAAAGAGATTAGTAAGACAGTGGGCCCAGGCCATCGTGGTCCTGGGTTTCCCTGAAGCATCAAAATAAGACATTTCTTTAAGACACAAGTCACCTTTTGTTTCGAGGATTGGTGATGTTGCTGCTAATTTGGATTTGGGTTTCCAAATCTGTTTCATTTTAACAAACGTGCTAGTTGCCTTTGATTTGGCTGTTTCAGGTTTAGTCATTTTAGAAACAGATATTTGTTTCTGAACAGCCTTGTGTTTATTTTTGGCAACATTCCAATCCCCATCAGATGGTTTAACCTTGGAATTCACATTCTTTATTGCCTTAGGTGATGATACCTTCATCGGCTTGGAATGATTGTTATTCTTTGGTGTAACCTTCTGATTTTTAGCATGAAGCGGAACATGGGGACCACGTGTGCAGTTTCGAGCAATGTGACCAGGAATGCCGCAATTGAAGCACGTTTGTGTTTTCACATGTAAAGCATTCTGATTAGCTTGATTTGCTCGTGCAGGCCTTGAATGATGAACTGATCCCTTCTGTGCTTGATATACTTGCACGATTCTTGAGGATGAGATGAATTTGGATGTCTGTACTTGTCATTTGCAAGGGCCTTCTTCTGTTGTGGAGATTTCTTTGGATTCTTCTTCTTTTGTTTAGACTGCAGGTCTTGTGCAGAAATCTCCCTAACCTTTCCAAAAGCTTTGCTAGCACGTCAAAAGCATATTTTTCGCATTTGCCATTAAAGATCGGCTTAACAAAAGCATTTTTCACAGCACTAGCCTTTTGAGGGCTATTGCTGCCTACTGATGATTTTGGAGAGCGTGATTGTTCTTGACGTTTGGACTTCTTCTTTCTTCGTCTCCGATTTGCTCTTTTTTGTTCATTTAGCTTGCTCTGAACCTTTTCATCAGTAGCAGAAGGTTCAGATTGTTCAGTTTGCACACTTGGAGCCTTGTTTACGTCAGCTCTCTCGTCATCAGCTGACTCATTAGAAGAGTCAACAGCACAAGATGGTTCCCGTGCGTCTGGCGCATAATCACTGGGTTTGCCATACACCATATGCTATGCTTTCTCAATATCTTCATTGGTTTCAGGCATTGTTGTATAGTTGTGATTATACGGTGGGGCAACCTGATTCAATCCCAAACCCTTCCCATTGTTTCCCTTATATGCCAGCTGCACATTACACACGTCTTGAACAAGCTTGTTGGATGTATCAAACTTCTTTTATTAACTTCATTTTGTTGATATTTTCCAGTAAGAAGTCCCAACTCAACTCTTACCAAGTCGCATTCCATGGTTTTTGAATCTAATCTCGTTTTGTAATCATGGGCCCAACATTTTTGTTGATTTACATCCAGGTGGAGCCGAGCTATGTCTTTCTTTTGAGCTTCAACCTTTTCTTTGAGTAACTTGTTACTTTCTCGAAGGCTGATGCACTGAGCCACTGCATGGTTGTATTCATCGGTCATTTTAGAATTAAGAGCCCTGAGTTGAGCAACCCTATTCCTGCAAGGTTCAGTGCACAAAAGATAATTGACTCTGTCATCAATGGGCGAGCTTGATTTGTCAGCGTTAGTTTGGGCTTGAGGTCGAGTTTGGGATGCTGGACTACTGATGGCTGCTTGCTGGGCTTGACGTTTCTGCTCAGATACTTCTTTAGAAATAGACTCAGTTGATTTTGCATATAGATCTTTGAGATCTTGGTTTGATTGTAAATGATCCCACAACCAAGAGACAAAGGAGTCTTTATCATCACTCAAGAAGCTATCCATCGCATTTCTTACTTCCTTTTTACGCCTCCCACATTCAAGAAAACGAATCACATAGTTAGCAACCGGATCAACATTGTAGTCTCCAATAAACTCATTCAGCTTTTCCTTCACTTCATCCCGCAGGCTCGGGTTTTTATTTTGTGCTGGACTAAGAGCTATGTTCGAGTGCTGAGCCTGGGCTGCAACCATCTTCGGATAATCGAAACCGGACCGGTAAACACGATAAAAAAATGTCCGAAAACTGTTTTTACCAAAATGTACTGTTAGACTCGCTCGACGATACGATTCCAATGATATATGATGTCCGATGGTGATTTTAAGAATTTTCGTGCCTCTTTTTTTGCCCTAAAAATCACCCGAGTCTAACCGTGCAACCGGTTTGTTAAGATTGTCTGTGGATCAAATTCTATGCACGAAAACATTTAACTCCGATTACGTCAGCTGGTTAACTTTCCACCTTTAAGGATACAACTCGGAACAGTACCGAATTCCGAACAGTAACTCGGATTAACAGTTCGAGATGAAATCCGAAAACAGTGATTCGAGATGGTAATTCGGAACAGTGATCCGAGATGCAATCCGAGATGAGAGAATCCAAAATAGAGAATCTAGTCCAGAATGAAACGATGATCCGGAATGAAGACCAAATCCAGAACAGTAATCCGGAATGCTATCAAATGCACAACAACTGTGATCTTCCGGAACAGTAATCCGGAATGGATGATATTCTTCGTGTTCGTTAACGACTTCGGATCTAAAATTCAACAGATTAATCCGAAATTCACGATTTTAATCCGAAATACAAAAGAATAATCGGAAGTCGATCCGAAATGCAGCAGAATGATCCGAAATCTCTCCGAAATGTAACCAGAAAATCTGAAATCCTTGAATGTTGATCTGAAATGCTTGGATCTTCTTCATGTTCTTCGTGTTCTTCAGCAAAAACTGAACATAATCAGTGTGATATCAGATCTGAGCCTGGAAACAGGTTCAACAGGCTCTGATACCACTTGTAAGTCCCGTTAATCCGGATGTAACACTGATATCACACAATCACCAAGGATGGGCGGAATCCAAACTTGATGATCTTCAAGAAAACTGAAATGATGAAGAACAATATGAATTCACTTTAACACCTTGCACACGATTCTATTACTTGAACGAGCAAAACCGTCTCGTACAAGATGAAGGTTCTCTAGAGAAAACCTAGAAGTTTACCCCAAAGCTTAACCCTAGAAATAACATAATATCCTATTTATACCTAGGTTTGCCCATGTCCCTCATGGGCTTCCCTTGGGCTTGCCTGTCCCACATGGCCTATGGTATGCCCAAGTGACCTATTCAAGGTCTAAATCTAATACAAACTAACCTAGCTAAGCCCAGTTAGCTACCATATACCGTTGCGTATATTTGATGCTTCAGTCTCACACTTCTAGGACCTAACAGATATGAAGTTCTTTCTAGGACTTCAAGTCGATCAATTGCGTGATGGTATCTTTATACATCAGACGACGTATGTGAACGACATTCTTGACAAAATTCAAGATGTCTGAAACATCACCAATATCTACCCCATTAGCGAAGAATCATGGCATTAGACCAGATACAGCTGGAGTGAAGATTGATGAAACTTTGTATCTTTCGATGATTGGTTCTTTGATGTATCTGACAGCATCACGGCCGGATATCATGTATCCAACATGCCTCTCCACAAGCTACTAGTCAACTCCCAGAGTGTCGCATTTGTTGATCGTCAAAAGGATTCTTTGATACCTGAAAGGTTGCCTAAGCACCGGCTTGTGGTATCCACGAACAGACGATTTCAATCTTGCAGGATACTTCGACTCTAAATTTGGGTGTTGCAAATTAACTACTAAATCTACAACTGCTGGTTGCCAGTTCTTTGGCACACGATTAGTAATGTGGTAATGCAAGAAGCAAACCACGACCGCTCTCTCTACTTGTGAAGCAGAATATATTTTAGATTCTAGTTGTTGTTCCTAAATCATGTGGATGCAATAACACATGAGAGACTATGGATTGCAGTTTCTTGATACACCTATATATGTAGATAACGAGGCTGCCATTAACATAACAAAGAATCTGGTTCAACACTCTAAAACTAAACATATTGAAATACGATATCTCTTTATCCGTGATTGCTATGAGAAAAAGTTGATTCATATTGAAAAGATCCACACTGATGAACATAAAGCAGACTTTTACACAAAACCGTTTGACAGAGCAAAATTTAAATATCTTTTTAAATTAAACGGAATGAAAGATCTGACATCAGGGGAGGACACATAGGTTGAAGCCGAGATGGAAAATGATTTGAAGTAGTCCTCATCGGTTTGTCAAGTGTTTAGTTTCCAATATCTTTCTTTAAAATCAAAAACCCAAAAATATTTTTTGATTTTAGGGGGAGAAATATGTTGTGAAAAATACAAAAACATATAAAAATCTAAAAATGTACAAAACATGAAAAAGACAAAAGTGTTTTGGTGTAAAAAGAGGAAATGATAGTACATCAATGGACTATCACAGTATGCTAAAGAAATGTAGTGTCAAAATGTTTAAACAGGTTTCACTGACGATGTGCTAGTAGGCTTCGCACATTCAGTAGATTGTTTCTGAGATATAAGCATAAGGAAAAACTTCTTATTTATTGGGTTAACATATCTCAGATATATGGTCTTAGTACACTAAAATTTCGTTTGAGAGACGGATTCTGAGATACTAGGTCTTTATAGATAATTGATATCTGGGTATTATAGAAGTTCTTCTGATTTTGCGTAAGCAATGGCCTAGAACTTGTAGAATACTTTTGTTTTTAAACCTTAAAACTGCATCAAATTGAATGTATCGAAAGATCTAACAATTGCAGTCTAAAGATTCCAAACTATGGAACCCCATTTGAGTCGAGCCTTCATCTCTCTATCTGTACGATGGTACTAACCTGAGCATTCAAGGTCTCGCATAAACTAGATACATTTCTCTATATGTACGGTGGTACTAACCTAATCTCTTAAGGTCTCGCACAACCCTGATACAAATATGAGTTAGATATATTCACCTGTAAGATGAAATCAAGGGAATCTTGATACGGGAGTATATTCTGAGGTGGGAAACACTATTAAGTCATGTTCTAAGACTTTAATTATCGTATCTCGAAGCAACTAAGAAATGTATAGAGGTTTAAGTGGACAAGTATACTGACAATCTAAGTAGATCTGTTTGGAACATAAAGTTTTAAAGATCAACGGTACTAGTGATAAGTCTCAAAAACTGATATGGTCCTCTAACACAAACTCACAAAAAAATGTCTTTATGTATAAGTTTGTACATAACTATTTCATTTCATTTCAGAAAACCCCAAAAAGATTTTCAGTGTGTTTTAGCATAAACTCTGATAAATCAAAAAGATTTTATGTTCATCTTAGTTTCAACTTCCGATGATGAAAATCTGATCTTCGAAGTCCGAAGTTACTGAATGCTGAGCGAAATCTGGAAAATGACAGGTTTGGAGCTTTTCTGTAATAAGTGGTTTGAATGATCAAAAGTTCATAAATTTGAAACTTTAAATTTTCTAAACACATCAGTTTATTCTTAATTTGTTCAACCAAGGTCATTAACTTGGACTTGGTAAACAAATCAGCTAACCAAGGTCATTAACTTGGACTTGGTCAACTGAATGTCGTTAAAACAAGTAAAATAAGTGAAAGATTAGAAATAACAGAGATATCTTCACACGAAGTGATAACTTCGCACGAAGATAGTCGTTTCACCTTCGCACGAAGGTAAACATCTACCTTGGTACAAAGATAACGCAGGTTACTATAAAAACATCACTTCGTACTAAGTGATTCATTACTTTTCCTCACTTCTTTCCTCACGAACTAGATTTTGTAAAATTAATGACAAAGTGCTGCCCAATTCTTATTGTAGTTGGTGATTGGCACACCACTTACAATGCCTAAGGTAGAATTGAACGAGATTAGACCGATAATTTGAACAATACGACTGTTTAAACCTTAAACATTGATCTAGAACATTTAGACCGGTAAAATTTAAAATTGAACATACACACTTGATAATCGGCATTGTTAGATCTTATTACCATCTTCAATTTCATGAAAAAACGTCAAAAAACATGATCTTGTTTTTAACAATTTGAACGAAGAAGAAACCCACTTCGTATGAAGGTAAGCTCTACCTTCGCACGAAGATAAAAAGTTTTAAAATGTTGAAACCCACTTCGTGCAAAGGTAAAGTCTGCCTTCGCAAAAAGATAAAAAGTTTGAAAAATATAAAATCCATCTTCGCACTAAGTGAAAATCTATTTGGTCAAAAATGGTATTACACTTATCTTCGTACGAAAGTGAAAGTGTTAACTTCATTCAAATCTTATCTTTGCACTAAGTTCTAGTATTTTTGATATTTCAACTAAGTGTTGATTTTTTGTGTTTTTGCATGAGAGAAAGACGACGTTTGAACCAAAACATAACATATTTTGTGTGTAACATCCGTCAAAAAACGGATTTTACCAAACCCGCTCCGTTTATTAACCGAACAATCAGTTAAAAATTTCGTTGCAAATTTAATGCCCAAAATAATTTTAAACGATACATAATTAATTATTATATGGGAATATATAATTTGTTTTTGAAAAACTGTCAAAAATAAGAAAATAAAAATAATTTGTTCCTGCCGGGTTTCGAACCCGGGTCAGTCGCCGGGTCACAGTTCAACACAGACTTAACACTCAACACTCAACCACTGCGCCACTTGTATCTTTTATTAATTATTAGAATCATTTAATTCATAAAGTGTCTTTCCGAATTCAAATCCGGCGCCCAAATGCAGTCGTCGGAAATCCCGGCGATCTCGCCAATAATTTAACGATTCCTTCAGTATAACGTAAACTTTAAACACACATCGGTTATAACCGACGCCTGAGTCCGCGACACCAACTATAACCGCTGGAGAAATTATAACCGACGAATCAAGTCGGAAATCGGACCAAGTTCATCGATAACCTGCCTTATAAATACCCCCTCGAACCTCTGCAAACATTTTCGCTCAAAACCGCACCCTTTCTCGGCGAAAACTCACTCGCCGAAAATCTTCTGCTCATCGCCGGAAAACCGAACCCTCCACTTATAAGCTTTACTGAACCCCCTGAGCTTATACCGAAGTCACCCACATCCTTTTCAAGCTTTCTGGAGACTCGCTGTTGCAAGACACACGACGCCGGAACCTGTTGCAGTCGCCGGAGTTCTGCCGGAAAAACAGAGGAATCCAGTCGGTATACCTCACGCTTAAATCGTTCATTCTTTTTATTTAATCTCACTTGTAATTAACTAAAGAACGCTAAAGAAACCGATTAAAACATTGAACCAGTCGGATTTCCGATTCTGGTTAAAAACGGACAAAGAAGACGAAGTTCGACAACATATAAGTATAATTAAAATCAAGTTATTACTCGGGTTAGACACACAGTCCAGCGGTGGACTGTGTGCACAATAAACACAAACGTCTCGAGTTCGAATCTTGTCCCACACACGCTGCCTTAATAAAAATGTCATTTTTTGTTAACTGAACCGGATTCATTTCATATATATGTTAAGTATAATAATAATCGGAATAATAACCAAGATAGACACACAGTCCAGCGGTGGACTGTGTGTGTGTTTAAGTCACACGTCACGAGTTCGAGTCCGGTCTTCTGCACCGACTCGGACAATTATCTACTTTTTTTAATTAAGTCAGAAATGAAAATGTTCAGTTTGTATTTAAGTATAATAAAAATCGGTTTATATAACATGTTAAACACACAGTCCAGCGGTGGACTGTGTGTTAACTCAACCCACAGGTCCCGGGTTCGAGACCTGTGGAGCGCACCGGTCCGATTCAGTTAAATAGTTTTTAAAAATAATTGATTTTCGGTTTAATCTAATTAGTATATAAATATAATTAAAAACAAATATATTTCGGGTTAGACACGTAGCTTAGTTGCTAGAGCTGCGTGCACGCATACGGGAGGTCTCGGGTTCGAGCCTCACTCAGCGCACATATACTCGCATTCGAACCGGTCAAAGTCAACAGTCAACAGTCAATGGTCAACGGTCAAAAAAGTCAAATTTTTTTTATTATTATTTTTATTTATTTATTTTAATTAAAAATCAATTAAAAATACTTAAAAATAACATTTTTAAGGTTAGAAAATAGCCTTAAACTCACAAAAATACACCCAACAATCCTACTAAAATGGATTAATAAAATCCGTTTACTTACCGAACCATAAAGCTATTTATCTAGGTTAATTTCACTCGTGGTTAAAAACCACTTCGTATGCATTCAACATCATCACCGAACGCACCCACTGTGAGTGAATCTTACAACTCCCCTTTTTAATTACACGTTTTGGGGTGTGTCATGTGTCACAAAATAATTAACTTGTTTATTTAAACTTGTGCCATACCATATCGTGATCTAAACTTAGATTGTTTATATTGTTGTGATTACGTATTTCATTTTGTCAAATTATATTTCATTCATTAAGCCCATCAGTTCCTCGTGGGAGACGAGTTGAACAACGCGTGCCTTAAAACAAATTCACTATTGTTCATGTGTGTATCATTGAGTTTATATTTTTTGTAGTTATGTCTTTCATATTATCATGTTTATGCAATTATTCATTAGGCCCATCAGTTCCTCGTGAGAGACGAGTTGAGCAACGCGTGCCTCTAAACGTCCCATTATTGTTCATGTGTGCTTTATTTAATATCTAATGATTGTTGAGTAAGTTTACATCTATTTTTACTCATGTGTGGTTGTGCACTCATTTCAAAATCAATTAAATAAACTTGTTCAAATATTTTCCATAGGATTCACTCGCCAACTTTTTGTTGATCCAAAAACCTTTTTACACATGATACAGGTGAACAGGTTGAAGCAAGGAAAACATAGGAAATGCCTTAGAAGAGAGCAAAGAAGCTTAGATTGATAGTTAGAACATGTTGTAATATTTATTGTAAATTTCCATTAAATTGTATTAATGAATATGAAACGTTAAAATAAATGTCATGAGCTTTGATGATAACCCAATCATGCCCCGGTCACCTTTTCCGTTGCGGGTCGGGGTGTGACAGATTGGTATCAGAGCCATGACTATAGGGATATAGGATAGGTTATTAGACCCTTAGAGCCTATACTATAGTCTGCCTAAATTTTTAATTGATTAGGTGGTTACATACAAACTTGTGATATTTATTTGTTTCATATTTGTTTATACTTACAGTCAAACATACATGCTTATATACATATTCATTATACATATATCAATGTTCATATATTCAATTCATTTTCATACTCTCATTATTCAAAGATTTTGTTATAATTTTCAAATCTCATCAAAGTAAGTTCTGCGACGGGCATGTAGTAACTGGAAGGGTACAAGTACCGGTAGTCGGAACGTCCTGTCTAGGTTGGCATTCGTATAAATCCAATATAACGGACCAGTTTGCCTACCTGGGGACCAACGATGAGAGTACGAAGGACCTATTAGGCCAAAGCATGCCACACCAAACGCCGTTCGAACTAACCCCACTTTGAGGTGTCACCGTGTCTACACCTGGACACATTCCGAATATCACACGTTATATACATATTTCTCGATTTTCTCCGGGTTTTAGTGTACGCAACCAGGCAAACCCATGCGAACCATATGAAAAACCGGTATTCATGGGGGCCCACATGATTACAAAGGTAAAGTATGGCGGCATGTAGGGCCTAATGGCGAGCAAAGCCCAAGACATCCTATGGATGTAGTAGTTTATTTTTCTATAATTATTTTATGAATGTTCATTCCGAGTGCGACCCATGAACCAAAAGCATCCAATTCATACTCTTGACATGTATTCCTTGTAGATGTCTTCTAACCACGCCCGTAGGAAGACGAGTGCAGGAAAAGCCCACGAGCGCATGGCCACCCTGATCGCTCAAGAAATGGCTGCCGTAATACCCAACATTGTAATCCAAGTCCAACAAGCACTTACCGCTAATCCTGTCAATCAAGAAAACCAAAACATTATCAACTCTTCCCCAAATACCACTAAATGCACCTACAAGCATTTCAAATCATGCGACCCTCCGAAATACAAAGGGACTGAAGGTGTCACCGCTCTCCTCCATTGGTTTGAAGAGATGGAGAACACTTTTCTAAATTGCTATTGCCCCGATGATCGCAAAGTGCGTTATGCTACCGGTCGATTATATGGGATAGCACTTACTTGGTGGAATACAGAGAAGGCCAAACGAGGTGTGGAAGATGCTATGACCTTAACTTGGAACGAATTGAAGGAAATCATGACCAGACGATTTTGCCCAAGGAGCGAAATCAAGAAATTAGAAGATGAATTTTATTCGTTGAAGCAAAAGGAAGGAGACAACACCACATACAACAAAAGATTCCTCGAGTTACATCAAATGGTTCCCAACATGTTCACTCCCCTCTACCGTTTGATCGAGCACTACATTCGTGGTCTTCCATCAAAGATTCAAGATTCTGTAATAAGTACCTCGCCTGCAACTTTGGAAGCAGCAATGGAGCTAGCAACAGCACTCACCGAGAACCGAATCCGGAACAAAGTCTTCAAGGAGGAGAAGAAGAAGGATAAAGAATCGACTGAAACCTCCGACTCCACCCAAAACGAATCCCCTTCTCAACCCAATCCTAAGAGAAAAAGAGACGGGCAACTTTTCGCTGCTATCCAACGGAATCAACCAATTTCACACGCCATACCCATCCAAGCTATCCCAATCACTCAAGCGGCACCCAACTCAACTTACCCAAATAAGAAACCATATCTTGGACCTCACCCTCGATGCAACAACTATTTTTATCACCATCCCCTTACCTTACCTTGTCGACTATGTGCAACTTGTGGACGCTATGGTCATTTGAGCAAGGTTTGCCGCACCTTTCAAAACCAAATCTCTTCCCCTACTCAAACCATGAACCAAACCTATCAACAACCGCAATACCCCATGTTCCCATATGTTCGAGCTTGTTTCAATTGTGGCGACCCTACCTACTTTAGAAACACATGCCCTCAATTGGTTAACGTCATCAACGCCCAAGCTCAATCAAACCCAGTTAACCAAGTAAACCAAGAAAACCCAACCGCTAGGCCACCAGCAAGAGGAAGAGTCTTCAACATCAACGCCAATCCTGTCGAAGATAATGACGGCCCAAGCGAAGATACCCAGCTTGTCCTCTTCACCGAAGATCCAGATTCAACTCCTATCGTTTAGTTTTAGGTTTTTCTTTATCACATTGAACTAAACATAACTTAAGGATAAAGCCAATGAAACTTTGACGAGAATACGGTGGATACGCCGCTGGTACTTCCTATATATAAGTATTCTTGTCAAAGGATCAGAAGCATTATCTGGCGGTTATGAGAGGTTCCATGTGTAGACTGTATGAGTAATTATTGTTTATTATTTTCAGTACATGTAATTTCATAGGCCGCCGCTCCCCATTTTATGAGCGTTGAGCATGTTCCCCATTTCATTATGAGGTTGAACCTGGCGTGCCCACATTTTTCATTTTCAGTACATGCAATTTCATAGGCCGCCGTTCCCCATTTTATGAGCGTTGAGCATGTTCCCCATTTCATTATGAGGTTGAACCTGGCGTGCCCACATTTTTCATTTTCAGTACATGCAATACGACCGGCTCCGTTTGATTGAGCCTTGATCGCACAGACATTTTCATTATCAGTATCTTGTGGTTGTTGTGTTTGTTGTAGAGTCGCGTAGAACTAATCATAACTTGCGGATAAAGTCAATGAGAATTTGACAAGAATATGGTGGATACGCCGCTGGTACTTCCTATATATAAGTATTCTTGTCAAATGATCGGAGGCATTATCAGGCGGTTATGAGAGATTCCATGCATAGGCTGTTTGTGTGATTGTTGTTTAGATTAAGTTTATTATTTTCAGAACATGCAATACGATCGGCTCCGCTTGATTGAGCCTTGATCGCACAGACAATTTCATTTTCAGTACATGCAATACGATCGGCTCCGTTTAATTGAGCCTTGATCGCACAGACATTTTCATTTAACTATTTTGTGTTTGTTGTATTGGTTGTAGAGTCATATAGGACTAATCATAATTCACTGATAAAACCAATGAAAATTTGACAAGAATATGGTGGATACGCCGCTGGTACTTCCTATATATAAGTATTCTTGTCAAAGGATCAGAGGCATTGTCAGACGGTTATGAGAAGTTCTATGTAGGATTTAGTAGTTTCTTGGTAACTAATCATAACTTGTGGATAAAACCAATGAAAATTTGGCAAGAATATGGTGGATACGCCGCTGGTACTTCCTATATATAAGTATTCTTTCCAAAGGATCAGAGGCATTATCAGGCGGTTATGAGAAGTTCCATGTAGGATTTAGTATTGCCTTGGTTGAAATTTGTGTTACATTTATATCATCTCGCTATTTAAAGAAATTGGATTGTGATCCATTTCTACATAAACTAACATCTCCATCATAACAAACGAGAGAGGAACTGCCACCATTCAAACATATATGCTATCAGAATGTGAATTCAAATGTTATCTGTTGTGTTTATTTATGTTCTATAGTCATAGAACCAATCATAACTTACTGATATTAGCTGTTGTGTTTATTTATGTTCAAAATATTAGCTGTTGTGTTTATTTATGTTCCATGTAGGTTGTAGTATTAGAAGTTTTGCCTTAGAATATAACCATACCCTTCCAAACATATCCAACCTCTTATGCATGATATCATAGTTAGCGAATCAATTCTGCTTATCAATACTTTTACAGTAGGCAACAAAAAGCGATTCCTGTAATAGGGTACTTAACCCTTACAAGGAACGTTACCGCCTCAACAAAAAACTTAAAACTTTACTTTTTCTAAGCATGTAACTGTCAAACTAAACACCATCATTCTTTTAGTCAAATATATCACTATTTAAATTTCGGGACGAAATTTCTAAAAAGCAGGGGATACTGTAACATCCGTCAAAAAACGGATTTTACCAAACCCGCTCCGTTTATTAACCGAACAATCAGTTAAAAATTTCGTTGCAAATTTAATGCCCAAAATAATTTTAAACGATACATAATTAATTATTATATGGGAATATATAATTTGTTTCTGAAAAACTGTCAAAAATAAGAAAATAAAAATAATTTGTTCCTGCCGGGTTTCGAACCCGGGTCAGTCGCCGGGTCACAGTTCAACACAGACTTAACACTCAACACTCAACCACTGCGCCACTTGTATCTTTTGTTAATTATTAGAATCATTTAATTCATAAAGTGTCTTTCCGAATTCAAAACCGGCGCCCAAATGCAGTCGTCGGAAATCCCGGCGATCTCGCCAATAATTTAACGATTCCTTCAGTTATAACGTAAACTTTAAACACACATCGATTATAACCGACGCCTGAGTCCGCGACACCAACTATAACCGCCGGAGAAATTATAACCGACGAATCAAGTCGGAAATCGGACCAAGTTCATCGATAACCTGCCTTATAAATACCCCCTCGAACCTCTGCAAACATTTTCGCTCAAAACCGCACCTTTCTCGACGAAAACTCACTCGCCGGAAATCTTCTGCTCATCGCCGGAAAACTGAACCCTCCACTTATAAGCTTTACTGAACCCCCTGAGCTTATACCGAAGTCACCCACATCCTTTTCAAGCTTTCTGGAGACTCGCTGTTGCAAGACACATGACGCCGGAACCTGTTGCAGTTGCCGGAGTTCTGCCGGAAAAACAGAGGAATCCAGTCGGTATACCTCACGCTTAAATCGTTCATTCTTTTTATTTAATCTCACTTGTAATTAACTAAAGAACGCTAAAGAAACCGATTAAAACATTGAACCAGTCGGATTTCCGATTCTGGTTAAAAACGGACGAAGAAGACGAAGTTCGATAACATATAAGTATAATTAAAATCAAGTTATTACTCGGG
The DNA here is from genome assembly GCA_947069175.1 of Scalesia atractyloides. Classification (NCBI taxonomy): domain Eukaryota; kingdom Viridiplantae; phylum Streptophyta; class Magnoliopsida; order Asterales; family Asteraceae; genus Scalesia; species Scalesia atractyloides. The sequence goes on along the minus strand of CAMTDV010000012.1, from coordinate 52,736,366 downwards.
TTAGACACACAGTCCAGCGGTGGACTGTGTGCACAATAAACGCAAACGTCTCGAGTTCGAACCTTGTCCCACACACGCTGCCTTAATAAAAATGTCATTTTTTGTTAACTGAACCGGATTCATTTCATATATATGTTAAGTATAATAATAATCGGAATAATAACCAAGATAGACACACAGTCCAGCGGTGGACTGTGTGTGTGTTTAAGTCACACGTCACGAGTTCGAGTCCGGTCTTCTGCACCGACTCGGACAATTATCTACTTTTTTTAATTAAGTCAGAAATGAAAATGTTCAGTTTGTATTTTAGTATAATAAAAATCGGTTTATATAACATGTTAAACCCACAGTCCAGCGGTGGACTGTGTGTTAACCCAACCCACAGGTCCCGGGTTCGAGACCTGTGGAGCGCACCGGTCCGATTCAGTTAAATAGTTTTTAAAAATATTTGATTTTCGGTTTAATCTAATTAGTATATAAATATAATTAAAAACAGATATATTTCGGGTTAGACATGTAGCTCAGTTGGTAGAGCTGCGTGCACGCGTACGGGAGGTCTCGGGTTCGAGCCTCACTCAGCGCACATATACTCGCATTCGAACCGGTCAAAGTCAACAGTCAACGGTCAATGGTCAACGGTCAAAAAAGTCAAAAAAAATTTTATTATTATTTTTATTTATTTATTTTAATTAAAAATCAATTAAAAATACTTAAAAATAACATTTTTATGGTTAGAAAATAGCCTTAAACTCACAAAAATACACCCAACAATCCTACTAAAATGGATTAATAAAATCCGTTTACTTACCGAACCATAATGCTATTTATCTAGGTTAATTTCACTCGTGGTTAAAAACCACTTCGCGTGCATTCAACATCATCAACCGAACGCACCCACTGTGAGTGAATCTTACAACTCCCCTTTTTAATTACACGTTTTGGGGTGTGTCATGTGTCACAAAATAATTAACTTGTTTATTTAAACTTGTGCCATAACATATCGTGATCTAAACTTAGATTGTTTATATTGTTGTGATTACGTATTTCATTTTGTCAAATTATATGAAATTCATTCATTAAGCCCATCAGTTCCTCGTGGGAGACGAGTTGAACAACGCGTGCCTCAAAACCAATTCATTATTGTTCATGTGTGTATCATTGAGTTTATATTGTTTGTAGTTATGTCTTTCATATTATCATGTTTATGCAATTCATTCATTAGGCCCATCAGTTCCTCGTGAGAGACGAGTTGAGCAACGCGTGCCTCTAAACGTCCCATTATTGTTCATGTGTGCTTTATTTAATATCTAATGATTGTTGAGTAAGTTTACATCTATTTTTACTCATGTGTGGTTGTGCACTCATTTCATAATCAATTAAATAAACTTGTTCAAATATTTTCCATAGGATTCACTCGCCAACTTTTTGTTGATCCAAAAACCTTTTTACACATGATACAGGTGAACAGGTTGAAGCAAGGAAAACATAGGAAATGCCTTAGAAGAGAGCAAAGAAGCTTAGATTGATAGTTAGAACATGTTGTAATATTTATTGTAAATTTCCATTAAATTGTATTAATGAATATGAAACGTTAAAATAAATGTCATGAGCTTTGATGATAACCCAATCATGCCCCGGTCACCTTTTCCGCTGCGGGTCGGGGTGTGACATTGTGTACTAGACGATACAATCCCAGAGCTAGAACCATTTAAAGAGATTCTGGAATTCATGTGACGTCTGCCAATAATAAAAGCACTCATAGAACAACATAAGGCTTATAGGTCGCATGTTTAAAGGTTCTGGGATAACATAAAGTTCATACCAAATCCACTAGCCATACAATCGTTTGTTAGAGTTGGAAATAAAGATAAGGAGGTTCTGATTATGGAAGCATTGAGAAAAAGGGTACTTGACTTCAAAGATAAAGATAGTGACCCTACAGGATATTCTGAGCGTAATGGCAAAGGGATGCTTTTATCGAATGGTATACAAAGGCCATGTGAATGAATCAAATTTTAACAAAGCTTATCTTGGAAGGCCATATAAATTTTTTGTGCATTCGGTGATTCACGCTCTAAGTCACCGCAAAAGAGGGTTTGATGTTCTTCTTGACTATCAGATGTGCATGATTGTTGCTCTCAGTTTGAACTTGCCATATCACTTTAAGAGAGTTATTTTAGAATAAATGAAGGAAAATATCACGAAAGAAAATTTTCTACAATATCCAAGATTCGTGCAAAAGATGTTGGACGATCAATTTCCTGATCTTAAGAAGAATGATAAAGACGAATTAATCTTGGAGCATATGTCAAGTCTATCTTTGATAGAGTTGAATTAGTATTTAAAGCAAGCAACAGAACCAGTTGGAAAGAAGTTTTACGGGGCTATAAAAGATAAAGAGTATGTTGCACCGCCTAAGGGTTATTGGAGGAAAGACGACAGTAATTCTGGAAATGACGAAGAGGTTCGTTTAGAAGAGTATATTCTAAAAGAAGCAGTTGGTATGAAAAGGAGGATAAGAAGAAGAAAAAGACAACTCCTAAAAAGCAAACTACTCAAAGAAAGAGAGCATTGAAAAGGCTAATACTATGTTAATTGATGAAGAAACAGATGAAGATGTAGAGATTGAAGAAAATGTTGAGACAAATGTTGAAATAGAGGTGTTTTTTGCTACTTCTGATCGTGATAAAGATGAAGATGAGTCGAGTTCTAATGAGTCTCCCATAGCATGTGATGAAGATTTTTGATTAGAATTGCACCAATTGCACCGAGGATACTTGAACCAAAACCAACATCTAAAAGAAAGAAAAAATCAACTAATGATGATGACGAGCCTTATGTGTTGCCAAAGAAAATCAAGAGGGTGAAGAGCAAACCAACTAATGTTACCAAGTAAGCAAATGTTAAAGCTGAACTGGTTAACCCTATTCAAACCCCACAACCACCTTCACCACCACAACGTACATCACCATCGAAACAAACAACATCACATCATACACCAAAGCAACCAACACTGCAAAAACAACAGTCTGCTCCTCGTTCTTCAACAAGACGACAATCTACTAGAGAAGCTGAACATATATTTTGTGATGATTTCAACTTTTTGGGAATGGATATGATGGGCATTGTTGATCTTGATTTTCTAGACAATTTGAATGATCAGAAGATAAGAAATCTGGAAGCTAGAGTGAATTTTTTGGAGAATGATCATGTTCACATGAAAGCTGTAATTGTTAGTCTCATATCAGACAATGAAAGATTGCGTAAAGTAACAGAAGAGCTTGTAGCTAACAAAATGAGCAAACATAGAAAGCTCGATATGATTTAGAAAGTGTTGAATAAGAAGCTTGGCACAGACTTCGAAGCATAATTTTATTTGATGGAAATTAAGGAAGCTAGAGAAAGAGTTGCCGAGAGGGCACGTAAAGGTGAAGTTGAATCTGCAGCAATTGGGAAAGGGAAAGAAAACATTGACGATATCCCTATTTTTACTCAAGTGCAAGAAACGGAAGCTGAGCCTGAAATCGATATTTCTAAGTGTGTTCTGATTGGACCAGATGTTGATATTCCTTATGATTTTGAAAAGAAAGAAAACCGATCAGAGATCTAGTGGTGGTTAATACAGAGGAAGAGAAAGAAGATGATGATGATGCAAATGATGATGATGTTGGTGGTGACAACAAGAAAGATGACGATGATAAAGGTGATGATAACAATGATACTCAGGGGGTTCTAGAATAGCGGTAGCGGAGATTAATGATTCATTTGACTATGATGCATTTCTAAATGATGAAGCTAATTAGGAGGATGATGCTCAGAGAGAGGGGGAGAAGAAAGATTCTTTGAACAAAAAAGAGCATACAAGAATCCTCATAGACGTAGTTCCTATAATGGTTGTTCCTGTTATGCAACATAGAATGATTCATCTAGAGCATAGTGTTGAAGAAGGTGAATTTGTTCATAATTACATGAAAGAAGAGACAACTCAGATGTTGGGTGTTGATAAGAGTTCATTCGAATTCGAATTTGAAGAAGAACTGAACAACATAAGTACTGCGAAGCCAGAAAATTACTTATATAGATATGTGGAGGATGCTGATAATTATGACAATGTTGACGTGGATATAATTCTGATGATGAGACTGTAAAATATACTGGTGATGGAACAGATGACTTCCCAACATTCCAAGAGTTGTTTTCTGAAGAGACAAACGATTTGTTGAAAAGAAAAGTCAAAGAAACAATGAAAGATGGCAATCTTTCAAGGAGTTTATGTAAATAAGAAATTATGGAAGCAAAGAAAACGTGGTTCAAAGAGTTGCCGAAAGAAAGAAAATTCCGATGACTGTTAGCGTTCTTTACACAAGATCAAGACAAGTCGTTAGGGGATATCTCAAGCTGGGGATGATACCAGAGTTGAATGTATATGTTGTGTAAAGAGAGTTTGGGGTTCAATACTTCCAATTCTTATGTGATATTCAAACATTGCCTTGGTGGGATGTTGAAGAATTTTGCTAGACGAAGTGCATCAACTATCAGATGAAATTTAATGATCAAAGGTTATGGAAGTTGATAAGATTTGAAACTACTCATGGTTTTCTTAACTGGAAGCCACTTATTCCTAAGAACATTATCAAGATTGATCCGGTTATAAAAGAAAAAGATGTTACTTTGATTGTGAAACAACCACACACGATGAAGAATATGTCATTAATGAAGATTGAACAAGATTTTAATGAATTCTTCAAGTGGTGGCAGTATGATGTTGAAACTGGTGAAGCTGTGATCGTATTGAAAGCTGATGGATTGTGGAGAACTATCAAGATTTTAGATCCAATGTTGTTGGTTAATTGCCCAGAGAAGGATATTGAATGCCTATTCTATAACAAGATCTGCCATGAAGCAAATGAAAATGTGTGTTATCAATGTAAGCTACGCACATGGAATTAATTCCGGTCAGATGTGGAAGTCGAAATGGCGAGAGTTGTAAGGTAAAGAGTTTAGGAAGAAAATGAGAAAAGAAGAACAGATTGAAGAGAAGATAACGAAAGCGTTTAAAAGATTTCAATTTATGAAGTGGGCTCCGCCAACAGATTAAATGCCTATTCCTAGTGAAGAGCGACGAAAGCCGAGAAAGAATTTCTTTGGAAGATAAAGATTAATGTTATGAGGTTTTGAAAACTGAAGACAAAACAAGACTACAGCACTATACAAGGGGGAGTTTGTTGATATAGTATGTATATCGCCTACGTCTTTGAGTCATGTCCGTGTCATGTAACAGGGCTTTGAAAGTTAGATTTTGATATCTATGTTTCACTTCGTACGGAGGTAGTTAGAAGTCAACTTCGTACGAGTTGATTCACTTCGTACGAAGGAAGCAGGTTAGCATTACAAGAACTAGGATGTCTGTATATAGGGTTCGTGTGTTCATTGTGTCTGTAACAGTTTTGTGGATACGACAGCAAAGCTCTGTCCAATGTATTTCCGAATTGTAAACATTTATTAATCAATGAAACAGTGATTGAAAAGTAATCTTGAACTATTATCACTCATCTAAAATGAATTCCACACATTTAAGACTAGGATAAAAAAATTAGAACCTGAGCTTAGGGATGAAAGCAGATCCTCACATAATTATCTATATATTTTTGTTAAAAGCATACTTATGTAATTAGTCCCTCAAGTTTTATTATAACAAATTTTGGGCAACAAGTTACACTTATTGAGTTGGGTTTAATGATAACTAAGCCCCTTGTGTTTCGAATTGTTAAATCTTGTACAAAAAGTTATTCTAAATAACTTTGTGTTGTGTCCAAACTTTACCGTTTGTATAGAAAGTTAATCATGTTAACTTTAGATATATGTACGAACTATATCATGTGTTATAACTTGCATGCTAAATATAATTACACATATGAATGTTCAACAATTCATAAAAGTATAAAAGCACATAAAAGTGTTCGGTGTTAACCTAAAAATGTAGGTTGTCACTTTTACGCATAATAAAACTACCAACGGGAACACATAAGTGCTTTTCCTATTTTGGACAGATCATGTGTTTTCACTTTAAACGGCCATAACTTAGTCAAAACTTAACTAAATAAAGTAATACACTTAGTTCATGATTAAGTACATCTGTAAAGATCCGCAGTTTTGGTCATTTTCTGGGTTCCAAACAAAAAATCTTTCTAAATGAAAGTTGTAGATAACATTCTCATTTAGTTGACTAGAAAGTTGTATAATTTTTCGACGTCGTTTACTACTTCTAAAATAAAAAATGAAAACAACACAGAAGTTTGTCAAAATTTGTAAGCTCTAAAAACTAAACAATTTACAATTTGCCAAGGGTTCTTTTAACCCATACCATCTACAAACATCATCACAACAACACCTTAACGAACTCATCACTAGAAAATTAAACTGATTACATAATCCACACTTTTCAATTTTAAAATTGTTTTGGGGTGATTCATATGTGCTAATTATTTTCAAATTTCAAACTTGCTACATACGACTTATATAAAATCTATTATCTTCTTGTATGAAATTTGGTGGTGCGTTTTTGTATCCATAACTAAAATACATTCATTGACTTTAATTAGCTGAACGGTAGTAAGTTATAGTGCTATAGGTTTGACACCACTTTCACACTTTCTGGTTGTTATGTTTGTGTTGGAAGTTACCTTTGTGAATGATAAAAACTTATTAACTCAATTAGGTAAACCCTTATGGGTTTATTCTACAAAGTCAACAACTGCTTGAATGTATTCCCAAACGACCACACTTGTTTATGCAAAAATACAAAGTTTTCCATATAAAGATATACAAATTGTTTCTTGTTCACACAAATTATTTAGTTTTTACCATCCAAATTGTACTACACTTTTGCTACAAGTTTGTAATCAAAACCAGCGTATTGCAATACTAACCATTTTTTTGCGATGTACTTGGCTACCAAAAAACTATTTTATAGGCCAACTCTTGTAGTAGGCTAACGTATTGCAATAACAAACTTTTAGCTATGTATTTGGCTACAAAACATATGTAACTCACCAACTTTATGTTGACCTTCTATTTTCACATTGTTTTAGGTGCTAATGTCTGATGCTATTCAAGTATGCTTCACGTTGGAATCGGACTCAGGCCTTAGTTAATTTAAATTAAAAAGAACTACTTGTAATGTTATGTTTTGTGTTTGAAAACAATGTATTTTGATAAATTAATGTAATGAAATTTTAGTGTCATGTGTTGTGAACAATCTTTTAATGTGACTCCACGATGTTTCCGTCACGTTCCACGTGGTCGGAGTGTTACATTTTGTATACACGGTGGTGTTAACGTAAGACTTCTATAATACTTTATCAACACGCAAAATACGTAAACCCTTAAAAGCTAAAAGATTATCGAAAGATATGATTATAAGCTAAAAAGATACCTAAGAGGTACATCACTTAAAGATGAGCTTCAAACTCTTTGTGTGTAAGGTATCACTAACCTGAGCCATTAAGTTTTGCATTACCTCATACAGATGCAAACTAAATATATTCACTTGTAAGATGATATTCTAGAGCATGCCAGGATACGGGAGCATGTTGTGTGGTGGGAACCTCTGGTTAATACGTTTTACAATTTGTATCATATTTAGCAATGCCTGAGATATAAACATGTTTGAGTTTAAGTGGATAAATAATACCAATATTCGATGTGAATTGTTTGATACTGAGTGTTTATTAAAGATCAATAGTGAAGCTGATTCGTCTCCTCTGATATGATCCTCTGGTATAGTTCTCCTAATAAGTTTGTTTGTAAATAGTTTTGTTTACATTCATTTTTTCTTATTGTTTTACATTCCGAAAGCAAAAAGATTTTCAGTGTGAGCATAAACTTTGTAAAAGTAAAAATGATTTTACTTTTCAATTATTTTCGATAACCGATCTTGGAATACTAAATCTTTTACTAAAACAAAAGATAGACTTTTTCACATCTAGCTAGGAATTTTTATGGAATCTTTGAATTTAAAGTTTAATAATCTTGAAATTCGAATAGACAAAATGTTTAAAACTGGAATTTCGTCAAAAAAAATTGTTTAAACCAAGGTCATTGATTTGGACTTGGATAAACATAAAGTTGAAAATCAGATTGTTGTAGACTGAAAAACATTAAACCAAGGTCATTAACTTGGATTTGACTAAAATAGGAAAAGGGGTCCAAACCCAAGACCCCTAATGCAGGAGTCATCCGTGTTGTTGGAAATTAAACCCCAAAAAAGAACAGATGATAGAAAGCTAAAATATACTACAACCTCTGGTCCACAGAATAATGTAACTCTGCCCAAGTAAAGCTCTGCTGAAGACTAAATGTTCAAGGTCTGCCATAGCTATATTTTGTTGAAGACAAGCTCTGCTGAAGATCAAAGCTAAATGTCTGTTAAGGCAAAGCTCTGCTGAAGATCAACAGAGGATGTGTCATCAGTGTTTTCTATCAGTACTTGTAATGTTTAGAGTATAGCAGTGGTTAGCTTAGCATATGTTACCAGTTTATTATTACTTGTTAAATGTCACTTTCATGCTGATCACAATAAGATGGTCAGTGGTTAGGATTGTAGTATAAATAGAACAGAGCCTGTACTGTTCTATTTGATCACTTCATCTAATATCAGTCAAATCTATCTTTCTTACATTCTGTACAAACAAATCGGTGATCTTAGGCTGAGGGGAGATTGTGAGTCTTATACAAGTAATCATAATTACAAAAAGCATGACGATGAAAATAGTCTCTCAACTATTGTGAATCAAAGTTCTTTTATTCCGCTGCAATTTCATCAGATTTATTTTCATTCATTTACCACTTTTGGAACTTTCACAAACAGTTTTAAAACTCAGATCCTAACAAATGGTATCAGAGCTTGGTCAATCGAATTTGATTTAACAATCAATTTGATTAAAATAGATTCGCTCTCACTTCTAATTCAGTTTGTTAGTTTTTATTAAAAAAAGAGTTTGATTAGTTTCTAAAAAGCTTTTTAAACTAAAACTGTTTTTGCAAACAATCAGAATGTCATACACTTCACAAGATCATCACAACACCGGAACCATGTTTAAACCACCGATTCTAGTCAGATCTGAGTATAATATCTGGCAAAGACGGATGGGTCATGTCCTTGCTCAGCAAAACACCGGTTGCTGGAAGTCGGTCATCTTTGGATCTCATGTTCCAATGATACCGACACTAAGGACCCTAAAGTCCAAGTACCAAAGAATCAAAAAAATTATTTCGAGAAAGATTTCCAAAAGATCGAGCTAGATGCAAAGGCATTTAGCATCGTGGCCTCTGCGTTGCGAAACGATATCTATGATGTCCTATTGCATTGCAACAGTGCAAAGGAATTATGAGATGCTTTGAAGGAACAATTCGGTGGGACTAAGGAAGTGACTGAAAACAACAGAGAGGTTCTTAATCAACAATATGAAACGTTTTGTCATGTCAAAAGAGAGTCACTAACCAAATAGTTTGAACATTTTAGTTGTCTCATTAGTGAACTTACACTAGTGAATGTTACACTTGTAAATTCGACTCTAAATAGTCGATTTTTTAGATCATACCAAACAAATGGGACACTATAGCCTTCATTACTAGAAACTCAGTTGGATTCAAAGAAATGATTCTTACTCAGCTTCATGGTAGGCTCCTCACTTATGAGAGAGAGCTGAACCAGAAAAAGAAGCTACAAGAGTCTGGCAAAGTGAGTGATGATTACACGTTTGGTAGCAAGCTCTCTTTGGCCAAGAAGAAGTCACTGGAAGTAGTAAGGATCAGAGTTATGATCATTTCATTGATATAACTTCTAGGTTCATCTCTGACCCTTACACACCCAATTATGCATTTGCTGCTAATAGGGAAAGCTAGTCTTCTGACAACATATGCTTTAAGAGGAGTGATCTTCAACATTTTGATCCATCAAATTTGGGGAGATGGACATCTTGCACCAGTTGGCTCTGTTAAGTGTCAGGGCTAACAAGTATTACAAAAGAACTGGTAGGAAGTTCCCAGGATTGCATGGGGGAACAATAGTTGGGCTGGATAAATCAAAGATAAAATGTTATAAGTGTAATAGGCTAGCACACTTTGTTAGAGAATGTAGGTCTCAATCAACTAGACCAATTGTCACGCATCCTAGCCCTAGATCTCAAAACACTATCCATTATGCCCAATATACCCTTGCTCCTCACATGCGAAACATTGATCACTATGCACACCCTACTTCCACTATTCCAGTGCAATATGTTCAAACCCCTGTTCCCCAAATTCAGTATGTTCAAGCACCAGCTCCTCAGGTTCAGATGTAACCTGCACCACAAGTTGCTCAAACCACTACTCAGACAGAGGTTAATCAACATAGTTTCTTTACTCAGAGCATTGTTGATTTAAGCAGCTTACTTGAGGATCTGACTGATGAAACCTTTGCTCTAATTACAGACATTGAAAAGAAACAAAATGAATTTGCTTTATGGCATTAGAGTCCAAGGTTGAGGGTGCTGAATTTGAGGAGGCAGGCTCTAAATTTGTTGAGTCTAATGTTCATGTTGAAAAAGTGGTTACAGAGGAAAATGTTGATGAAGATGAAAAACCTCTGTCTGATCCATGGGAGGCGAGTGTCTATGAAGGTGAATGTGATTGTGCTTTGATGGCTGCAACTAAAGTATCACCTCAGGTCTTAAAATACCTATGTTCAGATAAATGCAATTGCTTTTGCAAACTTAAAAGAGGTGAATGAAAATCTTAGGAATAAGATTTTAGAGGATGAATTCAAATTTAGAAACCTTTCAAAAGAGTTAAAATCAAAACTGCTTGAAAAGGATTTTGAAATCAGCAATATAAAGCATGAAGAAAGCATAACCAAGGACCAGCTCCAAACCATGATAGAAAAATATCAGGTTTGTAAAAAAGAGTTAGAATCCACCCAAATCACTTATGAAAATGGGTGGAGTCCTGCAAAGGTTATGAGATCTTATTGGAAAACCAGGTCAAAAGTAACATAAAATTTGGCATTGGATTTAAGAAAAATGACCAAATTTCTGAAAATGCTACTGAAAATGACTCTGGTGTGGTTGAAATTATTCCAACAAACTTGGCTGGTTAAGAAATCAAAATTACAGATACAAAGGGAAATAAAATTGTTTTAGAAAGACATGAGGGATCCTCAACCTTTGAGAAGATTGAAAAATATCAATTCAAACCACATGGTCTGATGAATGTGGCATTCTTGAAAATTTTAAGCCAATGGAATTACAACCACTGATGGTGTCAAAGCACCAAAGGCAAGAATCATTCCCATTTCAGACTTACCAGCAGATATTACAACATCCGCTGACAAAACGTCTGAAAAGGGAAGGAAGAAAGAAAAGATCAAAAACTTGTTTTGTGATTTCCGTGAAAAGAAGAATCATGTTACTAAAAACTGTCTTATTCTAAAAGCATATGACATTAACAAAACAAGTGAGATCACTGATTCCTCAAATTGCTAAATCTGTAATAAAACCAACCATAAAACTCAAGAGTTGTTTATCTCAAAAGCTTTGATTTGAAAAAGACTGAGTATAAATCTAAAACATTGGAGAGTCCAAAGACAAGTACTGCAAAAGGAAAGTCTAAACAGACCTTTGTGCCTGTTGAAACATCCATTACCAAAGCACTGAACAAAACCTCTGCTCCAGAGAGGTACAAGTAATAGATGCTCCACTTGTTAACCAGTACCCAAGAGGATATGGCCAACCCATTTACCAAAAGGTACGTCTTAGTTATGAGAGTTACAAGAAAGTCTCAAAACCAAGAGTGAATAGGCATTTTGGCTGAAGTGTTTGAGACTCCTTCCAAAGCCATTTTGGCTTTGGAAACTTACCTAAACTAATTATTTACCATTGTGCAGGGAGCTTCTACTTGCCTTGATAGCTTATGGGATGTAGATAGTGGAGGCTCCAGGCATATGACAGGATGTAGCGCCCTTCTAAAAGATTTCATGGCTCATGGAGGGGTGATATATCCTTTGGTAATAATTCAAAAGGAAAGATACTTGGGTCTGGAACAGTTCGGGCTAGGAAGATCAAATTTGAACATGTCAATCTTATCAACAATCTGAAATTCAACCTTCTTAGTGTTTCACAAATGAGTGACAAAGGCTATGGTCATTCTTCACTAAGAAAACTTGTCAGATTGTCGAGCCAGAAGTGGTTAAAAATTGATCAAATCATACTCGAGAGCAAAGCACAACTAGTTGCTCATAGGAGTGGCAATGTGTATGTGGTTGATATGTTGAAGATAATCCAATGACTGATGCTTGTCTGTTCTCAGCTGCCTCTAACAAAGAGATAGAACAATGGCACAGAAGACTTGGACACACAAATCAGACAACTATCACCACACTCTCTTTAAAAGGCCTTGTAAGAGGCTTATCACAAAATTTTTTCACAAAAGAAGAACATTGTGTTTCCTTCGTAAAAGGATAACAACACAAGAGTTCTTACAAGCCAATTGGTGAGTCCAAAACAAGACAATGTCTACAATTATTATACATGGACTTGTTTGGCCCTGTAAAAATCATGAGCCTTAGTAAAAAGAGATATTGTCTTGTTATTGTTGATGATTTTTCAAGGTTTACATGGACTTACTTTTTGCACTCTAAGGATGAAATTGACGGAATTTTGCAAAGATTTTTCAAACAAGTTGAAAAGCAATTTAACATGCCAGTAAAAGTCTTCAGGGTGACAATGGCATAGAGTTTAGAATAAGGAGCTGGATGAGTTTTGTGTGTCAAAAGGAATTGTAAGGCAGTAGAGTATTCCAAGAAAACCATAACAAAATGGAATGGTTGAAAGGAAAAATAGAACCTTAATTGAAGTAGCTAGAACCATGCTTGCAGACATTGGTTTACCTTTATCCTTTTGGGCAGAGGCTGTAAACACTTTGCTATGTTCAAAACAGAGTTTTAATTAACCCCAGACATCAATCCACTTCTTATGAAACTCTTTATAAGATCAAACCAATGATCTCCTATCTCAATACCTTTGCCTGCCCATGCTTTATTTTGAACTTAAAAGATTCCATTTCAAAATTTGCAGCCAAAGTAGACTGTGGTTATTTTCTGGGATACTCAACCACTGCCAAAGCCTACAGAGTTTTTAACTCTAGGATTAGGTGTGTGGAAGAGACTTCTAATGTAAAGTTCAATAAACTTTCTTCATTAAAAATCGCAGTAAATCCTTCTGAATTGTTTAATTTAGACAAATTCACTTTTGAATCTGTTTCTATTAAGACTGACTATGCAGGTACACCACAATCTCCACATCATTATTATGGATATGGCATTGTGATTCCACATTATAAAGCCACATCCACCATCAGAGGAACAAATGTTGTCAACAGCTGTGAAAACTCTGCCACTGTTGGATCAACCACTGCTGATCCTTAATCATCTGCCATTTCAACCATAACCTCTGTTGATAAAAGTCCAACCACTGTGGACAAAAATCATCATGGTTTCACACCTATTTCACCAATTCCTCCACCTCCACTTCAAGCAGATGTTTGTTCCTCGAAAGTACCAACAGATGTTAGCTCAGATGATTCGCATCTGCAACCTTCACCTCATAATGCTATCATTCCATACAAGGGAGATTTAATCTACCTTAAAAACCATCCATCAGACCTTATCATTGACAACATAAATGAAGGGGTGCTCACTAGAAGCCAATCCTAAAACATTTGTCTTTTTGCAAGCTTTCTATCTCTCACACAACCTGTCAAGTACCACGAGGCACTGAAAGACAATAGTTGGGTAGAAGGCATGCAGGAAGAGCTCCTCCATTTTAAAAGACAACAAGTATGGGAACTTGTACCATTGCCAAAGGATGTCTATCCAGTTGGCACAAAATGGGTCTTCAAAAACAAAACAGATGAGAGGGGTATTATTGTTATGAATAAAGCTAGGCTTGTGGTTCAAGATTAGAAGCCATCAGATTGTTCTTAGCTTTTGCTGCCAACCACAACATCAAGGTGTTTCAGATGGATATAAAAAGTGCATTCTTGTATGGCAAAATCAAAGAAGAGGTCTATGTTTGTCAAGCTCCTAGCTCTGAAGATGAATCTTATCCTGATCATGTCTACAAGCTTAACAAAGCTTTGTATGGCTTGAAACAAGCACCTAGAGCTCGGTATGAAACTCTCTCCACCTTTCTCTTATGCATTGGTTTTTCAAGGGGTAGAATTGATAAAACATTATTTTTAAGACGGAAAGGAAAGAATTTGATGCTTGTCCAAATTTATGTTGATGACATCATTTTTGGATCCACATGCACTGCTATGTGTGAAGAGTTTCGAAAACTCATGGCAGCAGAGTTTGAAGTGAGTGCAACGGGTGAGCTTCAATGTTTTCTTGGTCTCCAAGTAAAACACTTGCAAAATAGTACATTCATTCATCAAAGTAAGTATGTCAAAGAACTGCTTAAAAAATTTGATATGAATTATTGCAAACCATGTAGCACACCCATGGCAACATCAAAGCTTATCACCGTTGAAGAAAATGATGACTTGGTTAATCAAACTCTTTATAGAAGCATGATAGGTTCATTATTGTACCTATCTGTATCCAGGCCAGACATCATGTATGCAACATGTGTTTGTGCAAGATCCCAGTCAGCACCTAGAAAGTCCAATCTCATTGCTGTAAAAAGGATATTCAGATACATAAAGGTGCTCCCACACTTGGTATCTGGTATCCAGCTAATGGTAATATTGAGCTTTCAGGTTTCTCAGACAGTGATTTTGCTGGTTGTAAAACCACAAGGAAGTCAACTTCAGGAGGCAGCCAATTCCTAGGCAACTGCTTAGTGTCTTTGCAGAGCAAAAAGCAGGCTGCAGTATCAACATTCACAGTAGAGGCTGAGTATATTGCTGCTGCAAGCTGCACTGCTCAAACTCCTGTGACTTCAAAATCAGTTATTGGATTTTGGTGTAACTGCTTTAAAGACTCCTCTTATGTTAGATAATCAAGCAGCTGAAAATATCATTAAAAATCCAGTATCTCATTCTACCACCAAACATATTGATATCAGACTCACTTCGTGAGAGATTGCTATGAAAAAGGTTTAGTTTCTCTGCATCATGTCCCAACTAAAGATCAACTGACAAATGTTCTAACAAAAGCATTAGATACGTCTACCTTTGAAAGTTTGATCTCTAGGCTGGGAATGCTAAACATGGAATAAAATAAGTTTTATTGGATTCCATGTGTTAAAAGCATTAAAATGTGCTCAGAAAGTCAAATTTTATCCTTAAAAGTCTGTTCACAACCACTGTTTCTCAAAACCTCTGCTTGGCATAAAATCTATCCGTTGCTCACAGTGTATCCTCTATTCTTACTTCCACTGTTGGTGAAACCACTGTTTTCCAATCCACTGATAATCTATCCTCTAACAGTGTAAATCACCACTGCTAATCCCACTGTTTAGAACCACTGCTGGTCTCAAGCTGAGGTTACCAAACAACTGTCATCCATTATTCAACAGAATTTACCCGTGCACCTGATGATAGCCATCAGATCGTTTAGAAACCGCTGCCACGTTAACGCTCACTTTTTCCCTTTATAAACTATGTTTCATCCGAACAGAGTTTCCCCTTACCGTTTCCCTCTCACACACACAATCTCTCAAATTTCTCCATTACTCTTCTTCTTCCCAAAACCCTAAAAATTCTACTTCTCATCATGAATCTCATCCTAAAAACTCCCCATAACTACCTTCCCATTTTCGAGAAAACCAACAATAATATAGTTTTTTCACAGCATTATCAATGTTTTACAAACATCGTCAGACAAAGATGTGTTACTTGCCAAAGCCCACATCTACATCGAAACCCTCCGCTAGTTTTGGGCAAACGCTGAACTTCAAATTCAGAACAAAAAGCCTTTCGCCATCACATCCAAGATTGGCCAGTCACAGGTCCAAATTTCTCCTTCCACCATCTCCACCGTTTTTGGTCTTAGTGACCTAGACGCCCCCACATCTTTGTCAAAGAAAGATTTACATGCCGAATTCATTGAACGCGGATATGAAAGTCAGTTATTTGTAATTACCATTTTCAAACCTGAATTTCCTGCTAACATGAAATTCTTTTTCCACACCCTTTTACTCTGTTTGTCAGCTAAAACCACTACCTTTAACGAAACACCATTAAACATTCAATACCTGGGTTATGCTATTTTAACCCA
Source organism: Scalesia atractyloides (assembly GCA_947069175.1). Classification (NCBI taxonomy): domain Eukaryota; kingdom Viridiplantae; phylum Streptophyta; class Magnoliopsida; order Asterales; family Asteraceae; genus Scalesia; species Scalesia atractyloides. The sequence goes on along the minus strand of CAMTDV010000012.1, from coordinate 52,720,105 downwards.
AACCAAATTTAATTTTTCTCAGGTATTGTTTTAGGATTTACTTGCAAAATTTAATAATCTTAAAAAGGGAAAAGCTTTTTGATACATCCTAGGTTGTTGAGTTTTTATCTACAAAAACATGTTTCTACTTCCGTTTTTCAACAAGGCGCCTTATGTGAAGTTGGTAGCCTTAAAAATGAAACTTTTACTAGACTCTCAACAAAAAATCCAGGGTGTTGAAAACACAAACAACGATGACTGAGCACATTTTGACATGTGTTACAACCACTGCTCCTTCATTAGTTGTTGAGCCCATTGTTGAGCCCACTACTCCTGGTGACCACAGTACTACAACTAGTGCTGTGGAACCCACACTAGCCATTCCCAAAAAGAAACCCACAAAAACCACCAAGCCCTCCAATCACCCAAAAAACGGTAGCTCTTAAAGATGAGTCTTAGATGTCTTACTGGTGACAACACAAAAAGTCACAAATAACCACTACTACTACTTCCTCATAACAGTTGGTTCAAAGATCTCCACCAGCTCAAACTCCTATTGTCTCCACACAATACTACTACACACAGGGACACCACAATATGAGGCAGATGTTTCAATCGAACATCAGTTCTCCAACCCCTCTCCCAAGGCTATGTCTCTTTCCACTCCTTTGCCCACTTCACCAATACCACCTACTTTCATCCCATTGTTTGAGGCAATAGAGAAAACTCAGACACTGAGCAGTCCCTCTCAATCACCGATTACTGAGAGTCAACTTCTACACATGACTGCGTCTGTGACAACTCTATCTGATAGCCCACTAACAATTGATAAGGCTACACCCCAGGAGTTACTTGTAACTCTTGGTGGCAATTCAAGTGAAGCAGCCACTACAACTGTAGTCACAACAGTGGCTCAGTTGGATAGTGGTTACATCAATAAGGCTTCCTTGAAGGCAACAACTGCTGAGGCTATAAAAGTAACCTCTGAGCCAGTTGGGAGTCCCTAGTACCACGAACAAGGGGCAGTTGGTGCTAATTTCCTTGAGACTCCTCAGGATGATGCACCAAATACAACTACCTCTAGTAGTAATTTGGATGATCCTATTAACTTAGGTGACAAATTACAATATCAAGAATTGATGGAGAGGATCTCTACCATGAAATCATCCATTGATGATATCAAATCCGTGATGTCCCAATGCTACAACATTCTCATAGTCAACCTTCTTCATCTCTCTCTGCTACTGAGCTATGGAATGTCATGCAACCAAATTTATTGCTCAACGACAACTTTTTGATTTACAGCATGAGAACAACATGAAGTTGATGAGGAATATGGTGGATGCTTGTTATATGGATACAAAGGATGATATTAGAGCTATCAAAGACCATTTAATGCAGCTTACTGGCTCTGCGTCGGATGTCATTCTCACAGAAGATGATGCCAAAAAGGGGGAAAAGATTCATTGCGCAAGTTGCAGCCTGATCCAACTATCAAATCTAAGGTGCAACAACAACCAAGTACTGCTGTAAGCTCTACTGAGGCATCCAAAGCTCCTACTTGATGAGACTCTAAATTTGGAAGCTTAAAGGATTGCTCTTGAAAAGCAGAAGCGACAAGATACATTGGAAGCAAAGGCTCTCATGCTTATTGAAGAAGAAAAGGCAAAGCGGCTTGAAGAAGAAGATGTTGGCACTTCAAAAAGAAGGAAATCTACTAGAAAGTCAGACAATCAACTTCCACTCCTTCTACAACAACTGCTGAAGCCACTGCTTATGTATCCTATGTCCCCAATATACGTGCCACTGCTGAGAAGGTAGATGTTGTAACAACAGATGTTGGGACAACAGCTGTTGGATCAGCAGAGGTTATCCATACCACTGCTATGATCACTTTTCCAACAACAACTGAATCATTACCCACACCATCTCGTATTTCCATGCATCCACCTTCTACCAAACTTAAGTTCCAACGCAAAATAAAAACTTTTATGGTTGATGATGATGAAGACTATCAATCACCACTCCCTATTTCTTGACAACCTATGTCACAACCATCCTCATCACCTTTGTGACAACCGGCAAAATAATGGTAAATTCCGTACAACTTAACAACTTGATTATACAATTTATTGTGTTCATTACGACTTAATTAATGCATGATTAGGTCGTGTAAAGTCTAGAAATCATAGGACATGGTTAATTATGCCAAACAACATCATTACCTTCTTCACGTTGCGAGAAAAAAACAAACTATGTCCAAGTATGTTGGCAAAAGCAATGAAAGCACTATTCACTGAGCACACCATCCATGGCAGCTCGTTCTGAAAATTGTTTGAACAACAAATGAACGATACGAAAGCGTATCCTCACAATATTTATATAGCATGTAAATAATGCTAAACGACCTAAACAATCTGGACGGTATCAAATAAATATTCGGGACATCGCTTCCGGTATTACGCCGCACTTTTCACATAACGTCCGCTTTCGAACCGATGACTAAACTAGTTATATTTTTGTTATCCTAATGTCACACCCTCAATTTCCACTTGCGGAGTTTTACCGCGAGGCGTGTGAACAAACCAGAATCTGAGACACTAGTAACATCGAACGACTCTATATGAATTGTTTATACGTTTTCCAAAATCATTTGTTTAACCATCCATAGTTAATTTTAAATTGTCTTAGTTTGGTTTCAATGTTTAGCGGAAGCATTAGTTTTTAAAGTTGAGCGGAAGCATTAAAGTAAAGTAAAGGAACGGGCGCCAACACAAACGCCAAAACTAAAGAAAAACCCAAACAATATTCGTAAATGAGACTCGATAAAAGATGTCTTGATCAATGCAAGTGAGTGCACCTAGAGCTCCTAGCGTCCTGAGAAACATGTAAAGAAACAAGTGTCAACATTAAAGAAGAGTGAGTTCACAGGTTTTCATTAGTTCATTTGTTCGGTTATAAGTTTGTTTTCCCCGTTATCCCTAACCCGGGATAACGATTTAGTTCCGTTATTCCCAACCCGGAATAATACTGATGGTTCCATTATTCCTTACCCGGAATAATAATGATGTTCCATTATTCCTAACCCGGAATAATAATGTTGTTGGTTCCATTATCCCTAACCCGGAATAATATTGTTGATTCGTAATTAAGTTCAATGTTAACATGTATGTAGCGAGCCTAAAGTTATGTCACGTAAGTGTTCGCGATCGAAGCTGACTGTTGTGCCTCCGTGTTGCCAAACCTATCACTGACCATGGCGAAGTTAGGCCAAATTACTCACCCGTTGACCATAACCGGTCGGCTAGCGCGACTAGCTCGGGTGGGGCTTGTCGGGCCCAGTAGTACTACTTATAATTTCCCCGCTATCTAACCCAATACTAACGATCCGAGAGTTTGTCGAGGACTTGTGTGATATAGCTGCTTAGTGACCATAACATACATTAACATTAACTTAGTTACCGAATAGTTTAATGACGTTAATTTCGTATAACGTAAAGAGATAGAGTTGTAGAGTGTATACATGTTTCTCCCCCTGTTGTTTAAAACCGGATAAAATTAGGGGCCATGAACTCACCTTTAATTGCTCGGTTAGTGTAACACAGACGTAGCAAATGATGGGACCGCTAATTGCGTCCTAACAAGTCAATTGATTTAAAGTTAGTGTGTGAACACACCGATACAAACCCTACACATAACTAACACACAATGCGGCACACACAATAACAATTTCTAAAACACAATCATGCATGAAAAGTATTATCATACCAACATAGTGATCAAACCAACCTATCATGAACACAAATCAATCCATACAACACTTTGGTACACACATTCGCAAGTTATCCTGTTTCAGCTTGTATACTCATAATTAGGCTGTTTTCGAGGATTTTTATAAAATAGTTCCAACGTTCCAAAAATTCCAATTTTTTTACAGAAGGTATCAACTAAGCGGTAGAATTTTATGTAAATTTTTCAAGTCCTAACACTTTACCCATTATTGATAAACATTTATATACTAGGCTGCAGTCAGATTCGTCGCTTTCTGACTGCAGTCCACGGGAGAATTTATTTAAAAATCACCGTCATCCAATTAACAAAATTCCAGTGGGAGTTTCCCGGAAATTTCCATCTCCAGTTGCTGTACAAATTTAGTGATTCAACTCTCTACAGATTATGAGATCCGACTCGATAAACAACTAAGAAATTTTCAGAATTTACACAGCTTCAGTTACTGCACTTAATTGACCACTTAAAAATATCAAACGACCTCAGAAAAATATGAATCCAGCGCCATTAGAAGCGTTTTTCAAAAATATTCGTTTTAGGCTTCAGAAAATCCGTTTTTCGATAAATAATAACCAAGTTACAGCCAATTGAAGTTGGCTGTAAACACCATTCATCATCCTGATTTCAACTTTTTATCGCAATATTACTCGCTTAAACAATCGAGACGTTAAATATAAACGATCAAGAACAGATTTATCAATCATATATCATCATGTACATCATACTCATGCAAACCCTAATCATATTATATGGTTTTTATCACAAAACGCAGCCTAATGATTCTTGATTCCAACTAATCATCATAATCGTCAAACTTGCACAATCAATCGAACTAACATCATAAAACTTTTATAAACCATGATTCTACCATTACATACAAGCATGATCAATAGTTCATAAACCCTACATGATTTGTGAAACAATAGAAAACCCTAACCTTTAACAATGGAGATTAACGAACCGGGAACGAGATGGTAGTTGATTCGGGTTTGAAGGGGGATCGCGACCGAGAGAATGAGTGGGGAGAAGGCTGCCGTCGGCTGGTCTTAGAACTAGGGTTCCTCTTCTTTTTTTTTTGTTAACAATCCTCATGCATGCTTATCTATATATAGTGTGGGTAGGGAAAGAAAAAGGAGAAGGGTTTGGGCGATTTGAGTCTTGCGGCCGCAAAGGGTTTGGGTGGGGCGGTTTGGGTCTTTAACCTGAGCCTCAACTTTTGCTTAACTCCTTGAGTCGCAAGGAAGTGAGTTTAGGCCGTTTCGCGACTCGGTTCGATTCGTCTATCTATTTACCATATATATATTTTTATAACTAAAAATCACGAATTCGAAACATGACATAATAACTCACCGAACTTATAAACGTTTAATACACATAGCACGTAATTCACTTGATAAGTTCACAAAGTTAGCGTAATTATTTCGAGCGTGTAAATTAAATCTCCGAATCAATTTAGCGTAGGAATGAATAACCGTGAAGTAGTGCGTTTAAGATATCTAAAAAACCGGGATGTCACATTATCCTCATGTTGAAAGAATTTTCGTCCCGAAAATTGAGTAAATGCGGTTTAGAATGCAACGCACAGGTTTAGAATGCCACGCACAAAGATTTAGTTCGTTAACAATGGTACACGAAATTACAAGAAATTCCCAGGTTGTCACATCATCCCCATGTTGAAAGAATTTTCGTCCCGAAAATTTAGTTGATGGTATCGTTAGCTTGCTGCTCAGCTGCAAAGAGGTGGGGGTATTTGCTTTTCATTTGGTCCTCTCTTACCCACGTGAACTCCGGTCCACGCTTAGAGTCCCAACGAACCTTGACGATCGGTATCTTTCTGTGCCTTCGAGTCTCGATCTCACGATCCATGATCTCGATAGGTTGTTCCACAAAGTGCAGTTGTTCATCCACTTGAATCTCGTCCAATGGAATGACTAGGGTTTCATCTGATAGACACTTCTTCAGATTTGACACGTGAAAAACGTTGTGAACTCCACTGAGTTTGACAGGAAGGTCAAATTGATAAGCTACGGGCCCGATACGTTTCAAAATCACAAATGGGCCTACGTATCGTGGGTTTAGTTTGCTCGTTTCCCAAAACGTATTACACCCTTCCAGGGTGACACCTTCAGTAGGACGCGGTCGCCTACTTGGAATTCGAGTGGTTTGCGTCGTTGATCAGCGTAGCTTTTCTGTCGATCTCGTGCCGCTGCCATGCGGTTTCTGATTTGTACAATCTTTTCAGTAGCCTCAAGTATTAACTCAGGGCCTGTGAGTTGACTGTCACCGACTTCTGCCCAACAGACCGGTGATCTACATTTACGACCGTATAATGCTTTAAACGGTGCTGCCGATATACCCGTATGGTAACTGTTGTTATACGAGAATTCCACTAAAGGCAGATGGATTTCCCAACTGTTCCCGAAATCTACCACACATGCCCTAAGCATGTCTTCCAAGGTCTGAATGGTCCTTTCACTTTGACCATCCGTCTGAGGGTGATAAGCTGTGCTCATATCTAAGCGTGTACCCAACGCTTTTTGAAGTGACTGCCAAAAATTGGACGTGAAACGAGCATCTCTATCTGAGATGATGGACATTGGCACTCCGTGCCGAGAAACTACTTCCTTAATGTAGATGCGAGTCAACTTATCCATCTTATCTGTTTCTTTAATCACTAGGAAGTGTGCGGACTTAGTTAAGCGATCCACGATCACCCAGATGGTACCGCAACCACCCAAAGTTCGCGGGAGTTTAGTGATGAAGTACATCAAGATCTGATCCCATTTCCACACCGGGATCTCAGGTTGTGAAGTAGCCCCGATGGCTTCTGATACTCTACCTTGACTTTTGCACAAGTCAAACACTTGCTCACGTAGGTGGCTATATCAGCTTTCATGTTGGGCCACCAGTACGCGGCTTTAAAGTCTTGATACATCTTATCCGAACCAAGATGGACAGAGTATCGGGATTTGTGAGCTTCGTCCATGACTAGCTTTCTGAGGTCTCCGTGGAGAGGTACCCATATACGATTCATGAAAAACCAGGCTCCATTGGGTTTTACTTCCCAATCGCGTTCCATTTTTCCCACCGATTCAGCCTTGATGTTTTCTTCCTTAACTGCTTCTAACTGTGCATCGCGTATCTGTTCGGGTAACCCCGAATGAATGGTGAACTGTAGTGCTCGTACCCGACGAGGTTTCAAGTGCTCCTTCCTACTGAGGGCATCAGCTACCACGTTAGCTTTTCCCGGGTGATACCGAATGGTACATTCATAATCATTCAGGAGTTCGACCCAGCGACGCTGTCGCATGTTCAACTCCTTCTGGTCAAAGATGTGTTGGAGGCTCTTGTGATCTGTATAGATTGTGCACTTTGTTCCATATAGGTAGTATCTCCAAATCTTAAGCGCAAACACCACTGCTCCCAATTCCAGGTCATGTGTTGTGTAGTTTTTCTTATGAACCTTCAATTGTTGGGACGCATACGCGACGACCTTATCACGTTGCATGAGTACGCATCCCAATCCCTGAATGGAAGCATCACAATATACCACAAAATCATCAGTCCCTTCCGGCAAGGACAGAATGGGTGCACTGCAAAGTTTCTGCTTCAGCATATGAAATGCCGCTTCCTGCTTGTCACCCCAAGCATACTTGGTGCCTTTCTGGGTGAGGGTGGTAAGCGGTTGCGCGATCTTTGAAAATCCCTCGATGAAACGTCTGTAGTAACCCGCCAAACCCAAAAATTGGCGGATCTCTGTCGGTGTCCTGGATGCTTCCCAGTTCTTGATAGCATCGATCTTGGCGGGATCGACGTGGATACCCTTTTCATTCACAATATGCCCGAGGAACTGAACTTCCCGAATCCAGAAATCACACTTTGAAAGCTTGGCATATAGTTTCTCCTGTTGAAGTAATTCCAGCAGTAATCGTAGATGTTCAGCATGTTCTTCTTCACCTTTAGAGTAGATGAGTATTCATCGATGAACACAATGACAAACTTGTCGAGATACGGTTTACACACACGGTTCATGAGGTCCATGAACACCGCGGGTGCGTTGGTGAGACCGTAGGGCATGACCAAGAACTCATAATGGCCATACCGTGTACGAAATGCCGTTTTAGCGATATCCTCCTCCCTGACGCGTAACTGGTGATAACCGGACCGTAGATCAATCTTGGAGTAGTAGCTTGACCCTTGAAGTTGGTCGAAGAGATCGTCAATGCGAGGTAATGGGTATCGGTTCTTGAAAGTAACCTTAATGAGTTCCCTGTAGTCGATGCACATGCGGAAGGTCCCGTCCTTCTTCCTGACAAAAAGGACCGGAGCTCCCCATGGCGAAGTACTGGGTCGGATAAATCCTTTTTCTAACAATTCCTGAAGTTGGGTAGACAGCTCTTGCAGCTCGGCTGGAGCTAGGTGGTATGGGGCCTTGGCTATGGGAGTTGCATGGTTCGCCAATTCAATTTCAAACTCCACTTGTCGATGTGGTGGAATACCAGGTAACTCCTCTGGAAATACATCGGAAAAGTCACGGACGACGGGGATATCTTCTATATGCTTCTCGTCCTTGGGTTGCTCGGTGACCAGTGCGAGCAAAGCGAAGGAGTTCTTCCTCCGAAGATACTTCTGTGCTTGCATGTAAGAGATTATGTTTGTGACGGCGCCTGCCTTCTCGCCTTGCACCGTCAAGATTTCGTCGTTAGAGAGCGGAATACGGATAGATTTCTCGAAACAGAGAACTTCAGCTCGGACGTCGGATAGCCAGTGCATTCCGACTACCACGTCAAAACTACCCAGGGTAGTTGTCATCAGATCAATGGTAAAGGTGTGACCCGCGAGTTTGAGTTGACAACCGGATACTAAATGGGTCACATCTACAGATTTACCATCGGCTAGTTCTATGACGTAAGGGGTCTCTAGGGGTTTAGGTGTGAGATTTAGGTTCTTCCTAAAAGACTCAGATATAAAACTCCTATCCGCACCCGTATCAAAAAGTACAGTAGCAAAATGTTCATTAAGGGGAAACTTACCGGTGACCACGTTCGAGATGTTCTGGCCTCTCCGCGGCCTAGCGTAAATGCACGACCTTTGGCACCTCCTGTGCCATTATTCCTGTTGTTGTTGTTGCTATTGTTGTTGTTGTGGTTGTTGTGGTTGTTGTTGTTCCCACCATTGTTGTTGTTGTTGCGAAGCTGTGGGCAGTCTCGTTTGAAGTGGGCAGTGCTACCACACTGATAGCACCCCCGGTTAATACCCTGTTGCTGACCCTGGTGCTGATTCTGATTTTGTCGGGACATGATTTCCCCGCGACAATCCTTTGCCGCGTGTCCCACTTTGCCACATCGTTGGCAGCGATTTCCGGCACAAGGGCCGTGATGATGAAGGTTACAACGATTACACTGCGGCTTTCGACCTACATAGCCGCTTGTGTTCCGGGTGTTGTTTGCGGGCTGATTATTGTGACCCCGGTTACTGTTGAAATTGTTGAACCGTTTCTGGTTCCCTTGTTGTGGCTGAGCTGTCGAAGTCTGTCGAGCAGACGAGTCTTCAAACTTTCTTTTATTATCAGGGGCAACTTCAGTTGTACCCCGAGATGGCAACTTCTTTTGTTCCACCGCCTTATCGGTGAGTTTGTGCGCCAACCTGATTGCTTGATGCTCAGTCGCAGGGTTGCTAGCCATTACCATACCCTGGATCTCGGGGACCAGACCCCAAGGTAAAACTCGAGTCGTTTCTCAACGATGTTGGCCAGATCGGGACATAGGAATACCAGGTCATGATGTTTCACTGTGTATGCTTCAATTTCAGATCCCACCATCTTGTGGTTCCATAATGTTTACTCCAACTGTTGAACCCTATCTCGTGGACAGTACTCCTCTTTGATTAGGGCCTTAAACTCGGCCTAGGCCATTGCGTTTGCAGCAATAAGTCCACGCGTTTGGATTGTGCATTCCACCAAGTTAGTGCCCCATCCTCCAACGTTGAGGCAGCATACTTGACCTTGTTGGCCTCCAGGCAATTGCACATTTCGAACACTGATTCGGACTTTTCAATCCAGCGCACCAGTCCTATGGGTCCTTCTGCACCCGTGAATTTGCTCGGCTTCGCATCGAGAAACATCTTATAGGGGTTAAGACCCCCTCCTGCTGCTGGTTGGTTTTGAACACCAGCCAGATCAGCATTCACGTGTTCTTGGATCATTGCGGCCAATTCTTCGGGTGTCATGTTGAGGTTTCCGCGACGTCCAGTTGCCATTTTAGATCTTCGCAAGACAACATAAACACACACCGATAAGTATATATATCCAATATAGTTATCCTATTCCATACTTAAATAATCCCTCAAATTATGTCAACCCAATTAAATTAAACAATCAAAAGAAATATTTGATTAAATAAAATTTCAACGTCTCACAAAATGCCAACCAAACATATCAGTTTACTATAAAATTTCAAGTTCAAACATAAGTAGAGAAATAAATAGAGTGAAGGAAGTAAATGGGATAAGCGAGATGAATCAGTCTTCTACGTCCCCATCTCCCAAATCGCTATCGTTGCCGTCATCCTCCGGGCGTTTCCAGCTTCTATAGCCGGGTCTTCCTCCGGATCCTCCTCTGGATCCTCCTCTAGATCCTCCTCTGGATCCTCCTCTACCGGCACTGGAGGGGCCGGTGCTGGTGCGGGTACTGGTACAGGTGCCTGATTCTGTTCTAGTTCTTGAATTCTCCAGCTAGACTCAAGAACTCTGTCTTCGAGCCAGTCAGCCCTCAGCTGCTCAGCACGAAGATCTTTAGCTAAAGTGTTACGAGCTATCTTACTCTCATGTTGCTCTTCCTCGAGCGCTCCAGTCTTACCCGTTAATTGTCGTATCATCCATCCCTGTGCTAGGATAGTTTCATCCATTCTCTCTAGTTGTTCTTGTTGCTTTCTTATCATATTTCTAAGTAGGTCGTTCCCTACTTCTAACGAGTTAACCGGTTCGACCGACATAGCGATGGTCGGGCGTGAGGACGACTCCTATCCTAGAGCGAGCCTTTTTCTAACAGCTGAGCGTGTCTCCACGCCATGAGGTGGTGAGGGTTCCACCATAGGTGCCTTTCCCGCGCCCTTGGTTGCAAAGATTTGTCGGATGATGATGATGACATTGCCTGTTGGGTTGTGTAGTTAGTTACGAGTTGTGTTCATTTCAATATGCATTTATATTTTACATAACATAATTGTGGTATAACACATAACGAGATATAACAGTTCAGTGCCAAACTAAGTCTAGTGTCGTGTAATCAGCTATAGTTTAGGTCTACTTTTAATGCAAACCTGTTCTCTATAGCTAGAGGCTCTGATACCAATCTGTCACACCCTCAATTTCCACTTGCGGAGTTTTACCGCGAGGCGTGTGAACAAACCAGAATCCGAGACACTAGTAACATCGAACAACTCTATATAATTTGTTTATACGTTTTCCAAAATCATTTGTTTAACCATCCATAGTTAATTTTAAATTGTCTTAGTTTGGTTTCAATGTTTAGCGGAAGCATTAGTTTTTAAAGTTGAGCGGAAGCATTAAAGTAAAGTAAAGGAACGGGCGCCAACACAAACGCCAAAACTAAAGAAAAACCCAAACAATATTCGTAAATGAGACTCGATAAAAGATGTCTTGATCAATGCAAGTGAGTGCACCTAGAGCTCCTAGCGTCCTGAGAAACATGTAAAGAAACAAGTGTCAACATTAAAGAAGAGTGAGTTCACAGGTTTTCATTAGTTCATTTGTTCGGTTATAAGTTTGTTTTCCCCGTTATCCCTAACCCGGGATAACGATTTAGTTCCGTTATTCCCAACCCAGAATAATACTGATGGTTCCATTATTCCTTACCCGGAATAATAATGATGTTCCATTATTCCTAACCCGGAATAATAATGTTGTTGGTTCCATTATCCCTAACCCGGAATAATATTGTTGATTCGTAATTAAGTTCAATGTTAACATGTATGTAGCGAGCCTAAAGTTATGTCACGTAAGTGTTCACGATTGAAGCTGACTGTTGTGCCTCCGTGTTGCCAGGCCTATCACTGACCATGGCGAAGTTAGGCCAAATTACTCACCCGTTGACCATAACCGGTCGGCTAGCGCGACTAGCTCGGGTGGGGTTTGTCGGGCCCAGTAGTACTACTTATAATTTCCCCGCTATCTAACCCAATACTAACGATCCGAGAGTTTGTCGAGGACTTGTGTGATATAGCTGCTTAGTGACCATAACGTACATTAGCATTAACTTAGTTACCGAATAGTTTAATGACGTTAATTTCGTATAACGTAAAGAGATAGAGTTGTAGAGTGTATACATGTTTCTCCCCCTGTTGTTTAAAACCGGATAAAATTAGGGGCCGTGAACTCACCTTTAATTGCTCGGTTAGTGTAACACAGAAGTAGCAAATGATGGGACCGCTAATTGCGTCCTAACAAGTCAATTGATTTAAAGTTAGTGTGTGAACACACCGATACAAACCCTACACATAACTAACACACAATGCGGCACACACAATAAAAATTTCTAAAAACAATCATGCATGAAAAGTACTATCATACCAACATAGTGATCAAACCAACCTATCATGAACACAAATCAATCCTTACAACACTTTGGTACACACATTCGCAAGTTATCAAGTTTCAGCTTGTATACTCATAATTAGGCTGTTTTCGAGGATTTTTATAAAATAGTTCTAAAGTTCCAAAAATTCCAATTTTTTTACAGAAGGTATCAACTAAGCTGTAGAATTTTATGTAAATTTTTCAAGTCCTAACACTTTACCCATTATTGATAAACATTTATAAACTAGGCTGCAGTCAGATTCGTCGCTTTCTGACTGCAGTCCACAGGAGAATTTATTTAAAAATCACCGTTCATCCAATTAACAAAATTCCAGTGGGAGTTTCCCGGAAATTTCCATCTCCAGTTTCTGTACAAATCTAGTGATTCAACTCTCTACAGATTATGAGATCCGACTCGATAAACAACTAAGAAATTTTAGGAATTTACACAGCTTCAGTTACTGCACTTAATTGACCACTTAAAAATATCAAAAACCTCAGAAAAATATGAATCCAGCGCCATTAGAAGCGTTTTTCAAAAATATTCATTTTAGGCTTCAGAAAATCCGTTTTTCGATAAATAATAACCAAGTTACAGCCAATTGAAGTTGGCTGTAAACACCATTCAGCATCCTGATTTCAACTTTTTATCGCAATATTACTCGCTTAAAGAATCGAGACGTTAAATATAAACGATCAAGAACAGATTTATCAATCATATATCATCATGTACATCATACTCATGCAAACCCTAATCATATTATATGGTTTTTATCACAAAACGCAGCCTAATGATTCTTGATTCCAACTAATCATCATAATCGTCAAACTTGCACAATCAATCGAACTAACATCATAAAACTTTCATAAACCATGATTCTACCATTACATACAAGCATGATCAATAGTTCATAAACCCTACATGATTTGCGAAACAATAGAAAACCCTAACCTTTAACAATGGAGATTAACGAACCGGGAACGAGATGGTAGTTGATTCGGGTTTGAAGGGGGATCGCGACCGAGAGAATGAGTGGGGAGAAGGCTGCCGTCGGCTGGTCTTAGAACTAGGGTTCCTCTTCTTTTTTTTTTTGTTAACAATCCTCATGCATGCTTATCTTTATATAGTGTGGGTAGGGAAAGAAAAAGGAGAAGGGTTTGGGCGATTTGAGTCTTGCGGCCGCAAAGGGTTTGGGTGGGGCGGTTTGGGTCTTTAACTTGAGCCTCAAGTTTTGCTTAACTCCTTGAGTCGCAAGGAAGTGAGGTTAGCCCATTTCGCGACTCGGTTCGATTCGTCTATCTATTTTCCATATATATATTTTTATAACTAAAAATCACGAATTCGAAACATGACATAATAACTCACCGAACTTATAAACGTTTAATACACATAGCACTAATTCACTTGATAATTTCACAAAGTTAGCGTAATTATTTCGAGCGTGTAAATTAAATCTCCGAATCAATTTAGCGTAGGAATGAATAACCGTGAAGTAGTGCGTTTAAGATATCTGAAAAACCGGGATGTCACACCTAATCTCTAGTTAACTAGTCTGATGAACTTGTTAAACCTCATTTGACATCTTAACCATCACTAAGCTACTAATATTGCAAGAACTTGGATAAACACCTAAATATTTAGACTTAAGTATTACACCACATGTCTAAAAGGGATTTCTATATATATTATATATATATATATATATATATATATGAATATATGAGAGCCATACTTAGCCTACTCATAATTTTTGGCTAAGATGGGACCCACCGCTTCTCCTACTTACTTGATATGATAATGGGGTTAGAGTATGGCTAGTGGATTTGGTTTTGACCAAATGAGGATCATGAGCATTATGTAAACCTCACCATACCACACTCTCATTTTTACACTTTTGAAAAACACCCAAAATCAAGCTCTTATTTTAGCCATTTCATTTCAAGAAGGTCTAAACAAGCTACAAAGCATGGAGAACCATTAGAGCTTACTTTGGAGCTTTCTTACCTTCATAATCTTCATCCTACAATCCATTAATCCTTTGCAAAGTTGTAAGATCATCTTCTACTTTAAAAAAAACTTGTTACTTATGTAGTTTACTAAAGTACATGTTAAATCATCTTGAACTACAAGAAAACAAAGCTTGATACACTGATCTCAACTTAAAAAGTCTATAATAATTATATATTATGTGTTGATTATGTTGCTTTGTGCTTATACTGTTGATAATTATGTTAAAGTAGTATGATTAAAATGGATGATCTTTTATAAATTAGGATAGAAATGATGATCAAAACCTTTTGATGTTTAGAACTTAAAAAGATAATCACACTCATAATCCATGAACTTTACTACAATGTAAAAGTGATTTTGTACATGTTATGACTTTTATAAAGATTAAAGATCATGATTTACACTATATTGGTTTTAAAAGTGTGTTAATCAAAGTTGTTTATATGAACAATAAAGACTTTAAAGTGTGTTAAATATGATGGTGTGAGTAATCTTGTTAAAGGATTTAAAAGTGTTATGATATTATTATTAAAGATGTGGTTAAAAATACACATAATACTGATACACTTTTGTGTCTGTCGCTTGTTCTTAGTTACGTCTGTAATTGTACGATCTTTGTTTACAGTGTCTGTATAGTTTGCTCATGTCGACCAAATCAAGATATCCTCATATCCTGGTTTAGTACGACAAGTAGTTTGTCTGTGTGAAACAGTTGCATGAGTGCATACTGTTGAGTCTTGTGTATGTCATGTCTGTGGAACGTTCTCCAAAGAAGAATTCTGTGTGAGTGGGGATACTTCGTACGAGCAAGACATTGCTCGTACGAGTCACCTACCATTCATACGAATAAGTCCATCCAAACAAGTATCATACTTGTTTCGTACGAGCTAGTTGATGCTCGTACGAACCAGCTTGATCATACGAGTATCTTTGGAGTATGTTCTTCGTCTCTTTTGGTGTTTCGTATGACGAGCAACATACTTCGTACAGTTGCTAGGTATGGACATTGTATAAGCAGACATGCACTTCTCAGTAGTGGTTAGACATATGTGTGAGACCTGCTAGGAGAGACACAAGAGCACAGAGTGTGTTGCATGAGAGGGTATGAACATTGTTTGTATATGTTCGTATCAGTTCTCTTCAATTAATCAAGATATTGAATCTTTGGTTATCCTGTGTTCTTACTTTGCTTTGGTTTGCATTCTCACGAGGATTCCGCACTCGTATTTGTGTTGTATGAACAAGGAAGTAGGTTAATCTTGATCCAACAAGTGGACCTACAAGTGGTATCAGAGTTTTGGCTCTCTTCCTTGTTCAAATCCAAGCTTAGTGATTGTGTCTGAGCTAGTTGAGAGGGTTTCTTGAAGTGTTCGTGAACTTTCATCAGGAACTTAAGTTTTTTAAAGATAACTATCTTAAAACTTAGTTAAAATCTGTTGGATCCAGAAAATTTTTATAAAAACCTTGTTAAAACACATGGAGACATGTTAAAATCTGGTTTTTCTTAAAATTTTCATCTAAGTTGAACACACTTGTTGGAGAAACTCACCGGAATATTGTTGTAGGTTTGACCAAATCTCTGACATTCTAAACTTAACTGTTAAAACTAAAAAGCTGATGAAATGTTTCTCTTTTTACTAATATTGTTTGAAAACCAGTCCCTGGAGAAAAGGAAATTTTTCACCAAACCAGCCTGCAAAAAGATTCCTCTAAGAAAAAATTCTGTGCGAATAACCTATCCGCACGAAGACCAGATTGTTAATACGAAAGACTAGTCATGCGCACGAAGAACCTGGTTCGCACAAAAGACTTAGTTGTTCGCACGAAGTAGTATCCTCAGTACGAAACAAGTAGTTCGTACGAAGGACATACCACTCGTACGAAACAGTAGTTCGTACGAAGAACAACTTAGTTTTGCTTTTCATGTTTCAGTTTTTCAAACCTTGTGACTTCTCAAACTTTGTAATTTCTAAAATTGTGAATTTTTAGAAGGGACACTATTATTTTCAAAAACCAAACTTTAAACCTTTTAATTTTTCATAATTAAGAAAATGAGTTCTAATCCGTTGGATTGGAGTGGTAGTTCAAGCACAAATCAAGACTCTTCGCAAAGCTCCGCAACCTTATGGGTAAAATCATTGATGTCTCAACATACAGCCATGATTACTACAAATCAATTATCGTGTGTTGCAAACCAGAATCAGAGCATTCAGACTCTTCTGATGAGTGAGAGTGAAATCGAGAGTAATAACCGTCCACCTAAACTGAACCGTATGAACGACTATCCGTCCTGGAAAAGTTGTTTCCACACATACGTTCTCGGAAAGAACACAAAATTATGGACATGTTTTACTACACCCTATAAAGAATCACTCGAAGAGGCAGGATCAAACCCAACCTCCTTAGCCAATCTAGATGAAGGCGATAAAAAGGCTTACGATCTAGAGAAAAAGGCATTTGCTATCCTAACATAGGCACTCCATAAAGAATTTACCATCAATTTTTGTACTGTACAACCACGAAAAATCTATGGGATACCCTGGAAGCAACAGGAGAGGGTAATGCTGCAACAAGAAAAATTCGGCATGATCTGCTAAGAAGGAGTTTGAAGGTTTCATGTTCATGGAAAATGAAACATTGAATGATATGACAACACGTTTCTACTATTTGCTCAGCGAAATGTACTCATACAAAGTGTTAGCATCTCCGCAAGAAATCGTGATGCGTTTTGCTGACGCATTACCGCCAAAATGGGGTCAATTTATTGACTTATTAAAACATACAAGTGTTTCGGACTCAATCAGTATTTATGAATTTATGTAGAAATTGGAGAACAAGAATGAAGAGGAACTTCGAAAGGCACAAAGAGTTACTGTTCCACAAAACCCTGAGATGTACTTCGAAGGTATTAATATTGGTATTAATGCAAGTCAGCAACCAAAGCTTCAAACCGCGTTTGTGTCAAACGTGAATCCCTTTCTACCACAACCTGTTCAATCAAACCAGTCTGCAAGCTCAAGTACTCAAGCCTATGGAGAAGTTTTTTATCCGAAAGCCTTTTTGCCATAACCACGAGATCTTCCACCACAAGTTCCACAACAAGCTCCTCAACAAGCTTTCTAAGAAACAAATTTCAAGCCGCGAACCCCAACACAGTCAGACTTGACACATCACATCTTTCCAAGGTCAGCGTAGAAGTTTCTCAAGAACATATGGAACTTAAACACCATGATTAGTGCCTATTGCGGATTAGTAGTTGGTCAAATTGGAAAAAATGAAGACTACCAGCAAATAGACAGAGATGAGATGGAGCTAATGGATATCAAGTGGGCGTTTTCTACTACGGTGAGAAGAGCCAAGGATTACATGAGCAGAACAGGAAGAACCAGTTTGGAGAGCAAGAAAGATACAAAATATGGTTTTGATAAAAATGTCGTTACTTGCTTCAACTGCGGTGAAAGAGGTCATTTCAAGCGTGAGTGTACAAGACCAGCAAACAAGGAAAATTGATCAGGATCAATCTCTTAATGAAGAAAAGGGAATAGAAATGTCTACTACTCCAAGTGTAAAAATTGTTGAAAATCAAGAGAATGATCCTATGAATATGTCAAGACAGAAGTGTCTACAGATGAAATTGATAATGTGTTGTATACCTTGGTTGGAGACAAGAAAATCTATTCTAACAAAGGCTTTCCGATCAAAAATGTAAATCCAACATCTGTTGATCAAGTTTTTGAAAAATCAACAACCAAATTTTTTAAGAAGAAAAACCCAATCAAATCACAACCATTATATGTTTCGAAAGAAAAACAAAAGGAAAAGCGAGTTGAAAAGTCTAAGGTCCCACAACCAAAGGTTGAGACAAAATGCACTCGTTACAAGAAGAAGCTTACAATTGTTAAATTTGTGAGTTCTACGGGTACCGATAAAGTCGAGACTTTTGAAGGCATGTCTAATGTAGATTTTGTAAACAAAGTCAAGATTTTAAGCGTAACAGTAAAAACAATTACACCTAACATACAAATGGGTGTGATGAAAATGAATCCAGTGCCTCAAGACCCGCAAGTTCAACATCAAGTCATGGAACGCGATCTCCTAAATTTGTTGAAAGGAGAACATGTTTCAAATGTGGAGAGTTTGGCCGCATTATCAAAAAGTGTACAAACCCAGCATAGCCTAGATTTGTTGAGAAAGCCCATCCTGAACCAACTTGCCAACGTCGATTTATTTCTCCAAAACAAGACAAACGAATTGTTAAAGAACAAGAAGAAAAACATAGACGTAAACAAGTAAAAGTAATTGAAAAAGCTTTGAAACCGGATTCTTCAGTAAAGAATCCAAGATCTTCAAATTTAATAAAACCAGAAATTGTTAAAATTGTAAATAATAGTCATTCTAATAAATTTCAAAAATCTTGGAAACCTGAGACCTGTGATTGTTCAAGAGGAGGCACACAATTTGCAAATCATTAAGAAATAGAAATCAGATTTCTTGATGATAAGGGTCGACCCAAGACCAGTAAGACTTGGGTCCCCATCTTAAACTGGTCGGATTTTTTAAATGTGCAGGGTGTCCTAGGAGGAACTGTGAATAGTCATTGGATTGTTGACAGTGGAGCATCAAGGCACATGACAGGCGACTTACAGCTCCTTTATGATGTGAAAAGCATTATGGGTGGTTATGTTGCTTTTGCTGGTGATAAAGGTGGATAAATCACGGGAGAAGGAATGGTCTCCAATGATGTTTTGAGTTTTGATAAGATCAATTATGTTCGTCAAATTGATCACAATCTTCTTAGTGTTTCTCAAATATGCGACAAAAGTTTACGGTTCATTTTGATGATAACAGTTGTTATGTGCTGACACCTGGTTTCAATATTCCAAAGGAATAGATCCTCCTGTCGGCTCTAAGAATGAATGACTTGTATATTCTTGACATGAGCCAAGCTATTACCACGTCTGCATAAGTCACATGTTTTGTCTCAAAAGCCACCTACAAGGAATCAATCTCTTGGCACAGACGAATGAGACACACTCACTTGAGGAAAATGAACTATCTGGTGAAAAACAATCTTGTGAATGGTGTACCAGTGAAAAACTTTCATCTTCAAGACGTCTGTGTATCATGCCAAAAAGGAAAGCAAGTAAGAAAATCTCATCCTGTGAAGAAGATTAACACCGTGAATATGCCTCTAGAACATCTTCAAATGGACCTCTTTGGACCTATGATACACAAGACTACCTTTGGTGATTCTAACTGTTTAGTAGTTACTGATGACTACTCAAGATTTTCATGGGTGAATATGTTGGCACACAAGAGTGAAGTTCCTAAAATCCTTAAGAAACTCCTAACTCTGCTTGAAAATTTGTACAATTTGAAGATAAGGAGAATCAGAAGCAACAACGGCACCGAATTCAAAAATCAAGTTATGGATGAGTTCTGTTCTTCTAAAGGCATTCTTTATGATTACAGTTCTCGATACACTCCAAAACAAAACGGTGTCGCTGAGAGGAAAAATAGAACTCTAATTGAAACAGCAAGAACTATGCTAGTAGAATCAGAACTTCCTGTTCAATTTTAGGGAGAAGTTGTGGCTACTGCATGTTATACGATGAATAGAGTTCTTACGGTGAAGAGACATGGGAAAACATGTTTCGAGTTATTACATAAAAGGAAACCGGATGTTTCTTTCTTAGAACCTTTTGGAGGTCCATGCACTATGATTGATCCACATGGTAAATTTGGTCCAAAGGCTATCGAAGGTTTCTTCCTTGGATATGCTACTCCTAATTTCAGAGTGTGGAATTTATCAACAAATAAGATTGAAGAATGGGGTGAAGTTAAGGTTCAAAGATACACTGAATCAGTAAGACCTCCGGGTGCTCCTTGGATGTTTGACTACGATGGGTTGTTTAACTCCTTTAATCTGCCAACTTTTGATGATGCTTCTGCAGCGGCTCAAAGTGATACTGCAATTGACTCATCATTAGTTCGACCAATTATTGTTAACCCTCAAGTGTCTACTTCGGTTAACAATCTTGTTCAACATGAGGAATTCGAAGATGCTGCTGATTATAATTTTCATCAGAAGATGATGAGTTCCATGATGCAAATGAAGCTACTTCTGCTCTAGTTCCTATAATTTCAGATGTCACATCAAATATTCAGAATCTACGGACAACTAATGGTCATGCGTCTACTTCATCATCAGATCCAGCAAACGAATTGGCTGTTGATTTGAATATCAACAATTTGGGTATAAACTCTCGAGTTCCTATTGTTCCTGAAACTCGAATTCATAATACCCATCCTCAGCAGAATATAATCGGAGATGTCCTTGGTGATGTGTAGACACGTAATCAGCTTAGGAATAATCAGAATGTTGGTTTGTATTCAGTTATTAGGAATCTGGGGAACAAAATGATTGGTCTTTTGCCTGCTATGTCTGCCAAGTTGAACCGAAATCTTCGAAGGAGGCTATGAAAGAAGACTCATGGGTTGAAGATATGCAGGAAGAGCTTCAGCATTTTCAGAAGTTAGGCGTGTACAAATTGGTTGACAGGCCTGACAACTATAAGAAGATTGGTACAAGATGGGTTTACAAATGCAAGAAAGATGACTGAGGTGTTGTTGTGAGAAACAAAGCAAGATTGGCCGTCCAGGGCTTTAATCAGGTAGAAGGCATTGATTACAATGAAGTTTATGCACCAGTAGCTCGTCTTGAGGCCATAAGAATTTTCTTGGCTTATGCGTCCTACAAGAAATTTACGGACTACCAAATGGATGTGAAGAGTGCATTTCTTCATGGTGTGGTTGAAGAAGAGGTATATATTGAGCAACCGCCTGGTTTTGAAGATCCAATCCTATCTGACAAGGTTTGGCTTCTTAATAAGGCACTATATGGTCTTAATCAAGCTCCACGGGCTTGGTATGAAACGGTGTCTTCCTATCTTCCAAAGAATGGTTTTCGACGTGGATTGATCCACTGTACTCTCTTCATCAAGGAACAGAACAAGGACTTATTGCTGGTGCAGGTGTATGTTGATGATAATATTTTTTTTATGGTTGACCAACAAGAAAATGTGCAAAGAATTTGAGCAGACCATGCAGGAGAAGTTCGAGATGAGTGCTATGGGAGAAATGACTTTCTTTTTAGGTTTGCAGGTTCAACAATCTAAGGAAAGGATTTTCATCCATCAAACCAAGTACGTCGGGGATATTCTCAAACAATTTCAAATGGAAGACTCAAAGCCCTTGGGAACTCCATTAGCTCAAAACCATGGGATTACTCCTGACGGAATGGGTGAACATGTGGAACCATCTCTTTATCGTGCTATGATCGGATCCCTCATGTATCTTACTGCTTCAAGAGTCGATATAATGTACCCAACATGTCTTCTAGCTCGCTACCAGTCCAGTCCGAAGGTTTCTCATTTGATGGTTGTGAAAAGGATCTTTCGTTATTTGAAGGGTCGCCCGGACACTGGTCTATGGTACACTAACGATGATAATTTTGATTTGAAAACATTCATTTATTCTGATCATGGCGGCTGCAAGATCGATGCAAAATCAACATCAGCGGATGTCAGTTCTTGGGAAATCGCCTAGTCACGTGGCAGTGCAAGAAGTAGACTTGTGTAGCTATGTCAACCTTGAGGCTAAGTATATTTCAGCTCCTAGTTGCTGCTCTCAGGTTCTATGGATTCCACAGTAAATGTCCAACTACAGTTTTGAATTGCAAACTACTCCTGTTTTTGTTGATAACGAAGCTGCATTACAGATCACTCGTAATCCTGTACAGCACTCAAAAACCAAACACATTGAGATTAAGTATCATTTCATACGAGATTGTTATGAAAAGAAACTTATCAATGTTGTTAAAATTCACACCGATCACCAACGTGCCGACCTGTTTACAAAAGCTTTTGATAAATCTCGTTTTGATTATCTACTTTTGGTCAATGGCATCAAGGTAAAACCCGAGTAATTCATCCTTTGCTAATCTTTTTTCGTAAATATTTTCTTCAAAATCTAAAATTACAAAAAGATTTTCTATTTTCTCTTACTTTTATATTTTAGGGGGAGAATATTTCAAGAAAATACAAAAACATGTGAAAATGCAAAAATACAAAAATATGTCTTTTATTTAGTTTAAGTTTTTATTACCTTCTATATTTAAGGGGGAGAAAAACTTAGAAAAATACAAAAACAATAGAAAAACCAAAAATCAAAAAGGAGTTTCTTGGATAGATAAGTGAAGATGATGAAATACATCAGTGATCTGTCATAAACAGTCAAAAACACAAAATGAAATTTGATAAGTAACTTTATTAATGATTTATCGGGAGGCTCATAATCAGATTAAAATGTGCAGGTTGATATAAACTTAACAGACTTCAAGCTAGGTGGGAACCATTCACTAGCATATGGTCTTAGTATCGAAATTTCGTTTGATAGAATGCCGAGGATCTAAGATATGCGGTCTTTATGCTGACTTATCATCTGGGTATCATGGTTGAATCTTTTGCCGAAAAATAACGGTGACACAAGTCTAGAGCTTCCATGATACCATACATACATGTAAATACTGCATACGACTTTCAATAAGTGATAAACATATCACATCTACCCAAAAATAAGTGATAAAATATCACAGCTTTATGCGGGAGCTAAGTTCGTCTCTTTGTCGGTACGATGGTACTAACATGTTCACGGACTTACCCTTGTGCCCTGCATGCATATGAAAATCAAGTTCCTCATCAATAAGTGATTTAATCACATAGGGCTTGTTTTCAATCAAAATAAGTGAGTATCTCACATCATATACGTCAAAACTGATGATAAGCAGTATACTTACCAGTAAGATTTTCTCTCGTGCATATCTTGATACGAGAATGTGTCCTGAAGTGGTTGAACACTGGCTCGTAAGTATAAATCATACTTAATCATATCTCCTAATCATTATTACATCTGATAAGCTGAACTTATGTGGACAACAATACCGATAATCATAGTAGGATGCTTATTTATTTATTTAATTTGATGTTTTAAACAAAACTCGTTTTTTGACAAGATTAAAAGTTGGTATGATTCTCTTACCTTGAAACCCTGGAAAAGATCATCTAGTGTATATATATATATATATATATATATATATATATATAGTTTAATTTTATTTGATAATAGTTATTTAGTTAGTTTACTTTGTTGTTTTAATTAAGTTATTTTTGAATTAGCCAAGATTGAAGCACAAAAGTTTTCTACCAAGATACGCCCTAAAAACCATTCGCTTTGATATAATAACTTCATAAAAGTACTTTCTTGCAATGGGTAAACTCATCTCAAGGAACAAAATCTGTTTAACAAGCACTTCTTCTAACTTAACTTTGTGATTAGTGTGGATATGTGCAAAATTTTAAACAGGCCCGCG
This sequence comes from Scalesia atractyloides, assembly GCA_947069175.1. NCBI lineage: Eukaryota > Viridiplantae > Streptophyta > Magnoliopsida > Asterales > Asteraceae > Scalesia > Scalesia atractyloides. The sequence goes on along the minus strand of CAMTDV010000012.1, from coordinate 52,696,304 downwards.
AAAAACCTAAGATCCTCGAAGAACTGAAAGTCCAGTTTGTGAAAAACTTTGACCCGTACGAAATAGAGATCATTCGTACTAACCATTATGCTTAGTACGAATGACCGTTGGGTATTGTATGAATCAGCTCTTCATACAAAGCTAAGGTTGTTTCGCACGAGTGTCTTGATGTGGTATAAAAGGTGATGAAGTTCTTTGGTAGAACCTCACCTTCACCTTGCTCACGTCATATTTACACCTCTCCTTAAGTTGTTTTTGATTTCTTTAAGGTATACTTGACTATGATGGCATACTTTGAAGTTTAACAACTTAAACATTATCTGACCATGTGACTTTGACTGACTTGAACAACAAAATTTAAGCAAAGAATCATTTAACCAAAAAACAAGTAACTTCTCTTGAAGATTGTTTGTATGAACTAGATTCGTACGAATGGAACACCATTCGCATGAATGATACTTCGTTTGTACGAGTCTGCTATTCGTACAAATGAAACGGTTGTTTTTTTAATCAAAAGTTCATGAAAATGAGTTGTTCTTCATACGAATAAATAGTTATTCGTAAGAGTCAGTAGTTCTTTGTTTAGGGAATATATACATACAAAAGATTTGGAATAAAACTTTTTGTGTATATTCCCTAATAAATTTGTTTTCTTATTCTGGTTGTTATATGTGTATAGAATGGAACAAAAGGAACATAAAAGAAAACCCGCAACAAAGAGAACTGACAAGTCAGAAGTGGAAATTATGTCGTAACCTAGACATAACATGGTGGCATACTTGGATCCGGAAGATTAATTTGTGAGTACAACGGTATAATGAAGTTTTTGCGCGACACAAGAATACATTATGCTATCACGCACAAGACTACAGTATACAAGATGTTGATCAAAGAATTTTGGGATTCAGCTAAAGTTGTTGTAGTGAATGGGCAGGAACTTATCCGTGGAAAAGTAAATGACTTGAATGTAGATGTCACTGTTGAAACCATTAACTCAGTATTACAGCTTGGTGATAATCCTATCTCCATTCTCAGTACCGTTGAAATGTCAACGTGGATGTTTGCTTAGAATGAAATGTGTTGGAGATTTCCTCGTGGGACAACTAAACAAAGCATGGTTGCCACTCCGATACAAGTTCTTTCTACATGTTTTAGTTCAGTGTTTGAGCAACAGACGAAGTGGTTATGACATGGAAAATAACGACTTGGTTGGAATGATGATTGCTTTGGCATTGAACAAACCGTTTAGTGTTTCAAAGTATATTTTTGCAAACATGAAGGAAAACCTTAGAAGAACCGGATATGGTGGAAACAAGTTTTGGATGTATCCTTGTTTTCTCCAACTGATTCTGAATGTGCAACATCCGAATCTTCCGAAGAACGACAACGATATTCTAAAACTAGAAGTTATGATGGAACATTCGTTGAAGATCTTTAGGGGTGTAGCAGCAAAACATTACAAGGAAAACACACGTCCTCGTAAGTTGATCGGTTTTCTAGCAAATGATCAATATATTGCACCAGAAAATGACAAGTGGTGCCATGATGACAGTGATTCAGATAATGAATAACCAACTTTGAAAAAGATGATTGAAGATAAGTTTGGTCATAAAAAGGGAAAGGGTAATGATGATGACGGGAACAATGTTGGTAATGATTCTGCTAGTGAACCAGTTGCAGAAGTCCAGCCTGCTTTTACAACAGAAGAGACTGAACCTGCAATGACGGAATCCTCTACTATTTCTGAACCACAACCTTCAAAACAGCAGCTGAAACACCTTCGGCTGCAGATACTCTACTTCTACCGCAACCTACTACTTCTTCAGCTCAACAATCCCAGTCTACATCTCATCAACAAAATGCAAAACGAAGCAGTCGTTTGTTCTCTGAATGGAAAAGGATGAGAAAGTGGATTTTCTATCAGTTGCAAGTTGCGGCAATCCAAATCAACAAGCATTCGGAGTTTATATCTTCAAATTGGAACACAGTTGTCAAACAACAGTTGGAGATAAATTCTTTGAAAGAGACCGTTAGAAAACAGGATTCTGAAATTCCGCAGTTAAGAAAAGAAATTGAGGGACTGAAGATTGCAGATGCTGAAAGAGCAACTTATCTACAACAGATGAGTGCAGCTGATAACTCTCAGGGGATTGAGATAAATAGGCTGAAAGAACGTAGTGCGGCTGTACAACGATCTGCGGAAACATTAACTACTAAGCATAACGACTTGAGAGAATGGTATCATTCTCGAAATGCTACACTGGTTGAAGGCTTTAATGGTAGAAGAGACGTGTTTGAAATGAGTAGAAAGCGAGTGAATATTCTATGGAATGAGAGATGCAAAGCAAAGGAGATCAAATGTCAACATAATCCGGTTAGTGAAAACCCTGGCAATCCTAATGCTTCGGCCTCATCCTCGCAACCAAAAGTTTCAGCTTCAACTCAAGTGGTAGAGTCTAATGCACAGCAGATCGTGACCGATCTAGTTACCTCCACTGCTACTCAAGAGGAAACAGGAAAGGTTTGATGTTTTTGGAAAGTTTTGAAGACCTGATGCTCTATCGACATTGGATAGCAGATCTTCAGAGGGAGTTTGTTGATACTCCAGGCCATTCAGTATGAAGACCAAAGACCGAAGACCAAGCAACAGCCAAGGGGGAGTTCGTTGATACACTTTTATGTATGTCGCTTGTTCTTAGTTACGTCTGTAATTGTACGGTCTTTGTTTATAGTGTCTGTATAGTTTGCTCATGTCGACCAAATCAAGATATCCTCCTATCTTGGTTTAGTATGACAATTAGTTTGTCTGTGTAAAACAGTTACATGTGTGCATACTGTTGAATCTTGTGTATGTCATGTCTGTGGAACGTTCTCCAAAGAAGAATTCTGTGCGAGTGGAGATACTTCGTATGAGCAAGACATTTCTCGTATGAGTCACCTACCATTCGTATGAGTAAGTCCATCCAAACAAGTATCATACTTGTTTCGTACGAGCTAGTTGATGCTCGTACGAACTAGCTTTTCGTACGAGTATCTTTGGAGTATGTTCTTCGTCTCTTTTGGTGTTTCGTATGACCAGCAACATACTTCGTACAGTTGCTAGGTATGGAAACTATATAAGCAGACATGCACTTCTCAGTAGTGGTTAGACATATGTGTGAGACCTGCTAGAGAGAGATACAAGAGCACAGAGTGTGTTGCATGAGAGTGTATGAACATTGTTTGTATATGTTTGCATCAATTCTCTTCAGTTAATCAAGATATTGAATCTTTGGTTATCTTGTGTTCTTACTTTGCTTCGGTTTGCGTTCTTACGATGATTCCGCACTCGTATTTGTGTTGTATGAACAAGGAAGTAGGTTAATCTTGATCCAACAAGTGGACCTACACATAAAGCTCAAGGATTATGTGGATAATTATGTGAGAATTTTTACATATAAAAATTGCGTTGTCGAACTTGATTTGAAGATTGATTGTGATTATGGGTTTAAACATGTTTAAAATGCGTTTTCAAAACGTGGAAAACACCATAGTTTAGGGAAACTATGGCGAAATTTTCGGAAATCTTAATCGCGATTAAAATATAATTAATGGGGTGATTAGCACGGTTAAACGTGATTAGTAAAATTAATTGTGATTAACGACCCTAATCGTGATTAGACAACCCTAGTGATAAGGGTTAAGTATTAACCATCCAAGAGTTTATTTAAACTTACAAGGATTTTTTACTAAATAAAAGTGTGTAAAAATTATAAGTATAACACCAAATATAATTTTTAAGAAAATTATATATACATATTCTAAATACTCTACTTGGTGTATATTAATTGTATAATATGTGTATGTACTAGTGTTAGGAAGTATACACATCAAACACCTAAACACCGTTGACTTGGAAAAATACACTAAATATCTATACACTTATATGTTAACCACGAACGAATGATCGGACAAAGGAATAGCGGACGAATGGACGTCAGGGGAACTAACTTGCAACCATAAATGCTAACAAGAAAATATATATAGTCGGAACCGACACAAAAGATATAATAAATACTCTATTGTATAAGGTGCGTCGCCATCGGCAACAACCACCCTGGCGTCTGGACATGGAGCGTTCGCACGTCGTGGATGACACATGGTTACTTCTGATACGAAAATATACATATTTGGCTCTACGACAAAGTTCTAAAAATAACATATTCTTAGATAAAAGATATATGCATACATTTCAACACTTACTAAAATCCGGAAAGTATAAGGTAAAACTTTATAAGTATATATATACACACAGGGATACACTTGGTGGAAATCACAAAAGTACAAATATTGTACAAGTATACAAATACGTATAAATACGAAATAGTAAAGTATACAAATACGTATAAATACGGTATAAATAACCAATAGTACAGTATATAAATACGTATAAATATGGTATAAATACGAAATGGAACTGTAAACAAATACGTATAAATACCAAATGGAACAGTAAACAAATACGTATAAATAAGGTATAAATACCAAATGGAACATTATACAAATACAAGTATAAATACATATACATACATGTATAAAAATACGTAAATACATAGTGATGTACTCAAATACACTTGTTGAAGTGTACTTTCACAAAGAATATGGTACAAATACCCCAACGTATATACGATGTTAAAAATAAATATTTTTAACACTTACAATAACAAAAGGGTTACAACTTGTAGAACAAATGTACATTTTTCAAACCAGGCATATTATTACTAGTGAACGAGGTTCACTAAACTCAAAATATATATATTTGGAGAACACCTATGTATCACACATAACGAACATAAGCCGTGCGTGGCACGGAGACTCTCATGGACTAGGCCCACTCATACCGTGTGGATCACGAGGACTCAAATGGGCTAGGCCCATTCTCACTTGCGAGGCACAAAGACTCTTATGGGCTAGGCCCACTTATACTCGTACGAGGCACGAAGACTCACGAAGGGCAAGGCCCATTCGTACACTTGATGGATACGAAAAATATGTGTATAAATAAGAAGTATATATATTAAAACGAACATACGAAACAAATTCCAATATATTTAAAATACACAAGGGTTCCAAATACATAACAAATACAATGACGTTCAAGATGAACAATGTGTACGCATTTAACATAAACCCAAGTGTCTGATGAGTTGGAGCACTTGTAGGTTATTGTGCGCCATTGGATACCCTTTCCGCTAGCATACTTTTACGGACGCAAACCAGTGAGTTCATGTCCCCCTTTTCTCTTAAAGGTTTTCGGTTTATAACTCTCAAGGGGAACTACATGTTTCGATGGTATGGTTTATCTATGGAATGAAATATTAGATCATGTGCGAATAGGGTGTCTCTTAAGTGCAATTAATCTTCTATAAGACCGAGGAACAAGAGTGGTAGATCTATCGGGTGTAGCGAGCCCCACTCATGGGTCCTTGTGTGGCCGCATGTAGTGCTTTTGTTGTCCCAGCCGGGTGGACCGGAGGAAATCGTCTAGGTTTGAGTACTTCCTATGTCGTCACACATATTAATGTCCTTGCAAAACATTAATGACCATCAAGTTCATTGACGCTTTACATACCACATATTTTCATATACGAACTCTCAAATGTTTTTAAGATTCATTTGGTGCGCACACAAAACGCATGAACTCGCCAACTTTTGTTGATGTTTTTAAACTTAGATGTATTTCAGGAAATTGAAGTGGATCTTGGTGCAGTTAATTACGAAGTTTTCAAGGTTAACAAGTAGTCGATGTCATCCGTATTTTGAAGGGTTTGGTCTATATATTCCATCTTCGAATGGAATATAGGATGCAAAGCCTTAATGTTTAAAAGTTATTTTGAACAAGCCTTTTGTAAACTTTAATTACTTATGCCGTCTTTTATTACCAAACAACTTGTGGCTTGTAATGTTTATTTATGGTGAATGGATGAACATCGTGCATGCTTTTATTTCATATAGTTGTTTACTTATATCGTATGCGATGAAAACTAATCAAGTTCAGATCGCGCGCTTCCGCTATGAAGGGGTGTGACAGATTGGTATCAGAGCTTCGATTGTAGTGAACTAGGATTCCTTCTTGAGTCTAGTCTACAATCACTTGGATCCTCTCATGAAAACCTTTTACAAAAAAAATGTTTTCATTGCATATAAAAAATGCAAGATCCACTAATAAAACTTTTTTCAAATAAACAACGCAAGGATATTATTTGGGGCAAAGTCTATATGGGATAGACTGGCAAAGTTAGATTTGATTCACACCAATCAACATGATTATGACTAATATGCCCACATTATAAAGATATAATGAGTAATGATATTATCTATTGATATATATACATGTTGTACGGATTAATTTTGATAGGCGACGATGGCATCTTCGGCTAGTAGCGGCATCTATGATGACGCATTAGACGACAATTACCCACCGGGTTATTGAGATCATATATTCTTCAGATGAGTCGGACCCCGAGGAGGACCCTGACTATGCCTCCGACGATGCTATGATTTAGGGATGCTCCAGTAGTGGACAACGTGTTAGTTGTGGGGCCACAACTAAATGACTTTGTGATTGCGGGAAATCCCGACGGAGCACATATCGTCGACTACATTCCGCTAGATGTCATACCTATTACTGCCATTCCACCTCTCTTTATTTTGTCCGACGACGAGGACGCGGTCCCCGTCTTTCATGTAGACCACCTGGACGATGATATTGGTGATGGCGAGGTCATTGGTATTTCTATCCTGGAGGTTTCCTCACCTATTGTTTCCATTGTAGCCATCTCTTCATCCGATGTGCATGAAAGCGCATCCTCCTGTGCTGATCGCTACGCGGGACTGCGAGGGAATGTGATGGATAGCAGCTTTGATACCATTCCCATTGCCATCCCTGTTCCTGCACCGATTCCTACTTCCACTACTACCCCACCAGCTACTCCTACATCACGACACTCTCCTGACATCCCTGCCCCTCCTCATGACACTAACATACTTGTTCCTCTTGTCGACACCCCGCTGCCCAGCAACCTTTATTCATTGAGACCCCTCCCTCATACCAGTGCATCTGTCATTTTCACTCACAAGATTCCAGCACCACGTCCTAGAGAGGGATCTTCACGCCAGCCATTTCAATCACCTCCCCATATGTCCACATCAGACCCTTATCACCCCAGTCACCACCCTACCTACACTAGGGACGATCTTGTTCAGTCCCTACAGTTGCAGATCTAGCTCCTCTCCCGTAAGGTTTGGGAGTTGGAACGTTTCCGTGATACCCTGCCACCACCACCACCACCTACTCCACCACCCCCATCAACAACACCACCCCTGTCTCCACCACACTCACATCCACATTTTGGCGTTGAGGCTCGGTGCTGACCTTGGAGCAGCGAGCCAACCTCTCTGACACTCGTGTTAGCCGTATGGAGGATGAGATGGATCATCTCCATAGTTTGGCCGTTCCTACCCCACCCCCTTTGCCTCCCACACCATAGTTTTATTTTATTGCAAATACCAGTTACCGGATTAGAAGACCCGCTTTTGATGTATGTATGAAGACTAGGTGCAAGCGATCGACACTTGAAGACTTTTAAAGACCGTTGGGGAAGAAAAGATTTTACCACTTTTATGTATTATAAACTTGTATGACCGGGTTTTATATTCCCGTGTCCTTTTGTTTTTCCTTACCCGAAAATAATGTAACAAGTTGTAGATACATATATATATTGTATATTGTGATTTATCTTATGCATGTCTTATTATTGTGGATGATGTTTGATTGGCTGATGATTATTCATATATATTATATATATTTTAGCCGACAATATTTATTATTAAATACTTGTCTGACACCCTTCGATATCTATTACTAGAAGACGATGCCACCGAGACATAGGACTAACGCGAATCCACTACCAAAGACTGAGGCTGAGCTAAACGAGCGCATCTCCCAGGCGATAGCGCAATATGAGACTAATCGCTCTGAGCACAGCGGTGAAGCTGGAGGTTCATCCGGAGGAAACCCCAATACTGGTAATATTTGGTTGTCTATGACACCATACAATACTCTCGTTTATTCCATTCGTGCCTTTGAAAATTGTCATTCATAATCTCTTCGTACAATGTTTCAGGTTGTTCATACAAGTAGTTTCTGGGCTGCAAACCTCTGAACTTTGATGCACTGGGGGTGCCTTGGTATTTGTCCGTTGGAATGAAAAGAGTGATTCGGTCATAAGAATGAGCAAGTGTCCTCCTAACCTAAAGGTCACATATGTTTCGGGGTTATTCATAGATGGAGCACTGTCATGGTGGAACCTCCAAGTCCAAACGAAAGAGGAACTAGCTGCGTATGCTATGACGTGGGAAGAACTCAAATAATTGATGAGAAAGAAATATTGTTCAACGGCTGAAATTCAAAAACTTAGACCCAGTTTGGAATTTGAAGATGATCGGAGCTGATATTGCTGGGTATACACAACGTTTTAATGACTTGTCAAGAATTGTTCCATATCTGGTGGAACAAGAGTTCAAGAGTATAGAACGATACATTTGGAGACTTGCTCCTGAGATCTTTAGCATGGTTACTTCTTCTAAGCCTGCTAATATTAGTGAGGCAATCGAATTGGCTGTCAGTCTCACTGAGGAGGTTATTCGTTTAGGAAAGTTGTCAAGGATTGGGGCTAACAAAAAGGAAAGTCATGTGGAGTCCACGAGTGAGGGAAACGAAAGTTAACCAACTTTAAGAAAGGCACCCAAGCAAACAATAACAACCAACCCAACAAGCGAAGGGAAATGAACACACCTAGGGAAGCTAAGTCCTTTGCGGCAACTAACGCAAATGGTGGTAGAGTTTATACGGGTTTCTTACCGAAATGTGATAAATGTAAGTATCACCACTTGTGCCTTGCAGAAATACTAAGTGTGACAAATGCGGTAAGACTGGGCACAACAAAGAGACTTGTTGGGTGGGTGCTGGACGTGGAAATAGAAATCAAGGCGTAATGGAAACCAAGGTGGTAACGGAAATAACTATCAAGGCGGAAACGAGAATGGCAAGGGTCAAGGATGTTACAAGTGTGGAGAAAAAGGGCAGTATCGGAAGGATTGCCCGAAAGAAAACCATGCTCAAGGAAGAGCTTTTGTGATAGGAGCTAAGCCTGCACGCCAAGACCCGAACATGGTTACGGGTACGTTTCCTATAAACCAACACTTTGCATCCGTTCTATTTGATACAGGCGCCGAATTTAGTTTTATATCTATAGAGTTTAAAAATATACTTGGCCTAGAGTCGAGTAAATTAGACATCCCATATTCTATAGAATTAGCGAACGTAAAACTTGTCAAAATGGGAGAAATTGTTAGAGGTTGCACACTTGAACTTGGAGCGTGAAAATTCTCTATCGATCTTTTACCCATCGACTTGGGTAGCTTTTGACGTGGCTGTCCGACAACCGGGCGGAAGTGGTTTTCCATGAGAAAACCATCCGCATTCCCTCACCAGATGAAGAAAAACTTGTTGTACATGGAGAAAAACATGAGACGTCCTTACGGATTATTAATTGCATGAAGGCGCAAAAGTGTCTACGAAAAGGTTGTATAGCCTTCCTCGCTCATGTAATAGACAAAGAAACTAAGGAGTCGAAGCTAGAAGACATTCCAGTCATGAAGGAGTTTCTAGAAGTCTTTGCAAAAGACTTGCTGGGACTCCCTCCTTAACGCCAAGTGGAGTTTCGCATCGATTTGGTGCCAGAAGCGGCACCGGTAGCGAAGTCTCCTTACCGACTAGCTCCGTCTGAGATGCAGGAGCTATCCACTCAACTTTAAGAATTGTTTGATAAAGGATTCATTAGGCCGAGTTTCTCACCTTGGGGAACTCCGGTATTATTCGTTAGAAGGATGGGAGCTTGCGCATGTGTATAGACTATCGAGAGTTGAACAAACTCACTATCAAGAACCGATACCCCTTACCTAGATTTGAAGACTTGTTCGATCAGCTACAAGGCTCAAGCTTTTATTCAAAGATCGATCTGCGATCGGGATACCATCAGTTGAGGATTCAATAAGAAAGCATACCCAAAACGGCTTTTAGAACTCGTTACGGTCACTACGAGTTCCTTGTGATGTCGTTCGGCTTAACAAATGCAACGGCGGTGTTCATAGATCTCATGAACCGCGTGTGCAAGTCGTATTTGGATAAGTTCGTGATCGTATTTATTGATGACATATTAATACATTCGCGATCGAAGGACGGACATGAGCAACATTTACAAACTATCTTGGAAATTCTGAAGAATGAACAGCTTCACGCAAAGTTCTCCAAATGCGAATTCTGGATTCGCGAGGTACAGTTTCTAGGACATGTGGCAAACGAGAAAGGAATTCATGTCGACCCTTCCAAGATTGAGGCAATAAAGAATTGGAAGCGCCTAAGGCGCCGATGGAAGTGAGACAATTTTTGGGATTGGCGCGTTATTACAGACGATTTATAGAGAATTTTTCAAAGATTGCCCAACCGCTAACATCCCTGACCTAAAAGAATAAGAAGGTTGATTGGGGCGACAAACAAGAAGCTGCATTCTAACTATTAAAGGACAAACTCTGTGATGCACCAATCTTACCTCTACCGGACAGTACCGACGACTTTGTCGTATATTGCGATGTGTTGCATCAGGGTCTCGGTTGCATGTTGATGCAACGAGACAAAGTCATCGCGTACGCATCTCGACAACTTAAGATACACGAGAAAAACTATACCACGCACGACCTCGAACTAGGTGCAGTGGTATTCGCGTTAAAATTCTGGCGTCATTACTTATATGGTACTCGTTGCACAATCTTTACGGATCACAAGAGCCTTCAAGACATATTTAATCAGAAGGGATTAAATATGCGGCAAAGACTATGGGTTGAGTTATTAAACGACTATGACTGTGAAATTAAATACCACCCGGGCAAGGTGAATGTAGTGGCAGACGCCTTGAGTCACAAAGAACGAGAGAAACCTTTAAGGGTTCGATCCTTAGAAATGACCATACAAAACAACTTTATTTCACATATTCATGATGCGCAGCAGGAAGCACTTAAACCTGAGAACATACCAGCCGAATCATTGCGCGAAATGGAAAAGCAATTGGTGCCAAAGGCAGATGGAACATTATACTTTATGGGATGAATTTGGGTTCCATACTTTGGCGATCTACAGGTAATTTGTAACATCCGTCAAAAACGGATTTACCAAACCCGCTCCGTTTATCAACCGAACAGTCAGTTAAAATTTCGTTGCGAATTAAATGCCCAAAATAATTTTAAACGATACATAATCAATTATTATGCGGGGATATATAATTAGTTTTTGAAAAACAGATAAAAATCGCAAAATAAAAATGATTTGCTTTTGCCGGGTTTCAAACTCGGGTCTGTACCGGCTCAACAAAGACTTATCACCCAGCCAGTCAACCGCTCCGCCGCTTTGATTTTATGATAATAACATGAAACAATTAATTCAAATATTCAAGTTCGGAAGTTAAATTCAATAATTGCGCCCAATTAGCAGTCGTCGGAAATCCCGACGACTTCGCCGTTAATTTACGTTTCCGCTCAAATTAACCGAAGACTTAACTCCCACAACGGTTATAACCGACGTCTGAACCCGCGACATCAGCCATAACCGCCGGAGAACGGCTGACTTCGAATTGAGACCAAATTCAGACCCCATACATCTCGATACTACCCTATAAATTCACCCACAACTCGCCAGAAACCTTTCACACTCAAATCGCACCCTTTCTCGGCGAAAACTCACTCGCCGGAAATATTTTATACGTCGCCGGAAAACCGAGCCCTTAATCTCTGAGCTTTACTGAACCCCCTAAACTTATACCGAAGTCACCCACACCCTTTGTAAGCTTTCTGAAGATTCTCTGCTTCAAGACACTCGTTGCCGAAAGAGCTTGCTGTCGCCGGAGTTCTGACGGAAAACAGAGGAAAACCAGTCGGTACTTTTCACGCCTAATTCCTTTCCTTTTTACTTTTATCTCGTCTGTAATTGATCATTAAACGCTAAAGACACCTGAATCAACATTTCGAACCAGTCAGTCGTCACTTCCGGTTAAAACCAGTGAAGAAGACGATGTTTCGGTAATGGTTAAGTATAATTAAAATCAAGTTATTTACCGGGTTAGACACACAGTCCAGCGGTGGACTGTGTGCACATTGAACGCTAAGGTCTCGAGTTCGAGTATTGTTCCTCACACGCTGCCTTAATAAAAATTCCTTTTTTTCGCAAACTGGACCAGATTGATTTAGGTATATGTTAAGTATATTGATAACCGAGTTAATAACCAAGTGAGACACACAGTCCAGCGGTGGACTGTGTGTACGCTAACCCACAGGTCCCGGGTTCGAGACCTGTGGAGCGCACCGGTTCTCTGGATTTAAATCATTTTTAATATAAAGGATTTCTGTTTAAATCTAATTAATATATATATATAATTAAAATCGGATATATGACGGGTTAGACACGTAGCTCAGTTGGTAGAGCTGCGTGCACGCGTACGGGAGGTCTCGGGTTCGAGCCTCACCCAGCGCACAACAATATGCACTCGAACCGGTCAACGGTCAGGTCAACGTCAACGGGCAGTCAACGGTCAGAAAAAAAGTCAAATTTTTATTTTTTTTATTTAATTATTTTAATTAAAAATCAATTAAAAATACTTAAAAATAACATTTTTAAGGTTAGAAAATAGCCTCAAACTCACAAAAATACACCCAACAATCCTACTAAAATAGATTAATAAAATCCGTTTGCTTACCGAACCAAAATGCTATTTATCTAGGTTAATTTCACTCCTGGTTAAAACCATTTCGCGTGCATTCAACATCATCAACCGAACGCACCCAATGTGAGTGAATTCTTACAAATTCCCCTTTTTATTCATGTTTTGGGGTGTATCATGTGTCGCTTAAACTAATTCTCTTATGCAAACTCGTGCTATACCATTATATGATCTAAACTAGAATGTAATTATTGATGGTTGTGATGTATTACATATTGTCAAAGTTGTATGCAAATTATTTAGGCCCATCAGTTCCTCGTGGGAGACGAGTTGAACAACGCGTGCCTTAAAACTCATTCATTAGGCCCATCAGTTCGTAGAACAACGCGTGCCTCAAAACTCATTCATTAGGCCCATCAGTTCGCAAGAACAACGCGTGCCTCAAAACTCATTCATTAGGCCCATCAGTTCGTAAGAACAACGCGTGCCTCAAAACTCATTCATTAGGCCCATCAGTTCGTGGAACAACGCGTGCCTCAAAACTCATTCATTAGGCCCATCAGTTCCTCGTGGGAGACGAGCGAACAACGCGTGCCTCAAAACAATCATTTGGTGTATGTGTGTTCAACATTCAATATTATGTGTTGTGTGAATAAATTTACATCTACATTTACTCATATGTGGTATGCACATTATTTATAATCAATTGGATAAACTTGTTCAAATGTTTTCCATAGGATTCACTCGCCAACATTATGTTGATCCAAAAACCTTTTTACACATGATACAGGTGAACAGGTTGAAGCAAGGAAAACATAGGATATGCCTTAGAAGAGAACCAAGAAGCTTAGATTGATAGTTAGAACATGTTGTATCATTTATTGTAAATTTCCATTAAATTGTATTAATGAATATGAAACATATAATAAATGTCATGAGCTTTGATGATAACCCAATTATGCCCCAATCACCTTTTCCGCTGCGGGTCGGGGTGTGACAGATTGGTATCAGAGCCATGACTATAGGGATATAGGATAGGTTATTAGACCCTTAGAGCCTATACTATAGTCTGCCTAAATTTTAATTGACTAGGTGGTTACATACAAACTTGTGATATTTATTTGTTTCATATTTGTTTATATTTACAGTCAAACATACATGCTTATATACATATTCATCATACATATATCAATGTTCATGTATTCACATCATTTTTCATACTCTCATTATTCAAGGATTTTGTTGCAATTTTCAAATCTCATCAAAGTAAGTTCTGCGACGGGCATGTAGTAACCGGAAGGGTACAAGTACCGGTAGTCAGGACGTCCTGTCTAGGTTGGCATTCGTATAAATCCAAAATAACGGACCAGTTTGCCTACCTGGGGACTAACGATGAGAGTACGACGGACCTATTAGGCCAAAGCATGCCACACCAAACGTCGTTCGAACTAACCTCACTTTGAGATGTCACCGTGTCCATGCCTGGGCACATTCCGAATATCATACGTTACATATTTCTCGATTTTCTCCGGGTTTTAGTGTACGTAACCAGGCTAACACATGCGAACCATATGAAAAACCCGGTAATCATGGGGGCCCACATGATTACGAAGGTGAAGTATGGCGGCATGCAAGGCCCAAATTCGAGCAAAGCCCAAGACATCCTATGGATGTAGTAGATTTATTTTTCTATATTTATTTTATGAACGTTCATTCCCAAACACGACCCACGATCCCAAAGGCATCCAACTCATACTCTTGACATGTATTCCTTGTAGATGTCTTCTAACCTCGCCCGTAGGAAGATGAGAGCAGGAAAAGCCCGTGAACGCATGGCTGCCTAAATCGCTCAGCAAATGGCGACCGTAATACCCAACATCGTAGTTCAAGTTCAACAAGCCCTTACCGCTAATTCCGTTAACCCAACCCAACAAGAGGATCAAAACACTGTCAACCTTTCAGTCACTAAATGCACCTACAAACATTTCAAATCCTGCGATCCTCCAAAATACGAAGGTACCGAAGGTGTCACCGCTCTCCTCCACTGGTTCGAAGAAATGGAGAACACTTTTCTAAATTGCGATTGCCCCGATGATCGCAAAGTGCGTTATGCCACCGGTCGTTTACTTGGAACAGCACTCACATGGTGGAATACAGAAAAGACCAAACGAGGTGTTGAAGATACTATGACCTTGACTTGGGAAGAGTTGAAGGGAATCATGACAAGGCGGTTTTGCCCAAGAAGCAAAATCAAGAAATTGGAGGATGAGTTCCATGCTTTGAAACAAAAGGAAGGCGACCACACCACATACAACAAGAGATTCCTTGAGTTAAATCAAATGGTTCCCAATTTGTTCACTCCCCTCTACCGCTTGATCGAGCACTACATTCGTGGACTTCCATCAAAGATTCAAGACTCTGTAATAAGTACCTCGCCTGCAACTTTGGAAGCAGCAATGGAGCTAGCAACCGCGCTCACTGAGAACCGAATCCGAAACAAAGATTTCAAAGAGGAGAAGAAGAAGGATAAAGCATCAACCGAAACCTCAAACTCCACCCGAACCGAATCCTTTACACCACCTATTTCTAAGAGAAAACGAGATGGGCAAATTTTTGCCGTCACCCAACGCAACCAACCAGCTTCACAAGTTGTACCTCCTCAAACTATCCCAAACGCTCAAGTAGCACCCAACTCAACTTACCCAAATAAGAAACCTTACATTGGACCCCACCCTCAATGCAACACCTGTTTCTATCACCATCCATCTACTTTACCCTGTCGACTATGTGCGAATTGTGGACGCTACGGTCATTTGAGCAAAGTTTGCCGCACCTCACAAAACCAAACCTCAACCCCTACTCAACCCATGATCCAAACATATCAACAACCTCAATACCCCATGTACCCATATATTCGAGCTTGTTTCAATTGTGGCGACCTACCCATTTTAGAAACACGTGCCCTCGTTTGGTTAACATCATAAACGCCCAAGCTCAAGCAAACCCAGTTAACCAAGCAAATCAAACAAACCCAGCTCCACCGCCAGCAAGAGGAAGAGTTTATAACATCAACGCCAATCCTGTTGAAGATATTGACGGTCCAAACCAACCACTTAACTAGCCTTCTCTCACCAAGAATCAAGATTCAACTCCAACCACTTAGTTTTTATGTTTTTCTTTATGTTATCTCAATTTTCACGTATCTCAATTGGAAATTTATCCAAGAATTTTAATGCAAATCACCAGTTCAGTTTGTTTTATACTCACGGTTTTAATATTCATATCATCATACTTCACGACGTATCTCAGTTTCATCATTTAAAGAAGTTGAGTTGTATCTCACTTCTACATAGACTAACTTCTCCATCATAATAAACGAGAGAGGTATTGTCATCATTCAAACATGTATACTATCAGAATTAAGACTCAAGCGCTGGTTGTTGTGTTTGTTTATGTTGTAGAGTCACATAGAACTAATCATAACTTACTGATAAAACCAATGAAAATTTGACAAGAGTATGGTGGATACGCCGCTGGTACTTCCTATATATAAGTATTCTTGTCAAATGATCGGAGGCATTATCAGGCGGTTATGAAAGGTTCCATGTATAGGCTGTTTGTGTGATTGTTGTTTAGATTAAGTTTATCATTTTCAGTACATACAATACGATCGGCTCCGTTTGATTGAGCCTTGATCACACAGACATTTTCATTCTCAGTACATACAATACGATCGGCTCCGTTTGATTGAGCCTTGATCGCACAGACATTTTCATTTTCAGTACATGCAATACGATCGGCTCCGTTTGATTGAGCCTTGATCGCACAGACATTATCATTTTCAGTATTTATGAGTTGTTGTATTGGTTGTAGAGTCAAATAGGACTAATCATAATTCACTGATAAAACCAATGAAAATTTGGCAAGAATATGGTGGATACGCCGCTGGTACTTCCTATATATAAGTATTCTTGCCAAAGGATCAGAGGCGTTATCAGGCGGTTATGAGAAGTTCCATGTAGGATTTAGTATTGCCTTGGTTGAAATCTGTGTTACATTTATATCATCTCGCTACTTAAAGAAATTGGATTGTGTTCCATTTCTACATAAACTAACCTCTCCATCATAACAAACGAGAGAGGAACTGTCACCATTCAAACATATATGCTATCAGATTTTGGATTCGATTATTAGTTATTGTATTTGTGTAGATTGTAGTATTAGAATTTTTGCCTTAGGATATAACCCTAACCTTCTAAGCATACTCAAACTTTAATGCATGAAATCAAAGTTAGCAAATCAATTCTACTTATCAATACTTTTACAGTAGGCAACAAAAAGCGATTCCCGTATTAGGGTACTTAACCCTTACAAGGAACGTTACCGCCTCAAACAAAAACTTAAACCCTTATTTCCTCTAAACATGTAACTGTCAAACTAAACACCATCATTCTTTTAGTCAAGTATATCACTATTTAAATTTCGGGACGAAATTTCTAAAAAGCAGGGGATACTGTAACATCCGTCAAAAACGGATTTACCAAACCCGCTCCGTTTATCAACCGAACAGTCAGTTAAAATTTCATTGCGAATTAAATGCCCAAAATAATTTTAAACGATACATAATCAATTATTATGCGGGGATATATAATTAGTTTTTGAAAAACAGATAAAAATCGCAAAATAAAAATGATTTGCTTTTGCCGGGTTTCGAACTCGGGTCTGTACCGGCTCAACAAAGACTTATCACCCAGCCAGTCAACCGCTCCGCCGCTTTGATTTTATGATAATAACAGGAAACAATTAATTCAAATATTCAAGTTCGGAAGTTAAATTCAGTAATTGCGCCCAATTAGCAGTCGTTGGAAATCCCGACGACTTCGCCGTTAATTTACGTTTCCGCTCAAATTAACCGAAGACTTAACTCCCACAACGGTTATAACCGACGTCTGAACCCGCGACATCAGCCATAACCGCCGGAGAACGGCTGACTTCGAATTGAGACCAAATTCAGACCCCATACATCTCGATACTACCCTATAAATTCACCCACAACTCGCCAGAAACCTTTCACACTCAAATCGCACCCTTTCTCGGCGAAAACTCACTCGCCGGAAATATTTTATACGTCGCCGGAAAACCGAGCCCTTAATCTCTGAGCTTTACTGAACCCCCTAAACTTATACCGAAGTCACCCACACCCTTTGTAAGCTTTCTGAAGATTCTCTGCTGCAAGACACTCGTCGCCGGAAGAGCTTGCTGTCGCCGGAGTTCTGCCGGAAAACAGAGGAAAACCAGTCGGTACTTTTCACGCCTAATTCCTTTCCTTTTTACTTTTATCTCGTCTGTAATTGATCATTAAACGCTAAAGAAACCTGAATCAACATTTCGAACCAGTCAGTCGTCACTTCCGGTTAAAACCAGTGAAGAAGACGATGTTTCGGTAATTGTTAAGTATAATTAAAATCAAGTTATTTACCGGGTTAGACACACAGTCCAGCGGTGGACTGTGTGCACATTGAACGCTAAGGTCTCGAGTTCGATTATTGTTCCTCACACGCTGCCTTAATAAAAATTCCTTTTTTTCGCAAACTGAACCAGATTGATTTAGGTATATGTTAAGTATATTGATAACCGAGTTAATAACCAAGTGAGACACACAGTCCAGCGGTGGACTGTGTGTACGCTAACCCACAGGTCCCGGGTTCGAGACCTGTGGAGCGCACCGGTTCTCTGGATTTAAATCATTTTTAATATAAAGGATTTCTGTTTAAATCTAATTAATATATATATATAATTAAAATCGGATATATGACGGGTTAGACACGTAGCTCAGTTGGTAGAGCTGCGTGCAGCGTACGGGAGGTCTCGGGTTCGAGCCTCACCCAGCGCACAACAATATGCACTCGAACCGGTCAACGGTCAGGTCAACGGTCAACGGGCAGTCAACGGTCAGAAAAAAAGTCAAATTTTTATTTTTTTATTTAATTATTTTAATTAAAAATCAATTAAAAAAACTTAAAAATAACATTTTTAAGGTTAGAAAATAGCCTCAAACTCACAAAAATACACCCAACAATCCTACTAAAATAGATTAATAAAATCCGTTTGCTTACCGAACCAAAATGCTATTTATCTAGGTTAATTTCACTCGTGGTTAAAACCATTTCGCGTGCATTCAACATCATCAACCGAACGCACCCAATGTGAGTGAATTCTTACAAATTCCCCTTTTTATTCATGTTTTGGGGTGTATCATGTGTCGCTTAAACTAATTCTCTTATGCAAACTCGTGCTATACCATTATATGATCTAAACTAGAATGTAATTATTGATGGTTGTGATGTATTACATATTGTCAAAGTTGTATGCAAATTATTTAGGCCCATCAGTTCCTCGTGGGAGACGAGTTGAACAACGCGTGCCTTAAAACTCATTCATTAGGCCCATCAGTTCGTAGAACAACGCGTGCCTCAAAACTCATTCATTAGGCCCATCAGTTCGCAAGAACAACGCGTGCCTCAAAACTCATTCATTAGGCCCATCAGTTCGTAAGAACAACGCGTGCCTCAAAACTCATTCATTAGGCCCATCAGTTCGTGGAACAACGCGTGCCTCAAAACTCATTCATTAGGCCCATCAGTTCCTCGTGGGAGACGAGTCGAACAACGCGTGCCTCAAAACAATCATTTGGTGTATGTGTGTTCAACATTCAATATTATGTGTTGTGTGAATAAATTTACATCTACATTTACTCATATGTGGTATGCACATTATTTATAATCAATTGGATAAACTTGTTCAAATGTTTTCCATAGGATTCACTCGCCAAAATTATGTTGATCCAAAAACCTTTTTACACATGATACAGGTGAACAGGTTGAAGCAAGGAAAACATAGGATATGCCTTAGAAGAGAACCAAGAAGCTTAGATTGATAGTTAGAACATGTTGTATCATTTATTGTAAATTTCCATTAAATTGTATTAATGAATATGAAACATATAATAAATGTCATGAGCTTTGATGATAACCCAATTATGCCCCGATCACCTTTTCCGCTGCGGGTCGGGGTGTGACATAATTATTCTGGATGAAGCACACAAGTCGAAGTACTCTATACATCCTGGATTAGATAAGATGTATCAGGATTTAAAGGAATTCTATTGGTGGCCTAACCTTATAGGTGACATTGCTAATTATGTCGGAAGATGCCTTACTTGCACCAAGGTAAAGGCGGAATATCAAAAGCCTTCGGGATTACTGCAACAACCTGAAATTCCCGTATGGAAATGGGAACAGATTTGAATGGATTTTATTACTAAGTTACCCAGGACCTCGAGAGGTCACGACATGATTTGGGTTATGGTTGATCGACTTACAAAGTCTGCACACTTCTTACCTATCCGTGAGAAGGATATCACAGAAAAATTGGCGGAATTATACGTCAAAGAAATCGTGGCACGGCATGGAGTGCCTATTTCTATCACATCAGATCGAGACGGTCGATTCGTGTTAAGGATTTGGAAATCATTCCAAAAGACCTTTGGATCGCGACTGGATCTTAGTAATGCCTTTCACCCTCAAACGGATGGCCAGAGCGAGTGAACGATACAAACTTTGGAGGATATGTTATGTGCTTGTGTGATGGATTTGGGTGGAAATTGGGATACCCACTTACTCTTAGTGGAGTTCTCGTATAATAACAGCTATCACACTAGCATACAGGCCGCCCCGTTTGAAGCTTTATATGGACGAAAATGTCGATCACCACTATCTTGGGCGGAGACTGGAGACAAACAACTCATTCGTCCAAAATTAGTCCAGGAGACTATGGACAAAATCTTTCAGATACGAGACCGTATCAAGGCAGCACGTGACCGACAAAAGAGTTATGCCGACAGGTGACGGAAGCCTCTATCATTTAAAGTCGGAGACAAAGTATTATTGAAAGTCTCGCCTTGGAAAGGCGTAGCAAGATTTGGTAAACGTGGAAAGTGGAACCCACGATACATTGGACCCTTCGAAATCTTGGAAAAGATAGAAATTGTAGCTTATAAGTTAAAGTTACCGGACGAGCTAAGTAGCGTACATGACAAATTCCATGTGTCTAATCTCTAAGAAGAGACCTACACAAGAAACGGTTATCATTCCAACGGATGAGATTCACATCGACGACAAACTCCATTTTACTGAAGAACCCGTTGAGGTTACGAACTGGAAGGTCCACAAGACGCGGAGAAGTCATATTAAACTGGTTAAAGTTCGTTGGAACTCACGTCATGGCCCGAATATACGTGGGAACGTGTAGATTAGATCAAGTCCAAATACCCGCATTTGTTCCAAGGCTCCCCTACAAATAATAACACGGCTTGAATTTCGGGACGAAATTCTTTTTAACGGGGTAGAATGTGACAACCGGCAAAATAATGGTAAATTCTGTACAACTTAACAACTTGATTATACAATTTAGTGCGTTCATTACGACTTAATTAATGCATGATTAGGTCGTGTAAAGTCTAGCAATCATAGGACATGGTTAATTATGCCAAACAACATCGTTACCTTCTTCATGTTGCGAGAAAACAACAAACTATGACCAAATATGTTGGCAAAAGCATTGAAAGCACTATTCACTGAGCACACCATTAATGGCAGCTAGTTTAACTTTCCAGAAAATACATGTAGTTATAAATTGTCCGAACCGCGCCAAAACTAGTAATAATAATTTGTCGGCAACACCAAAAATTCAGCATTTACAATATTTATATAGCTTGTAAATAATGCTAAATGTCCTAAACAATCTGGACGGTATCGAATAAATATTCGGGACATCGCTTCTGATATTACGAACACTTTTTATATAACGTCCGCTTTCGAACGGACGACTAAACTAGTTATATTTTTGTTATCCTAATATCTAGTTAACTAGACTGAAGAACTAATTAAACCTCATTTGACATGTTAACCATCATTAAGCTACTAATATTGCAAGAACTTAGATAAACACCTAAATATTTAAACTTAAGAATTACACCACATGTCTAAAAGGGATTTCTATTGAAGTGTGTGTATATATATATATGAGAGCCATGATTAGCCTACTCACAATTTTTGGCTAAGATGGGACCCACCCCCTCTCCTACTTACTTGATATGATAATGGGTTTAGAGTATGGCTAATGGATTTGGTTTTGACCAAAAGAGGATCTTGAGCATTACGTAAACCTCACCATACCACACTCTCATTTTTACACTTTTGAAAAACACCCAAAATCAAGTTCTTTTTTTAGCCATTTCATTTCAAGAAGGTCTAAACAAGCTACAAAGCATGGAGAACCATTAGAGCTTACTTTGGAGCTTCCTTACCTTCATAATCTTGATCCTACAATCCATTAATCCTTTGCAAAGTTGTAAGATCATCTTCTACTTAAAAAAAAACTTGTTACATTATGTAGTTTACTAAAGTACATGTTAAATCATCTTGAACTACTAGAAAACAAAGCTTAAAAACACTAATCTCAACTTAAAAAGTCTATAATAGTTATATATTATGGGTTTAAACATGTTTAAAGTGCGTTTTCAAAACGTGGAAAACGCCATAGCTTAGGGAAACTATGGCGAAATTTTCTGAAATCTTAATCGCGATTAAAATATAATTAATGGGGTGATTAGCACGGTTAAACGTGATTAGTAACCTTAATTGTGATTAACTACCCTAATCATGATTAGACAACCCTAGTGATAAGGGTTAAGTATTAACCGTCCAAGAGTTTACTTAAACTTAAAAGATATTTTTACTAAATAAAAGTGTGTAAAAATTATAAGTATAAAACCAAATATAATTTTTAAGAAAATTATATATACATATGCTAAATACTCTACTTGGTGTATATTACTTGTATAATATGTGTATGTACTAGTGTTAGGAAGGATACACATCAAACACCTATACACCGTTCACTTGGAAAAATACACTAAATATCTATACACATGAACCCCACTTATATGATAACCACGAGCGAATGATCGGACAAAGGAATAGCGGACGAATGGACGTCAGGCGAATTAACTGGCAACCATAAACGCTAACAAGACAATATATAGAGTCGCAACCGACACAAAAGATATAATAAATACTCTATTGTATAAGGTGTGCCGCCATCGGCAACGACCACCCTAGCGTCTGGACATGGAGCGTGCGCACGCCGCGAACGACACATGGTTACTTCTGATACAAAAATTGTCACAAATGGAAAATAACCGGAAATTCCGTTTAGTCTAATCACTATTTCTATTTTATAATCTCATGCATATTATCGTAATTTAATTGCGTAACTGAGTCGTACGTCATATCCTAAGTATTAGGCCAAATAAATCAGATCATAACATATACTGGTTTCCTTTACGACGCGGGACAAACCAAACAATGCCCTAAAAAGTGTTGGTAGAAACTGTTGGGCGCACTATTTGCAATGGCACTATTTGTGTCGGGAAAACCGCTAAAACGAATCAGAACAACGAATAATGGCATGCTAATGCCATAACTGAGTCCATATATAAATGAAAACATTGATATGAGATCGCCCATTGCAAAAATACATAACTTTCCGGTACAACGCCTAAATTGCAAAATTGTCCGTTTCGACCAAAAAGGCTACAAATGTCAGTTTGTCCGCAACACTAATTCGGTGGATTCCGGATTTCAGAATGATAAACAAACAATGTTGAACATCCTAAAACAATATGAGAATAGCAAAAATGCATGAAAAACATCATTTCTAGTCATTCGACAAACAGTGCACAATTCTACCGGAAGGCGACCGTTTGTCGAAACGACGAACATTTTAGTAGCCGATAGCCTCATTCATGTATCTAGCGAACTAGTTAAGCCTCATTTGGAACTCGGAATCCATTCAACTAACATGACATTACCGAAACACAACTTCCGGAAAAGTTCGACGGAAGGATATAAAAGTGCCGATATCGAGCGAATGATCGAACGAAAGGCATTTTGGCCATCCTAACTCAACATATATTCGTCTAGCGAACTAGTTATGCATATTTTTAGATCGGAAGTGCACTAAATAAACGCCATGACAATTGTGGTGGTCAAAAACAAAGGCTTCCGGTACTAAATAATAAAGTTCGTTTATTAGCGAATATTGTGTCGATGAACGAACTAACGACATTTTCGTCATTCGAAACTTATATTAAATGATCAAATTGATTAATTACCATAAAATAACGCTCTGAACCCTAATTATATGCTAAGGATGCAAGATCAACCCTCTAATCACAACACTTAACTCAATGACTAAAATATCTAATAAATTAACATATGTTATAAAAAAATCTTACACTTTACCCCCCCCCCCTCATATTGCGGTTTCAAGTGGGTCCCGCACCCACTTGATTCTTGTTGAAAATGTAAAGATATGGAGGCATGGTGTTGAATTGTGTTGACACTTGAATGATGGCTTGAAATATATCATAATCTACATAAGATCTTCATCATTTTTAACTTAGGAAAAATTGCAACCATCCTCCATATTTCCCCCCATACCCACGGCTACCATCAACCCACAACACCACCATTAAGCCACCATAAACCACCACATTACACTCACTTTAAAGCCTCTTCAAGACCATTCAAGAAGCTAGCAAAGGTGGAGGACCATTAGGGCTATCTTGTAGCTTAATTTTCTTTCTCAAATCATCACTAAACTTGTGCACCCATTGTAAGGCAAATCCCTTCATATTCTAGTTTATTATTATGTCTAGTTTCATAAAGTACAAGTTGATCATCTTGAAAATGAAGAAAAGATAACCTAAAAACCCTAACTCCACCTTAACAATAACACTAAATATGGTTTATTTTGTGTTGATCATGTGTTTATATCTTAACTAGTTAGCATGTTGGTGTTGTTTATGTTAAAGTAAGGTGTAAAAGTTAGATGATCTGGTGTAAACAAGTATGAAAATGAGGATTTAAACATGATAATGTTTAAATTTAAAGAAGATCATCAACTACATCATCCATGAAGATCACTACAACCTAAAAATAATTTTACTACATATGGGTGATTTTTATAAGAAAAAACATTATGATTTAAGGTGTAACCATCTTAAAAAATGTAGTTATCAAAGGGGTTTAAAACAATGGACTTGGTCTAATGATGTAACAAAAATGATGAGTTAAAAATGCTAATAAATATTGAAATCACATTACATTTTTAGTAAGATTTTGACTACAAAAATGCCATGGATGATGATACACATAAGTTGTAAACAAATAATATGAAAGCTTGTAATAAATTATTGATCTTGATTATGAGTTTAAACAGGGTTTAAACATGTTTTAAAAACATGGAAAACGCCATAGTTTAGGGGAAACTATGGCGGAATTTTCGAAAAATCTAATCGCGATTAAGATATGACTGATTAGCGGGTCTAAATGTGATTAGTAACTTAAATCGTCATTAAGTAAGTTTTGATAACAAGGGTTAAACCCTAAACACTCAAGTGTTCATCTAGTATATATATATATATATATATATATATATACATATATATATATTTTCTTACAAGTAAAAATAAGTAATCCTTATAAATATATATATATATATAGTTACTTGTGGAAATAAAAGATGTATACATATTTTGTCACCAAGAATTTTGTATAAATACATGTGTATTATATGTGTAAGTATTTACAAGCTTAGGGTATTCACCATAAAAATACCCAACTATATACAAAATATTACAAACACTTGGAAATAATACCAAGTGTTGGTGACTCCAACAAATACATTTTTACAATACGTCGAAACAATAATCGGACAAACGAAGCAATGCGGACAATGGGCGAACGTTCACAATGAAATCGTCGCGTTGTCGACCAACGAATAAATCGCCGACACGAAGAGTTATTACGACGATGGGCGATTGTCGACAAGAAAAAGCATGTAATAAACGACGTCAACGACAAGTCTAAAGTATATATTTAGACATTTAACATATATATATATATATATATATATATATTATATATATATATATAAAATATATATATATATCAAAATCGAAATCTAGAAAGTTGAAAATATAAAAGTATAAGACATATATACTTACACTAATACTTAGTAAAATTATAAGTATAAGACTTATTAAAAATGGGCTCTTATAAGTGATTTTGGACTAGGCCCAATTTATAAAAGACATGGGCAAGGCCCAATAGCATAAAATATATGGACAAGGCCCAAAAACATCTAAAAAATATATGGACAAAGCCCAAAAACACATAAGTTAATTGGGCTAGGCCCAAAGATATAAATTACATGGGCTTGGCCCAATGACATAAAAACATGGGCTAGGTCCAATGACATAAATTAAATGGGCTAGGCCCAATGACATAAAAACATGAGCTAGGCCAAATGACATGAAAACATGGGCTAGGCCCAATGACATAAAAACATAGGCTAGGCCCAATGACATGAAAACATGGGCTAGGCCCAATGACATAGATGACATGGGCATGGCCCAATGACATAGATGACATGGGCATGGCCTAAACGACACATGTGCAGGGCACGAGGACATGTGAAGGGCAAGGCCCAGTTCACACACGATCTAAGAACAACATATATATATATATATATATATATAACAATATTAATCGAACAAACAAACTACCAACACTATGATAACATTAAAAGTTGTTCTATTATAACAAAGAAATACATAACAAGAATTCAAGATGAACAACGAGTACAATGTCAATTGAGGCGTAGGTGTCTAATAAACTCGATACACATGTAGGTTACACACGTGTACGGACACCAATTGTGAGCTCATGTATCTCCTTTAAATTATTTCAAAGTTTTGTTTTATATCTATCAAGGGGAAATACAGGTCATAACAAATAGTATGTTAGCTATGGGTTTAGTTGATAACACGATCATTTGTGCGTAAGTAGGATGATGACAATAGTAACCATTAATCACATAATGACCTAAGTGCAAAAGAGGTAGATCTATTGAGTTTGAGACGCGCTCCACTCCTGGTTGGTATACCCTTGGGAGTGCTTTTGTGATACCAATGATGTCAAAGTTGTCTCGGTTTGGTTACTTACTTATAGCACATATATGTCAGGGTGCTCGCGACACACTGATAGATCCTTAAAACACATAAATGCTAATAACATACTCGGATTTCATTACTGGATTTCAAGAATGACATTTTTTATATGAAAACATTAACTATATGAACTCGCAAACTTTATGTTGACCTTTAAAATTACATGTATTTAAGGACGCAAGACATGAGCTGGTGATATGATTCGGGTTATGGGAAAATGTCAAGACAATGATGTGCCATCTTTTAGAGGGCTTGCCTTTTGTATCCCAACTTCGTATGGGTATATAGGAGTCAAAACCTCATTACGCAGTAACGATGAAAACAGTATCTTATTTTGAAGTAATATATGTTGAATTATGTTTATGATGTTCAGTTGAAATTAGTTAAATTATGAAATCACTTTTGAATGGTTGTAATTATGGAAATGAAACTTATTATTAGTATGGCATCGTTTTTGTATTATAATTGTTTACTAAATTGGATGCAATGATTACCTAATAGTCACACACTTGCGATTCCGCTACGACTAGCGTGTGACAGGTTTGTATCAGAGCTCCGATTGTAGTAAACCAGGGAAAAAACTTTTTATTTAAGTTTGGTCTATAATCACCAGGGGCTCACACATGAAAATAACGTTTATAACATAATATAAATGTTTTCGGAATTATGACAAAATAACAAAAGGTTTTCATTGGTCACAATAACATGAGGATCTATCACACGAGCTCAACTATAAGTAACGAGCAAGGATCAACACATGACTAGTCTATAATGGATTGACACGAAACATTAAGATTACACGTGAAAACAAAAGAAAACAAGTCTTGCATGAGTAATAATAGATTACTAATATGTATATATATGCATTGTACGGAATATCTTGCCATGGTTCCTCCAGTTATTAATCTAGATGATGATGATGACATACTAGTGTTCCATGTCGATCATATAGAGGATGACCTTGGAGACGGCAAGGTCTTCGATGACATAGCTACACTTGAGATCCCACCCCCTGTCATACCAGTCGTTGACATCTCGTCATCCTCAGATGCCGCCCAGAGGGAGCATATGGCAGACAATGCCTCGTCTGTCGCCCCAGATACACCTGTATCGATGTATTCACCCCTTGCAGCCTCACCGGCCCGTGTTAGCTCATTTCCAGCTAGTACCCCAACCCATGGACCTGTTCTATACACTGACCCGCTCCCTACTCTGGAGCCGGCCGACATTATTCACTGAGCGGTACCCCACGTGCCCCTGAGCAGCTACCCCCATTTTTCTCTGGGAGGTCCACTTATCATCCTGTTTACAACCCATCTGCAGCTGGACCTTCCCACATGGCAGGACCTTCTTTCTCGGCTTGACCGCCACCCATGCATGCCACACGCCCCATACCACCTACTGCAGGTATGTCTACCCCGATACCCCCACCGGGTATGAGCCCTTCTGACCCCTACCACCCCTCACACTTTCCTCTGTATCCTGTGGTGGAAAGAGTGACTTCACATGATCTTCAGCTCTCCTTGATCTTTCGCAGGATCTGGGAATTAGAGATGCAACACAGTGCTCATGCCGCTGCTAGAGCCACACCCCCATTACCATCATCGCCACTACCACCCCCACCATCACCACCACCACCACTACCACTATCACCACCACCAACCCCACCCTTCTACTGTCCATTTCACCACTCGTCATGCCCATCTGAGGCGCGAGTGCAGGAGTTAGAGGAGTTTCAGACCGATGCTACTAGGCGCATTTCTGACCTAGAGGAGGAGGTGGTTTACCATTGCGATATGCACCACCGAACACCATCTCCACCACCCCCTCCACCTCAGTATGTTGTGATTATCTTTTGGGGATCAGATGTACTTTTGATGACTTAGCTCATGAAGACTCAGCTTTGAAGACCCGACTTTTGGAAGACAACTTGATGATGTGAAGAAGCAATGTAGAAGAAAATCTTACTTTTGTAATGTAAAAACTTGTACTGACTAGGGTTATGTATCCCTAAGTCCTTTTGATCTTCATGAACAAAATGTAACAAGTTGTCATTGTATAAAGTGTAATTTTTTTATTTCGCATTGTATCTCTTTTATGTTATGGTTAATAGTGTTATGATGTTGTGATATTACGGTTGATGTATTGTGTTGTAGTGTACTATGATTGATATCTTGTGATGTGGCGACTATCTATGCGATGAGTTATGTGTTATGATGACGATGGGTGTGCGTATGGCGTATGTATATATTCTTCTTATTTATTATGTACCGATGTGTTTATACATATGTGGATTAAAAAATAATAATAATAATAATAATAATAATAATAATAATAATAAATATAACCATAAATATGTATTTATTATTAAATAATTCGGCTAATTGTGAGCGATATTTTATATTAGAAGACGATGTCGCCTCGCCGAAGGAGTTCCAACAATAATACACTACCGACAACACAAGCAGAGTTAGATGAACGCATTTCACAGGCAATTGCACAGTACGAAGCTAACCGCTCCGAACATAGCGGTGGTACCGGAGGTTCAACCAGAGGAAATCCTCCAACTGGTAATACACGATTATTCATAAAACCACACGATGTTCTCATTTATTATGTTCGTGCTCTTTGGTTACTCGTGCTTAAATGGTGTATCCAATGATTTCAAGTTGCACTTACAAGCAGTTTCTTGGCTGCAAACCTCTGAATTTCAACGGTACCAGAGGTGCTGTAGCCTTCGTACGTTGGACTGAGAAGACTGATTCGGTCATCCGGATGAGCAAGTGCCCTGCTGAGCGAAGATTCACTTTTGTTACTGGACTCTTCATGGATGGAGCTTTATCTTGGTGGAACCTCTAGGTCCAAACTAAGGGCGAGGATGCTGCATACGCCCTGACCTGGGAGGAACTTAAAGAAATGATGAGAAAGAAGTATTTGTGATATCCCACATCGGTTGTGAAGGGGAACGAAGGCTTCCTTATAAAGGGCTTGATACCTTCACCATCATGACACGTTTTAAACCTTGAGGGGCAGGCGCTAAGGGCGTGCTGGCTACCAAAGTGGATAATATCATAGTGCGGTTACGCTGGACTGTTAAAGATGGTATCAGAGCCAGGGCGGACCGGTGGTGCCAGGTCCCGCGAGGACGCTGGACCCCTTAAGGGTGTGAATTGGGATATCCCACATCGGTTGTGAAAGGGAACAAAGACTTCCTTATAAGGGGCTGGATACCTTCACCATCATGACGCGTTTTAAAACCGTGAGGGGCAGGCGCTGAGGGCGTGCTGGCTGCCAAAGCGGACAATATCATGGTGCGGTTAAGCTGGATTGTTACAGATGGTATCAGAGCTAGGGCCGGACTGGTGGTGTCAGGTCCTGCGAGGACGCTGGACCCCGTAAGGGGGTGGATTGTGATATCCCACATCGGTTGTGAAGGGGAACTAAGGCTTCCATATAAGGGGCTCGATACCTTCACCATCATGATGCATTTTAAAACCGTGAGGGGCAGACGTTGAGGGCGTGCTGGCTACCAAAGTGGACAATATCATGGTGCGGTTACGCTGGGCTGTTACAGTTTGCTCAAGATCGGAAATTCAAAAGTTGGAGACGGAATTCTGGAATTTAAAGATGACTGGTTCAAATATTGTTGGGTACACGCAGCGATTTCATGACTTGTCTCGAGTGGTGCCATACTTAGTGGAGCCTGAATTTAAGCGGATGGAGAGGTACATCTGGGGACTTGCTCCCGAAATTCTGAATCTGGTTACCTCTTCGAAACCCACTGAAATTGGAGAAGCAATTGATCTAGCTGTCAGCCTTACTGAGGAGGCTGTATGTTAGGGAAGGTTACTTAAGTGTGGTGTGACAAGAAGGAAACTACTGAGGAGACTACAGACTCCAACAAAAGAAAATTCTCCCATTTCAAGAAAGGCTCTCAGGTAATAATAACAGTTACAAGAAGAAAGCCATGAGAGAAGTTAGAGAAACAAAGGCATATGTTACCACTACCACAAATGCTGCTGCTAAGAAATCATACACTAGGGGAGCACCGAAATGCCCCAAATGCCCTTTCCACAGCTACGGGGAATGTCGAGGCCCCAAGTGTAGAAAATGTGTAGGTTTGGACATCGCACAGATGTGTGCCGGGGAACAAATACTAGAGATCAAGGTTGTTTTGGATGCGGAGACAAAGGGCATTTCAAGAAAGAATTCCCTAAAGAAAACCCAGCACGGGGAAGAGCATTCGTGATTGGAGCTAAGGATGCTTGCAAGAACCCGAATGTGGTCACCGGTACGTTTCCCATCAATGATCACTTTGCATCTATTCTTTTTGATACCAGGGCAGATTTCAGTTTTATTTCTAAGGAGTTTAGATACTTGGGGTAGAGTCGAGTAAATTAGATGTTCCGTACTCGATTGAACTAGCTAACGGGATATTGGTAGAGTCAGGTGAAATAATAAAGAAATGTACGTTAGAATTGGGTGAACGAAAGTTTGATATAGATTTACTACCAGTTCAACTAGGTAGTTTCGATGTTGTTATTGGGATGGATTGGCTATCCAATAATCGAGCCGAAGTTATATGTCATGAGAAAATCATTCGCATCCCCTTATCCGACGGAGAGCATTTGATGATTCACGGTGAGAAGCATGACACACCACTACGAATCATAAACTGCATGAAAGCTCAAAAATGTTTGCCCATGTGGTGGATAAGAAGGCCGACGAGTGCAAGATTGAGGACATACCGATAGTTAGGGAATATCCCGAAGTCTTTCCTGAAGGCTTGCCAGGACTACCTCCACAAAGACAGGAGAATTCCGTATTGATTTAGTGCTAGGAGCCGCACCAGTGGTGAAAGCCCCTTATCGAATAGCGCCCTCAGAA
Source organism: Scalesia atractyloides (assembly GCA_947069175.1). NCBI lineage: Eukaryota > Viridiplantae > Streptophyta > Magnoliopsida > Asterales > Asteraceae > Scalesia > Scalesia atractyloides. Next base: position 52,664,471 of record CAMTDV010000012.1, on the reverse strand, counting down.
ATGCAGGAATTATCTACTCAGTTGCAAGAGTTGCTTGACAAAGGTTTCATAAGACCGAGTCTCTCGCCTTGGGGAGCTCCGGTGTTGTTTGTGAAGAAGAAGGACGGAACCTTTCGTATGTGCATTGACTACCGGGAACGAACAAGTTAACTATTAAGAACCGGTACCCATACCAAGGATCGATGATCTATTTGATCGGTTGCAAAGGTCGAGCTTTTACTTAAAGATTGATTTAAGATCCGGGCATCATCACTTAAGAATTCAAGAGGAAAGTATTCCTAAAACAGCGTTTAGGATTCGCTACGGTCATTACGAGTTCCTTGTTATGCCTTTTGGCCTAACAAATGCCCCTGTAGTGTTTATGGATTTAATGAACCGGGTATGTAAACCATATCTCAACAAGTTCGTGATCGTTTTCAAAGATAACATATTGATATACTCGTGAACTGAGGAAGAACAGGAACAACACTTGAGAACTATACTGGAGTTGCTAAAGAAGGAGCAATTATATGCTAAATTCTCGAAATGCGAATTTTGGATTCGCGAAGTACAATTTCTCGGTCACGTAGTGAATGAAAAGGAATACATGTTAACCCTTCAAAAATCAAGGCTATAAAGAACTGGACCATGCCAAGAACCCCCACGGAAATACGACAATTCCTAGGTTTAGCGGGATATTACAGAAGATTTATTGAGAACTTCTCAAAAGTTGCTCAGCCACTAACCTCGCTTAGATAGAAGGATAGAAAGTTTGATTGGGGAGAAAAGCAAAAATCATCGTTTCAAGTATTAAAGGACAAATTGTGTAATGTGCCGATATTATCACTCCCAGACGGTACCGATGACTTTGTGGTGTATTGTGATGCATCGCATCAAGGCTTAGGTTGCGTGTTAATGCAACGCGAAAAATTCATTGCGTACATGTCGTGTCAGCTGAAAGTCCATGAAAGGAATCATACCACGAATGACCTAGAATTAGGTGTAGTGGTATTTGCCTTGAAGATGTGGCGTCTTTATTTATATGACACTAAGTGTACCATATACACGGATCATAAAAGTCTTCAACATATATTCAATCAAAAGTAACTGAATATGCGCCAACGACGTTGGGTGGAACTATTGACTGATTATGACTGTGAGATCAAGTACCACCCGGGTAAGGCAAATGTTGTGGCAGATGCCTTGAGCAGGAAAGAACGAATCAAAACATTACGGGTACGAGCTTTAGAAATGACGATCCAGACAAACTTTACAGCTCGAGTCCATGATGTACAAAAAGAAGCTTTAAAACCAGAAAAAAAATTCAGCGGAATCATTACATGGAATGGAAAAACAATTAGAACCGAACAAGGATGGAACTTTGTATTTCATAGGAAGGATCTGGATTCCCTATTTTGGCGAATTGCGAGACTTGGTGCTGGATAAAGCACACAAGTCCAAGTACTCGATACAACCAGGATCTAATAAAATGTACTAGGATCTAAAAGATATTAGTGGTGGCCTAATCTCAATGGAGATATTGCGACCTATGTTGGAAAATGTCTAACTTGTGCGAAGGCCAAGGCCGAATACCAAAAACTATCTGGTCTACTGAGATCCTTGTATGGAAGTGGGAGCAAATCTCAATGGATTTCATCACAAAATTACCCCGAACCTCTCGAGGTCATGACATGATCTGGGTTATCATTGATCAGTTAACCAAATCAGCTCACTTCCTACCCATCCATGAGAAAGACAGTACCGAGAAGTTGGCTGAATTGTATCTGAAAGAAATCGTGTCACGTCATGGAGTGCCAATCTCGATAATCTCTAATAGAGATGGTCGCTTTGTGTCGCGGATCTGGCAATCATTCCAAAATTCGTTTGATTCTCGCTTAGATTTAAGCACAGCCTTTCAACCACAGACCGTTGGTCAAAGCGAGCGAACCATCCAAATGTTGGAAGACATGCTTCGGGCCTGTGTGATGGATTTAGGCGGAAACTGGGATACTCATTTACCGTTGGTAGAGTTTTCCTACAATGACAGTTATCGCACCAGCATCAAGGCCGCGCCATTCAAAGCACTATATGGACGAAAGTGCCGATCACCGCTATGTTGGGTGGAAGTCGATGACAGACAACTCATTGGTCCCGAATTAGTACAAGAGACCGTAGACAAGATATTCAAGATCCGTGAACGTATCAAAGCGGCTCGAGATAGACAAAAGAGCTACGCAGATCAGAGACGAACACCATTATCCTTCGAGGTCGGAGACAAAGTATTATTAAAGGTCTCACCTTGGAAAGGCGTAGCTAGATTCAGGAAGCGTGGAAAACTAAACCCGAGATATATCGGACCTTTCGAAATTCTGGCAAAGATCGGTACAGTGGCTTACAAATTAAAACTGCCAGAGGAACTCAATAATGTACACGACACATTTCATGTTTCAAATCTGAAGAAAAGCCCGACAAATGACACAGTTATCATTCCAGCGGATGAGATTCATGTTGATGACAAACTTCAATTTACCGAAGAACCCATTGTGGTCATCGACTGGAAAGTTAAAAAGACGAGGAGAAGCCAAATCCGTCTAGTAAAAGTTCGTTTGAAATCATGTCATGATCCCGAGTAAACGTGGGAACGTGAAGATCAGATAAAGGCAAAATACCCCCACATGTTCAAGAAGACTCCTTCAGTGGATGCCTCAAACTGAATTTCAGGATGGAATTCTTTCTAACAGGGGTAGTATGTGACAAATGGCAAATAATCGGAAATTCTATACAATCTAATCAATATTTCTATTTTATAATCTCATGCATATTATCGTAATTTAATTGCGTAACTGAGTCGTACGTCATATCCTAAGTATTAGGGAAAATAAATCAGATCATAACATATACTTGTTTCCGTTACGACGCGGGACAAACCAAACAATGCCCTAAAAAGTGTTGGTAGAAAGTGTTGGGTGCACTATTTGCGGTGGCACTATTTGTGTCGGCAAAACCGCTAAAACGAACCAGAACAACGATTAACGGCATGCTAATGCCACAACTGTGTCCATATATAAATGAAAACATTGATATGAGATCACCCATTGCAAAAATACATAACTTTCCGGTACAACGCCTAAATTGCAAAATTGTCCGTTTCGACCAAAAAGGCGACAAATGTCAGTTTGTCCGCAACACTAATTCGGTGGATTCCGGATTTCAGAATGATAATAAAACAATGTTGAACATCCTAAAACAATATTAGAATAGCAAAAATGCATGAAAGACATCATTCCCAGTCATTCGACAAACAGTGCACAATTCGACCGGAAGGCGACCGTTTGTCGAAACGACGAGAATTTTCATAGCCGATAGCCTCATTCATGCATCTACTGAACTAGTTAAGCCTCATTTGGAACTCGGAATCCATTCAACTAACATGAGGTCACGGAAACACAACTTCCGGAAAAGTTTGACGGAAGGATATAAAAGTGCCGATATCAAGCGAACGATCGAACGAAAGACATTTTGGCCATCCTAACTCAACATATATTCATCTAGCGAACTAGTTATGCATATTTTTATATGGAAAGTGCACTAAATAAACGCCATGACAATTGTGGTGGTCAAAAACAAAGGCTTCTGGTACTAAATAATAAAGTTCGTTTATTAGCGAATATTGTGTCGATGAACGAACTAACGACATTTCATCCGAAACTTATACGAAATGATCAAGTGGATTCTTACCATAAAATAACACTCTTAACCCTAATTATATGCTAAGGTAAAAAGATCAACCCTCTAATCACAACACTTAACTTAATGACTATAATATCTAATAAATTAACATGTGTTATAAAAAAATCTTACACTTTACCCCCCCCCTCTTCATATTGATGGTTTCAAGTGGGTCCCCACCCACTTAATTCTTGTTGAAAATGTAAAGATATGGAGACATGGTGTTGAATTGTGTTGACACTTGAATGATGGCTTGAAATATATCATAATCTACATAAGATCTTCATCATTTTTCACTTAAGAAAAATTGCAACCATCCTCCATATTTCCCCCCATACCCATGGCTACCATCACCACCACAACACTGCCATTAAGCAACCATAAACCACCACATTACACTCACTTTAAAGCCTCTTCAAGACCATTCACGAATCTAGCAAAGGTGGAGGACCATTAGTGCAATCTTGGAGCTTCATTTTCTTTCTCAAATCATCACTAAACTTGTGCACCCATTGTAAGGTAAATCCCTTCATATTCTAGTTTATTATTATGTCTAGTTTCATAATATGCAAGTTGATCATCTTGAAAATGAAGAAAAGATAACCTAAAAGCCTAACTCACACCTTAATAATAACACTAAATATGGTTTATTTTGTGTTGATCATGTGTTTATATGTTAACTAGTTAGCATGATGGTGTTGTTTATGTTAAAGTAAGGTGTAAAAGTTAGATGATCTTGTGTGAACAAGTATGAAAATGAGGATTTAAACATGATAATGTTTAAATATAAACAAGATCATCAACTACATCATCCATGATGATTACTACAACATAAAAGTAATTTTACTACATATGGGTGATTTTTATAAGAAATAAACATTATGATTTAAGATGTAACCATCTTAAAAATTGTAGTAATCAAAGGGGTTTAAAACAATGGACTTGGTCTAATGATGTAACAAAAATGATGAGTTAAAAAATGCTAATAAATATTGAAATCACATAAGTTGTAAACATTTAATATGAAAGCTTGAAATAAATTGTTGATCTTGATTATGAGTTTAAACAGGGTTTAAACACGTTTTAAAGACGTGGAAAACACCATAGTTTAGGGAAAACTATGGTGAAATTTTCTAAAAATCTAATCGCGATTAAGATATATGATTAACGAGATGATAGCGGGACTAAATGCGATTAGTAACTTAAATCGTCATTAAGTAAGTTTTTATGACAAGAGTTAAACCCTAAACACTCAAGTGTTCATCAAGTGTATATATATATATTTTTTTACAACTAAAAACAAGTAATCCTTATAAATATATATAGTTACTTGTGGAAATAAAAGATGTATACATATTTTGTCACCAAGAATTTTGTATAAATACATGTGTATTGTATGTGTAAATATTTAGAGGCTTAGGGTATTCACCATAAAAATACCCAACTATATACAAAATATTACAAACACTTGGAAATAATACCAAGTGTTGGTGACTCCAACAAATACATTTTTACAATACGTCGAAACAATAATCGGACAAACGAAGCAATGCGGACAATGGGCAAACGTTCACAATGACACCGTCGCGTCGTCGACCAACGAATAAATCGCCGACACGAAGAGTTATTACGACGACGGGCGACTGTCGACAAGAAAAAGCATGTAATAAACGACGTCGACGACAAATCTAAAGTATATATTTAGACACTTAACATATATAAATGTTATCGGAATCGAAATCCGGAAAGTTGAAAATATAAAAGTATACGACATATATACTTACACTAATACTTAGTAAAATTATAAGTATAAGACTTATTAAAAATGGGCTCTTATAAGTGAGTTTAGGCTAGGCCCAACTTATAAAAGACATGGGCAAGGCCCAATAGCAAAAAATATACGGACAAGGTCCAAAATGTATAAAATATATGGACAAAGCCGAAAAACATATAAGTTACATGGGATAGGCCCAAAGATACAAATTACATGGGCTAGGCCCAATGACATAAAAACATGGGCTAGGCCCAATGACAATGGCATAAATTACATGGGCTAGGCCCAATGGCATGAAAACATGGGCTAAGCCCAATGGCATAAATTACATGGGCTAGGCCTAATGACATAAAATCATGGGCTAGGACCAATGACATAAATTACATGGGCTAGGCCCAATGACATGAATTACATGGGCTAGGCCCAATGACATGAAAACATGGGCTAGGCCCAATGACATAGATGACATAGGCAAGGCCCAATGACACGCATCCAGGGCACAAGGACATGTGAAGGGCAAGGCCCAGTTCACACACGATATATATATATATATATATATATATATATATATATATATATATATATATATATATATAACAATATTAGTTGAACAAACAAACTACCAACACTATGATAACATTAAAAGTTGTTATATCATAACAAAGAAATACATCACAAGAATTCAAGATGAACAACGAGTACAAGGTCCATTGAGGCCTAGGTGTCTAATAAACTTGATACGCATGTAGGTTACACACGTGTACGGACACCAACTGTGAGTAATACGACGTACGGAACGCAAAACTGTGAGCTCATGTATCTCCTTTAAATTATTTCAAAGTTTTGTTTTATATCTATCAAGGGGAAATACAGGTCATAACAAATAGTATGTTAGCTATGGGTTTAGTTGATAACACGATCATTTGTGCGTAAGTAGGATGATGACAATAGTAACCATTAATCACATAATGACCTAAGTGCAAAAGAGGTAGATCTATTGAGTTTGAGACGCGCTCCACTCCTGGTTGGTATACCCTTGGGAGTGCTTTTGTGATCCCAATGATGTCAAAGTTGTCTCGGTTTGGTTACTTACTTATAGCACATATATGTCAGGGTGCTCGCGACACACTGATAGATCCTTAAAACTCATAAATGCTAATAACATACTCGGATTTAATTACTGGATTTCAAGAATGACATTTTTATACGAAAACATTAACTACATGAACTCGCAAACTTTATGTTGACCTTTAAAATTACATGTATTTAAGGACGCAAGACATGAGCTGGTGATATGATTCGGGTTATGGGAAAATGTCAAGACAATGATGTGCCATCTTTTGGAGGGTTTGTCTTTTATATCCAAACTTCGTATGGGTATATAGGAGTCAAAACCTCATTACCAGTAACGATGAAAACAATATCTTATTTTGAAGTAATATATGTTGAATTATGTTTATGATGATAAGTTGAAAACAGTTGAACTATGAAATCACTTTTGAATGGTTGTAATTATGGAAATGAAACTTATTATTAGTATGGCATCGTTGTTGTATTATAATTGTTTACTAAATTGGATGCAATGATTACCTAATAGTCACACACTTACGCTTCCGCTACGACCAGGGTGTGACAAAAATATACATATTCGGCTCTACGACAACGTTCTACAAATAACATATTTTTAGACAAAAGATATATGCATACATTTCAACACTTATAAAAATCTGGAAAGTATATGGTAAAACTTTCTAAGTATATATATACACACATGGATACACTTGGTAGAAATCACAAAAGTACAAATATTGTACAAGTATACAAATACGTGTAAATACTAATTAGTAAAGTATACAAATACGTATAATGACGGTATAAATACCCAATAGTATAGTATACAAATACGTATAAATACGGTTAAATACCAAATTGAACAATAAACAAATACGTATAACTACGGTATAAATGCCTAATGGAACAGTATACAAATACAAGTATAAATACGGTATACATACACGTATAAAAATACGTAAATACATAGTGATCTACTCAAATATACTTGTTGAAGTGTACTTTCACAAAGAATATGGTACAAATACCCCAACATATATATGATGTTAAAAATAAATATTTTTAACACTTACAATAATAAAAGGGTTACAACTTGCAGAACAAATGTATATTTTTCAAACTGGGCATATTATTACTAGTGAACAAGGTTCACTAAACTCAAAATATATATATTTGGAGAACACATATATATCACACATAACGAACGTAAGCCGTGCGTGGGACGGAGACTCTCATGGACTAGGCCCACTCATACCATGTGGATCACGGGGACTCTAATGGGCTAGGCCCATTCTCACTTGTGCGAGGCACAAAGACTCTTATGGGCTAGGCCCACTTATACTCATGCGAGCCACGAAGACTCACGAAGGGCAAGGCCCGTTCGTACACTTGATGGATATGAAAAATATGTATATATATAAGAAGTATATATATTAAAACGAACATACAAAACAAATTCCAATATATTTAAAATACACAAGGGTTCCAACTACATAACAAATACAATGGCGTTCAAGATGAACAACGTGTACGCATTTAACTTAAACCCAAGTGTCTAATGAGTTAGAGCACTTGTAGTTTATTACGCGCCATTGGATACCCTTTACGCTAGCATACTTTTAGGGACGCTAACCAGTGAGTTCATGTCCCCCTTTTCTCTTAAATGTTTTCAGTTTATAACTCTCAGGGGGAACTACATGTTTCGATGGTATGGTTTAGCTATGGAATGAAATATTAGATCATGTGCGAATAGAGTGTCTCTTAAGTGCCATTAATCTTTTATAAGACTGAGGAACAAGAGTGGTAGATCTATCGGGAGTAGCGAGCCCCACTCATGGGTCCTTGTGTGGCCGCATGTAGTGCTTTTGTTGTCCCAGTCGGGTGGACCAGAGGAAATCGTTTAGGGTTGAGTACTTCCTATGTCGTCACACATATTAACGTCCTTGCAAAACATTAATGATCATCAAGTTCATTGCCGCTTTACATACCACATATTTTCATATACGAACTCTCAAATGTTTTTAAGATTCATTTGGTGCGTACACAAAACGCATGAACTCGCCAACTTTTGTTGATGTTTTTAAACTTAGATGTATTTCAGGAAACTGAAGTGGATCTTGGTGTAGTTAATTACGAAGTTTTCAAGGTTAACAAGTAGTCGATGTCATCCGTATTTTGAAGGGTTTGGTCTATATATTCCATCTTCGAACGAAATATAGGATGCAAAGCCTTAATGTTTAAAAGTTATTTTGAATTGTAAAATTTAATTACTTATGTTGTCTTTTATTACCAAATAGCTTGTGGCTTGTAATGTTTATTTATGGTGAATGGATGAACATCGTGCATGCTTTTATTTCATATAGTTGTTTACTTATATCAGATGCGATGAAAACTAATCAAGTTCACGCCACGCGCTGTAGCTATGAACGAGTGTGACAACCTCCATCCTCTGAAACTCCATTTCCACTGTTTCCCATCATGCACCTATGTTCTTCTTTTCTTCCAATGGGTGCATTATGCCCATTAGAACTCTTCTCTGTAAAAGGTGAGATTTAAGCTTTCTTCAAAATAGAAGATCCAGCTAAAAGAGACTTCCTTTCCTTGCTGGGGTATCGTAAGCCTAGGAATCTTGATGAATATCTACATTTAAAGGCTAGGCAGGCTGAGCACATAGCCAACGACAAATCAAAAGACAAAGATGATAGGACCTTACAGCTAGCCTTAGAATATCAACTCTGCAAAGTCAGATGTCTTGAAGAATTTGCTAAGGAGCTAAGTAAGTCTGTCTCTGAACAGCCAACGACTGAAGCTCCAGAGCTTAAAGAAGATTATCTCCACCACATCATGAAGCATAAGCCTTATAAAGAAACAAGGTCACAATTTAAAGGCTGGTCGACAAATGAGCTCAAAGAAGAAATTGACAGAATTCATTCCATGATCAAAGATTAGTCAAAGAAGCCTAATCCTCCTATATGGAAAAAGGCCAAAGTAGACAGCCAAGACCATGCTCTGAAGATTAAAAGAATGAAAGTCGAACTTGTTGATGCTTTGTATGGACCAACAAGGCAAATTGCTCGATGCTCTGAATCTAAAGTGGTAGATACTTACAGGAGGTTGGAAGATCTAAGGAAAATGGCTCCTTTTATTCCGAAAAAGCTAATCTATGACCAAAGTACATGAGCTCTTAATCAGACCCTTGCTCCAAAAAGATCAACTTCAACCACCAGCTTGTCCACCATTGCCTTGAATCAAACAAAAAGGCAAAAGCAGGTAGAAGAAGAAAATCAGAGGATGCATGAAGAATTAAGAAAAGAGAGAATAAAAATCAACTTTTGTTTCATGCTGATGCTGCAAGTGACAAACACAGAGCCTCACTCTCAACACTTGTACGCAGACCAAGATCACCATACTCATCAAAAATAACTCTACACCCAAAAAAATCATTTGACTCAAAATTCTAAAATGGAAGTCAAACAAAGACAACTATGAATCGACTTTGCTCAGGTTAGATGGTAGAGTTCAAAAGATAAAGATGGAGGATGCATATGGTCTGGATGTAGCTGATCTCCAAGACTTGCTGAATCTTGAACTTGAAAGGGTTGTAGAAGACATGATTGCCCTGGATTTGAACTTCAATTCAAAGGAAAAATAAGGGAATCATTGATGAGAAATAAAGATTAGAAATAAAGTATAGTTTTGGCATCATCTGTCCTAGGGGGAGATTATTGGAAATTGAACCCTACAAAAGAACAGATGATAGAAAGCCAAAATATACTACAACTTCTGATCCAAAGAATAATGTAACATCTACCCAAGTAAAGCTCTGCTGAACACTAAATGTTCAAGGTCTACCATAGCTATATGTCACACCGCAACTGATGGCAGAAACATCAGAGTGAGACGAAATAGATTGCTCATTACACATAACACTATTTGCGACAATAGTTAACTCAAACGGAATTCATTTCATATCACAAATTGTAACATATTATAAGGAAATTCAAATTACAACAATTAATAGTCAAGTGCTACGAGTTCAATAAATCAAAATATCCCAATCTAGTATTTTTTGTGCTTTTCTATGTCATCCCTACTAGATTCGTCATATGCATCATCATCAACCTGCAACATGTTAAAAGTATAGTTCAATACAAAAAGTTTTGGCGGATTACACAAGTTTAAGTACCTGGCATAAGTATAAAAGAGTTTACTCAAATCCACATGGCATTTGTATACAAGGTAGGCTAGCATGCAATACTTATTGTCAAACCCAAGTGTCCACAAGAATTAAGTGTCCCTCGTCACACAAAGTAACGAGACTAAAGTATGAATAAGAATAAGAATTAGCTTAAGCTTAACAATACCCTGACGGACAGTGTGCTACTCCTATAGCGCTATATATGTTAAGTTGGGGCTAGCTAAGTTAATGACAAGAAGCATGTATGAATCTAACATGAACCAAAGCATAACAATAAGCATGTACAATCGGATCGAGTGTATAAAGTATGTAGCTTGTGTATTCATGTATTTTGTAAGTTAACATGTTACAACCCAAATTGTGTAAAAGGAAAATGGGTTAAGTGTACTCACAGTTTTGCAAGCTTCCACTTGAGTATTCCGTGAAGGGTTTGGAGAGTTGGAGGAATACCGAGTTACGTAGGTTAGTAAGTATTCGGATGATAACGGAGGATTAGGAATTTAAATACACCAAAGTATGTATACGAGAAACTAACCACCTAGACTTAATACTCGTTTTGACACTATGATACCCATTCGGGTTGATGTGTTTTCATGGGTTAAGATACCCATTAGAATCATAACGAGAAGTTAAGTACTTAGGTGATGTAACCTAGTACCATGACGAACAATCATTCGATTATCATCAAGGGTTCGATTAGTGTATATACATATATATATATATAAGTAAATCGTAATTATCATGGCAGTTCATGGAAGTCATGCATGGAGGTCAAGGCTTAACCTTCCTTTAACCTCTTTCGTATTTTCACCAATGCACAAGTTGTCACAAGAACAACAATGAGGGTCATGAATAAGTAAAAATAAAAGTGAAAGACTTAAAATATTCAAAATCATCAAGTGAGGTGGTGGCTTGAAGGTAGGATTGCCAAGGCTTCCAAGAAATCACACACTACCAACTCAAGTCTTGTTTCAAGAACAAGCTTGGATGGATACAACACTTGTGGGATAAACCCTATTAAAATGAAAATTTTCTTACAGTTGGGACCTCAAATATGTTGATGTTCCATGTTGGTTTTCAATGGAAAACCTATGGAAACACTCCTAGAGGTGTTCCAGATGTTAAGAAGGAAAAAAAGAGTAAAGAAGGGAGGGAAAGGTGAGGTAGAACTCACTTGAAAGTCTTGAACTTCCTAAATTGAGAGAGAGATTTAGAGAGAGAGATGAGTGTTTGAGGTGTGAAATGAGAGTGAGAGGAGGTAGGTATTTATAGTGAGGTTAGGGGGTGAGTTAGGTGGGTGTAATTAATGCAAGAAACACACAATTGCCCAATCCATGAGCTAGAAACAACAAACTCCAGATTAAGCCCTCTCGCGAGCTGCGAGAGAGTGGAGAAGGGACGGTCGCGGGGCACAAGAAGGGGTATTCGAGAAACTTCTTTTATTTTTGTCACTTTTAGTCCATGAACTTATGTTTTTCATCATTTCATGCTATAACTTGGTATTTTTGCATGTTTTAAGTGTATAATGTATAAGTAAGTATATTTTAGGTAGCAAGTATGTATGTATGTATGACTATTTGCACGTATAACAAGCATCGGTTTGTATGAAAACACGTATTTAACAATTGAATGCATGTAAGACAAGTATGTATCAAGTATGAATTTTATACGTTCGTAGTCTCGGATTACAAGATTTGGGAGAAGGAATACGTATGCGATACGAATACAAGTTTCCATAAATAGGAACATGATTATACTTTCTAATTAAGAGAAATACAAAAAAACGAGGCGTTACTGTCTCCCCTCTTTTAGGAAATCTCGTCCCAAAATTTATTCAAGAGGAAAACTTTGAAAAAGATGTCATTTTGGTGAAAATGTTTGGCCAAAAATCATGATTTTGAAGTTTAAAGTTTACAAATGTGCAAATATGTATCGAAAACTTGAAGGATAAAAATGGTAGGTTCGTGAAAGTACTTTGGTTTGACTATGGTGTTTTGAGACGCCAATCGTAAGTGTGTATAAGAATAAGTAAAAACGTGCATGTGTGTGTGTAATCAAGTGAGCTTGACTGAGTTTGGACAACTCATTGGAAGGAATAGTTAATGAGTGTGACCTAAAGGGAAGGTTTTAGTATGCATAAGGATGTATTATGATTAAAATGAGATGTCCGCACCGTAAGTTGTAAGAAAATTTTTATCAATTCCAAGGCGTATTAGTAAAATCACTTGTTGTAGAAAATATTTATTGGAGAGAGCTAGGATGGTAAATATTTACGGTTTCTAAAAGGTTTTGTCGGTAATAGACCGACTAGTTGAAGTTTGCACGTAGATAAGAGTGGAAGATAGTTTTAAAGAAACGGAACATTTGACAAGATGAGGCGGTGGGGATGTGTATAAAAATGGATTGAACGTTTAGGCTGATTCACTGTAAATAAAGTTTGTAAGAGTTGGGAATATTGTGGTATGGTAGTGAACAATTCGGTAGGTGTATGCGAGGGGTGAAAATGGTGTGAATATCGGATAAAATGCAAACATGGAATGTTCAGAGATGCTAGTTATAGTTGTAGCGGTTAAAGCTAATGGTTTTAAGAATGAAGCTTTGTCATGGGTAATCGAGTACTAATCATTTTGAAGTGGGGTCACCAAAGTTTGTTATGAATCAAATGTATTTAACAAGGTCCGGGAAAACACCGAATTTCTCATGGCACGTTCTACGAAAGTTTGGTAACATGGTAGGGACACTTATATATAGGAAGTACCAGCGGTGTATCCACCATGTTCACTCCATGTTACGTCCGTTTCGCTATTCCGTGTCATGTTACGTTTCATGTCGTGATACACAGTAGAACCCACTATGGTTTTCATGCACCTTCCAATGTAATCATGTGTCCACCCACGATTATTTTGGTTTGTGCATGATCCGCATAGTTTATACTAGTAGTGTACGGGTCAGGTTACATCTAGAAGCAAAAGGTATGTAAGATACCGTATAAAAAATTAAGTATATAAGCATGATTGTGTCGAACGTAGCCGAAACCACTCAGGTTATGCCTACTTATAGATTTCAAGTATGACTACCAAGTAGTGCGAATGTATAAATTTTGAGCATAATAGAAGACTAACACGTATAACGTTAGCATGTAGTATCGAGCGTATAGGTGGAATAAAACGGGATTTAGCATATTTAAGTTACCATGAAGTTGCGAAGTGTAATGGTGATATGTGTAATATTGTCATGTAATATTAACTGTATAAATAAAATCGTGTAAGGCGATATGCATGTGTATGGTTGCTTGAGTCAAAACATTGAGTTAGTTGAAATAAAATAAGTCGGGTTTGTCAGGAATGAAGGACCAAAATTGTGAATGTCGGGTGAATATTGAGAAAAGTATAATTTTTTTATGTATGATGTGGTTTGTAAAAAAATGTTACCTTGGTTTCAAAAAAATTAGGATTTGAGTATGTCGAAGATTGTCCGACCTAATGAGTCTTTCATACCCACATGTTTAGATTTAGAATTGCTTATTAACATTCTTGAAAAGGCTTTAAAACGGTGAACTTGCTTCATTGAAGGTGTTTTATATCGAAATAAGGAAAGTTGTGTTTGAAAATTCCGTGGATAAATTTTGATTTTTGAAAGGAAATTTTTTTTTTTTGCAAAACGTACTTGTATGTATGTGAGAGAAAGTTTTCGTTGGGAACATAATGTCTTTAGAATGACAGTATAAAGTGAGTGTGTTATAGTGATTGGACAAATTATGGAAATCGTGGGCAAGAGGTTCATTAGACCGTCAAAGTTTGATAGATAGCTTTTCATAAGATTTTGAAAATTTGGGAAAGAAATATTTAAAGTATCATTAGGAGTTTCGTGTATGTGATTTATGTAAATAAGTTGTAGGGTGAGAAATCATTTGGATAAAATAGTAAGGTTCGAGGTTCATGTATAAGTGGGGAAATTCACTTAATGATAAAAAGGTTTAGGTATAAATCTAAATCGATTAGTTGTCATGAAAGTGGTCGACAATAGGGAAAGGGTGAGGCTTTATCGTGACGTAACTATGAAAGTTACGTTTGAGCATGTACGTATTGAATAACACGTATGAGTTCACATAGGTGACATAAGCATAACAAGTATTCAATAGTATAAACACGTATGATTGCGTAAGGAGCATAAATTTAGTTGGTTTGCGAGAATTACTATTGTTTTTTATTGCGAAAGATGTGCGAATTGTGCATCGGGTTCAAAATGAATGAGATGACAAGTATTAAAACACACTGAAATTGAGATATCATAAAAGATAGGCTTAGTAAAATATTTGAGTGCTTTGGGTTGAGAAGCGTCGACTATTCCAAAGTGAATTGAAGATCCTTTCAAATTATAGGAACATGCTTTGGCCTACAGGTAAAATGCTCTCGTCGAGAAGCGATTAACAGCATTTTACCCTTCCAGTTACTACACGTTTCTAATTAATCGAAAAATCAAAAGTTTGGCGAGATTGAAAATCGAGGAATGGGACTAGTTGACAAGTCTCACCCCTAACTTGACAATATCGTACCCTAAATGTGGTTGGTACTTACCAAACGAGGAGTGAATTCCGACTAGTTGGTAAGGGTCTACTAGATTATGAAATGGAAATTTTCCAACAAGGTATGGATATCATTCCTAACTTGATGGCGTAATTTCGTTAAAAATCGAATACGCGAGTTGAGAGTCGTTCACCAAAGTGTGGGTTTCACGCGTATTTTGGTGAAGTCGTCACGTTTGCAAAACGAGTGTCTTCACGTCTTCCAGTGTGTATATTGTGTAAATGTCTTAGGAAAGACACATTATGTATATTAAGACCAAAAAAATAGGAAGAAGCAAGGTAGGAAGAATCAACATATTAAGCAAGAATAAAGAATGGTCGAATGTTGGTCACTTAAACGATAGACTACGTCGAACATGGCAATTCTACCTAATTCCCTATAGTTATGGCTCTAATACCAATCTGTCACACCCCAACTGATGGCGGAAACATCGGTGTGAGACGAAATAGCTTGCTCATTACACATAACACTATTTGCAACAATAGTTAACTCAAAACGGATTTCATTTCATATCACAAATTTTAAACATATTACAAGGAAATTCAAATTACAACAATTAATAGTCAAGTGCTACGAGTTCAATAAATCAAAATATCCTAGTCTAGTATTTCTTGTGCGTTTCTATGTCGTCCCTACTAGATTCGTCATAAGCATCATAATCAACCTGCAACATGTTAAAAGTATAGTTCAATACAAAAAGTATTGGCGGAGTACACAAGTTTAAGTACCTGGCATAAGTATAAAAGAGTTTACTCAAATCCACATGGCATTTGTATACAAGGTAGGCTAGCATGCAATACTAATTGTCAAACCCAAGTGTCCACAAGAAGTGTCCCTCGTCACACAAAGTAACGAGACTAAAGTATGAATAAGAATAAGAATTAGCTTAAGCTTAACAATACCCTGACGGACAGTGTGCTACTCCTATAGCGCTATATATGTTAAGTTGGGGCTAGCTAAGTTAATGACAAGAAGCATGTATGAATCTAACATGAACCAAAGCATAACAATAAGCATGTACAACGGATCGAGTGTATAAAGTATGTTGCTTAGGTATTCGTGTATTTTGTAAGTTAACATGTTACAACCCAAATTGTGTAAAAGGAAAATGGGTTAAGTGTACTCACAGTTTTTCAAGCTTCCACTTGAGTATTCCGTGAAGGGTTTGGAGAGTTGGAGGAATACCGAGTTATCGTACATGAGGAACACGTAGGTTAGTAAGTATTCGGATGATAACGAAGGATTAGGAATTTAAATACACCAAAGTATGTATACGAGAAACTAACCACTAGACTTAATACTCGTTTTGACACTATGATACCCATTCGGGTTGATGTGTTTTCATGGGTTAAGATACCCATTAGAATTATAACGAGAAGTTAAGTACTTAGGTGATGTAACCTAGTACCATTAGGACAATCATTCGATTATCATCAAGGGTTCGATTAGTGTATATACATATATATTATAGTATATATAATAAGTAAATCATAATTATAATGGAAGTTCATGGAAGTCATGCATGGAGGTAGGAGGATAACCTTCCTTTAACCTTTTTCGTATTGTTCACCAATGTACAAGTTGTCACAAGAACAACAAGGATGGTCATGAATAAGTAAAAATAAAAGTGAAAGACTTAAAATATTCAAAATCATCATGTGAGGTGGTGGATTGAAGGTAGCATAGCCAAGGCTTCCAAGAAATCACACACTACCAACTCAAGTCTTGTTTCAAGAAAAAGCTTGGAAGGATACAACACTTGTAGGTTAAACCCTATTAAAATGGAAATTTTCTTACACATGGGGGATCCATCAAATATGGTGATGTTCCATGTTGGTTTCCATGGAAAACCTATGGAAACACTCCTAGAGGTGTTCAAGTGTTAAGAAGGAAGAAAAAAGTAAAGAAGGGAGGGAATGGTGAGTTAGAACTCACTTGAAAGTCTTGAACTTACTGAATTGAGAGAGAGATTTAGAGAGAGAGAGAAGAGTGTTTGAGGTGTGAAATGAGAGTAGGAGGAGGTGAGTATTTATAGTTAAGGTTAGCGGGTGAGTTAGGTGGGTGTAATTAATGCAAGAAACACACAATTGCCCAATCTATGAGCTAGAAACAACAACCTCCAGATTAAGCCCTCTCGCGGGCCGCGAGAGAGTGAAGAAGGGACGGTCGCGGGGCGCGAGAAGGGGTATTCCAGAAACTTCTTTGATTTTCGTCACTTTTAGTCCCTGAACTTAGTTTTTCCATCATTTCATGCTATAACTTGATATTTTTGCATGTTTTAAGTGTATAATGTATACGTAAGTATATTTTAGGTAGCAAGTATGTATGTATGAATATTTGCACGTATAACAAGCATCTGTTTGTATTAAAACATGTATTTAACAATTGAATGCATGTAAGACAAGTATGTATCAACTATGAATTTTATACGATCAAAGTTTTGGATTACAAGATTTGGGAGAATGAATACGTATGCGATACTAATACAAATTTCCATAAATATGAACACGATTACACTTTCTAATTAAGGAAAATACGAAAAATCGATTCGTTACACTACTCTGTTGAAGACAAGCTCTACTGAAGATCAAAGCTAAAAGTCTGTTAAGGCAAAGCGCTGGTGAAGATCAACAGAGGATGTGTCATCAGTGTCTTCTATGAGTCCTTGTAATGTTTAGTGTATAGTAGTGGTTAGCTTAGTAGATGTTATGAGTTTGTTATTACTTGTTAAATGTCACTATCTTGCTGACATCACAATAAGATGCTCAATGGTTAGGATTGTAGTATAAATAGAACAATGCATGTACTGTTCTATTTGATCACTTCATCTAATATCAATCAAATCTATCTTTCTTACATTCTGTACGAGCAAATCGGTGATCTTAGGCTGAGGGGGAGATTGTGATTCTTATGCAAGTAATCATAATTACGAAAAACATGACGATAAAACAATTTCTCAACTGTTATGAATCAAAGTTCTTTTATTCCACTGCATTTTCATCTGATTTATTTTCATTCATTTTCCACTTTTGGAACTTTCACAAATAGTTTTAAAACTCAGATCCTAACACGTGTGTATGACTCTCACGCGCACAGGAGTCAACTGTTGGATATAATTCCTTTTGGTCCACAGTTCCAAACCATTTCTCAAACATTGGATAACTTTCAAAAATAATCAAACAGAGAAACCTTTTTGAAATTGAAATAAAGATTGTTTATTGGTGTTTGTGAAGTCAATTTATAACAACAAAAGGTAGAGATCATTATGTGTGATCATCTGTTCTTGTCCAAAATCAGATCTTATAAAAATGATGATCGCATGTGTCAATAGATGTTAGGATATTGTTATAAATGTCATTATGAGTTTAATGATGCTATATTCGCATATTAAACATCATTGATAAGACTCGTCGATTAAAACAAAATATGCATAACCCTAATTGTCGATTTGTGATGATTGAATTAATATGTGACAAAATTGATAAAGGCATTTGATGAATCGGCATGGTATGAATGTGTTAAAACAAGATTTATGGACTAAAATATAGAAATTGGACTAGATGAATTTCTGACATCAAACTATTCTCATTGACCAACGCATGAGTCCTACTCCTATTAGACTCATGCGCTGATCATTAAGAATTGTTCAAATAGTCATAAGCGCAGAACTCCTATGCTCGCATGAGTCCTACACTCATAACTATATGAAAATGGTCATACGCACATATCAATAATGTGTTTGAATGAGTCATGCGCTTGATGATTTTTGTCCAAATATTATCTAAGTGTTTAACTTGTATACAATGTCGGATTTATGCTTGTTTGTATATATTGGTGCAGATGGGTAGGCCTATTCAAGTGAAGAATAAAGATCTTAATCATAATATCATAGCTTTGCTCGATGAAGATAATAAGAAAGCTACACATTTCAAACCGATAATGCCTTTCTTGAAGCGATCAAGAATCTTTAAGGCAATCACATAACTACGATTGCTATACGAGTCACATATTAGAGTGTTCTTGGATAAAGCAACTATTGAATGCCAGTTAACTCCGCCAAAAATACACTTAGAAGTTTACTAACAAAAGGTGGTGGTTATTTAAGCTTTGATTAGAGAAGTATTGGATTTCCAAGACTCACCTGAATATCCTAATATGTTAAGTGAAAGACTACTGAAATGATGTTTTTAAATAATGGGTTATGTGGGAAAGATGAATGCAACAAGCTATGTCAAGAGCTGTGTCTTAAAACCATATAATTATTTGATGCATGTGGTTGTTCAATGCTTAAGACACAGAAAAGGAGGTTATGATGTGGCTCAAGATTATCTGATTAGTGCCATCACATCACTTTGTTTGAACTTGAAGTTTAATATTTCAAAGATGATCTTCAACAATATGAAAGATAATATTAATCAAGTGAGATTGTTGATGTATCTGAGGTTCATACAAATATTCTATGTTCATAGAATGCAATGTAAAGATATAGTAAAAGAAGAAAAAGATATTGTTTGCAAAAAAAAAAAAGAAAACTTAGCATTTTAAATTAAATTTTTAAAATATATTTAACATGTTAAATACACTTTTCTCCGTTTTCCCATTTTTTAGATGTTTCCATATATATATATATATACATATATATATATATATAGAGAGAGAGAGAGAGGAGTTGGTTAACGTACATTTTTTGTTAACGTACGGTGTGTACGAGATTGAATTAAAACATGCGAGTTTTTTTCATAACATGCAATTTCTGATTTTTTACAACATGCTATTTTTTAGCTCAACATGCGATTTTGTTATATAAAACAACATGCGATTTTGACAGCTTATACACCATGCGATTGTTTTTTTTTTTATAACATACGATTGAAGTTTATAACGTGCAATCTTCAAATCTTGTACACTCGTACGATAATACATATTGTACATTACATTTTCAATATATATATATATATATAATATGTTTTATATTTTATTCCCATTAAATTAACGTTAATTATGGATTTTCTTTCAGACTTTTCAACTTATCTGGTCATTTTAATACATGCAAATGACGTTGAAAGATTGTAAAGTAGGAAATTTTAAATATTTGTCGTTGTCAATATAAGAATAAAAGAAGAATATAAAATATTACTTTAAAACTATTTAAACATATAAAACTCTATTAAAGTAAATAATAATCGACTTTACTTTTGGTTTGTAGGTTACAAAGCCTATATTTATATAATATATTCATTGAAGACCAAATTAACTTGTTGACTGATGTTGCTTGTCAACAATAAAAGCATCAAAGACAAATTTACACCGTTAGATATATTATTATATTTTGTTGATAACATGTGCTTTTATTTAACAAATCGGTTAAGTACAAACTTTTACACAAAGAATTTACAAAAGTTATTATTTCATGTACAAAATTATGTGCAGTGAGTTAATCAAAGATTACAAAATCAACTCTCATGTTGGCAGTATGGTTTTAGCTAAACCACAATTTTAAATAGGTAAGAGTGTTTTAACTAAATTAAATGAAATAAAGAAAATACATTAAAAAGAAGATGGGTGATGTGTCACTATGCGATTGGCTATAAAAAACAGAACTTTCACTCACGCCTGTAAACTCTATGGCACCAGCACCCTATAAGGTTTGGTAGCACCTAAACCATAATGGTGTTTGGTGCCTTCAAATATTGAGGCGACTGGGCTTTCATGGTTTCACACCCACTACCGGCAGTCTAAATGTTTGGATTTACTGGATCGTTTCATCTCAACTTTAACGCTCTAAATTACTTAGTTCTAGAAAGTTTATTTTGCATCATTCAAACATTTGAACAAGTTTATTAAACATAAAAATAAGAGAGGAGTGAGGGCAATTATATTGCCCATTCTATGTTGTTAAACAATAATACTTTTATGATCATAGAAAAACTGTGTCCATTTTATTTTTTAAGCAACAAATGATTTTAGCAAGGTTTGCAGAGAATGACTACAAATAAAGAGTAGCAATCATAACTTCAAGCCAATTTTATTTTTTAAGCAACAAATGATTTTAGCAAGGTTTGCAGAGAGTGACTACAAATAAAAGGTAACAATCAAAACTTCACGACAACTGAGCTGAAGAGGATGGAATTTGTTATTTTTTCCGGCACAAACATCATTAACCAACCTCAAGATGTCATGAATCTTCACAGTCCAGTCTTTAAAAGGTGTGTAGGGTGGTTGACCATATAAAGCCCATGATCTTAGTAGTAATTTCAAGGCTGAGGGTGAGTGTGGTGGTTTTAATAATATGAAACCACGTTGACCATTTTAACACATAAAATAATAACCTAATTAACTATATATGATGAAACCTTCCATGAATAATGTCCTATCTCCCACTGGTTGGTTAAGAGGGACGGTGGGTTTTTTTTTCTTGAACTAGTTGTTAGAATATATATAAAATTCCAAGCAATATAGAACGTAAGAATCACTACCGGTAAAGTGGTCAAACGCGCATCCCATAAAGGGTTTCGCGTAGTTTCAAGACTTGCAGGGTGGTTTTTGTAATTTTTTGCCTCTTTTTCAGATTTGTTTGATGGCCATTTGACCCAATATTTGACCCAATAATATGCTGGGTTTGATTGTTTATACTTTGTTTAATTATGTTGGAATTTGTTGTTAATAATTTATTTAATAACTTTTTTAATTAATTTGTTAATAACTGTTTCTATATTAGGCGTGGAAATATATTGCGGCATTTGCTTTTATAGTTTTCTACATGTGTAAAACATTTTTATCATTGTCATATTACAATAGATTGTTATTATATTCACTTTTAATAAACGCATTTCTTTATTGGGTTTGGAAACCTATAGCGACATTTCATTTTTTTAGTTTTCTATCTATATAAAACATTTTTAATCTTACAGTAGATGATTATTTTTATTATTAATTTTACTTTTAATCTTACACATATTTTTTTTAATTGTCTTTTCATTATTTCCTTTTTTACTATACCAAATAATACTAATTAAGTTTTTCTTTTATATGTTTACATTAATTACCCTTTTTGTTTTCTATTAATATAACTTAGTGTTTTATAAAATTATGTGAGAAAAGTTCCATTTGAACAAATTATATATAGTTGATTTTATATTTTCTTTATGTGTAAAACTTTTTCAATATTATAATATATTATTATATTTATTTTTAACCTTAGACATATTTCTTTAACTTTTTCTCTTTTAATGATTTCTTTAATTTACCTGTCACACCCCAAACTGTAACGAACTATTGATCAGTGCATTATGATTGTCCAAAGCTTATTACACTATTAAATATTTCATAATTAAACATATTATAAACATAAATATAAATTTAAATTGTCTCACATTACAAATAGTTCAAATAAACCAACAATATCCGAAAGAAAATAACATACACAAATCTCTTTGTTAATCGTCTAAAGGGAAAACTCTAAGTGATCTTCATCCAAGCTTTCTTCAATTCTCATTTCCTTTCATGTGTCATGTGTAAAAGGATTTTTTGGTCAGCTACAAAGAGCAAGTGAGTAAATTTAAGTTAAATAAAAGTTAATTTATTTTTAAAAGCAAACATTTATTTATTTTTAAAAGTAAACATGCATTTCATGTGTTAATCAGTTATACCAAATAATGAACATCCAATAATAAATAAAATAACCAATACATGAGTCACGAACTCAAAAGGCATGACTAAATTGTAGGATTGTGGTGTCGGTTGATATGACTTGAAATACACCAACTTGATATATAAGAATAATTAGAAAATACCGAATCCAATCTAGTTAGTTAGTGAACACTTGTTATTCATAATCATTCTTTCAATAAAATTTTGGCAGGATAATATTTTGTTTACAAAAATTCTTTTATAAACTCTCCAAAATGTTCAAAGTTCAAGTTATGAGTTCATGCGCATAACACTATATTATGTATGTATGTATGTATGTATGTATGTATGTATGTATTGTATGTATGTAGCATGTAGTAGCATGTATGTAGTATTATGTATGTATGTGTATGTATGTATGTATGTATGTATGTATGTATGTATGTATGTATGTATGTATGTATGTATGTATGTATGTATGTATGTATGTATGTATATGGACAATCTAACCTGAGCGCAAGACTCCTATGCTTGTTCTCATACGTGCGAATGATTCATACGCACGTATGAGTCCATTACCTTTCAACATTAAATTTAAATCTAATAAAAAACTAAACAAATGTTGACTAAGACATAGGCATTAGACATTATGCTCTAACAGACTCCCTCTTGGATGATACCATAGTCTTGCCTTTGTCTTCAAAATATCTTCAGTCCTTCATCCCGAACACCTTCTCTCTATATTCACATATGTGCTCTTAAAAACTCTTTCTCGGTTTTTGATATGTGAGCGGAGGTTTTCTTTGAACACTTAGCAATTCTTTCAGACTTCTTTCTTTCTTTTCGTCTTTCTCCTCAAGTTCTCGCAAGTTACTCGGCCACATTCTGCCAGAATGTATTTCGTAGGCGAAGCAACATCTTGATTACTCTTTGAAATTGCATAACATGTACTTTGTCAAGGCGTGCAATGAATATCTAGTTTTAGAATAACATTTGTATATCCTAAACTTTGATCGCCGTCCAGTCTTTCTCAAACTCACATAGAACTATCACCACCTCCCCCTGTGTTTCTCATCATGATTCCACCACCTGAAAGATTTGTAAAAAAAACTTGTTCATTTTGTGAAAAGGTATTACTTTCAACACATTAGGTCATCGGTACTTTAATGTGACAACATATTTTCTTGTTTCTGGATCGATTTAAGTCTTCTATACTATGCGTTTCGGCTTTGGTGGCTTCCAGTATTTGAACCTAGTTCTAGCATCACGCTCAATAAACCTCAGAACATTTATACTGATTCAGATCAAAGTTAATCAATTTGATTGCACAGTTCCTTCACACCCAACCACAACAGTGACTTTATATCATTAATCACTCTGAAGTATTGTACCCCGTACTTTCTTCGTATAGCAATTTGGTTCATCTTGGGTATCCAGCACAAGCCTATGATATCTCCCATAGATACACCTTGTGCTGCTTAAAGAGCTTCAGTGGTCTCAGAAACTTTCATTCATCTTTTAATTCCTTAAACCACTTGAGCGTAAAAGAAGTGTCTCATGACTGCTTATGTGAAGTGTATTTCCACTGCGTGTTTTGATCTTCCTCTTTACAACACCATCTACTTCTTCACAAATCTTTAAATGAATGTAGGGAACTTTCATTAATGTTGTTTGCATATCTAACCATAGCATCCTCAAAGTCATCTTCAATTTTAACCTATCATATTCATCATCTTCTATCACTAGTTCATATACATAAGCCTCTTGCTTGTCATCATTCTTATCTCATTTAATTCAACTTCAACGTCAAAAAGAAACTCTTCAACTGGTATTTTACACAATCTAGCAAACTCTTCTTTTGTAAAATTGTGCCCGTACTCTCCTCTTCCAGAACATAGTTTGCATCATGAAAAATATTGGCTTTTGGACTTCCAGGAACAGACGTGATCGGTACTGCATCTATGATGATTCCTTTAGTATCCTCACTATCCTTCTAACTCTCCCAAGTCTCCCCCTTACCTTGAACATCTTCATCAGTCTTCTCAGTATTTGTAGGTCAGGTTGACTCTCACTTTCCTTATCTTTATCATTTTGAATCTTAGACACTCTAGCTCCACCTTGAGTATCATCATCATTGTCATCACCATCCAAATCATCTCTGGAATCTTCATAATTCTAACTTTCTTTGTCATCTTCATCATCATCATTCTGTTTCTCTTCATCTTCTGGACCATACAAAGCGTCCGTAATCTTTTAGTCTTCTTTTGTTAGCTCAATAGTAGTTGTATCCATCTCAACTGTAGGTTCGGTAACAACTTCTTGCTCCGTAGTAGTAGTTGTTTTTGGAACACCATCGATTGGTTTCTTTCCTTGAGCCTTAGCAACAACAACTTTCTCTAGTACAACATCCTTTTTATCCTGTAATCCCTTCATAACTTTTACTTAATTATCAAAGTTCAAACCCACTGTTTCTTCTAAAACTTTGAAATGATCCCTGAACTTGATTATCATACTAGCATTACCATTATTGTTCGATACTCAACCATAGCTTCCAACTCCAAGATTTTCTAATTGTTGGGCTCGTTGAAGTAGTCGTAACCCATATCATCTAATGATTCTATTATGGGTGTTGGTGGTTGAATAGATGACGAAGGACCTGCTTTATTTGCCTTCTTTGATGATTGTGGTGGTGGTGTAGACTGTGATGGTTAAGACATTGGAGTCTTAATATGAATGTTATGAGTTTCTCCAAATCTATCGTTTCTTCCACTACTCGAGTCCCTTTCTTCACATTAACATTATCTTTCCTTACAAGAAATTAGAGGATAAGTTCTATCATGTTTTGAGTAGGGGGTGAGGTTTGGTTTTGAGGAGTGCGGCAAGCCTTGCTCAAATGACCATAGCGTCCACAATTCGCACATAGTCGACATGGTAAGGTAGATGGATGGTGATAGAAACAGGTGTTACATTGAGGGTGAGGTCCAAGGTAAGGTTTCTTATTTGGGTAAGTTGAGTTGGGTGCTACTTGAGTGATTGGGATAGCTTGGAGGGGTACGGCTTGTGAGGCTGGTTGGTTGCGTTGGGTGACAGCGAAAAGTTGCCCATCTCGTTTTCTCTTAAAATGGGTTGAGAAGGGGATTTGGTTTGGGTGGAGTTGGAGGTTTCAGTCGATGCTTTATCCTTCTTCTTCTCCTCCTTGAAGTCTTTATTCCGTATGCGGTTCTCGGTGAGCTCTGTAGCTAACTCCATTGCTGCTTCCAAGGTTGCAGGTGTGGTACTTATTACAGAGTCTTGAATCTTTGAAGGA
Source organism: Scalesia atractyloides (assembly GCA_947069175.1). Taxonomy (NCBI): domain Eukaryota; kingdom Viridiplantae; phylum Streptophyta; class Magnoliopsida; order Asterales; family Asteraceae; genus Scalesia; species Scalesia atractyloides. The sequence goes on along the minus strand of CAMTDV010000012.1, from coordinate 52,638,198 downwards.
AGACCTCGAATGTAGTGTTCGATCAAACGGTAGAGGGGAGTGAACAAGTTGGGAACCATTTGATTTAACTCGAGGAATCTTTTGTTGTATGTGGTGTGGTCGCCTTCCTTTTGCTTCAACGAATAGAACTCATCCTCTAATTTCTTGATTTCGCTCCTTGGGCAAAACCGTCTTGTCATGATTTCATTCAACTCTTCCCAAGTCAAAGTCATAGCATCTTCAACACCTCGTTTGGCCTTCTCTGTGTTCCACCATGTAAGTGCTATTCCAAGTAAACGACCGGTAGCATATCGCACTTTGCGATCATCGGGGCAATCGCAATTTAGAAAGGTGTTTTCCATTTCTTCAAACCAATGAAGGAGAGCGGTGACACTTCAGTCCCTTCGTATTTTGGAGGGTCGCAGGATTTGAAATGCTTGTAGGTGCATTTAGTGGTATTTGGGGAAAGGTTGATAACATTTTGATCTTCTTGGTTGACGGGATTAGCGGTAAGGGCTTGTTGGACTTGAATTACAATGTTGGGTATTACGGCAGCCATTTGTTGAGCGATTTGGGCAGCCATGCGCTCGCGGGCTTTTCCTGATCTCATCTTCCTACGAGCGAGGCTAGAAGACATCTACAAGGAATACATATCAAGAGTATGAGTTGGATGCTTTAGGGATCATGTGTCGTATTTAGGAATGAACATTTATAAAATAAATATAAAATAATAAATCTACTACATCCATAGGATGTCTTGGGCTTTGCTCGTAATTGGGCCTTGCATGCCGCCATACTTCACCTTCGTAATCATGTGGGCCCCCATGGTTACCGGGTTTTACATACGGTTCGCATGTGTTAGCCTGGTTACGTACACTAAAACCCAGAGAAAATCGAGAAATATGTATGTAACGTATGATATTCGGAATGTATCCAGGTGTGGACACGGTGACACCTCAAAGTGGGGTTAGTTCGAACGACGTTTGGTGTGGCATGCTTTGGCCTAATAGGTCCTTCGTACTCTCATCGTTAGACCCCAGGTAGGCAAACTGGTCCGTTATAGTGGATTTATACGAATGCCAACCTAGACAGGACGTTCCGACTACCGGTACTTGTACCCTTACAGTTACTACATGCCCGTCGCAGAACTCACTTTGATGAGATTTGAAAAATGAAAAATGCGACAAAATTTTGAATAACGGAAGTATGAAGATGATTTGAATATGTGAGCATTGAAATATGTTTGATGAATGTGTATGTAATCATGTATGTTTGTCTGTAAGTATAATTCGCTATGTATCACAAAATGTAGTATCGGAAGTATTTGCATGCATTTGTGTATGTAATAAATATGAAAGAAATAAACATCATGTGTTTGCATATAACCACATAAACAATTAAAATCTAATCAACTATAGTATCGGCTCTAAGGGTCTAATAAACTATCCTATATCCCTATAGTCAAAAGCTCTGATACCAATCTGTCACACCCCGACCCGTAGCGGAAAAGGTGATCGGGGCATGATTGGGTTTTCATCAAAGCTCATGACATTTATTATAACGTTTCATATTTATTATTACAATTTAAAGGGAAATCATAAAATCATAATTACAACATGTTCTACACATCTTTCTAAACTTCATTATTTTCTTCTAAGGCATTTCCTATGTTTTCCTTGCTTCATCCTGTTCACCTTTATCATGTGTAAAAATGGTTTTTGGATCAACAAAAAGTTGGCGAGTGAATCCTATTAAAAACATTTAAACAAGTTTAATGAATTGATAAAATAAAGTGCATAACCACATATGAGTAAATGTAGATGTAAACTTATTCACAAAATACTTAATATTAAATAATACACACACATACAATAATAGATTGTTTTGAGGCACGCGTTGTTCAACTCGTCTCCCACGAGGAACTGATGGGCCTAATGAATGAGTTTTGAGGCACGCGTTGTTCTACGAACTGATGGGCCTAATGAATGAGTTTTAAGGCACGCGTTGTTCAACTCGTCTCCCACGAGGAACTGATGGGCCTAACAAATAATTTGCATACAAGATGACAATATGTAATACATAACTACAAACAATATTTACATCGTAAGTTTAAATCATAATATGGTATGGCACGAGTTTGAATAAACGAATTAGTTTAAGTGACACATAATACACCCCAAAACGTGTAATTAAAAAGGGGAGTTGTAAGATTCACTCACATTGGGTGCGTTCGGTTGATGATGTTGAATGCGCACGAAGTTGGATTTAAACACGAGTGAAACTAACCTAGATAATAACATAATGGTTCGGTAAATAAGCGGATTTTATTAATCAATTTTAGTAAGATTATTGGATATATTTTTGTAAGTTTAAGGCTATTTTCTAACTTTAAAAATGTTATTTTTAAGTATTTTTATTTTAAATAAATAAATAAAAGTAATAAAAAAATGTTGATTTTTGACTGTTGACCATTGACTTGTTGACCGTTGACCGTTGACTTGTTGACCGGTTCGGTCGGTTATATGTGTGCGCTGGGTGAGACTCGAACCCGTGACCTCCCGTACGCGTGCACGCAGCTCTACCAACTGAGCTACGTGTCTAACCCGAAATATTTCTGTTTTTAATTATATTTATATACTAATTAAATTAATCCGAAAATCACTTATTTTAAAAACGATTTAATTGCATCACTCGGTGCTCGCCACAGGTCTCGAACCCGGGACCTGTGGTTTAGTTTGGCACACAGTCCACCGCTGGACTGTGTATCTAACTTGGTAAGTATTCTGATTTTTATTATACTTAACATCTTACTGAGTTAACCCGGTTCGGTTTCTAAAAAAAACATTTTTATTACAGAGGTTAAGGTTGTGATAGGAATCGAACTCGCGTCGTGTGCATATTGTTTGCACACAGTCCACCGTTGGACTGTGTGTCTAACCCGTTCATAATATCGATTTTAATTACTCTTATAACATACACAACTTCGTCTTCTTCGTTCAAAACACAGACATCGGTTAACTAACTGTTACTTGATTAATTCGGTTAATGAATAATATGAACAATTGAAAAATATTGAACAGAAGAGTTTGGGGAAAGAAAGTACCGAACAGATCGTCTTCTTCAGAAATCCGGCAAAGATCGTCGGCTCTGTTTTCGTGACCTTCGGCTGTTAGAATCAATTAACAGTTTGGAGGGATTAAATGTATAATTGAACTACTGAGTAATGATTATCAGTAGGTTTGAATGATCATACCGGTTAACAGCGAGTTTCCGAAAATCCAGAAGTTTTCCGGCGAAAACAGAAAATCCGGCAATGTCGTCTGGGGTTGATTCTGGGTGATGGAGAGATGTTAGAATTTGTCCAATAATGGAATGAAACAGAAAAGTCGAGGTAATTACTGTGTAGATGAAAGTCCCGGTTTTCCGGCGACTTGCAGAGAATTCCGGCGAGTGAAATTTCTTGCGACAGAGATTCTTCAGAGGTTTAAGGTGAGTGTGGGTGATGTCAGTATGAGCTCTAAGATCTTATTTTAGAGTAAGAAGAAAGGATGGAATGAATTCGGTTTTCCGGCGAAAATTTCCGGTTAATTTGCAGGGAATTCCGGCAACTGCAGCGAAGTTTTTTTTTGAGCAAAAATGAAGAGTGTAAGTTGAATGGATTCGTGAGCTCAACTGATGAACAAGGTATAATCCCTGATTTGAATTAGACTTTCGGTTTCGACGGAAATTAAGGTAATGAATGAAATTGATTAAGTTTTTCGGTTATAACCGATATGGCTGTTAATGTAAACGTTATGACCAAAAGAAACGGCAACATTTGACGAATTTGTCGGGATTTCTGGCATTAGCGGTTTTGGGTGCGCTGTGTAACTGGGTTTTGATTTCCAGATTTAATTTATGTATTAATTGTTTCAATATGTAAACAAAAATCACAAGTGGCGGAGCGGTTGGAAGGATGAGAGTTAAGGCTTGGCTGACCCGGTTGACCCGGGTTCGAATCCCGGCAGCCTTGTTTTATTTTTATTTCACTATTTTTAATACATTTTCAAATATAAATTTTATATTCTAATATACTTATTAATTATGTATCGTTTAAAATTAATTTGAACATTAAATACGCAACGAAATTTTTAACTGGTTGTTCGGTTAATAAACGAAGCGGGTTTGGTAAATCCGGTTTTTGACGGATGTTACAGTATCCCCTACTTTTTAGAAATTTCGTCCCGAAATTTAAATAGTGGCATATTTGTCTAAAAAGGATGGTGTTTAATTTGACAGTTACATACTTAGAAAGGCGTAAGAGTTTAAATTTTTGTTTGAGGCGGTAACGTTCCTTGTAAGGGTTGAGTACCCTGCTTCAGGAATTGCTTTTTGATGCCTATTATAATGAATATTGATAAACAGAGTTGATTGACTAAATATGATTTCATGTGCAAGAGTTTTGATATGTTTGGAAAGATAAGGTTATATCCCTAAACAAAACTTCTACTACTAAAACCTACATGGAACTTCTCATAACCGCCTGACAATGCCTCTGATCCTTTGACAAGAATACTTATATATAGGAAGTACCAGCGGCGTATCCACCATATTCTTGTCAAATTTTCATTGGTTTTATCAGTAAGTTATGGTTGGTTCTATGATGTGACTCTAGAACATAAATAAACACAACAATCAATATCTGAGTCCTAATTCTGATAACATACATGTTTAAATGGTGACAGTTCCTCTCTCGTTTGTTATGATGGAGAGGTTAGTTTATGTACAAATAGAACACAATCCAATTTCTTTAAATGATGAGATGATATGAATGCTAAATCAGTGAGTATAACACAAACTTCAACCAAGACAATACTAAATCCTACATGGAACTTCTCATAACCGCCTGATAATGCCTCTGATCATTTGACAAGATTACTTATATATAGGAAGTACCAGCGGCGTATCCACCATATTCTTGTCAAATTTTCATTGGTTTTATCCGTAAGTTATGATTAGTTCTATGTGACTCTAAAACATAAACAAACACAACAATCAAAGCTTGAGTCTTAATTCTGATAGTATACATGTTTGAATGATGACAGTACCTCTCTCGTTTGTTTTGATGGAGAGGTTAGTCTATGTAGAAATGGAACACAATCCAATTTCTTTAAATGATGAGATGATATGAATGTTAAATTAGTGAGTGTAAAACAAATTTCAACCAAGACATTACTAAATCCTACATGGAACTTCTCATAACCGCCTGACAATGCCTCTGATCCTTTGACAAGAATACTTTTATATAGGAAGTACCAGCGGTGTATCCACCATATTCTTGTCAAATTTTCATTGGCTTTATCCGTAAGTTATGATTAGTTCTATGTGACTCTAAAACATAAACAAACACAACAACCAAAGCTTGAGTCTTAATTCTGATAGTATACATGTTTGAATGATGACAGTACCTCTCTCGTTTGTTATGATGGAGAGGTTAGTCTATGTAGAAGTGAGACACAGCTCAACTTCTTTAAATGTTGAGATTGTAATACGTTGAGATGTATGATGATATGAATGTTAAATCAATGAGTATAAAACAAACTGAAATAGTAATTTGCATTAAAATTTTCTAATTTAACTGGGATACGGGAAAATTGAGATAACATAAAGAAAACGTAAAAACTAAGCGGTTGGAGTTGAATCATGATTTTTGGCGAAGGGGACTAGTTGGGTGGTTTCGTTTGGGCCGTCATTATCTTCAATAGGATTGGAGTTGATGTTGAAAACTATTCCTCTTGCTGGTGGCCTAGTGGTTGGGTTTTCTTGATTTGCTTGGTTAACTGGGTTTGCTTGAGCTTGGGCGTTTATGATGTTAACCAATCGAGGGCACGTGTTTCTATAATGGGTAGGGTCGCCACAATTAAAACAAGCTCGAACATATGGGAACATGGGGTATTAGGGTTTTTGATATGTTTGGATCATGTTTTGAGTAGGGGGTGAGGTTTGGTTTTGAGGAGTGCGGCAAGCCTTGCTCAAATGACCATAGCGTCCACAATTCGCACATAGTCGACATGGTAAGGTAGATGGATGGTGATAGAAACAGGTGTTACATTGAGGATGAGGTCCAAGGTAAGGTTTCTTATTTGGGTAAGTTGAGTTGGGTGCTACTTGAGTGATTGGGATAGCTTGGAGGGGTACGACTTGTGAGGCTGGTTGGTTGCGTTGGGTGACAGCGAAAAGTTGCCCATCTCGTTTTCTCTTAAAAATGGGTTGAGCAGGGGATTTGGTTTGGGTGGAGTTGGAGGTTTCAGTCGATGCTTTATCCTTCTTCTTCTCCTCCTTGAAGTCTTTATTCCGTATGCGGTTCTCGGTGAGCTCTGTAGCTAACTCCATTGCTGCTTCCAAGGTTGCAGGTGTGGTACTTATTACAGAGTCTTGAATCTTTGAAGGAAGACCTCGAATGTAGTGTTCGATCAAACGGTAGAGGGGAGTGAACAAGTTGGGAACCATTTGATTTAACTCGAGGAATCTTTTGTTGTATGTGGTGTGGTCGCCTTCCTTTTGCTTCAACGAATAGAACTCATCCTCTAATTTCTTGATTTCGCTCCTTGGGCAAAACCGTCTTGTCATGATTTCATTCAACTCTTCCCAAGTCAAAGTCATAGCATCTTCAACACCTCGTTTGGCCTTCTCTGTGTTCCACCATGTAAGTGCTATTCCAAGTAAACGACCGGTAGCATATCGCACTTTGCGATCATCGGGGCAATCGCAATTTAGAAAGGTGTTTTCCATTTCTTCAAACCAATGAAGGAGAGCGGTGACACCTTCAGTCCCTTCGTATTTTGGAGGGTCGCAGGATTTGAAATGCTTGTAGGTGCATTTAGTGGTATTTGGGGAAAGGTTGATAACATTTTGATCTTCTTGGTTGACGGGATTAGCGGTAAGGGCTTGTTGGACTTGAATTACAATGTTGGGTATTACGGCAGCCATTTGTTGAGCGATTTGGGCAGCCATGCGCTCGCGGGCTTTTCCTGATCTCATCTTCCTACGAGCGAGGCTAGAAGACATCTACAAGGAATACATATCAAGAGTATGAGTTGGATGCTTTAGGGATCATGTGTCGTATTTAGGAATGAACATTTATAAAATAAATATAAAATAATAAATCTACTACATCCATAGGATGTCTTGGGCTTTGCTCGTAATTGGGCCTTGCATGCCGCCGTACTTCACCTTCGTAATCATGTGGGCCCCCATGGTTACCGGGTTTTTCATATGGTTCGCATGTGTTAGCCTGGTTACGTACACTAAAACCCGAAGAAAATCGAGAAATATGTATGTAACGTATGATATTCGGAATGTATCCAGGTGTGGACACGGTGACACCTCAAAGTGGGGTTAGTTCGAACGACGTTTGGTGTGGCATGCTTTGGCCTAATAGGTCCTTCGTACTCTCATCGTTAGTCCCCAGGTAGGCAAACTGGTCCGTTATATTGGATTTATACGAATGCCAACCTAGACAGGACGTTCCGACTACCGGTACTTGTACCCTTACAGTTACTACATGCCCGTCGCAGAACTCACTTTGATGAGATTTGAAAAATGAAAAATGCGACAAAATTTTGAATAACGGAAGTATGAAGATGATTTGAATATGTGAGCATTGAAATATGTATGATGAATGTGTATGTAATCATGTATGTTTGTCTGTAAGTATAATTCGCTATGTATCACAAAATGTAGTTTCGGAAGTATTTGCATGCATTTGTGTATGTAATAAATATGAAAGAAATAAACATCATGAGTTTGCATATAACCACATAAACAATTAAAATCTAATCAACTATAGTATAGGCTCTAAGGGTCTAATAACCTATCCTATATCCCTATAGTCAAAAGCTCTGATACCAATCTGTCACACCCCGACCCGCAGCGGAAAAGGTGATCGGGGCATGATTGGGTTTTCATCAAAGCTCATGACATTTATTATAACGTTTCATATTTATTAATACAATTTAAAGGGAAATCATAAAATCATAATTACAACATGTTCTACACATCTTTCTAAACTTCATTATTTTCTTCTAAGGCATTTCCTATGTTTTCCTTGCTTCATCCGTTCACCTGTATCATGTGTAAAAATGGTTTTTTGGATCAACAAAAAGTTGGCGAGTGAATCATATTAAAAACATTTAAACAAGTTTAATGAATTGATAAAATAAAGTGCATAACCACATATGAGTAAATGTAGATGTAAACTTATTCACAAAACACTTAATATTAAATAATACACACACATACAATAATAGATTGTTTTGAGGCACGCGTTGTTCAACTCGTCTCCCACGAGGAACTGATGGGCGTATTGAATGAGTTTTGAGGCACGCGTTGTTCTACGAACTGATGGGCCTAATGAATGAGTTTTAAGGCATGCGTTGTTCAACTCGTCTCCCACGAGGAACTGATGCGCCTAATTTGCATACAAGATGACAATATGTAATACATAACTACAAACAATATTTACATTCTAAGTTTAAATCATAATATGGTATGGCACGAGTTTGAATAAACGAATTAGTTTAAGTGACACATAATACACCCCAAAACGTGTAATTAAAAAGGGGAGTTGTAAGATTCACTCACATTGGGTGCGTTCGGTTGATGATGTTGAATGCGCACGAAGTTGGATTTAACCACGAGTGAAACTAACCTAGATAATAACATAATGGTTCGGTAAATAAGCGGATTTTATTAATCAATTTTAGTAGGATTATTGGATATATTTTTGTAAGTTTAAGGCTATTTTCTAACTTTAAAAATGTTATTTTTAAGTATTTTTATTTTAAATAAATAAATAAAAGTAATAAAAAAATGTTGATTTTTGACTGTTGACCATTGACTTGTTGACCGTTGACCATTGACTTGTTGACCGGTTCGGTCGGTTATATGTGTGCGCTGGGTGAGACTCGAACCCGTGACCTCCCGTACGCGTGCACGCAGCTCTACCAACTGAGCTACGTGTCTAACCCGAAATATTTCTGTTTTTAATACAATCGCTGAGCTAAAAATTAACTTAAAAAAATGTAAATAGAAACTGAACGGGTTAACAAATTGTTAATCAGTTATTCTACAAGTTCATACGTCATTGATCACATTCTTCCAAAGATCGAAAGCAAAGAAGAAACTAAAAATGATGTAAACAAAGGTGCTAGTTATGATCGTGTTCCACCGCCCATGTGGAATAGCTATGCTACTAAGAAACCATCAGGGGTGAAGAAGGCGCTCAACTTAAAATTGAAAACTGAAAAGACAAATGAGCTGCCTGCGAACATTGACATAACTTACACAAATCAGAAAATGAATGTGAGTCTGATGTGGTTAAAACCGTGGTTGAAAGTGTTTTTAAGAGTGAATCTGAGAAATCTGAATCAGATGTTGAATCATCAGAAAATATTTTAAACACTGATCTAAACATCATCGTATACAAAATGCATGGATCTAATAAACTAGATGAAGATTTCCAATCTAGATTGTCAATCTGGATCATTTTGAATAGTTGTTCAAGCTTGTTGAGGTGAGCCATTTTGATTTAGAAAAACACGATGTATCATTTTATTCTAAATAAAAATATGTTAACAAACCCTACCATCAAAGAAACAGAGATTATCCTGAAAACAGGAGGGTTGGGTTTTCAAGAAAAAGAACAAACAACAAGTTTCAAAAGTTGAACTTTACAAAAAAGAGTTAAATTTGTTTTTGGAACAACTACAGAAAAAGAAAAGAGATCATTGGTACACAATCCAATGATTAATTCAAGAAAGAAAAAGAGAGTAGGAAACGGGATTTGGATTCCTCTGTCCGAAAACACAGCAGGACATGCTACAAGTGTAAAAATGTTGGGCATATTGCACGACATTGTTCACAAAGAAATCCAAAACCTGTTTCTAACTCCAACCGATCTACCAAAGATGTGAAACAAAAGGCACTCATGATTGTACCAAAGCAAATTTTGAAAAGAAACAATGAATCCAACAAGAATGTAAAATCAACGATTCATCTAAATTCTAAATTTGAAATTGGTGAAACGTCCACCAAGAATCGTCAAAAGGATTCAAAGTTTTATTCTAAAAGGGCAAATTTGAAAACACAAACATGGGTTGCAAAAGTTAAACCATCTAAAGTAGATCTGAAACCACCTGTTGCAACCAAAACAAAGCCTAAACAGAATGTCAAAAACAAAGTTGGTCCGAAATTTGATATTCCGAACCCACCCAAGACCAAGCAAGCTTGGGTTTCTTTGTTTAAATAGTTTCTTCCTCATGTGTGCAGGGACTCCCTAGATCGATCATGTCAAAATGGATTATGGATAGTGGAGCTTCCCGACACATGACTGGGATGCTTGCGTTGTTGCACGACGTCAAAGCTATCCTAGGAGGTTACATAGGTTTTGCTAGAACTCGAGGTGGAAGAATCGTCGGAGAAGGTATTCTTACGAATGGAGTGGTTTCGTTTGACAATGTGAACTACATTGCGGAGCTAGAGAACAATCTTTTGAGTATTTCGTAAATTTGTGGGCAAAAAGTTTACAGCACACTTCAACGACAAAGAATGCTTGATTCTAAAGCCAAAATTCAAGATTCCTGAGGAATGGATTCTTATGCGCGCTCCAAGAGAGAATGATCTTTATGTCCTTGATATGAGTTTCGCATCTACAACATCTAAGAAGGTTCAGTGTTTCGTTTCGAAAGCGACCAAGAAGGAGTCTATCTTATGGCATAGGAAGATGGGGCACATTCATCTGAGAAAGATGAATTATCTGGGGCACAACGACCTAGTGGAGGGTGTTAATCTGAAGAACTTTCATTTATCTGATGATTTTCTGAGCTGTAAGAAGGGGAAACATCATAAGAAATCGCACCCAAGAAAGCTTCTAAATTCTATCAAGCTACCACTAGAGAGGCTTCATATGGATCTTTTCGGGCCAGTAAACGTGAAAAGCATTTCTGGAGATCTATATTTCCTGGTCGTGACAGATGATTTCTCAAGATTCTCATGGGTTTTCTTTCTAGAGAGCAAAGATGAAACATTTGAAAGTCTGATGATTCTCTTCAGGAAGCTTGAAAACCTGTATCACTTGCCTATCAAGAGAATCCGCAATGACAATGGTACCGAGTTCAAGAACAAAAGAATGCTCGAACTCTGCAATGAAAAGTGGATTCTTAACGAATTCAGCTCTCCCTATACTCCACAACAAAATGGAGTTGCTGAACATAAGAATCGCACATTGATCGAGACTGCCAGGACTATGCTCACTGATTCAAAACTGCCAATAAGTTTCTGGAGCGAAGAAATCGCATCAACGTGCACCCTCAATCGTGTCTTAACAGTCAAGTCTCACAACAAGACCTGTTTTGAGCTGCTAAACCAACAAAAACTGAACCTTGCATTTTTGGAGCCTTTTGGACCACCGTGTACTGTATTGGACCGGACGGTAAATTTGGAGCCAAATCCTTGGAAGGATTTTTTGCCGGTTACGCTAGCCCACAAAAGCGTATCTTCTTGCCGAGTCTGAACCAGGTTATTCTTGCACAGCATGTTGATTGTCAACGGTATACTACACCAACGCAGAAACCTAGAGATTCATGGATGTTCAAGTATGAAGTTTTGTGGAGTTCATTTGATCTACCGGAAGTTCCATCTGAAGAAGAACTTGTTATGCTCTTTCAACAACATCAAATTTCTAATCAAGAGCAAGTTTCTTGACTGTTGGTGATTTCCCTGTCTCTTTCTGCCTCTAACACTTCTGGTGTAGGTCCGAGCACTACTCTTCAAGAATCCGTCTTTGTACCAATCTTAACACTGCTGAATCATCTGCCCAATAACCGCCTAATGCCGACTCTGATCGTGAACCGACTTTTGATGATAGAGGATCTAGTTCCAATGAAGAATCTAAACATATTGAAAGCTTTCTAAATGCTCAAGCTGATCAATGCAATGTCAGAAATGAAGCTACATCTTCTTCACCGGTTGTTGATGAAGTGATCACGAATTTGCAAACTCAAGTGGATGTTCCAAGTGAAGTAATACCAAGGACATTATCTTACCATCCATTAGAGAATATCATCGGCAGCTTACAAACCGGAGTGCAAACTCGCAATCAGATCAACAAGGATCTAAGTTGTTTTTATACTAGTATTGCTCCATTACAAACCAGGCTTTCTAATAGTTGTTTTGTTTAGCAAGTGGAACCCGGAAAACTGGAGAGGCGCGTTAAAAGAAGAAAGCTGGGTGGAGGCAATGCGTGAAGAGTTGCTTCAATTCCAGAAGCTAGGAGTCTGGAAGCTTGTCGACCTAGCAGATCATCACAAAAAGATCAATACTCGATGGGTCTTCAAGTTCAAACGCGATGACAGAGGTACAGTGGTCAGAAACAAAGCTCCGTCATGGTCCAGGGCTTTCACCAGCAAGAAGGGATAGAATACACTGAAGTCTACGCCCCAGTCGCTCGTCTCAAAGCTATTCGCATATTTTTTGCCTTCGCTTCTTGGAAAAGTTTCAAGGTTTATCAATTAGATGTCAAATTTGCTATCCTTTACGGCAAAGTCAAAGAGGATGTGTATGTCAGCCAACCACCAGGATTCGTCGATCCTATACACAAGGATAAACTCTACCTTCTAAACAAAGCTTTATATGGTCTACACCAACCCGAGAGCTTGGTATGAAACGCTTTCAAGACATCTTCTTGACAACGGCTTTCTCAGAGGAACTGTAGATAGTACCCTCTTCACAAAGGAAGTAGATGGTCATCTGATTTTGGTGCAAATATAAGTGGATGATATCATCTTTGGATCGAAAAATGATAAGCTGTGCAAAGACTTCGAAGAAGTCTTGAAGAAGAAATTCGAAATGAGTGCTATGGGGGAGATGAAGTTCTTTTTAGGACTTCGGGTTAAACAATTGCCTGATGGTATCTTCATCCATCAGACGAAGTATGTTCATGACGTATTAGAGAAATTTGATATGTCAAGAACTAAACCAACATCTACTCCATTAGCCCTAAATCACGGCATTTGTCCAGACGTTCATGGAGTCAAAGTCGATGAAACATTATATCGCTCCATAATCGGATCCTTGCTGTATCTTACAGCTTCGCGACCTGATATCATGTATCCTACATGCATATGCGCCCGTTTTCAGTCCAATCCAAGAGATTCGCACATGTTAGCCATCAAACGTATCATGCGATATTTGAAAGGATGTCCAAACACCGGCTTGTGATATCCTTGTCACGACGACATCAATCTTGCGGGTTACTCGGATTCTGATTTGGCTGTTGCAAGCTTAATGCCAAATCTACTAAGGCTGGTTGCCAGTTCTACGGACTCGTTTGGTAACAAGGCAATGCAAGAAACAAACCGCGGTCTATCACACCCCGGATTTCCAACCCAAATCCATACACCGGTGGGCCCAGGTGGGGAATATCGTGACGTCAGTTGATAACATCATTGTCAATTAAACATGGCACATCGGAAGTCTTGGAGTAAAATTACTATTACAAACCAAATGTTAGAAATAAAATAATATACAGGCTCGTAATAGAAGAACCACATGTGGATCATTAAAATGTACAAGAAAGAATATAAAACAGACTTTAGGGCAGATCTAAGGATTTGCAAGATCCTCTAATTCACCACCAAGCAGCTTCCAGCCTATTTTGTATTGTATCTGCAGTTTAGTCTTTGGACGATACATCAGCTTTCGCTGGTAAATACACCCAACTGACTCATTTTGGAAATATTTAAAAATGATTTTAAGTGCACAGGGCACAAAATCTTTTATAACTTGGGAAAGTTACTTTGTAACCTTGTTAACAGATTCACATGTTTGTCCATACATACAGGGCCCAGTACAGAGACCGAGACATGATTAAATACACACCACTTAGAACTCACAGAGGAGTTATCCCCAATGTCTTGGATAATTTGCATTTGAGCATCTATCAGGTGTATGCCTACACCCCGCGCTAAGGTCGCGGCCATTAACTAATCTAATGAGCCAAGGATATCCAGGACACGGTAATATAACCCCCGATGTTTAAGTTATCAAACAAAACTGATTAAAACAGAATATGTGGATTTACTAGCCACAATCCAGCATTCGACTGATCCCATTTCTAACCAAGCGGTAATAGTTTACCGTATCCCAAGCCCGTATAGTGAAAATAAGTCGAGAGTATTTACCTGAGCTAGTCTTCTTTTAAATTTTAATAACTCAGCCGTATACAAAAGTACCAACTGCAGATAGCATTTACCGGCAAAGCTCTAGTCTGGATTATGGCATAAGATAACCAATTAATACTAATGGTCTTTATTCAAGTCATAGACTTAGCCCGTATAGTGTACATGATCAAGAAGTATAACGCTTGATTAAACGATGATCAGATAGAATGTAGTTTAAAGCCGACAAGTACTTTGACTTGTACAAGTACTTTGACAAGTACTTTTATGACCAAACTATGCACCGTATGGGGATTTTGGTCATTTTACACATAGTTTATAATTTATTTGGGATTCTGAATTTATAACATGTACCTACTATAAATATGTTTAAAATAATTTTTAAATCAGTAGGTAACAAGTCTTTGTCCATTAATATGGTTTAAAACCATACTATGCGCCGAAGCGCCGCTTATGTCGTAAAATGACGTCATTATTCGATGTTTATGAAAACTGAGGTTAAGGTCAGATTAAAATGTCTTAGATATGTTATTTAATATAACATATCAGTAGGTAAAAGGTTTGCCTTGAAAGGATTTGATTAAAACTATTTTATGAGCCACAATGGCTAAAATCGTCATTTATCGGCATAGTTTGAGGACCTGTTTGAAAACTCAGTTTATAACTTGGTTTAACATCCCAAATAATTATACTTATAATATTATATCAGTAGGAAACTTATTTTCAAGTTCATTATTATTTAAAACCTTGTTTTATGCAAAAATGACATTTTGGTCAAATATGGCATAATTATGGAACTTGCGCATAAACTTAGATTCTGATTATGATCATGTAATATAACCTCAGAGGGTTATGCTACATTATATTGCAATCATAATGCAACTTTAGATCAGTAGGTAACTAATCTAAATCGGGTCAGAATCGAAAGTCAAAGCAGAAGCAAACTTCGCGACTTTCAGTTGCGAACCGACCCTAGAACTGAAATTGACGAACCAAACATGTTCTTACATGTTCTAATAATTATTACCTGTCAAAACAGGTTTCATAACATTTATAAGACCAATTTATGATTTTTCCGAAAAATGGCCTGTTTGACTTTTTAATAACTTAACTTTGACCCGTCAATTGGTCTAGCAAACGTGATCTTCAGGAGATGCCCTTTATAGGGATTAACACCTTCCTTATTACGATCACTTAGCCATGTTCATTTCGAACAATGGCTGGACCATAACGGTCTTAACCAAAGTCAAAGCATTTTCCATAACATGCTTGACTTTTGGCTATAAAAGCCTAAAAACGAAAATGCACAAGGAAGGAACACTTACCAGTGATTCCTATGGTGCAAAAGAACTATGTTGGATGCTCCTTTTAGCTAGGAACTTCCAGAGGAGGAAGAAGAGTTATGATTTATAAAGGTGCAAGTTCAAATGGTGAACTTGATCACCTATTTATAGTTGGAGAACTCAAAGGAGGTGAAGCCAGGTGTTTAGGGGTGTAAGTGGAAGCTTACAAGCGTCCCAAAACGTGGCATAGCTGATTACAAGTCCATAGTTTCGATTTAATGGTTTTTGGAGCTTTGTTTGGAGGCCAAGACAAACTTTCGGCAACAGAGCCTCTCTCGTGCCCCGCGAGAGACTCAGGCCAGGTCTCTCGCGGCCCGCGACCGCCATATGGCCAGTTTCAAGTTTTGACACTTTTAACCCCTTAACTTTATAAAGCTTCTAAAAACCTTTTTGAATACCTTTTTGGCACTTTTAGCCCTCCGTAGACAATACTTGGCATACCCGGGATTATGTCTGGACATTGTCGAGCTCTCGGTTCGTTAAAAGGTCACTTAGAGGTATAAATTAACATGTTGACACTTTTAACCCCTCCATCATCCAACTTTCACATATTTACAAAATTGAACTCTCTCTCGTCCAATATTTGGCACGTATGAGAGTTAGGACTTCACAAAGGATCACTCAGAGGCTTATTATAAGCATGTTGATTCTGATGTCATTCAGAGGCTGGGCGTGTTGACATATCAGTCACTCAGAGGCCAAATTTCAAGCATGTTGACATATCAGTTACTCAGAGGCTAATGATTTAAGCATGTTGACATCGGACCGTCACTCAGAGGCTCAGTTTGAGCATGTTGATGCCTTTAGTCCTTATTGGTCTTTAACAAACTATATTTAAAATACAACACGTGTCACTATACTATTGGACTTGATTTTACAGGGTGTTATATCCTCATCCTCTTAAAAGAAATCTCGACCTCGAGATTTTATTCAAAAAGATGGGGGTACTTTTTCGCATAGTGGACTCAACCTCCCATGTATACTCAGAACCTCTAAAAGCGTCCCACTTAACCTTTACTTTAGGTATCATTTTCCTTCGGAGCTTCTAACCTGTCGATCCTCGATCGAAATTGGTTTCTCAAAGAACCTCAGGTTTTTATCTATTTGCACCTCATTGTGTGACATTGCTAGCGACTCATCGGCTAGACATTTCTTAAGGTTACTGATGTGGAACACATCATGAATTCCACTTAGCTCCTCTGGCAATATGAGCTTCTAAGCTACAGTGCCGACACATTCGATTATCTCGAATGGTCCAATATATCTTGGGCTCAACTTGCCCTTCTTTCCAAAACGCATCACACCCTTCCAGGGTGATACTTTTAACATGACTTTGTCCCTACTTGGAACTTAAGAGGTTTACGCCTCTTGTCAGCATAGCTCTTCTGCCTGTCCCTGGCAGCTTTTAGACGATCACGGATTTGCACAATCTTTTCCGTGGTCTCCAGGACAATCTCTAGTCCTGATAGTTGGGCCTCCCCAACTTCTGCCCAACACACGGGCGTTCTACATTTTCTCCCATACAAGGCCTCAAAAAAGGAGCAACCTTGATGCAAGTATGATAACTAGGAGAATTCTATTAGGGGTAAGTGGTCGTCCCAACTTCCACCTAAATCAATCACACATGCCCTAAGCATGACTTCCAGTGTCTGGATAGTACGCTCACTTTGACCATCAGTCTGCGGATGGTAAGCCATACTAAAGTTCAATCGTGTGCCTAAAAATTGTTGGAAACTTTTCTAGAAGTGAGATGTGTATCTAGTATCTCTATCAGATACAATAGATACTGGCACACCATGTAGGGACACAATCTTGTCCACATATAACTTAGTCAATTTATCTGAATTATACGTTTCCTTAATTGGCAAGAAATGTGCTGACTTAGTCAGCCTATCCACTATGACCCATATAGTGTCATTTCCACTTTTGGTTTTGGGTAACTTGGTAATCAAGTCCATAGTTACCATTTCCAATTTCCACGTGGGAATTTCAAGATGTTGTAGAAATCCTGACGGCTTTTGGTGTTCGGCTTTAACTTGCGAACATGTTAGACACTTAGCTACATAAGTGGCTATGGATTTTTTCAAACCCATCCACCAATAATTCATCTTTAGATCTTGATACATCTTGTCACCTCCCGGGTGAACTGAGTATCTTGAATTGTGCGCTTCTTGGAGGATTAGATCTGTAAGTCCTCCAAAGATTGGAACCCAGATTCTTCCATTGAATCTAAGGATTCCATCCTTTCCAGGCATTAACTGATCCACAGTTCGCCTAATCCCTCATTAGGGATATTAGCCTCTAATAGGGCTTGCTTTTGCGCATCTAATAGCTTCTCATTTAAGCTTTCTAAGCTTAATGCCCTTGGTGTTAATCCTTATAGGTTTAATTCATTCCTTGCGACTTAAGGCATCAGCAACTACATTTGCCTTGCCTGGATGGTAGCGAATCTCGCAATCATAGTCATTAAGTGTTTCCATCCATCGGCGTTGTCGCATGTTCAATTCCTTCTGATGGATGCTGGAGACTTTTATGGTCAGTGTATATAATACACTTTGTACCATACAAGTAATGTCTCCACAGGTTTAGTGCAAATACAACGGCACCCAATTCCAAATCGTGGGTGGTGTAATTTCTTTCGTGCACCTTTAACTGTCGTGATGCATAGGCAATTCCTTTGCCTTTTTGCATTAGCACACAACCCATGCCAGTGTGCGATGCATCACAGTAGACTACAAAGTCTTCAGCACCCTCTGGTAGGGATAACACGGGAGCATTGCTCAACTTGTGTTTAAGAGCTTCGAAAGATTCCTGTTGCTTTGGACCCCAATTATACTTAACATTCTTTCGAGTTAAGGTAGTTAAAGGAGCGGCTATTCTTGAAAAGTTCTCAATGAACCCCCTATAGTATCCAGCCAATCCTAGGAAGCTACGAATCTCTAATGGGGTTTTGGGTACTTCCCAATTCATGATGGCTTCAATTTTGGCAGGATCCACTTGGATACCATGCTCACTTACCATGTGTCCAAGGAATTGGACTTCTCTAAGCCAAAATTCACATTTAGAGAATTTAGCATAAAGCTTCTCTTGCCTTAGCAGTTCTAAGATGCACCGAAGATGTTTCTCGTGATTAGCTTGATTACAAGAAAAAGTAAGTATGTCGTCTATAAAGACGATGACAAACTTATCCAGATATGGTTTGCAGACTCTATTCATGAGGTCCATGAATGATGCAGGTGCATTTATGAGCCCAAAAGGCATCACCAGGAATTCAAAATGACTGTATCGGATCCTAAAGGTAGTCTTAGGAACATCTTCACTCCTAACCTTCAACTAATGATATCCTGATCTCAAATCAATCTTGGAGAAGTAACTAGCCCCTTGAAGTCGGTCAAATAAATCATCGATCCTGGGCAGAGGATATCTATTCTTGGTTGTTAACTTGTTTAACTCTCAGTAGTCAATGCACATCCGCAGTGAACCGTCTTTCTTCTTAACGTAGAGGATAGGAGCTCCCCAAGGCAAGGAACTAGGCTGAATAAAGCCTTTCTCCAAGAGTTTGTCTAGCTGCGTCCTCGACTCCTTCATTTATGTTGGTGCTAGCCTATATGGAGCTCTAGCAACAGGTGCTGATCCTAGCAGGATATCGATTCTAAACTCCACTTGTCTGTCTGGAGGTAGACCTGGTAATTGTTCTGGAAAGACATCTGAATATTCCGAGATAATTGGTAGGTCTTCCATGTTTGGCTTAGGCTCATTTATGGTGACTTGTGCCATGTAGATGACACAACCTCTTCTCAAACACTTGAATGCCTTAAATAATGACACCTTGTCTGGCAATCCATAGTGTGAGTCTCCAGGGATGGTGAACATTTCACCAGATGGGGTCTTAATCTTGATGAGCTTCTTATCGCAGGTAATGCGTGCTTGGTTATGAGATAACCAATCCATGCCTAAGACAACACCGAACCCCACCAATTTCATTGGCAGAAGAGATATAGGGATGGAATGATTCTTAATGGATATAGTGCATCCATCAAGAATGGAAGATGTTGTTTCTATCGTTCCATCAGCAAGTTCTATCTCATAAGTTTTATCTAGAGTTCTTAAGGGTAGGTAATAGTTTACTAAACTTATGATCAACAAAAGATCTATATGCACCCATATCAAAAAGAACTCTAGCAAAAATATTATTAATGGGGAATGTACCTGTTATGACATTGTCGTCATTAACAACCTCTCTTGCAGTTAATTGAAAGGCTCGAGCATTCCCTTTCTTGGCCTCTCCAAGCTTTGCATTATTATTCTTAAGAATTTTAGGGAAGTTAGTCTTTATATGCCCCTTTTCATTGCAGACGTAGCAGACGGCATCCTTAAGATCCTTACAATCTAGGGTCTTATGCCCCTTTCTCTTACAGATGCCACAGGGTTTGGCCTGTGAACCAAAATTACATTGTCCCTAGTGTCTGCGGTTGCAAGTTTTGGATGTTGGCATTACAGCGTTTTGCCTTGGTTCCCTTTGAACCCAAATCTCCCTTTATTTTTCTTATTAAACCTATGGGAGTTGTCATCTTCTCTCTTCCTTTTGCCATCAGTTTCAGACTTAACCAACTTTTGCCTTACTAAATCTAAGGTGAGGGAGAGAGATAGGTCAACAGCAGACCTATAGGTAGTAGGCTGAGCAGCCTTTACCATGCCCTTTATCTCGGGCGCTAACCCATTAATAAAACGCACAATGTGTTTGGGCTCCGGGGTAATTAAGTAGGAAACTAACCTAGATAGGGAGTTGAAATCGGAAACATACTTCCGATAGTCTAGGTTTTTCATTGAAAGAGATAAAAAGTCTGTCTCTAATTTCTCCACCTCTGAGGTGGGCAGTAAGTTTCCTTAACAAGGTCCACAAACTTGGACCACCCCAAATTATACAGGTGTACTTTACCTATTGACTGGATCATGGCCTTCCACCAGATTAGGGCGTCGCCCTTAAAGGACTATGATACATACTTGACCACATCCTTATCAGCACAGTTGTTGATATCTACAATCGTTTCCATCTCATCTAGCCACTTTAGAGCTTCCACAGCTCCTTTCTCCCCGTTAAAGTCTCAGGGCTTGCAGGAGACAAAGTACTTATAGGTACATTCGTCTTTAACCGAACGGGACTTTTCAGCAAAATCTATTTTCTTTGGTTCACTCTTCGCAGTTGAAGAGTGAACGAAGCTCTCCCTATGAGCTGAGGATGGAGTAATAGATAATGGTCTAGAGAGAGTGGCACTCGACTCTCTAAGCTTTTCTATGGCCTTTCCCATGGCCCTTTCAACAGCCGCATCAATGCGAGCTTGAAAATTCTCATTATCGATATCTCTGTTTTCGACTTTGTTAGATTCCACATTCCGATGGCTACTTTGTGCTTCATTTGAGTTAGCCATCTTTAAGCTTTGGTTCTATACACCAATAAAGCTTTACTTAGCCGTGGTATGTCAACCATAATGGTTTTAAACATTGGATATAACAATCCAAATTTCCTATTCTGGTGTGAATAACATCACAACTCTTAGGCTTTAACATATCTATATTTTGGCCTAGGTCTTAATAAGACCATCAAAGGCAAATTACAATTTGGACATAGTCCATATATTATGGGACAGTGGATCGCAATGTCACGACTGTCATTGTCATAATTGACAATATATTTAGCTTTTAAGCTTGTCACAAAGGACATAAAATTTTATGGCACATAGGCATGTCAATAATGGACATAAAATATGGCACATAGGCCTGTCACTAATGGATATAAGATACGGCACATAGGCACTACATCGCTAATGGATGTTTCAATCATAGCCCCAGGGGCAATACATCACTATGGATGTTTAATCATAGCCCTAAGAGCAATACATCACTAATGGATGTTTAATCATAGCCCCAAGGGCAATACATCACTAATGGATGTTTAATCATAGCCCCAAGGGCAATAAATCTATAATGGATGTTTAATCATAGCCCCAAGGGCAATACATCACTAATGGATATTTAATCATAGCCCCAAGGGCAATACATCACTAATGGATGTTTTAATCATAGCCCCAAGGGCAATACATCTCTAATGGATGTTTAATCATAGCCCTAAGAGCAATACATCACTAATGGATATTTAATCATAGCTCGAAGGGCAATACATCACTAATGGATGTTTAATCATAGCCCCATGGGAAATACATCACTAATGGATGTTTAATCATAGCCCCCAAGGGCAATACATCACTGATGGATGTTTTAATCATAGCCCCAAGGGCAGTACATCACTAATGGATGTTTAATCATAGCCCCAAGGGTAATACATCACTAATGGATGTTTAATCATAGCCCCAAGGGCAATACATCACTAATGGATGTTTTAATCATAGCCCAAGGGCAATACATCATTAATGGATGTTTAATCATAGCCCCAAGCGCAATACATCACTAATGGATGTTTTAGCATCGCACTAATGATATTAGCCGGGATCAAATTTGATCACATGGGCTATATAAGGTCAGGACATTGTCCTTTACCTTGAAGGCTAGTGTGATTCCTCAAGTCACACTACCAAGAGTATGAACATTCTTAAATGTTAACATAAGAGTACCTTAATGGTTGATTAATAGTCCCGGTCGCACTGACCTTAACGACTTGGAGGCTTGAACTTAAGTCCACCACCTCTGGATAGAAGGATAACTTCCCTTAACTATCCTGATAGAAGACCCCTTCGTACTTAACTATCATTTATAATTTGGCCAAATGTGTGGTCTATGCCACTTGGCTAATCAAAACCATTAAGATCTTTTTGGAATTATATCGCAGAGCATAAATTTCGAGTAAAATCGAGACGCTCATTTTCAAGAGGATGGATACATATATATAATTCCAAAATACTTCATTAAATTCCAAATTAGAAACTACAATGCTAGAAAATGAAATAAACTGTCCATGCAAGGACTTTAAAGAAATAAAAATGTCCACGTAGGGATTAAAGAAATAACAATGTCCTTGCAGGGACTACATATTATTAGAAGAGACTTCACTCGTCCTTCTTTCCTTTGACCAACTTGGAGAGTTTCTTGAAGAACTTGTTTGTCTTCTTCTTCGTTTTCTCCGCTTGCTACTGCATCTCTTTCATCCGTTCCAAGGCCTCATTGATGGCCTCAAGTGGTGGTGGAGGTTGTGGTTGTGGTTGTGTCATAACCAGATACTGGTACTCGTAAGTTGGATATCCATTCGGTGGATAAGTAGGTGGGAAAGGAGACGGGTAAAGGGCGTTGTGCATAACTGCATGCATGTAGGGGTCTTGCAACCATGCTTGATAGTTTACCGGTGTAGACGAGTTAAAAGGATCTTATCCAGACGTGTCTAGATATGTGGGGATTGGGTTAGTATAACCCGATGGTGGTGGTTGAACAGCAGGTATTGGTGTTGGATCCACTATAGGTGAAACATTAGAGGGTCCACCCATTTGCGGGTCCTCTTGAATTGTGGGTAGGAGTTGGGCAAAGGTGCAGCGATCCCGACCTTTGTCCTGCACGTACCGACATACGTGCACCACGCTTCCTTCTTGGTGGTTCAGGTGGTGGTTGAGGTTGGTCCACCGGTTCCATGTGGACATTTTCTTGTATTGGGGTGGTTGAGAGTGATGAGAAGGAGTGTGGGCGAAGGTAAATTGATTCCAATATTGTTCCCACTCATTAGGACCTTGGTAAGGCGATCCAGCATAAGAGTTCGAATCGCTTGATATTTCAATGGGATGCGTATTTGATCCCGACGGCGGCATCTCCTGGTCGGAGTCCTCGTCCATAGGGTTTGGAAGGTCCAACTGATTTTGATCGGCTGGAGGCGTGTTAAAGTAATTGTTAGGGTTAAATTCTTCATGGTAAGAGTGAGGAGAATGGGAATGGTGAGAATGGTGTGAATGATAAGAGTGGTGAGAGTGGTAAGAATTTTGGGAATGTGAGAGCGAGTGTCTATTAGAGACTCGCTGGTTGCCAAGGAGACGAATCTCCTGATTCATTGTAGGCATCTGAGTTGTGAGGTTGAGGAGGGATGCGTCCCGATGGTCCTCCCCTCATTGGACCTTTTCCCCTTCCACTTTGTCCTCGTACACGTGGCGGATTTTCCTATTGAAAATCGATTCAAAAACGATACTAATAACTTAATAATGAAAGATATAATCCTAGGTCAATGCCTAGACTCGGAAGTCTAAGGAATGTGCTCATGTAAGTTTGAGATTAATACAAGAAGCATAGTGTTTAATTCTCTCAAACATTGGCTCTGATACCAACCAGTCACACCCCGGATTTCCAACCCAAATCCATATACCGGTGGGCCTGGGTAGGGAATATCGTGACATCAGTTGATAACATCATTATCAATTAAACATGGCACAGCGGAAGTCTTGGAGTAAAATTACTATTACAAACCAAATGTTCGAAATAAAATAATATACAAGCTCGTAATAGAAGATCCACAGGTGGATCATTAAAATGTACAAGAAAGAATATAAAAAAGACTTTAGGGCAGATCTAAGGATTTGCAAGATCCTCTAATTCACTACCGAGCAGCTTCCGGCCTAATTCGTATTGTACCTGCAGTTTAGTCTTTGGACGATATGTCAGCTTTCGCTGGTAAATACACCCAACTGACTCATTTTGAAAATATTTAAAAATGATTTTAAGTGCACAGGGCACAAAATCTTTTATAACTTGGGAAAGTTACTTTGTAACCTTGTTAACAGATTCACATGTTTGTCCATACATACAGGGCCAAGTACGGAGATCGAGACATGATTAAATACACACCACTTAGAACTCACAGAGGAGTTATCCCCAACGTCTTGGGTAATTTGCATTTGAGCGTCTGTCAGGTGTATGCCTACACCCCGCGCTAAGGTCGTGGCCATTAACTAATCTAATGAGCCGAGGATATCCATGGACACGGTAAATTAGCTCCCGATGTTTAAGTTATCAAACAAAACTAATTAAAACAGAATATGCGGATTTACTAGCCACAATCCGGCATTCGATTGATCCCATTTCTGACAAAGTGGTAATAGTTTACCGTATCCCAAGCCCGTATAGGAAAAATAAGTCAAGAGTATTTACCTGAGCTAGTCTTCTTTTAAATTTTATAACTCAGGCATATACAAAAGTACCAACAGCAAATAGCATTTACCGGCAAGGCTCTAGTCTGGATTATGGCATAAGCTAACCAATTAATACTAACGGTCTTTATTCAAGTCATAGACTTAGACCGTAGTGTGCATGATCAAGACGTATAACGCTTGATTAAACGATGATCGGTTAGAATGTAGTTTAAACCCGACAAGTACTTTGACTTGTATAATATGGGTAAACTATAAACATTCTGGATTTTGAAACTTAAATGACAAGGTTAAACCCGTTTCGGTTAATTTTCGTAAAATAGTTACATATACTTAACCGTGCGCATATTAGCGATATCGGGTAACCGGATAAGTTATGGACAAGTTCTATATGCCATTAAATTTTAAATAAGTTATAATATCAGTAGGATAACAACTTATATGCCCGTTAAGGTTTTAAAACGAAACTATGCCTCATATGGGCATTTCGGTAATTTCATACCGTATAAAAGAAACTTGAATATAATTTAGTATTATAATTATAAGTATTCTGGAAAAATAATTTATTTATGATATACTATCAGTATGATACCAATTATATGTGTAATTTATCTTTTATGACCAAACTATGCACCGTAGAGGCATTTTGGTCATTTTACACATAGTTTATAATTTATTTGGGATTCTGAGTTTATAATATGTACCTACTATAAATATGTTTAAAATAAGTTTTAAAATCAGTAGGTAACAAGTCTTGGTCCATTAATATGGTTTAAAACCATACTATGCGCCGAAGCGGCGCTTATGACGTAAAATGACGTCATTATGCGATGTTTATGAAAACTGAGGTTAAGGTCAGATTAAAATGTCTTAGATATGTTATTTAATATAACATATCAGTAGGTAAAAGGTTTACCTTGAAAGGATTTGATTAAAACTATTTTATGAGCCACAATGGCTAAAATCGTCATTTATCGGCATAGTTTAAGGACCTGTTTGAAAACTCCGAACTTGGTTTAACATCCCAAATAATCCTACTTATAATATTATATCAGTAGTAAACTTATTTTCAAGTTCATTATAATTTAAAACCTTGTTTTATGCAAAAAGGGCATTTTGGTCAAAGATAGCATAATTATGGAACTTGCGCATAAACTTAGATTCTGATTATGATCACGTAATATAACCTCAGAGGGTTATGCTACATTATATTGCGATCATAATGCAACTTTAGATCAGTAAGTAACTAATCAAAATCGGGTCAGAATCGAAAGTCAAAGCAGAAGCAAACTTCACGACTTTTGGTTGCGAACCGACCCTAGAACTGAAATTGACGAACAGAACATGTTCTTACATGTTCTAATAATTATTACCAAATTGTCTCAGTGTCAAAACAGGTTTCATAACATATATAAGACCAATTTAGTATAAAAGAAACTTGAATATAATTTAGTATTATAATTATAAGTATTCTGGAAAAATAATTTATTTATGATATACTATCAGTAGGATACCAATATATGTGTAATTTATCTTTTATGACCAAACTATGCACCGTAGAGGCATTTTGGTCATTTTACACATAGTTTATAATTTATTTGGGATTCTGAGTTTATATCATGTACCTACTATAAATATGTTTAAAATAAGTTTTAAAATCAGTAGGTAACAAGTCTTGGTCCATTAATATGGTTTAAAACCATACTATGCGCCGAAGCGGCGCTTATGTCGTAAAATGACGTCATTATGCGATGTTTATGAAAACTGAGGTTAAGGTCAGATTAAAATGTCTTAGATATGTTATTTAATATAACATATCAGTAGGTAAAAGGTTTACCTTGAAAGGATTTGATTAAAACTATTTTATGAGCCACAATGGCTAAAATCGTCAGTTATCGGCATAGTTTAAGGACCTGTTTGAAAACTCCGTTTATAACTTGGTTTAACATCCCAAATTATCCTGCTTATAATATTATATCAGTAGGAAACTTATTTTCAAGTTCATTATTATTTAAAACCTTGTTTTATGCAGAAAGGGCATTTTGGTCAAAGATAGCATAATTATGGAACTTGCGCATAAACTTAATTCTGATTATGATCACGTAATATAACCTCAGAGGGTTATGCTACATTATATTGTGATCATAATGCAACTTTAGATCAGTAGGTAACTAATCAAAATCGGGTCAGAATCGAAAGTCAAATCAGAAGCAAACTTCACGACTTTCGGTTGCGAACCGACCCTAGAACTGAAATTGACGAACCGAACATGTTCTTACATGTTCTAATAATTATTACCAACTTGTTTCAGTGTCAAAACAGGTTTCATAACATATATAAGACGAATTTATGATTTTCCGAAAAATGGCCTGTTTGACTTTTTAATAACTTAACTTTGACCCGTCAATTGGTCTAGCAAACATGATCTTAAGGAGGTGCCCTTTATAGGGATTAACACCTACCTTATTACGATCACTTAGCCATGTTCATTTCGAACAATGGCCGGACCATAATGGTCTTAACCAAAGTCAAAGCGTTTTCCATAACATGCTTGACTTTTGGCTATAAAAGCCTAAAACGAAAATGCACAAGGAAGGAACACTTACCACTGATTCCTAGGGTGCAAAAGAACTATGTTGGATGCTCCTTTTAGCTAGGAACTTCCAGAGGAGGGAGAAGAGTTATGATTTATAAAGGTGCAAGTTCAAATGGTGAACTTGATCACCTATTTATAGTTGGAAAACTCAAAGGGGGTGAAGCCAGGTGTTTAGGGGTGTAAGTGGAAGCTTACAAGCGTCCCAAAACGTGGCATAGCTGATTACAAGTCCATAGTTTCGATTTAATGGTTTTTGGAGCTTTGTTTGGAGGCCAAGACAAACTTTCGGCAACAGAGCCTCACTCGCGCCCCGCGAGAGACTCAGGCTGGACATGTTGACATATCAGTCACTCAGAGGCCAAATTTCAAGCATGTTTACATATCAGTCACTCAGAGGCTAATGATTTAAGCATGTTGACATCGGATCGTCACTCAGAGGCTCAGTTTGAGCATGTTGACGCCTTTAGTCCTTATTGGTCTTTAACATACTATATTTAAAATACAACACGTGTTACTATACTATTGGACGAGTTTACAGGGTGTTACACGGTCGCTCTCTCTACATGTGAAGCTGAATATGTTTCAGCATCCAGCTTTTGTTCCCAGATATTCTAAATACAACAGCAGATGAGAGACTTCGGATTGCAATTTCTTGACACGCCCATATATGTAGATAATCAGGCTGCTATTGATATCCCTAAAAACTCTTGTCAACACTCACGCACTAAACATATTGAAATTCGACGCCACTTTATCCGTGATTGCTACGAGAAAAAGTTGGTTAGAATTGAAAAAATCCACATTGATGACCAAAAAGCAGATTTTTAGACCAAAGCATTTGATCGTTCAAGATTTAAAAATCTTTTAAAATTAAATGGTTTAAGAAATCTGGCATCAGGGGATATTCATGAGGTTGAATTTGAGGATGACGAGGACTTGACGTGATTCTCATCGGTATGACATGTTTTTCTGTAAATATCTTTTCTTAAAAATCCAAAAAATATGTTTTTGATTTTAGGGGGAGAAAGTTTGGGAAAATACAAAAACTTTATAAAAAGTCAAAAAGAGTTTTTGTGAAAAAGGGGGATCATATTACATCAATGTGACAATCACAGTATGCTAAAGATATGGAATGTTTAAACAAGTAATTAAACAGGTCTCACTAAGGATGTGTCAATAAGCTTCACTCGTTCAGTAAATTGTTTTTCAAAATATAAACCTAAAAGAAAAACTGAGTAATTTGTGGGTCGACATCTCTCGGATATATGGACTTAGTACTCAGAAATTTCGTTTGAGAGAATGCCAGATTCAGCGATACTAGGTCTTTGTATTTAATCGATATCTGGGGTATTATATGACTTCTTCTGATTTTGCATCAGCAATGGCCTAGAACTTGTATAATACTTTACGCATTATTCGCCTACAAAAGCTGCACAAAAAATGAGTATGTCATAAACATTTACGACATCTGTAGTTCAAACGATTCCTTTATGGAACACCACTTAAAGTCAAGCCTTCATCTCTTTTTATGTATGTAAATAGTAACCTGAGCTCTCAAGATCTCGCAATTCACCCCATTTATTGATATCAGTTAGATATATGCACCTGTGAAATGATATTCTGGGAATATCAATACAGGAGTATATTCTGAGATGGGAAACACAGTTACTTCATGTTTCTTAATATTACCTAACATATCTTGAGACAATTGAGAAACGAGTAGAGGTTTAAGTGAATTAATATATTGGAAATCAAGGTAAATGTGTTTAAGAAGTTAAAGTTACTACCAAGATTAACGGTACTTGTGATTTGTTTAAATACTTGATATGATCCTAAACACAAAACTCACAAAAATATGTATGTATATACATCTTTACTTGTTATTTCTTTTCAGAAAAATCCCAAAAAGATTTTCAGTTTACTTTTAGCAATTTATCTTTGATTTTAGTCTACCGATGATGAAAATGCTGATAGTCCAAGTTTAAGCGACGATTGCAGGAGGAAAGCTGAAGTTCACGGGTTGGGAGCTAATCAAGAAATGAAAACTATACTTGAATGTCAACAAAGTTCATTAATTTAAAACTTTACATTTTTAAATAAATCTGTTTTGGTCAAACAATGGTTAGCCAAGGTCATTAACTTGGACTTGGTAGGCAAATCAGTTAACTGAGGTCATTAACTTGGACTTGGTTAACTGAGTGGGTTATAAAAATAGATAAAAATTTCATTAAAAAATCAAAAAGTTAATAAAACTGCATAAGAACTGACCCGTACGAGTGACAAAAGTCTTCATTCGCACGAGCCATCAGTCGTACGAGTGAACTAAATGAGTATAAAAGGATGGCTCATTCGCACAGGTCAGACTATTGACTCTGTGCGATTGAGAGCAAACTTTGTGCGAACCAGTTCTTCTCACTCTATTTTCTTGATCTATTGTTTGTTTCTAGACTTCGGGGAGGTTGTTTCGCAGACCTCTTTCGATGTGAAAGGTACTAATGCTCGTTTTAAGCTGTTATAATGCCAAAATTGCACCAAATGGACATAAAACATAGATTTAGGATAATCGGACCGGTAAAATATAAAATTGAACTCAAAAAAGTTAAAATCGGCCCTGTTAACCTATTAATCAACCTTCAATTTGTTAAAATCAACATGTTTTAAGTTCAGTTTGACTAGGTGTTATTTGGAGCGGTTTGCAATTCAAACGAATATTCACTCGTGCGAGCAAGTTTTTCAAAATGTCTCATTATCAGTTTCACTCGTATGAGTGATAGTTCGTACGAGTAGAACCTTAAATGTTTAAATTTTGATGACTCATACGAAGCATCACTCATACGAGGAAGTTCTAGTAAAACTCATAAAATTTGTTAAGTATATTTTCATTCGTATGAATTGGTGGATCGTACGAGGGGGTTTTTGACTCAGACTTGTTTCATTGAGTTAGTTTGAGACTCGTACGACTAATAACTCGTACGAGTGATTAAAAAGTTGAAATTTTTTGAAAATGTGTCTTCTAGATGATACTATCCAAGAGATTGCTGCATATTGAGAAGTTCTGGATTTTCTAAGCAGACTTCCTATCACCAAAGCTCTCCCAGATCGCCACACAGCATATAGATCTCACATCGAATATTTCTAGAATGCTGTCGAGTTTGATGAAGAAGAGAATGCAATTGTGTCTGCAGTAAAGATAAATGACGAAGACATTCAAGTTAAGATTACTGAAGAGTTGATCAGAACTGTGCTAGAGTTCAACGATCATGAAGATGACCCTACTGGTTTTCCTGAGTATATGGTGAAAGGGTGTTTTTACAGAATGGGTTATGCCGGTTTCATTAACGCAACTTCATTCAAGAAGGCTAACCTCAGTGCTCCATTCAGATATATAGGACACAGCATTATTCACGCTCTTAGCCACCGAAAGGGCGGATTCGATGATTTAGTTGATTATCAGATGTGCATGATCACTCCACTTGTTCTGAATCTGCCTTACAATTTCGCAAGAGTATTTTTTCCCAAATGGTCCAAAATACGCAACGAGAGAAGTTCTTGCAATATCCTCGTTTTATTCAGATGCTACTGGACCATTTACATCCGAATTTGAAGAAGAAAAAAGATGATGTGTTAAAGTTGGAGCATATGGATGTATCAACGTTGAAAAAGATGAATTTACATCTTAAAGTCTTCCCTAATACGAAGCCAGTTTTCGGATCTATCATTGATAAAGATTATGTGGCACCATCACAAGGGAAGTGGAGGAAAGAAGACACTAGTGATGAAGATGAAAAGCTTGAAGCGTTAGACGGTTTCATTGCTAAGAGAAGCATATGGTTTTGAAAGAAGAGAAAAAAAGGATAAGGGGACGAAAAGAAAAGAAACATCCACATCTTCCTCCAATGCCCCTCAGAAGAAACAACGAGCGTCTGAAAGCTCAAGATTGATCGATGAATCAGAGCCAGAAGAGAATGTTGAAACTATGGCTGCTGAAATCGAAAGAGAAGCATTTGGTGTTCGAGAAGGAGAGGTTGAAGAAGCATCATCTTCGAGTACTGATACTGAAGATAGGATGGCTGGTTAAAAAGAAAGAGCAAAAGAACTAGAGGTTGAACGTCAGGCTGAGCTTAAATGTCAAGCCGAAGAGAAGAAAAGAAAAGCATCAGGAGAGGATGATACGACATATGTGCCTTCGGGTTCTGATAGCGATACTCCTGTTCGCAAAACTCCTAAGAAATCTTCTAGGCGTCTTAAAAGGCCAGCAGTTAGAAGCTCTGATTCTCTGATAGACAAATCCAAAAGAAAAGTGTAGAAAAACTTGTTCAAGAAGAAAATGTTGAGACGACTCCACAGCCACCACCATCTCTACCACGACAACCAACACCACAACCACAACCACCACAGCAGCTGACACCACAACCCTCACAATTTCAACCCAAGTTTGATTTTGACTTTGATTTTGGTGATATACCGGGGGGGATTTCTCTGCAGACATGTTCAATGATGTACGTATTGAAGAATAAGAAAAACAAGTAATGTTGAACATTGTCAAAATTGCTGAGCTTCGGGAGCCACTCAATGGGCTGAATGCAGAAAAACAGCAGCTAGAAGCTATGTTGGCGAGTATAGTATCTGAAAATGAGCGTTTGAGAAATAGAATGGTAGAATATGATGAAGAACGTCTCAGGAATCAAAGAAAGATGAGCCTATTCGAGAATATACTCACAAAGAAACTCGGAATAAATATAGCTGCTGAAATTGATGAAATTGAGAAAGAAGAAGCCAGAGAAAGGGTTACCGAGCGTGAACGTATTGCCAAAGAACTATCTGATGCTCAGGGCAAGGGTAAGGCTAAGGTAGGTGAGGATCCCATGATCGTTTCAATTGAGCCAGAAGCTGAATCTGCGCTAGTATCATCTGAGGTGGTAGTATATGCTAGTTCGAAGAAGTTTATATTGGTTGGTAAGCCTAAAGATGTTGATATTGACACGTCTAATCTTTCTGCTAAATATCGAGAATGACTAAAAAGTGAAAATTGGAGAGAGAGAGATTGAAGCTGAGATAGATGAGTTTGATGAGAATGAAAAAGAAGACTTAAACGATTTTGATGATATATTTTCTGATAAGTCTGATGAAGATAGTGATGGTGGTGTGATAACTTAGGTGGATCGGGTTTCCTTGTAACAGAGTCTGATTTGAATGATGATATTGATTTTTCTGTGTACTTGGATGACTCAGCAAATCAAGTTGAAGAAGATAAAGATCAGGGAAAGTATAATAGCTCTAAGGATTCTCAGTAGGCAAGAATCTTCACGGTTACCAAAATTCTACCGTTCCTGTCGTGCCATAACCGAAGATTCTATATTTAGAGCATGATGTTGAAGAAGGTGAGTTTGTCCATAGCTACTCAAAGGAAGAGATTACTAAAATGTTAGGCGTGGATAACGAAGATTTTGTGTTTGATTTCGAAGAAGAGCTCAATGATTTCAGTGCTTTCGAGCATATTGATTATGTCTTTGAACATGTGTCTGATGCACATGACTATGATAAAGTTGTCGTGGAGGATGATTCTGATGATGATGATACAGATATTGTCGATAAGGGTACAGATGACTCCTCGACTTTTAGTGATCTGTTTGTAGCCGAAAGTGATGATCTTTTGAAGCGAAAAGTAGAAGAGGCTGTTAAACAAGGAACCATTCCTTAACAACTGTCTGCTGAATAAATTGCTGAGATGAGGAAACGGTGGTTTAAACTAGCACCAGCTGAGCGAAAATTCAAACGTCCCTTAGCATTCTTTACGCGTGATGCAAATATTTCTTTGGGAGATATTATAAGCTAAGGCTGGATCAAGGAGCTGAATGTTTATGCTATTAAAAGGGAGTATGGGATCCAGTATTTTTGAAGACCCTCCTGTACTGGGATATCAAAGAGCTTGTACAAACAAAGATGATAAATCTTAAAATGAGATTTCACGACCAGCGGCTGCGGAAACTCATAAAGCTTGAGGCTATGCATGGTTTGACACATTGGAAGTCGCATATCCCTAAACGAATTACGAAGATCGATCCAGTAACACAAGAAAAAGATGTGACGCTAATCATAAAGAGGCCGAAAGTTATGAGAAATATGCCTCTTATCAAGATGGAACAAGACTTCTACAAGATCTTCAAATGGTGGCACTATGATTCAAGCACGGGTGAAGCCGTTATTTGTGTGCATCCAAATGATGATTCTTAGAAGATTACATAGGAATGTTTCTTTGGTCGATAATTGTCAGATCTTTTGAAGATTTTTTAAAGACTATCCAAGACTGCGGCAACATCCAAGGGGGAGTTTGTTGGTGTATAATGTCTATTGCCTACGTCTAGGATATGTAGATTATGTATATAGGACTTAGAACGTTGAATAGTGTTTGTATATATATGATTTATATGTTTGTAGTTTGACTCGTACGAGTGAATCTTATGGCTCGTACGAGTGACTCTCTGTAACTCGTACGAGGCATCACTCGCACGAGTCACTCTCACACGCTCTCCTCCTGTGCGAGTCATGTCGACCTATAAATAAAGGAGCCTGAGTGTTGTGTCAGCATCTGTTGGTTGATGTAAGGTGAAGCCCTGTCAAACTATTTTCTCGCTCTGTAACTGTTCACGTTTATCAATACAATTCAAGGCGTTTAAGCAGCATATCTTACTTGTTTGTTTGTCAGATCGGTCCAGTGCTCATTAGAGGAGAGCCGATCCCCTCTCACAAGTTGTCACAAATCAAAGCTCAAAACAATGTCAAACCCTAGAAACTTACAACAACCTACACCGGGTGAAACCCGAAGAGACTAGCCGCTCATGGTGAACGGAACTTGATCAGCACTTGATGAGAGCTCAAACATTAACATCTTGAAGCTGCGAGATGGAGATGCATGATGGTTAGGGTTTAGGATTTGATGATGGTGGTGAATGGATTGAAGGATTGATGATGATGATGATGATGATGATGATGGTAGGGAATAAGGGTTAGGATGGATAGGTGATTCGGAGAATTGGTATGAATTGGTAGTGATTGAGATGATGGTAGGATGATTCTTGGCTCTAAAACAAGTTCAAAACTCAAAACCTTCGTAACTCCCCTCTAATGACCCCAAAATTGGGTTTAAACTCATTCAAAACGCAAAACAAGGGAAATCAGCGATAGCACTTTCTGGAGGGCGTCGACGATGCCCTGTTAGACCGTCGGCGACGCCCTTTGGAAAATCTATTTTTTGCTGACGCCTTATTTAGCTGTCTACGCAGGTTTCTGGCCGACGCGAACAACCAAGGGTCGTCGCTGACGACCCGTATGGGCGTCGGCAATGCTATGTCCAACTGTTGGTTTCCGTTTTCTTCATTTCGCGTTCCCGGTTGATCCCATTCGCTCCCCGATGCTTCATAAAGCTCCTGAATAGCTCCTTAAACTCCGGTAGACCTGCAAAACACAATTCTCATCAAAAGTAGGCCATTCGAAACCAAAAGTCATGTAAATACATAAAGTGAAATACGATTAATCATCGGTTTTCGACCACATATCACATCCCCACACTTGTGTTTTTCTTGCCCTCAAGCAAATATGTCTTTCACTTTTACGTAGGTCGAATGCCATACCCGGTTAATACATACCTCCCATTCTTAAAACTCAAGTTAAGGTTCAATGCCATACCCAGTTCATAATTCTCACCATTTTCAAAATATTTAACGTTAAAGTGATGAACACATAAAACTGTTTACCTAAGATTAACCCACCCTTGAAACTCACAGTGTTCTCTACACTCGGTTTAAAAATTGGCTAATAGATGATGCATTAGCACTTTTGATGTTATCACTCAAACCGATTAGAACATGTACCCGCATAGGCTTGCAACTCAATCATTCTCCACCACCGAACACAAATACTAAGCACAACTCAAAAGGTCTTTAATGGGTTGTAATGGGGCTAGGCTAAGGGTATGTGGAATAGGGTATTTTGAAAGTGGCTAAGATGATAAAAACTCGATTTTTATTACAAACACAACTATTATATCAACAACTACTACGAATAAACAACTAAGAAGCAACGAATTTCACCTTTTATTTAACAACTACTACACCTCTTTTTGTGCTTTTCTCAACGATTTTTCTTTTATTTTTCATCATATTTTCTTGTTTTTTTACAACTAAACCTAAAATCAAATTTTCAACACACGGGTTAAAAACAAAAGGCTACATGGTCAAGGGCTAAATGGGTTAATCAAACGAAAGGTTTAGGCTCAATGTTGGCGACTAAGGGATTGCTTTCAGGTAACGATATATAAATGGTGTAAAATGGGAAAGGTTTACCTAATGCCTTAATCATTCTTGTGCTTATATTCGGTCTATGGCCTCAAACGCATCAAAAATTGCAAGTTCTACAATACGCGACTAAAGGTCCACTCAAACAAAGAAATATATGCATATATGATGTATAAAAGTGGCTCAGAATCTCACGTACAAAGGGTATGGTATGAGATATGTACAAAACGCAAGTTTCTTAGGTGGATTATTCCCAAATAACCACCCGCTAAATACCTGTCATGTTATTAATTCTAACTTGACCATGACAAGAGACCACATGGGTTGTGCCATCCCTCATTAACTTAGTTCCTTGTGCTTTTTAGATTGCTTCAAAACAAAGACATTTTAAAAAAAAATAATTTCCCCATCCCCACGCTTGAGGTCAACATTGTCCTCAATATGTAGTGTTGAAATGAATGGGTCAAAATCAAAAAACTTTTTCTCTCCATCCCAACTCTTAAGGTCAACATTGTCCTCAATATGTAGGAATAGATCTTTTAAAACACCAACGGATGTGACATGGCTAACCTCCCCAAAATTTCTCCCCGGGAAAATAAAATACAATCCACTTATTACTAACTAAATATCAAAGCTAAAAAGAAACGTATGCACCTGTTTCGCTCATTCATTGTGTGCTCTTCATTCTTCACAAAAATGGTCGTCTCGCGAACATAACGTACCTACAAATTTCAACCCTCGTGCAAAAGCAAGCTTCTCACAATCATCAAAACTTGTTAGTTACCTAGTTCTACCATTTTTATAAAGAATTTACCAAGTCATATTTTTATTCAACTATGACTTTGTGAAAAAATAATTTACAACAAGAACAAACCCAACTCATTTTCGTAGGAATCACGGTTGCATTTAGCGCATGCAACAAGCCTTTAAACCTCCCAATGGCTTGGGAGGACTAGGAAGGTCTCGTGAGGGTTATATAGGAAACACACCCACAAAGTTCATTTAACTATTAAAGCAACACAAAAGAAACTACAAGACAGCTAAAAATAAACGAAACAAAATAACTAAAAATAATATACAACAACAAATAACATACCACCTCATGGTGGTCGAACGGAGTGCTTGTCGCCCACGAACTCTTCCACATCAACGACCGGTGACACATACCATTTATTTCCAAATGGGCCAAACCTCCTTAATTCATCCCCTTTCTTCTTCTCTTGAGGTGACTTCTTCACCTTCTTCTTCTTGACCGGTTTCTTCTTCAATTCTCCAAACCTACCAACCCTAGCACACATCTTTTTTTTCTGATTCATGTCCACCTTAAGACACTTATCCTCACCGAACGGGCTAGTAAATTTAGGAAAAACATTCAAATTTAGTTCCCGGTCCCCAAATTTCATGCTTATAGTTCCCGTTGCACAATTTATTATGGCATTAGTAGTTGCCAGGAACGGTCTACCCAGTATGACAATCGGTTGTGTATCCTCAACACACCGAAAATAGTCAACTACCAAAAAGTCAACTGGGTAATAGCAATCTTCAACCTTCACTATAACATCTTCCACCATCTGCCTTGGATGCGTGGGAGTCTGATCGGCCAACACCACGGGGTGTCAAACTTTTTCGAAGTACCGAAATCATATTGGTTGTATAGACTCCCAGGCAAGATACTCACACAAGCTCCAAGATCTAGGAGCGCCCTCTTAAACTTAAATTTACCAATTTGGATTGGAATCAAAGCGTCTCCCGGATCTTGAGCTTTTTGGGGGAGGGCACTCGATAAAATGGCACTAACATGAGACATTAAATCAACCGGTTCGGGTAGTTTGTTGTGTCATTTTTTGGTGCTTAACTCCTTCAAACATTCGACATGAGCAGGAACCTTTATTATGGCATCAAGAAATGGTAAATTGATTTTTGCTTGTTTAAAATTTTCCCACCTCTCGTCCTTTGGTGGGGTTTGTTTTTCACTATTGATGCCTTAATTGGTTTTAATAGAGCCAACGGATATGGGATGGTATCAAACTCCACACCCATGTCATTGGCCCTAGCATGCAAATCAATTAAACAATTTTTACAAAAAGACTTTTTATATTTTTCTTTTTCTATTTTTGATTGTGTAATTGTTTCCTGCCCATGTTCGCATTTGTCATTGAAATCCTCCACTACACCATCAACAACTTGTGATAGTGGAGTGCCCTCAACACTATAAATCTCATCACTTGGAAGAAGACTTACTTGCCTAATGTGCACATTTCTCACATTGTTCGTGCTTGAGTTTTGATGCTTCGGGTTTACCATAGTGTCGCTTGGAAGTCTTCCACTGCTTCCTTTGAGTCGAGCCATTTCTTCCGCAAGTTGACCACTTACTTCTCCAATGCCTTGTGCAACTTGTCTCGCACTTCAAACTCCTTCTTCATCTGCGTCTTGATCTCTTAGTTCGAGTCTCTAATAGAGGTCATGATCACATCAAGCTTGGAGTTCAATGGGTCATCACTACTACCTGATTGCGAATTCAAATTACCACCATCATGTCCACCTTCGTTATAACCCCTTTGGTAGTTGTTGTTATCATGGTTGTTGTATCCTTGGTTGTAGTTGGACCGTTGGTAATCCCCTTGGTTACCACTTTGGTGGTTTTGAAATGACGATCCTGCTTGGTTACCCAATTGAAAATTTGGGTTCATTTGATTCGAGGCATCACCATACCTAAAGTTAGGATGGTTCCTCAGACCCGGGTGATAAGTGTTGGAGTTCATATCAAATTGCTTCCGCTCCCAAACACTTTATTCACCTCCTCGGTGGCTTGTGCCATATTAACTTGGCATTCCTCGGTCCGATGACCAATGTCCCCAGAATCCTCACACACCACAAACTGAACCGCCCCCACATCCTTTTTCTTCATACGGGACAACTCCCATTCTAATGTGGCGATTCGATCCTTAGCGTCGAGATCAGGAAGAGATCAGGAGACATGATGCTTTTTGGCTCGGTCCGCCATAACAACCGCCTTTGAGTTTTTGCTCATTCTTTCAATAAACTCCCAATCGTCTTCCTCGTGATTATTTAACAAACTGCCATTACTTGCCGATTGCAAGTACTTGTGATCCTTAGTCTCTAACCCTCGTATGAAGATTTTAACAATTCCCACCTCAGAATCTGATGATGCGGACATCTTCGAACAAACTCCTTGAATCGAGCAAGTACTTCATGTAATAACTCACCGACAACTGTCGAAACGATCGAATCTTGTCTCTCGCATCGCCAGTATTTGCGATCCAATAGTATTCGTCAAGGAATACTTGTTACATTTCTGCCCAAGTGTGAATACTATTAGCCGGGAGTGTGAGGAACCAATTTTTAGCTTTATCTTTCAGTGAGAATTTGAAACAAATGCAACTTCACCTCTTCTAGCGCAAAATCATGACCCCCAAAAGTGCCACATATGTGACAACCGGCATTTTTCCGTTTGTAATTACACGCATAACGAACATTAAAAACATCATAAGTAGCGTAATTAGACGTAAATTAACATGATCAGGCCTTTGGAATACCTAGGAATGTCTATCTAACTTTTCAGTACCCGAATGGTGATTTGTGGGAAAACTGTTGAATGTCAAATGGTAACGAACTGACACCGGGCAAAATACTGACAACACTGACAAATATGAATTTTACAGGTATAATTTATGCGTAAGAATTTGATTTTGATCAATTATTGTGCTTTCGAACGTCACAAAACGCTTATGTGAACGAAAAACACGCCTGAAGGAACGCATCGACAACGAAACTGAAGCAACGGACTCGATTTATGCCTCGATACTAATATATTATGATATATTTAGCTCCGTAATCAAATTTATTATTCGTAGTCGAAATCGGATCGAAAAGCGGACAAGAAACGACAACCAGAGCATGTTACGCATTTTAGCGAAACCGACGAATGCAGGCGATTAATATCGAATACCGACAACTTTTACATGTTTTTGAACCTAAAATGAAATTACAAGACGTTCCATGAAGTTCCGGTTCGAAAACGGGCCTCGTAGACGCGATCGGGCCGCTCAAAACACTAGAAACGGGCTTTTGGGCCTTGGGCCCAAACCCATAAATCCCTACCTATATAAACTACAGCACACACACTATAACACCATTTTTCACACACCCATTCTCTCTCTACCTCACTTCTCTCTCCAACTTTCTCTCTCTAGAAACCCGGTAGCCGGACTCCGGCCGGCACCGACGGAGCTCCGGC
Source organism: Scalesia atractyloides (assembly GCA_947069175.1). Taxonomy (NCBI): domain Eukaryota; kingdom Viridiplantae; phylum Streptophyta; class Magnoliopsida; order Asterales; family Asteraceae; genus Scalesia; species Scalesia atractyloides. The sequence goes on along the minus strand of CAMTDV010000012.1, from coordinate 52,598,378 downwards.
AGTGACAACGGCGGAGCCACGGTGGCGGCACGGCGGCGGCGGCGCTCCGACGACCGTTTTCTGGCTGATAGTACACTTTTTCGACTATCTTCGATGTTCCGGATTGCGTGGTGATGTTGGTTTAGCATATTCTAATCCGTTTAGGCTCGGGAGCAACTCCGGTGGCATTCCGGCCAAACTCCGCGAACCCGTTTTGGACTTTTCACTTTGTGCATGTTTAGATCGGGTGGTTAGAGACCTTTCTACAAGTTTTCGTGAAATTTTGTTCTCTGACGAAATACCGACTTCTTGCATGGTTCTGGCGAGGTTCCGGGCATCCGTTTTCATTGAAAAATATATTTTTGGGATTCTTGTAACCCGTAGAGTCCATACGAAACACTTTCATCTCGGGTGAAAATTAAAGTTCGGGACACTCTCGGGCTCGGTTCAACGTGGTCAAAAAGTCAAGACGGTCAAAACTGGTCAAGGGATAGTTTTGGGTCATTTTCGGTGCCTCGGTTCAGTTTTTGGTTCAGGTCAAACCGAGTCAACACAGGTCAACTCAGTCAACATGAGTTAACTCAGTTAAAGTCGGTCAACCCGGGTCAAAGATGGTCAAACGGTCAACAGAAATGGTCGGTTCAGATTTGGTTCAGTACGGTCAACGGGGTTCGGCCCTGAGTCAACACGGTCAAACTCAATCAACGGTCAACCCAAGACTCGGTAAAAATTAATTACGACGCGAAATTTATTTATATAATTTTATATAATATTAATATTAACTAGCGCGCAACCGAGCTCAAACCGACCCGCTAACAATTATATATCGTCAAGTTTAAAAATAACAATTGAACTGACGTACGTTACTCGCGTATATCTATTAGTTACAACCGAACCGACGTCATTATATACATATATATAAATTGGATTTATATTTGACGAAACCTTATATTTGAAACGCGACCGACGACAATAAATATTGTGTACATTGAGTATTGTGTTTTGACAAATAAATCGACAACTTGTATTATCGGGATCGTCCAAAAACAGAGGGGACTCTACCCGTTTTTCGTCAAAATACGTAATACGAAACACGTTGTATTTCAAAGACAAAATTTTCTGATTCAAGCGAGTGCTATAAAATAAATATTGATATATATTTATTTTGCAGACACTACTAAAACTTATAAGATCAAGCCGATAACGTTTCAACGAGCGTGATTACAAGACTATTGTGCGGATATGAAGTGCTTTACCTATATGGGTATATCTACTAGTATGTATGCCTACATCTTACGAGACACTAAGGGTCGTACTGTTATCCGGTAATGTACATGACAACTAATACGATTTTATGAAATATATTTACGTTTATATATAAACATATATTTCAAATCGCTTGAAAACTAAGTCGTTTCCAAGAAAACCATAGATTGGTTATTACGAGACAAGACCATAACACTTTCATAGAATCGTCTGGTTAATGATTCGGTAGAGCTCGGTGACACGTAGTTTAGCTACGTCATATTTAGAAACTTATGAGTTATTCCGTTTTAGAATGTCTTAGATTGCATGCTAGCAAGCCACGTTGTGGAGATGACATTATGGAATCACATTAAGCTAGCTTTGCACAAGGATATCAAGGTGAGTTCATAACCCCCACTTTTTACCGTTTTACATTTTTATAAATGTTTTCGGGGTGGAAAGATATGCAAGTTTTGCAAAAGCACACAATGTTTTGATAAACGGAAAGCACATATTTCTAAACCATATTACATACAGATTTCAACAAACATGATGGTTTATGAATGGTTTAGGCTAAACATACCGGTTTTACAAAACACTCACGTATTTTCGAAACATGCATGATTTTTATGACTACTAACGGGATTGACTTAGTCATGACTAGGGGCTCAGCCCCGACATGGGCTTGGCCCAATAACATGAATAACATGAGCTAGGCCCAATAACACAGATGACATGGGCAAGGCCCAATAACACGAATGACATGGGTTAGGCCCAATAACATAAATGTCATGGGCTAGGCCCAATATCAAAAGTATGAGGAACGAAAATCATATGAAGGGCGAGGCCCGTTCATACACATCGAAAACACATATATTTTTTAACAACTGGTATGTAGCTATGGGATTAGATGATGACAGATCACTGTGCGTAAGTAGGATGATGACAATAGTAGCCATTAATCACGTAGTGACCAAGGTGCAAAAGGTATAGATCTATCGAGTTTGAGACACGCTCCACTCCTGGTTTGTTAACCCGTTAGGAGTGTTTTGTGATCCCAATGATGTCGGAGTTGTATTGGATTGGTTACTTACTTATGGCACATAAGTCAGTGTATTAGCTACACACTGATTGATCCTTAGATTCCATAGGAATCCTACATACTATGATTTCAATACCGGTTTCCAAATATAACAGAAAACATTGCAGTATCGGTTTACCAATTCGATTGAAAACATTTTATCACCGATTTTCAAACATAACAGTTATATGCATCGGTTTACAAATAGCACAAAAAACATTTCAATACTATCATACAGATATGACATTTCAAATGCTTTGGGAATACAATGATCTCACAAACCGGTGTTCGAATGCAAGATTTTCAAATGTTTTATGATTCATTTGAAACAAAAACAGATAAACTATGAACTCACCAACTTTATGTTGATTTTTTTCGCATGTTTCTTTCTCAGGTTACATTTTCAAGTATGGCACGTTTGGAATAGGAGAACCCATGGGGATTCGATTACTTAGCAGGCTTTCACGTACTAGAAGTCTTAGCACTCACTTTTACTTCCGATGTGCAATGAAGATACCAGTTCAGTTCATGCCCAACTCTGATGTGATGGAATTATCGGGCTGTGACAGATTGGTATCAGAGCTATAGGGTTCAGCGAATTAGGTTTCTGTAGAGATACCTAGGCTTTAACCTCACTTTCCTCTGGGGACTTAGATTTTTAAGACTTTGAATACATATAGAACGCCTAGCACTCGAATATGGGTTCCAACCATGGCCGAAACAATGAGTCAACATTTTGATTTTAAACATACACTAGTGTTGTGTCTGATACGCGGTACACGAAACAATTCATACAGTAAGCAAAACTTTGAGAGTTTTGGCAACATGCATTTAAGACCTTTGGAGAACTTATGTCAATATCCAGTAAAGGTCATTACGTAGGAACCACGACTATTAACTCGGGCAAACGCCATTATATATATATATATATATATATATATATATATATATATATATTACGACAACGATGCTAATCCCGTTAGCGGGAGAACTATCGGCTAGAATGCGACAATTTGTCATGAACCAAAGATGAGGTACGTCCAAACGAGATTTCATAACAGTTGGTACTTATTACAATGGTAATTACAATAATTGGCGCTGCAAAAGAAGTCACATGTCTTCACATTCCCCTACTTTATTAATGGCAATTACACCATATTCGACATTCCATGATAATTTCACGCAACAATAAGTCATCACAGGAAATACCAGGTAAAGTCCTCAAATCTCTTTTGTTGAGATTTCAACTTTGCATATAAGGAGTAGATTGGCACACCTCTACTCCTCATACCGGTCATTGTATCACGGGAGTTTTTTTTTCTTGTTAGCGAACACCTATTTGCATCATTTCTTGACATATTTATATGATACGCATGCTTTGTTTGCTGCGCATGTGGTTAACTTGATACGTGGAGACCATCAGGGTCTTCACTTCGAATAGTCGTTTCATCAGTCGTTCAAAGGTTGGTTCGCTATACCCAAAATTTTTGCTTTGTAATCTATATGACCTAAATTATTGCGAGTATTGACTCCTTGATATCGAGTCAACGAATTCCTTGAAATTACTTTCTTTCCAAGTTGCATACATGGGTTTTTGTCGTAACCATATCGGAACTTATTGGTCCAATCATGTATTTGTTGTTGGGATTGCATCAAACCAAGTTCAATTGATTGAACTTGCTCATTGTACACAAATTCAATTCAAGGATTCATATGATGGATTGAGGCCGTCATATTCAAAGTAATATCAACAAGCAATTCATGTATTTTGAACCATAGTAGGCTGGTTCAGTCTGCACCATCATTAAATCATTTGTTGGTTACGACACCTTGTGGTGGCGTTTCACTAGTTGAAGCTTGCGCTGACATCGCTTTCACAACTCGTGTGCGGATTTAATTACTTATTTATTTATTATTAAATCCACTTTGTTGAATCATTATCCTAAAACATTCTTAATACAATAGTGTACTAAGAAAATGGTACACAAATTTATGGTCTATTTTAGTGTACCTCGTAACGGTCCTTTCATCATCGGTCGAAAATTTTGGGATAGTTATTGTTCTTCCACGATCGACCGGAAATTATAATTATTTGTTCTTTCATTTTCAGTTGAAAATCCTATGAGATTTATTTGGAACAAATATTCAGATTTACTTCATTGAACCTTTCATCTAATTGCAAACTCGATGAATTTGTTCGGTCACCGTTATTACTGAATTATTTCGATCACTATGACACCTTATGGCATTGGTATAAACTTGTAGCTTGGGCTAATCATTGAAAGTGGTCTTAATACAACTATGTATTAAGACAATGATACACTAACTTTGGTTGTAATCCGGTGTATCCTTGCAATTCAATAGTGTTAACTTATGGTTTGAAAAGTTAACAACTCACCTTCATGCTTCTATTTCAGTTGAGCTTGTTGATTCTAAGTCTCACCGATCCAATAACCAACGCTAGTTTCCGTTGGTAGAAATTCCTATTGTTTATGAAATTCATTTACAGATTGTGAAAGTCTTGGAAATTTATTGTCGAGATTCTCATTTGTTTGACCCATGTAAACTCAGTCACATTAGTGACTATATCACTACGTTTTGTTCACTTGGTATCGATTTCTGAAAACAGATTCAGTTGAACCAGTGGGTTCATATTATTGTAGTAAGTCATTGTATTCATATAATTCAGACAAGTCTCGATGCAATTACATGGTCATTTATGTTGGTATTATTTATACCTACCTACGCCTGACAAAAATCTAAGGAGATAACATGGTTTAAATTTAGAGGACGAAATTTTTATAACAAGGGGAGAATGTGACAACCGACATTTTTCAGTTGTAATTACGCGCATAACAAACATTAAAAACATCATAAGTAGCGTAATTAGACGTAAATTAACTTGCTCAGGCCTTTGGAATGCCTAGGAACGTCTATCTGACTTTTAGGTACGCTAATGGTGATTTGCGGGAAAACTGCTGAACGTCAAACGGTAACGAACTGACACCGGGCAAAATACTGATAATGCTAACAAATATGAATTTTACAGGTATGATTTATGCGTAAGAATTTTATTTTGATAAATTATTGTGCTTTCGAACGTCACAAAACGCTTAAGTGATCGAAAAACGCGTCTGAAGGAACGCACCAACAACGCAACGGACTTGATTTATGCCTCGATACTAATATATTATGATATATTTAGCTTCATAATAGAATTTATTATTCATAGTCGAAATTAGATCGAAAAACGAACAGGAAACGACAACCAGAACATGTTACACATTTTAACGAAACCAATGAACGCACGCGATTAATATCGAATACCGACACCTTTTACATTTTTTTGAACCTAAAATGATATTACACGACGTTCCATGAAGTTCGGGTTAGAAAACAGGCCTCGTAGACGCGATCGGGCCGTTAAAAACACTAGGAACGAGCTTTTGGGCCTTGGGCCCAAACCCACAAAACCCTACCTATATAAACTATGACACACACACTAAAACACCATTTTTCATACACTCATTCTCTCTCTACCTCACTTCTCTCTCCAGCTTTCTCTCTCTAGAAACCCGGTAGCCGCTGCGTCGGCACTCTGGCGACCGTTTTCCGGCCGAGAGTACACTTTTTCGAATGTCTTCCACGGTCCGGATTGCATGGTATTGTTGGTTTTAGCAGATTCAAAGCCGTTTGGGATCAGGAGCAACTCCAGTGGCATTCCGGCCAAACTCCAGCGAACCCGTTTTGGACTTTTCACTTTATGCATGTTTAGATCGGTGGTTACCTTTCTGTAAGTTTTCGTGAAATTTTATTTTCCGGCAAAATACCGACTTCTGGCATGGTTCTAGCGAGGTTCCGGGCATCCGTTTTCAACGAAAAGTATTTTTTGGGATCCTTGTAACCTGTAGAGTCCATACGAAACACTTTCGTCTCGGGTGAAAATTAAAGTTCAGGACACTCTCGGGCTCGGTTCAACGTGGTCAACAGGTCAACACGGGTCAAAACTAGTCAAGGGATAGTTTTGGTTCATTTTCGGTGCCTCGGTTCAGTTTTGGGTTCAGGTCAAACCCGGTCAACTCAGTCAATACGAGTTAACTTAGTTAAAGTCGGTCAACCCGGGTCAAATATGGTCAACCGGTCAACAGAAATGGTCGGTTCAGATTTGGTTCAGTACGGTCAACGTGGTTCGGCCCCGAGTCAACACGGTCAAACTCAGTTTACAGCTCAACCCAAGACTCGGTAAAAGTTAATTACGACGCGAAATTTATTTATATTATTTTATATAAATTTTAATATTAACTAGCGCGCAACCGAGCTCAAACCGACCCGCTAACAATTATATATCGTCAAGGTTTAAAAATAACAATTGAACTGACGTCTATATATATATATATACATATATACATATATATATACATATATATAAATTGGATTTATATTTAACGAAACTTTATATTTGAAACGCGACCGAAGACAATAAATATTGTGTACATTGAGTATTGTGTTTTGACAAATAAATCGACAACTTGTATTGTCGGGATCGTCCAAAAACAGAGGGGACTCTACCCGTTTTTCGTCAAAATACGTAATATGAAACACGTTGTATTTCAATGACAAAATTTGCCGATTCAAGCGAGTGTTATAAAATAAATATTGATATATATTTATTTTGCAGACACTACTAAAACTTATAAGATCAAGCCGATAACGTTTCAACGAGCGTGATTACAAGATAACAGAATTCAGTAATCGATTATAAAATAAATACAATTTTTTGTATTAACTTCAACCCTGGAATTCGGAAATTCGTTTTCAAACATCGATAATTCACCTGAATACTTTTATAAAACAAATATAATGTTTATATTTATTTCGTATGTCAAGAATTCCGAACACTTGTACAAAAATAAGTTTAGTGTTTACGTTTATTCCGAACGCCGAGATTCCGAGTACTCCTGTAACATGAATATAATAGTTTATATTCATTTCTAACATCGCGAATCAGAATAATTATTTCACACGTCGATAACACCTTTGAATGCTTTTATAAAATAAATATAGTTATATTTATTTCAAACGTCGACGACTCGGAAACTTATAAATGCTTTTTTTATAACAATAATATACTAGGAATATTCGATTCAAACGCCTAAACAAAGTACGACACAATACCGTAAGATTATAACCAGCGTACAATTATATAATTATTTATTAATCGTGAACGATATGCAAGACTATTGTGCGAAAATGAAGCGTTTTACCTATATGGGTATATCTACTAGTATGTATGCCTACATCTTACGAGACACTCAGGGTCGTACTGTTATCCGGCAATGTACATGATGACTAATATGATTTTATGAAATATGTTTACGTTTATATATAAACATATATTTAATCATGTAGTGACCAAGGTGCAAAAGGTATATATCTATCGAGTTTGAGACACGCTCCACTCCTGGTTTGTTAACCCGTTAGGAGTGCTTTTGTGATCCCAATGATGTCAGAGTTGTATCGGTTTGGTTACTTACTTATGGCACATAAGTTAGTGTATTAGCTACACATTGATTGATCCTTAGATTCCATAGGCATCCTACATACTATGATTTCAGTACCGGTTTCCAAATATAACAGAAAACATTGCAGTATCGGTTTACCAATACGATTGTAAACATTTTATCACCGGTTTACAAACATAACAGTTATATGCATCGGTTTACAAATAGCACAGAAAACATTTCAATACTGTTATACAGATATGAAATTACAAATGCTTTAGGAATACACTGATCTCACAAACCAGTTTTCGAATGCAAGATTTCAAATGTTTTATGATTCATATGAAACAGAAACTGAGAAACTATGAACTCGCCAACTTTATGTTGATTTCTTTTCGCATGTTTCTTTCTCAGGTTACAATTTCAAGTATGGCATGGTTGGAATAGGAGAACCCATGGGGATTCGAGTACTTAGCGGGCGTTCACTTACTAGAAGTCTTAGCACTCACTTTTACTTCCGTTGTGCAATGAAGATACCAGTTCAGTTCACGCCCAGCTCTGATGTTATGGAATTATCGGGCTGTGACAACGTATGGCGAAAAACTCTGACAAATGTGTATACGGCTCATCGTTAGTCCTACCATTGAAGTGGGTAGGATGTTGATGTAACTGGGTTTACAATCAAATGCCCTTCTCCCACGAGGCATTGGAACAATGGGTGAGTCATTTTCGGTGACCACCGGTCTAAATCGACCATTTACACCTCGCAGAGCTTGTTGATGCGGTTGACGTCATGGACTATTGACCTCTTGATTCACCGTCTATTGTTGCCCCTTCAATCACCACCCCTGTCACCAATTTGATTACCACCGCCCACGAATTGCGGAATTCAGTTACGGTTAACGTTATTGTTACCGTAATCCCGGTTCTTTGATTGTTCAGTGGTTGATGGTTTTTTCCGTAACCGTCGCCTCGACCATAATCATACACATATCCATCATTATTCCCCACAAAGTTGGCATTTTGGTAGCCCATGTCTTCATACTCAAAATCTCTCGCACGACGTATATTCCCCACATTGTCATCAACCCAAGCATCATCTTCAAACCGCTCATTATAATTGCCGCCATCATCAGAGTATTCCGAATGAATACTCACATGTTCTGTTGATTGATAACCGGGAACACTATAAGGTGCATCGTTGGGAATGTTGTTTCTCAAATCATCGAGATCGAGAAACTGAGCGTCATTTATGGGAATGCCACAATTTTGGTTAACTCCACGGTTGGCGTTAACATTGTGGTTGTTGAGGTTGGGTGGTAATGGGTTTTGTCGGTTTTGGTTTTGAGGTGGAGGTATAGGTGTACGCTGGCTATTGGTTTGAGTTAGGCTATGATTTTGGAATGGTGGTATTGGTGGTCTCGAATTGTTACCAGTCCCCGATTGGTTGTTTTGAACGTTTTGGTTTTGGGGTTGGTAATCATGGTATTGGTGTTGGTTGATGGGTTGGTTGGAGTTTTGATGATCCATTGGAGTAGGTCCAAAGGATGGTGTAGGTGGTGAGTTGGGTTTGGGTGGATTAGAGTCAAGTGTTGCCTCTAATCGGTTGGCTAGGTTTCTTTGCACTAACCCGCTCAACTTTCGGTTCAAACACTAACGGAGAGGTCCTACCAGAGTTCTGTGTATGCATGCACTACCTGTAACCTGCACAAGTAACACATCCGCGTAACACACCTACGTAACACAAAAGCATAAAATATATAAAGAAACAAGCACTTTAAAAAGATAATCACAAAATCAATTAGTATCCAAACGAAAAGCGCACGAGCTCCCCAGCAACGGTGCCAAAATTGATCAAAATGTCGCGCCCCGGTCAAAGATAATATTTATATGCCCTAATTACCCTTAACAATCTGTTAGTTGTAGTAAGGGATCGAACCATGAAGAGTTTGTGGTTTGCGTGCGGACAAGATTGATTTTAACAAGTGTTGTCACTTTTATGAAGCTTGCAATGAAATTAGTTAATTTGTGTGTTTAAAAGGGGATGTTGGATTAAACCGACCAAGTTGTTTTTATTTAATTGATTACGAAAACTTGAACAAATGAGACTCTCACGAAAAACTTGATTAAAAGGTTTTAAACAATAATAAAGAACAAGGTTCACACCCGGTTCGGTAATCGAAGTCCTAGGGTTCCTACACGTTTTAGATTAAATTCAATTGTAAAAATGACCAACGAGTTTAGTGTTGCGTTGCTTAGGTGCCAAAAGCTATCGACATCGTAAACGACAGACTACAATGAACTTCGTTACCAACAACATGTAAATTCTAACCTAGACAAGGCATTAGTGCATATAAATATTTCACAAAGTCAAATTTCATAACACATTCGACAATTCACGAATACAATACAAATGCAAGTCAATTATCATAGGTTTCAAAATCAAATCACAAGTTTTCACAAATCAAAGCTCAAAACAACGTCAAACCCTCGAAACTTACAACAACCTACACCGGGGTGAAACCCAAAAAGACTAGCCGCTCATGGTGAACGGAACTTGATCAACGCTTGATGAGAGCTCAAACATTGTCATCTTGAAGCTTGGAGATGCAGATGCCTGATGGTTAGGGTTTAGGATTTTATGATGATGGTGAATGGATTGAAAGATTGATGAGGATGATGATGGTAGGGAATTAGGGTTAGGATGGATAGGATTATTCGGAGAATTGGTATGAATTGGTGGTGATTGAGATGATGGTAGGATGATTCTTGGCTCCAAGTACAAGTTCAAAACTCAATAACTTCGTAACTCCCCTCTAATGACCCCTAAAATTGGGTTTAAACTCGTTCAAAACTCAAAACAAGGGAAATCAGCGATAGCACTTTCTAGAGGGCGTCGGCGACGCCCCTTGGAAAACCTGTTTATTGTTGACGCCTTATTTAGCTATCTATGCGGGTTTCTGGCCAACACAAACAACCAAGAGGCTTCACCGATGACCCGTATGGATGTCGGTGACGCTATGTCCAACTCTTGGTTTTCGTTTTCTTCATTTCGCATTCCCGGTGATCCCGTTCGCTCCCCGATGCTTCATAAAGCTCCTGAATAGCTCCTTAAACTCCGTTAGACCTAGAAAACACAATTCTAATCAAAAGTAGGCCATTCGAAACCAAAAGTTATGTAAAAACATAAACTTAAATACGATTAATCATCGGTTTTCGACCACGTATCACATATCAGCTGCACCATTAAGCTTTCATACATACTTAGTATCAAACAATTCACGTCAATTATCAGTATTATTTATCCACGTATACTCAAACATGTTTATATCTTAGGTATTGCTTAATATAATACGACTTAGGTAATTTTAAAACAGATTAACCAATGGTTCCCACCACACGACATACTCCCATATCAAGATATGCACGAGAATATCATCTTACATGTGAATATATTAAGTTAATATCTATAGGGGAATGTGAATGCTTCAGTGACTCAGGTTAGTACCACCGTACAAATAAAGAGCATGAAATTCTAGTTTTAAAGTGGTGTACCTCATAGATATCTTTTTTAGCACAAATTCTTATCTTTCGATAATCACTTAGCTTTTAAGGGTTTACGCATTTTGTGTTGTTATAAAGTATTATAGAAGTTATAGGTTAACACCACCGTCTAGACAAAAGAACTTGTATAATACCCCGGATGTTAAACTAATATTAAGACCTAGTATTTCAGTATCTTGGCAATTTTGTCAAACGAAATTACGGTACTAAGACCATATGCCCATGAGATGTGACACCAAGCCTATTGATACATCGATTAGTGAGACTATTATCAACTTTAAAATCTTTCCAGTTCTTTAGTATGCACTGATAGTCCACTGATGTATTATCATTTCCTCTTTTTGCAACAAAAACTCATTTTATTATTTTTACTACTTTTTGGGTTTTCTCATTTTTCAATGTTTTTGTATTTTCCCAAACATATTCTCCCCCTAAAATTAAAAACATCTTTTTGAATATTAGAAAATAAAATGTAAACAAAAAATGGAAAACATAATAAATGATTTCCGATGTGGTTTACTATGTTTTAGAATCCAGAATCTCAGTTTCACCCTCTTCTCCACCCGATTTAAGTTCTTTTATACCGTTAATTTTAAGTAGGTAATTCAACCTTACTTTGTCAAATGCTTTGGTAAAAAGATTAGCCTTTTGCTTCGGTGTAAATTTTGACAACACTTATCAACTTCTTTTCCTAACAATCACGAATGAAATGATAGCGTATTTATTGTTTTGTTTTAGAGTGGTTTACAGGATTTTTAGTTATTGAAATTACTGCCTCATTATATACATAAATGTGAGTAGTTAGAAACTGCAAACCGTAATCTCTCATTTGTTGTTGGATGCAGAGCACCTGCGAACAACAACTAGATGCTGTAATGTACTCTTTTTCACAAGTCAAGAGTGATATAGTCATTTGTTTCTTACACTGCCATGTGACTAACCGGCTTCCAAAGAACTAACAACCAACATTCGTAGATTTAGCGTTAAGCTTACAGCTGCCATAATCTGAATCCAGATGAGCCTTAAGAATGAACTTGTCATCCTTAGGATAGCACAAATCTGTTCCTGGACATCTTTTCAGATATCGGAGGATTTGTTTTACTACTATCATGTGTATAGCTCTCCGACACGACTGATATCTAGTGCATAGGCAAGTAGGATACATAATATTTGGTCTCGATGTCGTAAGATACATTAGAGAGCCAATCATTGAGTGTTATATCATAACATCAACCCTTTCTCCTAGTGGATCTAGGTTAATATTATGGTTCTGGGGTAAAGGGGTACTAGCTTGTGTCGTTTCAATCATTTTGATTTTTGCGAGAATATCATTGACGTACTTTGTTTGAAGGATGAAAATACCGTTGAGCTCATTTCCCATAGTAAGCATCTGGGGTAAAGGGGTACTAGTCCACCTAGCTACAATAGTAAGCACTTCATTTCCCACATTGAGCTCATTTAAAACTTTTGTCGTATCACGTATTCAAATTCCTTACAAAGCTTATCGGTTGTCAACCCAAAAATTATGTCGTCCACAGGTCTGCACAATCAGAATGTGACCATCTGTTTCTCTTGTAAACAAAGTGCAGTCGAGGGTTTCTCTGATGAAATTATTATCCAACAGATGTTGAGAAAATGTTTCATACCAAGCACGTGGTGCTTGATGTGTAACACCACGTAAAATCGTGTCCAATAATATAGCAACACATGTCATTACTTTATATAAGTCTAATAAGGACTAAGAAGGACTAAAGGTGTAAACATGCTCAAACTAAGCCTCTGAGTGACACTTTACGAAGTCTTAACTCTCATATGAGCCACTTATTGGACGAGAGGGATTATTTGTGTAAATATGTAAAAGTTGGACGATAGAGGGGTTAAAAGTGTCAACATGTTAATTTATACCTCTAAGTGACCTTTTAACGAACCGAGAGCTTGACAATGTCCGGGCATTCTCTCGAGTACGCCAAATATTAGCTACGGAGGGTTAATTATGCTTATAAAGGTGTTTTAGAAGTTTAATAAGTTGAGGGGCTGAATGTGGCAAATTTCAAAAGATTTTATTGACCGCTCGCGGCCCGCGAGAGACAAGACCTAGTCTCTCGTGGGCCGCCAGAGGAGGTCTGCTGCTAGAAAATGTTTCTTGGCAACCACACAAGCTGCCAAAACCCATTCAATTCGAAACCATGGGCTTCCAAACTGATATGCCACGTTTTAGGACACTTATAGACACCCTCTAACACCTACTAATACCTGGCATCACCTCCTTCAAGATCTCCAACTATAAATAGGAGCATTGGTTCTTCACTTGAACTTGTACCTTTCTCATAAATCATTCTATCTCCCTCCTCTGGAAGTTTCTAATTGAAAGGAGCATCCAACTTAGTTCTATTCATCCAAGGATCACTTGTAAGTGTTCCTTTCTCTTGCATTTTCATTTATAGGATTTTTATAGCCAAAAGTCAAGAGTTTACGGAAAACTCTTTGACTTTCGGTTAAGACCATTATGGTCTAACCATTGTTCATAACGAACATGGCTACTTTCTCTTGCATTTTTGTTTATAGGTTTTTATAGCCAAAAGTCAAGCGTTTATGGAAAACACTTTGACTTTCGGTTAAGACCATTATGGTCCAGCCATTGTTCATAACGAACATGGCTAAGTGATCGTAATAAGGTAGGTGTTAATCCCTAAAAGGGCACCTCATAAAGATCACGTTTACTAGACCAATTAACGGGTCAAAGTTTTTATTATTAAAAAGTCAAATATATGTTATAAACATGTTTTTGACACTTAAACAAGTTGGTAATAATTATTAGAACATGTGGGAACATGTTCGATCCGTCAATTTCAGTCCTAGGGTCGGTTCGCAACCGAAAGTCGCGAAGTTTGACTTCTGCTTTGACTTTCGATTCTGACCCGACTTAGATTAGTTTACTTCTGACTTATGGTCGCATTATGATCATAATACAATGTAGCATAACCCTATGAGGTTATATTACATGATCATAATCATAATCTGAGTTTATGCACAAGTTCCACTAAATGTCAATTTGACACAAATGCCATTTTTACATAAAACAAGGTTTTAATCAACAATGAACTTGCAAATGAATTACCTACTGATCTGTTATTGTAATTAACGTATTATGATGTTAATATTCTAATCATAAACTAATTTTAATATAATATCATAAACTATACTTTTAAAATACCAAAACGCCCTTTCGGTGCATAGTTTGGTCTTAAACCACAAATCATACTTATGTGTGCTATCTTACTGATCCTATATCACAAATTAAGTATTTTCCAGAATGTTTATGATCATAACATCAAAATATGTCACACCCCGGTCGTAGCGGAAGTGCAAGTGTGTGACTATTAGGTAATCATTGCATCCAATCTAGTAAACAATATAAATTAACAACGATGCCATGCCATTCATAAGTTTCATTCCATAATTACAATCATCAGAAGTGAAACCACATTATTATCTATTTTAGCTTGTCATCATAAGACATAATTTAAACACATTGTTTCAAAATAAGACATTGTTTTCATCACAAATTCATATTGAGGCTTTGACCCCTAAATACCCATACGAAGTTGGTATATAAAAGGCAAACCCTCCAAAAGGTGGTACATCGTTGTCTTGGCAATTCCCCATACCCGAATCCTATTACCAGCTCATGCCTTGCGTCCTGAAATACATGTAATTTTAAAAAGTCAACATAAACTTGGCGAGTTCACGTAGTTGAATGTTTTTATATCAAAATGTCATTTTTGAAATCCTGTATTGAAATCCGAGTATGTCATTAGCATCATTGAGTTATTAAGGATCTATCAGTGTATCGCGAGCACCCTGACATATATGTGTCATAAGTAAGTAACCAAACCGAGATAACTTTAACATCATTGGGATCACAAAAGCACTCCGAAGGGTATACCAACCCGGAGTGGAGCGGGTCTCAAACTCAATAGATCTACTTCTTTTGCACTTTGGTCACTAGGTGATTAATGGTTACTATTGTCATCTTCCTACTTACGTACAAACGATCATGTTATCAACTAACCTATAGCTAACATATTGTTTGTTATGACATGTATTTCCCCTCGATAGTTTAAAACAAACCTTGAAATAATTGAAAGGAGGGACATGAACTCACAGTTTTGCTTCCCATAAGTCGTACTAGTATCAGTCGGTATCCGTACACGTGTGTAACCTACATGTGTATTGAGTTTATTAGACACCTAAGCCTCAATGGACCTTGTACTCGTTGTTCATCTTGAATTCTTGTTATGTATTTCTTTGTTATGATAGAACAACTTGTAATGTTATCATAGTGTTGGTAGTTTGTTTGTTCGATTAATATTGTTATATATATTTCTCAAATATATACATATATATATATATTGTTGTTTTCAGATGTGTGTGAACTGGGCCTTGCCCTTCACATGTCCTAGTGCCTTGCACGCGTGTCATTGGGCCTTGCCCATGTTATCCATGTCATTGGGCCTAGCCCATGTTTTTCTTGTCATTGGGCCTAGCCCATGTTATCTATGTCTTTGGGCCTAGCCCATGTTTTCTTGTGATTGGGCCTAGCCCATGTAATTTATGTCATTGAGCCTAGCCTATGTTTTTATGTCATTGGGCCTAGCCCATGTAATTTATGTCATTAGGCCTAGCCCATGTTTTTATGTTTTTGGGCTTTCATTTGTTTTGGGCCGCATCCATAAATATTATGGGATTGGGCCTAGCACGTGACTTTTACAATTTGGCCTAGCCCAAATTTATTTATAAAATTTTCTTTTAAGTATTATACTTATAATATTTTTAGCTTTTTATATTTTTAACTTTCCGGATTTTGATTTCGATAACATATATATATGTTAAACGTCTAAATATATATATTTGGGCTTGTCGTCGACGTTAATTATTAAGTGCTTGTTTTTGTCGAAAATCGCCCGTTGTCGTAATGACCTTTCGTGTCGGCGATTCACCCTTTGGTCATTGATGCGACGGTGTAATCTTGAATGTTCGCCTATCGTTCGCATTGTTTTGTTTATCCGATTATTGTTTTGACGCATCACAAGAATATATTTGTTATATCACCAACACTAAGAACTATTATCAAGTGTTTGTATTTTTGTATATGATTGGGTATTTTATTGTGAATACCCTAAGCTTCTAAATACATACAGATACAATACACATATGTATTCATACAAGTTCCTTGGTGACAAAATGTATACACTTGTATTATTTCCCAAGTAAATATATATATTTGTAAAAAGTATTTATTTTTTCTTATAAATATATATGTATAACATTGTTGAACACGGTATTTAAAGTTTAACCCTTGTCATAAGAGCCTACTTAATGACGATTTAAGTTACGAATCGCGTTTAGTCTCACTAATCACCCCATTAATCATGTCTTAGTCGCGATTAGATTTTTAGAAAATTTCGCCATAGTTTCCCCTAAACTATAGCGTTTTTCACGTTTCAAAAACGTACTTAAAACCTGTTTAAGCCCATAATCAACATCAACAATCCATCTAATATTTATTCTACAACATCAAGACAACATCATCCATGACTTTCTAGTGTTCAAATTTCTATTAAATCAAGAGGGTTTTCGAATTTTATTAACACTTTCAAATCACTATTTTTATCATGTCACTTAATCAAGTTCATAACTTTAACCTCTTGATTACTACACATTTTTAAGATGGTTACAACTTAAATACAAATGTTAACTTCTTATAAAAATTATTCATGTGTATAAAAATATTCTTTAAGTTGTAGTATTCTTCATGGATGATGTAGTCGATGATCTTGTTTAGATTTAAACCTTATCTTGTTTAAATCTTCAATTTTGATACTTAATCATACAAGATCATCCAACTTTATATCATACTTTAACATAAATAACTTCAACATGCTAACTAACTACCATACAAACACATAATCAACACAAAATAATCAATATTTAGTGTTATTATTATGGTGTGAGTTATGGTTTTTGGTTTATCTTTTCTTCATTTTCAAGATGATCAACTTGTACATTATTAATCTAAGCATAAAAATAAGCTAGATTATAGATGAGTTCGCCTTACAAAGGGTGCACAAGTTCTTGATGATTTTACAAAGAATATGAAGCTCTAAAGAAGCCATAGTGATCCTCCATCCTTGCTAGCTTCTTGAGTGATCTTGATTAGGCTTTAAAGTGGATGAAATAAGGTGTATTATGGTGGCTAAGTGATGGTTCAAGGTGGTGGTGGTGGTGCCGTGAACTAGAGAGAGAGTAAGGGGAAAATGGTTTAAATTTTTATGAAGGAAAAAAATGAATAATCTTTGTCAATGATGATATATATCAAATCTTTCATTCAAGATCATCACCCATGCCCATGCTCCTAATCTTCAATTTTTCAACAAAATCAGGTGGGCATGGGGCCCACTTGAACCGTCAAAATGAGGGGGGTGAAGTGTAATTTATTTTTTTAACACATGTTTAAATACAAGATATTTTGGTCATTAGACTAAGTATGGTGATTAGGGGTTTGATCTAGCATGTGACAAATGGCAAAATAACCGGTAATTCTGTACAATTTAATCACTATTTGTAGTTCATAATCTCATGCATATTATCGTAATTTAATTACGTAACTGAGTCGTTCGTCATATCCTAAGTATTAGGACAACTAAATCTGATCATAACATATACTGGTTTCCTTTACGACGCGAAACAAACCAAAACAATGCCCTAAAAGTGTTGGTAGAAAGTGTTGGGCGCACTAATTGCGGTGACACTAACTGTGTCGGAAAACCCGGTGAAACGAATCAGGACAAGAAATAACGGCCTGTTAATACCATACCTGAGTCCAGATACAAATGAAAACACATATTTGAGAACAACTATTACAATAATGCAAAACTTTCTGGTATAACGCCTAAATTGCAAAATTGTCTGTTTCGACCAAAAAAGCGACAAATGGCGATTTGTCCGCAAGACTAATTCGGAGGATTTCGGATGTCAAGATAAGAATAAAACAATGTTAAACATCCAAAAATAATGCGAGAATAGCAAGAACGCACAAAACACATCGTTTCCGGTCATTCGGCAAACAGTGCACAACTCGACCAAAAACGGCCGATCGTTGAAACAACGAATATTTTAGTGGCCGATAGCCTCATCCGGGCATCTAGTGAACTAGTTAAGCACTATTTGGAACTCGGAATCCATTCAACTAACATAAGGTCACGGAAACACAACTTTTAGAAAGTTCGACGACGGAGCATAAAAGTGCCGATATCGATCTAACGGTCGAACGAAAAACATATCGGCCATCCTAACTCAACGTATATTCGTCTAGTGAACTAGTTATGAATATTTTTGGATCGGAAATACACTAATTAGACACCATGTTAGTCGTGGTAGTCAAAAACAAAGGCTTCCGGTAATAAATATATAGTTCCGTTTATTAGCGAATATTTCGACGATGAGCGATATATCCGTCATCCGAAACTTATTTTGGAGGATCATTTGGAAAATGCCATGTAGTTACACCCTAAACACAAATCTTATGCTTAAGATGCTAGAAGATTAACCCTAATTACTATACTTATCTAATTACCTGAATATCTAGATTTTCAACATGTGTAATAATGAAAGTTACACTTTAACCCCCCCCCCCCTCATGTTCACGGCTACAAGGTGGGTCCCACGGCTACATATCACCGCCATAGCACCACCATTTTGCCACCACAAAGCACCACTTTTTATACACTTTGAAGCCTAATCAAGTCTATTAAAGAAGCTTTCATGGATGGAGATCATTAGGGATACTTAAGGAGCTTCTTTTCTTCCATAATCTTCAAGAAACTTGTGCACCCATTGTGAGCTAAACTCCTCCATAATCTAGCTTATTTTATGCTTAGATTATTAGTATATATCAAAAACCCTAAAACACAACATATTAATAACACTAAATATTGTTTATTTTGTGTTGATTATATGCTTATGTGATTGTTAGATTTTATATTGAAGTTGTTTATGTTGATATTATGATATAAAAGTGAGATGATCTTGTGTGATTTAGTATAAAAATAAGGATTTAAACATGATAATGTTTAAATCTAAACAAGATCATCACTTACATCGTCCATGTAAAATACTACAACTAATAATTTTTATACATAAGAATGATTTTTGTAAGAAGTAAACATATGTATTTAAGTTGTAATCATATTAAAAGCGTGTAGTAATCAAAGGGTTACATGCATGAACTTGTTTAAACAACATGATAAAGTATTGTTTTGAGAAGGATAAAAAACATTAAAAACCCTCTTGATTTACTTGTATTTTTAATAACAAAAGTTATGGATGATGATATGTAGATTATGTTAAATAAATATTAGATGGGTTGTTGATGATGATTATGAGTTTAAACAGGTTTTAAATACATTTTTAAAACGTGGAAAACGACAGAGTTTAGGGGAAACTATGGCGAAATTTTCTAAAAATCTGATCGCGATTAAAGCATGATTAGTGGGGTGATTAGTGGGACTAAATGTGATTAGTAACTTAAAACATCATTAAGTAGACTCTAATGACAAGGGTTATCCCTAAATAATCAAGTGTTTAAACAAAGTTGTAAATATATATTTATGAGTAAAAATAAATACTTTTACAAGTATATATTCTTATATGGAAAATAATATAAGTGATTGTATGAATACTTGCTACTAATAAATGGTATGTATACATGTGTGTATTGTATATGTATGTATTAGAAACTTAGGGTATTCACAATAAAATACACAATCTTATACAAAATACAAACACTTAAACAAAATACCAAGTATTGATGACATAATAAATATATTCTCACATTACGTCGAAACAATAAATCGGACAAATTAAAGCAATGCGAACAATAGGCGGACATTCAAGATTTCACCGTCGCGTCGACGATCAACGGGTGAACCGCCGGCACGAAAGGTCGTTGCGACAACAGGCGATCCTCGACGAAAATGAAAATATAACGAACGACGCCGACGACAAGTCTAAATATATATTGGCATTCAACATATATATATGTTATCGAAATGAAAAATCCGGGAAGTTAAGTGTATTAAAAAGTTAGAAAAATTATAAATAAGCACTTATAATAAGAATGGGCTTATGTTTATATACATTTGGGCTAGGCCCAAATTGTGAAAATCATATACTAGGCCTAAATTCCATAATAGTTATGGATGAGGCCCAAAACTAATAAAGGCCCAAAAACATATGAAATACATGGGCTAGGCCCAAAGACATAAAATACATGGGCTGGGCCCAAAGACATAAATTACATGGGCTAGGCCCAATGACAAGAAAACATGGGACGAAGAGGCGGAGGTGGTAGCCTTGGACGACAACTATTAGCGGGACGAGGTCCCATTGACCCATATTAATCATTAATAACGACATGCTTGTCCAGACAAGGAAAGGTGAAGTACTCATCTTGAAGGTGCCCCTCCAGTTGTATTGTTACAAATTCTCTCTATTTCTAAATTTGTCTAACGACATGCCTTTCGCGAGTAATGTCAAGGGATGATAGCACGTGGACCATCATGAAGGTTCCTTATATGTTGAAGGTATATGGACAAAAGCGTCCTCTCTTTGACTGATCGTCATCTTTGAACGGTAGAACACTAGGGTGACCATGCAAGGCAATTTATTATTACGGGGGCCCACGTAATAATAACTTGAAGTGGATGAGAATCCTGGTGGACTATGCGGTTCAAGTTAAAGATCACTACTCATTCGAAATTTTAAATTTGTTCAGGTTTCTATCTAGTGGGACGCTGACTGGGGTGGTTGCTATAACACCCTACGATACAGAAGCAACACACGTATTTGTTCACATCTAACGTTCGATCTATATCACGAGTCGATTGAGACTAGTCATCTAAACAGACAAAACTGGTTGGCCACCCAAGGAGGATATTTCCTCAACGGCCTAGAGTTCTTGTACATGGGTTGGTTCCATGGTGTCTATGGTACCTCATCTTATTTTTTGGAAGAGATTACACTAAAGTCCGTCGTTTGACATTTATCTTATTCCAAGGGATGGTATGGCACGAACCATGCTTCAATACTCCCATTGCATTATATTCGATATCTATGGAAATTATAACAATCTAGCTGGAGCTCATGGAGCTCAAGGAATATCAACGCATTCGTCACATGGGTTGGTCTGGCGAAGGATTTTTTTCCTACTTTGGACGATCAAGGTCCACGAAGTATGGAATACATGCTATAAGGTTGGAGACGACCGTTTGGTTTCTCCCCCTTAATGAATTATTTTCTTTCCACTTAGACACATGGCCGATGCACGCATGAGGCGCATGGTAGACTATATTTATCCATATTTCTAGCTTTTCTTAATCTTGGGAATTAAGAAGAAACATGGCGCCAAAAGGAAGGTCTACACCTAAAGGGGGTTAGTTAATCCATGACTTACTGGGTAAGCCGAACTAGAGTTCTTATGGAAGGACATGCGGTTGCGGAAATCGCACGACACGAGGGTAACTTATTCGACACTAGTAACAGTACTGGTGGTACCGGTAGTTCGAACGGTTTGGATCCCAACAGATTAAGAACAAGTGACAGCGCTACACCTAAAGATGCGATCATACAAGGTTTTAAATTCTAAGGCCTTCCCGGACGGTAAGCCGTGAGACCTCATTGGTGCGAGAGGTGCGGTAGGTTAGGTCCACTCAATAAAGACAACATCGGTTAGCAATGCTAGTAAATGCACTCCTTGGTAAACGATTAGGTAAACAAAGAGTCTCCTGCTTAATGCAACATTAACTTGGTGAAATCCTCCAGTAGAAACTTTAAGGAGTGATACTACGAAGAGGTCATCATGGAGAGGACTCAGATTCTTATGCGAGAAGAGTATTGCTCGCTGATTAGAATTCCAAGGGTAGAAACGGGATCCTAGAACTCGATCATGATTGCAACCAACGTTGTTGGTTACACTCGACACTTTCACGATCTCTCAAGGGTGGTTCCTACTTGGGAACACCTGATATCAAACGCATTGAGCGCTACATTTGGGGTTTAGCCTCTAAGAACCAAAACATGACCACATCATCCCACCCTGCCTTCGTCACCCAAATAGTAACTCTCGCAGATAGTCTCACAAAGGATGCGGTGAGAATGGGAAATTATCAAGGAAATGCATGTGAAATCTACTAGCAACGGGAAGCGAAAGGTAACTTCCGTGATGATAGAAACGAAGGCAATTGCTACCATAATTGATGCTAGCACCAAGAAATGTGTTGATAACTTGCTGAAATCCTAAAAGTGATAAGTGAAAACTTCCTCAAGAGGGCACTTGCAAAAGTGCCAAGAGTAGAAGTGTGGTAAATAGAGACACATAACATAAATCAATAAGTTAGTAAGACTCAACCAAGAACAAGGATGTTAAGTGTGGCATGAAGGCGACTTCAAGCATGAACGTCTCAAGAATGAATCAGGCAAGTGAATTAAAGTGTGGATGAGCAGAAACTATGGATACCCCACAAGATCCTGATCTCGTCATGCATACGTTCTACTCTACATTCATTAGTGTCAATTCTTTTGGTACCAACACCGAGCTTAGCTAGTGTCTTTAGATGTTGAGCTTATACACGAATTAGAGTCTTGTAAGTTAGACACGTTATCAAGTTAGCTAATGGAGAATTAGCGTTAGACTCGTCTCGTCGATGCGAATCCAATGATATATAATGTCAATTTTGTTTCTAAAAATCACACGATTCTAACCATGCAATCGGTTTGTAAAATTGTTTATGGATAACTTCCTACCTTTTTCAGGTTCAACTCGAAACAGTACCCAATTCGAAACAATAATCCGAGATGGTAATCCTAATCGCTATTCGAGAGGGTGATCCGAGATAGGAATCCGTCTGAAATGAGATATCCGAGACGTAATTCGGAAAAGTAATCCGAGATGGTCCGAAAGCAATACCATCCCTGAGTCATGGGGAATCATTAAAAGGTCACTGACACGTTTCCATCAACCAACATCTCGCATCCATCTTGTTGGATTGTGCCAATTCTAGTTCATCTCCATAGAATTCAAAATATACTTGACCTAGATACAAATAAGATAGACGTCCCCTCATTCTATAGAATTTGCCAACGATAAACTTGTCAATGTCAGGAGAAGTTATAAAAGGATGCACCTTGGAACTTGGGGAACGAGAACTTAATATCGATCTTTTACCTGTTTATATGGGTTGTTACGACATAGCTTTTGGCATAGATTTGTTGACGCATAACCGAGCTGAAGTAGGTTGTCCTGAGAAGACTATCTATATCCCCCGCCCTTACGAATCATTAAGTGCATGAAGCCAGAAGTGCCTACAGAAGGTTGCATAGCCGTTCTAACTTATATAGTTGACAAGGAAACTGAGGAGCCAAAATTGGAGGAAATAACCGTTCTGAAGAAATTCCCTCGAAGTCTTTTCATCAGACTTGTCTGGATTACCTCCGTAATGACACGCCAACTTTCGCATTGATTTGGTGCCAGGAGCAGCACCAGTGCGAAGCCTCCATACCAATTAGCTCTGTCATAAATGCAAAGGCTATCTACACGACTTCAAAAGTTGTTAGCCAAAGGGGCTCATTAGAACGAGTTCCTCGCCATAGGGAGCTCCGGTGCCTTTTGTCGAGGAGAAGGATGGAACTTCCCGAACGTGTATAGGCTACCTGTAACTAAACAAGTTAACCATCAAGAATCCGTACCCATTACCACGGATCGATGATCTGTTCGATCAGTTGCAAAGGTCGAGTTTTTAATTAAAAATTGATTTAAGATCCGGATATCATCAGCTGAGAATCCAAGAGGAAAGTATTCCTAAGACAACGTTTAGGACTCGTTACGATCATTATGAGTTCCTTGTTATGCCTTTTGGCCTAACAAACGCCCATGCAGTATTCATGGATTTGATGAACCAGGTATGTAAGCCATACCTTGACAAGTTTGTGATCGTCTTCATAGATGATATTTTGATATACTCACGAACCAAGGAAGAACACGAACAACACCTGAGAACTATTTTAGAGTTGTTGAAGAAGGAGCAATTATATGCCAAGTTCTCAAAATGCGAAATTTGGATTCGCGAAGTACAATTTCTCGGACACGTGGTGAACGAGAACGGAATACATGTTGACCCTTCAAAGATCGAGGCTATAAGGAACTAGACCACGGCAAGAACCCCCACAGAAATACGACAATTCCTAGGATTAGCGCAATATTACAGGAGATTTATTGAGAATTTCTCCAAGGTTGCTCAGCCGCTAACCTCGCTTACCCAGAAGGATAGAAAGTTTGATTGGGGAGAAAAACAAGAATCGGCGTTCCAAGTGTTGAAATATAAACTGTGTAAAGCACCAATAATATCACTCCCGGATGGTACCGATGACTTCATGGTGTGCTATGATGCATCGCATCAAGGCTTGGGTTGCGTGTTAATGAAGCGGGAAAAAATCATCGCGTACGCGTCGCGTCAGTTAAAAGTTCATGAAAGGAATTCTACCACACATGACCTGGAGTTAGGTGCAGTGGTATTTGCCTTGAAGATCTGGCGTCATTATTTATATGGCATTGAGTGTACCATATTCACATATCATAAAAGTCTTCAACAAATATTCAATAAAAAGGAACTGAATACGCACCAAGGATGGGTGGAACTGTTGAATGATTATGACTGTGAGATGAAGTATCACCCGGGCAAAGCAAATGTTATAGCAGATGCTTTGAGCAGAAAGGAACGAGTCAAAACATTACGGGTGCGAGCTTTAGAAATGACGATCCAGACGAACTTCACAACTCGAGTGCGCGAAATACAACAAGAAGCATAGAAACCAGAAAACGTTCCAGCGGAATCATTATGGGGAACGGAAAAACAATTGGAACCGAAGAAGGATGGGACTTTATATTTCATGGGAAGGATCTGGATTCCTATTATAGTGAGTTGTGAGACTTGGTGCTGGATGAAGCACACAAGTCCAAGTACTCGATATACCCAGGATCGGATAAAATGTACCAGGATCTGAGGGAATATTATTGGTGGCCTAATCTCAAGGGAGATATTGCGACCTATGTTGGGAAATGCCTAACTTGTGCAAAGGTTAAGGCCGAATACCAAAAACCATATGGGTTATTACAACAACCTGAGATCCCGGTATGGAAGTGGGAACAAATATCAACGGATTTCATTACGAAATTACCACGGACCTCTTGAGGTCATGACATGATCTGGATTATTATTGATCGATTAACCAAATCAACTCACTTCCTACCCATCTGTTAGAAAGACAGTACGGAGAAACTCGTTGAACTGTACGTAAAGGAGATTGTGGCACGTCATGGTGTGCCAATCTCGATAATCTCTGATAGAGATGGTCGCTTTGTGTTACGGATCTGGCAATCATTTCAAAAATTCGTTCGGTTCTCGCTTAGATTTAAGCACAGCCTTTCATCCGCAGACCGATGGTCAAAGCGAGTGAACCATCCAGACATTAGAAGACATGCTTCGGGCCTGTGTGATGGACTTAGGCAGAAACTGGGATACTCATTTACCGTTGGTAGAGTTTTCCTACAATAACAGTTATCACACCAGTATCAAGGCCGCGCCATTCGAAGCACTATATGGACGAAAGTGCCGATCGCCGTTATGGGCGGAAGTCGGTGATAGATAACTCATTGGTCCCGAATTAGTACAAGAGACCACAGACAAGATATTTAAGATCCGTGAGCGTATCAAAGCGGCCCGAGACAGACAAAAGAGCTACGCGGATCGAAGATGCAAACCGTTATCCTTCGAGGTTGGAGACAAAGTATTGCTAAAGGTCTCACCTTGGAAAGGTGTAGCTAGATTCGGGAAGCGCGGAAAGCTCAACCCGATATATATCAGACCTTTTGAAATTCTGGAAAGGATTGGTACAGTGGCTTACAAGTTAAAACTGCCAGAGGAACTCAATAATGTATATGACACATTTCATGTGTCCAATCTGAAGAGAAGTCCGTCAAATGACACACTTATCATTCCAGCGGACGAGATTCACGTTGATGACAAATTACAATTCACCGAAGAACCAGTCGAAGTCATGGACTGGATGGTCCAAAAGACTAGAAGAAGTCAAATCAAAATGGTGAAGGTTCGCTGGAATTCACGTCACGGTCCCGAGTATACGTGGGAGCGTGAAGATCCAATCAAGTCAAAATACCCCCACATGTTCGAGAAGACTCCTTCAGAGGATGCCTCAAACTGAATTTCAGGACGAAATTCTTTTTAACAGGGGAGTATGTGACAAATGGCAAAATAACTGGTAACTCCGTACAATTTAATCACTATTTGTAGTTCATAATTTCATGCATATTATCGTAATTTAATTACGTAACTGAGTCGTACGTCATATCCTAAGTATTAGGACAAGTAAATCTGATTATAACATATTCTGGTTTCCGTTATGACACGAAACAAACCAAAACAATGCCCTAAAAGTGTTGGTAGAAAGTATTGGGCGCACTAATTGCGGTGACACTAACTGTGTCGGAAAACCCGCTGAAACGAATCAGGACAAGAAATAACGGCCTGTTAATGCCATACCTGAGTCCATATACAAATGAAAACACATATTTGAGAACAACTATTACAATAATACCTAACTTTCTGGTATAACGCCTAAATTGCAAAATTGTCCGTTTCGACCAAAAAGGCGACAAATGGCGATTTGTCCACAAGACTAATTCGGAGGATTCCGGATGTCAAGATAAGAATAAAACAATGTTTCCGGTCATTCGGCAAACAGTGCACAACTCGACCGAAAAGCGGCCGATCGTAGAAACGACGAATATTTAGTGGCCGATAGCCTCATCCGGGCATCTAGTGAACTAGTTAAGCACTATTTGGAACTCGGAATCCATTCACGAACATAAGGTCACGAAAACACAACTTTCGGAAAAGTTCGACGGCGGAGCATAAAAGTGCCGATATCGATCTAACGGTCGAACAGAAAACATATCGGCCATTCTAACTTAACGTATATTCGTCTAGTGAACTAGTCATGAATATTTTTGGATCGGAAATACACTAATAAGACACCATGTTAGTCGTGGTAGTCGAAAACAAAGGCTTCCGGTAATAAATATATATAATTTTGTTTATTAGCGAATATTTCGACGATGAGCGATATATCCGTCATCCGAAACATATTTTGGAGGATCATATGGATTAAATGCCATGTAATTACACCCTAAACACAAATCTTATGCTTAAGATGCTAGAATATTAACCCTAATTACTATACTTATCCTAATTACCTAAATATCTACATTTTCAACATGTGTAAAAATGAAAGTTACACTTTATCCCCCCCCCCCTCATGTTCAAGGCTACAAGGTGGGTCCCACAGCTACATATCATCGCCATAGCACCACCATTTTGCCACCACAAAGCACCACTTTTTATACACTTTGAAGCGTAATCAAGTCTATTAAAGAAGCTTTCATGGATGGAGATCATTAGGGATACTTAAGGAGCTTCTTTTCTTCCATAATCTTCAAGAAACTTGTGCACCCATTGTGAGCTAAACTCCTCCATAATCTAGCTTATTTTATGCTTAGATTATTAGTGTACAAGTTGATCATCTTGAAAATCAAGAAAAGATATATCAAAAACCCTAAAACACAACATAATAGTAACACTAAATATTGTTTATTTTGTGTTGATTATATGCTTATGTGATTGTTAGATTGTATATTGAAGTTGTTTATGTTGATATTATGATATAAAAGTGAGATGATCTTGTGTGATTTAGTATAAAAATAAGGATTTAAACATGATAAGGTTTAAATCTAAAAAAGATCATCACTTACATCATACATGTAAAATACTACAACTTAAAAATAATTTTTATACATAAGAATGATTTTTGTAAGAAGTAAACATATGTATTTAAGTTGTAATCATATTAAAAATGTGTAGTAATCAAAGGGTTACATGCATGAACTTGTTTAAACAACATGATAAAGTATTGTTTTGAGAAGGATAATAAACATTAAAAACCCTCTTGATTTACTAGTATTTTTAACAACAAAAGTCATGGATGATGATATGTAGATTATGTTAAATAAATATTAGATGGATTGTTGATGATGATTATGAGTTTAAACAGGTTTTAAATACATTTTTAAAACATGGAAAACGCCATAGTTTAGGGGAAACTATGGCGAAATTTTCTAAAAATCTGATCGTGATTAAAGCATGATTAGTGAGGTGATTAGTGGGACTAAACGTGATTAGTAACTTAAAACGTCATTAAGTGGACTCTAATGACAAGGGTTATCCCTAAATAACCAAGTGTTTAAACAAAGTTGTAAAAATATATTTATGAGTAAAAATAAATACTTTTACAAATATATATTGTTATATGGAAAATAATATAAGTGATTGTATGAATACTTGCTACTAATAAATGGTATGTATACATGTGTGTATTGTATATGTATATATTAGAAACTTTTGGGTATTCACAATAAAATACCCAATCTTATACAAAATACAAACACTTAAACAATATACCAAGTATTGATGACATAATAAATATATTCTCACATTACATCGAAACCATAAATCGGACAATTAAAGCAATGCGAACAATAGGCGGACATTCAAGATTTCAACGTCGCGTCGACGATCAACGGGTGAACCGCCGGCACGAAAGGTCGTTGCGACAACGGGCGATCCTCGACGAAAATGAACATATAACAAATGACGCTGACGACAAGTCTAAATATATATTTAGGCATTCAACATATATATATGTTATCGAAATGAAAAATCCGGAAAATTAAGTGTATTAAAAAGTTAGAAAAATTATAAGTAAACACTTATAATAAGAATGGGCTTATGTTTATATACATTTGGGCTAGGCCCAAATTGTGAAAATCATATACTAGGCCTTAATTCAATAATAGTTATGGATGAGGCCCAAAACTAATAAAGGCCCAAAAACATATGAAATACATGGGCTAGGCCCAAAGACATAAAATACATGGGCTAGGCCCAAAGACATAAATTACATGGGCTAGGCCCAAAGACATAAATTACATGGGCTAGGCCCAATAACAAGAAAACATGGGACGAAGAGGCGGAGGTGGTAGCCTTGGACGACAACTCTATTAGCGGGACGTGGTCCCATTGACCCATATTAATCATTAATAACGACATGCTTGTCCAGACAAGGAAATGTACAAGGTCCATTAAAACCTAGGTGTCTAATGAAACCAATACGCATGTAGGTTACTTACGTTGCGAACACCGAAAGTTAAACAGTACGACTTAAAAGGAACGCGAAAGTTGTGAGTTCATGTCCCTCCTTTCACTTATTTCAAGTTTTGTTTTAAACTATCGAGGGGAAATACATGTCATGTCAAAACAGTATGTTAGCTATGGGGTAGTAGATAACAGATCACTATGCGTAAGTAGGATGTAACAATAGTATCCAATCACTTAGTGACCAAGGTGCAAAAGAAGTAGCTCTATTGAGTTTGAGACCCGCTCCACTCCTGGTATGATAACCAGTTAGGAGTGCTTTTGTGATCCCAATGATGTCAAAGTAGTCTCGGTTTGGTTACTTACTTATGGCACAAGTATGTCAGGGTGCTCGCTACACACTGATAGATCCTTAAATAACTCCTTGATGCTAATAACATACTTGGATTACAATACAGGGTTTCAAGGATAACATTTTGATACGAAAACATTAAACTACATGAACTCGCCAACTTTATGTTGACTTTTTAAAATTACATGTATTTCAGGACGCAAGGCGTGAGCTGGTGATATGATTCGGGTTATGGGAATATGTCAAGACAATGATGTGCCATCTTTTGGAGGGGAATCGTCGCAATAATTGCTAATAAACGAACTTATTTATTTAGTAATTGTTATGGTGTCTACTTAGTGCCCTTCCGACCTAAAAATGTGTATAACTAGTTCGCTAGACGAATATACGATGAGCTAGGATGGCCGAAATGTCTGTCGTTCTTCGACTGATATCGGCACTTTTATGTTCCGCCATCAAACTTTTCCAAAAGTTGTGTTTCCGTGACCTCATATTAGTCGAATGGATTCCGAGTCCCAAATGAGGTTTAACTAGTTCGCTAGATGCCCGGATGAGGCTATCGGCCACTAAAATATTCGTCGTTTCAACAAACGGTCGCCTTCCGGTCGAATTGTGCACTATTTGTTTAATGATCGGAAACGATGTCTTTTGTACATTCTGGCCATTCCCACATTGTTTTAGGATGGTTAACATTGTTTTATTCTTATTCTTACATCCAGAATCCTCCGAATTAGCCTTGCGGACAAATCGATATTTGTCGCCTTTTTGGTTGAAACGGACAATTTTGCAATTTAGGCGTTTTAACCGGAAAGTTATGCATTACTGTAATGGTTGATCTTAAATAAGTTATATATGGACTCGGGTATGGCATTAACATGTCGTTATTCCTTGTTCTGATTCGTTTTAGCGGATTTACCGACACAGTTAGTGTCACCGCAATTAGTGCGCCCAACACTTTCTACCAACACTTTTAGGGCATTGTTTTGATTTGTTTCACGTCGTTACGGAAACCAGTATATGTTATGATCAGATTTACTTACCCTGATGACGTACGACTTCGTTGTGCAATTAAATTACGATAATATGCATGAGATTATAAAGCAAAATTAGTGATTAAATTGTACGGAAGCACCGGATATTTGCCATTTGTCACATACTCCCCCTGTTAAAAAGAATTGCGTCCCGAAATTTAGTTTTAGGCATCCACTGAAGGAGTCTTCTTGAACAAGTGGGGGTATTTTGACTTGATCTGATCTTCACGCTCCCACTTATACTCGGGACCGTGACGCGAATTCCAGCGAACCTTCACCAGTTTGATTTGGCTTCTTCTTGTCTTTTGGACCTTCCAGTCCATGACTTCAACTGCTTCTTCGGTAAATTGTAATTTGTCATTAACATGAATCTCATCCTCTGGAATGATAACTGTGTCATTAGTCGGACTTTTCTTCAAATTAGACACATGAAATGTGTCATGTACATTATTGAGTTCCTCTAGCAGTTTTAACTTGTAAGCCACTGTTCCAATCTTTACCAGAATTCGAAAGGTCCAATATATCTCGGGTTGAGCTTTTCGCGCTTCCCGAATCTAGCTACGCCTTTCCAAGGTGAGACCTTTAACAATACTTTGTCTCCGACCTCGAAGGATAAAGGTTTGCATCTCCGGTCCGCGTAGCTCTTTTGTCTATCTCAGGCCACTTTGATACGCTCACGTATCTTAAATATCTTGTCTGTGGTCTCTTGTACTAGTTCGGGACCAATGAGTTGTCTGTCACTGACTTCCGCCCAACATAATGGCGGTCGACACTTTCGTCTATATAGTGCTTCAAATGGCGTGGCCTTGATATTGGTGTGATAACTGTTATTATAGGAAAACTCTACCAACGGTAAGTGAGTATCCCAGTTTCTGCCTAAATCCATCACATAGGCCCGAAGCATGTCTTCTAATGTTTAAATGGTTCGTTCGCTTTGACCATCGGTCTGCGGGTGAAAGGTTGTGCTTAAATACAAGCGAGAACCAAACGAATTTTGAAATGATTGCTAGATCCGTGACACAAAGCGACCATCTCTATCAGAGATTATCGAGATTGGCACACCATGACGTGCCACAATTTCTTTTAGGTACACTTCAGCTAGTTTCTCTGTACTCTCTTTCTCGTGGATGGGTAAAAAATGAGCTGATTTGGTTAACCGATCAATGATAACCCAGATCATGTCATGACCTCAAGAGGTTCGTGGTAATTTTGTAATGAAATCCATTGATATCTGTTCCCACTTCCAAACCGGGATCTCAGGTTGTTGTAATAACCCAGATGGGTTTTGTTATTCGGCCTTGACCTTTGCACAAGTTAAGCATTTCCCACATAGGTCGCAATATCTCCCTTGAGATTTGGCCACCAGTAATATTCCTTCAGATCCTGGTACATTTTATCCGATGCTGTGTGTATTGAGTACTTGGACTTGTGTGCTTCATCCAGCACCAAGTCTCGCAACTCACCATAATAGGGAATCCAGATCCTTCCATCCTTGTTTGGTTCCAATTGTTTTTCCATTCCCCGTAGGGATTCCGCTGGAATGTTTTCTGGTTTCAATGCTTCTTGTTGTGCTTCGCGCACTCGAGTTGTGAAGTTTGTCTGGATTGTCATTTCTAGAGCTCGCACCCATATTGTTTTGACTCGTTCTTTTCTGCTTAAAGCATCTGCCACAAAATTTGCTTTGCCTGGGTGATGCTTGATCCCATAGTCATAATCATTCAACAGTTCCACCCAACGTCTTTGGCGCATATTCAGTTATTTTTGGTTGAACATATGTTGAAGACTTTTATGGTCCGTGAATATGGTACACTTAGTGCCATAAATAATGACGCCAGATTTTTAAGGCATATACCACTGCGCCTAATTCTAGGTCATGTGTGGTATAATTCCTTTCGTGAACTTTCAACTGACATGACGCGTACGCGATGACTTTTTCACGTAGCATTAACACGCAACCCAAGCCTTGATGCAATGCATCACAGAACACCACAAAGTCATCGGTACCATCAAGGAGTGATGGTATCGGTGCTTTGCATAGTTTCTCTTTCAATTCCTCGAACGCCGATTCTTACTTTTCTCCCCAATCAAACTTTCTATCCTTCCGGGTAAGCGAGGTTAATGGCTGAGCAACCTTGGAGAAGTTCTCAATAAATCTCCTGCATATCCCGCTAATCCTAGGAGTTCGTATTTCCGTGGGGGTTCTTGGCGTGGTCC
Organism: Scalesia atractyloides; assembly: GCA_947069175.1. Classification (NCBI taxonomy): domain Eukaryota; kingdom Viridiplantae; phylum Streptophyta; class Magnoliopsida; order Asterales; family Asteraceae; genus Scalesia; species Scalesia atractyloides. The sequence continues at coordinate 52,565,070 of CAMTDV010000012.1, read as the reverse complement.
AGTTCTTTATCGCCTCGATCTTTTAGGGTTCAACATGTATTCCATTCTCGTTCACCACATGGCCGAGAAATTGTACTTCGCGAATCCAAATTCGCATTTTGAGAACTTCGCATATAGTGCTCCTTCTTTAGCAACTCCAAAATAGTTCTCAGGTTTTGTCGTGCTCTTTCTCGGTTCGTGAGTATATTAGTATGTCATCTATAAAGACGATCACGAACTTGTCAAGGTATGGCTTACATACCCGGTTCATCAAATCCATGAATACTGCAGGGGCGTTCATTAGACCAAAGGGCATAACGAGGAACTCGTAATGACCGTAGCAAGTCCTAAAAGCCGTCTTAGGAATACTTTCCTCTTGGATCCTCAACTAATGATACCCGGATCTTAAATCAATTTTTGAGTAAAAACTCGACCCTAGCAACTGATCGAATAAATCATCAATTCTTGGTAATGGGTACTGGTTCTTGATAGTTAACTTGTTTAGTTCTCGGTAGTCGATGCACATTCGGAAGGTCTCGTCCTTCTTTTCACAAACAACACCGGAGTTCCCCAAGGCGAGAAACTCAGTCTTATAAAAACTTTTGTCAAGCAACACTTGCAACTGCATAGCTAATTCCTATATCTCCGAGGGTGCTAGTCGATATGGAGCTTTTGCCACAGGTGCAGCTCCTGGCACTAAATCAATACGGAATTCGACTTGTCACTGTGGAGGTAGTCCTGGCAAGTCTTCCGGAAAGAACTTGGGATATTCCCTCACTACTGGTATGTCCTCGATCGTGCGCTCCTCGGCCTTCTTATCCACCACATGGGCAAGAAAAGCGATGCATCCTTTCCTCAAACATTTCTGAGCCTTCATGCAGTTTATGATTCGTAAAGGTGTGTCATGCTTCTCACCGTGAATTATCAAGTGTTCTCCGTCGGATAAGGGAATTCGAATAATTTTCTTATGACATATAACTTCGGCTCAATTATTGGATAGCCAGTCCATCCCAATAACGACATCAAAACTACCCAGTTGAACTGGTAATAGATCTATATCAAACTTTCGTTCACCCAATTCTAACGTACATTTCTTTATTATTTCTTTCGATTCTACTAATATCCCGTTAGCTAGCTCAATCGAGTATGGAATCTCTAATTTACTCGACGCTACCCCAAGTATATCTCTAAACTCTTTAGAAATAAAACTGAAATCTGCCCCGGTATCAAAAAGAATAGATGCAAAGTGATCATTGATAGGGAACGTACCGGTGACCACGTTCGGATCCTGGCGAGCATCCTTAGCTCCAATTACAAATGCTCTTCCCCATGCTTGGTTCGCTTTAGGGCAATCTTTCTTGAAATGCCCTTTGTCTCCGCATCCAAAGCAACCTTGGTCTCTATTATTGGTTCCCCTGCACACATCGGTGCGATGTCCAAATTTACCAAATTTTCCACACTTGGGGCCTTCACATTCCTCATAGTGGTGGAAAGGACATTTGGGGCATTTCGGTGCTTCTCCAGTATACGATTTCTTAACACCAGTGTTTGTGGTAGTGGTAACATATGCCTTGGTCTCTTGGACTTTTCTCGCGTCTTGTTTCTTGTTAATGTTACTATTACCTCGGGAGCCTTTCTTGAAAGAGAAAATTTTCGTTTGTTGGAACCAGTAGTCTCCTCTCTTTCTGGTTCCTACTACATTTAGGCAACCTCCCCTAACGTACGGCCTCCTCAGTAAGGCTGACAGCTAGATCAATCGCTTCACTAATCTCAGTGGGTTTTGAAGAAGTAACCAGAGTCAGAATCTCGGGGCAAGTCCCTAGATGTACCTCTCAAATCGCTTAAATTCAAGCTCCACTAAGTATGGCACCACTCGGGATAAGTCATGGAATCGTTGCGTGTACCCAGCAATGTCTGAACCAATCATTTTTAGATTCCAGAATCCTGTCTCCAACTTTTGAATTTCCGATCTCGAGCAATCCTTCTTTCTCACATGTCTTTAAGTTCCTCCCAGGTTAGGGCGTATGCAGCATCATCGCCCTTAGTTTGGACCTGAAGGTTCCACCAAGATAGAGCTCCATCCACGAAGAGTCCAGTAACACAGGTGACTCTCTGTTCAGCAGGGCACTTACTCATTCAAATGACTGAATTTGTCTTCTCAGTCCAATGTACGAAGGCTACAGCACCTCCGGTACCATCGAAATTCAGAGGTTTGCAGTCCAGAAACTGCTTATAAGTGCAACCTGAAATCGTTGGATACACCATTTAAGCATGACTAACCAAATAGCACGAAAAAAATGGATGAGAGTATATTGTGGTTTTATGAGTAACCGTGTATTACCAGTTGGAGGATTGCCTCCTGTTGAACCTCCGGTACCACCGCTATGCTCAGAGTGATTAGCCTCGTACTGCGCAATGGCTTGGGATATGCGTTCATTCAGCTCCTCTTGTGTTGTTGGTAGGGTGTTATTGTTTGAACTTCTTCTGCGGGGCGGCATCGTCTTCTGATATAATATGTCGCTCACAAATAGCCGAATATTAATAATGATTTCATATTATTATTACTATTTATTTATTTATATATTTTTTTATCAAACATATATTTAATAGTGCATCGGTACATGATAAATAAATAAAAGAATATATGTAAATGTCATATGCACACCCATCGTCATCATACACATAGCTCATCGCATACATAGTCGCCACATCATAAGATATAAATCATAGTATCACCATGACACAATGCATCAACCATAATATCACCACATCATGACATAATCAACCACAAAATACAATGTAAAATAAAGAAAATACACTTTATACAATGACAACTTGTTACAATTTGTTCATGAAGATCCAAAAAGGACTTAGGGATACACAACCCTAGTCAATACAAGTTTTTACATTATAAAAGTAAATTTTCTTCTACATTGCTTCTTCACGTCATCAAGTTGTCTTCCATAAGCTAGGATCTTCAAAGCTATGTCTTCATGAGCCAAGTCATCAAAAGTACATCTGATCCCCAAAAGATAATCACAAGCATGCTACTGAGGTGGAGGGGGTGGTGAAATGGTGATCTGGGGAGCAAACCACGATGGTAGGCCATCTCCTCCTCTAGGTCAGAAATGCGCCTAGTAGCATCAGTCTGAAACTGCTCTAACTCCTGCACTCGTGCCTCAGATGGGCATGACGAGTGGTGAAATGGGCAGTAAAAAGTGGGGTCGGTGGTGTGATAGGGGTAGTGGTGGTGGTGATGGTGGTGGGTATGATAGTGGGGGTGGTATTGGTGATGACGGTGGTGGGGGTGTGGCTCTGGCAGCGGCGTGGGCAGTATGCTGAGTCTCTAACTCCCAGATCCTTCGGAAGATCAAAGAGAGTTGTAGGTCATGTGAAGTCACTCTCTCCTCCATAGGAATCGGAGGGAAGTGTGAGGGGTGGTAAGGGTTAGAAGGGCTCATGCCCGGTGGGGGTGTCAGGGTAAACATACCTACTGGAGGTGTGTGGGACGTGGGGCATACATGGGGGTGATCCACCAAAGAAAGAAGGTCCTGCCATGTGGGAAGGTCCAGCTGCAGATGGGTTGAAAACAGGGTGGTAAGTGGACCTCCTAGAGAAAAATGGTGGTGGCTGCTTTGGGGCACGTGGAGCACCGCTCAGTGAATAGTATCAGGCGGGTCGAGAGTGGTGAGCAGGTCCAACGTATGGAATGGGTCCATGGGTTGGGGTACTGACTGGAAATGAACTAACGCGAGCCAGTGAGGCTGCAGGGGGTGAATACATCGATACATGTGTATCTGGAGCGGCAGGAGAGCCATCGTCTGCCATATGCTCACTCTGAGCAGCATCTGAGATGACGAGATGTCAACAACAGGTATATCAGGGGTGGGATCGCGAGTATAGCTATGTCATCAAAGACCTCTCCGTCACCAAGGTCATCCTCCATATGCTCAACATGGAACACTGGTATGTCATCGTCATCATCGTCTAGGTCAATAACTGGAGGAACTATAGTAAGAGGCACAACCAAATGTACAATCGCATGCTCGCCCTCTGGGTGGCCATAAATGATAACATCATGCGGGGGCTACAGAACGGCTAGCACGTCGTCTGCCGGTGGTGCATTCTCCTACATAGGATCAATCAGGGCAAGCGGCTGAAGGTCCTCAAAGCCTCCATGGTCGGCTCCATCCCCAAGGGGTAGGGCCTCAGCATCGGGGTCATATCCATCATCAGATACATACTCCTCGAGGTCCTCTTCCTAACTTGATGAGGAAGACATACTCCTGGCAAATAATCCGTACAATGCATATATATTCATGTTAGTAATTTAATTACTTATGATATATTTTATATTAATCACCAATTCTCATGCATGACTTGTTCTCCTCTGTTTTCCATGTAATCTTACTGCTTTGTGTCATTGACTCTGCTCATTACTTATAGTTGAGCTCGTGTGATAAATCCTTGTGTTATCGTGACACAATGAAAACCTTTTTGTTATCTTGTTATAATTCCAAAACATTTCTTTCAAGTTTTAAACTCTGTTTTCATGTGTGAGCCCCTGTTGATTGTAGACCAAACTTTTAACAAAAAGTTTTTCCCCGGTTAACTACAATCGGAGCTCCGATACCAACCTGTCACGCCCCGGTCGTAGCGGAAGCACAAGTGTGTGACTATTAGGTAATCATTGCATCCAATCTAGTAAACAATATAAATTAACAACGATGCCATGCCATTCATAAGTTTCATTCCATAATTACAATCATCAAAAAGTGAAATCACATTGTTATCTGTTTTAGCTTGTCATCATAAGACATAATTTAAAACACATTGTTTCAAAATAAGACATTATTTTCATCACAAATTCATACTGAGGCTTTGACCCCTATAACCCATACGAAGTTGAGATATAAAAGGCAAACCCTCCAAAAGGTGGTACATCGTTCTTGACAATTCCCCATACCCGAATCCTATCACCAGCTCATGCCTTGCGTCCTGAAATACATGTAATTTTAAAAAGTCAACATAAAGTTGGCGAGTTCACGTAGTTAAATGTTTTCGTATCAAAATGTCATCTTTGAAATCCTGTATTGAAATCTGAGTATGTCATTAGCATGAATGAGTTATTAAGGATCTATCAGTGTGTCGCGAGCACCCTGACATATATGTGTCATAAGTAAGTAACCAAACCGAGACAACTTTGACATCATTGGGATCACAAAAGCACTCTAAAGGGTATACCAACCAGGAGTTGAGCAGGTCTCAAACTCAATAGATCTAATTCTTTTGCACCTTGGTCACTAAGTGATTAATGATTACTATTGTCATCATCCTATTTACGCACAAATGATCGTGTTATCAACTAACCCATAGCTAACATACTGTTTGTTATGACATGTATTTCCCCTCGATAATTTAAAAAAAAACCTTGAAATAATTGAAAGGGGGGACATGAACTCACAGTTTTGCATCCCGTAAGTCGTACTAGTATCAGTTGGTGTCCGTACACGTGCGTAACCTACATGTGTATTGAGTTTATTAGACACCTAGGCCTCATGGACCTTGTACTCGTTCATCTTGAATTCTTGTTATGTATTTCTTTGTTATGATATAACAACTTGTAATGTTATCATAGTTTTGGTAGTTTGTTTGTTCGATTAATATTGTTATATATATTTCCCAAAAATATATATATATTGTTGTTTTCAGACCGTGTGTGAACTGGGCCTTGCCCTTCACATGTCCTAGTGCCTTGCACGCGTGTCATTGGGCCTTGCCCATGTTATCCATGTCATTGGGCCTAGCCCATGTTTTCTAGTCATTGGGCCTAGCCCATGTTATCGATGTCTTTGGGCCTAGCCCATGTTTTCTTGTCATTGGGCCTAGCCCATGTAATTTATGTCATTGATCCTAGCCCATGTTTTTTTGTCATTGAGCCTAGCCCATGTAATTTATGTCATTGGGCCTAGCCCATGTTTTTATGTTTGTGGGCTTTTATTGGTTTTGGGCCTCATCCATATGGGATTAGGCCTAGCACATGACTTTTACAATTTGGGCCTAGCCCAAATTTGTTTATAAAGGCCCATTTTCTTATAAGTATTATACTTATAATATTTTTAGCTTTTTATACTTTTAACTTTCCGGATTTTGATTTTGATAACATATATATATGTTAAATGTCTAAATATATATATTTGGGCTTGTCGTCGACGTTAATTATTAAGTGCTTGTTTTCGTCAAAAATCGCCCGTCGTTGTAATGACCTTTGGTGTCGGCGATTCACCCGTTGGTCGTTGACGCGACGGTATAATCTTGAATGTTCGCCTATCGTTCGCATTGTTTCGTTTGTCCGATTATTGTTTCGACACATTGCAAGAGTATATTTGTTATGTCACCAACACTTAGTATTATTATCAAGTGTTTGTATTTTTGTATATGATTGGGTATTTTATTTGTGAATACCCTAAGCTTCTAAATACATACACATACAATACACATATGTATTCATACAAGTTCCTTGGTGACAAATGTATATACTTGTATTATTTCCCAAGTAAATACATATATTTGTAAAAAGTATTTATTTTTACTTATAAATATATATGTATAACTTTGTTGAACACTTGGGTATTTAGGGTTTAACCGTTGTCATTAGAGCCTACTTAATGACGATTTAAGTTACTAATCGCGTTTAGCCCCACTAATCACCTCATTAATCATGTCTTAATCGCGATTAGATTTTTAGAAAATTTTGCCATAGTTTCCCCTAAACTATGGCGTTTTCCACGTTTCAAAAACGTACTTAAAACCTGTTTAAGCCCATAATCAACATCAACAATCCATCTAATATTTATTCTACAACATCAAGACATCATCATCCATGACTTTCTAGTGTTCAAATTTCTATTAAATCAAGAGGGTTTTCGAATTTTATTAACACTTTCAAATCAGTACTTTTATCATGGCATTTAATCAAGTTCATACCTTTAACCTCTTGATTACTACACATGTTTAAGATGTTACAACTTAAATATGAATGTTTACTTCTTATAAAAATCATTCATGTGTTTAAAAATATTCTTTAAGTCGTAGTATTCTTCATGGATGATGTAGTCGATGATCTTGTTTAGATTTAAACCTTATCATGTTTAAATCTTCATTTTTATACCTAATCATACAAGATCATCCAACTTTTTTATCATACTTTAACATAAATAACTTCAACATGCTAACTAACTACCATATAAACACATAATCAACACAAAATAATCAATATTAGTGTTATTATTATGGTGTGAGTTAGGGTTTCTGGTTTATCTTTTCTTCATTTTCAAGATGATCAACTTGTACATTATTAATCTAAGCACAAAAATAAGCTCGATTATAGATGAGTTCGCCTTACAAAGGGTGCACAAGTTCTTGATGATTTTAGAAACAATATGAAGCTCTAAAGAAGCCTTAGTGATCCTCCATCCTTGCTAGCTTCTTGAGTGATCTTGATTAGGCTTTAAAGTGGATGAAATATGGTGTATTATGGTGGCTAAGTGATGGTTCAAGGTGGTGGTGGTGGTGCCGTGAACTAGAGAGAGAGTGAGGGAAAAATGGTTAAAATTTTTATGAAGGAAAAATGATGGATAATTTTTGTGAATGATGATATATATCAAGTCTTTCATTCAAGATCATCACCCATCAAGCCCATGCTCCTAATCTTCAATTTTCAATAAAATCAAGTGGGCATGGGGCCTACTTGAACCGTCAAAATGAGGGGGGTAAAGTGTACTTTATTTTTTTAACACATGTTGAAATAAAAGATATTTTGGTCATCAGGCTAAGTATGGTGATTAGGGGTTTGATCTAGCATCCTTAGCATAAGATTAGGGTTTAATGTGTTATTACATGCTAATTAATCCACTTAGTCCTCCAATATAAGTTTCGGATGACGGTTATGTCGTTAGATCACTCATCGTCGCAATAATCGCTAATAAACGAACTTATTTATTTAGTACCGGAAGCTTTTGTTTTCGACCACCACAATTGTTATGGTGCCTACTTAGTGCACTTCCGCCCTAAAAATGTGTATAACTAGTTCGCTAGACGAATATACGATGAGCTAGGATGGCTGAAATGTATTCCGTTCGATCGTTCGATCGATATCGGCACTTTTAAGTTCCGCCGTCGAACTTTTCCGAAAGTTGTGTTTCCGTGACCTCATGTTAGTTGAATGGATTCCAAGTCCCAAATGAGGTTTAACTAGTTTGCTAGATGCCCGGATGAGGCTATCGGCCACTAAAATATTCGTCATTTCGACAAACGGTCGCCTTCCGGTCGAATTGTGCATGGTTTGTCGATGACCGGAAACGATGTCTTTTGTGCATTCTTGCTATTCCCACATTGTTTTAGGATGGTTAACATTGTTTTATTCTTATTATTACATCCGGAATCCTCTGAATTAGCCTTGCGGACAAATCGATATTTGTCGCCTTTTTTGTCGAAACGGACAATTTTGCAATTTAGGTGTTGTACCGGAAAGTTATTTATTATTGTAATGGTTGATCTCAAATAAGTGTTTTCATTTATATATGGACTCGGGTATGGCATTAACATGCCGTTATTCCTTGTTCTGATTCGTTTTAGTGGATTTACCGACACAGTTAGTGTCACCGCAATTAGTGCGCCCAACACTTTTAGGGCATTGTTTTGATTTGTTTCACGTCGTAACGGAAACCAGTATATGTTATGATCAGATTTGCTTGCCCTAATGACGTACGACTCAGTTGTGCAATTAACTTACGATAATATGCATGAGGTTATAAAGCAAAATTAGTGATTAAATTGTACGGAATTACCAGTTATTTGCCATTTGTCACAAAATACATGCAAGTTCCTTTTATAAGACGCATAAGGATCAAAAACATCTTATAAGGCGTAGTTTCGTTTTAAAACCTCAACGGGCATATACGTTGATATCCTACTGATATTACAACGTATTTAAAGTATAATGACATATAGAACTTGTACATGACTCATCCGGTTACTAGATATCGCTTATATGCGTACGGTTAAGTATATGTAACAAGTTTACGAAAATTAACCGAAACGGGTTTAACCTTATCATTTTAATCTCAAATTCCAGAATGTTAATTTTTTACCCATGACATACAAGTCATAAGTACTTGTTGGGTTTAAACTACATTCTATCCGGTCATCGCTTAATCTAGTGTATTGTACCGTTTGATCCTTTAAGCTAGTCGGTCTAAGTCTATGACTTAAATAAGACCGTTAGCATTCTAATTGTTTAGCTTATGCCATATTCCAGACTAAAGCCTTCCAGTAAATGCTATCTGCACTTATCTAATTGATTAAGCGGCTGAATAATATAAACTTGCATTTAAATCAAGTGCTAGCTCAGGTAAATACTCTTGACTTATTTTCCCTATACTGGCTTGGGTTACGGTAAATTATTACCACTTGGTCGGAAATGGGATCAATCGAATGCCGAATTGTGGCTAGTAAATCCGCATATTCCGTTTTGATCGGTTTTGTTTGATAACTTAAACATTGGGGTTAATGACCGTATCTTGGATATCCTCGGCTCATTTAAGTTACTAATGGCCACGCCCAAAGCACGGGGTGTAGGCATACACCCGACAGATGCGAATGCTAAAATATTTTTACCCACAAGTTGGGGATAACTCCTTCGTGGGTTCATAAGTGGTATGTCAGTTAATCATGTCTCGGTCTCTGTACTGGCCCCATATGTATTGATAAACATGTGAATATGTTAACAAGGTTATGAACATAACTTTCCCAAGTTATAACAGATTATTCATGCCATGTGCACTTAAATCAATTTTTGAAATGTTTTTCAAAACGAGTCAGTTAATGAATGTACCAGCGAAAGCTGGCGTATTTTCAAAACACTAAGTGCAGGTACAATACGAAATAGACTGGAAACTGCTTGGTAGTGATCTAAGAGGATCTTGCAAATCCTTAAATCTACCCTAAAGTTTGTTACACATTTTTTGTGTATTTTACAATCCGCCTGTGGATCTTTCATTACAAGCCGTATGTATATTATTTTCATACTTTGAACAGTTGGTTTATAATAGTAGTTTAAACTCCAAGACTTCCGTTGTGCTGTGTTAATTGACTATGATGATATCAACTTACGTCACGATATTCCCAACTCGGGCCCACCGAGGTTTGGTTGGAAATTCGGGCTGTGACAGGTTGGTACAGAGCCAAGATTTGAGAGAATTAAACACTAGCCTTTTGTGTTTAATCTCAAACTTACACAATAGCACATTCTTTAGAATTCCAAGTCTAGGCTTTAACCTATGATTACTCATTTCATTATTAAGTTATCATTAATGTTTTGACTTGATTTTAACAGTTTAATGCCACCAATATTTAGAGGACAAAGTGGAAGAGGAAAATGTCCTATGAGGGGAGGACCATTGGGGCACATCACTTCATAACCTCACAACTCAGATTCCTACCAAGATTCAGGAGATTCGTCTCCTTGGCAACCAGCGAGACACTCTGTCTCTCATAGGTACTCTCCCCCACATTCCCAAAATTCTTACCACTCTCACCACTCCTATCATTCACACCACTCTCACTATTCCTATCATTCCCATTCACACTCTTACCATGAAGAATTTAACCCAGATTTATATTTCAACCCACCTCCAACTGATCAGAATCAGTTGGATCAACCAAATCCTATGTATGAGGACTCCGGCCCTGAGATGCCACCGTCAGGATCGCATGAACACCCTATTGAAATCTCTAGCGGTTCAAACTCTTATGCAGGGTCACCTTACCAAGGTCCTAATGAATCGGACCAATATTGGAGTCAATTCACTTTTGTTAACACTCCTTCGTACCACTCTCCAACACCGCCTCCTATACAGGAAGACGTTCAAATGGAACCAGTGGAGCAACCTCAGCCACCACCTGAGCCAACAAGGAGGAAATGTGGAGCATGTATGTGTGCGTGTGGGACAACGGTCGGGTTCGCTACCACCATTGCCCAAAACCTACCCTACAATTCCTGAGGACCCACAAATGGGTGGACCCTCCAATACTGCACCTGTGGTGGAACCGACACCACCACCTGTGGTTCAAACACCACCATTGGGTTTTAATAACCCTATTCCTACATATCCGGATACATCTGGATATAATCCTTTTAACCCAACTACGCCGGTAAACTTAGATTACCAGGCACTATCACATGACCCTTATATGCAAGTGGTCATGCATAATGCACTTTATCCGTCTCCTTTCCCACCTGCTTATCCACCTACTGGATACCCAAATTATGGGTACTAGTATCCTGTTGTACTTCAACCACAACCACAACCTCCGCCACCTTTTGAAGCCATTAATGAGACTTTAGAGCAGATGAAGGAAATGCAACAACAGGCTGAGCAGACGGAGAAGAGGACAAATAAGTTCTTTAAGTAGCTTTCCAAGTTAGTTAAGGGAAAGAAGGACGAGTGAAGTCTCTTCTAAGTTATTTCCTTAGTCCCTACGTGGACATGTTATTTCTTTAAGTCCTTGCATGGACAATTAGTTTTATTTATTTATTTATTTCAATTATTGTAATTTACTATTGTCATTTAATGAAATATTTGGAATTTTATATATATATATATAATAATCGTTACATCCTCTTCAAGCGATCGTATCGATTTTAACTCGAAATTTATGATCTGCTATATAATTCCAAAAGATCTTCTTAATGGTTTTGATTAGCCAAATGGCAATGTCCATATTAATTGGCCAAATTATAAATATAGTTAAGAATGAATAGCCTTCTCTTGATAGTTAAGGAAGATTAATCATTCTATCCAGAGGTGGTGGACTATGTTCAAGCCTCCAAGTCGTTAAGGTCAATGCGGTCGTGACTATTATCAATCGACCATTAAGATAATTCTGTGTTAACATTCAAGTAATGTTAATACTCCTGGTATTTGTGACTTGAGGAACCACACTAACCGTCTAGGTAATGGACTACGTCCTAACCTTATATAGCCTATGTGATCAAATTTGATCCCGGCTTATATCATCAATGCGATGATAATTTTAAACATCCATTAATGATGTAGTGCCTACGGGCCATAATTAAACATCCATTAGTGAGGTAGTGTCTATGGGCCATAATTAAACACCCATTAGTGATGTAGTGCCTATGGGCCATGATTAAACATCCATTAGTGATGAAGTGCCTACGTGCCATAATTAAACATCCATTAGTGATGAAGTGCCTACGGGCTATAATTAAACATCCATTAGTGATGATCTGCCTACGGGGAATACTAGATCGTCAATTAAGACAATGACAGTTGTAACCTTATGGTTCCCTGTCTAAGGTGGTGAGCTATGCTCAAGCCTCTTAGTCTATATGATCAATGAGATCATGACAGTTGTAACCTTATGGTTCCCTGTCTAAGGTGGTGAGCTACGGGCCATAATTAAACATCCATTAGTGATGAAGTGCCTACGGGCTATAATTAACCATCCATTAGTGATGATCTGCCTACGGGGAATACTAGATTGTTAATTAAGACAATGACAGTTGTAACCTTATGGTTACCTGTCTAAGGTGGTGAGCTATGCTCAAGCCTCTTAGTCTATATGATCAATGTCACACCCTCAATTTCCACTTGCGGAGTTCTACCGCGAGACGTGTGAACAAACCAGAATCTAAGACACTAGTACGTCGAACGACTCTATATGATTTGATAATACGTTTTCCAAAATCATTTGTTGTAAATTTTAGATTACCAATATTTAGCATAAGTATCAGTTTTTAAAGTTTGAGCGGAAGCATAAATAAGTAGTGATGCGGGCGCCAACACAAACGCCAAAACAAATGAAAAATCCCAAAACAATATTAATAAATAAGACTCGATAATGATGTCTTGTTCAATGCATGTGCGTGCACCTAGAGCTCCTAGCGTCCTGAGAAACATGTAAAGAAACAAGTGTCAACATTAAAGATGAGTGAGTTCACAGGTTTTCATAAATTCGTTGTTCGGTTTTAGTTTGTTACTCCGTTATCCCCAACCCGGGATAACATACCAGTTCCATTATTCCAAACCCGGAATAATAAGTTGTTGCTTCCAATATTCCCAAACCGGAATATTAAGTTGTGTTTCCATTATCCCCAACCCGGGATAATAAGTTGATGTTTCCAATATTCCAAACCCGGAATATTAAGTTGTTCCGTAATTAAGTTCAATATCAATGTATATAGGTAGCTAGCCTAAAGTCATGTCACTAAGTGTTCGCGATCGAAGCTGACAGTTGTGCCTCCGTTTTGCCAGGTCTATCACATGACCATGGCGATGTTAGGCCAATCATACACCCGTTGACCATACCCGGTCGGCTAGCGCGACTAGCTCGGATGGGGCTCGTCAGACCCAGTAGTACTACTTATAATTCCCCCGCTACTTAACCCAAATACTAACGATCCGAGGAGATTGTCGAGGACTTAAGTGATAAAGCTGCTTAGTGCCCATAACGTTACATTAACATTAACTTAGTTACCGTATAGTTATGTGACGTTAAATTCGTATAACGTAAAGAGTTTGAGTTTGAGAGTGTATACATGTTTCTCCCCCTGTTGTTTAAAAACCGTATAAAGTTAGGGGCCGTGAACTCACCTTTATTAGCTCGGTTAGTGTGGCAAAGATGTTATAAGAGATGGGACCGCTAGTTGCGTCCTAACAAACCAATTAATTCCACGTCAGTGTGTAATCACACCAATACAAATTCCACACGCAATTTACTCACAAAGTGATACATACAAACAACATATTAACACTCAAACATGCATGCAAGTATTCTCATATAATCATAGTAATCAAACAACTTATCATGAACACATTCCAAATCCATGCAACACTTTAATGCATAAAATCACAAGTTAACAACTTTCTGCTCAACACTCAGCTATTCAGCTGTTTTCTAGGATTTTTATAAAATAGTTCCAGCATTCTAAAAATTCCCATATTTTTACAGTAGGTGACATTTATACCATAGAAATTTATATAATTTTTCCAAGTCCTAAATCTTTACCAATTAACCATAATTATTAATCCACTAAGCTGCAGTCAGATTTACTGCTTTCTGACTGCAGTCCACGGAAGAATTTATTTAAAAATCACTGATCGTCCGATTAACAAAATTCCAGTTGGAGTTGCCCGGAAATTTCTATACCTAGTTGCTGTACAAAAATCATGACTCAACCCTCTACTGACTTTAAAATCTAGCTTGATAAACAACCAACAAAATTCCAGAATTTTAACAGCTTTACCTACTGAACTTGTTTAGCCCTTTAAAAATATCAAACGATTTCAGAAAATTACGAATCCCGCGCCATTAGATTCCTTATTCAAATCTCTACGTTCCAGACATCAGAAAATCCGTTTTTCGACAACTAACGACCAAGTTACAGCCTGATGAAGTCGGCTGTAACTTTCACTCAGCATTCTGTTTCAGCATGTTATTATTATGAACTCGTGTAATCCCGTTCATGCGATTTATCTAGGCGATCAAGAACTGATTTTTAATCATAGACTAATACTAGTAACCTATCCATACAAACTCTAATTCTTACTTCTAGTTATTATAACCAAAACATACTTGTAACTTGTGATTTCCGAAAACAATTCTGCATGTGAACAATGATCAAATCAGCCGATTACTTAACAGCACTTATACTCCGAAACTATACCATCATGCAGTCTGTGAACAACAACAACCAACACACATGTATTCGAAACAACTAACCTTTCAAGCATACATGTAACCGAAACTTTTATATCAATTCTTTCAAGCATGTACATATATATATACCCGAAATAATACAATCAAAACACATGTATTCCAAACATAATATGACCAATTCAAAACTTTTATCGGTAGGGTAAACGAACCGTGAGTTAAGGAAACCGATGATCAACAAAACTCGCTGCCTAGGACTGAGATGGCTAGGGTTGTTGCGACCGAGAGAGTGAAAAGAACAAAGCTGATCAGATCAAGATGTTGAAGAACGAGGTTGCTTGCGGTTGAAGAGGTGATCAAGTGAAAGAGATGGGCTGGTTTGCGATCGGAGAGAGCCACCGACGGCTGTGTTTCTTTAGGGTTTTTGGAGTTGTGAAAGAAGGCATGCAAGAGATGATATATATAAGCGCAAAAGAGATAGGGTTGCGGTTTGGTTTAGTTACACGGCCGCAAGTGGTTTCGGTTTGGGTTTGACCTTGGCCGAAACTTGTTTGGACTTGTTCTCGGTTTGGGTTTGGGCTTGATCTCGCGGCCAATGGTTAAAGTGAGTTGGTTTGGTTTGGGTTTTTGGCCGAGTGGTTCTAGTTTGGCATGCAACGGTTTTTCCGTTTAGGTAGTTCTCGGCCGAGTAGTTGGAACTCTAGGTCTAGGTTTAAACTTTGTGAACTCCTAGAGTCACCATGAATCTCTTTGGTTCGTGTCGCGGTTCGGTTCGTGTACGTATTTATATACATACATATATAACTAAAAATCCACACAACGCACAACACGTATTTAATTCATGCATACTTAGCCTATATATTATTCGACAAATATCACGTGTAAGTTATCCGAAAAGCCCGGGATATCACATTATCCCCATGTTGAAAGAATTTTCGTCCCGAAAATTGAGTAAACGCGGTTTAGCATGTAACGTACATGTTTAGAGTGCCACGCACAAAGAGTTAGTTCGTTAATGATGGTACGCAACGTTACAAGAAGTTCCCAAGTGTCATACACAAAGATTTCCGAGTGCCATGCACAAGAATTTAATCAACAATAGTACACGAAAGTATGAGAAATTTCCAGGTTGTCACATCATCCCCTTGTTGAAAGAATTTTCGTCCCGAAAATTTAGGTACTGTCATCGTTAGTTTGCTGCTCAGTTGCGAAGAGATGTGGGTATTTGCTTTTCATTTGGTCCTCCCTTTCCCACGTGAACTCCGGTCCACGCTTAGAGTCCCAACGAACTTTAACGATTGGAATCTTGCTGTGCCTTCGAGTCTTGATCTCACGATCCATGATCTCAATAGGCTTTTCCACGAAGTGTAGTTGTTCATCCACTTGGATCTCATCCAATGGAATAACTAAAGTTTCATCTGATAGACACTTCTTCAGATTTGACACGTGAAATACGTTGTGAGCTCCACTGAGTTCGGCAGGAAGGTCTAATTGGTATGCTACGGGTCCGATTCGTTTCAAGATTACAAACGGGCCTACGTACCGTGGGTTAAGTTTGCCTCGTTTTCCAAAGCGGATTACACCCTTCCAGGGTGACACCTTTAGTAGGACGCGATCGCCTACTTGAAATTCGAGCGGTTTGCGTCGTTGGTCAGCGTAGCTTTTCTGTCGATCTCGTGCCGCCGCCATGCGGTTTCTGATTTGTACAATCTTTTCAGTGGCCTCAAGTATTAACTCAGGGCCTGTGAGTTGACTGTCACCGACTTCTGCCCAGCAGACCGGTGATCTACATTTACGACCGTATAATGCCTCAAATGGTGCTGCCGAAATACTCGTGTGATAGCTGTTGTTATATGAGAATTCTACTAGAGGCAGGTGAATTTCCCAATTATTTCCGAAGTCCACCACGCATGCCCTAAGCATGTCTTCCAAGGTTTGTATGGTCCTTTCGCTTTGACCATCAGTCTGAGGGTGATAAGCTGTGCTCATATCCAAGCGTGTTCCCAACGCTTTCTGGAGTGACTGCCAGAAGTTTGACGTGAAGCGAGCATCTCTATCTGAGATGATGGACGTTGGCACTCCGTACCGAGAAACTACTTCCTTAATGTAGATGCGAGTCAACTTCTCCATCTTATCCGTTTCTTTAATAGCTAGGAAGTGTGCGGACTTAGTTAAACGATCCACAATCACCCAGATGGTATCGCAACCACCCAAGGTTCGGGGAGTTTAGTGATGAAATCCATTGAGATCTGATCCCACTTCCACACTGGGATCTCTGGTTGTTGGAGTAGCCCCGATGGCTTTTGATACTCCACCTTGACTTTTGCACAAGTCAAACATTTACTCACGTAGGTGGCTATATCGGCTTTCATGTTAGGCCACCAATACGCAACTTTAAGGTCCTGATACATCTTATCCGAACCCGGATGGATAGAGTATCGAGATTTGTGAGCTTCATCCATGACTAGCTCTCTGAGGTTTCCGTAGAGAGGTACCCATATGCGATTCATGAAATACCGGGCTCCATTGGGCTTTACCTCCCAATCGCGTTCCATTTTTCCCACTGATTCGGCTTTGATGTTTTCCTCCTTAACTGCTTCTAACTGGGCGTCGCGTATTTGTTTCGAGTAGCCCCGAATTAATAGTGAGTTGTAGTGCTCGTACGCGACGAGGTTTCAAGTGTTCCTTCCTACTGAGGGCATCGGCTACCACGTTAGCTTTACCCGGGTGATACCGAATGGCACACTCATAATCGTTCAAGAGTTCGACCCAACGACGCTGTCGCATGTTCAACTCCTTCTGATCGAAGATGTGTTGGAGGCTTTTGTGGTCAGTAAAGATGGTGCACTTCGTTCCATATAGGTAGTGTCTCCAAATCTTGAGTGCAAACACTACTGCTCCCAATTCTAGGTCATGCGTCGTGTAGTTTTTCTCGTGAACCTTCAGCTGTCGTGACGCATACGCGATGACCTTATCGCGTTGCATGAGTACGCATCCCAATCCCTGAATGGAAGCATCACAATACACTACGAAGTCATCTGTCCCCTCCGGCAAAGACAGAATGGGTGCACTGCAAAGTTTCTGCTTCAGCAATTGAAATGCTGCTTCTTGCTTGTCACCCCAAGTATACTTGATACCTTTCTGGGTGAGGGTAGTGAGCGGTTGTGCAATCTTTGAAAACCCCTCGATGAAGCGTCTGTAGTAACTAGCCAATCCCAAAAATTGGCGGATTTCCGTCGGAGTCTTAGGTGCTTCCCAGCTTTTGATGGCTTCAATCTTGGCAGGCTCTACGTGGATACCCTTTTTATTTACGATATGTCCGAGAAACTGAACTTCCCGGATCCAGAAATCGCACTTCGAGAGCTTGGCATATAGCTTTTCCTGTTGAAGTAATCCTAGCAATAATCGTAGATGCTCAGCATGCTCTTCTTCACTTTTGGAGTAGATGAGTATGTCATCGATGAACACAATGACAAATTTGTCGAGGTATGGTTTACACACGCGGTTCATGAGGTCCATGAACACCGCAGGTGCGTTGGTGAGACCGAATGGCATGACCAAGAACTCGTAATGGCCATACCGAGTGCGAAATGCCGTCTTGGCGATATCCTCCTCCCTAACGCGTAGCTGATGATAACCGGACCGTAAATCAATCTTAGAGTAGTAACTTGACCCTTGCAGTTGGTCGAATAGATCGTCGATGTGAGGTAGCGGGTATCGGTTCTTGACTGTAACCTTGTTGAGTTCCCTATAGTCGATGCACATGCGGAAAGTCCCGTCCTTTTTCTTGACAAAGAGGACTAGAGCTCCCCATGGCGAAACGCTTGGTCGGATAAATCCTTTTTCTAGCAGCTCTTGAAGTTGGGTAGACAGCTCCTGCAGCTCGGCTGGAGCTAGGCGGTATGGAGCCTTGGCGATAGGGGTTGCATTGCTTGCCAATTCAATTTCAAACTCCAATTGTCGATGTGGTGGAAGACCAGGTAGTTCTTCTGGGAATACATCGGAAAAATCACGGACGACAGGGATGTCTTCTATATGTTTCTCGTCCTTAGGCTGTTCGGTAATTAGTGCGAGTAAAGCGAAGGAATTCTTTCTCCGAAGATACTTCTGAGCTTGCATAAAGGAGATAATGTTGGTGACGGCGCTTGCCTTGTCGCCTTGTACCAACAGGATTTCGTCGTTCGAGAGTGGAATACGGATAGACTTTTCGAAGCAGAGAACTTCAACCCGGACGTCGGATAGCCAGTCCATTCCGACTACCACGTCAAAACTACCAAGGGTAGTTGTCATCAGATCGATGGTAAAAGTGTGGCCCGCGAGTTTGAGTTGACAGCCGGATACGATTTGGGTCACATTTACAGATTTACCATTGGCTAATTCTATCACATAAGGGGTCTCTAATGGTTTAAGTGTGAGATTTAGGTTCTTCCTAAAAGACTCAGATATAAAGCTCCTATCCGCACCCGTATCAAAAAGCACATAAGCAAAATGTTCATTAAGGAGAAACTTACCGGTGACCACGTTCGCGTCGTTTCTTGCCTCCCCGCGGCCCAATGTAAATGCGCGACCCTTGGCACCTCCTGTGCCACCGTTCCCATTATTGTTGTTGTTATTATTGTTGTGGTTGTTGTGGTTGTTTCCACCATTATTGTTGTTGTTGCGCAACTGTGGGCAGTCTTTTCTGAAATGAGCGGTGCTACCACACTGATAGCATCCCCGGTTTATACCCTGCTGCTGACCCTGGGGCTGATTCTGATTTTGTCGGGGCATGGTTTCCCCACGACAATCCTTTGCCGCATGTCCCATCTTGCCACATCTGTGGCAGCGAATTCCGGCACAAGGGCCGTGATGATGAAGATTGCAGCGATTGCACTGCGGCTTTCGCCCTACATAGCCGCCTGCATTCTGGGTGTTGTTGTTGTTGTTGTTGGCGGAATGATTTTGATGACCCCGGTGGCTGTGGTAATGATTGAACCGTTTCTGGTTCCCTTGCTGCGGATGTGATGACGAAGACTGTCGAACAGTGGAGTCTTCAAATTTTCTTTTGTTATCTGGGGCGACTTCGGTGGTACCCTGTGCTGGCAGTTTCTTCTGTTCCACCGCTTTATCGGTGAGTTTGTGAGCCAATCGGATTGCTTGATGTTCTGTTACAGGGTTACTAGACATCACCATACCCTGAATTTCCGGAACCAGACCCCCTAGATAGAACTCGAGTCTTTTCTCCACCGTGTTGGCCAATTCAGGACACAGAAATACCAAGTCATGGTGTTTTGCAGTGTAGGCTTCAATTTCCGATCCCACCATCTTGTGGTTCCATAGAGCTTGCTCCAATTGTTGCACTCTGTCTCGTGGACAGTACTCCTCTTTAATCAGGGCCTTGAACTCAGCCCATGCCATTGCATTTGCAACTAACAGTCCACGTGTTTGGACTTGGGCATTCCACCATGTCAGTGCCCCCTCTTCCAGTGTTGAGGCGGCGTATTTGACCTTGTTGGCCTCCAAGCAGTTGCACATTTCAAAAACGGATTCCGACTTTTCGATCCAGCGGACCAGTCCAATGGGTCCTTCCGCCCCCGAGAACTTGCTTGGCTTTGCGTCAAGGAACATCTTGTAGGGGTTAAAGCCCCCTCCTGCTGACAGAGAACAGGAAGTCAGCAAGGAATTTTACTAGCCTCACTATTAGATTTTCACGCGAAAATTTAATAATGGTTACCTGCCGGCTGGTTCTGAACACCCGCTAATGCTGCATTCACATGCTCCTGAATCATGGCAGCTAGCTCTTCGGGCGTCAAGTTAAGGTTTCCACGTCTTCCAGTCGCCATTTAGATCTTCGAAACACAACACAAACACACCTGATAAGTCTATATATCCAATATAGTTATCCTACTTCGTACTTTAATAATTATTAAGTTATGTCAACTCAATATGTTAAATAGTCAAAAGAAATACTTGATTAACTGAAATCTCAACGTCTTACAAAAGTGCAAATCAAACATACGAATTCACCATAAAGTCTCCGGTCTAAATACAAGTGGGAAAATAATAAACTGAAGGAAAACAAATAATGTAAACGAGACGTGTCAGTCGTCTATGTCTCCATTCCCCAGGTCACTGTCGTTGCCGTCATCCTGTGCGGCATTTCCAGCTTCCTCAGCTGGGTCCTCCTCCGGATCCTCTTCAGGATCCTCCTCTGGATCCTCTTCTGGATCCTCCTCTACCGGCACTGGAGGGGCCGGTGCTGGTTCAAGTGCTTGATTTTGCAGTTCCTGAATGTTCCAACTATTTTCCAGGACTCTGTCCTCCAGCCAGTCAGCTCTTATCTGCTCAGCACGCAGATCTCTGGCTATGGTGTTACGAGCTATCTTACTCGTACGATGCTCTTCCTCGAGCGAGTCGGTCTTTCCTGTAAGGTGTCGGATCATCCATCCTTGTGCTAAGATGGTTTCCTGCATTCTTTCTAACTGTTTTTGTTGTGTATGCACCAGGATTCTAAGCATGTCAACTCCTATCTCTACAGGGTTAACCGGTTCAACCGGTACAGCAATAGTTGGGCGTAACGACGACTCCTCCCCCAGAGCGAGCCTTTTCCTCGCCACTGAGCGTGTCTCCACGCCATAAGGTGGTATGGGTTCCACCATTGGTGCCTTTCCTAATGCCCTTGATGGTGTAAGTCTGTCGGACGATGATGACGATGAGGATGATGACATTGCCTGTTAGGTCGTGTAGTTAGTTATGAGTTGTTTTCATTTCTTATTATGAAGGCATAATCTACCAAACACAGTTGTGGTATATTACCTAACAAGATATAATAATTCGGTGCCAAACTAAGTCTAGTGTCGTGATATCAGCTATAGTTTAGGTCTACTTCTAATGCAAACCTGGTTCTCTATAGCTAGTGGCTCTGATACCAATCTGTCACACCCTCAATTTCCACTTGCGGAGTTCTACCGCGAGACGTGTGAACAAACCAGAATCTAAGACACTAGTACGTCGAACGACTCTATATGATTTGATAATACGTTTTCCAAAATCATTTGTTGTAAATTTTAGATTACCAATATTTAGCATAAGTATCAGTTTTTAAAGTTTGAGCGGAAGCATAAATAAGTAGTGATGCGGGCGCCAACACAAACGCCAAAACAAATGAAAAATCCCAAAACAATATTAATAAATAAGACTCGATAATGATGTCTTGTTCAATGCATGTGCGTGCACCTAGAGCTCCTAGCGTCCTGAGAAACATGTAAAGAAACAAGTGTCAACATTAAAGATGAGTGAGTTCACAGGTTTTCATAAATTCGTTGTTCGGTTTTAGTTTGTTACTCCGTTATCCCCAACCCGGGATAACATACCAGTTCCATTATTCCAAACCCGGAATAATAAGTTGTTGCTTCCAATATTCCCAAACCGGAATATTAAGTTGTGTTTCCATTATCCCCAACCCGGGATAATAAGTTGATGTTTCCAATATTCCAAACCCGGAATATTAAGTTGTTCCGTAATTAAGTTCAATATCAATGTATATAGGTAGCTAGCCTAAAGTCATGTCACTAAGTGTTCGCGATCGAAGCTGACAGTTGTGCCTCCGTTTTGCCAGGTCTATCACATGACCATGGCGATGTTAGGCCAATCATACACCCGTTGACCATACCCGGTCGGCTAGCGCGACTAGCTCGGATGGGGCTCGTCAGACCCAGTAGTACTACTTATAATTCCCCCGCTACTTAACCCAAATACTAACGATCCGAGGAGATTGTCGAGGACTTAAGTGATAAAGCTGCTTAGTGCCCATAACGTTACATTAACATTAACTTAGTTACCGTATAGTTATGTGACGTTAAATTCGTATAACGTAAAGAGTTTGAGTTTGAGAGTGTATACATGTTTCTCCCCCTGTTGTTTAAAAACCGTATAAAGTTAGGGGCCGTGAACTCACCTTTATTAGCTCGGTTAGTGTGGCAAAGATGTTATAAGAGATGGGACCGCTAGTTGCGTCCTAACAAACCAATTAATTCCACGTCAGTGTGTAATCACACCAATACAAATTCCACACGCAATTTACTCACAAAGTGATACATACAAACAACATATCTAACACTCAAACATGCATGCAAGTATTCTCATATAATCATAGTAATCAAACAACTTATCATGAACACATTCCAAATCCATGCAACACTTTAATGCATAAAATCACAAGTTAACAACTTTCTGCTCAACACTCAGCTATTCAGCTGTTTTCTAGGATTTTTATAAAATAGTTCCAGCATTCTAAAAATTCCCATATTTTTACAGTAGGTGACATTTATACCATAGAAATTTATATAATTTTTCCAAGTCCTAAATCTTTACCAATTAACCATAATTATTAATCCACTAAGCTGCAGTCAGATTTACTGCTTTCTGACTGCAGTCCACGGAAGAATTTATTTAAAAATCACTGATCGTCCGATTAACAAAATTCCAGTTGGAGTTGCCCGGAAATTTCTATACCTAGTTGCTGTACAAAAATCATGACTCAACCCTCTACTGACTTTAAAATCTAGCTTGATAAACAACCAACAAAATTCCAGAATTTTAACAGCTTTACCTACTGAACTTGTTTAGCCCTTTAAAAATATCAAACGATTTCAGAAAATTACGAATCCCGCGCCATTAGATTCCTTATTCAAATCTCTACGTTCCAGACATCAGAAAATCCGTTTTTCGACAACTAACGACCAAGTTACAGCCTGATGAAGTCGGCTGTAACTTTCACTCAGCATTCTGTTTCAGCATGTTATTATTATGAACTCGTGTAATCCCGTTCATGCGATTTATCTAGGCGATCAAGAACTGATTTTTAATCATAGACTAATACTAGTAACCTATCCATACAAACTCTAATTCTTACTTCTAGTTATTATAACCAAAACATACTTGTAACTTGTGATTTCCGAAAACAATTCTGCATGTGAACAATGATCAAATCAGCCGATTACTTAACAGCACTTATACTCCGAAACTATACCATCATGCAGTCTGTGAACAACAACAACCAACACACATGTATTCGAAACAACTAACCTTTCAAGCATACATGTAACCGAAACTTTTATATCAATTCTTTCAAGCATGTACATATATATATACCCGAAATAATACAATCAAAACACATGTATTCCAAACATAATATGACCAATTCAAAACTTTTATCGGTAGGGTAAACGAACCGTGAGTTAAGGAAACCGATGATCAACAAAACTCGCTGCCTAGGACTGAGATGGCTAGGGTTGTTGCGACCGAGAGAGTGAAAAGAACAAAGCTGATCAGATCAAGATGTTGAAGAACGAGGTTGCTTGCGGTTGAAGAGGTGATCAAGTGAAAGAGATGGGCTGGTTTGCGATCGGAGAGAGCCACCGACGGCTGTGTTTCTTTAGGGTTTTTGGAGTTGTGAAAGAAGGCATGCAAGAGATGATATATATAAGCGCAAAAGAGATAGGGTTGCGGTTTGGTTTAGTTACACGGCCGCAAGTGGTTTCGGTTTGGGTTTGACCTTGGCCGAAACTTGTTTGGACTTGTTCTCGGTTTGGGTTTGGGCTTGATCTCGCGGCCAATGGTTAAAGTGAGTTGGTTTGGTTTGGGTTTTTGGCCGAGTGGTTCTAGTTTGGCATGCAACGGTTTTTCCGTTTAGGTAGTTCTCGGCCGAGTAGTTGGAACTCTAGGTCTAGGTTTAAACTTTGTGAACTCCTAGAGTCACCATGAATCTCTTTGGTTCGTGTCGCGGTTCGGTTCGTGTACGTATTTATATACATACATATATAACTAAAAATCCACACAACGCACAACACGTATTTAATTCATGCATACTTAGCCTATATATTATTCGACAAATATCACGTGTAAGTTATCCGAAAAGCCCGGGATATCACATTATCCCCATGTTGAAAGAATTTTCGTCCCGAAAATTGAGTAAACGCGGTTTAGCATGTAACGTACATGTTTAGAGTGCCACGCACAAAGAGTTAGTTCGTTAATGATGGTACGCAACGTTACAAGAAGTTCCCAAGTGTCATACACAAAGATTTCCGAGTGCCATGCACAAGAATTTAATCAACAATAGTACACGAAAGTATGAGAAATTTCCAGGTTGTCACATCATCCCCTTGTTGAAAGAATTTTCGTCCCGAAAATTTAGGTACTGTCATCGTTAGTTTGCTGCTCAGTTGCGAAGAGATGTGGGTATTTGCTTTTCATTTGGTCCTCCCTTTCCCACGTGAACTCCGGTCCACGCTTAGAGTCCCAACGAACTTTAAC
Organism: Scalesia atractyloides; assembly: GCA_947069175.1. Lineage (NCBI taxonomy): Eukaryota > Viridiplantae > Streptophyta > Magnoliopsida > Asterales > Asteraceae > Scalesia > Scalesia atractyloides. The sequence continues at coordinate 52,540,053 of CAMTDV010000012.1, read as the reverse complement.
GATTGGAATCTTGCTGTGCCTTCGAGTCTTGATCTCACGATCCATGATCTCAATAGGCTTTTCCACGAAGTGTAGTTGTTCATCCACTTGGATCTCATCCAATGGAATAACTAAAGTTTCATCTGATAGACACTTCTTCAGATTTGACACGTGAAATACGTTGTGAGCTCCACTGAGTTCGGCAGGAAGGTCTAATTGGTATGCTACGGGTCCGATTCGTTTCAAGATTACAAACGGGCCTACGTACCGTGGGTTAAGTTTGCCTCGTTTTCCAAAGCGGATTACACCCTTCCAGGGTGACACCTTTAGTAGGACGCGATCGCCTACTTGAAATTCGAGCGGTTTGCGTCGTTGGTCAGCGTAGCTTTTCTGTCGATCTCGTGCCGCCGCCATGCGGTTTCTGATTTGTACAATCTTTTCAGTGGCCTCAAGTATTAACTCAGGGCCTGTGAGTTGACTGTCACCGACTTCTGCCCAGCAGACCGGTGATCTACATTTACGACCGTATAATGCCTCAAATGGTGCTGCCGAAATACTCGTGTGATAGCTGTTGTTATATGAGAATTCTACTAGAGGCAGGTGAATTTCCCAATTATTTCCGAAGTCCACCACGCATGCCCTAAGCATGTCTTCCAAGGTTTGTATGGTCCTTTCGCTTTGACCATCAGTCTGAGGGTGATAAGCTGTGCTCATATCCAAGCGTGTTCCCAACGCTTTCTGGAGTGACTGCCAGAAGTTTGACGTGAAGCGAGCATCTCTATCTGAGATGATGGACGTTGGCACTCCGTGCCGAGAAACTACTTCCTTAATGTAGATGCGAGTCAACTTCTCCATCTTATCCGTTTCTTTAATAGCTAGGAAGTGTGCGGACTTAGTTAAACGATCCACAATCACCCAGATGGTATCGCAACCACCCAAGGTTCGCGGGAGTTTAGTGATGAAATCCATTGAGATCTGATCCCACTTCCACACTGGGATCTCTGGTTGTTGGAGTAGCCCCGATGGCTTTTGATACTCCACCTTGACTTTTGCACAAGTCAAACATTTACTCACGTAGGTGGCTATATCGGCTTTCATGTTAGGCCACCAATACGCAACTTTAAGGTCCTGATACATCTTATCCGAACCCGGATGGATAGAGTATCGAGATTTGTGAGCTTCATCCATGACTAGCTCTCTGAGGTTTCCGTAGAGAGGTACCCATATGCGATTCATGAAATACCGGGCTCCATTGGGCTTTACCTCCCAATCGCGTTCCATTTTTCCCACTGATTCGGCTTTGATGTTTTCCTCCTTAACTGCTTCTAACTGGGCGTCGCGTATTTGTTCGAGTAGCCCCGAATTAATAGTGAGTTGTAGTGCTCGTACGCGACGAGGTTTCAAGTGTTCCTTCCTACTGAGGGCATCGGCTACCACGTTAGCTTTACCCGGTGATACCGAATGGCACACTCATAATCGTTCAAGAGTTCGACCCAACGACGCTGTCGCATGTTCAACTCCTTCTGATCGAAGATGTGTTGGAGGCTTTTGTGGTCAGTAAAGATGGTGCACTTCGTTCCATATAGGTAGTGTCTCCAAATCTTGAGTGCAAACACTACTGCTCCCAATTCTAGGTCATGCGTCGTGTAGTTTTTCTCGTGAACCTTCAGCTGTCGTGACGCATACGCGATGACCTTATCGCGTTGCATGAGTACGCATCCCAATCCCTGAATGGAAGCATCACAATACACTACGAAGTCATCTGTCCCCTCCGGCAAAGACAGAATGGGTGCACTGCAAAGTTTCTGCTTCAGCAATTGAAATGCTGCTTCTTGCTTGTCACCCCAAGTATACTTGATACCTTTCTGGGTGAGGGTAGTGAGCGGTTGTGCAATCTTTGAAAACCCCTCGATGAAGCGTCTGTAGTAACTAGCCAATCCCAAAAATTGGCGGATTTCCGTCGGAGTCTTAGGTGCTTCCCAGCTTTTGATGGCTTCAATCTTGGCAGGCTCTACGTGGATACCCTTTTTATTTACGATATGTCCGAGAAACTGAACTTCCCGGATCCAGAAATCGCACTTCGAGAGCTTGGCATATAGCTTTTCCTGTTGAAGTAATCCTAGCAATAATCGTAGATGCTCAGCATGCTCTTCTTCACTTTTGGAGTAGATGAGTATGTCATCGATGAACACAATGACAAATTTGTCGAGGTATGGTTTACACACGCGGTTCATGAGGTCCATGAACACCGCAGGTGCGTTGGTGAGACCGAATGGCATGACCAAGAACTCGTAATGGCCATACCGAGTGCGAAATGCCGTCTTGGCGATATCCTCCTCCCTAACGCGTAGCTGATGATAACCGGACCGTAAATCAATCTTAGAGTAGTAACTTGACCCTTGCAGTTGGTCGAATAGATCGTCGATGTGAGGTAGCGGGTATCGGTTCTTGACTGTAACCTTGTTGAGTTCCCTATAGTCGATGCACATGCGGAAAGTCCCGTCCTTTTTCTTGACAAAGAGGACTAGAGCTCCCCATGGCGAAACGCTTGGTCGGATAAATCCTTTTTCTAGCAGCTCTTGAAGTTGGGTAGACAGCTCCTGCAGCTCGGCTGGAGCTAGGCGGTATGGAGCCTTGGCGATAGGGGTTGCATTGCTTGCCAATTCAATTTCAAACTCCAATTGTCGATGTGGTGGAAGACCAGGTAGTTCTTCTGGGAATACATCGGAAAAATCACGGACGACAGGGATGTCTTCTATATGTTTCTCGTCCTTAGGCTGTTCGGTAATTAGTGCGAGTAAAGCGAAGGAATTCTTTCTCCGAAGATACTTCTGAGCTTGCATAAAGGAGATAATGTTGGTGACGGCGCTTGCCTTGTCGCCTTGTACCAACAGGATTTCGTCGTTCGAGAGTGGAATACGGATAGACTTTTCGAAGCAGAGAACTTCAACCCGGACGTCGGATAGCCAGTCCATTCCGACTACCACGTCAAAACTACCAAGGGTAGTTGTCATCAGATCGATGGTAAAAGTGTGGCCCGCGAGTTTGAGTTGACAGCCGGATACGATTTGGGTCACATTTACAGATTTACCATTGGCTAATTCTATCACATAAGGGGTCTCTAATGGTTTAAGTGTGAGATTTAGGTTCTTCCTAAAAGACTCAGATATAAAGCTCCTATCCGCACCCGTATCAAAAAGCACATAAGCAAAATGTTCATTAAGGAGAAACTTACCGGTGACCACGTTCGCGTCGTTTCTTGCCTCCCCGCGGCCCAATGTAAATGCGCGACCCTTGGCACCTCCTGTGCCACCGTTCCCATTATTGTTGTTGTTATTATTGTTGTGGTTGTTGTGGTTGTTTCCACCATTATTGTTGTTGTTGCGCAACTGTGGGCAGTCTTTTCTGAAATGAGCGGTGCTACCACACTGATAGCATCCCCGGTTTATACCCTGCTGCTGACCCTGGGGCTGATTCTGATTTTGTCGGGGCATGGTTTCCCCACGACAATCCTTTGCCGCATGTCCCATCTTGCCACATCTGTGGCAGCGAATTCCGGCACAAGGGCCGTGATGATGAAGATTGCAGCGATTGCACTGCGGCTTTCGCCCTACATAGCCGCCTGCATTCTGGGTGTTGTTGTTGTTGTTGTTGGCGGAATGATTTTGATGACCCCGGTGGCTGTGGTAATGATTGAACCGTTTCTGGTTCCCTTGCTGCGGATGTGATGACGAAGACTGTCGAACAGTGGAGTCTTCAAATTTTCTTTTGTTATCTGGGGCGACTTCGGTGGTACCCTGTGCTGGCAGTTTCTTCTGTTCCACCGCTTTATCGGTGAGTTTGTGAGCCAATCGGATTGCTTGATGTTCTGTTACAGGGTTACTAGACATCACCATACCCTGAATTTCCGGAACCAGACCCCCTAGATAGAACTCGAGTCTTTTCTCCACCGTGTTGGCCAATTCAGGACACAGAAATACCAAGTCATGGTGTTTTGCAGTGTAGGCTTCAATTTCCGATCCCACCATCTTGTGGTTCCATAGAGCTTGCTCCAATTGTTGCACTCTGTCTCGTGGACAGTACTCCTCTTTAATCAGGGCCTTGAACTCAGCCCATGCCATTGCATTTGCAACTAACAGTCCACGTGTTTGGACTTGGGCATTCCACCATGTCAGTGCCCCCTCTTCCAGTGTTGAGGCGGCGTATTTGACCTTGTTGGCCTCCAAGCAGTTGCACATTTCAAAAACGGATTCCGACTTTTCGATCCAGCGGACCAGTCCAATGGGTCCTTCCGCCCCCGAGAACTTGCTTGGCTTTGCGTCAAGGAACATCTTGTAGGGGTTAAAGCCCCCTCCTGCTGACAGAGAACAGGAAGTCAGCAAGGAATTTTACTAGCCTCACTATTAGATTTTCACGCGAAAATTTAATAATGGTTACCTGCCGGCTGGTTCTGAACACCCGCTAATGCTGCATTCACATGCTCCTGAATCATGGCAGCTAGCTCTTCGGGCGTCAAGTTAAGGTTTCCACGTCTTCCAGTCGCCATTTAGATCTTCGAAACACAACACAAACACACCTGATAAGTCTATATATCCAATATAGTTATCCTACTTCGTACTTTAATAATTATTAAGTTATGTCAACTCAATATGTTAAATAGTCAAAAGAAATACTTGATTAACTGAAATCTCAACGTCTTACAAAAGTGCAAATCAAACATACGAATTCACCATAAAGTCTCCGGTCTAAATACAAGTGGGAAAATAATAAACTGAAGGAAAACAAATAATGTAAACGAGACGTGTCAGTCGTCTATGTCTCCATTCCCCAGGTCACTGTCGTTGCCGTCATCCTGTGCGGCATTTCCAGCTTCCTCAGCTGGGTCCTCCTCCGGATCCTCTTCAGGATCCTCCTCTGGATCCTCTTCTGGATCCTCCTCTACCGGCACTGGAGGGGCCGGTGCTGGTTCAAGTGCTTGATTTTGCAGTTCCTGAATGTTCCAACTATTTTCCAGGACTCTGTCCTCCAGCCAGTCAGCTCTTATCTGCTCAGCACGCAGATCTCTGGCTATGGTGTTACGAGCTATCTTACTCGTACGATGCTCTTCCTCGAGCGAGTCGGTCTTTCCTGTAAGGTGTCGGATCATCCATCCTTGTGCTAAGATGGTTTCCTGCATTCTTTCTAACTGTTTTTGTTGTGTATGCACCAGGATTCTAAGCATGTCAACTCCTATCTCTACAGGGTTAACCGGTTCAACCGGTACAGCAATAGTTGGGCGTAACGACGACTCCTCCCCCAGAGCGAGCCTTTTCCTCGCCACTGAGCGTGTCTCCACGCCATAAGGTGGTATGGGTTCCACCATTGGTGCCTTTCCTAATGCCCTTGATGGTGTAAGTCTGTCGGACGATGATGACGATGAGGATGATGACATTGCCTGTTAGGTCGTGTAGTTAGTTATGAGTTGTTTTCATTTCTTATTATGAAGGCATAATCTACCAAACACAGTTGTGGTATATTACCTAACAAGATATAATAATTCGGTGCCAAACTAAGTCTAGTGTCGTGATATCAGCTATAGTTTAGGTCTACTTCTAATGCAAACCTGGTTCTCTATAGCTAGTGGCTCTGATACCAATCTGTCACACCCTCAATTTCCACTTGCGGAGTTCTACCGCGAGACGTGTGAACAAACCAGAATCTAAGACACTAGTACGTCGAACGACTCTATATGATTTGATAATACGTTTTCCAAAATCATTTGTTGTAAATTTTAGATTACCAATATTTAGCATAAGTATCAGTTTTTAAAGTTTGAGCGGAAGCATAAATAAGTAGTGATGCGGGCGCCAACACAAACGCCAAAACAAATGAAAAATCCCAAAACAATATTAATAAATAAGACTCGATAATGATGTCTTGTTCAATGCATGTGCGTGCACCTAGAGCTCCTAGCGTCCTGAGAAACATGTAAAGAAACAAGTGTCAACATTAAAGATGAGTGAGTTCACAGGTTTTCATAAATTCGTTGTTCGGTTTTAGTTTGTTACTCCGTTATCCCCAACCCGGGATAACATACCAGTTCCATTATTCCAAACCCGGAATAATAAGTTGTTGCTTCCAATATTCCCAAACCGGAATATTAAGTTGTGTTTCCATTATCCCCAACCCGGGATAATAAGTTGATGTTTCCAATATTCCAAACCCGGAATATTAAGTTGTTCCGTAATTAAGTTCAATATCAATGTATATAGGTAGCTAGCCTAAAGTCATGTCACTAAGTGTTCGCGATCGAAGCTGACAGTTGTGCCTCCGTTTTGCCAGGTCTATCACATGACCATGGCGATGTTAGGCCAATCATACACCCGTTGACCATACCCGGTCGGCTAGCGCGACTAGCTCGGATGGGGCTCGTCAGACCCAGTAGTACTACTTATAATTCCCCCGCTACTTAACCCAAATACTAACGATCCGAGGAGATTGTCGAGGACTTAAGTGATAAAGCTGCTTAGTGCCCATAACGTTACATTAACATTAACTTAGTTACCGTATAGTTATGTGACGTTAAATTCGTATAACGTAAAGAGTTTGAGTTTGAGAGTGTATACATGTTTCTCCCCCTGTTGTTTAAAAACCGTATAAAGTTAGGGGCCGTGAACTCACCTTTATTAGCTCGGTTAGTGTGGCAAAGATGTTATAAGAGATGGGACCGCTAGTTGCGTCCTAACAAACCAATTAATTCCACGTCAGTGTGTAATCACACCAATACAAATTCCACACGCAATTTACTCACAAAGTGATACATACAAACAACATATCTAACACTCAAACATGCATGCAAGTATTCTCATATAATCATAGTAATCAAACAACTTATCATGAACACATTCCAAATCCATGCAACACTTTAATGCATAAAATCACAAGTTAACAACTTTCTGCTCAACACTCAGCTATTCAGCTGTTTTCTAGGATTTTTATAAAAATAGTTCCAGCATTCTAAAAATTCCCATATTTTTACAGTAGGTGACATTTATACCATAGAAATTTATATAATTTTTCCAAGTCCTAAATCTTTACCAATTAACCATAATTATTAATCCACTAAGCTGCAGTCAGATTTACTGCTTTCTGACTGCAGTCCACGGAAGAATTTATTTAAAAATCACTGATCGTCCGATTAACAAAATTCCAGTTGGAGTTGCCCGGAAATTTCTATACCTAGTTGCTGTACAAAAATCATGACTCAACCCTCTACTGACTTTAAAATCTAGCTTGATAAACAACCAACAAAATTCCAGAATTTTAACAGCTTTACCTACTGAACTTGTTTAGCCCTTTAAAAATATCAAACGATTTCAGAAAATTACGAATCCCGCGCCATTAGATTCCTTATTCAAATCTCTACGTTCCAGACATCAGAAAATCCGTTTTTCGACAACTAACGACCAAGTTACAGCCTGATGAAGTCGGCTGTAACTTTCACTCAGCATTCTGTTTCAGCATGTTATTATTATGAACTCGTGTAATCCCGTTCATGCGATTTATCTAGGCGATCAAGAACTGATTTTTAATCATAGACTAATACTAGTAACCTATCCATACAAACTCTAATTCTTACTTCTAGTTATTATAACCAAAACATACTTGTAACTTGTGATTTCCGAAAACAATTCTGCATGTGAACAATGATCAAATCAGCCGATTACTTAACAGCACTTATACTCCGAAACTATACCATCATGCAGTCTGTGAACAACAACAACCAACACACATGTATTCGAAACAACTAACCTTTCAAGCATACATGTAACCGAAACTTTTATATCAATTCTTTCAAGCATGTACATATATATATACCCGAAATAATACAATCAAAACACATGTATTCCAAACATAATATGACCAATTCAAAACTTTTATCGGTAGGGTAAACGAACCGTGAGTTAAGGAAACCGATGATCAACAAAACTCGCTGCCTAGGACTGAGATGGCTAGGGTTGTTGCGACCGAGAGAGTGAAAAGAACAAAGCTGATCAGATCAAGATGTTGAAGAACGAGGTTGCTTGCGGTTGAAGAGGTGATCAAGTGAAAGAGATGGGCTGGTTTGCGATCGGAGAGAGCCACCGACGGCTGTGTTTCTTTAGGGTTTTTGGAGTTGTGAAAGAAGGCATGCAAGAGATGATATATATAAGCGCAAAAGAGATAGGGTTGCGGTTTGGTTTAGTTACACGGCCGCAAGTGGTTTCGGTTTGGGTTTGACCTTGGCCGAAACTTGTTTGGACTTGTTCTCGGTTTGGGTTTGGGCTTGATCTCGCGGCCAATGGTTAAAGTGAGTTGGTTTGGTTTGGGTTTTTGGCCGAGTGGTTCTAGTTTGGCATGCAACGGTTTTTCCGTTTAGGTAGTTCTCGGCCGAGTAGTTGGAACTCTAGGTCTAGGTTTAAACTTTGTGAACTCCTAGAGTCACCATGAATCTCTTTGGTTCGTGTCGCGGTTCGGTTCGTGTACGTATTTATATACATACATATATAACTAAAAATCCACACAACGCACAACACGTATTTAATTCATGCATACTTAGCCTATATATTATTCGACAAATATCACGTGTAAGTTATCCGAAAAGCCCGGGATATCACATTATCCCCATGTTGAAAGAATTTTCGTCCCGAAAATTGAGTAAACGCGGTTTAGCATGTAACGTACATGTTTAGAGTGCCACGCACAAAGAGTTAGTTCGTTAATGATGGTACGCAACGTTACAAGAAGTTCCCAAGTGTCATACACAAAGATTTCCGAGTGCCATGCACAAGAATTTAATCAACAATAGTACACGAAAGTATGAGAAATTTCCAGGTTGTCACATCATCCCCTTGTTGAAAGAATTTTCGTCCCGAAAATTTAGGTACTGTCATCGTTAGTTTGCTGCTCAGTTGCGAAGAGATGTGGGTATTTGCTTTTCATTTGGTCCTCCCTTTCCCACGTGAACTCCGGTCCACGCTTAGAGTCCCAACGAACTTTAACGATTGGAATCTTGCTGTGCCTTCGAGTCTTGATCTCACGATCCATGATCTCAATAGGCTTTTCCACGAAGTGTAGTTGTTCATCCACTTGGATCTCATCCAATGGAATAACTAAAGTTTCATCTGATAGACACTTCTTCAGATTTGACACGTGAAATACGTTGTGAGCTCCACTGAGTTCGGCAGGAAGGTCTAATTGGTATGCTACGGGTCCGATTCGTTTCAAGATTACAAACGGGCCTACGTACCGTGGGTTAAGTTTGCCTCGTTTTCCAAAGCGGATTACACCCTTCCAGGGTGACACCTTTAGTAGGACGCGATCGCCTACTTGAAATTCGAGCGGTTTGCGTCGTTGGTCAGCGTAGCTTTTCTGTCGATCTCGTGCCGCCGCCATGCGGTTTCTGATTTGTACAATCTTTTCAGTGGCCTCAAGTATTAACTCAGGGCCTGTGAGTTGACTGTCACCGACTTCTGCCCAGCAGACCGGTGATCTACATTTACGACCGTATAATGCCTCAAATGGTGCTGCCGAAATACTCGTGTGATAGCTGTTGTTATATGAGAATTCTACTAGAGGCAGGTGAATTTCCCAATTATTTCCGAAGTCCACCACGCATGCCCTAAGCATGTCTTCCAAGGTTTGTATGGTCCTTTCGCTTTGACCATCAGTCTGAGGGTGATAAGCTGTGCTCATATCCAAGCGTGTTCCCAACGCTTTCTGGAGTGACTGCCAGAAGTTTGACGTGAAGCGAGCATCTCTATCTGAGATGATGGACGTTGGCACTCCGTGCCGAGAAACTACTTCCTTAATGTAGATGCGAGTCAACTTCTCCATCTTATCCGTTTCTTTAATAGCTAGGAAGTGTGCGGACTTAGTTAAACGATCCACAATCACCCAGATGGTATCGCAACCACCCAAGGTTCGCGGGAGTTTAGTGATGAAATCCATTGAGATCTGATCCCACTTCCACACTGGGATCTCTGGTTGTTGGAGTAGCCCCGATGGCTTTTGATACTCCACCTTGACTTTTGCACAAGTCAAACATTTACTCACGTAGGTGGCTATATCGGCTTTCATGTTAGGCCACCAATACGCAACTTTAAGGTCCTGATACATCTTATCCGAACCCGGATGGATAGAGTATCGAGATTTGTGAGCTTCATCCATGACTAGCTCTCTGAGGTTTCCGTAGAGAGGTACCCATATGCGATTCATGAAATACCGGGCTCCATTGGGCTTTACCTCCCAATCGCGTTCCATTTTTCCCACTGATTCGGCTTTGATGTTTTCCTCCTTAACTGCTTCTAACTGGGCGTCGCGTATTTGTTCGAGTAGCCCCGAATTAATAGTGAGTTGTAGTGCTCGTACGCGACGAGGTTTCAAGTGTTCCTTCCTACTGAGGGCATCGGCTACCACGTTAGCTTTACCCGGGTGATACCGAATGGCACACTCATAATCGTTCAAGAGTTCGACCCAACGACGCTGTCGCATGTTCAACTCCTTCTGATCGAAGATGTGTTGGAGGCTTTTGTGGTCAGTAAAGATGGTGCACTTCGTTCCATATAGGTAGTGTCTCCAAATCTTGAGTGCAAACACTACTGCTCCCAATTCTAGGTCATGCGTCGTGTAGTTTTTCTCGTGAACCTTCAGCTGTCGTGACGCATACGCGATGACCTTATCGCGTTGCATGAGTACGCATCCCAATCCCTGAATGGAAGCATCACAATACACTACGAAGTCATCTGTCCCCTCCGGCAAAGACAGAATGGGTGCACTGCAAAGTTTCTGCTTCAGCAATTGAAATGCTGCTTCTTGCTTGTCACCCCAAGTATACTTGATACCTTTCTGGGTGAGGGTAGTGAGCGGTTGTGCAATCTTTGAAAACCCCTCGATGAAGCGTCTGTAGTAACCAGCCAATCCCAAAAATTGGCGGATTTCCGTCGGAGTCTTAGGTGCTTCCCAGCTTTTGATGGCTTCAATCTTGGCAGGCTCTACGTGGATACCCTTTTTATTTACGATATGTCCGAGAAACTGAACTTCCCGGATCCAGAAATCGCACTTCGAGAGCTTGGCATATAGCTTTTCCTGTTGAAGTAATCCTAGCAATAATCGTAGATGCTCAGCATGCTCTTCTTCACTTTTGGAGTAGATGAGTATGTCATCGATGAACACAATGACAAATTTGTCGAGGTATGGTTTACACACGCGGTTCATGAGGTCCATGAACACCGCAGGTGCGTTGGTGAGACCGAATGGCATGACCAAGAACTCGTAATGGCCATACCGAGTGCGAAATGCCGTCTTGGCGATATCCTCCTCCCTAACGCGTAGCTGATGATAACCGGACCGTAAATCAATCTTAGAGTAGTAACTTGACCCTTGCAGTTGGTCGAATAGATCGTCGATGCGAGGTAGCGGGTATCGGTTCTTGACTGTAACCTTGTTGAGTTCCCTATAGTCGATGCACATGCGGAAAGTCCCGTCCTTTTTCTTGACAAAGAGGACTAGAGCTCCCCATGGCGAAACGCTTGGTCGGATAAATCCTTTTTCTAGCAGCTCTTGAAGTTGGGTAGACAGCTCCTGCAGCTCGGCTGGAGCTAGGCGGTATGGAGCCTTGGCGATAGGGGTTGCATTGCTTGCCAATTCAATTTCAAACTCCAATTGTCGATGTGGTGGAAGACCAGGTAGTTCTTCTGGGAATACATCGGAAAAATCACGGACGACAGGGATGTCTTCTATATGTTTCTCGTCCTTAGGCTGTTCGGTAATTAGTGCGAGTAAAGCGAAGGAATTCTTTCTCCGAAGATACTTCTGAGCTTGCATAAAGGAGATAATGTTGGTGACGGCGCTTGCCTTGTCGCCTTGTACCAACAGGATTTCGTCGTTCGAGAGTGGAATACGGATAGACTTTTCGAAGCAGAGAACTTCAACCCGGACGTCGGATAGCCAGTCCATTCCGACTACCACGTCAAAACTACCAAGGGTAGTTGTCATCAGATCGATGGTAAAAGTGTGGCCCGCGAGTTTGAGTTGACAGCCGGATACGATTTGGGTCACATTTACAGATTTACCATTGGCTAATTCTATCACATAAGGGGTCTCTAATGGTTTAAGTGTGAGATTTAGGTTCTTCCTAAAAGACTCAGATATAAAGCTCCTATCCGCACCCGTATCAAAAAGCACATAAGCAAAATGTTCATTAAGGAGAAACTTACCGGTGACCACGTTCGCGTCGTTTCTTGCCTCCCCGCGGCCCAATGTAAATGCGCGACCCTTGGCACCTCCTGTGCCACCGTTCCCATTATTGTTGTTGTTATTATTGTTGTGGTTGTTGTGGTTGTTTCCACCATTATTGTTGTTGTTGCGCAACTGTGGGCAGTCTTTTCTGAAATGAGCGGTGCTACCACACTGATAGCATCCCCGGTTTATACCCTGCTGCTGACCCTGGGGCTGATTCTGATTTTGTCGGGGCATGGTTTCCCCACGACAATCCTTTGCCGCATGTCCCATCTTGCCACATCTGTGGCAGCGAATTCCGGCACAAGGGCCGTGATGATGAAGATTGCAGCGATTGCACTGCGGCTTTCGCCCTACATAGCCGCCTGCATTCTGGGTGTTGTTGTTGTTGTTGTTGGCGGAATGATTTTGATGACCCCGGTGGCTGTGGTAATGATTGAACCGTTTCTGGTTCCCTTGCTGCGGATGTGATGACGAAGACTGTCGAACAGTGGAGTCTTCAAATTTTCTTTTGTTATCTGGGGCGACTTCGGTGGTACCCTGTGCTGGCAGTTTCTTCTGTTCCACCGCTTTATCGGTGAGTTTGTGAGCCAATCGGATTGCTTGATGTTCTGTTACAGGGTTACTAGACATCACCATACCCTGAATTTCCGGAACCAGACCCCCTAGATAGAACTCGAGTCTTTTCTCCACCGTGTTGGCCAATTCAGGACACAGAAATACCAAGTCATGGTGTTTTGCAGTGTAGGCTTCAATTTCCGATCCCACCATCTTGTGGTTCCATAGAGCTTGCTCCAATTGTTGCACTCTGTCTCGTGGACAGTACTCCTCTTTAATCAGGGCCTTGAACTCAGCCCATGCCATTGCATTTGCAACTAACAGTCCACGTGTTTGGACTTGGGCATTCCACCATGTCAGTGCCCCCTCTTCTAGTGTTGAGGCGGCGTATTTGACCTTGTTGGCCTCCAAGCAGTTGCACATTTCAAAAACGGATTCCGACTTTTCGATCCAGCGGACCAGTCCAATGGGTCCTTCCGCCCCCGAGAACTTGCTTGGCTTTGCGTCAAGGAACATCTTGTAGGGGTTAAAGCCCCCTCCTGCTGACAGAGAACAGGAAGTCAGCAAGGAATTTTACTAGCCTCACTATTAGATTTTCACGCGAAAATTTAATAATGGTTACCTGCCGGCTGGTTCTGAACACCCGCTAATGCTGCATTCACATGCTCCTGAATCATGGCAGCTAGCTCTTCGGGCGTCAAGTTAAGGTTTCCACGTCTTCCAGTCGCCATTTAGATCTTCGAAACACAACACAAACACACCTGATAAGTCTATATATCCAATATAGTTATCCTACTTCGTACTTTAATAATTATTAAGTTATGTCAACTCAATATGTTAAATAGTCAAAAGAAATACTTGATTAACTGAAATCTCAACGTCTTACAAAAGTGCAAATCAAACATACGAATTCACCATAAAGTCTCCGGTCTAAATACAAGTGGGAAAATAATAAACTGAAGGAAAACAAATAATGTAAACGAGACGTGTCAGTCGTCTATGTCTCCATTCCCCAGGTCACTGTCGTTGCCGTCATCCTGTGCGGCATTTCCAGCTTCCTCAGCTGGGTCCTCCTCCGGATCCTCTTCAGGATCCTCCTCTGGATCCTCTTCTGGATCCTCCTCTACCGGCACTGGAGGGGCCGGTGCTGGTTCAAGTGCTTGATTTTGCAGTTCCTGAATGTTCCAACTATTTTCCAGGACTCTGTCCTCCAGCCAGTCAGCTCTTATCTGCTCAGCACGCAGATCTCTGGCTATGGTGTTACGAGCTATCTTACTCGTACGATGCTCTTCCTCGAGCGAGTCGGTCTTTCCTGTAAGGTGTCGGATCATCCATCCTTGTGCTAAGATGGTTTCCTGCATTCTTTCTAACTGTTTTTGTTGTGTATGCACCAGGATTCTAAGCATGTCAACTCCTATCTCTACAGGGTTAACCGGTTCAACCGGTACAGCAATAGTTGGGCGTAACGACGACTCCTCCCCCAGAGCGAGCCTTTTCCTCGCCACTGAGCGTGTCTCCACGCCATAAGGTGGTATGGGTTCCACCATTGGTGCCTTTCCTAATGCCCTTGATGGTGTAAGTCTGTCGGACGATGATGACGATGAGGATGATGACATTGCCTGTTAGGTCGTGTAGTTAGTTATGAGTTGTTTTCATTTCTTATTATGAAGGCATAATCTACCAAACACAGTTGTGGTATATTACCTAACAAGATATAATAATTCGGTGCCAAACTAAGTCTAGTGTCGTGATATCAGCTATAGTTTAGGTCTACTTCTAATGCAAACCTGGTTCTCTATAGCTAGTGGCTCTGATACCAATCTGTCACACCCTCAATTTCCACTTGCGGAGTTCTACCGCGAGACGTGTGAACAAACCAGAATCTAAGACACTAGTACGTCGAACGACTCTATATGATTTGATAATACGTTTTCCAAAATCATTTGTTGTAAATTTTAGATTACCAATATTTAGCATAAGTATCAGTTTTTAAAGTTTGAGCGGAAGCATAAATAAGTAGTGATGCGGGCGCCAACACAAACGCCAAAACAAATGAAAAATCCCAAAACAATATTAATAAATAAGACTCGATAATGATGTCTTGTTCAATGCATGTGCGTGCACCTAGAGCTCCTAGCGTCCTGAGAAACATGTAAAGAAACAAGTGTCAACATTAAAGATGAGTGAGTTCACAGGTTTTCATAAATTCGTTGTTCGGTTTTAGTTTGTTACTCCGTTATCCCCAACCCGGGATAACATACCAGTTCCATTATTCCAAACCCGGAATAATAAGTTGTTGCTTCCAATATTCCCAAACCGGAATATTAAGTTGTGTTTCCATTATCCCCAACCCGGGATAATAAGTTGATGTTTCCAATATTCCAAACCCGGAATATTAAGTTGTTCCGTAATTAAGTTCAATATCAATGTATATAGGTAGCTAGCCTAAAGTCATGTCACTAAGTGTTCGCGATCGAAGCTGACAGTTGTGCCTCCGTTTTGCCAGGTCTATCACATGACCATGGCGATGTTAGGCCAATCATACACCCGTTGACCATACCCGGTCGGCTAGCGCGACTAGCTCGGATGGGGCTCGTCAGACCCAGTAGTACTACTTATAATTCCCCCGCTACTTAACCCAAATACTAACGATCCGAGGAGATTGTCGAGGACTTAAGTGATAAAGCTGCTTAGTGCCCATAACGTTACATTAACATTAACTTAGTTACCGTATAGTTATGTGACGTTAAATTCGTATAACGTAAAGAGTTTGAGTTTGAGAGTGTATACATGTTTCTCCCCCTGTTGTTTAAAAACCGTATAAAGTTAGGGGCCGTGAACTCACCTTTATTAGCTCGGTTAGTGTGGCAAAGATGTTATAAGAGATGGGACCGCTAGTTGCGTCCTAACAAACCAATTAATTCCACGTCAGTGTGTAATCACACCAATACAAATTCCACACGCAATTTACTCACAAAGTGATACATACAAACAACATATCTAACACTCAAACATGCATGCAAGTATTCTCATATAATCATAGTAATCAAACAACTTATCATGAACACATTCCAAATCCATGCAACACTTTAATGCATAAAATCACAAGTTAACAACTTTCTGCTCAACACTCAGCTATTCAGCTGTTTTCTAGGATTTTTATAAAATAGTTCCAGCATTCTAAAAATTCCCATATTTTTACAGTAGGTGACATTTATACCATAGAAATTTATATAATTTTTTCCAAGTCCTAAATCTTTACCAATTAACCATAATTATTAATCCACTAAGCTGCAGTCAGATTTACTGCTTTCTGACTGCAGTCCACGGAAGAATTTATTTAAAAATAACTGATCGTCCGATTAACAAAATTCCAGTTGGAGTTGCCCGGAAATTTCTATACCTAGTTGCTGTACAAAAATCATGACTCAACCCTCTACTGACTTTAAAATCTAGCTTGATAAACAACCAACAAAATTCCAGAATTTTAACAGCTTTACCTACTGAACTTGTTTAGCCCTTTAAAAATATCAAACGATTTCAGAAAATTACGAATCCCGCGCCATTAGATTCCTTATTCAAATCTCTATGTTCCAGACATCAGAAAATCCGTTTTTCGACAACTAACGACCAAGTTACAGCCTGATGAAGTCGGCTGTAACTTTCACTCAGCATTCTGTTTCAGCATGTTATTATTATGAACTCGTGTAATCCCGTTCATGCGATTTATCTAGGCGATCAAGAACTGATTTTTAATCATAGACTAATACTAGTAACCTATCCATACAAACTCTAATTCTTACTTCTAGTTATTATAACCAAAACATACTTGTAACTTGTGATTTCCGAAAACAATTCTGCATGTGAACAATGATCAAATCAGCCGATTACTTAACAGCACTTATACTCCGAAACTATACCATCATGCAGTCTGTGAACAGCAACAACCAACACACATATATTCGAAACAACTAACCTTTCAAGCATACATGTAACCGAAACTTTTATATCAATTCTTTCAAGCATGTACATATATATATATACCCGAAATAATACAATCAAAACACATGTATTCCAAACATAATATGACCAATTCAAAACTTTTATCGGTAGGGTAAACGAACCGTGAGTTAAGGAAACCGATGATCAACAAAACTCGCTGCCTAGGACTGAGATGGCTAGGGTTGTTGCGACCGAGAGAGTGAAAAGAACAAAGCTGATCAGATCAAGATGTTGAAGAACGAGGTTGCTTGCGGTTGAAGAGGTGATCAAGTGAAAGAGATGGGCTGGTTTGCGATCGGAGAGAGCCACCGACGGCTGTGTTTCTTTAGGGTTTTTGGAGTTGTGAAAGAAGGCATGCAAGAGATGATATATATAAGCGCAAAAGAGATAGGGTTGCGGTTTGGTTTAGTTACACGGCCGCAAGTGGTTTCGGTTTGGGTTTGACCTTGGCCGAAACTTGTTTGGACTTGTTCTCGGTTTGGGTTTGGGCTTGATCTCGCGGCCAATGGTTAAAGTGAGTTGGTTTGGTTTGGGTTTTTGGCCGAGTGGTTCTAGTTTGGCATGCAACGGTTTTTCCGTTTAGGTTGTTCTCGGCCGAGTAGTTGGAACTCTAGGTCTAGGTTTAAACTTTGTGAACTCCTAGAGTCACCATGAATCTCTTTGGTTCGTGTCGCGGTTCGGTTCGTGTACGTATTTATTATACATACATATATAACTAAAAATCCACACAACGCACAACACGTATTTAATTCATGCATACTTAGCCTATATATTATTCGACAAATATCACGTGTAAGTTATCCGAAAAGCCCGGGATATCACAATCAATGAGATCATGACTAATATCATCAATGCGATGATTATCTATCTTGACATGTTAGGAGTTGTTAATTGATCTATTATATTATTTTGCCTACAGGCCATATTATGTTGTCAATTAAGACAATGACAGTTGTAACCTTATGGTTACATGTCCAAGGTGGTGAGCTATGCTCAAGCCTTATAGTCTATATGATCAATGAGATCATGACTAATATCATCAATACGATGATTACCCATCTTTTGCACTTGAAAGCTCACTTAGTGTTTATTCTTGTGATTATCTCGTAGGTCTACAAGCTTCCAAACTTCTAAATTCTCAAATTGCTGTAACTCTTCTTGCATCGCATTGACCCAGCTTTCTTGGTTTAATTTTATAATTTCTTGGTTCTACCTAAGAAATAAAACATTTATATGAGAACCGATTTTTTAAGTCTGCAACCTTTGAGTAAAAACAACTTAATCCTTGATGATTTTGGTTTTCTGTTTGTGCGCCACTTTGTAGATCACCAAGAATGTTCTCTAGTGGATAGTATGATAGAGACCATTGTCACACCCCAACCCACAGAAGAATGGTACGGGACATGATTGATTGCTCAAAGCTTATAACAACTATTTAAAAGTTGAACCATTTAAAGCATAAATATTAAATTGTCACACATAACATAGAATTCAAATATTAATACCAAGTTACAAAATCAAAAAATAAAAGCAACATATCATAGCCAGATTATTACTAAGGCAACCCTATATGTCTTCAACTCAAAATCCACCCACCCTTGTGTCCTTTTATCACACGTAAAAGAGTTTTAGGTCAACCAACATGTTGGTGAATAGATTGGGTTTTAATTTAAAAATGTCTTTGTTTTATTACTTTTAGAAAACCTTATTTTATGACATACTTTATCAAATGTAAAACTAGGTCTTTCAATATAACAAGAATTCAACACATATTTCGTAAGCAACACAACCAAAACAATATTGATAACCATAGACACATAGAGATTCAAGGCCCAAAAGGCAAATATACAAAACAATGATGGAGATACAGAGTTCCACCCATGGTCGTGGGGAACCGGTCAGCAAGGTGGATCCACGCGAAACATGTGACACAAAGCGAGTAACATATAGATACACATATTGAGAAACAGTGATACATAACAACATGGGACACGTAGCGACACATCGAATGGCATGTTAAAAAAGAAATAATAAATTTAAAGTAAACATGAATACACCTCAAAAGATTTAATGGGGAAAAGGATTCGAATCTACTCACTGGTTGCGAAGAAATATTCCACGAGAATTACCGCACGAACTGGATTAGGTGGAATCTAAAATAATAATCGAAAACATCCTAAGATATAATTAAAGAAATACTTAAGAAATAGACAAAATATTAATTTTAGGAAATTAGGTTCTCCTATTTGGAAACTTAGGTTATATGAAACAATTATTCAACAAAATAATCAAATCAATATATATTTACATAAATATAATTCTTGAACTATTAGTCGTGACAAATTCAAAGCAATATCAATTTAGTAGATTTTAATGCTTTATTTCGACAAATTCACTAAAAACATCTAACAATTTTATACACCATATTTAATGATTATCACATATTTTAATTAAAATAACAAATTTTATTTACTTAAAAGAAAACCCATTAATCCTTTGATAAGATAATTATCTAAAATTATAGAAAAATTATAGAAGTGTCTCACGACAATTATATAATCCATAAAAATCAGTAAAAATATTTATAGAATTTATTTGTGATAAACTTGTATTTTTGAATAACTAAAACATTTATAAATCCAAATTATATTCATGAATTCCCAAAAATTAAGGAAATATTATATAAAAATTCCCTAGTGTTTATATAATCTAAAATACCCAATAAAAATATTTGCAAAACTTAATTAAAATTATCTTGTATTTTTATTTGATTTTATCTAGTGATTAAAACATAAATAATTCACCAAAATTCCAATTGATATCCAACAATTCCCACAATTTACACACAATATGCTAATATGATATTTAACAATATTATACTTTCAATTTCATCAAAACACATATCTAAACCTAAAAGCCCCAAATTCTAGATACAAAGAACCCTTATTTCATCTAAAACTAAATTCGAGTCTAATTGTCCTTGTATCACAGAAGTGGATAGTAGGGTTTTGATAAAATAATAATAATAATAATAATAATAATAATAATAATAATAATAATAATAATAATAATAATAATAAGCAACTTAGGCTTTGGAATCACCTGAAAATGTTGGGAATTAAAGGAGCTATCATTCGTTGATAATACGAGCCCTAGAATGTTCTTCGATCAAATTCACGAGACGTAGATGATGAAACAAGGATTTTCTCAGTGGGATTTTGCTTTTTTTGATCAGATGATTAAACTGGTATGGGTTTTGTCTGTAAATTTTGCAAAATGAACCAAAACCCAACTATGATCATCAAGTACTTTTATGGACTTTTAATGGTGGTTTAATTTTAGTTTTAAGGGATTAATTACAGGTGTATATGGAACGATTTTTTGCTTAATAACTTGGTTCTCCGCTTAAATGAACCTGATGAAGCAAGTCTGAAGACCATTCATTGTGGAACCATCGATATAATTCACAAGCTAATGGCAGCTCAGTTGTTGACTCCATGTCTGATAAGATGTTGTCGATGGCGGTGGCGCGGGTTCGAGTCTCGTTGCTGCCATTCTTTTTAATTTCTATCGTTTGTATTGAACTAAGATGCATCTGAAATTAAACAACAAACTGCAGCTTGTCTAGTGGTGAGTGCGACACTAGTTGATCGGTGTTCTCCGGGTTCAAAACCTTTCTTGGCCCCTTTTTACTCACTTTTCTTTTCCCGGAAACCCTTTTTTAAAAACATACAAGCAGACCCCTCATGTTTAGCATTTATAGTTTATTATCATTAACACCGTAAGCTAACTTAGTTAGTGAAAATTCCTTTAATGACTTAAAGAAAATAACTAACCTAGTTACTTCTTTATAGAAAATAACCAACCAAGTTAACTGGGTTAATGAACCTAGTTAGTTAATTTGCTTATTTTTTTTTAGTTTCCATTAATTACAAAACAACCCTCTTAATTCATAACTTCAATTAACTAAACATAATTAACACCGTTAATGCTTCATTTATTTTTTTCTCGTACAAAGATTCCCCGTCGTCTTGAGAGTATGAATTAATTTCGGTTATAAGTTTAACGGTTTTAGAAGGAGGGAAATATTTGTAGAGAAATTTTTGGGCAAGTTCATCCGAATTGTGCACGGATCCACTTAGGAGGGTGTTGAGCCAAGCCTTAGATTGGTCCTTGAGTGAAAAGGGAACATACGGAGCCGGATAGTGTCGTTGGAGGCTCCGTTGATCCGAAAGGTGTCACATATTTCCAAAAAATTGGTAATATGTAAATGGGGATCTTCATCGGGTAGGCCATGAAAGGTAGCGGCATTTTGGAGCATTTGGATTAGGTGTGGTAGAAGCTCGAAGTTATTAGTGTCGACATATGGCAGGTTAATAGCGGCTCCAAGATTACCGACCATAGGCCGTAAGTAATCCATGAGAGTACGTTCATTCGCCATGGGAAGGTTTTGGGTCGAGGCTTTTTATTGGTTTTTAGCGTGAACTCTTTTTCTTAAAAAGCACTCGGGTTCTTCTAGTGCCACTTTTATTTCTTTGTCAGAGGTGAAGGTCATGCATCAGGTCGCATTTTCTACAAATTTTATGGAATGGTGTAAATTTCTACGAACAAAAACAAAAAAATGTTGATCAGTTAACAAACACGGTCCCGTGTCTATATAGGCACGGCCCGTGCTGTCAAGAGAAAGTTTCTGTTTTCTTGTTCCAAGATACTGGAAGTATGACACGGCCCCATGCTCCTACAACATCGCCCCGTATCTTTATTCTGGTAACCTAGAGAATAGATTCTTTTTCAGTATTGTAAGTTGCCACTTAGCCAAACCACATTATGTTTAACACCTTCCATTCCAAGTTATTTTAACAACAAAACAAGGTTCTGATAAACCATTGTTCGTATAGATATAACTAGTAAGGTGCCCATGTGATGCGTCGGGAGCACAACACTTGATTGATAATTTTAAGGGTTGTTAGGGGTGATTTAGTTTGGTTCAATTTTGAGCCATAACCATAACAAAAAGCAAGTTAGTCATAAAACATGGGATTCATACCTAGTTAGTTATAAAAAATCTTAGGAGTATAAGATAATGTGCCATGAAGTCAAGATTTAGAATTACTTTGCACCAGCCCCTTATTTTATAGGGCAATTGTTCATAAACTTTTCTTGAGACTAAGATAAAAAGCATTGGACAAAAGTTTTGATTAATTCTCACACGTTCGTAAACCTATATCTAACAAATATGCATAAACCCTATTCCTTCACGACATTGTATACTAAAATCAGCCATGATAGAGTGATGCTCGTGCGATGCGGCGAGAATCACAAACATTGCTAATTACATAACATGTTAATTGTTTTTATAAAATTAAAAAAACTACAACGGTAACATACACAATTTATACCGATCATGTAATTTTTTTGTAGGTCCCTTAATCCTATGGATCTTTCACAGAATTGTCTATCTAATCTAGAGTGCGGAATCCTGTAGATCAGATTGTCATAGAAGGTGTAGAAGTAGAAATCACCACAATCTAATCTTTATTGGTTATCTATCAAACAGATTACAATCGATTAAGATCACAAACAATCACAAATTGGTCCATGCCCTAGTGCAATTACGAATTCTCTCTCAATCTCTCTATAAACTATTTCTCTAGTGATTATGGTGATTAACCTAAACCCTAATACAAAGCCTTGTTTATATAACATAAGTTTGCAACCTGGGCTACGAATTGGACAAGCCCAATTCGCCTACCATTCCCCCAATGTGGGTTTGGTTTGGCCCAATCACTATTAACTAGCTAATATAAGCTTAACCCGCTAACCGTTTATTGTTTCACTAATTACAAGATATCCAAAGACCCAAATCCAAAAGTTATTGTTACAAACATGTACCAACAGACTCCCCCTTGACAATAGCTTGATAAAACAACTTTGTCTTCAGTCATCTTGCATTCTTCATGTAATCTTTCTTCGTCTTTGGTCTTTGATAGCTTCAGCTTCAATAGTTTCTGTTAGCAACAAACTCCCCCTAAGCTGATGCATTTAATCACCAAATCTTCAAAATCATTAGTACTTGAGAAAACTCCAGTTCAGCATTTGCATAGCAATCTTCAAACTCTTCAAACGTTGTTAGCAATGTAGAAAGGAGGTTGCTACCAAGCATCCAAATAGACTCCTCTTCACTAAACTTCACAGCAACTCATCACATTACTTCACTTTGCTTCACAGGAATTGCAACTATCTGTGTACAAAACAAATATCTCGAGAAACCATAAGAATTTTTCAACACATGTTAACAAATTATTATTAATCAAGAGATGTGAAAACTGTATTACAGATTAAGCAATTTTCAACTCAACACAAACACTCAAACTTTTCAACACACAAACATATTTGTCCAACACACTAGAACCCGCAAGTTTTTAAAATTTAGAACTCAAATTCTAACACCAACTCCCCCTTTGGGAAATAATTCCTCCATGAACAATTATTTTCTGTACGTTAAGAATTTTAAAGAAAAATAAAATCTTTTTGGATTTTAATACTTTCTGAAAGCAAAGAAATAACAAAAAAAATAAATACTCTTTTTCGTGATAATCACTGGTTAAGAAGATCATATCAGCCAACTCAAACTGTTTCACACTTGCAGTTAATTATCTAAGTTAATTTTCGTGAAATGCAATTCAAGACGATTACCAGTTTTGTTTATCCAATTAAACAAAACATATGAACATTTCAAGTACCTTTACCTAGTGATACGTTGAGGTAATATCATACTGATGTACTAGTGTGTCCCACTTCAGGACATACTGTCGCGATCAAGGTATGCATAAAGCTTCCTCATAGTAGGTGAGTATACCGAATTCATCCTTTTTATTTTAAAACGTTAGAACTTTGGTGACCAGGTCAGTTTTTTCATACAACAAGATACCAATATCTAAGGAGGGTAAGGCAATACCAAAAGTTGGTACGATTTATTTCGCACACTTGAATGACTCTCTAGGAGAGCTTCTTCAATTTCTAGGTGTAACACCTCGTAAAAACCGTCCAATAATATAGTGACACGTGTCATTACTTTTATATTAAATCTAATAAGGACTAATAAGGACTAAAGGTGTCAACATGCTTAAACCAAGCCTCTGAGTGACCATTAGTGTCAACATGCTTACACTGAGCCTCTGAGTGACCCCTTTACGAAGTCCTAACTCTCATATGAGCCACCGGTTGGACGAGAGGGATTAATTATGTAAATATGTAAAAGTTGGACTATGGAGGGGTTAAAAGTGTCAACAGGTTAATTTATACCTCTGAGTGACCTTTTAACGAACTGGGAGCTTGACAATATCCGGGCATACTCCCTGGTACGCCAAATATTGGCTACGGAGGGCTAATTATGCTTATAAAGGTGTTTTGGAAGTTTAATAAGTTGAGGGGCTAAATGTGACAAAGTTTGAAAGTTCCCATGAGGCGCTCGCGGGCCGCGAGAGACAAGGCCTGGTCTCTCGTGGGCCGCCAGAGGAGGTCTGCTGCAGAAAAATTTGCTTGGCAACCACACAAGCTGCCAAACCCATTCAATTCGAAACCATGGGCTTCCAAACTGCTATGCCACGTTTTAAAACACTTGTAGACATCCTCTAATACCTACTAATACCTGGCATCACCTCCTTCAAGCTCTCCAACTATAAATAGGAGCATTGGTTCTTCACTTGAACTTGCTCCTTTCTCATAAATCATTCTATCTCCCTCCTCTGGAAGTTCCTAACTGAAAGGAGCATCCAACTTAGTTCTATTCATCCAAGGATCACTTATAAGTGTTCCTTTCTCTTGCATTTTCGTTTATAGGCTTTTTATAGCCAAAAGTCGAGCGTTTACGGAAAACGCTTTGACTTTTGGTTAAGACCATTATGGACCAGCCATTGTTCATAACAAACATGGCTAAGTGATCGTAATAAGGTAGGTGTTAATACCTATAAAGGGCACCTTATAAAGATCACGTTTACTAGACCAATTGACAGGTCAAAGTTCTATTATTAAAAAGTCAAACGGGTCAGATTTTATAAATATTATAATCTGAGTTTATATATGTTATAAACATGTTTTTAACACTTAAACATGTTGGTAATAATTATTAGAACATGTGGGAACATGTTCGATCTGTCAATTTCAGTCCTAGGGTCGGTTCGCATCCGAAAGTCATGAAGTTTGACTTCTGCTTTAACTTTCGATTCTGACCCGATTTAGATTAGTTAGCTACTGATTTAAGGTTGCATTATGATCATAATATAGTGTAGCATAACCCCCTAAGGTTATATTACATGATCATAATCAGAATCTGAGTTTATGCACAAGTTCCGTTACTATGCCAAATTTGACTAGAACGCCCTTTTTACATAAAATAAGGTTTTAATCGATAACGAACTTGAAAATGAATTTCCTACTGATATAATATCATAGTAAGATTATTTGGGATGTCAAGTCAGTTTATATACTGAGTTTACATACAAGTCCTTCCATTATGTCGACAAATGACAATAAAGCCCTTATAGCGCATAAAACGATTTTAGTTATACTTTTTATACCAAACCTTATATCTACTGATGTGTCATACTAAATGACATATCTAAAACATATAAATCTGATCTTAGCATCAGTTTTCATAAGACTTCGCACAAATCGTCATTTTACGACATAAACGCCGTTTCGGCGCATATGGTTTTGAACCATATTTATCAACCAAGAATTGTTACCTACTAATTTTAAAACTCATTTAAAGTATTTTTACAGTAGATAGTATAAACTCAGAATCCCAAAAAAATTATAAAACTATGTGTAAAATGACCAAAATGCCCCTATGGTGTTGGTCATAAATGATAAATTACACATATGATCAATATCTTACTGATATTATATCATAATTTATTATTTTTCCATAATACTTATGATCGTAACATTAAAATATATTCAAGTTCCTTTTATATGATATATAATTACCAAAATGCGCTCATGAGGCATAATTTCATTCTAAAACCTTAACGGACATGTAAGTTGATATCCTACTGATATTACAACTTATGTAAAGTATAATGGCATATATAACTTGTCCATGACTTATCTAGTTACCCGATATCGCTTATATGCACACCGTTAAGTATGTGTAACTAGTTTACGGAAATTAACCGAAACGGGTTTAACCTTATCATTTTAATCTCAAAATCTAGAATGCTTATGGTTTACCCATATTATACAAGTCATAGTACTTGTTGGGTTTAAACTACATTCTATCCGGTCATCGCTTAATCTAGCGTATGATATCGTTTTGATCCTGTACACTAGTCGGTCTAAGTCTATGACTTAAATTAAGACCGATAGCATTTTAATTGCTTAGCTTATGCTATAATCCAGACTAGAGCCTTCCAGTAAATGCTATATTCACTTATTTCATTTTGAATACGGCTGAGATATTTAATCTTGCATTTTTAATCAAGACTAGCTCAGGTAAATACTCTTGACTTATTTTCCCTATACGGGCTTGGGTTACGTAAATTATTACCACTTGGTCGGAAATGGGATCAATCGAATGCCAGATTGTGGCTAGTAAATCCGCATATTCCGTTATGATCAGTTTTGTTTTTGTTTGATAACTTAAACATTGGGGGTTAACGACCATGTCCTGGATATTCTTGGCTCATTACATTAGATAATGGCCACGACCAAGGCATGGGGTGTAGGCATACACCTGATAGATGCGAATGCTAAATTATTTTTACCCACTAGTTGGGGATAACTCCTTCGTGAGTTCATAAGTGGTGTGTACGTTAATCAAGTCTCGGTCTCTGTACTGGCCATATGTATGGACAAACATGTAAAGATGTTAACAAGGTTACAAGGCTGACTTTCCCAAGTTATAAAAGATTTTTCGTGCCCTGTGCACTTAAATCCAATTTTTGAAAATGTTTTCAAAACGAGTCAGTTGGGTGCATTTACCAGCGAAAGCTGACGTATTTTCAAAAGACTAAGCTGAAGGTACAATACGAAATAGGCTAGAAGCTGCTTGGTAGTGATATAAGAGGATCTTGCAAATCCTTAGATCTGCCACAAGTCTGTTACACATTTTTTGTATATTTTACGATCCGCCTATGGATCTTTCATTACAAGGTGTCTGTATATTATTTTTCTTACTTTGAACACGTGGTTTGTAATAATAATTTAAACTCCAAGACTTTCGCTGTGTTGTGTTTAACTGACTAGGATGATATCAACTTACGTCACGATATTCCCCACCCGAGCCCACCGGTGTTTTAGATTGGAAATACGGGGTGTGACACTGGGCTTTTGGCATTTTAACTATTTTAAGATATATTGGTTATGCCTAGGTCAACACAAATCTGGATGTAGCCCTGATATTCCCGGATGAAATAACAGTATAAAGTCCCAAAACCTCATATTTTAGCAATATATCAACGCAAGATTTAAGGTTATAAAACCATACGCCACTGATATGTTACCTTCTCATACACAGTTTTTTATTATGTTTATATAACCATGATATATTGATATATTTTATGTTTCTTGCCTACTGGTACATCATATAATGAAGCTGCTATCACACTTATGCAATTTTAAGTTCAATTTCAGTGATAGTCTAACTTGTTGATGTACTATCATCTCTTCTTTTTCACACAGTGATAACACATTTTTTATTTTTATTTTTTTTTATTTTTTGTGGTTTTCTATTTTTTTAATTTGGTTTTGTTAAGAAAGCAATAAACTATTTACAAAATTCTTATGAAAAACTGGTTATTCTGGTTTCCACATCACGTTGAGTTCGAGTAGATGTTCAAATCGAGCCATGTCAAAAGTTTTTGTGTAAAGATCTGCTAGGTTATCTAGTCTGTCAACTCTATGCAGTTCAATCATTCTCTTTTCAGCACAATCTCGTATAAAATGATAACGAATGTCAATATGTTTTGTGCGTGTTTTCCGGGATTATTTGTTATGGAAATTGTGGCATTATTGTCTATCTTAATAGGGGTGCGAGTGAAATTCAAACCGTAATCGCGAATCTACTGTTGTATCCACAGAACCTGAGAGCAACAGCTACCCGCAATAATGTATTCAGCTTCCCATGAAGACGTAGACACACATGCTTGTTTCTTGCACTTCCATGACACAAGTCTTCCCCCTAAGAACTAACTACCACCTATGGTAGATTTTCTAGTTGATTTTCAACCTCCGAAATCTAAATCAGTGTAGGTAATAAACTCCAAGTCACTATCAGCAAGGTACCATAACCCAAACTTAGGTTTTCCCTTCAAGTAACATAGAATTCGCTTCACCGCCTTCATATGCGACTCCTTTGGATTAGCTTGATATTTGGCATACAGACATACTGCAAACATAATGTCTTGTCTTGAAGTAGTAAGATACATCAACGATCCAATCATGGCCCTATATTGAGTTGGATCAACATCCTCCACACTCTCAGCATCTAGACAATATTGTGTTTTCACAAATGGGTGTATTAAAAGTTGTGCAATCCTCCACCTTGGAACGAGTTAAAATGTCATATACATACTTCTTTTGATGAAATAAAGATCCCATCCTTCTTTTAACTTGCAATCCCGAGAAGAATGATAAGTCACCCATTGCACTCATCTCAAACTTACTCTTCATCACCGCCTCAAATTCATGACACATGCTCTCATCGGATGAACCAAAGATGATGTCATCCATGTATACTTGTACCAATAGAAAATCATCCTTCTTCCTCTTAATGAAAAGTGTATTGTCGATCTGACCGCTTTCAAAGCCATTTGCCAAAAGATGAGTCAGAAGTGTTTCGTACCATGCCCTTGGTGCTTGATGCAATCCATACAGTGCCTTATCCAATCTATAAACCTGATCTGGATAGTTTGGATCAGTAAACCCATCTGGTTGTGAGACATACACCACTTCTTTGACTTTCCCGTAAAGAAACACACTCTTCACGTCAAGCTGATAAACCTTGAAACCCTTAAACGATGCAAACGCTAGAAACAACCGAATTGCTTCCAACTTTGCAACTGGTGCAAACACTTCATTATAGTCAATACCCTCTTGCTAATTGAACCCTTTTACCACTAACTGAGCCTTGTTCCTTGTTACGATACCTCGATCATCTTTCTTACACTTGAACACCCACTTGGTGCCAATTTCTTTCTCTCCCTTTGGTAAATCAACTAACTTCCAAACTTTCAGCTTCTCAAACTGAGCTAGTTCCTCCTCCATCGCTTCTACCCATGAATTATCCTTCAGAACCATATGAATGTTTTTCGGCTCCTCTTGAGAAATAAAACAGCTATACAAGCACTTGTTGATAATACTAGTCTTCTCAATTGTAACATACAAACATGAACTTTCTATTGTACTTCTCCTTGTCTGAACAACTGATGCGGATCACCTATGATGTTCTCAACTGGATGGTCTTTGTTTGCTCGTGTAGTAGAAATGGTGTCAACTTCCAAGCTAGTCTCTAGATTTGATCCAATCTCCCCTTAACTATTTTGATTAGCAAATGAATTAGTAAAGTCCTCCCCCTCAAGAGGTTCAGACTCGCTATCACTCAAACCCGCTACTTCTGCATTTTCATTTTAGGAAGTTCCTGCCACCTCCGTAATTGGAACACTTAATCTCAGGCCGAAAGTACTTTCATCTCTATCCATAGTCCAGCTGTGAATTACTCCAAATCACCTGAACTTAGGAATTGTAAAAGATTCAAAGAATAGACCATAATCATATAGCTTTGCTGGACCTGGGCTGGACTGGTTGGCCGAATATGTGATAATTTCAACATTAAAAACCGTTTCAATTACACCATTAGTTTTATTAAAAACTCTCTTTTATTTGGTGAACCGTCTACATAACCTAGGAAAAATCCTTTATCAGCAACTTCACCAAATTTTGTTGGTTTTTATTTCTAATTATTGTGCATGGTAGCCCAAATGGTTCAAACCCTTCTAAATTTGGTTTACGGTTTCTCAATTGTTCATAACACGTTTTGTTATGTTGTTTAACCGTCAAACCCTATTCAAAACATAGCAAGCTGTATTCACAGCCTCTTCCCAAAAGAGGACAGGAAACTTAGAATCAGAAAGCATGGTCCTAGCAGCTTCAATTAAAGTCCTGTTTTTCCGTTCTGCCACTCTATTATGTTGCGGTGTGTATGGAGCACTGAATTGATGTTCTGTCCCCTTGCGAAGACAGTACATATCCAGCAACCGAATCTTGAACTCCGTGCCATTGTCACTTCTAATGCGCTTGATCCTTGTCTCAAGTAGATTCTCCACTTTAATAAAAGATTGATCAACATTTCTTCTGTCTCATCCTTTGACACTAGAAAGAAAACCCAAGAAAAATGAGAAAAGTCATCAGTAACAAGTAAACAATAATATTTTCCTCCAATACTCCTTACATTCACTGGACCAAACAACTCCATGTGAAGTTATTCGAGTGGGGAAGCAATGGAATTCACGGTTTTAGACTTGTGAGGTTTTCTGTGTGCTTTACCTTTTTACAAGGAAGACATTAATAACCCCCAGAAGCCTTCTGCATAGGCACACCTTCCACTAAACCATTTTAATTATATAATTCATTTTTCGATAGTGGATATGTGCCATGCGTTTATGCCATAACATCGACTCAGCCTCAGATGCTTTGATAACAAATATGTAGACACCACCAAAGAATCATTAGCACTCATGTCCATGACATAGGTATCATTCTTCCTTGGTGTCCTCATTACTACCCAATCATCAAGAATGATCAAACCATGTTTTAACACCAATGCCTCAGACTTGGTAAAGTGGACAGAGTAACCCTTGTCACAGACTTGCGACACGCTCATCAAATTGTGTTTGAGTTGCTCAACATAGTTGACTTTGTCCAATGTTATCTTCCCATTGGTCACTTTCCCTTGACTTGTTATTTTTCCACCTTTTGCTCCTGCTAATTTAACGTAACCTCCATTTATTTCTTCAAATTCTTTTAGCAACCTCATATCCCCCGTCATGTGTCTAGAGTAGCCACTGTCAACATACCACAAGTTAATCAGCCTCCTTAGCAGCTCCTTCACAAACCAAAACAAATTTAGTTAGATAAGGGGACCCAAGCCTTAATGGTCTTGGGTCTTCCAAATTCATCAACCACCGAAACATCCATCCAATATCCATCACTCCTAACCGGAATCTTGGATCGTAGACCTGTTGAGGGAAATGGTTTTTTATTACCACTAGGTCTCTGGTCCTGATGGTTCCTATATATGTTTGGACTTTGTGACCTTTGGAAATTTTGATTTTGTAAACCTCTATTCTGATTCGCAAATCCTGAGTTCTGATGAACTCTCCATTGATTTCCAAAATTTTTATTAATATTTTCTCGAGTCATTATTATAAAATTTTTGACTACCATCAGAGTGATATCAATTTCGTTGTGAACCTTGACCTCTGAAATTATTTGACTAACCATTAAAGTTATTCATTTTAGGTGAACTACTCCTAGGTCTGGCGAATCTGCCAGATGTAGACGCAGGCTGAAACCTTGGTTGATTTATTTGAAAACGAGGAAATTGTTGATTTCCCGTCTCAGCCTTGTCTTCAACAACAGATTTTATCAATGAGTTTGATTTCTTCAACTCACATTCACCCTTCTTTTCTTGTGAAACGTCTTTTTTCGTTTCTTTCAAAGGTGCTTCACCCTTCTTGTAAGGACAATAACTGACGACATGTCCTTTTGTATGACAATTAAAGCACGATCTTTTTGCAAAAGATTTCTTTGTGAAGCCTTTGAACTTGATGGTTCTGTTGACGTGGGCGACGTTTTAGAAGGACCAACGTTTATTTCTTGTGATTTCCCTTGTTCATTTTATCTTAACAAACTTTTCATTTGACTCTGTTTCAATCACCATTTTTTTATTTTCATGTCATCCCCTTTCACAAAATTCATCTTTTTAACATCGTGTTGTTTTTTAGATTGGGAAGATGCATTTTTATTTTTGAAAACATTGTCACTTTTGGTTTCCTTCTCAACATCAGCCACTTCATACTCAGATACACCATCATTCTCAGACGAGGAACTATCAGGTACTTCGACAGTCATCAGCTCAACCACAGCTGCACCACACACAAAATCTGTTAAATCATCTTCATGTGGTAAAAATATATAGTCCTGGTGAACAGGTGGAGGAACTTCATAAAATCCCACTGTTGTTCGATCAGTACTCTTTTTAAGTTTCCCATCATGTGATTCATTAAAAATGAAGTGTTTCTAAATTGGTCTATTTTTCTTTGAAGTTCAACAATCTTAACTTGTGCATCAGATAACTCTTTGCACTTGTCAGAAAGTTCATTTGTTTTATCTCCCATAGTCTCATGTGCTAAGTCTATCACTTGAAGCTATTTATTTAATTTTTCAGTCAAAGTTTTAACTTCAGCTTCACATGATTTTACTTTCTTTAGGTACTAAGACTTTTTTTTCTTTATGAAAAAGTTTGATTCTTTTAGATCATTTAGTTCATTTATCATACTTTGGTTGTATGAGGACAACTTGTCAACCGTACCTTTTAGTTCACTACAACTCATGCAGATAGAACTTTGGATTTATCGAATCAGCCATGCTCAAATCCGCCATAAATGCAACAAAATCAGTTTTGGCTCTCTCTTCTTCATCAAATTGCACTTGTACATCATCAGTCTCAGCCTCTTCAGTTGGTTTTTCTTTAGGCTTGATTTGTTTAGCAACATCCTTTTCTTTGGCAGCTTCAGTTTCCTCACTCACTACCTGTTCAACTACAATCTTCTTTTCCGAACACTCTTCTTTAACATTATCGCTAGCTTCCTTCAACTCGTTGACCTTCTTCGATTACTATAACGATCTCTTCCATTAGAGCTTGTGTTATGGTTCCATCATCCAGGTGAGAATCCAATCATATGAACCATCAAGAGTAGTAGTGGAAACAGGTGCCCGTGATGCACAGTTGGATTAACTTTGACCAGATGAATTATGAAATGTGGAAGGTTTTTGTGGTTCTCCTTTTTGTCTTTGACATTTTCTAGCGAAATGCCCAAGATTTTGACATTCAAAGCATCGAAACTTGGGTTTATCGAATCCAACCTTCTTCCCAATGAACTTCCTGCCAGTTCTGTTCATGAACCGTTTAGCCCCGATAGATATCATGGCCATCTACCACTGAATGTCCACCTCATCCAAGTCATCTAGATCAATCTGCTCATAATCTTCATCCAGTGCTGCTAGATCTGTTTTCTGGACCTGTATATAATTCTGATATAAAGCAACTAAACAAGGCAAGGAGAGACAATTGATTCTTAGCTGATTTCACACTCATAGGCATGGACTTGGAAATTCTGCTATTTGATCCAGTTTGCTATTCTTACTGTCTCTTACTTATAGTTGAACCTCCCGATGAGGCAACAAAGCATAATTCACCATTAGCATCAAAAATATTTTCACTTTCAGTTGAGAGAAATGCAGTTGCTGAATCACTAAAAGCGTTGTGAGAAGATGAAGGTGGAATGCCTCTGTAGACTCCCGGGTCTTGAACCTGATCATAACCTGTTTCCTCCTTCTTCATGTTGAGCTCGTAAGCTCTCAACTTCCAACAACCTCTTCCAAGTCTTTAGTTTCATAATCAGCTTCACCCTTGATCATGAGAGTATAAATGTCCCACTTAGCAGGTAAAGCATCTAGAAACTTATCATTGTTCTCGGTATCAGTGTATCCCTATATGTCATAGTTGTCTATCTCTGTCATCAGATGATAGAACCTAGTGATGAAATCTTCAAGGGACTCATTTCTCATGCTCTTAAAAATAGCAAATTGTTTCTTCAGCAAATCTATCTTGTTCTTCTTCACATCAGCAATTTCCCTCATACCGCTTCTATAATGCATCCCACATCTCTTTTGAGGTAGTGTACCTCTTAAAGGTGTGTTTAATTCCATCAGGTAAAGACATATTTATAGAAGCAAGGGCTCTCTTCTCAGCCTCATACATCTTCTTATCTTCCTCTTGCATATTGACATACGCAGTGACCCGTTGTCTGCCTTCGAACTCATGAGTGGGACGCACGTACCCATCTTCAATACAGATCTACATCCGTGTGTCCTAATATTCAATAAAGGACTGAAACCTGTCTTTCCAAGTAAGGTATTGTTCCACCTTCATCAGATTTGGTGGTTTATTGGTAGTACCAACCTCATGTTCCATCTTCAACAGCTCATTCAAGTTCGACATACTCTACATTTTTACCGAACCGGCTCGCTAAAAATGTTTAAACCTAACCAATAACTGTTTTTACCAAATTGTACCGTTAGACTCATCTCGAAAATACGAATCCAATGGTATATAATGTCCAAAACCTTTTTCAGGATTTTTGTGCCTCTTTTTTGTCCTAAAAATAAGGCGGTTAAAATTGTGCAGTCCATTTTCAAAGTTCGTTTACGGATAATTTTCTATTCACGAAAACGTTAATTACACCATACGTAGCTAATTACTCCAGTTTTTAATTACTTCACCTATTAAATACTCCACAAATTACATTAACAAATCAATTACGTTGGCAAGCCTATTTTGCTGGTTAATTACATAGGTAAGTCAAATTCGCTAGTTATTTACGCAACCAAGTCTAAGTCAAAAACGCTGAGTCCCAATTACGTTGAGGATTAAATACACAGGTTAAATACGTCGGCTAATCAGTTAAGTATTACAATGACTAACAAAGTCGCAGATCACCGTGATAATGTCGCAGAAGACAATTTTCACATTTACAAAAGTCGCCTTTGGATTTAAATACGCGGTCCAGTCAATTACGCAGGTTCGGATAATTACGCGAGTCAATCAAATACGCAGGTCCAGACTGGATAATGACAAAAACGCAGAAACTTGTTCTGCAAGCCAGTCACCAACAATTCCGAATTTTGGGGATTTGATCAAATCTTCTCAGAATTTGAAAATATTTTCAACCAAAAACTGAAGAACACGAAGAAAAGTTCTTCAAATCTTCAAAATTTTCAGCCAAAATCCTTCAAAAACAGCAAAATTTAAGAACGCAGAAACTGTTGTAAATACGCAGGAAGACCAAACAGCCTCCAAATTCGCAGTAGCCTTCAACACCTCCAAAAACCCTAGTTTTCTGCAACAAAAAATTCTGAACCAAGCCAATCAAGAGCCTAATACTCTTATACCAATTGTAGGTCCCTTAATCCTATGGATCTTTCACAGAATTGTCTATCTAATATAGAATGCGGAATTCTCTAGATCAGATTGTCATAGAAAGGTGTAGAAGCATAAATTACCACAAACTGATCTTTATTGATTATCTATCAAACTGATTACAATCAATCAAGATCACAAACACTCACAAATTCATCCAAGCCCTATTGCTATTATGAATTCTCTCTCAATCTCTCTGTAAACTCTTTCTCTAGTGATTATGGTGATTAACCTAAACTCTAATACAAATCCTTGTTTATATAACACAGTTTGCAACTTGGGCTAGGGTAAATGCTCATGGGTTGTGAATTGGACAAGCCCAATTCGCCTACCATTCCCCCAATGTCGATTTGGTTTTGCCCAATCACTATTCGCTAACTAACACAAAGCTAAACCCGCTAACCGTTTATCGTTTCACTAATTACAAGATATCCAAAGACCCAAATCTAGAAGCTGATGTCACAAACATGCACCAACATTTTCAAAAGCATATATATAAATATTCGTATAAAAAAGTTATGTCCATTTAAAAATCTTGAGCGAAAGTTGGTATAAAAATTAATAATATGCTTTAAAGGATAGTAACATATGTTTTAGAAATTGTAATTATATAAACTTTTAAAATTATGTCAAGTTACACTTTTGTCTAGCATAAGATAGTATGTGAATTGGTCTGTTTGGAATGGACGAGTGAATGGAATAGACAAATGAATAAAATGGATCATCGTCATTCCATGGTCTTGTTTGGTTATCATGTGAGAATAGAATGAATCATTAACTTGTGTTGTTTGGTAGATAGGAAAAAAGAGGGAATAAAATCGGTGATGGATGGTTATAGTCGGTGGTGACGATGGTGTGATGGTGGCAGCAGTGGGTCGCAATGGGCGGCGGCAGTGGGTGGTGGTGGTCGGTGGTGGCAACAATGGTGGATGGTGGTGGGTGGTGGGCGACGGTGATGGATGGTGGGTGACGGTGGTCGGTGGTGGCGACAGTGGTGGATAGTGGCGGTGGTTGTCGGCGACGGGTGGTGGGCGATGTTTCGTGATGAAGGGTGAGAGGGGGAATGCAATGAGAAAAAAAAACAAGGGTAAAGGATTGAATGAATTTGAAGTAATGGAATGTCAATGTAAGCACTTCCATTACCTTGACCAAGCAAACACATTTTTTTTAATTTCCTCGTAATAGTTTATTCCATTCCGACTCTCATTCCTACATACCAAACACTAGTACTTTGAGGAACACATTTTTAAACTTAATAGTTATCTATTAATTCTCAAATGACAAACTGTTATTACATATAATCGAAATAGATAATCTACTTATGTGACTAATTTATAAAATTAAAAACTCATGTTCTTATTTATATCAAATAGATAATAGATAATCTACTTATGTAACTATTTTATAAAATTAAGAACTCGTGTTCTTATACATATAGATTCTAAAACTGATAAATATGAAATCAATACTAGTAATTTTGATAATTTAAAAATACTTTATGTTATTCAAATTTTTATTACTACATATTTATTATTTTATTACTAAGTTTTCATGAATTACATTTACAATTCACCTACTTTCGTTTTATGTTATTTCACTTTAATTATGTTATTATTATTATAAACAAAAATTAACACATTTCTTTTCATGTTTGGGTTTAACTCCAAAATTTTATAATGATCAGGGAAATATCAATTATAAACTCATAAACCAATAAACCAATTATGAACGCATTATTTTAAAACATACTTATTTTTCCTAAAATTCAACATAAAATTGAACAAATTTGTTTGATTGTTGTTATGTAACCTACACATGGTGGCAAACTTCGGATTTTTATTTCTATGGGGATCACATTTCAGTGGTCAGATTTCTCCATGCGGTTAGAATTTTCGGATCCATTAGGGAAACATAATAAAAATACGATATTAGAAATATACATAAGAAATGGTTACCTCGTTAATTTAATCTTTCCATTAACCCTAAATTCAAGTTTCAACAAAAATAAATTTAATTAAGAGTCTCTGGGACCCTCTAAAAACGATAACACATGCAAAACATCACTTTTGATGTAGACAGTAGTATAAACAAACATCATAGAAAGAAGTAGAAAATTTGTTTCATTACAATCAGCACAGATCACAATATATCAAAAAAGTACACATCTACTTCTCTCTCTGACACACCTGGATACAGAGTCCTAGACACTAACTCTCCAAAACACAGGGTACAATACTATCTCTTTGGTGCTTTTGTTTTGCTTACCTACAAATGACAAACACATGTATTCATAGGTTGCATGCCTAACTACGCTATGCCTAGCTAATAAGCTAGTTAGCATCTAGTGTAGTTAGGTTAATTATGCTAATCATTTAAGTGTGCATTGTCCTAACTTTGCCAAACTCTTTCTTTGACATAGAATTGCATAACGGCCGTTATAAGCCTTGGAGATGCACCAAGAGACTCCCCCTTAACTGTGTTTATCAATTTTTGCCAGTGACGTGGTGGAGCGTGAGTATAGTTTTTGGTATATATTTAAGCACTTTTAATCATTTATCAAGCTTTAAATTTATAAAACACGATAAAACACAATCACTCTCTACAACACGATAGGACACGTTCACCCATCGTTGGTGTAGTATAGCAATAGTAAGATACTAAGGTGGTCCAAGGACACAAGAGCTTTTAATACCGGAATATCGTCAACGTCTAATCTAATCAAATTTTTAGGAAAAATATGTTTCTTGATTAAATGTCACACCCTCAATTTCCACATGCGAAGTTTTACCGCAAGGCGTGTGACTGACCATGATCTAGCCATTAATCTTGTTGAACCAACTATTTAAAATCATAAAACTTCACTAATATCATGATTAACGATAGGGTTTAATTGTCCAAACATAGTTTATGTTGCAGCGGAAAAATAAAGTAAAACCCATCAAAACTTAAAACCACAAGTTTAATAAATTTTAAAACATAAAGTTTTAGCGAACCACCCACTCCAACTGATTGCAACGCCCATCCATAGTTGTACCTATCGACTTGCAAAGCATGCAACTACATGTAAAAAAAAAAAAGTTGGCGAATTCATGAAGTTTAAGTTTTATCAAAAGTAAAGTTCACAATGTTTTTTATAAGTATGACTCGGGTAGCTCACTCATCATATGACTAAAATGTGTACCGAATGCCGATGTTTCGTTTATGCCCTCATTAATGTTTATCAATATTAATGTAAGAGTGAAGGTTAGAATTTTATCAACATTAATGTAAGAGTGAAGGTTAAAAGTTCACGCCCGGCCTCCAGCATAGTGTGAGGTTTGTCAAACCTAATAGCACTACCAACTAATATCCCGTGTATACCTACACGACAATCTAATCGGTAAAATGTAGGGACCTCCAGTGGATAATATGTTTCAGTGGTTCACACAAGGAACGCGCGCGTAGCCCCAAATAGGGCTACGCATGCCTTTGGAAAATGACTGTGAGCTCACTTTAGTTTGCTCGGTAGTAACTTGAAAGGTAACCAGGAATGTTAATCTCTTCATGTTAGGTTTACCGTTTCAATTAGTTTAATTTGTGAATTCCTACACGTAGTCTAACACATAGTCACCAAATCACGCAGTCATGCTACTACACGTGTAGATAAGTTAGCGTAGATGATCGTATACTTCCATATAACTCATTCACATACACCTGTTAATGTTTCTAATAACATATAACACTTTGTTTCTACATACAAGCACATTTAAAACGTTCACAAACACTTTCAGCTCATTGCAGTTTCATGTCGGTTTTTAGGCAGTTTTCCGGAATTTATTTAAAATACTAACGAACTCATAAAATTACGATATTTTAACACAGCATGCTATTTAGTCCCCGGATATAGTTTATTTTTATCATGACATGAGTCTTTACAAACAAAACCACTAAAAATAAATCTTACACCTAGGTCTTATTTATAACTTTCTGATGACAACTTACATCAAAATTTATTTAAAAATCCTCGTTTATTCTTTTTAAGAAATTCCTATTGGAGGTTATCGGTACCTCCTGGAAGTACTTACATGAAAATTTTTATATTATAACTGAATTCCTACATTGAGTTATGACATTCGTAATGGGCTGCAAATTCTGACATAAAATGCAGCCTAGACCTTTGAAACGAAATAAATCATTTAAAATATCAAACGACGTCGAAAAATGCGATTCCAATTGGGTTAGAAAGGCTTTTACTGGAGGTTCATATTAGACTCAAGAAACATCAATTTTTGACAAAATTTGATTTGGTTACAGCAGAGTAAAGCCGAGTGTAACACTCTAGACAGAATTTGTTTAGTCACCTGAACACCATAAATGATTAATCTATGAACCCAACAACTTACAACCCTTAATCACTGCAGGTTTCTACCATAATTTAGATCATGTAACCTTGATTTATAACTACCCTCTAGTTTAACACATCAACAAAACCCTATACACATGACGGAACCCCAAATCAATCTAAACATTATAAACACATAATCTAAACCACTCGAACTACATTTATTAACTTATCATAAATAATCATCGATCAAAACAGAAAAACGCAGCCATGATAACTTCATAAATTCATGCATGAACCATTAACAATATTTCACATGATTCAACCCGTAAATAAACCCTAGTGGCTTACCGAACGTATAAACGCATTATAACATCAACAACATCACATCTAGTCACCTTATACTACTAGTAACCATTAAAACGCTAATTATTATTGTTAATCTATGAAAACACAGCCAAGAACAAGTGAGTAAAGAAAGATTAACGGAACCGAAACAAAGATTATAATGTTACCGAGATCTAGGATATGGTGCGAGCCGATTGAACTTGAACCGAAGATCATCAAAGAGTCCCTTGGAGCTCTTGCTTGCGTTGACATGAAGAGAGGGAGAGAGAGACAGTAGCGCTTAGTTTGTAATTAGGGTTATCAGAGAAGTTATAAAAAAAACATGCAACTTACGTATCTATAAAACCACAAGGGTGTAGGCAGTTTGGCAGGTGGGCCGATTGCAAAGAAAACAGTGGAGGTGTTGGGCTGTTAACAGAAAGAATGGAGGCGTAGGCTAATTAATTGGGGCCACACACAATTAATAGGGTGTGGGCCGCAAATTTAAAATATGTTTGATGGTTTGTTTATTTTTTTATTTTTTTAAACAATCAACTAATAGAAGAGAATAATTA
Organism: Scalesia atractyloides; assembly: GCA_947069175.1. NCBI lineage: Eukaryota > Viridiplantae > Streptophyta > Magnoliopsida > Asterales > Asteraceae > Scalesia > Scalesia atractyloides. Next base: position 52,499,771 of record CAMTDV010000012.1, on the reverse strand, counting down.
ATTAAATGATATGAATGTATAATATTCATGCTAAGGTTCGGGCCTCATAAGTTTCGAGTTACATGAGTGGGTTGAACCGATATGTGAAACATATGCTTTGGTTCAAACGGTTTGAGTCGGTTCAACACGATATGGATTTGGTTTCGACTATTCGTTTACACATTATAAATTAAATAAGTATCAAATAAATTTGACGAATAAGATTAGTATATATATTGATTTATCAATGCGAAAGTAATGGTATTTACCTCGGGAATTTTGGTTTGTCAGATCATCCCCAAGTTGAAAGAAATTTCTTCCTGAAATTTGGCAAACAGTTGCTGAAGAAGCTAGTGTTGTTGAGCGATTTCATGGGGCGTCACATCATCCACAAGTTGGTTTGGAATTTTGTCCTGAAAATCAGTAGCAACTTCAGCGTTTGATGCATTATTTTGAATAATTGGGGATACTTCCACATCATCTGATCCTCCCATACCTAGGTGAACTTTGGGCCATGTTTTGAATTCCAACGAACCCGAACGATAGGAATTTTACAGTGTTTAAGCGTTTTGACTTCCCGATCCATGATTTCCACTGGTTTTTCAATAAAACAGAGTTGGTTGTCAACCTTGAGCTCTTTGAACAGAACTGCGAGTGTTTCATCGGACAAACACTTCTTCAAATTCGATCATGAAAGACATTATGCACACCACTGAGTTCTTCAGGTAAATTCAGCCTATAAGCGACTGTGCCAATTCTTTCTGTGATTTCAAATGGTTTGATATATCGTGGATACAAAACCCTGTCACCAACTTGGAATTCCAACGGTTTCCTACGCTTATCGGCGTAGCTTTTCCGACAGTCACGAGTTGTGGCCATTCAGTTACTTATCTAAACAATTTTCTACGACGTTTCAATCATGAGTTCAGGACCAGTGATTTGGCTGTCTCCGACTTCAGCCCAACAGAGAGGTGATCAACATTTCTGTCCGTACAATGCTTCAAACGATGCGGCTTGTATACTTGAGTGGTAACTCTTATAATAAGAGCATTCCACTAAGGGAAGGTGTCTTTCCCATCCATTACCGAAATCAATAACACATGCTTGCAGCATGTATTTGAGAGTTTGCATGGTGCGATCAGTCTGACCATCGGTTTGCGAGTGATAAGTCATGCTCATGTCTAAACGCAGGCCGAATGTTTTATGCATGGACAGCATTAGATAAGACGCGAAACGAGGGTCACGATCGGAGATGATAGAGGTGGGCACCCCGTGCCGTGAGACTACTTCCTTCAAGTATAAATTGCCAAGTTTGTCATATTTGTCAGTTACCTTGATCGTGAGGAAGTGGGCAGATTTAGTTAGGCGGTCCACGATCACCCAGATGGTATCATTTCCACTTTGAGTTCTAGGTAACCCGGTAACGAAATCCTTGGAAATTTGCTCCCATTTCCATGTTAGTATAACTGGTTGCTGAAGTAACCCAGATGGCTTTTGATACTTGGTCTTGACCCTAGCGCAGGTCAAGCACTTGCTGACATACTTCGCTATTATTGCCTTCATGTTAGGCCACCAGTATAGTGCCTTTAGATCATGATACATCTTGTCAGAGCCTGGATGTATCGAGCATCAAGACTTGTGTGCTTCGTCCATCACAAGCTCTCGCAAATTTCCATAGTACGGGACCCATATACGCTCCATTAAGTAGAATACCATCAGATTTTATTTCCAGTTGTTTCTTCATGCCCTGCATGGATTCAGCTAGGAGGTTCTCCTCCTTTAGTGCTTTAGCTTGAGCGTTGCGAATTTGCTCGGGAAGGTTCGAATGGATTGTAAGCTGAAAAGCACGAACTCTTTTAGGCTTTGTCTCTTTTCCGCTGAGGGTGTCAGCTACAACGTTAGCTTTGCCCGGATGATATTCAATGGCGCACTCATAGTCATTTAGGAGTTCAACTCATCGACGTTGTCGCATTTTCAACTCCTTTTAGTCAAGTATGTGTTGTGTTGAAGACTCTTGTGATCGGTGTAAATCGTGCACTTGGTACCGTACAAGTAGTATTTCCAAATATTGAGTGCAAAGACTACAGCTCCTAACTCCAGATCGTGGGTAGTGTAGCTCTTTTCATGGACCTTGATTTGTTAAGAAGCGTAAGCAATGACTTTCACGCGTTGCATCAACACGTAACCGATTCCTTGAATGGATGCATCGTAATTGAAAATGAAATCATTAGTGTCTTAAGGTAGAGATAGAATAGGTACACTACAGAGCTTTTCCTTCAAATGTTGAAACATGGATTCTTGAGCATCACCCCACTTGTAGGTGATAACTTTTGAGTTAGGGCAGTAAGAGGTTGTGCTATCTTCGAGAATCCTTCGATAAATCTATGGTAATAACCTGCTAGACCTAGGAATTGGCGGATTTTCAGTTGGAGTTCTAGGTGCAGATCAATTCTTGACAGAATTGATCTTGGTCGGATCAACATGAATCCTAGCTTCATTGACCACGTAACCGAGGAAATGGACTTCGCGAAGCCAAAAGTCGCATTTCAAGAATTTAGCATAAAGTTATTCATTCCGTAAGAGCTCCAAAATAAGACGCAGGTGTCACTCGTGTTCCTCCTGGCTCTTAGAGTAAATTAGGATGTCGTTGTTGGTGCATATTTGTGATAACAACTTTGATTTGGTCTTTGCATATCTTGTAATTAGTAAAAAGATAAACAGTTAGTTGGTTGGGCATTGTATATCTTGTAATTAGTAAAAAGATAAACAGTTAGCTGGTTGGGCTTTGTAATACTTAGTTATAGTGATTTGGCTAACCAAGCTCATACATAAGGGTGGTGGTAGGCGAATTGGGCCTAGACCAATTCGCAGCCCATGAGGTTTGTCCTAGCCCATGTTGCAAACCTGTCTCTATGTAAAGAGAGCTTTGCTTTAGGGTTTAGGTTGCTCAGTTAATCACTTTAGAGAGAGGTGTGAGAAATCTACAAAGAGTGGCTGAGAGATTTCTTGTGAGTCTTAAATTGATTGTAAACATTCGTGTTGGATAATCAATAGAAGACCGGTTTAATTATAATCCTGTTTCTACTTGTTTTCTATGTAAATCTAATCTAGAGGATTCTGCACTCTAGATTGGATAGACGATTCTGTGAAGATCCATATGGATTAGGGGACCTACAGTCGTCAATGAAAACAATGACGAACTTGTCGAGATAGGGCTTGCACACTCGGTTCATAAGATCCATAAAAATCGCGGGTGCATTTGTTAGCCCGAAAGGTGTAACAAGGAGTTCGTAATGACCGTATCGAGTCCTGAATGCCGTTTTAGAGATGTCTTCGTCTCGGACTCTCAATTGATGATAGCCCAATCTCAGATCGATTTTCGAGTAAACACTTGAGTCGGTCAAATAAATCATCAATGCGTGGGAGTGGGTACTGATTCTTGACAGTCACCTTGTTTAGTTCAAGATAATCTATGCACATGCGAAAAGTATTGTCCTTCTTCTTGACAAAAAGTACGGGGGCTCCTCATGGTGACAGGCTAGCCTGTATAAAACCTTTAACCAGGAGCTCTTGCAGTTGTTAAGATAACTCTTCTAGTTCGGTCGGTGCTAGTCTGTATGGTTCTCGAGCTATAAGTGCCACGCCAGGAGTTAGCTCAATTTGGAATTCAACTTGGTGGTAAGGTGGAAGACCCTATAGTTCATCGGGAAAGACTTCGGGAAAGTCGTGAATGATAGGATATCTTCAACCTTTTCTCTTTGGTTTGAACATCAGTGACAAGAGCTAGAATAGTTGTATGCCCCTTTCGCTGACACTTTTGAGCCTTCATGAATGAAATGATGACTACCATAGCACCACCCTTCTCGCGTCGAGTATCAAGGGTTTCGCCGTTAGGAAATGCTGTGAACGATCTTTTCATGGCAAAGTATCTCCGCGCGATTTGGGGATAGCCAATCCATCCCGACTATGACATCGAAACTACTGAGAGTGATAGGGATGAGGTCAATATCGAATTTATGGCCAGATAACTCCAAACTACAGTTGCGATGGATACGTGTGGCCTCGAGGGATTTTTCCGTTAGCTAGTTCAATTGTATGCTTACGTTCGAGAGAAGTTGGGGCAGGCTTAAGTAGTGTATTAAAGTTCATGGTAGCATAACTACGGTCCCCGCTAAATCAAAAGGTACTATAACAAAACAATTGTTCAAAAGCAACTTACCCGACACAACATTAGGGTCATTCCTTGCTTCGCCTGAACCGATGACGAATACTCAACCTCTGCCGCCATTGCCCTTATCACCGTTGTTGTTGTTGTTGTTGTTGTTGTTGTTGTTATTCAACTACGGACAATTCCTTTACATTTGCCCCTCGGCACCACACTGATAACATCCCTTGTTGTTGTTGACGATGAGGCTGTTGGTTCTGTTGTTGATGAGTATGTTTGGCTGGATAAGGACTTCTGCAATCTTTAGCGGTATGACCTAGCTTCCAGCACCGCTGACAACGGTTTAGGTCGCATTTCTTGTTGTGGTTTCTTTACGTTTGTCGCATTTGGGCTCGTTTCCCTGATAACCACTTAGGCTTAATTATTCAACGTTTGCTGGTTTGCGTTACGGTTGTTATCGAAATTTCTTTGTAGTTGGGGTGGTTGAGTAGACCTGGAACCCTTGGCTTGATTCCCATCCCGTTTGTGCTTATTATCCCCTCTAGGGTTCATGTCACACCCCGACCCGCAGCGAAATAAGAGTCGGGGCATAATTGGGTTATCACCAAAGCTCATGATGTTTACTAAAATGTTTCATATTTATTAAATTCAAATTACAACTTAAATAGTCAAATCAATTCCATACAATTACAAGGAAAATGAAACTAAGTAATACAATCCAAAGCTTAAACTGATTTATTCTTCTAAGCCTTCCTATGTGTTTCTTGCCTCAACTGGATCACCTGTATCATGTGTAAAACGGGGGATATTTTGGATCAACAAAAGTTGGCGAGTGAACCTTGATAAAACATTGTTATTAAGTTCTTGTTATATTTAATATTGAAAAATTGTGCAATAATCACATGTGAGCAAACATATGTATATAACAAAACACAAACCACTTAGAATGAGTATATAATATGAATGATAATGACTGTGAGATCAAGGCTCAATCAAACGGAGCCGATCGAATGACATGAATGATGATGTATGTGAGATCAAGGCTCAATCAAACGGAGCCGATCGAATGAGGCACCTGTACTCAACCCGCATCCCACGGGGAGCTGATGGGCCTAATGAAATGCTTGCACTGAAAATGATAAATCCAAACTAAACATAATTCACACAACAATTTGTACACATTAGATCACAAATATGATGAATGCACAAGTGTTTATATTTATATAATATTAGAATTGTACGACACATGATACACCCCAAAAACGTGATTAAAACGGGGAATTTGGTAGAGATTCACTCACATTGGGTGCGTTCTTTGGATGATGTTGGATGCGCACGAGTTTTGGGATTTGATCGACGAGGAAAACTAACCTAAAATAATAACGAAATGGTTTGGTAAATAAATGGATTTTTAGATTTATTTTTGTGAGTTTAAGGACATTTTCTAACTTTAAAAATATTATTTTTAAGTATTTTTAATTGATTTTTAAATTAAATAAATAAATAAAAAGAAATAAAAAATTTTGACTTTTTGACCGTTGACCGGTCGGACTGTGGAAATGTTGTACGCTAAGTGAGGTTCGAACCCGGGACCTCTCGTACGCGTGCACGCAGCTCTACCAACTGAGCTACGTGTCTAACCCGAAATATTCTATGTTTTAATTATATATATATATATACTGATTAGCTTGTTATTTTATTTGGTTTATATTAAAAAGGATTTATATGTCGAACCGGTTGCAGGGACCCGGAGTCGAACTCGGGTCCTTCGGTTCGTACGCACAGCCCAACCAGTTGGGCTGTATGTCTAATCTGTTTAACTTATGGTTTATATTACTCTTATAAACATACTGTGACTTGTTCTGATTCAGTTTTAAAAAGGTTGGTTTTAATTCTGAAAATCGGTGCGTTGTAAGGTTCGAACTCGTGATGTGCGCTGTGTGATTGCACACAGTCCACCGCTGGACTGTGTGTCTAACCTGGTTAAATATTCTGTTTTAATTAAACTTATACACAATGTTCGACTTCATCTTCTTCATTCATAAAAACACAGACAAAGATGTCCGACTGTTCTTGTTTAAATTGTTCGCCTAACATATAATTGATTGAAATGTGATGGATAAAGAGAGTTACGGAATCGAATGTACCGAACAGGATGTTTTTCTCAGATTTCCGGCAAGGGTCGTCGGCTCTGATTTGTGAATTCCGTCTGAGTGGATCAATTAACAGTTTTGATCAACGAATTGTGAAATTAAGTTATTAAGCAAGGGTTATCAGGGGGTTTAGATGATTGTACCGATTCACAGCGTGACTTCGGAATTTCCAGAGATTTTCCGGCGAGTGCAGGAATTTCCGGCAACGTCGTCTGAGACCGATTCTGGTTGAAGGAATGAAGTTAATATATGTCTTACAATGGTTTGAAAACGAAAGAGTCGAGAAAATTACCGATTTGGTGTAAGTCTTGGTTTTCTGGTGAAAGTCCGGCGAATGCAGAATATCTCCGGCGAGTGCTAAGACTTCGAGAAATTGTGCGATTTTGAGCGAAAAGATTACCAGAGACTTGGGTGAGTATTTATAAGGAAGAAACAGAATGAATCGAGTCCGAATTTGATCTTGATTCGTGGTCAATGTTTCTCCGGCGGTTACGACTTGAATTGGGGGATTAGACATCGGTTATAACCGATGCTGAAGTTAATTCACGCGTTCAGTCAAAGGAAACGGTCGAAATTTAGCGAAATCGTTGGTATTTTCGGCGACTGCGGATTGGGCGCGCTGATTACTGGATTTGATTTCGAGTTTTATTATAAGTATTAATTGTTTCAGTATATTAACAAAAGACTCATGTGGCGGAGTGGTGTTGTGGTTGTTTGTTGAACGGGCTGACCCGGGTTCGAAACCCGGCAGCTTCTTTTATTTTTTTCTTCACTTATTTTTACTTTTTAATAATTATAGTTTTTAAATTCTAATATGTTTATTAATTATGTATTGTTTAAAATTAAAATGAACAATATTTACGCAACGAAAATTATAACTGACTATTCGATTAATAAACGAAGCGGGTTTTGGAAACCCGTTTTTCGACGGATTTACAGTTCAGGGGCTGCTGCATGCATTCAGGTAACTTACCCTATTCCACTGCCTGCTCTCGATCAATCTGTGCGCAAGTCGGATGGTTTGCAGATTTGCGGATGTTACCAGACTATGGATCTACGGCACTAATCCTTTGATGCAAAGCTCAATGCGCTTGAAGGCTGGTTTAGACATGTTTGGACATAAAGATGCCAGCTCGTTTGATCGCTTCGTATATGCGTCGATCTCTAAGCCAAACATTTGGATATTGTAATACTCGGTTTCCAATTTTTGAATGTCATCTCTGTGTCAAAACTCTTATTTCATCATGTCCTTGAATGTGTTCCAAGGAATGGCATTAGCAACTTCCAAACCCAGTATTTGTACTTGCACGTTCCACCAGGAAAGCGCAACATCTTCAAGCACTCTCGCTGCGAACTTAACCCTATTCTCAGTAGGGCGGTTGCACATGGCGAACACGGATTCCCCTTTTTCAAACAAGTGGAGCAGACCAATAGCACCCTATGTGCCAGTGAAGTGACTGGGCTTGCAACCCATGAATGATTTGAAGGTGCAAGCCAGTGGCTGAAAAGGCTGGACTTTCGGGCCTGAATCAGAAGTTTAGCATAAATGAGAACACAAGGCTAAAAGAGAACAAGAATTGAAATAGATAATTAGGGTATTCTATAACAATAGATTTACCTCCGGGATGGGCCTGCTGATATACCGCCACTTTGAAATATGTTTGTTGTTTTGCTTATTTTTTTAAACAATCAACTAATAAAAAAGAATAATTAACTAACTACTATGAATGTAAACATGAGGTTCAGGCCTCATAAGTTTCGAGCTACGCGAGTGAGTTGAATCGACACGCGAGACATATGCTTTGATTCAAACAGTTGGGTCAGATCAACACAATGTGGATTTGGTTTCGACTATTCTTTTGCACACTATAAATTAAATAAGTATCAAATAAATTTATCGAATAAGATTAGTATATAAGTTGATTTATAAATAGAAACTAATGGTTCTTACCTCGGGAATTTCGGGTTGTTACATTAAAAATAAAGAAAGAAAGTAAAATAATAAAAAGAAATAATAGACAAGATAAAGTCACTTGGTTCCGACTCTTCTTTTACGTATCCTTTGATAATTTCCGCACTTTGGAATTTTTAAGAGATTATCATAGTTATAGTGGCATGTCTCTCTTTTGGAGGCAACGCTACCCTCAGCCATATTGGTCTAAGTTAGCAGGGATACAGCCCCGCAAGGCCGGATATTGAAAGATAATTAAGTAAGCTATTAATGCAAAATGTGGGATGTCCCTCTTTTGGAGGCAACGCTACCCTCAGCCATATTGGTCGAGTCAGCAGGGATACAGTCCCACAAGGCCGGTTTAAAGTTTTAATAGTAATTTATTTATAAGGGATTCAAGTCATTCTTACTTCTCCCAATTTGATGTTATCTGCCTCAAGAGAAGTCCTAATAAGCTTGAATCAAATCCTCAAAGGATCTATACACTGAACGAGGCAAGAACTTTACCCAAACCACCTTCTAACCCCCCTTCCAGGAAGTTAACGAGCTTTATATAGACTATAAAGACACGAATGAGTGAATCAACAAAACATTAAGAGATGATAGAATAAATTTCACTTTCAATATAAAAGACTAGTTATTAAAGTCATTAATGCATCCCAATTAAAAATTTAACCAAAGCTTGAAAATCAAAAGTAATACATAAAAGATTTGTCTTCACCAAGTGATGTAAGAGATTAGCCAAGCATGGCCTTTGTTTGACAAAAACTCTTACAATCAATCTTGGATCTCGGACTACTACACACTCGAAATATGGATGATGGAGGAATGTAGTGAATGATGGTGGTATTGTGGTGGTGGAGTGGTGGCAGGTGTGAGAGAAGTGGTTTGCCAAGGGATGGATTGCATATGAACCAAGCACCCCTATTTATAGCTAGAAACAGGCATCTCACACGACCCTGTGTCTTCTTTTTCTCTGTCTTCATTTAATGAGTTGTGTTAGTTTGTATACACACACGGCCCCGTGTTGTCAGAGGCACGACCTTGTGGTCTTGTACTTGCTGTACTATAGAAGATTTTGCATATCTGGGAGTTGACCACGACCCGTATCCATAAGACACGGCCTCGTGTCTCTTGTCTGCTTCTGTTTGTCTTTTCTTCATGGACTCTAGAGTGGGGCACGACCCCACGCCTTGGTGGCACGGCACCGTGTTTGTCTTCTGATTTGTTGTTTTTGGTCTTGGGGTGAAGCTCGAAGGATTGATATGATGTGTCAACTTCTCTTCTTTTGTATTTATGTTGGTTTTTTGCCGTTAATTTGTTCCTTTTGTACGTTTATGCTCTTTTAATCCTAAAAATCAAAAGTATACAAAGAAACGCACTTTTTCCAACATTAGTTCATAAAAGGATTGATTTTATACCTTCTTTGATATAATTTATATGTTGCATATTGCACATATCAGCCAACGCTGATAATCATTAGTCAAAAGTCCTGTATCAACAGACTCTCCCTTGACTAATGATATCAGGTCTTCACTCTTCTTTAGCAAGACTTTATCTTCTGGGACTGCAAAGTGATGTTTCAACCTTCTAATTAAGGACATGTTGCAGATCAATTATATGGCCGCTTTGTGAAATCCGACGAACCCAATATCAAATATCGTAGTTCTCCCCCCCCCCCCAACGGTAACTCCCTTTGAATATATCCGCAATCAAAGAATCTTTCATCTATAGTCAATTATGACATCCAATACTTAAGATGTATTATGACTAAGCAGTTAAATTTCCAATGTTCAACATCAAACTATACAGCTTCCATAAGACATGAAATTCAGTTTGATAAGCTAACAACAAATTGAACTTCCGATAACGTGTACAACTACCATAACTTGATAATGGTCATCAACCAGATGTGTCTAATTTCCTCTCGTATCTTCATAACTGAGTCTTGTGTATTCATGTTTCTACCAATTACACGATGTCTTTCATTTCAGATCTCCCCTTCAAAGTAAGTACCTTCTGATTTTTTCGAGAATCCAACTGAAGCAGCAACTTCACCCCTCTGGGTAATTAATTTCCCGATCAATCACCCCTACTCTAATTGGCATATGATAAAGGTTCAATCTTCAACTACTTACTCAACGAATAATTAGGTTCATTACAAGCTTCATCAGAACACACTTTAGAAAATTACAAGCACACTTTGGCTAAATCATGAACACTAACTCTTCACCTATAACACGAACTTGATCACTTTCCACGAGCATTTCACTTTTTTAAAGAAACATTTATTTCTAGAAATTTTATCTCCCCATTTTCTTTGCAAAAAACTTCTAAAACCACAACCTAACTTCCTTTTCTTCAATCAAATTCTACAAATTGGACTAAACCTACTAAGTGCAGCAACTCCATTAAAGGCATCAACTCTATGAAGTTCACCAAGTTCGTTAAGTGCACCAACAATTGTTTTTTTAACTATATGAGGAACAACTACGCTAGTTCTGAAAACTATGACAATTAAAACAATTGTGTTGTATTAGTAATTTCACCAATCTCTAATAGCGCTAAAGATGTCAACTACACCAACGTGTGATAACTTCGAAATCATTTATTGCACTAACCTCCTCTTTGCTAAACAAACAGTTACAGATCGTAACTTCGCCAAACTGACAGTTACCAACTAATAAATGCGCCAAACACGCTGTTTACAATTCTGAACTTAAAACTCGAACAAAAACACATCTATTCCACTCGGTTTTGATCTGTAAACATCAAATGATCTTCAATTCAATAAAAACACGCCTAATTCTAATGTCTCAATGATGCTTAGTGGAATAAACACCTAATCAAGAGCAATGGTGATTTAGAAAAGTGATTAATCCTTTCCGAATTGAGCACATGCTAGACCGATAACACATACAAAACATCATTCTTGATTAAGACGGAAGCATAAGCAAAGATGCCAAAGAAGTCGAAAACTCGTTTCATTACAATCAACAGAGATTACAATATACCGAAAGAGTACACGTCTACTTATCTCTCTAACACACCTGAACACACACTCCTAGACACTAAGACTTTAAAATACACAGTACAGAACTCTCTCCCTATGCTTATGTTTTGCTTACCTACAAATGACACCGACACATATATTTATAGGTTGCACGCCAAACTACGCTAGGCCTAGCTAAGTACGCTAGTTATCATCTAGCACTGTTAGGCTAATTGTGCTAATCACTTAAGTGCGCCAAGCACTTAAGTATGCCAACCCCTTATGTGCACCAAGCAGTTAAGTCATCCACTATCCTAACTTTGCCAAACTCTTTTTTTGACACAAAATTATATAACAACAATTACAAGCTTTGATACTTCACCATCAGACTCCTCACTAACTGTTGCCATCAATTATGACCAACAGAATTAGCAGTCACAAGTTTTATATCAACATTAATAATTGATATCACCAAAGTTATAAGTTTAGCTAACCTATAGTTTCCAAAGCTAAACCTAAATTTCAATCAATTTTTCCAATTTGCAGATTTCATTATATGTTTAGTGAAAAACAAAAAATTAAAGAAAGTTCTTCTCGAAAAAAGTGCTTAAATGCTTTTTAGTTGTTTAATTGTTGCCAAAAAAATCGTTGCCACTTAATTGCTTTCAGCTTCGCTGTTTGCTTGACTCAAATCGCCCCCCTTTGCTTGAGTAACTTAGCTTCAGGGAGATGGTGCATTTAACGTGGTGGTTAGTATGGCGATGAAGACAGAGAGAGAGAGAATTTATAAAAAAAATTGAAAAGTTTGAGAATCTTAAACCAGTGACCTACTAATACAATAACCAATGGTTTACCACCAGAGCAACCTTCGGGTTTTTAATATGAGTGTTGATTAGTTCTGTATGTATGCAATGGAAAACAATAGAGAGATTAGTAACTGGAGAAGACATTGAGGTATGGAAAACAATAGAGAGATTAGTAACTGGAGAAGACATTGAGGTTGACGAGATCCTTGTTAGATTGGTCAAGTTCCCGTTAGGGTGTATGTTAATGATGGTGTTTATGTGTTCTAGGAATAACATGAATTTATGGAGTAGAGAGAGGAACGAATTAGTGATTGTTGGTGATGTTAAAGTGTCTAACCTTTATCTCTCTAAATCATCTCCTTATATACACCCAAATGGATACCCTTTATTAGTTAGTAAGGGTAACTAATAATTACCAACTAATATACAATAAGATATAATTAATATTTTTGACATATTTATTATATAAATGATTAATAATGGCCATATAAATAATGTGATCCGATCAATATAAGGTGGGTCCACCCCGGCCTACATATGTGTAGCTAAATAATACAAAATTAAAACATTCATGAACAAACTAATTAGAACAAATATGTGTAGATATCATATTCATGTGTAGATATATTTATTAGCATTTGAAAACTCGAAAAAAAATGTTTCATTTTCGTCATTTGTTATGAATTAGTGACCAACTAATACAATAATCAGTGTACACCAGGGCAACCTTTGACTTGTTAATATGGAGTCACTCAAAATTTAGGTTATATACTTATATGCGCTCTACTAAAATGTTAAAAACTAATGAGATCATGTGATCCCGATTAATATAAAGTGGGTCACTAATTAGGCTAAATCTATGTACATGATAATATCATACGTATGTGTAGATATACTTGCTAGCAATTGAAAGCTCGATAAAATGTTTCATTTTACATCATTTATTATGGATTATCATTTATTATGGATTAGTGAAACTTAAAAGAAAGTTACATTATAAGTTTTTATATCAAAATTGGCGTCTCCAGACCTAAGTATTTCGCTCAAATTGCCCGACGGTGAAAAGTTTAGAAAATTGGGTTCAAGATTTATGTTTTGGAACCTAGAACCGGCCAAAACCTAACTTGCAATTTAGCCTTTAAATTGTTGAAGTTGTTGAACTTCTCACGCGTGTAAAGGAGAAATCCACATGTCCTTTCCTCCACCGTTCTAGCCTCAACCTCCCTTCTCGTCGACTCGCCTAAAAACCATGCCTTTAAATTGTTGAAGTTCTCACGCGTGTAAGGGAGAAATCCACATGTCCTTTCCTCCACCGTCCTAGCCTCTGCCTCCCTTCTCGTCGACTTGCCTAAAAACCATGACCTTAAATTGTTGATGTACTCACGCGTGTAAAGGAGAAATCCACATGTCCTTTTCTCGATCGTTCTAGCCTCTGCATCCCTTCTGATTGACTTGTCTAAATGAAGAAACCCAAATTCCCATAAGTAAATCCCTTGTATCTACACACTCGCACTGTTGAACTGCAATTTTACTGTATACAGAACTACAAATCGACAATTCCAAAGAGGTGAGCAACGCTACTCTTGATTTTGTTAGGTTCAAATGTTCTTATGGTTTCTTATTTGCAATTGGCTACTGTTGTAGACGAAATGCCCTAATTTCAATCCAAATTGATGACCTCAATCGGTGAGTTTTTGCAATATTTAAGGTTTTTTATTCTTTTGAAAGGAGTGAACCACCCGTGTAGATTTTTTGCTTTGAATATGTATGTCATCGTTTTGGTGGGCAGAGGGTGTGAAGGGTCACCGGCGCCATCGTAGGTCTGGAGCAAGAGGAAGAAGAATGAATGAAATTTTTCGAAGGTAATGTGATACTTTCACACGTAGAACATGTTATGTGTATTCTATTAAAAAACACATTAACAGTTTAGTTTCTCATAGTATCTTGCTTTCATTAAGCAACGGTTCTTGCTTTCGGGGTTCTTGCTTCTTAGATTAGGGTTATCCTGGGTGGTTGATTGTTTCTGGGATTATTCGTACATACTAACAATTTGATATCTTCTTTGTTGCTTATAATGTTTATCTTTAATTTAGCCATGTGTTAACAGTTGTCATTATTTTTGCTCTGTGTAAAACAAGAAGGGGAGAAAACTGCTCATGAGGATCTAAAAGCGGCTCGTGTACACCATAGCAATGGCAACAACGTGGAGGATTTGGCATGCTAGGAATGCTAAGGTCTTTGACAACGCCTTCATTCTGGTTAAAAAAACCTTGGAGTTGATGAAGGAGGATGCTTTCTTCTGGGTTCGTAATAGGGCGAAAATTAATCTCCCAAATGGGAGAAATGGGTGGATTTTGATGTAACGGACATAGTTTTGTGTTGCCCTTTCTCTTATTTTTCGTTTGTTTTGTTTTTTATTTCCTCCGGTTTCTTGCTGGCCCTATATATAATGTTGCCGTTCAAAAGAAAAAAAAAATCTAAAAGATGTTGATTTTGACTTTGACAAAGTGGATCAACCCTTTTTTACCTATACTAGTATAATTTTGACTATTTTATTTATTATAATGTATACAATGTCAAAATGGTTTCTGAGTTCAGGCCACCATTGCTATTTTAGTTCAAAAATGAAAAATTTTGTATCTAGGTTCCAAAGATTTAATTTTTGTTGTCATTTTCATCCAATTGACAAACTGAGTTATTAGTTTTGTTAACTTCTTCCCTTTTTATCGGTTTCCTTATTTAAATTATGGGTATATTGTCATTTTATACCATAATATATTTTAATTAAATGAGGAAAACAACAAAAAATGAGAGAAGTTAATAGAAAATTCTAACTTAATTTGTCAATTGGATGGAAACAAAATTGAAACTTTAGGGACCCAGATGCAAAAAAAAAGTTTTATTTTTGGACTAAAGTGGCAAAAGTGGCCTAAACTCAGGGATCATTTTGGCATTTTACTCTATTATAGTTATTGTTAATTGTTAATTTGTTTTAGTTGTTTGATTTTATTTAAATTTGTTTTGGTGAAAGATGTCTAGGGTTTGATTAGTGGTATTTAGGATATGTTTTTTTTTTAATTTTTGAACTATTTGAATTGATTATGTGTGCTCTATTTTGTAGTTTTAGTGATTTCATATTATATAATGGGGTGTTTCCATGTATATTGTATAAGGGGTGTTTGGATCCCCAATAGTAACTATTGTTGTAAATAATGTGTTGGTGCATGTTTGTGACAACAGCTTTTAGATTTAGGTCTTTGGATATTTTGTATTAGTGAAAGGGTTAGCGGGTTAGCTTTGTAATAGTTAATTAATAGTGATTGGGCTAAACCAAACCCACATTGGGGGAATGGTAGGCGAATTGGAGCCCAATTCGCAGCCCATGTGTTTTACCCTAAGCTAAGGTTGCAAACTTGTGTAATATAAACAAGGCTTTGCATTAGGGCTTAGGTTAATCACCATAATCACAAGAGACAGAGTTTGCAGATAGTTTACAGAGGGAATTCGTAATAGCTAGAGGGCTTGGACAAATTGATTTTGTTAGATCTTGATTGATTGTAATCACTTTGATAGATAATCAATAAAGATCAGTTTATGGTGATCTCTGCTTCTACACCTTTCTGTGATAATTTGATCTAAAGGATTCCGCACTCTAGATTAGATAGACAATCCTGTTAAGATCCATAGGATTAAGGGACCTACATAATGGGATAATCAGTTATTCACTTCCTTGTATTATACATAAAAACTCTCATTTAAAAAAAGATGCCGAGGGTGTCAAGCAATCGAATCTCCTTTCATTATTGGAATAAGTAAGCTTTATAAAAATCATGACTTTATTATTTCCCAAACTGGATTATTGTTGTTGTAAGTTTACTTTAACTATATTTGTAGGCTTCAAAGAAAAAATCACTACTCGTTTATCATGTGAAAACTTACCACACACCCATGGTTGATAAAACTGTAGATCGTCCCAAACCAAAGCGGAAAGTAGCCATTGTTAAATATATGAATTATTATCAAATCCAAGAAACATACAAACCTACTTCCACTCATGATAATATAGGAAACCACCTCATATCAGGCATGATAACATTAGTGATAGGAATTATAACCATGGTCCATGACAAACAACATGCCTAAAAGGCTTCTAGATGCCACATCCATGATGATGATATTGTTAAAAAAAACTGAAATCTAGACCATACAATGGGCAACAACTAGTTTTCTCTACCGTTGAGTATCTCTCAATGATGAAACGTGTAAAACCCAGTTATTCTCGATAAAATTCAAAATTCAAAGTGACACGTGTCTTGAAAATTACGTCATAATTAACTTACTTAAAATTGAAGGGTTAGAACTGCCAAAATAACAAAATGAGAAGTTGAGGGGCCTGAAATCACAAAAGTCAAAAGTTTTCTTGTCAGACCATCTTGCGGACCATATGGGATTCTCCTTAAGGTCCCCAAGGAGTGCCATACTGCAGAAACTTCGTTGGGAGCTGCAAATCACCACATTTTGCCACATGCTTTGAGTTCTTGCCACATTTCTTCTGGTTTTGACACTATTCTTCAATCTAAGCCCCCTTGGACACTTGAGTTGCATAAATCTCATCCCAAACTCAAAAACAAAACTTCACTTGAGAAAAGGTCTTGTGTGAATTCTTTGTTCCTGCCTTGCAAGCTTCTCCTTTGGTCTTTTGAAGTTATCTTCTGAAGTTGGTAAATTACTTTCCTTAAGCTCTTTCATTAGCAATTAGTTTTTTGGTCTTTTGAAGTTATCTTCTGAAGTTGGTAAATTACTTTCCTTAAGCTCTTTCCTTAGCAATTAGTTTTGTAGCTTAAATCCTTCCGAGTGTCGTGAATTTCAAACAGTTTGACTTTCAATTCTGGCCACTTTGGTTAACAATTTCAAATCAAACTTACCCAAATGGTCTTCCTAGTGTAGAGAATAAAACCCTACATTTACATTCCGTGATCAGCACGTCTAAATGGGTCAAATTGAAAAGTCAAACATGACTTTTGTAAAAGTCAAACTCAACTTTATATAATTACCAAAGAATGATCTTTAAACTATGTAATGTGATATTTTAAACATAAAAACAGTTTGTAAAACATAACAAAAATATATTTTAACATTTTCGACTCGTCACGAACTCGTTTTCCCATCCGAACCTGTATTTACGCATACGACTTGTTAAAATGGCTTAAACCATATAAACAAGTCGTAACGGGTCGTTCCATCCTCAACGTTTTTGAAACGTGCCACTCCAGTTCAAAAAGATAACGTCCGTTAAAAAGTTCTATTAAAACCAAGGGCATTCTTTTTTTTGTCTAATAAGGTCTGATTATGTAAATTTGTTAATATAAAGTTTATGCAAACACGTTGATAAAAATTTTAAACTCAATCGTGTATTCAGCTTTAAAGAAAAGACAATAAACGTGAATTGTCAAAAGAAAATCAAATTAAATAAAAATTAAATGGATTAGAAACACATATTAATTAGAAAATTAAAGTATAAAAGTTAAAATCAAAAATAAAAAAATAGATATAATAACATAAAATGTTTGTTTTACTATTTATGAGTAGTTCAAATTCATTTGTAAACAAATCAGAATGTAAGGTTTACAAATCATATTACACAAGACTCCTCACTCGTATGGTTATAACCAACATTCAATCCGGTCACCGCTTTTACGAAACTGTGCTTAAGTTCACATTAACTGATCAAGTCACAAAGACTTATAATGATTAGTGAACGATTCTCATTCATATTATTTCCATTCACTCTAGACTATAGAGCCTTCCAGTAATCGCACCGTAAACCAATAAACTTTTGAGTCTGGTTGTACTACAAACCGAATACGTTGTGGTCAACCGCTAGTGTCACACCCCGACCCGCAGCGGATGGGTAGGGGTAAGATGATTATCCATAGCTCATGACACTATTATGAGTTTAAATATTTAAAACAACCAAATTAAATTGTCACACAAAACAAATAATTATCCAAATATTCATACAAGTTACAAAGATATCCATTAAAATAAAATCTAATTATTTATTTAAGGCACATCCTATGTGTCTTCGTCTTGAATTCATCTCACCCTTGTATACTGGTATTATACATATAGTAATTTTGGGTCAACAATAGGTTGGTGATTAATTCCTATTTTCTTTTATAAAAATTAATTTTAAGTTATTTTTGAGAAAAGGTTTTAACATGCTTTCCATGGTTAGTATATAGATCATTATATGTAAACAAGACATACAATGTAAACATGTATACAAAATAAACAACCAAGTGAACATATGAATCAAACAAGCATATGATAACTCAAATATATGACTATATGAGACTCGAGCCCCGTATGAGACTCGAGCCCCGAAGAGCGAATCTAATGATGGTGGCGATACTAGGTTGCAACCTATGGTCTTAGGGAACTTAGTCAGCCATGGATCTACAATGACATGCTAGAATACAATTGACTGTGATATCACATAACGATTAAATAAAACACAACTATAGATCCATATAATAACCCATTGAAAGTTGCATGTTAATGATAATTAAATAAAATCGAAATATATAACATGATACACCCCCAAATATTTTAAACGTAGAAAGGGGGAAAGTGATAGAATTACTTACTGGTTGCGTTTATAGGATCCTGATTAACCATGCAAATTTTAAGAAAGAAAATTCCAAAAACAAATATCTTACCTAGAAATATAATTAACATAAAAATACCAAACAACCAAAAACAAAACAAACTTATAAAACAATTCCATGATTTAGGCTCTTCCATGCCCTAAGATACTTATAATTATTCCATCATAAATGCTAACTAATCATTGTAACTAATTTAATTAATTGTGACAACTTGTATTTATAACATAAAACTAGCTTTGTCACAGTTTATATATATTTTATAATATGGACTAAGCCTAGATATTCTCTGTCTTATTTTAATAATAAATATCTTTAATTAAAACAATTATTGATGTCATATCTAAATATTCCAAAAATCCTGAAAAGGAATAAATAACCATTAAAATAGTTTATGTCATTTTTATTGAGATATCATTCCTAACTAAATTAATAAAAAAAAATATACAGTTTTGTAAAACTCAAAATCCATCTTTATTTTATATTTTTATTTAAGGTCCTTCAATTTATTTAAAAAGGCTAAATTTATACTAAAAGTCTATTTAGTCCTTGTGGTCATCAACAATTTATCACGAATCGTGAGTTTACAACCATTCCCCAACTTCGTGAATTTTAAAGAAAATTAGAAATTACTATCTATGATATTTACTATTTTGATAAATCCACATTTTTATAATTTTTCATATAATATAACATGCCTAAAAATTCAAAAAAAATCTAATTGAAGTTCAAAAATTCTATAAACTATCCTAACATGATAATAAACAATTCCCTAGGTTCAATTTCATCATAATACTATCCTAAATCAAAAAGACCAAATTCCAATAACTAAGAACCCTAGTTTACCAAATAATTGAATTCGGATTCAGAAAGTCTAGAAGTGCACAGATTGACAATAGGGTTTTGTAAATCACGAAAAATTAACGAGAATGGGTTTTAGAATTACCTGATTTGGTGCAAGAGATATCATGATAAGAAGTTTTGAGCCCCTGGAATGTTCTTGCTTCAAATTCGCGAGTTTGGAGTGTTGTTAATCAGATTTGGGAGTTGGTAAATGTGTGAACAACTTCCAGAATTCATTTGGTACGAGTTTTGTATGCTATAGGCATCGAATTAGATAAAACTCGATTCTAGTCCCATGAAGCTGTATGATACTTTAATGGAGACTATACTTTACACTAATTTGATCGTGGTTTGATGTTTTCGGAACGATTAAGTGACGCAGACCTTTAATCTCCGTAAATACGAGTTATTTGAAATCAAAAGGGAGGTGATTCATCTAGTGTAACGCTAATTTGAATCGGGTCGGGTTTGAAAGGTTGATGGGTCGCGAAGGGTAGAGTTTGCGATGGGGAAGGTGATGCAGGTTTGCGTTACAGGACGATTTTATAAGGCATAAGCTCCATGTTCCATAACCAAAGTAATGGCCTAGCGGTAGATGCACGTGTTGTTGAACGAAAGGTCTCCTGTTCGAGTCCTGTCCGGCTCAACTCTTTATTTTTTTTATTGAACTTAGTTAATGTGTTCCTTTGAAGAATATTAACGAAGCTAACCGAGTTTTATGCAACGAGTGGATATTTATTTATACAATAAACGTTCTTAATCAAAATTTAAAATTTCTAGTTATTATTAAATTAAATCATCACGAACGATTTTTTAAACAAATAAATAATGAAAAAATCCATTTCTTTTGTATTATCTAACGAGATTAGCGGTGATTTATTTACAAATTTAATATTTTTTTAAAACCTGAATATCTTTATATGAACTAATTAAAAAATGCGACAACATGAAGAATAATGAAAGATAATAGAAAAAAAAATTGCATTGTTTATTTATTACATTCGGATCTGGTTTTACAAACGAGCCGGGTTTTCGGAGATCTCTTTTTTGTGGATGTTACACCTAGTTGAGGTAAATACTTTTAACTACTTTTATAAAAACTTGGGATATAATACAGAACCTCTTGGTTCGGGTATTAGAATAGGCTAAATGCTTTCAGAATGCGTTAATCTGATTTATCTGTATTGCTCGATTAACATAAAGCATTTGGGGGTTGATATTACCGTATTCGGGTTTCTCAATTCAGTTATTGTAATGGCCATAAGTGTCTGGTGTAGGCATACAATAAACCATTCACGAATGTGGTGTGTGTATTAATCAAATCATGGTGTCTTTACTAGTTCCCGAATGTGACAAGCATGTAAAACTGGTAAATAAGGATACTTGTCCCCTGATCATTAAATGTTTTAAAAATGAGTCTGTTAAATGTATTTACTAGCGAAAGTTGACGTATTTTTAAAGATTGACTTACAGGTGAAGAACCTAGATAGTATGCTAGATAGGGTTCGGTCTATAGCTTTGGAATTTTTTTACTCCAATGGCAAAGACCCATAACGTCTCCAAGTCCATTTTAAACTTATATTTCGATCCTGCCTTGGGATACTTTGTATTGGATTTTCGATCCTGCCTTTAATACTTGAACTTGCGGCTACCAAGAAATAGGGATGAGCAAATGGTACCGGATACCGGTTCGAAACCGATACCAGTACCGAATTTCCTGAACCGACTCATTTTTTACCGACATTTAGCGTTTTCGCTACCGGTCCGGTAACGGTATTTACCGAATTTTACCTTCAAATGTCGGTTTATACCGGTACCGTACCTTACGAGGTATTTTGGGTACCGGTACCAATTTTTTGGAATTTCAATGTATGTGTATGAAAATTTAACACAAGAGAAAACCCAATTGACTATTGTGGCTAAATTAAAAAAAAATCAAAGTTTTATTGCAAATTGTCCCTACCAAGAAGGTATCACTTCAAACAATTCAGAACGGTTAGATTGGGTAACGGATTAAAAGTAACAATTTTTTATGCGTGTTTTGAGTCAGCCTAACCCAAGGCCAAAATTGTTTTTGTATTATGTATGATTACAAAACTTAGCAATGGGTCAAAGGGATAACTTTCGGAACACGTTAAGATGAGTCGTTTGGGTTGGCCCCAAAACAAGTTCTTTTGAACTTTTTAAAATAATTTATGCATTCAATATTATTACAGAAAATAAATTGTTAAAATAATAATAAAAGTTTGTTAAAATAATAATATAAGTTTGTGCAGTTATAACTTGAATCTTACAGCATTCATAATATTATTCCTAATGTATTTTTCTTTTTACCAAAATACAATATCTAGATGAATCCCCTTCTCAACAAAGAGAATTCATGGGTACCTTGAGAAAAAGAGGAGATTTTCGGTTTCTAAACCAATTAGAAGGTGACTCATGTCGATATTTTTTATAATCACGGAAGTATGTCATCTGCCATCTATCTCTTACTATTTTATTTTATTATTAACTGATTTTTGGTAAACTCTATGTTGCACATAACTTGATCCTATGTTATAAAAAATAATGCAAGTGAAGTCAGTCTCATGAACATTTTGGTAGGAAAAATTATACTGTATAGTGGTATTTGTTATTCAAGAGTTTGCATAGAACAGACATGGCTTTTATGGCTTTTTTATGAGTGTTATTTTCTCAATTTAAACGTAAACTGTGACACTAACCTTTTTTTATGTATATTTTATGCTATGATAATCCATATGATCTTTAGATGATTGTAGTGGGTGGCTCACCAGTGCACTCACCCGGCAATGATGCCGCTTATCTGGACGCTAAGATAGAATCCATGTCTGATGCCTCTCAGAACAAGAGGACAATAAGACACTAACTTGAAGTATTAAAAGGCTAACGTTTGTGTTTTTCATATTTGAATGTGATTATGTATTGCAGTGATTTGTGTAACTTGAAGTATAAGGCTACAACGTTCGTGTTTTTCATATTTTGAATGCGGTTATGTATGGTAGTGATTCGTGTTTCTTACTTCCTTGCCTTCGCTGCAACGCGGCCGGGTCTATCTTCTAGTTACAAATATAAAACATCATATATGTTGTTTGCTTTACGAGTTAGGCCAAAAAATTTTGATGTAGTCTATAACTAATTATATATCATTTGTGAGTGTGAACCTAAATCTTTATACAAATAAAATTACATAATATGCCCATCCATATTGAAACCTATCCATATTTCAACAAAATGCAACTAACTATTATCATTTTTCCAATTGATATGATTATTATAATTGTATAGCTAAATTCTGTTTGTGATCACCAAAAGAGAATAAATTGTAAAACATGCTGGTTAACTAAATTTGGAAAAATAGAAAATGAAGTAGTTATTCCATGCATATTTAATCTATTTCGTAGTGTGGACTCAAACTGAACAATGTTAGAATTAAAATCCAAACACAAATTTGGACTTTGTTGCCTACAATCTCACAAGGTCAACCAATCCAAAACCCATGGGCTTTTATTTTATTCCTGGTTATTATATATATATATATATATATATATATATATATATATATATTGGGTAGGGTTATTGTAAAACTAGGTAGTGTTATTGTAAAAATGGTGTGTCTTTTGAGAAGTGTAAGAAAGAATCTACACCCTTTGATCTATAATCTAATGGTTGAGATTATAATGACAAAATTGTAAATAATGTTTACCCTTAAAATAATTAATTTTCTAGATTAAGGGTATAAAATTAAATTTAACATTTTTAAATTCAAAAACCCACATGCAATGTATATGCAATTTCCTTCCGTCTTTTTTAAACGTCAATAACTTTTTATACGTAACTTTTTTTTTAGATTACACCATAATAAAGAGTGTTTTTTTATCTTTAATATGAGTACCATATTGCTATACTTATATAGAGAAAAAAATTACGTTTTGATCGGATGTTTTAGTCCATGTGTTTTGTCTATTTTGTTTTAGTTATATAGTGATTCAAGGTGTTGTGTTTTATAGTAAAATACCATGAACGTATATAAGACACCATAACATTGCAAATACCATTGAATTCAGCAAACTACCATTTTCTTATAAAGAAACACCATGAAACTAAAATAAAACACCATAGAAAACAAGAAACCATTCAAGTATACAAAGAACCATTCCATTAGCTATAAAAATATCATTAAATTCAATGAGCTAACTTTTTCCTTTTACAAGACACCATAATCTGTTTTGAAATCCTAAAATAAAACACCATAGAAAATGAGATTGAAAGATTGAACGTAAATGGTATTTGCAATGTTATGGTGTTTTAATGTAAAACACAATGCCTTGAATCACTATACAATTAAAACAATATAGAGAAAACACCATGGACTAAAACATACGATCGAAACGTAATTTTTTTGCATATAAGTATAACAATATGGTACTCCCATTAAAGATAAAAAAACACTCGTTATTATGGTGTAATTTAAAAAAAAGGTTATGTATAAAAAGTTATTGACGTTTAAAAAAGACGGGAAAAGTTGCATATGCATTGCATGTGGGTTTTTGAGTTTTATCTTTAATTATGTTTTTTTGTTAAATTACTTAATTGCCCTTATCCTAATAAATTAAATAATAACATGTGTCATCATCATGTTCTTTCTTATCCTTCTCACAAATTTCATCTTTTTTACAGGATCCTAAACTTGTATATATATGGGGAAAGATCCATTACAAAGTGGGTTTTGCCTAAGTAGCCTAAAAATGATTGTGATGGTGACATGTGCTACTCCTTATAAATAAGTAGAAAGGAAGAGCATTTTGGTACTAAAACATTTTGGTACCTATAAGTAGGAGTGTGAAAATAACATGTGGCACCCCTTTTGTTTTCTCAAAATACAACAAAAAATCTAGTACAAATGATATAGTACAAAAAAATCTAGTGCAAAAAATATAACACAAAAAAAATCCAGCACAAAAAATCTACTATAAAAAATTCAACAAAAAATTTAAGACGAAAAAACTCAGCACAAAAATTTCCCACAAAAATGTAGTACAAAAATCCGACACAAAAAAAGTTATACTACATAGAAATACGACACATTTTTTGGGGGTTTTTTCGTTATCATATTTTATATAGCAATATAGTACTCAAATTAAAGATAAAAAGACGCTCGATTTTATGGTAAAATTTTTATGAAAAAAACAAAAAAATAAGGGTGGAATATGTATAGAGAAAATCAATAAATAAGATTTTTTAAAGATACCTTAAACTATATTTTTTCCTACATTTTCATTTCAACAATTGATTTGAAAAATGAAAGATTAAGATTTCTTCTCATCCTGTTTGGATAAAATAAAGTTTTTATTTGATCTTACCCCATATATATATATATATATATATATATATATATATATAAGGTTATAACTTTTCTTATTAATTATTATGTTATTTCTCATTAATAAAGCAAAAACATTTTATCATACACATTTCAAAATTTATCCTATATATGTCTTACATTTACCGGAATTTACCCTACACATTTCAAAATTTATCCTACACATACTAAAATTTATCCTACACATGTTGAAAATTGTCATACACCATAATTATATTATCTTGAAAGAGTATATGAAAAAAAATGAGTTACAAGTTTAATTAATTAGCTAATTAATGACAATTATAGATTTACCTATATACCATTTTTCATAATATTAAATGCACACATTAAATGAAGTAAATGGAGAATTTCTATTGGTTTAAAAGTTATTCTTTTTATTCTTACAAAAATTTTCTTCTTATTCTAACTTTCCAAAATATATATATATATATATATATATATATATATATATATATAAAGAGAGAGAGAGAGAGAGGGGAATAGTAGAAGAAAAATGCAATTGAGTTGACAAAACTATAAAACCCCTTGTATAACCCCTTATTTTTTATAACACAACGTATTTTTTATAAAAAAAATTAAGGTATGTAATATACATATTTTCAAGCGTTGCGCCAAAAGATGACAAAACGCCGAAGAATTTTTTGAAATAAATTAAGTTTCATTTGTTACATATGTAACAACGTTGTTATTTAGTGTTACACATGATAGAAAAATTATTTATATCTTAAAAAATTCCTTGGACTTTTTTTGGTGTTTTTAGCTCAAGATCTTTAAAATATATATATCACATGCTCAAAAGTTTTTATAAAATTTGGCTTGTTACATAGATTTTTTAACAGATTTTCTCAAAAAGAGTAAGTTTTCATTCTAACAATGTTAACTTAACTCCTCTCACATAAATTTACCATTGACAACTTGATAAGTAGTGTTATACAGCCTTTAAAGCAACTTTCCTTTTTACTAAGCAGGTTTTTCATAACCTGTGTTTTTTAGCTTTAAAAAAATACGAGTGTCACTATTGTACCAGTATCGAGACGAAGAAACCAATTTCGATCGTATAATATCGGTATCGGTATACGTTTTATTGATTGTCGATCGATATAAAACACGTGTTGATAATCTATAAAACACGTGTTGATAATCTAAAGAGCATATCATAAGTTAATTTTTAGATTTTTTTCTTTCTGTTATTATAGCGAGTGTCGATATTGTAACGAACATTGAATTTTGCTACTTAACTCAAAGAAATCCCACTAGATCCAAATCAAAGTTATTAAGTTAACACAAGTGAAATATTGATTTTTTAGGTGGAGTGGGGTGGGGCAGGGGTGGAAGCTGATAACTACTATTCTAGATATCTCATAAATTCAAGGATTGAACTGAATCTGGATATGACATGATTGAAGTGGAGGTATAACAGCTTTTAAAATTTAGTTTTAGAAAAGAAATTCAAAACTATTTCCATGGTAACTCCATTACTCACTCCAAGTTGGCACACTCTTGGTCAATATATATAGCGTTTTTTTTGCTATAATAAAAACAAACCTAAAATAAAAATTATATTATATATTTTTTTTCTTTACTCTTTCTTTGATTTTTTTTTATCTCCTCTCTCCTATTTTAAATGTTATAATGTATATGCAGTGTATAATGCGTTTAGAAAAAAATGCTATTAGTCTATATTCGTAAAAACAATGAATCACAAACAAATTTTTCACATGCATTCCAGTCAATAATAATAATAATAATAATAATAATACAATGGTCACAGGGGAGCTTAGTTTTAAACGTTCAATAAATTCCGGCCACCTTGGTACATCCATAGGCAAAAGGCCATCAACGCTCACAATCGCAGATAGCGTTGATGACTGACCCGTCAGCGATTCCAGGGGAAACCCATGTCCGAAGACTCATGGTGGTAAAAATCATGGCTCGTGTATGACATTTTGTAACAAACGAGACTCTAACCGACGACCACTCATAGAGAAAGTCATCTGTATACCGTTAGAGCACTGCCCCTTTGTTTTTAACATGGTGGTAAACTTTAGTTATCGGATCTGCATGCATTTCCTGAATGTAAATGTATTTGATACAAAGATTAGTTTCCTCTACTTGTTCATGTACGAACAAGAACTTTGTATCAAGATATAATCAAGCTCCGCGTAAACTGTTATTGTTTGAGAGAAACTAATGGTAGCTTAGTTATGACAATAAATCTTCAATGATGGTGATATGAAGTTAACAATGTTATTACTGTGAAATAAACACCCTTAGCAACATGATTTTCTAAATCTTCAATTAAAGTATTATTATAATATTTAGAAATATATAAAATAGTGTGTGGAATTGTATTGGTTTACTATTTTAATTGTTTGGTGAAATTAAATGTGTTATTTTACCAGTATAGGGAATGTTGTGTTGCATTATGTGTATGTATATAAAAATATATATCCTTCGCTCACATTGTACGTAATAGTTTGTTCTCATTCCTTTCTAACTTCTTTAGCAAAATCAATGTTTAAATGTGTTATTTTACCAGTATAAGGAATATTATGTTGTATTATGTGTATGTATATAAATGTAAATATCCTTCGCCTCACAATGTAGGTAATAGTGTGTTCTCATTCCTTTCTACCTTCATTAGCAAAACCAATGTTTAGTGGAACCAATATATATAGAAGGGTTATTAGAAAATTATATATATATATATGAGAAAACGAAAAAAATAACTAAAAAAAGCTTAAAAAATATGTCAGTTTTCTTTACAATTTTTTTTATAAAAATTTGCTATTTGTTATGTATAAAAAAAAATTTTATCCAAAAAAAAACTTGTACTGCACATATGCATTATATGTGTACTACACATGTGCATTATTTGTATATGTTGCACATGTGCATTATATGCTTATAATTAGCTTTTGAGTTTAGTTTAACTTTTAGAGTTAAGTTTTTTTGAGGTTTAGGATTAGTATTAGGTTTTTGGGTGTGGAGGGGGGTTTAGGTTTGGAGGGGGGGGGGGGGGGGGTTGCGGGTGGGGAGGGAGGGTTTAGGTTTTTAAGGGATGTGGGTGGGGGGTTTATGTTTAGTGTTTAGGCTTTTTTAGTGTTCCCTAATAAATCTCACACTATATATATAGGCCGGTTAACGTACAATTGGGCTTAATGTACGCTACGTACGCGTGGCTTGTTCGACGTGCGATTTCGTGTTTTCCCATGCGATTTCATCATCTACACACCTCCCATGTGAAATAGTTTTCCCCATGCGATTTCATTGCATGTGTACCAACATGCGATTTTGCAAATTCAATACACGCGCCTTTTTTTATAACATGCGAAATCACGTCGCGTACGATCGTACGATAAGCCATACATACATATATATATATATGTGGTGTGTGTGTGTGTGTGTGTGGGAGGATTCATTAGGGAACAATAAAAAAGTGGGGAACCGGAGAACACTTTTAAAAATTAAACTTAACATGTTAAAAATCAATTTTTAAAAAAAAAACTTTCGGCACTTTTCCTTATAAATACATGTAGAGTCATTTAATCAAAAAAAAAACTAAAATATAAAAAAATAACAGTTAAAAAAGACTAGAATATTTTTTTTACAAAAATCATTTTATTGGAATAGTTTCTACCCATTTTAATAAGGAAAAGCATTGAAGAAAATTTAAAAAATTGATTTTTAACATGTTAAGTTAATTTTATAAGATATTTTTATTTTAACTGTTTTTTGAACGTTTTTTTATATTTTTTTACCTTTTTGATTTTTATATTAAAAATGTTTCTGCATGTAGTTATAAGAAAAAAAGTCAAAAAAATTTAAAAAGAAAATTAACGTTTAACATGTTAAGTTGAATTTTTAAGAGTATTCTCCGTTCCCCATATTTTTAGTTTTCTCAATAAGCCTCACACTATATATATATATATACATATATATATATTATACATATAGGTTTCGGTTCAAATGAGAACCACCACGAGTTGTGAGAACAATGAGAACTTCTACTTCCCACGCGAGTTGGGCCACAATATTTTGCACAAAAGTAGATGAAAATATTATAAACACATCTGTAAAAAATTGTCGAGTCGGTAGTTTTGCCTGATGTAAGTTTTGTTTACGCGTTGGTGTAAATTTTGGTACGACGATACATATTTTTTTACACCTCACGTAAATGTGTGTATGCGGCATTTTTTTAGTTTTTTAATTTTTTTTGCTGAAAATAATGATTTTTTATGATTTTTAAGAAAAAAAATAAAAACTTTTTGGATAACCTAGTTCTCATGGTTCTCACAACTCAATGTAATTCTCGTTTTATATATATATATTATATATATATATATATTATATATATATATCTTAAAAAAAACCCGTGTGTTGCACAGGTTGAATAAAACTATGTATTACAAAGGTTGAATAAAACTGTGTATTACACAAGTTGAATAAAATATAATTTAATTGGTTAAAATATACAATCATCAAAACATGTCTTTAAAAATGAATTTTGATGCACTATTTACTATTTATAACATTGTAATTTGTTTTGTTTATTTATTATTAGGTTAAAACACATGTTTAGACATGATTAATTAATAAAATATTAAATTAAATAGTTATTAATAAACAGAAATAAATGTACAACAAAAAGAAGTGTGAAAATATATATATAATATTATATATATATATATATATATCCTCTTTTGAGCAACAAGTAAAAGAATGCCTCATATGAATGAAACATGATGCGATTCTTCTTGATATGAAAGTCTAAACTTTTGAATTTTATTATTCTATCTCATGTGTGTTGGTCAAACTAAAGCAACTTTACTTTCAACAAAACAGGTTGACAAAAACTAAAAAGATTAAACAATATATAAAAAAGAACATATTTTGAGATTTTTTTTCTTGTTCAACGAGAACATAACATTCCTACACAAGCATACTCATTTAATAAAACATGTTACTTTATTTATCTAATTACAATAACTTGAAAGAAATTGCTATTAGGTCTTTAGTAGCCATTAAGTGAAAGTTAAGAGATTTTATTGTAAATTAGTGCCTTGCAATTAAATCATCTTAACTTATATGAAGAATGACAAATGAGGTGAGTCTTGTCTTGAATCAAGCTCTTAAACATAATATATGATGTGGCAATACACAATAATATCTTTTCACAATAATCAACTTTAGTCATTTCTTAATACCATATTATTTAAAAATCATGTGAAGATGGTTGATTGAACGGCAGCAACCAAGTTCTCTTAACTTTTCTTTTAACGTACAACAAAGCTTGGCTACCCAGGTACACGCATAGGCAAAAGATAACCCACGCCCGTGACTCTAACCCAAAAGCCCATTGTGGTAATATCCCTGGAGCCTGGCTCACTGTCACACCCCGGATTTCCTATCCAAATCCATACACCGGTGGGTCCGGGTGGGGAGTATCGTGACGTCAGTTGATAACATCATAGTCAATTAAACATGGCACAGCGGAAGTCTTGGAGTAAAATTACTATTACAAACCAAATGTTGGAAATAAAAAAATATACAGACGCGTAATAGAAAATCCACAAACGGATCATAAAATGTGCAAAGAAAGAATATAAAACAGACTTTATGGCAGATCTAAGGATATGCAAGATCCTCTTAATCACTACCGAGCAGCTTCCGGCCTATTTCGTATTGTACTTGCAATTAAGTCTTTGGACGATACGTCAGCTTTCGCTAGTAAATACACCCAACTGACTCATTTTGAAAACATTTTAAAATGATTTTAAGTGCACAGGACACAAATCTTTTATAACTTGGGAAAGTTACTTTGTAACCTTGTTAATAAATTCACATGTTTGTCCATACATACAGGGCCCGGTATAGAGACTGAGACATGATTAAATACACACCACTTAGAACTCACAGAGGAGTTATCCCCAACGTCTTGGATAATTTGCATTTGAGCGTCTGTCAGGTGTATGCCTACACCTGCGCTAAGGTCGTGGAAATCTAATGAGCCGAGGATATCCAGGACACGGTAATTTAACCCCCGATGTTTAAGTTATCAAACAAAACTGATTAAAACAGAATATGCGGATTTACTAGCCACAATCCGGCATTCGATTGATCCCATTTCTGAACAAGCGGTAATAGTTTACCGTATCCCAAGCCCATATAGGGAAAATAAGTCGAGAGTATTTACCTGAGCTGGTCTTCTTTTAATTTCAATAACTCAGCCGTATACAAAAGTACTTAATTGCAGATAGCATTTACCGGTAAGGCTCTAGTCTGGATTATGGCATAAGCTAACCAATTAATACTAACGGTCTTTATTTTAAGTCATAGACTTAGACCGATTAGTGTACATGATCAATACGTATAACGCTTGATTAAACGATGATCAGATAGAATGTAGTTTAAACCCGACAAGTACTTTGACTTGTCTAATATGGGTAAACAATTAACATTCTGGATTTTGAAATTTAAATGACAAGGTTAAACCCGTTTCGGTTAAATTTCGTAAACTAGTTACGTATAATCAACCGTACGCTTATAAGCGATAATGAGTAACCGGATAAGTCATGGACAAATTCTATATGCCATTATATCTTAAATCAGTTAAGATATCAGTAGGATATCAACTTGTATGCCCGTTAAGGTTTTAAAACGAAATTATGCCTTATAAGGGCATTTCGGTAATTATATATCGTATAAAAGGAACTTGAATATATTTTAAATTTATAATCATAAGTATTCTGGAAAAATAATTTATTTATAATATAATATAAGTAGGATGTCAATTATATGTGTAAATTATCTTTTATGACCAAACTATGCACCGAATGGGCATTTTGGTCATTTTACACAAAGTTTATAAATTATTTGGGATTCTGAGTTTATAACATATACCTACTGTAAATATGTTTAAAATAAGTTTTAAAATCAGTAGGTAACAAGTCTTAGTCAATTAATATGGTTTAAAACCATACTATGCGCCTAAACGACGCTTATGTCGTAAAATGACTTTTTATGCGATGTTTAATGAAAACTAACATTATGGTCAGATTAAAATGTCTTAGATATGTTATTTAATATAACATATCAATACATAAAATATTTACCTTGAAAAGATTTGATTAAAACTATTTTATGAGCCACAAGGGCTAAAATCGTCATTTATTAACATAGTTTAAGGACTTGCTTGAAAACTCTGTTTATAACTTGGTTTAACATCTCAAATAATCCCACTTATAATATTATATCAGTAGGAAACTTATTTTCAATTTCATTATCATTAAAACCTTGATTTATGCAAAAATGACATTTTGGTCAAATATGGCATAATTATGGCGCATACGCATAAACTTAGATTATGATCATGTAATATAACCTCAGAGGGTTATGCTACATTATATTACGATCATAATGCAACTTTAGATCAGTAGGTAACTAATCTAAATCGGGTCAAAATCGAAAGTCAAAGTAGAAGTCAAACTTCGCGACTTTCGGTTGCAAACCGACCCTAGAACTGAAATTAACGAGCCGAACATGTTCTAATAATTATTATCAACTTGTTTAAGTGTCAAAACAGGTTTCATAACATATATAAGATTAATTTATGATTTTTTCCGAAAAATGGCCTGTTTGACTTTTTAATATCATAACTTTGACTCGTCAATTGGTCTAGCAAACGTGATCTTCAGGAGGTGCCCTTTATAGGGATTAACACCTACCTTATTATGATCACTTAGCCATGTTCATTTCAACAATGGCTGGACCATAATGGTCTTAACCGAAAGTCAAAGCGTTTTCCGTAAAACGCTTGACTTTTGGCTATAAAAGCCTATAAACGAAAATCACAAGGAAGGAACACTTACCAGTGATTCCTAGGGTGCAAAAGAACTATGTTAGATGCTCCTTTCAGCTAGGAACTTCCAGAGGAGGTAGAAGACTGAATAAATGAGAAAGGTGCAAGTTGAAATGGTGAACTTGATCACCTATTTATAGTTGGAGAAGTCAAAGGAGGTGAAGCCAGGTGTTTAGGGGTGTAAGAGGAAGCTTACAAGTGTCCCAAAACGTGGCATAGCAGTTTGGGAAGCCATGGTTTCGATTTAATGGTTTTTGGCATTTTTGTTTGGAAGCCAAGAAAACTTTCTGCAGCAGAGCCTCTCTCGCGCCCCGTGAGAGACCCAGGCCAGGTTTCTCGCGGCCCGCGACCGCCCTTGGCCAATTTCAAAAATTGACACTTTAACCCCTTAACTTTATAAAGCTTCTAAAAACCTTTTAAAACACCTTTTTGGCACTTTTAGCCCTCCGTAGCCAATACTTGGCATACCCGGGATTATGCCCGGGCATTGTCGAGCTCTCGGTTCGTTAAAAGGTCACTCAGAGGTATAAATTAACATGTTGACACTTTTAATCCTTCTATTATCCAACTTTCACATATTTACAAAATTGAACCCTCTCGTCCATCAATTGGCATGTATGAGAGTTAGGACTTCGCAAAGGTTCATTCAGAAGCTTATTATAAGCATGTTGACTCCGATGTCACTCAGAGGCTGGGCATGTTGACATATCAGTCACTCAGAGGCCAAGTTTTAAGTATGTTGACATATCAGTCACTTAAAGGCTAATGATTTAAGCATGTTGACATATCAGTCACTCAGAGGCTGTTTATATGCATGTTGACATCAGACCGTCACTCAGAGGCTCAGTTTGAGCATGTTGACGCCTTTAGTCCTTATTGGTCTTTAATAGACTATATTTAAAATACAACGCGCGTCACTATACTATTGGACAAGATTTTACAGGGTGTTACACTCACGCATTACATTTTGTCACGAACGACACTCCAACCAGTGACCTCCTCTAGAAAAAGTCATCAGATACCACTAGAGCACTGCTCATTGAGTACCAAGTTCTCTAACTACCACTACTTCTAGTACATGTGTACAATGAGTTTAAGATAGATAAATTGTAAGATTAATTAAAAGCTAGGGAGAATATGTTGATTTAGAACACACAGGTGAGCATAACAAATAAAAGCTTGGGAACATACGTTTATTTAGAACATATTATGCACATGTGAGCATAACAAAAATACATGTCCACTTATAAGTCCAAAGGAAGAATCATGCGACATGTAGACTTAATTTGAATGCCCAACAAGGCTCTTAATTGTTATATTTGATGTTTTTGGGAGAGAAACAAATATATACCCACAACCATCTATATTCGATATTGTTGAGAGTTTTTTAGTGGATATTAACTCATTTGCGAAAGGTTTTAATTATTTATTTTTGAAGTTGATTTAAAATTATTTTAAATTAGGTTTAGATTAAGGTATTTGTTATTTAAATTATTGTTTTAAAAAAGCTTTGATTTAAAGGTATTTCATATTTGCATGAGCAACTTGTATTTTTTATGTTCGTGTATTATTTTTTGTTACATTCAAATAGAGGTGCATAAATAAGGTATTTTCATTAATCAGTTCTGGTTATAGAATCGGTTTCGATTTTTCGTTTTAAGGGTTGAAACCGGTTATCGCTATAACCGGTTCGGTTCCGTTTTCTGTTATTTGACCAAAAAAAACATAGGTAATGTTCTAAAAGTAGTTAATTAAAAACAAAGCAAATTACCCTAATTCTAGACTCAAATTATACTCTAGACTCCTAAACTACACTAAACTACTAACCGGCAAGTGGACCGATCAATTGTAGAAGTATTAAGCAAGTCCGGATTATCGAACCCACAAGACTCTCTAATTGCTAAGACTACTAATTTAGACTCAATTACACACGATGTATATTTTAAAGGGGGGGGGGGGGGAGGAGAGGTGGGGGGGGGGGGGGTTTACTAATAATTCTAAATTATCAATTTAACTAAAATACTAAAGTGAAATGACCAAACTTGAACTTCTAGGGACTTATTAGAATTTTTATCAAGAGATAATGAACTAGTTACCAAGGTTAGATTTTTAGACTACTACTCCTTCAATTTAACAATAATTAATCTGGATGAATATTTTACCGGGATTTTAACATATCCAAGTTTAGGTTTATTAAACAGGACCCCCGACCCTTCTCAGGAAGACACCTACAATAACCTATCCTTTTTATTCGTTTACCGGTCCTATAGATTATTTTTCAATTATCTTTTCAAATTAGTAAAGCGTCTAATTATTAACTACCTCTCAATAATTAACCTAGACTAACTACAACTTTCTAGTTTAGATTAACTGATTCAATTATGACAAGGAAATTAGACTCGAGAATTTCTCAAAACCCTAACCTAACAATTTATCACACTATTCAGCCAACTAGTTGCAATTTCTCAATTAACAAATTAGGTATAATGACAAGTTTGATTTTATAGTTAATTTACTTGTTTCCCCGATTTTATTGGCCAATTTTACCGACAACTTCACGAATTCCTAAGAACACGAAAAGTAACATAAACCTATTATATGAAAGACATCCACCAAAGTTTATGCAAAACAACCAAACAATCATCAAACAAACAAGATCATACAAATACCCTAAACTAGATCATTAAAGTTGTGACCTTTACTAATTAAATATTCAAGCCATAAACTTAATTAAAGCAAATTCAAAGTTTCATAAATCCATCATCCAAAACCTAGGTAACCAAAGAAAATCTAGCCTAACAACATGTTTTATAGTAATTAAAACAAAGTTGATAACAAGTTAGCATGATTGATCAAAACAAAGAAATCGAAGTGGAGATTGGTATGATAAACCGTGATAAGCTCCTGCCTTGAACTCCCGTGATCACCACCACAATTCCCGCAGCTTAGATCCGCTCCGTGTAGCTTCAAATCTCCAGAAAATAGCTCCGAATCTGCCCTAGTTTATCCAAAGTTGCCCAATATGAGTTTAACCTCAATAATGATTCTTTTTATAACAAAACAAGTCCAAATTCAACTAGGTCTCGAAACTTTCTGGATAAACACCTCTCCCGCGCCCCGCGAGAGAGTTTGGGAGGTCCGGTCGCGCCGCGTGACCGAGTTTGAAACCGGAGATAACTATCACTCTCTCGCGCCCCGCGAGAGAGTCTATGTTTGCCGGTCGCGCCCTGCGACCGAGGTGTAACTCCTGTTTTGCGTTTCGTTTTCTCGTTTTCAATCCACTCACGTCCCGGCTCGGTTCTTTTCACCATTTTCGCTCTTTTCCCCATCCTTCCAACCGTTTTCACGAACCAAGACCTGCAAAACGTGTTTGGATTAAAAGTAGATAAATTCTTGACAAATCGAAACGAAAACGCGCTAAATTATACAAACTCTACAAGATAAATGGATGTATTATTCAATACATCAAATATCCCCACACTTGCTCTTTTTTCGCCCTCAAAAAAGAATTGTGCATAAACGGAATCATAACCAAACAATTACTTGATTTCAAAGATTACTGTTATTTTCATTAGGGAACAAGATTCATGTTAACCGCGATTGCAAGTATTGGATTCACTTAAACTCAAAATTCGGCTCAAACCTCTTATCATGTAAATTTAATTTAAGTGCGGTCAATCCACCTAGGGTCTCACACTAGAGTCCACAGTATCCCTAATCCCACCTCAAGCTTATGAAACAAAAGGAACGAATTGTTTAAACCCTTTCCTAACCGTTTTATACCAAAATATAAAGAATTTAAAATCAAGCAATTTTTTTTTTCTTTTTTTTTTTCATTTGAGCATTTTGATTTCTTTTTGCATATCTAACCTAGAGGTTGTCAACCAGAGTCACCATCCCCGAGAGCGACAACGTGGGCTTCGATACTTAAAATTTCAACTAATCCTAGAGGGATTCTCGATCAGAGTCACCATCCCCAAGAGAGATTCCATAGGCCTCGTCTACTTTTCAATCAATCTCATTTTCTATTATTTTTCTTTTCTTTTTACATGATTAAAAAATTCTAAATATTTTAGCTTATAACGGCATTCCTTATACTATTTTTGGCGGTTTCAGTTTCCCATTTCTCCTAGATGAGTACCCACTATTAGACCGACTATTAAGGTGTATTAAGCTCAAAGAAAATAAGAACGAATCGAGCCTACTCGCACATCC
Organism: Scalesia atractyloides; assembly: GCA_947069175.1. Taxonomy (NCBI): domain Eukaryota; kingdom Viridiplantae; phylum Streptophyta; class Magnoliopsida; order Asterales; family Asteraceae; genus Scalesia; species Scalesia atractyloides. The sequence continues at coordinate 52,462,734 of CAMTDV010000012.1, read as the reverse complement.
CAAATTAGACATAAACTCACCCTTTTTATTCTTATATTATTCTTATTTGAAACTGAACAAAAGTTTAATTTTTCTATAATTTCCCGTTTAATTTCATGCAAACTTCTTTTTCAAAAGACATTTTCGGATTTTTTTTAAAACTAATACTACTCTAATAATACTAATCTAATATCCCTTCCCCACACTTAAAGTTTCGCATTGTCCCCAATGCAAGGACGAGAAAAATACTACTAAAATAAAATAAAACAAACCAAATAAGAAGAAAAATAAAATACAAAAAGGAAGCGACTTAGCTGGTAGTGCAGCCTGTCAATGTGCCAGGCAAACCACTCGTGCTCTCCAAACCGAACGCGCTTAATGTGCCACTCTCAACGCTCTCATGCGAACGGAACATCATATAACATCAACCTAGCATCACGCACTTACAAAACATGATAATAATAAAGCCTGATAACGAAACAGTTTTGCAAGATTGTTCATCAACACATACCCAAACCACCCAACACCAACCCTAAAGTAAATTGTTTAAAAGCACAAACCATAATAACTGAAAACAGCAGAAAAGAAAAGAAAAAATAAAGATAAAGATCTTCGGCTGCTTCAATCATCCTCTTCAGATTCTTTGGACGCCTCAAATACCTGGTATGGCTGCACGTCCTCCCTCCCTGCAAACTGGCTAGAACCTGCCTGACCGCCTGGCTTTTGAAAGTAAGACGGGACTCCCATATTTAGATTCTGCATCGTGTAGCGCATCCCATCCTCTAACCTCCTCTGGCTGGCCTCGTGCATTCGTCTACTCTCTAACATGATTTGGCAAACCCCGCCAAACTGCTGGTCCACATAACCTCTCAAATCCCCAAACCCAGTCTCCATCCTGTCATAAAGTGAATCTAAGGTCAGTGGGTCCGGGCAAGGCTCTAGAAGAGGGTACTACCGTCCTGGCAGTTCCTGGCGGGTGACTGGCTGCTGGTATCGAGTAGGGATGCTCGCCTGTATAGAAGATACTGCTTCAGATCCGGGAGGCGGTTGCACTTGAGGTCCTTGGCGGGCTGCTAATAGGCTCTTTTGTTTTAAGAGTTCCGGCGGCCTGGATATCTCTGATGTTCATGACACAGGGGGCGGGGCCTTCTCTCATTCTGTCCTGGGGGTATCTGTCGAACACCCCTAGGCTCTCAGCCAAGCATGCAATCAAGGGCCAACAATAAACCCTTGCCCTGGGGCCCCCCCTCTACAGTCTCTTCATTGACCAAGCAAATATTGTGGCCAGGTTTGCCGGCCGTCCCTCTACCATGGACATCAGACAAAATAAACTCACCCGGTTGACCTTATTGTCCACCTGTCCCCTCCCAACCAACGTAGCAGCAAAAATCTTATGAAGAAATCGGTGAATGAGATCAGTGATATCGCTCGCCACCATTTGTTTGAGTACGGGGCAGAAGAGATGGTGCCTTAAAATCTGGCGAGCTCGTCTGTCTGGACACTATGGGGGTGCCTCCTTTTGAAGACACCCTGCAAGCTCGTGGCGAAGTCTGGCGACTGAACCTCCTCATTTGAGTATATTTGCTTAGCCACCGCAAACTGTGGGATTGTCATTTCAAATACCTGCCTCCCTAAGGCAAAAGAAACCACGACATTTTCGTTGAACTTCCCTTGTTGGTATTCGAAAGTGGAGTGGAACTCATAAGTGATTTCCTTGTATTGTCTTGCTCCACAATCTAGCACCCTTCTGAACTTATCCCCTAGTAACTGCTCGATCCGACCCCTCAGCCCTAAATTATCAATCAACTCTCAATCAATCCTCCTGTAAGGTAGCAACTCACAAGTGGCTATATTTGAGAGCCTCTCCCACTCGTGGGAGTCTAAATCAAACTGCAAGAGAGGGTTGTCCACGATTCGTGTGCTTTGCCCATGAGGGACACCATCTCCCCGATACCTGATTCTGTGCCTGCCGAAATAAGAGGGTTGTTGTGGCACATCGGCGGGGTCACCTCTCTGACGAGGTGTTGGTCCCCTTCTCTTTCTGCCAGCCCTGCTCGAGCTACCTTCTCCTGACATCTTGTTGTAGATCTGTAAGACTAGTGCACAAAAAATTGAAACTTTAAAGCACCGGTGAAATGCGAGTAGAAGGGTAAAAACTGGGTGGAATCACGTAACAATGAGTGAGGAATGATGTAGGGAAGAAAATGTGGGTGATTTTGGTGAATTTGGGTTGAAAATGGCGAAGTTATGGTGAAAATGGGGTGAAAACCGTAAGGAAGGTGTTGAAGAAAGTGGTGAAATGTGTGAGAAATGGAGGCTAGGGCTTTTTGTATGTAGATATGGTCTCTCGCGGGCCGCGAGAGAGATTGCTAAGTCTCTCGCGCCCTGCGACCGAGTGATTATTTCGGGACTTATTGACCTCTCGCGGGCCGCGACCGAGGAGGCTTGTGCCTCTCGCGCCCCGCGAGAGGCCCGTTTTCACAGAAAGTTTCTTGTTTTTGTCAGGTTTTATGTCTTAGAAAAATTTTTGAATTTTAGAAACTATCGTGTTAGCTTTTTTAGTTTACGGAATCACACTCGTTCTACCGGATTGATCAAAGGTACCTACAATCGTCCGTGCTCCGTGACTGATGCGTGATGTGACCTGCAAAAACCAACTAAACTGACCCACAAACAAACACACAAAATACGAAAACATGCATGAAATAAAAACACAAAATGCAACTAACTGCCAAACTCTAAAAACTCTACATTCGAGCCGAAACCCGAAAATTACGCGGTCTGAGGCGGAACTTCGAGAGGAGTCTCCTCCGTCTCGGTGGGCTCTAGCGGTCCTCCTAAATAATGTTTCAAGCGATGCCCGTTGACCTTCCATGTCCCTCCGTCAGCTTCGTCTTTCAGCTCGATAGTTCCATACGGGAAAACCTCATTTACCACGTACGGGCCGGACCATTTGGATATCAGCTTGCCCGCAAACAGTTTCAATCGGGCATTATATAGAAGCACTTTGTCACCAATTTGAAACTCCTTCACATTCTTCAACCGCCTATCGTGCAGCGCTTTGGTTTTCTCCTTCAAACTCCATGACCGCTCATACGCCGCATCCCGAAGTGCCTCTAACACGTGAATTTGAAAGAATCGTCGCTTGGCTGCTTCGGTGAGGTCCAAATTTACGGTCTTCAACGCCCACAGTGCCCTTTGCTCTAATTCGACTGGGAGATGGCAGGCTTTACCGTATACGATCATGAAGGGCGTGGTGCCTAGTGGTGTCTTATAGGCGGTGCGAAACGCCCACAAAGCATCGTCCAACTTGTCGGACCAGTCCTTTCGACTCTTACCTACCGTTTTCTCCAAGATCCGTTTTACCCCCCTGTTCGCGTTCTCCACTTGACTGATAGTCTGCGGATGATAGGCGGTGGAGAGGCGATGAGTGACACAGTAGCGCGCCAATGCCTTTTCCATGACGACATTGTAGAAGTGCGTGCCACGGTCACTGATAATGGCTCGTGGGGTACTAAAAGGGTGTGAACAATCTCTTTAAGAATCTCACCACCACTCGGGCATCATTTGTGGGTAAAGCTTGAGCTTCAATCCACTTGGAGACATAATCAATTGCCACGAGGATGGACCGGTTCCTGCTAGAGACGGGAAACGGTCCCATGAAGTCAATCCCCCAAACATCAAAGACTTCAAGAATCTGGATGGGATGTTGGGGCGTCTCGTCCTTGGATGAGATGTTGCCGGTATGCTGGCAACGATCACACATCTTAACAAACTCTTTGGCGTCCTTCACAACTGATGGCCAATAAAAGCCGCAATAAAAAACCTTCTATGCGGTGACATGCGGACCATGGTGACCTCCTGTCAGTCCCTCATGCACGTGCCTCAATATCTCTGCTTCCTCTTCTCGACTCACGCAGCGCCTCAAAATTTGGTCTCCCTCTACTCGAAATAGAAATGGGTCGTCCTAGATATAACGCCTGACATCGCGAAAGAATTTCTTCTTCTTCTTCTTCTGCGTGGTCATCCCCTTCAGTACCACTCCATTCGCTAGATAATTCCGAAGTCGGAAAACCACGGCATTCCCTCCTTCTCCGCTGTCACAAACTCTACTGACTCGTGGGGAAATCTATCCCCGATCTCTTCTTCCCTGATTTCTTCTCTACTAGGATCCTCTAGTCGGGATAGATGGTCAGCAGCTACATTCTCCACTCCTTTCTTATCTCTAATCTCTATGTCGAATTCGGAAACCAGGAGAATCCATCGAATGAGACGAGGCTTCGCGTCCTTCTTTTGGAAAAGGAAACGCAGAGCTGCATGGTCCGTAAAGACGATGGTTTTGGACAGGACAAGGTAAGAGCGCAATTTATCAAACGCGAATACCACTGCTAAAAGCTCTTTCTCTGTAGTGGTGTAGTTCTCCTGTGCGTCATTGAGGGTTTTACTAGCGTAGTAAATAGGGTGGAAATGTTTATCCGTCGCTGACCCAAAATGGCGCCCACAACATAGTCGCTCGCATCACGCATGAGCTCGAAAGGCAAGCTCCAATCGGGTGAGACGAGGATAGGAGCACTCACTAGTTTCTCCTTAAGGATCATGAAAGCTTTTAAGCAGTCGTCATCGAAGACGAAGGGTACATCTTTCTCGAGAAGTCGAGTCATGGGGCGGGTGATCTTTGAAAAATCTTGAATAAACCATCGGCAGAAGCCCGCATGACCGAGAAAGCTGCGGATGGACTTGACGCTAGTCGGTGGGGGAAGTCTGCTGATAGTATCTATTTTCGCCCGATCGACCTCTATCCCTGCTCGCGAAATCTTGTGCCTAACACTATGCCCTCTGTCACCATAAAGTGACATTTCTCCCAGTTGAGCATCAATCGGGTCTCGACACACCGTTTCGTCATCGTATCTAAGTGAGTAAGACATTGATAAAAACGTGTTTCTATAGACAGAGAGGTCGTCCATGAAAACCTCCATGGAGGTTTCGATCATGTCTTTAAAGATGGCTACCATGCAGCGCTGGAAAGTAGTCAGAGCGTTTCATAACCCGAACGACATGCGGCGATACGCAGAAGTGCCATACGGGCATGTGAAGGTTGTATTTTCTGATCCTCGGGAGCAATCGAGATCTGAAAGTAACCTGAGAAGCCGTCAAGAAAGCAATAAAACTGTTGTCCTGTGAGTCGCTCCAGCATCTGATCGATGAACGGGAGCGGGAAGTGGTCCTTGCGAGTGGCGTCTTAAATTTGATAGTCTATGCACACCCTCCAGCCCGTGACTGTTCGCGATTGGATAAGCTCCTTCTTTTCGTTCATGACCACTGTAATTCCCCCCTTCTTGGGAACGACCTGAGTTGGGCTTACCCATGCAGAGTCGGAGATCGGATAGATGAGACCAGCCTCCATCAGCTTAAGCACCTCTTTCTTTATAACTTCTTGCATATTCGGGTTCAGACGGCACTGTGGCTGCACTACTGGCTTAAAGATGTCCTCCATGAGGATCCTATGAGTACAGAAGGTAGGGCTAATCCCCTTGATATCAGACAATTTCCATGCGATGGCCTCCTTATTTGACTTCAGGACCTCGATTAAACGCTCCTTCTCCTCCGTTGACAATTTCGAAGAAATAATCACAGGTAAGCTCGAATTGTCACCTAGGAACGCGTATTCTAAATGAGACGGGAGAACCTTAAGCTCTAAGGCTGCTGGTGTCGACAATGGTGTGCTCTTAGTAGCGGCACTCACCTCACAGAAATCTAGAGTCTCGGGAATCTCGAAGACATCGTCCCCTATATCCTCACTATACTCTCCTCGGGTACTAAACTCTCATTCACTAAGTCAGCTCCACTAATATAGTCTAAACAATGATCAACTCACGAAATGAATGAGTTTAGGAAGTATACGGAGTGACAAGGGCCACTATCGCTACTGCCACCACTTGGGTGTTGCATCGAGCTTGCGATCTCGAATGTGACGTTCTCGTCACCGACTCGAAGAGTGATTTTCCCATCATGAACATCTATGAGCGCTTTCGCGGTGCACAAAAATAGGTGACCTAAGATGATGGGAACCTTCTCGTCGGCCTCCATATCGAGGATGACGAAGTCTACAGGAAAGACAAATCTATCAACTTTAACCAACAAATTCTCTACGATTCCCCTCGGGTACTTAACCGACCTATCGGCTAATGACAGAGACATGCGCGTAGGGGTGAGCTCCCCTAAACCTAAACGCTCGTACAGTGAGAAAGGCATCAGATTTATACTCGCCCAGAGATCGGCTAGAGCATGAGCTGGAGCAATGGAGCCGCCGAATAGGCATGGAATCATAAAGATACTCGGATCAGTAAATTCTCGGGCAGCTTGTTTAAAACCATGGCGGAACACCCTCCAGTCAATGGGACATTCAAAAGCTCCCCCAGCCTATCTTTACGTTTTAAAAGATCTTTTCAAAACTTAGCATATTTGGGCATATGCTGGAGGGCCTCGATAAACTGGAGATTGATTTTCAACTGAGTAAACATGTCATGGAAATTCCCGTATTCCTTGGCATATTTCTGCTGCTTCAAACGTGCTGGGTAGGGTAGGCGTGAAGTGTCTACGATCGGTGATGGCCTAACCTCTACTGGTTTTCTCTCTCCCCTACTCTCAACTGAAGGTCCACTGGCTGGTGCGGTACTTGCTGGGTCTAACCTGGTGTGCACCCTGGGTGGACCCTCCATCTCGATTTCTTCATCTACCTCTTCATCTTGCTCCTCTACCTCCGCCTCTACACCCTCTCTACCTACCTCCTTCAGAGTCCTACCATTGCGAGTAGTAATTCTTTTGCGTGTTGGTTCGCGGGGTTGGGTTGAGTATTACCCGCGAACTGGCCATGTGGTTGCTCTTGCAGCTGCTTAGCGATACTACCGACCGACCTCTACAGATCTAAGAGTGCGGACTGTTGTTTTTTCAAGAGCAGATCATGTTCCGCGAGAGTTTTCTGAGTAGCCTGATCTTTGACAACTACTTGGGATAACAGCTCTTCGATCCTATCTAGACTACCTTCTGACCCTCCACTCCTAGTCTGACCCTCCTGATTTGAACCCCATCCACTAAACTGACTGGTGTGACCTGACCCTCCACTATTGTAATGACCCTACCCCCTGTTCTGATAAGAGCCTGATTGGAAGCCAGGGGGGTTACCAGAAGATCGATAATTATTATTGTTATTACGCCAGTTTTGATTATAATTGGAAGTATTATTATTGAAAGGATTCGTAGGACCGCGGTTCTGACCGCTGATAAACTCAACCTGCTCAACAGTGAGCTTGGGACACTCTAGCGTGTCATGACCCCCTCTACACACCTCACATTTGTATACCTTTTTCTTCAGCTCCTGTATCTCCTTCGTGACCTCTCTCTTGAAGCTATCTAGAGCAGCAACTACCGTAGTTTCCAAGCTAACTTGGTGTAAACCCCGGTTAACCGGAGGTGTACGTGAAACAGGAATTGAATTCTTGCCAGCAGTGCTGTAATCGACATCAGAATGGGTAAAGCTCTCGAAAAGGTCATTGCACTCGGCTACTGTTTTCTTTCCCATCAGGTGGCCACCAGTAGAGGTGTCGAATCGAGCACAGGTATCAAGGGTGAGACCGTTGTAGAATTTCTCTACAAGTGCCAAGTCTGATAGACCATGTTGAGAGCAACGGGATACTAGAGTTTGGAACCGCTCCCAAGCTAGATGGTAGGGCTCGTCAGGCTCCATTCGGAACGAATGGATCTGATCGCGAAGGCGGGATGCTTTGGCGGGTGGAAAGTCTTTCTTAAGGAAAGCATCCTGTAAAGAGGCCCAAGTAGAAAAAGTGCCGGGTGGTTGGGAGTAAAGCCAGATGGCGGCCCGATCCCCGAGAGAGAACGAAAAGACTTGGAGAAAACGGGCATCATGACCCGCGCCCTCCATATTGAATGTATGACATAGACGGGTAAGGCGGTTGATATGTGCGGGCGCATCCTCATCATCACGACCGTGGAATTGGCAAGAGTTAGTGATGGCGGTCATGATGTAGGAAGGGATTTGCCATGCTCGGTCATTATTCATGGGGGTAAGGTAGTGGGGGAGTTTGCACCGGTGAAACCGGTGGTGGCCTGTTGGTATACGGTCTGATTGTTATTATCGGCCATGTGGAAGTTGGGTGGTGGCTGTGGTGGGCTTACGTTTCTATGGACTACACGGGGTGATGGGGAATTGGGTGATGAAGGTTTAGGTGTAAAATCGAAATCGGGTGGTACGAAGGAATGGGATGAACTTGAAAAGGTTGAGGAAGAAACACTTACCTTTGGTGCGGGGGAGAATGGCGTGTCCGTCGGCGGCTTAGGCGGAGGTCCTTGCGAGCGCGTGTGGGGCATCCACTAAACCGGAAACACGACAAACACGAGAAGTTAGCACAAATAATTCAATTATAATAAAAGATTAAATATTAAATAATTAAACAACTTAGACTCCTACGACACAAACAAATACAAAACAAACACAAGTGTAAGAGAAAAGCCTAAATCGAGTAATCAACGCAATTGCCAATGAGAGAGTCCCCGGCAACGGTGCCAAAAACTTGACGTTCTAAAAGTAGTTAATTAAAAAAAAGCAAATTACCCTAGTTCTAGACTCAAATTATGCTCTAGACTCCTAAACTACACTAAACTACTAACCGGCAAGTGGACCGATCAATTGTAGAATAGTATTAAGCAAGTCCGGATTATCGAACCCACATGACTCTCTAATTGCTAAGACTACTAATTTAGACTCAATTACACACGATGTATATTTTAAAGGAGGGGGGTTTACTAATAATTTTAGATTATCAATTTAACTAAAACTACTAAATTGAAATGACCAAACTATGAACTTCTAGGGACTTATTAGAATTTTTATCAAGAGATAATGAACTAGTTACATAGGTTAGATTTTTAGACTACTACTCCTTCAATTTAACAATAATTAATCTGGTTGAATATTTTACCGGGATTTTAACATATCAAAGTTTAGGTTTATTAAACAGGACCCCCGACCCTTCTCAGGAAGACACCTACAATAACCTATCCTTTTTATTGGTTTACCGGTCCTAAAGATTCTTTTTCAATTATCTTTTCAAATTAGTAAAGCGTCTAATTATTAACTACCTCTCAACAATTAACCTAGACCAACTACAATTTTCTAGTTTAGATTAACTGATTCATTATGACAAGGAAATTAGACTCGGAATTTCTCAAAACCCTAACCTAACAATTTATCACACTAATTCAGCCAACTAGTTGCAATTTATCAATTAACAAATTAGGTATAATGACAAGTTTGATTTTATAGTTAATTTAATTGTTTCCCCGGTTTTATTGGCCAATTTTACCGACAACTTCACGAATTCCTAAGAACACAAAAGTAACATAAACCTATTATATGAAAGTCATCCACTAAAGTTTATGCAAAACAACCAAACAATCATCAAACAAACAAGATCATGCAAATACCCTAAACTAGATCATTAAAGTTGTGACCTTTACCAATTAAACAATTCCTGCAGCTTAGATCCGCTCCGCGTAGCTTCAAATCTCCAGAAAATATGTAACACCTTGTAAAAATCGTGTCCAATAATATAGTGACACGTGTTTTATTTTAAATATAGTCTTTTAAAGACCAATAAGGACTAAAGGCGTCAACATGCTCAAGTTGAGCCTCTGAATGACTAACCGATGTCAACATGCCTAGCCTCTGAGTGACATCGGAATCAACATGCTTATCATAAGCCTCTGAGTGATCCTTTGTGAAGTCCTAAACTCTCATACGTGCCATTTGTTGGACAAGAGAGTTCAATTTTGTAAATATGTGAAAGTTGGATAATGGAGGGATTAAAAGTGTCAACATGTTAATTTATACCTCTGAGTGACCTTTTTAACGAACCGAGAGCTCGACAATGTCCGGGCATAATCCCGGATGTGCCAAGTATTGGTTACGGAGGGCTAAAAGTGCCAAAAATGTGTTTAAAATGGTTTTTAGAAGCTTCTTAAAGTTTAGGGGCTAAAGTGTCAAAAGTTGAAACTGGCCAAGGGGCGGTCGCGGGCCGCGAGAGACCAGGCCTGGGTCTCTTGCGGGGCGCGAGAAAGGCTCTGCTGCAGAAAGTTTGTTTGGTCTCCAAGAAAAACTCCAAAACCATTTAAATTCGAAACCATGGACTTGTAAACTGCTATGCCACATTTTGGGACACTTGTAAGCTTCTTCTTACGCCCCTAAACACCTGGCTTCACCTCCTTTGAGCTCTCCAACTATAAATATGTGCACAAGTTCTCATTCCAACTTGCACCTTTCTCATTAAGTCACTCTTCTCCCTCCTCTGGAAGTTCCTAACTGAAAGGAGCATCCAACTTAGTTCTCTTGCATTATAGGAGCCTCTTGTAAGTGTTCCTTGCTCTTGCATTTTCGTTTTTAGGCTTCTATAGCCAAAAGTCAAGCATTTTCGTAAAACGCTTTGACTTTCGGTTAAGACCATTATGGTCCAGCCATTGTTCAACATAAAAATGGCTAAGTGATCGTAATAAGGTAGGTGTTAGTCCCAATAAAGGGCACCTCCTGAAGATCACGTGACCAATTGACGGGTCAAAGTTATGATATTAAAAAGTCAAACAGGCCATTTTTCGGAAAAATCATAAATTGATCTTGTACATGTTATGAAACCTGTTTTGACACTTAAACAAGTTGGTAATAACTATTAGAACATGTATGAACATGTTGGGCTCGTCAATTTCAGTTCTAGGGTCGGTTCGCAACCGAAAGTCGCAAAGTTTGACTTCTGCTTTGACTTTCGATTCTGACCCGATTTAGATTAGTTACCTACTGATCTAATTTAGATTAGCATAACCCTCTGAGGTTATATTACATGATCATAATCAGAATTTAAATCTAAGTTTATGCACAAGTTCCATAATTATGCCATTTTTTGACCAAAATGACCTTTTTGAACAAAACAAGGTTTTAATGATAATAAACTTGAAAATGAGTTTCCTACTGATGTAATATTATAAGTAGGATTATTTGGGATGTTAAACCAAGTTGTAAACTGAGTTTCCAATCAGGTCCTTGAACTATGTCGATAAATGACGGTTTTAGTCCTTGTGACTCATAAAATGATTTTAATCAATCTTTTCAAGGTACATCATTTACCTACTGACATGTATATTACATAACATATTTTAAACATTTTAAGTCTGACCTTAAGGTCAGTTTTCATTAAACATCGCTTAACAACGTCATCTTACGACATAAGCGCCATTTCGGCGCATAGTATGGTTTTAAACCATATTATTGACCAAAACCTGATACCTACTGATTTCAAAACTTATTTTAAACATAATTACAGTAGGTACATATTATAAACTCAGAATCCCAAATAATTTATAAACTATGTGTAAAATGACCAAAATGCCCCTTCAGTGCATAGTTTGGTCATTAAAAATAATTTACACATATAATTGACATCCTACTAATATTATATCATAAATAAAGTATTTTTCCAGAATACTTATCATTATAACATTAAATTATATTCAAGTTCTTTTTATATGGTATGAAATTACCAAAATGCCCTTATGAGGCATAGTTTTGTTTTAAAACCTTAATGGGCATATAAGTTGATATCCTACTGATATTTTAACTTACTTAAAGTATAATGGCATAAGAACTTGTCCATGACTTATCCGGTTACCCGATATCGCTATTATGCGCACAGTTACGTATATGTAACTATTTTACGGAATTTAACCATAATAGGTTTAACCTTGTCATTTAGCCTCAAAATCCAGAATGTTTATAGTTTACCCATATTATACAAGTCAAGTACTTGTCGGGTTTAAACTACATTCTATCTGATCATCATTTAATCAAGCGTTATACGTAATGATCATGTACACTATTTAGTTTATAAGACCGTTAGTATTTAATTGGCTAGCTTATGCCATAATCCAGACTAGAGCCTTGCCGGTAAATGCTATCTGCACTTGGTATTTTGTATACGACTGAGTTATTTAAAAATAAAAGAAGAAGACTAGCTCAGGTAAATACTCTCGACTTATTTTCCCTATACGGGCTTGGGATACGGTAAATTATTATCGCTTGGTCCATTGCAAGGTCAACTTTCCCAAGTTAATAAAAGATTTTGGTGCCATTTGCACTTAAAACCATTTTAAAATTTTCAAAATGAGTCAGTTGGGTGTATTTACCAGCGTAAGCTGACGTATCGTCCAAAGGCTAAACTGCAGGTACAATACGAAATAGGCCGGAAGCTGCTCGGTAGTGATAGAGGATCTTGCAAATCCTAGATCTGCCTAAAGTCTGTTATGTATTCTTTCTTGTACATTTTACGATCCGCCTGTGGATCTTCTATTACGAGCCTGTATATTATTTTAGATTTCGAACATTTCGGTTTGTAATAGTAATTTTACTCCAAGACTTCCGCTGTGTCGTGTTTAATTGACTATGATGTTATCAACTGTTGTCACGACCCGGGCCCACCGGTGTTTGGATTTCGGGGTTGGAAATCTGGGGTGTGACAGGGTTGGTATCAGAGCCAACGTTTGAGAGAATTAAACACTAGCCTTTTGTGTTTAGTCTCAAACTTACACGAGCACATTCCTTAGACTTCCGAGTCTAGGCATTGACCTAGGATTACTCATTTCATTATTAAGTTATTAGTATTGTTTTTAAATTGACTTCTAACAGCCGCCACGTGTACGAGGACAAAGTGAACGAGGAAAAGGTCCAATGAAGGGAGGACCATCGGGTCGTATTCCTCAACCTCATAATTCAGATGCTTATCAAGAATCAGGAGATTCGTCTCCATGGCAACCAGCGAGACGTTCCGTCTCTAATAGACATTCGCCCTCACATTCCCAAAATTCTTACCACTCACACCACTCCTACCATTCTCACCATTCCCATTCTCATCACTCCTACCATGAAGAGTTTAACCCCAACCATTACTTAAACACGCCTCCAGCTGATCAAAATCAGTTGGACCAGCCACATCCTATGGACGAGGACTCCGACCCGGAGATGCCACCGTCGGGATCAAATGTGCATCCCATTGAAATTTCGAGCGATTCAAACTCTTACGCTGGATCGTCCTACCAAGGTCCTAATGAGTGGGACCAATACTGGAACCAATTCACTTTCGCTCACACTCTCTCACCACTCTCAACCACCCCCAGTTCAAGAAGATGTCCACATGGAACCCGTTGACCAACCTCAGCAACCACCTGAGCCACCAAGAAGGAAGCGGGGAGCACGTATGTCGGTGCGTGCCGGAAAAAGGTCGGGATCGCTACCACCTTTACCCAACTCCTACCCCACAATACAAGAGGACCCACAAATGGGTGGACCCTCTAATGTTCCACCTATAGTGGAACCAACATCAACACCTGCTGTTCAACCACCACCAATGGGTTATACTAACCCAATTCCCACGTATCCAGACACGTCTGGATATTATCCTTTTAACCCATCTACACCGGTAGACTATCAAGCATGGTAGATAGACCCATACATGCAGGCGGTTATCCACAACGCACTTTACCCGTCTCCTTTCCCACCTACCTATCCACTAACTGGATATCCAACTTATGGGTACCAGTATCCGGTTATGCCACAACCACAACCACAACCTCCACCACCACTAGAGGCCATTAATGAGGCCTTAGAAAGGATGAAAGAGATGCAGCAGCAGGCGGAGAAAACAGAGAAGAAGACGAACAAGTTCTTCAAGAAACTCTCCAAATTGGTCAAGGGAAAGAAGGACGAGTGAAGTTTCTTCTAGTTATATGTAGTCCCTGCGAGGACATTGTTATTTCTTTTAGTCCCTGTGTGGACATGTTTATTTCCTTTAAGTCTTGCATGGACAATTTATTTGATTTTTCTAGTATTGTAATTTCTAAATTTAATGAAGTACTTTTGGAATCATATATATATGTATTCATCCTCTTGAAAACGAGCGTCTCGATTTTACTCGAAATTTATGCTCTGCGATATAATTCCAAAAAGATCTTAATAGTTTTGATTTTCCAAGTGGCACAGACCACATATTTGGCCAAATATATATATGTATATATATGATAGTTAAGAATGGAAGGGTCTTCTATCAAGATAGTTAAGGAAGTTATCCTTCTATCTAGGGGTGGTGGACTAAGTTCAAGCCTCCAAGTCATTTAAGGTCAATGCGACCGGGACTATTAATCAACCATTAAGATCCTCTTATGATAACATTCAAGTAATGTGCATACTCTTGGTAGTGTGACTTGAGGAATCACGCTAGCCTTCAAGGTAATGGACTATGTCCTAACCTTAAATAGCCCTTGTGATCTGTTTGATCCCGGCTAATATCACCAGTGCGGTGATTAAACATCCATTAGAGATGTATTTTATATAACCCTTGTGATCTATTTGATCCCGGTTATATAGCCCTTGTGATCTGTGTGATCCCGGCTATAGCCCCTATGATCTGTTTGATGCCGGCTAATATCACCAGTGCGGTGATTAAACATCCATTAGAGATATATTTATATATAACCCTTGTGATCTATTTAATCCCGATTATATAGCCCCTGTGATCTGTTCGATCCCGGCTAATATCATCAGTGCGGTGATTAAACATCCATTAGAGATGTATTTTATATAACCCTTGTGATCTATTTGATCCCGGTTTATATAGCTCTTGTGATATGTTTGATCTCGGCTAATATCATCAGTGCGCTGATAAATAAAACATCCGTTAGTGATGTATTACCCTTTCGAGTTATGATCTATTCTATATAGCCTATGTGATCTATCTGATCCCGGCTAATATCACCAGTGTGGTGACTAAACATCCATTAGTGATGTAATGCCTATGTGCCATATTTATGTCCTTTAGTGACAGGCCTATATGCCATATTTAAATGTCCTTTGCGACAAGCCTATGTGCTATATATGTAATTGTCAAATATGACGATGACAGTTGTGACATTTTGGTCCCCTGTCTATAAAATATGGATTATGTCCAAATTTTAATTTGCCTATGATGGTCCTATTAAGACCTAGGCCAAATATAGTTATATTAAGCCTAAGAGTTGTGATGTTATTCACACTAGTATAGGCTGTGGATTTTTCTTATATCTAATGTTTAAAAGCCGATATTGTAACATCCGTCAAAAAACGGGTTTTCAAAACCCGCTTCGTTTATTAACCGAATAGTTAGTCAAAATTTTCGTCGCGTATATATTGTTTATTTTAATTTTAAACGATACATAATCAATAAATAAATTGGAATTTAAAAACCATAATTTATAATTATAATAAAAACTGAACAAAAAAAATAAACAGGAGACGCCGGGATTCGAACCCGGGTCTCGCACATAACCAAACAAACACTTCACCGCTCCGCCACTTGACTTCTTTGTTAGAATACCAAAACAGATAATATTTAAGTTAAGACTCGAAATCAAAATCGGATTTCAGCACGGCCGAACTCGCAATCACCGGAAAATCCGGCAATCCGCGAGTTCAGCCATTATTCCTTTGACTATAACGGTATAACCGTCGACGACATCGGTTATAGCCGATGTCTAGCGCCAATTTTGGTCATAACCGCCGAGTTAACAAAAAAATCAAATCGCACATAGCAGCCTATAAATACAGGGCTAAATTCCTCAATCCAACCCGTTTAATCTCTCAAACTCTCTCTTAAACTCTCGCTAAAACACGCTGAATCAGTCGCCGCAAGTCGTCGGAATTTATCTGTGTTCGCCAGAATTCTCAGATACTTGCCGGAAAACCGAAGAATCTATCCCACTGTTGCTTTACCTTATAAATAGGACATCTAGAGCTCGGACAGAAGTCACCCACACTCACCTCAGACTTCCTGTAGATTCTCTGTCGCAAGTTACACGTCGCCGGAAAAGCTTCAGTCACCGGAATTCGTCGAAAATCACAACTGTTGGGTACAACATCCTTAAAAGCTTTCTGTTTAAATTAATTTCGTTAATCAGTATACGTAATCAACTAATTCAACAAGAATTTTCGATTAAGCAGTCTTGTTGATTTTTCTGGGTTCAAGTGTATGAAGAAGATGAATTGAGATAGCATATAAATTTAATAAAAACCGGAATAATAACTGGGTTAGACACACAGTCCAGTGGTGGACTGTGTGCAATTTTAAAACACTAGTCACGAGTTCGATTCGCGTATGGGTCCGGTTCCAACGCCATTAAAACGTTTTTTTTTTTCTAACTAAACAGAACTCTCACAGTTGATTGTTAAATATAATATAAAATGTATAATAGATGGGTTAGACACCCAGCCCAACTGGTTGGGCTGGGTGCCAAACAAATCAAAGGCACAAGTTCGATTCCCGCGATGACCAGCCGGTCAGACAATTTTAAAAACATTTTTAATTAAATAAAATTCTGAATAATCTAAATAGTATATAAATATAATTAAAATCAGGATTATTTCGAGTTAGACACGTAGCTCAGTTGGTAGAGCTGCGTGCACGCGTACGGGAGGTCACGAGTTCGAACCTCACTCAGCGCATATAATAAACACGGTCCGACCGGTCAACGGTCAACGCTCGATCAACGGTCAAAGTCAAAAAGTCAACATTTTTATAATTTTTTTTATTTATTTATTTAATTTAAAAATCAATTAAAAATACTTAAAAATAATATTTTTAAAGTTAGAAAATGACCTTAAACTCACAAGAATAAATCTAAAAATCCCTATTAAAATTGTTAATAAAATCCATTTATTTACCGAACCATTATGTTATTATTTAGTTTAGTTTCTCTCGTGGTTAAATCCAAATTCGTGTGCATTCATCATCAATCCAAGAAACGCAACCACTGTGAGTGAATTCTTACAAATCCCCTTTTTTATTCATGTTTTGGGGTGTATCATGTGTCGCTTAAATTAATTCGCTTATTCAAACTCGTGCTATACCATATTATGATCTAAACTTAGAATGTAAATATTGTTTGTTGTGATGTATTACATATTGTCAAGTTGTATGCAAATTATTTGTTAGGCCCATCAGTTTCTCGTGGGAGACGAGTTGAACAACGCGTGCCTTAAAACTCATTCATTAGGCCCATCAGTTCGTAGAACAACGCGTGCCTCAAAACTCATTCATTAGGCCCATCAGTTCCTCGTGGGAGACGAGTTGAACAACGCGTGCCTCAAAACAATCATTTGTTGTATGTGTGTGCAATATTTAATATTATGTGTTTTGTGAATAAATTTACATCTACATTTACTCATATGTGGTTATGCACTTTATTTTATAATCAGTACAATAAACTCGTTTAAATGTTTTCATAGGATTCACTCGCCAACTTTTTGTTGACCCAAAAACCATTTTTACACATGATACAGCACATAGGAAATTGCCTTAGAAGAAAAATAATGAAGTCTAGAAAGATGTATAGAACATGTTGTACTTGTATGATTTGATTGTATGATTTGATTGTATGATTCCCTTTAAATTGTAATAATAAATATGAAACATTATAATAAATGTCATGAGCTTTGATGAAAACCCAATCATGCCCCGATCACCTTTTTCCGCTGCGGCTCGGGGTGTGACAGATTGGTATCACAGCTTTTGACTATAGGGATATAGGATAGGTTATTAGACCCTTAGAGCCTATACTATAGTTGATTAGATTTTAATTGTTTATGTGGTTACATGCAAACTCATGATGTTTATTTCTTTCATATTTATTACATACACAAATGCATGCAAACACTTCCAATATTACATTTTGTGATACATAATGAATTATACTTACAGTCAAACATACATATTCATCATACATATTTCAATGTTCACATATTCAAATCATCTTCATACTTCCGTTATTCAAGATTTTGTCGCATTTTTCATTTTTCAATCTCATCAAAGTGAGTTCTGCGACGGGCATGTAGTAACTGTAAGGGTACAAGTACCGGTAGTCGGAACGTCCTGTCTAGGTTGGCATTCGTATAAATCCGATATAACGGACCAGTTTGCCTACCTGGGGACTAACGATGAGAGTACGAAGGACCTATTAGGCCAAAGCATGCCACACCAAACGTCGTTCGAACTAACCCCACTTTGAGGTGTCACCGTGTCCACACCTGGATGCACTCCGAACTTCATACGTTACATACATATTTCTCGATTTTCTCCGGGTTTTAGTGTACGTAACCAGGCTAACACATGCGAACCATATGAAAAACCCGGTAATCATGGGGGCCCACATGATTACGAAGGTGAAGTGTGGCGGCATGCAAAGCCCAATTACGAGCAAAGGCCAAGACATCCTATGTATGTAGTAGATTTATTATTCTATATTTATTTTATGAATGTTCATTCCTAAATACGACACATAACCCCTAAAACGTCCAACTCATACTCTTGATATGTATTCCTTGTAGATGTCTTCTAGTCTCGCTCGTAGGAATATGAGATCAGGAAAAGCCCGCGAGCGCATGGCTGCCCAAATCGCTCAACAAATGGCTGCCGTAATACCCAACATTGTAGTTCAAGTTCAACAAGCCCTTACCGCTAATCCCGTCAACCCAATCAACCAAGAAGATCAAAATGTTATCAACCCTCCCCCAAATACCACTAAATGCACCTTCAAGCATTTCTAATCCTGCGACCCTCCAAAATACGAAGGGACTGAAGGTGTCACCGCTCTCCTCCATTGGTTTGAGGAAATGGAAAACACTTTTCTAAATTGCGATTGCCCCGATGATCGCAAAGTACGATATGCTACCGGTCGTTTACTTGGAATAGCACTTACATGGTGGAATACAGAGAAGGCCAAACGAGGTGTTGAAGATGCTATGACTTTGACTTGGGAAGAGTTGAAGGAAATCATGACAAGATGATTTTGCCCAAGAAGCGAAATCAAGAAATTGGAGGATGAGTTCTATGCTTTGAAACAAAAGGAAGGCGACCACACCACATACAACAAGAGATTTCTTGAGTTAAATCAAATGGTCCCCAACTTGTTCACTCCCCTCTACCGTTTGATCGAGCACTACATCCGAGGTCTTCCTTCAAAAATTCAAGACTACCACACCTGCAACTTTGGAAGCAGCAATGGAGTTAGCTACAGAGCTCACCGAGAACCGCATACGAAATAAGGACTTCAAGGAGGAGAAGAAGAAGGATAAAGCATCAACTGAAACCTCAAACTCCCCCCAAACCGAATTCCCTTCTCAACCCATTTCTAAGAGAAAACGAGATGGGCAACTTTTCGCTGTCACCCAACGCAATCAACCAGCCTCACAAGCCGTACCCCTCCAAGCTATCCCAATCACTCAAGTAGCACCCAACTCAACTTACCCAATTAAAAAACCTTACTTTGGACCTCACCCTCAATGCAACACCTGTTTTTATCACCATCCATCTACCTTACCTTGTCGACTATGTGCGAATTGTGGACGCTATGGTCATTTGAGCAAGGTTTGCCGCACCCCTCAAAACCAAACCTCACCCCCTACTCAAAACATGATCCAAACATATCAACAACCCCAATACCCCATGTTCCCATATGTTTGAGCTTGTTTTAATTGTGGTGACCCTACCCACTTTAGAAACACGTGCCCTCGATTGGTTAACATCATAAACGCCCAAGCTCAAGCAAACCCAGTTAACCAAGCAAATCAAGAAAACCTAACCACTAGGCCACCAGGAAGAGGAAGAGTTTACAACATCAACGCCAATCCTGTTGAAGATAATGACGGCCCAAACGAACCACCCAACTAGTTTTCTTCACAAAAAATCAAGATTCAGCTCCAACCATTTAGTTTTTATGTTTTCTTTGTGTTATCTCAATCTTCACGTATCTCAATTATAAATTGAAAATTGAATCCAAGAATCTTAATGCGAATTACTATTTCAGTCTTGTTTTATACTCATTGATTCAACATTCATATCATCATACATCTCGACGTATTTCAATCTCATCATTCAAAGAAGTTGGGTTGTGTCTCACTTCTACATAGACTAACCTCTTCATCATAACAAACGAGAGAGGTACTGTCATCATTCAAACATGTATACTATCAGAATTTAGACTCAAGCTTTGGTTGTTGTGTTTGTTTATGTTTTAGAGTCACATAGAACTAATCATAACTTACTGATAAAGCCAATGAAAATTTGACAAGAATATGGTGGATACGCCGCTGGTACTTCCTATATATAAGTATTCTTGCCAAAGGATCAGAGGCATTGTCAGGCGGTTATGAGAAGTTCCATGTAGGATTTAGTAATGTCATGGTTGAAGTTTGTTTTATACTCACTGATTTAGCATTCATATCATCATACATCTCCACGTATTTCAATCGCATCATTCAAAGAAGTTGGGTTGTGTCTCACTTCTACATAGACTAACCTCTTCATCATAACAAACGAGAGAGGTACTGTCATCGTTCAAACATGTATACTTTCAGAATTTAGACTCAAGCTTTGGTTATTGTGTTTGTTTATGTTTTAGAGTCACATAGAACTAATCATAATTTACTGATAAAGCCAACGAAAGTTTGACGAGAATATGGTGGATACGCCGCTGGTACTTCCTATATATAAGTATTCTTGCCAAAGGATCAGAGGCATTGTCAGGCAGTTATGAGAGGTTCCATGTAGGTTTTAGTGGTAGAAGTTTTGTTTTAGGATATAACCTTATCTTTCCAAACGTATCGATTCTCTCAGAACTCTTGTGCATGAGATCATACCTAGTCAATCAACTCTGTTTATCAATATTCCTTATCTTAGGCATCAAAAAGTGATTCCTGCAACAGGGTATTCAACCCTTACTCGGAACGTTACCGCCTCAAATAAAAAATTCAAGCTCTTACCCTCTTCTAATTAGGTAATTGTCAAAAATTAAAGCGCCCTCTTCAAGTCAAACATACCACTACTACTTAAATTTCGGGACGAAATTTCTAAAAGTAGGGGATACTGTAACATCCGTCAAAAAACGGGTTTCCAAAACCCGCTTCGTTTATTAACCGAATAGTCAGTCAAAATTTTCGTCGCGTATATATTGTTTATTTTAATTTTAAACGATACATAATCAATAAATAAATTGGAATTTAAAAACCACAATTTATAATTATAATAAAAACTGAAAAAAAAAATAAACAGCAGACGCCGGGATTCGAACCCGGGTCTCGCACATAACCAAACAAACACTTCACCGCTCCGCCACTTGACTTCCTTGTTAGAATACTGAAACAGATAATATTTAAGTTAAGACTCGAAATCAAAATCGGATTTCAGCGCGGCCGAACTCGCAATCACCGGAAAATCCGGCAATCCGCGAGTTCAGCCATTATTCCTTTGACTATAACGGTATAACCGTCGACGACATCGGTTATAACCGATGTCTAGCGCCAATTTCGGTCATAACCGCCGAGTTAACAAAAAAATCAAATCGCACATAGCAGCCTATAAATACATGGCTAAATTCCTCAATCCAACCCGTTTAATCTCTCAAACTCTCTCTTAAACGCTCGCTAAAACACGCTGAATCAGTCGCCGCAAGTCGCCGGAATTTATCTGTGTTCGCCGGAATTCTCAGATACTTGCCGGAAACCGAAGAATCTATCCCACTGTTGCTTTACCTTATAAATAGGACATCTAGAGCTTGGATAGAAGTCACCCACACTCACCTCAGACTTCCTGTAGATTCTCTGTCGCAAGTTACACGTCGCCGGAAAAGCTTCAGTCACCGGAATTCGTCGAAAATCACACCTGTTCGGTACAACATCCTTAAAACCTTTCTGTTTAAATTAATTTCGTTAATCAGTATACGCAATCAACTAATTCAACAAGAATTTTCCATTAAACAGTCGTGTTGATTTTTCTGGGTTCAAGTGTATGAAGAAGATGAATTGAGATAGCATATAAATTTAATAAAAACCAGAATAATAACCGGGTTAGACACACAGTCCAGTGGTGGACTGTGTGCAATTTCAAAACACTAGTCATGAGTTCGATTCGCGTATGGGTCCGGTTCCAACGCCATTAAAACGTTTTTTTTTTTCTAACTAAACAGAACTCTCACAGTTGATTGTTGAATATAATATAAAACGTATAATAGATGGGTTAGACACCCAGCCCAAACAAATCAAAGGCACAAGTTCGATTCCCGTGATGACCAGCCGATCAGACAATTTTTAAAACATTTTTAATTAAATAAAATTCTGAATAATCTAAATAGTATATAAATATAATTAAAATCAGGATTATTTCGGGTTAGACACGTAGCTCAGTTGGTAGAGCTGCGTGAACGCGTACGGGTGGTCACGAGTTCGAACCTCACTCAGCGCATATAATAAACACGGTCCGACCGGTCAACGGTCAACGCTCGGTCAACGGTGAAAGTCAAAAAGTCAACATTTTTATAATTTTATTTATTTATTTATTTAATTTAAAAATCAATTAAAAATACTTAAAAATAATATTTTTAAAGTTAGAAAATGACCTTGAACTCACAAGAATAAATCTAAAATTCCTATTAAAATTGTTAATAAAATCCATTTATTACCGAACCATTATGTTATTATTTAGGTTAGTTTCTCTCGTGGTTAAATTCAAATTCGTGCGCATTCATCATCAATCCAAGAAACGCAACCACTGTGAGTGAATTCTTACAAATCCCCTTTTTTATTCATGTTTTGGGGTGTATCATGTGTCGCTTAAATTTTTTCGCTTATTCAAACTCGTGCTATACCATATTATGATCTAAACTTAGAATGTAAATATTGTTTGTTGTGATGTATTACATATTGTCAAGTTGTATGCAAATTATTTGTTAGGCCCATTAGTTCCTCGTGGGAGACGAGTTGAACAACGCGTGCCTTAAAACTCATTCATTAGGCCCATCAGTTTTGTAGAACAACGCGTGCCTCAAAGCTCATTCATTAGGCCCATCAGTTCCTCGTGGGAGACGAGTTGAACAACGCGTGCCTCAAAACAATCATTTGTTGTATGTGTGTGCAATATTTAATATTATGTGTTTTGTGAATAAATTTACATCTACATTTACCATATGTGGTTATGCACTTTATTTTATAATCAATACAATAAACTCGTTTAAATATTTTCATAGGATTCACTCGCCAACTTTTTGTTGACCCAAAAACCATTTTTACACATGATACAGGTGGACAGGATGAAGCAAGGAACACATAGGAAATTGCCTTAGAAGAAAAATAATGAAGTCTAGAAAGATGTATAGAACATGTTGTACTTGTATGATTTGATTGTATGATTCCCTTTAAATTGTAATAATAAATATGAAACATTATAATAAATGTCATGAGCTTTGATGAAAACCCAATCATGCCCCGATCACCTTTTTCCGCTGCGGGTCGGGGTGTGACAGATATGGTTATTATACCATGGCTAAGAGAAATCTTATTTGGTATATAGAACCAAAGCTTTGAAGAATAGCTAATTCTGATGAGGCACAAAGTAGCCATCGGAACGTAAAAGACGCCGAAAATGTAGCCATAAATGATAATGAATTCCAAGCTCGCATTGATGCGACTGTGGAAAAGGCCATGGGAAAGGCCATAAAGAAGTTAAGAGAGTCGAGTGCTACTCGCTCTAAGCCATTATCAATTCCACAATCCTCAGCTCATAAGGAGAGCTCCGTTCACTCATCAAATGCGAAGAGTGAACCTAAGAGGATAGACTATGCTGATAGGTTCCATTCTTCCAAGGACGGATGCACCTACAAGTACTTTGTCTCTTGTAAACCCCGAGACTTTAGTGGGGAAAAAGGAGCCGTATAAGCCCTAAAGTGGTTGGACGAAATGGAAACCATTGTAGACATCAGCAGCTGTGCTGAAAGTGATGTGGTCAAGTACGTATCACAATCCTTCAAGGGCGATGCCCTAACATGGTGGAAGGCCATGATTCAATCAACAGGTAGAGTATACCTGTACAACTTGGGATGGTCCTAGTTTGTTGATTTGGTAAAGGAAACTTACTGCCCAACCCATGAAGTGGAGAAGCTAGAGACAGACTTCTTGTCTCTATCAATGAAAAACCTAGACTGTCGGAAGTATGTTTCCGATTTCAATTCCCTATCTAGGTTAGTTTCCTATTTAATTACCCCTGAATCCAATCGCAATGCGCGTTTTATTAATGGGTTAGCGCCCGAAATAAAGGGCATGGTAAAGGTTGTACAGCCTACTACCTATAGGTCTGCTGTAGACCTGTCTCTCTCCCTCACCCTTGATATAGTGAGGCAGAAGTCAGTCAAGCCTGAAACTGACTGGAAAAGAAAGAGAGAGGAAGACAACTCCCATAGATTTAATAAAAAAATAAAGGGAGGTTCGGCTTCAAAAGGAACCAAGGCAAGTTGGTTATAATGCCATTTTGGAAGACTTACAACCGCAAACACTGGGGACAGTGTACTTCTGATCCACAAGCTAGACCTTGTGGTATATGTAAAAGGAGAGGGCATAAGACCCTAGATTGTAAAGATCTTAAGGATGCTATATGTTATATTTGAAATGAAAAAGGGCACATTGCAACTAGCTGTCCTAAGAATTCAAGGAATAATAATTCGAAGCCTGGAGAGGCCAAGAAGGGGAATGCACGCGCCTTTCGGCTGACTGCTAAGGAAGCTGTTAATGACAATAACGTCATAACAGGTACTTTCCCCATTAATGATATTTCTGCTAGAGTTCTATTCGATTCGGGTGCAGATAAATCATTTGTTGATCATAAGTTTAGTAAACTATTAAATTTACCCATAAGGACTCTAGATAAAATTTATGAGATAGAACTCGCCGATGGAACCTTAGAAACTGCTTCTTCCATTCTTGATGGATACTCTATATCCATTAAGAATCATTCCATCCCTATCTCTCTTTTGCCAATGAAACTGGTGGGGTTCGATGTTGTCTTAGGCATGGATTGGTTATCTCATAACCAAGCCCGTATTGCCTGCGATAAAAAGCTCATCGAAATTAAGACCCCATCTGGTGAAATGATCACCATCCCTGGAGACTCACACTATGGATTGCCAGACAAGGTGTCGTTATTTAAGGCATCCAAGTGTTTGAGAAAAGGCTGTCTCATCTATATGGCACAAGTTACCATAAATAAACCAAAGCCGAACCTTGAAGATCAACCAGTTATCTCGGAGTACCCGATGTTTTCCCCGAAGAATTACCAGGCCTACCTCCAGATAGGCAAGTGGATTTCAAAATAGATATCATACCTGGGGCAGCACCTGTAGCTAGAGCTCCATATAGGCTAGCACCTACCGAAATGAAGGAATTAAGGACGCAACTCGACGAACTTTTGGAGAAAGGCTTTATTCAGCCTAGTTCCTCGCCTTGGGGAGCTCCTATTCTGTTTGTAAAGAAGAAAGACGGTTCGATGCGAATGTGCATCAACTACCGGAGCTAAACAAGCTAACCATTAAAAATAGATATCCTCTGCCCAGGATCGATGATTTATTCGATCAACTTCAAGGGGCTAGTTACTTTTCTAAGATAGATTTGAGATCAGGATATCATCAAGTGAATGTTAAAAATGAAGATGTTCCTAAGACAGCCTTCAGGACCCGCTATGGTCATTTTGAATTTTGGTGATGCCTTTTGGGCTCACAAATGCACCAGCAGCATTCATGGATCTAATGAATAGAGTCTGCAAACCATATTTGGATAAGTTTGTCATTATCTTCATTGACGACATACTTATTTTTTCTCGTAATCAAGAAGATCACAAGAAACATCTTCGGTGCATCCTAGAATTATTAAGGCATGAGAAACTTTATGCAAAGTTCTCTAAAAGCGAATTTTGGCTTAGAGAAGTCCAATTTCTTGAACATATGGTAAGTGAGCATTGTATCCAAGTGGATCCCGCCAAAATTGAGGCCATAATAAATTGGGAAGTACCCAAGACCCCAACGGAGGTTCGTAGTTTCTTAGGATTGGCTGGTTACTATAGGAGGTTCATTGAGAACTTTTCAAGAATAGCCACTCCTTTAACTTATTTGACCCGTAAGAATATTAAGTATAACTGGGGTCCAAAGCAACAGGAATCTTTTGAGGTTCTTAAACACAAGTTGAGCAACGCTCCTGTGTTATCTCTACCCGAGGGTAATGAGAAACTCGTATTTTATCCATATTATGTTAATCATAGTCATGTTACAATTTTACTTGTTCATACTTTAAACATATAAACGTATTCGTGGTACTCTTAATCGTAAACGTGTGAAAACTTGCAAACATGGTATGTATGCGTAATCGAGACTTAAACGTGAAACTCGTAATCATTAAACTAAATTCGTTACGAAAATATAATTATCTTTTCATTTATTAAGTTAATTAATTAAATTA
Source organism: Scalesia atractyloides (assembly GCA_947069175.1). Lineage (NCBI taxonomy): Eukaryota > Viridiplantae > Streptophyta > Magnoliopsida > Asterales > Asteraceae > Scalesia > Scalesia atractyloides. The sequence continues at coordinate 52,436,345 of CAMTDV010000012.1, read as the reverse complement.
ATTAATTAATTAAATTAGTTAATAAAATTAATTTAATTTTATTTTTACAAAAATTAAAAATGCTATATAAATATATCAACATTTAGAATTAAAGGTTAATAAATACATATATATTTTTTTTTATAAAGTCCAAGGTCTAAATTGTAATTCTTGAATTCTTAACTTCAGGGACTAATCTTGCCATTTTTGGTAAATTGTTTAAAGGTTTTTAATTAAAAAAAATAATATATATAAATAATATACCAAAACCGGGATCCGCGGGTTTCGAACCCGGGACCTCCGGTTCAACAGCCAAGCGCTCCGCCACTCCACCACTTGCCACACATCTGAAGAACCCGGAAACACAAAGCATATAAGCTTTGTTTCTGGGTCAGACCTGATCGCAAGGGAGGGCGGCAGCAGCGGGTTTTGGGCAGGATTGGGTTGGTTTTTTGAGTTTTTTTATCAATTTTTAACACTTAATAACCCACCTAAACTTCACCTAACTAACCCTAATCATTTCCTTATAAAACCCAAGTGTTTTTCAAGCCTTTTTCCACTTTCACAACTCCATAATCTCTCCAAAATCATCTCAAGAACACTTGAAACTTCAGAATTCGGGCAGATTGTATACCTCTTACAAAAGTGAGCATATCTTGCTCATTTCTTAACCAAATCATCTCATTCTTCTTCCTACTTGCTTGGATAAACTTTGGGTTGAATTCCTAGGGCTCTCCATGGAGAATCCAGACCTGGAAATGCCTCAAAATGTCCGAGAACTTTCTGTTATGATTTAACTTTTCAAAAACTTGTTAAATCTCATACTTTTCTCATTCATCCTAGTGTTCTTGAACTCCTAATCACATATATGAGTATGGGGACTAACCTAGGTTGTTAAACTTGTAAATAGGAGTGTTTAATCACTCCAAACTTTCTGTTTTTGAAGAGCATTGAGCTCACAAGTGATGCAAGTTCTTAAACTTGTTCATGTGTGTCCACCAAGGAAGCTTGGGCTATCCTAACTTGAGACCACACATCACTTGATGATTTTCATCAAGATCCCAAGATAGTTTGCTAGACTTAAAGTTTCACAACCCCACAAAGCCGTTGACGATTGTCCTTGTGTGCTCGTCGGGTTGTTGAATACTTGGCTACTTGGTATCTAGATGACACCTTATCATTCTTGTATAGTATATAGTTCTTGTACCCTCCTTGTTACCAATGGTAACTTGTGTAGTGGTGAACATAATCCAAGGTTCAAAGTGGATGGTTTAACCTCCCACCTCATACTTGACATACATGACACTAGAGGTTACAAAGTGGATGGTTCATCCTCCCACCTCCTACATGATTATAATGATATATATAAATATATTATAATTCTAAAACCAATACCTTGATAATGAACTTATAATCACGTATCAAGTTATTAAGTTTAACACTAAAGTATGTAATTCCTTGTCACGATTCTAATAGGTCCCGAACCTATGAAATCACATCCAACTCGTAAGAGTTACTATAGTGTCAAGAACGAGTGTTACATCTTAGTGAATACTTTCGTATCATAATGCTTTATCAAACTTATTTTTAATCATGCACGAATACTCCTAATCTCCCGTTGAAACTCTGTACTCATACACCTTGTTTCCTCTTGTAGGATAATTCGGCGTCATCCTCGAACCAACGTCTTCACGGATTGTCAAGTGTAGAAAAGACTTAGCAAAACCGTGAGTACACTCGACCCACTTTGTTTATAACACTTTTCGGGTGTAACATGTTTCCATATACAAAATCACGAACACTTGAACTTTATGAAACACACAAACGATCTCATATACATGAAAGCTTGAATCTTATACTTGATGCTTGTCTTGGATATACGTATTGCTATGCTTTAGTCATTAACTATTTTTAGCCTTCGTTTGACATGCTTAGCACTATAGGAATTCACGCATCCACTTCCATCGTGTTATTCATGAGGTCATGTTAAAACATCGTGATTGCGTTAAGGGTTTGATTATTAGTATTGCATGCCTTGATATTGCTCTTGTATAGATTTGGTTGCCATGTGGATTGTTTAAACTTATTCGTATACGTATGCTATGCCTAAACTTGTGTACTCGCCTTTGCTTTCGCATTGACATTATTTTAAAACATGTTACAGGTTGAAGGAGATGATGCTATGAAAACAATATAGAAAGGGCTAGATACACACAAATTAGACGTTAGGTTTAATGTCGATGTATCAATTTTGTTATGACTTTGCAAATGTTATGTTGTTCTTTGTTTTGTTACATTGATGTATTTGACAATTCTTATGAAATGAAATATGATTTAATTAATTATTGTCACTTAATAATGTTGTCAGCAATGAGCAATCTCGTTTTCGTCTTATCCCGATGTTTCCGCCATCGGTTGGGGTGTGACAGATTGGTATCAAAGCCATAACTATAGGGAATTAGGTAGAATTGCCATGTTCGACCTAGTCTATAGTTCTACGTACCCGTTGTGACCATTCTTGATTATGCTTAAAACTTTATGCTTCCTACTTTGCTTCTCTCTTTCCTTTTGGTCTTAATACATATACATGGTGTCTTCCTAAGACACTTTTACACAATACACGTTTGGACGCTTGAAGACACTCGTAATATAAACGAGACGACTTCACTAAAATAGGTGTGAAAACCCAATTTGGTGAACGACTCTCAATCCGCTATACTTATTCTTTTTGCACGCAATTATGCCATAGAGTTAGGAGTGAAATCCAAACCTTGATGGGAAATTTCCAACTCAAAACTCTAGTGGACCCTTACCAACGAATCGGAATTTTCTCTTCGTTTGGTAAGTACCAACCACACTTAGGGTACGAAAACGTCAAGTTAGGGGTGAAACCCGCACCTTGTCGATTAAGTCCCATTCCTTGATTTTCGCTCTCGCCAAAGTCTCGATTTTCCGATCGGTTAGAGACGTGTAGTAACTGGAAGGGTAAAATGTCGTTAGTGGCTTCTCGATGAGAGCATTTTACCTATAGGCCAGAGCACGTTTCTCTAATTCGAAAAGATCTTCGATTCACTTTGGAATTGTCGACGATTCTCTACCCGAATCATTCCCATGTTTTACGAGCCTATTCTTTTTATGTGACTCAAATTTTATGTGATTTGATACTTGTTACCTCGTTCATTTCAAACCGTTACACACTCGCACATTTATCGCAATAAAAAACAATACTAATCCTCGTGAACAAACTAAATTTATACTCTTTATTTGTATTCATACGTGAGTATAAATGTTATACTTGTTGAACTCATGCAAACTATGTGAACCATACTTGATGAACACATGCTTCTTATGTGAAACTTATGTGAATTTTATTAATACTCATGCATGCAAAACTTATTTTCTTTATTACAATCAAGTCTCATGCTTTTGTCTTGTTTACAACCTCTAGATGCCTCCTTTCCGTAACTCGCTGAACCACCCCAAGAAGTCCAAGAAGACGGATTCCCAGAAGGAATCCAACAACGAGGACTCGATATCGAAGCAAGAACTGATTGGGCTCGTTTCGGAGCAAATGGCCGGGCAATTGGCTAAGATCTTACCCGACATTGTTAGCCAAATCCACACCATATACGCCGAAGCCACACCTAAATCATCCGCTGATTCCAAAGCCGATACCCCCAAACCATCTTACCAATTCAAGCATTTCATGGCTTGTAAACCAGTGGAATTCACTGGCATGGACGGTGTTACCGCCATGATCAATTGGTTTGATTCAATGGAGCTTATCTTCCTTCAGGGCGGCTGCCCTGAGGAACTCCAAACCCTTAATGCCACTGGGGTCTTCCGCAAGAGAGCCCTCGAGTGGTGGACCATCGAACGAAACACGCGTGGAAACGAAGCAGCCCATGCGATGACTTGGGAAGAGCTTAAGGAGCTCATGAAGGAGCAATTCTGTCCTCCCCATGAGACCCAGAAACTTGAAAACGAGTTCTGGAATCTCACACAACAGGGGAGCGACGCTGAAGGATTGATTGCGCGCTTTAAACAGTTAAGTATCATTTGCACTGGGCAAGTCGATACTGTTCCCAAGTCAATCGCCAAGCTCATCCGTTGCCTCTCACCGGTGATCATGAACCATGTAGTCGTAGACAACCCGAAAACCCTGGAGGAAGCCTATGCCATAACCCTCCAACTCAACCATAACTGCATCCTTCAGGGGGCCTACGACAAGGTCCCTACGAAGCATGCGCACCAAGCCATTGCCAACACCACCGAATCACCTACCTCTCCAGCCAAAAAGCCCCACAACAAGAACAAGAAGCGGAAGCCTTCTTCTCAAAACAATGCTGTCGTCACTCCGCCTACCCAAAACACCAACCAACCTGGACAAGGTTACATTGGCTCTCACCCCAAGTGTACTACTTGCAACTACCATCACCCTGTTGGCACCTCATGCCGAAAATGTGCCAACTGTAATAGGTTGGGACACCTCTCCAACTACTGTCGCCTACCCCAGAACCAGCAAACCCAAGCCCTTTTACCCAATCCTAACCCAAACCGCCAAACCCATGCTACACCTGGTCGAACCTGCTACAATTGTGGCGATCCTAACCATTTCGCCAACTTTTGCCCGAAACGCACCAACAACCAACAGCAACAACAAACCGAACCTGCGAAAGGACGAGCTTTGGTTCTCACCTCAGCTCAAGCCCAAAGTTCGAATGATGTCATCACTGGTACGTTCCTTGTGAACCATATCTATGCTACTTGTCTGTTTGATACTGGCGCGGATAGAAGTTTTATATCCGTTGAATTTGAACCCTTGCTTAAGTGCGAACGAACTAAAATGCCTAATCCTTTTGTTGTCGAAGTCGCTAATGGTAAGACCATCTCCGTTGACTCTGTTCTTTCTGGTTGCTCCCTAATCTTAAACGATCATAAGTTTTCCATCGACCTCATACCTATTGCAAATGGGTAGCTTTGACGTCAAAGTAGGCATGGACTGGCTTAAGCGAGTTCGTGCTGAAGTCGTTTGTTCTGAGAAATTCATTCGCCTTCCCCTACCTCAAGGTGACTCTTTACACGTCAATGGTGAGAAACCTTCTAAGGGTCTCAAGCTTATGTCGTGCATCAAAGCGAACAAGTACTTGTGTAAGGAGTACTTTGCCTTTCTCGCTCACGTTGTGGAAAAGAAAGACAAAGGTCCTAGCATAAGTGATGTTCCTGTCGTTTGTGAGTTCCCTTCTGTTTTCCCCGAGGATCTCCCTGGTCCTCTGCCTCCTCGAGCTGTCGATTTTCGTATTGACCTCATTCCTGGCGCAACTCCTGTTGCGAAGGCTCCCTATCGTTTAGCACCCTCGGAGATGCAAGAGCTATCAAGCCAACTTCAAGAGCTTCTTGATAAAGGCTTTATACGCCCTAGTACTTCCCCTTGGGGCGCTCCCGTGTTGTTCGTCAAGAAGAAAGATGGGTCTTTTCGGATGTGCATTGATTGTCGTGAGCTCAATAAACTTACAGTCAAAAACCGATACCCACTTCCTCGTATTGACGATCTCTTCGATCAATTGCAAGGCGCGAAGTGCTTTTCAAAGGTTGACCTTCGTTCTGGCTATCATCAACTTCGGGTTTCCGAGGAAGATGTACCCAAAACCGCATTTCGCACACGTTATGGACACTATGAGCTCGTGGTCATGCCTTTTGGTTTGACCAACGCTCCTGCAGTGTTTATGGATGTCATGAACCGTGTGTGTAAGCCTTTTCTCGATCATTTCGTCATTGTATTCATCGACGATATCCTAATCTACTCCAAGACGAAAGAAGAACATGGACGACATTTGCATCTTATTCTTCAGCTTTTGCAAACCGAACGTCTTTATGCCAAATTATCCAAGTGTGAATTTTGGCTAAAAGAGGTTCAATTCTTAGGTCACACCGTCAATGAACTTGGTATTCATGTTGACCCTGCAAAGATAGAAGCTGTGAAGAATTGGATTGCACCTAAGTCGCCCTCTGAAATTCGTTCATTTCTTGGCCTAGCTGGGTATTATCGCCGTTTATCTCGAACTTCTCGAAGATTGCCGTTCCTTTGACTTTGTTGACTCAAAAAGATAAACCTTTTGTTTGGGGTCCCGAACAAGAGGAATCTTTCCAAACGCTCAAGGACATGCTTTGTAATGCTCCTATTCTCACTCTCCCCGATGGGAACGACGATTTCGTCGTGTATTGCGATGCCTCTAACCAGGGTCTTGGTTGCGTTCTCATGCAACGGGACAAAGTAATCGCTTACGCGTCGAGACAACTCAAAATTCATGAGAAAAACTATACTACTCACGACCTTGAACTTGGTGCAGTTGTTTTTGCGTTAAAGATTTGGCGACACTACCTTTATGGTAGAAAGTGTACGGTCTTTACCCACCATAAGAGCCTCCAACACATCTTTGATCAAAAGGAACTCAACATGCGTCAACGTCGTTGGGTAGAATTGTTAAACGACTACGACTGCGATATCTGCTACCACCCTGGTAAGGCGAATGTCGTGGCCGATGCACTTAGTCGTAAGACTCATGTCAAGAGTGCTCGTTGCTACCAAATCGTGGGAAAACTCAATGAGTTGATTCGACAAGCACAATTTGCCGTCATTAACGAGGGTAACCTCGATAACGAGTTAAATTGTGGAATCGAAAACCCACTCGAAGCTAAGCCTGATGGTATTCTTTACTACCATAGTCGCATTTGGATTCCCGATCGTCTCAATCTTCAGACTACCTTGATGGACGAAGCTCACAAATCCCGATACTCCGTTCATCCTGGAGCTGATAAGATGTATCATGACTTGCGCGCATCCTATTGGTGGCCTGGAATGAAACGTGATATCGCTCTCTACGTCTCCAAATGCCTTACGTGTTCCAAAGTCAAGGCAGAACATCAACGTCCCTCCGGTTTGCTCGAACAACCAGAAATTCCGGTCTGGAAATGGGAGAGCATAGCCATGGATTTCATCACGAAATTGCCTCGTACCTCGTCTGGTCACGACAGCATTTGGGTTATCATCGATCATTTGACCAAATCCGCACACTTCCTCGCCATTCGTGAAGATTACAAAGTCGAGAAACTGGCTCGTATCTACACGAGTGAAATCATTAGTCGTCACGGTACTCCTCTTGATATTATTTCTGATCGTGATGCTCGTTTCACTTCTCGCCTTTGGCAAACTTTCCAATCCGCCCTTGGCACTCGTTTGAATCTTAGCACCGCTTTTCATCCTCAATCTGATGGTCAGACCGAGCGTACTATTCAAACTCTAGAGGATATGCTTCGATCATGCGTAATCGATTTTGGCGGCAACTGGGATTTGCACTTACCCTTGGTAGAATTCTCATACAACAACAGCTATCACACAAGTATTCAAATGGATCCATTTGAAGCACCGTATGGTCGCAAATGCCATTCGCCTATTTGTTGGCACGAGATCGGAGACGTACAACTCACCGGTCCCGAACTTATACAAGAGACGACGGACAAGATCCTACAGATTCGTGACAACTTGCTCAAAGCTTGAAGCCGACAAAAGAGCTATGCTGATAGAAGACGCAAACCTTTGGAATTCGACATAGGTGACCACGTACTTCTCAAGGTTGCACCTTGGAAAGGTGTTGTTCGTTTTGGTAAGAAAGGCAAACTCGCTCCTCGCTATGTGGGTCCTTTCAAGATTCTCGAAAGGATAGGCACGGTAGCGTATCGACAGGATCTACCTCAAACGCTCAGCAATGTTCATCCTGTGTTTCATGTTTCGAATTTGAAGAAGTGTCTAGCCAAAGAAGGCCTTCAAGTTCCACTCGAAGATCTTCAGATCAACGATACTTTTCACTTTGTGGAGAAACCGGTCGAAATCATGGACCGAGGAACCAAGCAACTGAGGCGCAGTCGTATTCCTATTGTCAAGGTTCGATGGGAAGGTAAACGTGGTGCCGAATTCACTTGAGAACTTGACAGTCATATGAAGACTAAGTATCCATATCTCTTCGTTACATCTTCCTAAATTTCGGGACGAAATTTCCTAAAGGAGGGGAGACTGTAACGCCCCGCATTTCTATACTTTCTATATTTGGAAACCTTGTATCATACTTCTATTTTTAGTAAGCGTTGTATCTTGTATTCGTCTTTCGTTGTAAACGTTGTAAACTGAGACTTGGAACGTAATGAGAAACTCGTATTTTATCCATATTATGTTAATCATAGTCATGTTACAATTTTACTTGTTCATACTTTAAACATATAAACGTATTCGTGGTACTCTTAATCGTAAACGTGTGAAAACTTGCAAACATGGTATGTATGCGTAATCGAGACTTAAACGTGAAACTCGTAATCATTAAACTAAATTCGTTACGAAAATATAATTATCTTTTCATTTATTAAGTTAATTAATTAATTAATTAATTAAGTTAATTAATTAAATTAATTAATTAATTATATTAGTTAATAAAATTAATTAATTTATTTTTACAAAAATTAAAAATGCTATATAAATATATCAACATTTAGAATTAAAGGTTAATAAATACATATATATTTTTTTATAAAGTCCAAGGTCTAAATTGTAATTCTTGAATTCTTAACTTCAGGGACTAATCTTGCCATTTTTGGTAAATTGTTTAAAGGTTTTTAATTAAAAAAAATAATATATATAAATAATATACCAAAACCGGGATCCGCGGGTTTCGAACCCGGGACCTCCGGTTCAACAGCCAAGCGCTCCGCCACTCCACCACTTGCCACACATCTGAAGAACCCGGAAACACAAAGCATATAAGCTTTGTTTCTGGGTCAGACCTGATCGCAAGGGAGGGCGGCAGCAGCGGGTTTTGGGCAGGATTGGGTTGGTTTTTTGAGTTTTTTTATCAAATTTTAACACTTAATAACCCACCTAAACTTCACCTAACTAACCCTAATCATTTCCTTATAAAACCCAAGTGTTTTTCAAGCCTTTTTCCACTTTCACAACTCCATAATCTCTCCAAAATCATCTCAAGAACACTTGAAACTTCAGAATTCGGGCAGATTGTATACCTCTTACAAAAGTGAGCATATCTTGCTCATTTCTTAACCAAATCATCTCATTCTTCTTCCTACTTGCTTGGATAAACTTTGGGTTGAATTCCTAGGGCTCTCCATGGAGAATCCAGACCTGGAAATGCCTCAAAATGTCCGAGAACTTTCTGTTATGATTTAACTTTTCAAAAACTTGTTAAATCTCATACTTTTCTCATTCATCCTAGTGTTCTTGAACTCCTAATCACATACATGAGTATGGGGACTAACCTAGGTTGTTAAACTTGTAAATAGGAGTGTTTAATCACTCCAAACTTTCTGTTTTTGAAGAGCATTGAGCTCACAAGTGATGCAAGTTCTTAAACTTGTTCATGTGTCCACCAAGGAAGCTTGGGCTATCCTAACTTGAGACCACACATCACTTGATGATTTTCATCAAGATCCAAGATAGTTTGCTAGACTTAAAGTGTCACAACCCCACAAAGCCGTTGACGATTGTCCTCGTGTGCTCGTCAGGTTGTTGAATACTTGGCTACTTGGTATCTAGATGACACCTTATCATTCTTCTATAGTATATAGTTCTTGTACCCTCCTTGTTACCAATGGTAACTTGTGTAGTGGTGAACATAATCCAAGGTTCAAAGTGGATGGTTTAACCTCCCACCTCATACTTGACATACATGACACTAGAGGTTACAAAGTGGATGGTTCATCCTCCCACTTCCTACATGATTATAATGATATACATAAATATATTATAATTCTAAAACCGAAACCTTGATAATGAACTTATAATCACCTATCAAGTTATTAAGTTTAACACTAAAGTATGTAATTCCTTGTCACGATTCTAATAGGTCCCAAACCTATGAAATCACATCCAACTCGTAAGAGTTACTATAGTGTCAAGAACGAGTGTTACATCTTAGTGAATACTTTCGTATCATAATACTTTATCAAACTTATTTTTAATCATGCACGAATACTCCTAATCTCCCGTTGAACTCTATACTCATACACCTTGTTTCCTCTTGTAGGATAATTCGGCGTCATCCTCGAACCAACGTCTTCACGGATTGTCAAGTGTAGAAAGACTTAGCAAAACCGTGAGTACACTCGACCCACTTTGTTTATAACACTTTTCGGGTGTAACAAACTTTATGAAACACACAAACGATCCCATATACATGAAAGCTTGAATCTTATACTTGATGCTTGTCTTGGATATTCGTATTGCTATGCTTTAGTCATTAACTATTTTTAGCCTTCGTTTGACATGCTTAGCGCTATAGGAATTCACGCATCCACCTCCATCGTGTTATTCGTGAGGTCATGTTAAAACATCGTGATTGCGTTAAGGGTTTGATTATTAGTATTGCATGCCTTGATATTGCTCTTGTATAGATTTGGTTGCCATGTGGATTGTTTAAACTTATTCGTATACGTATGCTATGCCTAAACTTGTGTACTCGCCTTTGCTTTCGCATTGACATTATTTTAAAACATGTTACAGGTTGAAGGAGATGATGCTATGAAATAGCAAGGTAGACGTTAGGTTTAATGTCGATGTATCAATTTTGTTATGACTTTGCAAATGTTATGTTGTTCTTTGTTTTGTTACATTGATGTATTTGACAATTCTTATGAAATGAAATATGGTTTAATTAATTATTGTCACTTAATAATGTTGTGAGCAATGAGCAATCTCGTTTTCGTCTCATCCCGATGTTTCCGCCATCGGTTGGGGTGTGACATCTATTCAATCAGAAAGAATTGAACATGCGACAACGCCGTTGGATGGAAACTCTTAATGATTATGATTGCGAAATTCGCTACCATCCCGGCAAGGCAAATGTCGTTGCCGACACCCTAAGTCGCAAAGAAAGAGTTAAACCTATTAGGATTAACGCCAAGAGCATTGAGCTCAAAAATAGCTTGAGTGAGAAGCTATTAGATGCGCAGAAGCAAGCCCTATTAGAGGTAATATCCCTACTGAGGGATTAGGCGGAACTGTGGATCAGTTAGCGCCTGGGAAAGATGGAATCCTAAGATTTAATGATAGAATTTGGGTTCCAATCTTTGGAGGACTTAGAGATCTAATCCTCCAAGAAGCGCATAGTTCAAGATACTATGTTCACCCGGGTGGTGACAAGATGTATCAAGATTTGAAGAAGAATTATTGGTGGATGGGCTTGAAGAAATCCATAGCCACCTATGTAGCTAAGTGTCTGACGTGTTCGCAAGTTAAGGCTGAACATCAGAAACCGTCAGGACTACTACAACAATTAGAAATTCCCACTTGGAAATGGGAAATGGTAACTGTGGATTTAATTACCAAGTTATCTAAAACCAAATGTGGTAATGACACTATTTGGGTCATAGTGGATAGGCTGACTAAGTCAGCTCATTTCTTGCCAATTAAAGAGACGTATAATTCAGATAAATTGGCTAAGTTGTATGTGGACAAGATAGTGTCCCTACACAGTGTGCCAGTATCTATTGTATCTGATAGAGATACTAGATACACATCTCACTTTTGGAAAAGTTTCCAACAATCTTTAGGGACACGACTAAACTTTAGTACGGCTTACCATCTGCAGACCGATGGTCAAAGTGAACGTACTATACAGACTCTAGAAGACATGCTCAGGGCATGTGTGATTGATTTAGGCGGAAGTTGGGATGACCACTTACCCCTAATAGAATTCTCCTACAATAACATCTATCATACAAGCATCAAGGATGCTCCTTTTGAGGCCTTGTATGGGAGAAAATGTAGAACGCCCGTATGTTGGGCAGAAGTTGGGGAGGCCCAACTGTCAGGACCTGAGATTGTCCTGGAGACCATGGAAAAGATTATGCAAATCCGTGATCGTCTCAAAACTGCCAGGGATAGGCAGAAGAGCTATGCTGACAAGAGGCGTAAACCTCTTCAGTTCCAAGTAGGGGACAAAGTCATGCTAAAAGTATCACCCTGGAAAGGTGTGATGCGTTTTGGAAAGAAGGGCAAGTTAAGCCCAAGATATATAGGACCCTTCGAGATAATCGAATGTGTCGGCACTATAGCTTATAAGCTCAGGTTGCCAGAGGAGCTTAGTGGAATTCATGATGTATTCCACATATCTAATCTTAAGAAATGTCTAGCCGATGAGTCGCTAGCAATGTCGCACGAAGACGTGCAAATTGATGAAAACCTGAGGTTCGTTGAGAAACCAATTTCGATCGAGGATCGACAGGTTAAGAAGCTCCGGAGAAAGATGATACCTATAGTAAAGGTTAAGTGGGACACTTTTAGAGGTCCTGAGTATACATGGGAGGTTGAGTCCACTATGCGACAAAAGTACCCCCATCTTTTTGAATAAAATCTCGAGGTCGAGATTTCTTTTAAGGGGGTGAGGATGTAACACCCTGTAAAAATCGTGTCCAATAATATAGTGACACGTATTGTATTTTAAATATAGTCTGTTAAAGACCAATAAGGACTAAATGCGTCAACATGCTCAAGTTGAGCCTCTAAGTGACGAACCGATGTCAACATGCTTAAATCATTAGCCTCTGAGCGACTGATACGTCAACATGCTTGAAACTTGGCCTCTGAGTGACTGATATGTCAACATGCCCAGCCTCTGAGTGACACCGGAATCAACATGCTTATCATAAGCCTCTGAGTGATCCTTTGTGAAGTCCTAAACTCTCATACGTGCCATTTGTTGGACGAGAGAGTTCAATTTTTTAAATATGTGAAAGTTGGATAATGGAGGGATTAAAAGTGTCAACATGTTAATTTATACCTCTGAGTGACCTTTTTAACGAACCGAGAGCTCGACAATGTCCGGGCATAATCCCGGATGTGCCAAGTATTGGTTACGAAGGGCTAAAAGTGCCAAAAGGTGTTTAAAATGGTTTTTAGAAGCTTCTTAAAGTTTAGGGGCTAAAGTGTCAAAAGTTGAAACTGGCCAAGGGGCGGTCGCGGCCACGAGAGACCAGGCCTGGGTCTCTCGCGGGACGCGATAAAGGCTCTGCTGCAGAAAGTTTGTTTGGTCTCCAAGCAAAACTCCAAAACAATTTAAATTCGAAACCATGGACTTGTAAACTGCTATGCCACGTTTTGGGACACTTGTAAGCTTCTTCTTACACCCCTAAACACCTGGCTTCACCTCCTTTGAGCTCTCCAACTATAAATAGGTGCACAAGTTCTCATTCCAACTTGCACCTTTCTCATTAAATCACTCTTCTCCCTCCTCTGGAAGTTCCTAACTGAAAGGAGCATCCAACTTAGTTCTCTTGCATTATAGGAGCCTCTTGTAAGTGTTCCTTGCTCTTGCATTTTCGTTTTTAGGCTTCTATAGCCAAAAGTCAAGCATTTTTGTAAAACGCTTTGACTTTCGGTTAAGACCATTATGGTCCAACCATTGTTCAAAATAAACATGGCTAAGTGATTGTAATAAGGTAGGTGTTAGTCCCTATAAAGGGCACCTCCTGAAGATCACGTGACCAATTGACAGGTCAAAGTTATGATATTAAAAAGTCAAACAGGCCATTTTCGGAAAAATCATAAATTGATCTTATATATGTTATGAAACTTGTTTTGACACTTAAACAAGTTGGTAATAATAATTAGAACATGTATGAACATGTTCGGCTCGTCAGTTTCAGTTCTAGGGTCGGTTCGCAACCGAAAGTCAGAAAATTTGACTTCTGCTTTGACTTTCGATTCTGACCCGATTTAGATTAGCTACCTACTGATCTAAAGTTGTATTATGATCATAATATAATGTAGCATAACCCTCTGAGGTTATATTACATGATCATAATCAGAATCTAAGTTTATGCACAAGTTTCATAATTATGCCATTTTTGACCAAAATGCCCTTTTTGAACAAAACAAGGTTTTAATGATAATAAACTTGAAAATGAGTTTCCTACTAATGTAATATTATAATTAGGATTATTTGGGATGTTAAACCAAGTTGTAAACTGAGTTTCCAAGCAGGTCCTTAAACTATGTCGATAAATGACGTTTTAGTCCTTGTGACTCATAAAATGATTTTAATCAATTTTTTCAAGGTAAATCAATTACCTACTGATATGTTATATTAAATAACATATTTTAAACATTTTAAGTCTGACCTTAAGGTCAGTTTTCATTAAACATCGCTTAACAACGTCATCTTACGACATAAGCGCCATTTCGGCGCATAGTATGGTTTTAAACCATATTATTGACCAGAACTTGATACCTACTTATTTCAAAACTTATTTTAAACATAATTACAGTAGGTACATGTTATAAACTCAGAATCCCAAATAATTTATAAACTATGTGTAAAATGACCAAAATGCCCCTTCGGTGCATAGTTTGGTCATAAAAAATAATTTACACATATAAATGACATCCTACTAATATATGTCATAAATAAAGTATTTTTCCAGAATACTTATAATTATAACATTAAATTATATTCAAGTTCTTTTTATATGGTATGAAATTACCAAAATGCCCTTATGAGACATAGTTTCGTTTTAAAACCTTAATGGGCATATAAGTTGATATCCTACTGATATTTTAACTTATTTAAAGTATAATGGCATATAGAACTTGTCCATGACTTATCCGGTTACCCGATATCGCTATTATGCGCACAGTTACGTATATGTAACTATTTTACGGAATTTAACCGTAATGGGTTTAACCTTGTCATTTAGCCTCAAAATCCAGAATGTTTATAGTTTACCCATATTATACAAGTCAAGTGCTTGTAGGGTTTAAACAACATTCTATCTGATCATCGTTTAATAAGCGTTATACGTAATGATCATGTACACTATTTGGTTTATAAGACCGTTAGTATTTAATTGGCTAGCTTTTGCCATAATCCAGACTAGAGCCTTGCCGGTAAATGCTATCTGCACTTGGTACTTTTGTATACGGCTGAGTTATTTAAAAATAAAAGAAGAAGACTAGCTCAGGTAAATACTCTCGACTTATTTTCCCTATACGGGCTTGGGATACGGTAAATTATATCGCTTGGTCCATTGCAAGGTCAACTTTCCCAAGTTAATAAAAGATTTTGGTGCCATTTGCACTTAAAACCATTTTAAAATTTTCAAAATGAGTCAGTTGGGTGTATTTACCAGCGTAAGCTGACGTATCGTCCAAAGGCTAAATTGCAGGTACAATACGAAATAGGCCGGAAGCTGCTCGGTAGTGATAGAGGATCTTGCAAATCCTAGATCTGCCTAAAGTCTGTTTTGTATTCTTTCTTGTACATTTTACGATCCGCCTGTGGATCTTCTATTACGAGCCTGTATATTATTTTAGATTTCGAACATTTCGGTTTGTAATAGTAATTTTACTCCAAGACTTCCGCTGTGTCGTGTTTAATTGACTATGATGTTATCAACTGTTGTCACGATACTCCCCACCCAGGCCCACCGGTGTTTGGATTTCGGGGTTGGAAATCCGAGGTGTGATAAAATAGCTCCGAATCTGCCCTAGTTCGTCCAAAGTTGCCCAATATGAGTTTAACCTCAATAATGATTCTTTTTATAACAAAACAAGTCCAAATTCAACCAGGTTTCGAAACTTTCTGGATAAACACCTCTCTCTCGCGCCCCGCGAGAGAGTTTGGGTGGTCCGGTCGCGCCCCGCGACCGAGTTTGAAACCGGAGATAACTATCACTCTCTCGCGCCCCGCAAGAGAGTCTATGTTTGCCGGTCGTGCCCCGCGACCAAGGTGTAACTCCTGTTTTCCGTTTTGTTTTCTCGTTTTCAATCCACTTACGTCCCGGCTCGGTTCTTTTCACCATTTTCGCTCGTTTTTCCCATCCTTCCAACCGTTTTCACGAACCAAGACCTGCAAAACGTGTTTGGATTAAAAGTAGATAAATTCTTGACAAATCGAAACGAAAACGCGCTAAAATTATACAAACTCTACAAGATAAATGGATGTATTATTCAATATATCAATAGGGTATGTGCTCGGTTCCGGGTAAGGTTCAGTTCTGATTCTTAAGAAACCGGGTATTAAAATACCTTATTTTCAGGTTTTTTATACCCTATTTCCGAGTTTTTTAGTTCTATATCTTTGTATTTTTTAATACTCTATTAGTTTTTATTACCTACTTTCTCATAAATTTTGTTTATTGTTATTAAATATGCATTTATAAAGTAAGAAAACTAAAATAAATGCACTAACATAAACTTAAAAGAAAAATATTAGAATCATGTATCGGGTAGAGCCGGGTATAATTGGTTCTGGTTTAGTTCTTGTCCAGTTTTGTGTATTAATCGGGTATGATCGGTTATATTTCATATATTTCTAGCTTTTATACATCCAGTTCATATATTTCATATTTTATATCTCCATTTCATATATTTATATTTTCATTTCATGTATTTATACCTCAATTTCAAATATTTCTAAAATAGCCCAAGTTTGGTTTTCTCGCATACCCTATTTATACCATACGGGTAGGGTCGGTTCCGGTTTCGGGTATAGAATACCCGGGTATTAAAAAAATCGGTGCCGGGTTGTTTTAGCGGGTCTGGTTTCGGGTACGGTTTTTTGTGCACCTCTACATCCACATGTCCATATATAATTTTGAAGTATGTAACCTCTGTCCATATAAAATTTTACCCGGTCTGGTTTCGGTTACCCTTTCCTTGCAACAAGCCACATTACCTCTCTAGTCTCCTTCTCCAAGAATCATAGTTCCGACCAAGTGCATTCCTTGTCTCTAAATATACAATTCGAGAAAATGCGTTTGGGTGTGTGCCGTTAATCCAACTAAAAAATCGTCGAAGGCTTGAGCATTGATGGTCACATAATAAGCATCAATCTTGAATATCATCATAATCATACTCTGTAAATCTCACACATATATACGGCGAGACTTAAAGCATCAATCTTGAATGCTAATGCTTAATATGATGAGTAAAAAAAGGTAGGAGCTGTGTGTGTGCTTTAAGGTCGTCCCTCATAGATGAAAGTGTGGCCAGTTTCTTTCTAACGTCTCAACTAGTTAGAGATGGAAGAAGAAACAAATTTGAGATGGAAGTCATGACTTTAGTCTATAAATAGTTGCTCTAAGGTCAATAGCGTATTAGAGATTTAAGAGAGAGGTTATGGAAGAGATTAAAAAACTCTCCAAGTCACCCTACCCTCTTAATCCACACTCCTTGATATAATATTTTATTCACCTTTAGTGCCATCAAAGTTTTTAGATCATTATTGATCAAGTAACTGAGAAAGTTCTGATTGTTTTACATTTCTTAAGAGAGAATGTATCGAGGCACTGGGTGCTCACACTCAAACATGTTATGAAGGGAGAAAGGATATAAGTGAAAGAAATGTTAATGTGAAAAATGTTTTGTACAATGAAATCTATATAATTGACCTTATTAAATGAAGGCATTGCGCGCTCACATTGACACATGTTGTGAAGGAGAAAGGATATAAGTGAAAGAAATGTTAATGTGAAAAATGTTTTGTGCAATGAAATCTATCTGTTGACTACATTTATCAGATGTGTCGATATCAATGGTGACTCATTATTTCGATAAATCATTTTTTCGGACAGAAGAAGATTGTGGAAACACTTACTCGAAATCTCACTTATCAGATTCCATTGTGGAAGACAGAATTTTTCTGAAGAATTCGCCATGATATATCTGATCTATGTATAAAACGTTATTGGTGGAAAAAAATGTGAATGAAAGATCCCACTGAATTGAATTGGGTCCAGGAATCTAAGAAATAGTGAGATTTTTTTGCTGCTACTTAGTATCGACAATAGGTCTGAAGAAGTAGACCATTATCTCGGCAATAATGTTGCTTTTATATTATTAGGTTATAGGCCTATGTATTACATAAGGTAGAAATGATATAACTATACAATCTGTAAAAAACTTCACATGACAGGCGTATTTTTATTATCATATAACAGTTCACAAAACTAACTTGAATTTATCATAAAAATCAGGTATTTTGATAAGCAATACTAAAATAGCATAGTAGCATGTGTACTATACCGGTTGTATGCTGAAAAACATGTAATTTATAATTATTTAAATTACGTATTATATTACATGTAATAGTGATAAATATAAATGCAATAATGATATTTTTCTTATATTGTATCTTTTAAATATAATTTTTATTTAAAGAATTGAAAATAGCTTTATAGGTATTTCATAAATTAAATTTTTTATTTTTATTAATTAATATTGTACGTATTTAATTAATGATTAGTTATTATATGTAATTTTTATTTAAAGAAATGAAAATAGCTTTGTTGGTATTCATAAATTAAAAATGTTATTCTTATTGATTAATATTGTCCGTATTTAATTAATGATTAGTTATTATATAATTATAATTATAATCTAAGATAACGGTAAAATACTTTATGAAATGGTAAACAAAAGCAAACCATCTACAAAAGATAATCAGAAATTGAAAATACAATACATCTACAAAAGCAAACCCTCTTTTCTCCATATAAAAATATCATATTGGTATACATTGCAGCTGCAAGACTACAACCACATTATGTACAAATCCACAGTTTGCAACATATCACCTACCTTCTGTTTCTACTAGTAGTCGTGATTTGATTACCCCGCTACATTCTTTGTTCTAAAACAAAAATATGTTCAACTTAAATCGAATCCCGCTTCCGCATTTATAGCATACAACAGCTTCTGCTCCATTTGCTCCTTACTGGAAATATAAGTTCATGTGTAAAAAATAATTAAATCAGATAACATGACTTTAAACTATACCACAGACGGGAGTCGGTAAAATCAGGGCTGGCATTTCTTGACATGGGCCGGAACACGACACAAATATAATTAGGTTTAGGGTTGTCATATCTAACATGTGAGCCATTTTCTGGTGGTGACATATTTAACCCGTTTAAGTAAACGGAGTGTATTCAGGTTGACATGGTTAACCCTATTAATTAAACAAGTCAACCCGTCTAGATTAATTACGTTTCAATTAACCAATTACAGCCCTCAACCCATTTAACATGTTACAACTTGATTACAACTAATTAGAAAACAATTACAAACCTTCTATACGGAGGAAGCTTTAGCAGATTCATGCAAGTTGCTGATGTTGGTAACCGTTCAAGAGCATCTTCGGTGGCACTACCACCAGCTCTGTAAAAGCAGTAATACATGAGACTATAATATTATAACATCAATCGTCAATAAGAGGTGTCATACCGCTGTATGCAAAAAAGTGGTTCCAAATACTTGAATCCTAGCAAAGGTCCTCTTGAACATCCGGTCACAAATCTGACGATACATTGTAACCCGTCAAGCATTCGTAAGTATCCATGAAGCTACTTGAAGTAATTTTCACTGCAATCAAGTATAAATTAAACGTACGACAAATGTCAAAGAAGTCGAGCTTACTTCAAAAACTTGTGTTGGTTTTCCAAGGAAAAGTTCTTGAGAATCTCCCAAAACATGTCAATGACATAATGCTCCTGTGGCGATAAATAGCTTGTATGAATTTCACCACATAAAAATTTTTTAAAAAAAGGCAACCTTAACTTACACGATGGTAGCCACCAGCATAGTTTGTGTTTGAACGAAGGTCATCCACATCGAAGTTATCGACTGATCCTGATATCAGAAGCTGCAAATAATAGGTGAAAAGAAAAGTAAAGTTAGGTAAATGGAATAACAAAACAAAGAATGCATTAGCGGTATGAAAACAGACCTGAAGTTCATGCTCATTAAACATGTCAATCCAATCTTTCTGTATAAGCTGTTGAAACCCTCTTAAGAAATGAGAACTTTGTTGACGTATCTGAAAAGACAATGCACGTTCGTTCATGAAGCAAAAGTAGTGACAAAAGAGGGAGGAAAAACTTAATAAAAACCTGAGTATTGAGGCGGTGATTGGCAACAAGATGAATAAATGTGATAACATTGTCATTGACAACACGTATATTCTTTCCACCTGGGATCAGCTCTTCTGCTGTTTGTTCCCCGAACTCATTATTGAAAATTACAAAATACAACTCTAACTCTGCCAAGTCACCTTCATAGCGCTGCAGATAATATAAGACATGATTTTCTATGAAAAGTTACAAGTAGAAACCCATGTTGACGGAAAAAGAAAACAAACAATGATTATGGAAAAAAAACACCATCTATTTTTCCAAATTTACTACACTAAGTTGCAGTTGAAGATGGAGAAAGCAACAAACCTTTAAAAAAATAAGGTGGCGGTATAATTCAGGATCCAATGAAGGCAAATCATTCAAATAGTTGTGCCTGAAGGGAGATGATAATTAGAATACTTCTAACTATCCGCATACATATAAAAGCACCGTGTAGAGAGACAAATATAAAACTTACTTTTGCTTCAGCTTGCTCAAAAAAAATGTCGCAAATGGTATATCAACTAGAATCCCTTCAAACATTGCCTACCAACAAGAAGGTGAGCAAGATTCAATGATAAAAAAATTGATTATAACGGTGACCAACATTAATCAAGTAACTCTGCAGATGAAGCTACTGGCAACTAAATCGGTGCGACGATGGGTATAGTTAATGCATGTGGTATTAGTGATCTAATGGGGATTTAGGATCAAGTACATCTTCAAATTACCTTTCCAAGAATAATTCCAAGAAAATGGAAAAACTGCAGGTGTTGTTCGTGTATCATTCCTGATCCAGGATTAGGATAGAGTAGGTGATCAATCGTCTCCTAGATACATAAAAAAAAACCCTTAAATTTATTGATGATCAGTAGCAAGTGTATAGACAAATCGCAACCAAAAAACAATTCATAAAATGGAACGTAAAATTTATATATACAAGAAACAAGACTGTATTCACCTTAAATAGTCCGTACTGCATATCAAAAGCTGCTCGAGTGATATTCTCCATAAAGTCTTTAAAAATCCCACCACCATCAATACCAGCCTCCTCCACTCCAAATTCATTGACAAATGTAACCCGAATCTACATTAATGCGTCATATATGATTTAGATAAACATTATTTTACAACCAAAATATTCTAAAAAAACTATGATTTTTTAAGTTTGTTTTATTAAAAGCAACCCAAATTAACCCATTCATAAGTAAACAGAGTTTCAGTTTGCAAGCATAAATGTACCACTCCACGAAGATCCTCTTCAGCTAATGTGCTCAACTGACTAAAAGCATCCTCTAGTATATGGTCCCGTCTTATCTTAAAGCTGCTTCGGTTAAAAAGAGAATGAGACCCATGTCTTTCTTTGATTGCAGCAAGCTGTGACTGCATAGTTTTGATAAAACTATGAAATATGAAGTGTGATTAGAAATGAGAGGAAACTTGTGATTAAGAGTTTTAACTCACAGTGAATAATTTAACTCTGCTCGTAAATGGCACCAAGAAAGGAGCTTGTTTCAGTATGTCATATGCCCTTGTGTTTTCAGTCATAGCCTGTACAGGGATATTATCCTTAAGCCAGATAATTCAAACCTCACAACAATAGAAATTATTATATTAAAACCAATAAGATTGCCTGAGAAATGAAATGGTCATTGACACCATCAGCATGGAAGTTACTTGGGTGTGCAAACTGCCTTCTGTTATTCCAGTCTTGCAACTGTAATTGTAGATTTACACATACCATCAAATCAGAACGGGGAACAACCCTCAATAATAAAGTAAAAACTAGAATTATTGAAGCATCATCTTCATACCTGGGAAAGAAGTTCAGAAGCTACAACAATAACCCTATATTGAACAAATTCTACACGGTGCTTTTTTAATGAAAGAGTGTTTGTATTAAACTTCATCGGTGCCACAGGGTTCAACCAAAGGATCTGCCACAAATCCTAGACAAAAGGCATAAAAATAATTACACTGTTTCAATAATCATCAAATAATCTTTTAATAGGGAATGATTATAAATACGCATTCGGTGAGTTTTGACCTGCTTTCGTGTAGGCTAAACTTTTTTACTACTTCACCCATTTGACCCTTCAATATATAGACTCAAACGAACTCCTATTGGACTCATCCCAGCAGCATTGGAAAGGGCTCGTCTAATCCTATATATATATGAGGTTCCTCTACAAAGTGTGTTTTTTCTACAAAGTGTGTTTTTTCTACAAAGTGTAGGAAGTGTTGTGTGCATTGGATGTTGTTAATTAATGGTTGAGATTAGATGGGTGGCATTTTTGTAATATTTGTGCTTTAATTATTGATTCATTTAATAGGCAAAAGGGGTACTTTGGTCATTAACCATGTTTTAAATGAACAACTAACTATCAATTACTTTATTCTATCCCTTTATTCATTAATTAACCACCAATCCCTAAAATCATGGATCTATACATCCAAACTAAAGTAAAATCTTTCAACATGAAAACGAAAAATAAAACACAATTACAACATGCATTATAAAAGTAATTGATATAAAACACAATGTAAGTTGTTTATACTGGTGTGTTATACGGAATGTAAGTTATTTTAACCGGTGTGTTAAACTAACGATCTAAGATGTTTATACTAGTGTGTTATACGAAATCTAAGTTGTTTATACTGGTGTGTTATACGCAATGTAAGTTGTTTATACTGGTGCGTTATACAGAATCTAAGCTGTTTATATTGGTGTGTTATACGGAATGTAAGTTGTTTACTCCTGTAACTGATAAAACATAACATGAATAAACTATTAATTGCTAAAACACAATGTCAATAATTTGTTCATGAGTGATCGCATGCCATGTTAATTTGTTCAGTTCGTGTTCTTCGTATTTGAAGTAATTGACGATTTTGAATTCTTAGAAGGATATATTGTTTCCATAAAAATCTCCTTTTTAATTGGGATAGAAATCTTCCATAAATAAGTTAATTAATCAATTACATTCATGCCCTTTAATATAAAATCTCTAGATGCCACATGTCAGAATGAGAACACTTCCTACACTTTGTAGGAAAAGTAGACTTTTCAGCCAACTCCTACCCTAATTATATATATATATATATATATATATATTATTTGCGGCAACACCATCTTCAAATAAAGTATTTTCTACTGTAGCACCATGAATAGCGCATAACAAAGCAGCGCCCAATACACCGGCAACTCCCATCATATGAAATGGGTTCAATGTCCAGTTATGATATCCTTGAAAAAAGAGGATAAATCGAAATATAGCTGCTATACCAAAACTAGGCGCAAAGAACCAACCAGACCGACCTAGTGGATAAATCAGGAATACAGAAACAAAAACGGCAATTGGACCAGAAAATGCGATTGCATTATAAGGTCGCAAGTGTATTGTACAATATCCCTTAACGTACTATGCGTTCGCGATTAGTATATAACATGCGGATTGAGTGATATCACATGCGGAATTTGTACAATTTGGTTGTCCGAGGCTGCGAGTCTTGAGTTTACGACCATGCGATTTTGAGATATAACATGCGGACCACATTGTGAGTCCAAGTTTGTGTGTCCGAGCTTATGACCATACGAGTCTGAGTTTGTATGTCCGAGTTTGATAAATACAACATGCGGGTTTTCGTCTTTTGAGGTTCATAACGTGCAGATTTCTAATCGCGTATGCATCGTACGTTAAGGCTAATTGTACGTTAACTGACCCCTATATATATATATATATATAGAAAAAGTGTATCGTACAATATGGGCTTAACGTACGAAGCGTACGCGATGTCAAATTCGCATGTTATAACAAAAGTTCGCATGTTGTACAAACAGAAGATCGTATGTTCAAAAAAAAAAAAACAAATTCGCATGTTTATAAAAAAACCAATTTCGCATGTTAATACATGGAAGAAAATCAATTTCGCATGTTAATACAAGGGAGTAAAATCGCATGTTGTGCAAAAAACCAAATTCGCATGATATAAACCATTTTTTCGCATGTTGATACTGAATCTCGTACGCGTCGTACGTTAAGCCATATAGTACAACAACCGGACTCTACATATATATATATATGTGTGTGTGTGTGTGTATATATATATATAGAAAAAGTGTTATCGTACAATATGCCTTAATGTACGACGCGTACAGGATAGCAAAATCACACGTTATGTTACCAAAAAATGAAAATCGCATGTTACAGGGAAAAGGGAAATTGCATGTACATAAAAAAACTACAAATCGCATGTATATAAAAAGATGACAGACGCATGTTATAAACCAAATTCGCATGTTGATACAGAATCGCATACGCAGCGTACGTTAAGGCATTTTGTACAATAACCCCCACCCCCCCCCCTCTCTCTCTCTCTCTCTTATATATATATATATATATATATAGGGGTAGGCTTTTAGGATTTAGGGTTTTGCTTTAGGGTTAAGTGTTAGGTTATATCATTAGGATTTAGGGTTTAGCTTTTAGGGTTTATAGTTTAGATTGTATAATTTAGCTTAGGTTTTAGTCTTATGGTTTAGCTTTATGGTTTAGAATTTAGGGTTTAGAGTTTCTAATTAGGGTTTGACGAGCCAGTTCCAATGACGTTGGAATGAGTCCAATTAGAGTTCGTTTGAGACAGTTCCCTACTTTTTTAGTGTTCCCCAATCCCCATTGAACTAGGGGTGTTCATCAAATCGAATAACGAATTTTCGAATTATTCGAATCGAATTTTTGGAATATTTACTTTTTTTACCTGAACTCGTATTCGATTCGATTTGTTTTTGAAACTTGAATTCGAATCGAATTCGAACCAAATTTGAATAAATTCGAATTAGTTTAAATTCATCCTAAACAATAAATTATTATACTTCATTTTTAAAAACTACTGCAAAATAATTATATTTAACATAAAATATAATAATCTGCAAAATTAATTAACTATCAATATGTTAAAACACCAAAATTACTGGTAGCGATTTAAGTTAGGTAAAATTTAATAGTACGTAATATAGGCTATTTGTCATTAGGTTTGATAATGTTATGAATAATAAACTTCACTTATGGGATGTAATTCTTACTTTGACCCAAATTCAGAAGTTATATGTGTGTGTGTATATATTAAAAAATTATATATAAATTGAATTGAATTTCGAATCGAATCGAGTTGAAAAATGTAAATTCGTATTCAATTTGAATTCGATTACTGGACTCGAATACGAATCAACTCGAATTCGAACCTTGATAATCAAATTCGAATCGTGTCGAATTTCGAATTTCTCGAATTCGAAACGAATTCTGAACACCCTACATTGAACCCAACCCTATATATACACACACACACCACGAATTGAGTAACTAAATGGCCACATCTAGTAAGTTGAAAGAATAACAATGACTTTTCACTGTAAATCCATTAATCAAAAGGTAGCAAAGAAAGTGTACCTGTTTTAGGATAACAATCAATAATCTGATGTCATTCAATGACAATGGCTTTTCCTGCTCATAGAACTCTTCATTGTCAACAATCATAAGCATGTGCCTAGTTACAAACATATAATGTTTTGAGCTTAGCTTAAGTTACCACAACTTCAAAGATATAACAAAAAAAG
Organism: Scalesia atractyloides; assembly: GCA_947069175.1. Lineage (NCBI taxonomy): Eukaryota > Viridiplantae > Streptophyta > Magnoliopsida > Asterales > Asteraceae > Scalesia > Scalesia atractyloides. The sequence goes on along the minus strand of CAMTDV010000012.1, from coordinate 52,410,799 downwards.
TGGATGCATATGCATACTTGTACACAGGGCAGAAAACCGCCAAAGGCAGCAGCCAGCCAAATGCATCAGCAGGCAGGTATGGTGATACAGCAGACAAGCAAGACCAATTCTGATTCTCATGGCATCGCTTCATGAAATTCCACAGTACAGATACTAGCTCTGTTCTATAAGCCAAAACTGTCATGATACGCTCCAGGGGCAAAATGGTAAAAGTCACATGAAGAAAGGAACAAGCCGCAGCAACCGCCGCCGCTTCCTTATCACTTATTTTATCCTTGCTTGAATCAGCAACAAGTGAAGAGTTTCCAAAAAGTACGTTTGTCTGTTTGGCATGAAAAGGTCAGTAAAATAGGTCCATTTTCTAAAAATCTGAGAAAAAAAATAATAATGTACTAAAACAGGAAGAAATCTCTACAGAAAAAGATGACAAAAACTAAAATATTATCATTTTATTGGACATGACTTAGGATGTTGTAAGCATTTGAATACACACTATGAGCCTTTCCCCTTCATTTTTATTGGACATAGCTAAAGAAGTACACCCTTATATACACCTCTAGTAATAGAAAGTCAAAATATCATACCAGTTGTAGGAGAAAGCGTGGATCTATAGCATTTGAAATCTGCTTTTCCAATTCCTTACTAAGAGGTATTACAGCCGGTGCATCATCAATAATCATATCATCATCACCCACTATTGAATCTGTGGTAAATTAACAAGATTGATTCAACAAGCAAGTGACATGTATGATTCGTGGATAAACTGAACATGACAAAAGCAGAAAACTGAAGCACTCAATAACATACTTTCTTCTCTACCTCCTGTTTTTGATGTTTGGATAGGAGGAAGTGTCTCCAGCAATAATGTTGCAACGTTAGCAAAATCTATAGCCTGAAGAAGCAAAGAAGAAAATGTGGAAAGCATTATACTTTTAGATCATAATACTCCATACTTCTTTGTAATGCAACATAATTAAACTTATTAAGAAATTATGGGCCTCATTCAGATAGAATTAAACTGCGTTTGTTTACCATATCATATGGGTATGCAGGCCGAGCCAAAGCAACTCCAACTGCTTCCAGTAAATTACCAAGAAGGCAGGCATAACCAGGGAACTCAACTGATATGTCAGCAGGCAATACTTTTTCGTAACTATGAGCACATGTTGCCATATTATGAAGATAATGCTGACATAATCCCCGTGAAACATAAATCTGAGCATAGAAACAATTATTGCAATTATATATCAGTATGAGCAAATCTTATCAGAGCTACTTTTGAGACAGAAATATCCAAATTGGATACAAACATGTCATCTCCTACTGCATGCTGCAACCAACCATGTGTTCAATGAAAGTGATAATGTGATAATAAATCGTGTGAACTGGTGAATCATCTGCACTCTGCAGCAATGTGGACTGTAGAAGATAGTGTTTTGATGTGTTACTACTGCTTGAAGTTGTAATATTTATAATCAGTTCTTTGAGTGTTTGGCAAAATCTGACATTTTCAGATAAAGTGACTATAACAATAGAAAATTTTTGGGAAGAATAAAAAAGAGCTTTTCCTGAAATGGGAGTAAAGGTCACTTAGATTAGCTTAAAGAATGATTAAATAGGTAACTTTAGCATATCCGTATTCCATAAACAATCTTTGGATTAAGGGCAAAGCCCGAAAATTTACAGAAATATATGTTCTGTTGCAGCTGGTATGAAAATGATCATCCAAGATTGATTATTACCTAACTTAACAGATAATAAGAAACAAAAGCAACCCAAACACTAAAAATTGATTATTGCAACTTCAAGTCGCAAAGTGTAACGCTGAGAGGATATTTAGCCTTCAGGGCGTTCTAATGAAACAAAGTTAATATATCGAACGAATTACCTCCTTCAAATACGGAAAAATATGCCACACAAAAGGAATTGTTAAAACTTGGGAGGTAAAGCTCCATTGTAAGTCGATATTTGGACAAACACAATGTCCTTGACCAGTATGAGCAGTAACTAGGACAAGAAGTGTCTCCATTAAAGACACTTTCCCAACACGTCCTTCAGAATTTAAACGTTCCTACAATACAAAATGGCCAACTTTTTAGGAGAACTAGCCCAGCAGTAATGTAAGGAGAGATGGTGATTTTAACCCATTTACCCAGAAACGGGTTAATTAGGATTATGTTTACCTCAATAAGTCAATGGATAGATTTGTAATAATCATAAAATGGGTTGAATGGTCCAAAAGTATACCTTTCCTGTAATAACAACCTCCCGAAAAGTCCGATATACGTTTTGCTGCAAAAGATAGCTGACTATCTTACAAGACCATGGAAGTTTCGGATCAATCAACATAGCTGCTGCTTTCAGCAGGATATTTATCGATGAACCAGAGTCCAAAGATGTCGATAACAGTTCATCCTTGAACTGATATCTGTTACAAATAATATATTACTCTCTTGGAAAACAAGTAAAAAATTAGTATTGGTCCAGTTACTCCCCCTGCCCAAGACCAATGCATGTGTAAATGTGTATAAAAGACCATTACCAATAAAAATAACCCCACATGTATATACCAGATAACACAAACCTGTTATGATGTACAGCGCCAATACACGCATAAGCAAGGCTCTTCACCCTGTAGTCCACCAGAGCACGCTTAGACAAATAATCTGAGCCACCAACGAGCTTTAAAATACCCCCTGCCACACAATAAACAAGTGTGAATACCCAAAAAGATAATTTCTTACACTAAGACCTAAAAGACCGGATATATAACAAAGGAAGATCTCCATACAGAACATAGAACCCACCACTGTCTTTAGCAAACTGTAAAAGCGAACGGCATGCCTCCACAAGGGTAGAGAAGTCAGAAATGTTATGTGGACTATAAAAAAAATGCAACTGCCGAAGAAAGTCTGAATCTGGTCCAAAGCATTGGCTGAATGATGACAACAGGAACAAGCAACGAATTAAATGTCCACAAATTATAACCAGACTACAGGTAGCAAGATGGGTAGGTCGGTAACAGACTAACAGGTCAAAATGGGTCGTTTTAGAACGTCGCGAAACAGGTCTTTTTTGTCCAAACGTTTAACATACAATTAGTGTGTCTAATAGAATTACAAGCTTATAATGTTTCAACGACTATCAAACCTTTAGAATGATTATGCGCTTTATGCATAAAAAGAAAATACAAACTGGGAGCTTTGGAACCCCTTAGACCCACTTCTCTATGTAGCTTATTTTTCATTTAACCCATAATTGATCAAACACAGCCCAAATGGAGCCGTTCATATGTAAATGATTGAGAAAAGCACCTGTCTACTCTTTCACAGTGTTTGCCATAAGTGGTATAAAACTGCTCTCGTGCCTTACCACGTTCTGCTTTCACCACCTTTCTTCCTCTAAAGCATTTCTGCAGAAAACGATAATGCCATTTCAAAAGCATCAGTCTAAACTCAGAAAATCTTGGTCAATTTAAATAACATAATGTACAGAAAGTTGCTTCATTTCTCATCAGGTAAACGGCCATAAGAATACTACTACCAATAACAACGATGACGACGACGACGAGGAGGAGGACGATGACGATGATGACGATAATAATAATAATAACAATAACAACAATAATAATAATAATAATAATAATAATAATAATAACAATAATAATAATAATAATAATGGTTTTTGGGCCTTTGGCAAGTGAAAGAAAAACAAAGATGTCAATTCAATTACCAAATCAAATTCAATAAAACCGTTGCCTTCGCCTTACTCTCAGAGGCTGGCGTAAAATCTTATTACAAAAATAAAGGGCTAAGAAGTAATGTAACCAATCATGTGTGTACCATGTCAAAGGTTAATAACATATTTTAAACCAGATAGTATGCCTACAATCAATAGTAAAAAATATATCTAATTCATGTTGCAAAGGTAACATGCATCAAACAAAAGAGTTGGCATCCCTATTCTATTAAATGACCTTGAATTGCATGCACAGTAATCGCCAACACACACCTTTGCACAATTGCTAATGTTAAGCATTTTGATGATTTTGTGGGTGAAAACTATCTGGCCTACAGTAAAAGCTTGGGATAAGTTTAACACAAACACAAAGATGCCATCTGATGATACGAGGAAGTATGCCCACGATTAAACAGTAAGGGTACATTTACGTGATTTGCTTGTGATTGATTCATGTCGCAAAAGTAATATGTACCAAGCAAAAGATGAGTTGGCGTCCCTGTTTTATTTACAGCCACAGTTAGATGACTTGTACATGCACACTGAATGTGCATGATTACAGCAGAGCCAATTTTAAATATTTTGGTATTATATATAACAAAAACTGTTTGGCGCACATATTCTAAAAAGGGAGCACATCCAACTATATTGTGGTTATGTGGGACCATTGAGATAGTTAAGCTAAATTGTTTAGAAGTCCACCAGATGCATGCAGCATGGTACTCATTTTACCACCATGTTAACATAAAGATGGTACATATGTGTGTGTATTTAATCAATATAGGACACTCATACCAATATAATTATTTGAACTACTTATTGAGGGTTCTATCCTCCCTTTCATTTTCTTGGGTGAAATCTTATATTGTAATGATACAAAGATTGTAAAGAATAAGATTGGTGACAGTCAACATATATAAGAAAACAAAAAACACAGCAAAATTGTTATTAGAAGAAATAATCAACCATGATTTGTAAAGTCTTGGATAAGGATCAAATACAAATGACAAAATAAATAAGAACAGTTGAAGAATTTTAGTGCATTGATCTTAGATTTGGAGGTTGAGATCAGTTTTAGGGAAAAGAAAATAGTAGAAGGGTATAAAAGGAATCCTACATTTATTGACTTTCTCTCTCCAGATGCAAGGCACATGTCAATTCCTCCCAACCATAGTTACTAAAGGCGCTAGGCGCACTCAAGGCGCTTAGGCTCCGCCTAGGGCCTAGGCGAAAGGCGCAAAAAAAGTGTGGGCCCCAGAAAAAAAAAGCGCACTAACATATAAAAATTTAAAATACATTATGTAATGGAAAATAACACCTTCTTCAAATACCAAAATATTCTAATACCATAATCTTCAACATAAAGTACCAAATCGGATGTGTGACAACAGAATTCAGATTTCAATCAATAAAAAAAAACCGAACTTTATAAGTTGGTAAAACAGAGAACTAAAAGGTCAACATAGTTATCTCTATAAAGAAATTAATTAGATAGAAAACAAAAACTATGCAAAATCAGAACTAAATCAGAAATAATCGGCTGGTAAAGAATAGGAACAATATCAAATCAGAAATACACTGCAGAATATGAGGAGTTTACAAATTATAAAAACAATAGCCCTATTTATCAGGAACATGTAGAATCAAATCAGAAATATGTTAATCAGGAATTCAGTATTAATTGTGCTAAAATTAGCTAGAAATCAGGAGCGCAATGAATGAGCGTCGCTCAAAAAATTCGCCTAGGCGCCAAAAGCATGCGCTTCTGATAACTATGCTCCCAACAATTTAAAACGTTCATAACTTTTTCATACAACATTTTTTTTTAAAAAAAATTCACCATAGTAATAAGCGTTTTTTTTATCTTTAACTAGTGGAATACCCGTGCTACGCGGCGGGAATTCGATCGGTGTCTGTTTGGTTTTTTACGGTACCAGCACTTGTTATAACAACTAAAAGAGAAAACCCCATTAAAAAAACTTGATATGCCCAAAAGGATATTCATATGTATTTTACATCGATCAAAAACCATAATAACAAATATCAATACTGTTTCAGTGATACCAATACCGGTACCAATGTTGCTCAGTCAGAATTGGTTCCTCATGGTAGCGACACTCGCATAAATTAAGATACCAAATATACTGTATTTTGAAAAAAAAAAGTTAACGAACACAAACTATTAAAAATGTCAAATTAAATAAAACATAAATTGATTAAAAACGTATATTACGAATACAAACACCGATATAGAAACAATTGAAATTTTTAAATAATTAGTTTAAATTAATACCAAGTTCATGATAATTCAATAAATCGGAAATAGATATGACTTGTAAAGTAAGATTTTTTATATGAAATTATATGTGGGTTGAAGTAAAAAGTAAAAAAAACATTAGTGTTGAAAACAAAAATAAAATATTGAAGCTTTTACTTCTCTTTAATAAATGATTGAAGTTTAGGTGGTGTTTATTTTCTAAAAAAGATCTGCGCAGGCTCTTCTGTCTGCGCCGCGCAGACATTGCCATCTGCAGACTGTTTGTTTTTCCAAAGACGTTTCATTAAATAACGTCTATGCGAACTCTTCTTGGTGCATACTTGGCCTAGCCACTTCTAAGATCTTCAGAGGGTTCAACACCACCACCCACCACAACCGTCCACCGCCCACCACCACCGTCCACTACCCATCACCACCACCACCACCCACCACTAGTGTTTACCACCACCGTCCACCACTACCACCCACCGTCCACGTCCACCACCATCGTCCGTACACCACCACCGGTTTATTTTAGAAGTCTACATATGTTAATAAAACAGTCTTCTTCTTGCAGACTGCAGAGGTCTGGTCCACCTCTTCTACTACAGATGTCTGCAGATGTGGTCACCGAATGCAGACATTTTACCTCTTAAAAAACAAACAGCACCTTAGTGTTTAAAACCTCAAAACTAAAAACTTCACTGTAGCTAATATTATGTGTTTTAATAATAATAATAATAATAATAATAATAATAATAATAATAATAATAATAATAATAATATGAGAACGTTGTTGCTATATAAAAATAAAATAAAGAAATTCATTTTTACTGGTTTTTTTTTTTTTTTGCATTGTTTAGAGGTTTAGGTCATTGTGTTTTTTAACTGGGTTTTGGTCATACATTTTACTAGGGTTTCTATACATTGTTTATTATCAAAACTTATAACACAATGTTGGTCATTGCGTTTCTATCATAACCTATAACACAATTTATGACACAATGAAGATGGTGTTATATTTGAGTTTTCTATACATTGTGTTATTGGTTCTGATTATAGTGTTTTTCAACCGGATAAGTTTTCTGTACATTGTGTTATAGGTTCTGGTCATTGTGTTTAGTCTGTTATTCAATGTGTTTTAATATGTTGTCCATTATGTTTTTGTTTTGTTGTCCATTGTGTTTATTATGTTGTTCAGTGTGTTTTTAGTCTGTTGTCCATTGTGTTTTAGTCTGTTATTTATTGTGTTTTTTGGCTGTTGTCCGTTGTGTTTTAGTCTACTATCCAATGCGTCTTTTATCTATTGTCCATTATGTCTTTTATTTGTTGTCACTTGTCATCAATTGTGTTTTTAGTCTACTTTCCATTGCCTTTTTAGTTTGAAACTTTTGGTGTTTTACGTTATATCCATTGTGTTTTAGTCTATTGTCCATTGTGTCTTTTATCTGTTGTCATCGATTGTGTTTTTATTTAGTTTCCACTGTGTTTTTAGTTTGATACTCATTGTGTTTTAAGTTATGTCCATTGTGTAATATGCAACTGGGTTTTTAATTTTTTTTTAAACTATAACAATAGGGTACTCATATTAAAGATAAAAAGGCGTTCGATTTTATGGTATAATTTTTTTAAAACAAATGACGTATAAAAAAAGTTATGGACGTTTAAAAAATGGGGGCGGGTAGCATGTGACTTGCATGTGCATATTCTTTTTATTCTCTTGGACAAAATTACCCTTCTCACTTTGTTCCTCCTTTGACACTTGTCATTCTATGGTGGCTTCTTACCCTTCTTATTTTTAAACCCCCTTTGTACTATAACTCAACCAAAGAGCCTTAACCTAGGTTTTAAAGGCATTTACAATTCTTTTATGTCAAGTCTGCTAAGGAGCTATTCAACATTTGAATTCTTATTCCAAGCGAGTCAGACTTCAACTGGACAAGATTCATCTCAAATAAGATCAACAATCATTGTTGGTGTGTATTTATGAAGAGATTTCCCACTCGAAACGACGTACAACATAGGGGGCAATGTAATTCACCACTTGAGTTGTGTGAAATTGTGTCAAATGAAAGGTCAAGATGCGTTATTGTTGTTGAACGTGATTTTTTATTGTTGGGGTTTTCTCGTACTTGAGGTTCAATCTCTATCATCCACCTGGGCAAATTTTGTAAAGTGGGTCTAGCATGATTTGCACAGTTAACTAATCTTTGTCACACAATATTAAGGAACCAGATTTCGGGATCATTTAATGGCTAACTTGGTCGGTCAAGTTTTAATATTGGAATGTGTGTGGTTTCTTCCTCCTTCATGTCTTTTGCTAAGAATTGGGGTGTTATTAAGTTTCGTTACACTTATCTTTTTCATCATGTTGAAGAAGCTCACTCTTCTAATATATTTCTTATTTTATTGTTCAAGAATAAATAGGTCACTAATCAGTATTAGACCAAAACATAGTTATACGTTCTGTGTGTGTGTTTTATATTATCGTTGCCATGTCTTTGGCCCAACAAAAATTCATCTGACATCCATACCGGTTTCAGAATTTGCTAACAAGACCAAGTATTACTCTACAACCTAAAAGAACAATCCAACCGTAATGGCTGGTGCTGAAAATGATCCCCACACACGAGGTACTATAGAGAAAAAAACATCTTCCAGTCTAATCAACAGAATATAACTTCAAGACACATATTCGTAGATGCCATACTCCACAAAGAAGAAAAACCACAACAAAGTAAGAATATTAAGGCTTATTAGATAACCCTATAAATGTATAATATACAAGCCAGCAAGTAGCAAAACCTACGAAAATATAAAGTAAAACATACAAAAAACAATTTCTTAAGTGGTCTGATGTCATGATACAATTACAAAGTATCATGCTCCATGAGCTCTATATAAATTGGTATTGTCACATAAAAAAGATTAAAGTGACCTTACTTTATTCACAGCTATAAAGAAAAGAAAGGTATAATAGAGACAAGATATAAGATCCTCGTCTCAGCAACCAGTAGAAATGTTCGCTTATGACTACAAACAAAATGGAGTCCAAAAAAGAAAAATGCAATTAACAGACACGTTACCACGACCTCATTAACAAAACCGTGACCTTCCTATCAAGAAAGTCCACTTGCATTAGCAAAATAAAAGCTTCCAACAAGACAACAAAGACTTCTACCAAAGCCAAACCCTTAACCTTACACTATCTACCATATTACACAATTAAACTCCTCACGATTCACAAATTCACAATTACTTACCGCATGACAAAACATGCAAGTTAGCACTCATTATCCTTCAAAATTCAGCCTAGAAATGATGCAACATATAATTAGTGTACGTGTGACGTGCCAACGAACTTAACCAACAAACTATGACACCATACTATAAGGTTCACCTATCTAACATCATCTAATAACATTCCACATAAACTATAACAAATTATATAAACCATTAAAAACAGGTTCCCTAATGCATCTGCATTCAACAATTAAGAATATTATAAACCTGAATTATAACAGCAGCCGAGTTTTGCTGACGCATCCATGATCGTTTATTCCTTTCTAGCTTAGCTTGCTCCAGAAGTTTCTTCCTATCTCGTTCCTTCGAACTACGACCTCCTAAATCAACTCGTTTCCGATTCGAAGGATCGCCACTGAAAAACATTACTCTCGATTGTAAACCCTAACACCTTTGATCGATTATCTGATCGTTTCAAGCCCTAATTCTGAAGAAATATTGCCGGAATGAAGAAACTTGTATAGAAACCCTAAGGATTGGTTGTTGATTGATTCGAGTGTTTTTGCAGTTTGTAACCGATGATTCTATGCTTATGATGTTAGGAAACGGAAAAATTCCAAGATTGGGAGGTTGAATTTTGAGAGATGAAAGTGGAAACGAAGAATCAAATTGAAAAGGGTTTATGTGAAGTGTGTATGTATCAGGGGGAACTCTTTTCGTCAGGAGGAAGAAACCAAATAAAGGTTTACGATCGTCGATTTTGACATTGACATAACTTGGTTTTTTACGGTTTACAACTTTATGCCTCACAAAAAAAAAAAAAATGTTTTATGACTTTATTAAGGTTTTCTTCTAAGCTGTCTTATTACCTATATTTCCAAACTGTAAGATCAATCTCATTTTTTTTTTCTCTTTTATATATTATATGTTTTCTTTTTTTATTAAAATTACTTTTATTCATGACTATTTTACCCTTAACGAATTACTAAATAAATATTTATGTATTCCTCATTCTAATATATAAAATCAATTATATATTTACTCAATTTATGGAATATCATCTCAATTCTTCTATTTGTTACTCTTGTCAGATAATACACACAAAACTATAATACTCATAATAAATTCCGTTCATAATAAATAATAAATTATGTTCAAAAAACATAAATTTCGTTCATAACAAATAGGATACCAAAATTTCGAAATCAACCGCTCAACTTTGACTAATTACTTTCACGTCTTTTTTGTACTCTTTCCTTGTGCCTTTTTACTTGTTGAGGCTTGATGTTGAATAGGATCTTCAGGTGCTGAGTTTTTGCATGTCTTTTCATGGTGTCCATCACCACAAAGTGAGTTCTGTGACGGACATGTAGTAACTGGAATTGTTAAATACCGGTAGTCGGGACGTCCTGTTTGGGCTGGCATTCGCATAAATCTCAATCAACTGAGAGACCATTTTGCCTACTTGGGGACTAACGATGAGAGTGCAATAACCTATTGGGCCAAAGCATGTCACACTAAACGCCACGTGAACTAACAACACTTTGATAAGACAACGTGTCCGTGTTAATTCATGGATACTAGCCCAACATCATTTCATATCACCCCGACTCGAGTCATTCATCATTTCATGATTTTCTTCGGGTTAATTGTAAACATATGTGGACCGTGCGAAAGCTCGGTGATTGCGGGGGCCCGCATAGTTACAAAAGTGATGCATGGAAGCATACCACACTTTATGATGTGCCAACCCAAGAATTTTCAATATTTCATATTTGAAATATCATTTTATAAATGTGAGGTTGTGGTTCAAATCCTTGCAAGTGCAAGATAAAGGTAGAATTAAGGTGTTAAAAAATTTACAGTTAAAAAAGATATTGTTTTCTATCTTTTAACGTTTCACATGCGTGGTGCAACTTTTTTTCACGCCAACTTTTCCTTTGATTTATTTTTGTTGGTACATAATGTCTATTGCATACGTCTAGGATACGTTGATTATGTATAGAGGGCTTAGAACGTCAGTTTGTATGTGTTAATGTATATTTTATTTGGTTAGTTACTGACTCGTACGAGTGAGTCCTATGACTCGTACGAGTGACACTTTGTCACTCGTACAAGACACCCACTCGCACGAGTCCCACTCTGTTACACACTCTCCTGTGCGAGTCATGTCGACCTATAAATAGAGGAGTGTTGTGTCAGAACTATTAACTCTTGGTTGGTGTGGCAAAGCCCTGCTGAAAGATTTGTCGTGTTAATATCAACATCTTTTGGCTTACCCACCAATACAAACTTCTTCGAGACCGTATACACCACAATATCAGTAATTACTGGCGCAGATACAACTTCTGGCTCAATTGTAGCAGTTACAGGATCCTTACCCACCTTAGCTTTGCGTTTGCCTTGAGCATCAGATATTTCTTTCGTAAGACGTTCACGCTCTGCAACCCGTTCTCTTGCTTCAGCTCGCTCGATTTCATCAATTTCAACAGCAATGTTAATACCAAGCTTCTTTGTAAGTATCTTTTCAAATAGGTTCATCCTTCTTTGGCTCCTGAGATGTTCTTCTTCGTATTCGGCCATTCGAATCCTCAAACGCTCATTTTCAGACACAATACTAGCTAACATAGCTTCAAGCTGCTGTTTGTCTTCATTTAAACCATTGAGTTGTTCCTGTCAGCTATCTTGACAGTGTTTAACATAACCTGCTTCTGCAATTCTTCAACACGTGGATCGTTAAACATGTCAGCAGAAAAATCCTCCCCCCAGGAATATCACCGAAATCAAAATCAAAGTCATACTAGGGTTGGGATTGTGAGGGTTGTGGCGTCGGCTGCGGTGTTGGTTGTGGTGGTGGTTGTTGTTGAGTTGTCTGACGTGGTGGAGATGATCGTATCTGTGGAGTTGGTTCAACACGCTCTTCTTCCACACTCTTCTTTTGTATCTTTCTTTTTGATTTGTCTATCGGCGAATCCGAGCTTCTGACCACCGGCCTTTTAGTCGTTGAGAAGATTTCTTTGGAGTCTTTCGTACAGGAGTGTCACTATCTGAATGCGACGGTACATATTTTGTGTCATCTTCTCCTGACGCTTTTCGTTTCCTCTCTTCAGCTTTTCATTTGAGCTTAGCCTAACGTTCAAGCTCACGCTATTTCGCTCTTTCTTTCTCTCCTGCAATTCGATCTTCACTGTCGGTACTAGAAGACGATGCGTCTTCAACTACTCCTTCACGAACACCAAAATATTGTCTTTCAATTTCTACAGCCATAGCTTCAACGTTTTCTTCAGGCTCAGATTCATCAATCAATCTAGAGCTTTCAGCTGCTTTCTTTTTCTGTTGAGGGGCAGTTGAAGAAGATGTGGACGCTTGTTTTCTCTTTGTCCCTTTTACCCCCTTTTTCTCATCTTTTACAAACCACGCGCTTCTTTTCGCAATAAAACCATCTAGCGCTGCAAGTTCTTCATCCTCGTCACCGCTATCATCTTTCCTCCAGTTCCCCTATGATGGAGCGATATAATCTTTGTCACAAATTGCTCCAAAGACAGGCTTTGCATTAGGGAATGTCTTGAGATGCAAGTTCATTTTCTTCAATGTCGAAACATCTATATGCTCTAACTTTAAAATATCATCCTTCTTTTTCTTTAGGTTTGGATGCAAATGGTCAAGCAACATTTGGACAAAACATGGGTACTACAAGAACTTCTCTCGAAGGTGATTTTTACGCCCATATTTGTAGATAATCAGGCTGCTATTGATATCACTAAAAACTCTTGTCAACACTCACTTACTAAACATATTGAGATTCGATGCCACTTTATCCATGACTGTTACGAGAAAAAGTTGGTTAGAATTGAAAAAATCCATACTGATGACCAAAAAGCATATTTTTACATCATAGCATTTGATCATTCAAGATTTAAAAATCTTTTAAAATTAAATGGTTTAAGAAATCTGGCATCAGGGGATATGCATGAGGTGGAGTTTGAGGATGACGAGGACTTGACGTGATTTTCATCGGTATGACATGTTTATGTAAATATTTTTTTTGTTCAAAAATCCAAAAATATGTTTTTGATTTTAGGAGGAGAAAGTTTGAGAAAAATACAAAAACATTATAAAAGTCAAAAAGAGTTTTTGTGAAAAAGGGAGATCATATTACATCAATATGACAATCACAGTATGCTAAAGATATGGAATGTTTAAACAAGTAAATAAACAGGTCTTACTGAGGATGTGCCAATAGGCTTCACTCATTCAGTAAATTGTTTTTTAAAGATATAAACCTAAAAGAAAAACTGAGTAACTTGTGGGTTAACATCTCTCGGATATATGGACTTAGTACTCCAAAATTTCGTTTGACAGAATGCTAGATTCTGCGATACTGGGTCTTTATATTTAATCGATATCTGGGGTATTATCCGAATTCTTTTGATTTTGCGTCAGCAATGGCCTAGAACTTGTATAATACTTTACTCATTTTTCGCCTACAAAAGCTGCATAAAAATGATTATGTTATATATTTTGTGACATCTGCAGTTCAAAAGATTCCTAAACGGAACACCACCTAAAGACGAGCCTTCATCTCTTTGTCTGTATGGAAATACTAACCTGATCTCTCAAGGTCTCGCAATTCACCCCATTTACAGATATCAATTGGATATATTCACCTGTGAAATGATATTCTGGGAATCTCGATACGGGAGTATAGTCTGAGATGGGAAACACAGTTACTTCATGTTCCTTAATATTACCTATCATATCTTGAAATAATTGAGAAACGTTTAGAAGTTTAAGTGGATAAGTATATTAGCAATCTAGGTAATCTGTTTACGAACTTACAGTTACTACCAAGATCAACGGTACTTGTGATTTATCTAAATATCTGATATAATCCTCTAATCAGAAAACTCACAAAAAAATATGTACATATGTATATGTGTGTGTGTGTGTGTGTATATATATATATATCTTTACTTGTTATTTCTTTTCAGAAAAATCCCAAAAAAATTGTCAGCTTTTAGGAATTTATCTTAGGTTTTAAGTCTACCGATGATGAAAACACCGTTAGTTCAAGTCAAAGCGAAGTCCATGGGTTGGGAGCTAATCATGAAAGAAAAGTTTTTACCTGAACGTCAACAAAGTTCATTAATTTGAAACTTTACAGTTTTAAATAAATCTGTTTTGGTTAAAATAGTCAACCAAGGTCATTAAATTGGACATGGTAGGCAAATTAAATAACCAGGGTCATTAACTTGGACTTGGTTAACTGAGTGGGTTATTAAACAGAGTAAATTTCATAAAAAATCAAAAATCAAAAAGTTTAACAAGTATGGAACTAACTCGTACGAGTGACACTGACTCGTACGAGTGACAAAAGTTTCCATTTGCACGAGCCATCGCTCGTACGAGTGAATGCTGAATGAGTATAAAAGGAAGACTCATTCGCACGAGTCAGACTATTGACTTTGTGCGGTTGAGAGCGAACTTTTGCGCGAACCAGTTCTAAACTTCATTTTCTTGATCTATACTATGTACCGATACGTTAGGGAGGTTGATTCACACACCTCTTGCAATGGGAAAGGTACTAATGCTCGTTTTAAGCCGTTATAATGCCGAATTTAGACCAAACGGACATAAAACGTAGATTTAGGGAAATTGGACGGATAAAACATAAAATTGAACTTAAAAACATTAAAATCGGCCCTGTTAACCTATAAATCAACCTTCAATTTGTTAAAATCAACTCGTTTTAAGTTCGGTTTAACTAGGTATTAATTGGTACGGTTCACAATTCCTACGAGTACTCATTCGTACGAATAAGTTTTCAAAAGTATGTTTATCACATTCACTCGTACGAGTAGGTTCTTTAAATGTTTAAGTCTTGATGACTCGTACGAGGCATCATTCTTACGAAGAAGGTCTGGTCAAAATTTTTGAAATTTTGCTAAGTATAGTTGTTCATCCGTACGAATTAGTGACTCGTACGAATGAGATTTTGTATCAGACTTGAAAAAGTCTTAAATGCATGACTCGTACGAATGAGTGATTCGTACGAGTGGATCAAAGTTGGAATTTTTTTTGAGAAAATTTCTAAGTGTTGAAATGTCTATTCTTGAGGTCAAGAAATCGTCTTGTTCATCGTTCCATAATATATGTTGTCTTCTGGATGAGTCTATTCCAGAAATCGCCGCTTATCGAGAAGTTCTAGATTTTTTGAGCAGAATTCCGATCACGAAAGCTCTCACAGACCGTCATGTAGCTTATCGCTCACATATTGAGTATTTTTGGAATGCGGCAGAGTATGATGAGGAGGAGAATGCGATATGTCTGCTGTGAAGATTAACGATGAGGATATTCAGGTTAAAATCACCGAAGACTTGATCAGAAAAGTGCTGGAATTCAATGACCACGAAGATGACCCTACAGGATTTTATGAATATATGGTGAAGGGATGTTTTTATAGAATGGGTTATGCTGGGTTCGTAAATGCTACTCCATTTAAGAAGGCTAACCTGAGTGCACCTTTCAGATATATCGCTCATTGTGTCATACATGCACTTAGTCATCGTAAAGGAGGGTTTGATGATTTAGTCGATTACTAGATGTGTATGATCACCGCTCTTATTCTGAACCTGCCATACAACTTCTCAAAGGTTGATGAATTTGTTGAAGATGCTGAAAAAGAATAAAGAAGACTTGGATGATTTTGATGATTTGTTTTCTGACAAGTCAGATGACGATAGTGATGGAGATGATTTAGGTGGTACGGGTGTCCGTGTAACAGAGTCTAATGTGAATGATGATATTGATTATTCCGTATACTTGGATGACTCGGTAAATCAAGTGAATGAAGGTGGTGATCATAGAAGATCTGAAGGTCCTACTGATGCTCAGCAGGTAGGAATTTTCTCGGTAACCGAAATATCTACTGTTCATGTCATGCCAAAACCAAAGATATTATATCTAGAGCATGACGTAGAGGAATGGGAGTTTGTCCACATCTATTCCAAAGAAGAAATTGCTAAGATGCTGGGAGTGGTCGAAGAAAACTTTAAGTTTGATATTGAAGAAGAGCTGAATGATATTAGTGCTTTCGAGCCAGCTGATTACGTCTTTGAACATGTGTCTGATGCACATGATTATGATCAAGTTGTCGTAGAGGATGATTATGATGAAGATGATACAGATATTGCCAATCAGGGTACAAATGACTCCAACTTTTAGCAAACTGTTTGCAGCTGAAAATGTTGATCTTCTGAAACGTAAAGTAGAAGAAGCTGCCAAACAAGGTACGATTCCTCAACAGATGTCTAGAGCTGAAATTGTAGAAATGAGGAAGAAATGGTTTAAAGAAACACCAGCGGAGCGCAAATTTAAACGTCCTCTAGCATATTTTACGCGTAATGCGGATATTTCTTTAGGGGATATTATTAGCTGGGGCTGGATCAAGGAGCTTAACGTCTATGCTATTAAAAGGGAGTATGGGATTCATTATTTTAGATACTTCAGCAATATCAAGACCCTGCCGTATTGGGATATTAAAGAGCTTGTGCAAACAAAGATGATAAATCTAAAGATGAGATTTCATGACCAGCGGCTGTGGAAACTGATAAAGCTTGAGGCTGCTCATGGTTTTACATACTGGAAACAGCATTTCCCTGAGGGAATTACTGAAGTCGATCCAGTAACACAAGAGAAAGACGTGACGCTAATCGTAAAGAGGCCGAAAGTGTTGAAGAATATGTCTCTTATAAAGATGGAACAAGACTTCTATAAGATCTTCAAATAGTGGCACTACGATTCGAATACAGGAGAAGCTGTTATATGTGTGCACCCAGATGATGATTCTTGGAAGATCACAGAGGAGCTAATCGAAGCCGTCATAGCACACAAACGTATATACGGGCTGTGGCGTGGCATTCGAGTGCTAGACCCGATGTGGCTAGTCAACTACTCAAAGAAAGATATTGAATGCTTGTTTTACAACAAGATTAGCTTTGAAGAGAGAGATAAAGAATAAGCACTCCAGTTCCAGAAGATAGTTAATGTTTGTTTTGCCAATAATGTACATTCAGGTACGACATGGAACATTTCGTGGAGGAAACTGGAGGAGATAGAGCAAATGAAGAAAGACAAGAAGGAAGAAAGGATCGCAGAGCGAGCGCGAATTGTGTCGCTAAGGAGTTTTCGGTTTGGCAATACTAATTAATCGACCTCCTCCTACAGATCAGACACCAATCACTTCTGAGGAGTGTCGCAAGCCGCTGAAACATTTCTTTGGGCGTTAACTATAAGATCTTTTGAAGATTTTTTGAAGACTATCCAAGACTGCGGCAACATCCAAGGGGGAGTTTGTTGGTACATAATGTCTATTGCCTACGTCTGGGATATGTTGATTATGTATATAGGGCTTAGAACGCCAGTTTGTATATGTTAATATATATTTTATTTGGTTAGTTACCGACTCGTACTAGTGAGTCTTATGACACATACGAGGGACACTCTGTCACTCGTATGACGCAACCACCCACACGAGTCACACTCTGTTACACACTCTCCTGTGCGAGTCATGTCGACCTATAAATAGAGGAGTGTTGTGTCAGAACTATTAACTCTGGTTGGTGTGGCGAAGCCCTGCTGAACTGTTTACTTGCTCTGTACTTGTTCACGTTTATCAATACAATCAAAAGCATTTAAGCAGTAGATCTCACTTCTTTGTTTGTCAAGCTCACTAACAATAAATTCCGCCTCTGTTAGTTGAGTCAGATCGGTCCAGTGCTCATCGGAGGAGAGCCGATCCCCCCTCACAAATTTTTTATATGAACTTGTTGGATATTGAACCTTACAAAACAACAGATGATAGAAAGCCAAAATATTCTACAACCTCTGATCCTTATAATAAAAGAACATCTGCTGAAGACAAGCTCTGCTGAAGATTAAAAGTCAAAGGTATACTAAGACAAAACTCTGCTGAAGACAAAAGCCAAGGTCTGCCAAGGCAAAACTCTGTTGAAGACTAAAGCTGTCACGCCCCGTATTTCCAACCAAATACCGGTGGGCCTGGGTGGGGAATATCGTGACATAAGTTGATATCATTATAGTCAATTAACACAGCACAACGGAAGTCTTGAAGTTTAAATTACTATTACAAACCAAATATTCAAAGTACGAAAATAAGATACAGACGGCTTCTAATGAAAGATCCACTGGAGGATCGTAAAATATACAAAAATTGTGTATAAGACTTTGGGCAGATCTAAGGATTTGCAAGATCCTCTTATATCACTACCAAGCATCCTCCAGCCTATTTCGTATAGTATCTGCAACTTAGTCTTTTGAAAATACGCCAGCTTTCGCTTGTAAATACACTCAACTGACTCGTTTTGAAAATATTTCAAAAATTTGATTTAATTGCAAAGGGCACGGAAAATCTTTTATAACTTGGGAAAGTCAGCCTTGTAACCTTGTTAACAGCTTTACATGTTTGTCAATACATATGTGGCCCAGTACAGAGACCGTGACATGAGTAACGTACACACCACTTATGAACCCACGAAGGAGTTATCCCCAACTTGTGGGTAAAAATAATTTAGCATTCGCATCTGTCAGGTGTATGCCTACACCCCGTGCTTTGGTTATGGCCATTATCTAATGTAATGAGCCAAGGATATCCAGGACACGGTCGTTAACCCCCCAATGTTTAAGTTATCAAACAAAACTGATCAAAACGGAATATGCGAATTTACTAGCCACAATCCGGCATTCGATGATCCCATTTCCGACCAAGCGGTAATAATTTACCGTAACCCAAGCCCGTCCGTATAGGGGAAATAAGTCGAGAGTATTTACCTGAGCTAGTCTTGATTTAAAAATGCAAGATTTAATATCTCTGCCGTATTCAAAATGAAATAAGTGCAGATAGAATTTACTGGAAGGCTCTAGTCTGGATTATGGAATAAGCTAACCAATTAGTGCTAACGGTCTTATTTAAGTCATAGACTTAGACCGACTAGCTTAAAGGATCAAAACGGTACAATACGCTAGATTAAGCGATGACCGGATAGAATGTAGTTTAAACCCAACAAGTAGTATGACTTGTATAGTATGGGTATACAATTAACATTCTGGAATTTGAGATTAAAATGATAAGGTTAAACCCGTTTTGGTTAATTTTCGTAAACTAGTTACATATATTCAACCGTACGCATATAAGCGATATCGAGTAACCAGATGTGTTATGAACAAGTTCTATATGTCGTCAAACTTTAAATAAGTTGCAATCATTAGGATATCAACTTATATGCCCGTTGAGGTTTTAAAATGAAATTACGCCTCATTAGGCGTTTTGACCTTTATGTATCGTATAAAAGGAACTTGCATGTATTATGATGTTATGATCATAAACATTCTGGAAAAATACTTAATTTGTGATATATTATCAGTAAGAAGTCACACATTATGTGGTTTATGGTTTAGGACCAAACTATGTATCGAAAGGGCATTTTGGTCATTTAAAAGCATAGTTTACGATATTATACTAAAGTTTGTTTATGATCAGAATATTAACATCATAATATGTTAATTACATTAACATATCAGTAGGAAATTCATTTGCAAGTTCATTGTTGATTAAAACCTTGTTTTATGTAAAAATGGCATTTTAGTCAAAATTGACATTTAGCGGAACTTGTGCATAAACTCAGATTATGATTATGATCAAGTAATATAACATCAGAGGGTTATGCTCAATATATTACGAGCAGAACGCGACCATAAGTCAGAAGTTAAACTTATCTAAATCGGGTCAGAATCAAAGTCAAAGCAGAAGTCAAACTTCACGACTTTCGGTTGCGAACCAACTCTAGGACTGAAATTGATGGATCGAACATGTTCCCACATGTTCTAATAATTATTACCAACTTGGTTAAGCGTCAAAAATATATTTATAACATACATAAACTCAGATTATAATTTTTATAAAATCTGACCCGTTTGACTTTTTAAATCATAAACTTTGACCTTTCAATTGACCTAGTAAACATGATCTTTAGGAGGTGCCCTTTTAAGGGATTAACACCTACCTAATTACGATCACTTAGCCATGTTCATTTCAAACAATGGCTGGACCATAATGGTCTTAACCGAAAGTCAAGGCATTTGTCAAAAATGCTTGACTTTAGGCTATTTAAAGCCTATAAAAAGAAAAGAGCAGTGATGGAACAATTACAAGTGATCCAAGGGAAACTTAGAACTCAAAGGGAAGCTCCTAAATGGTCAGGAACTTCCAAGAGTGTAATAGAGAGGAGAAAGAATGAATGAGCAAAGAAATGAGGTGAACTAAGTGGCTATTTATAGTGCAAGAGAGTGTGTGAAGATGATGCCAAGTGTTAGAGGTGTTGTAGGATCATCACAAGTGTCTAGTAAGGTGTCAAGAGCTGCAAGAGTGTGGTATTTGCAGGAGAGGTGGCATCTTGATAGAATTTTGGGGTTCTGACACTTTTAGCCCCTCAAAATAGTTTTATGGATTGTCATGAATTGTCCCTTGATTTATATTCAATGACATAATGACACAACTAGTTCTTTTCGTTCAACATGAGGTGTATTGAAGAAGAGTACGAATAACCGAACACACTAAGTGTTTTTATAACTTATAAAACATGAAGGTTACGAATACTTATGGTTTCATGGGTCAAATTACCCAAACTAGCAAGGTTAAAGGTTCAGTGAAGAAGCGGAATACTCAAAGATGGTAAATTAAGAGATATCCATCAACCGGAAGTTTTTCGGGTCGAGAAATAACTTGTTTAAATAAGAAACACGAAAATAATAAAGTCTAGGGGCCTCTGGGTAATTTTCGGAAAGTTAAAATGTAGAAAAATAGAGGCTTCTAAGCCTCCCCGTAGGCTATGGTCGAGAGATCGTAGCTTACGGTCAGTATAAAATCAGTTTAGTAGGTTTAGACCGTAGCCTACGGTCCTTGACCGCAGGTTACGGTTAGTTTAAAAAAATGAAATTTTGCCATGTTCGAGTGGCTAACTCATTGAGGTATGATCCGAGGGCTGTACACGTGTCAGTATATTACCAAACACGAATTTTAAGAGGTGTTACAAAAGCTAAGGTCTGCCAAGGCAAAGCTCTATTGAAGACTCAAAGGTCTGCCAAGGCAAAGCTCTGCTGAAGCCCAACAGAGGATGTCTCATTAGTGTTTACTATCAGACATTGTATTATAGAGTTTATATCAGTGTTTAGCTTAGTAGATGATGTAGTTTGTTTAGTCTTTCAGCAAAACACGGTTGCTGGAAGTCGGTTATCTTTGGAACTCATGTTTCAATGATACCGAGTACTGAGGACCATAACGTCGAAGTACCAAAGAGTCTTGAAAATTACTCCGAGCAAGATTTCCAAAAGATCGAGCTAGATGCAAAGGCATTTAGCATCCTGGCCTCTGCATTGCCAAACGATATCTATGCTAGCATGTTGTATTAGTGCAAAGGAGTTATGGGATGCTTTGAAAGAGCAATTCGGTGGGACTGAGGAAGTAATTGAAAACAACAGAGAGGTTTCGAATTAACAATATGAAACGTTTTGTCATGTGAAAGGAGAGTTATTAACCCAACAGTTTGAAAGATTTAGTCGTCTCATTAGTGAGCTTAAACTGGTTAATGTTGAGTTTGCAAATTCGACTTTAAATAGTCGTTTTCTTAGATCATTACCAGACAAGTGGGACACTATAGCTTTTGTAACTAGAAATTCGGTTGGGTTCAAAGAGATGAGTCTATCTCAGCTTCATGGTAGGTTCCTCACTTATGAAAGAGAACTGAACCAGTAAAAGAAGCTACAAGAGTCTGGCAAGGTGGCTGATGACTACGCATTCGGTAGTACAACACTTTTTGGCCAAGAAGAAGCCTCTGGCAGCTGTAAGGATTAGAGTTATGATCATTTAATTGACATAACCTCTGGTGGTAGTTTCAGCTCTAATTCTTACACACCCAATTATGCTTTTACTGCTAATAGGGAAAACCAAACTTCTGATAACTTATCCTTTGAGTTGAATGACCTTCAACAATTTGACCCTACAGATTTGGAAGAGATGGATATTTTGCACCAGCTTGCTTTGTTGAGTGTTAAAGCTAGCAAGTATTGTTGGTGCATAGTGTATATCGCCTACGTCTAGGATATATCAGTTGTGTAAATAGGGCTTAGAATGTCGTTTTTATATGTATTGTATATGGCTCGTACGAGTGAGCTTATGTGGCTCGTACGGGTGACATCTTGTCACCCGTACGAGCAACCACTCGCACGAGCCAACAACCTCACTCCTTGTGCGAGCCATGTTGGCCTATAAATAGTGGAGCTTGAGTGTTATGTTGTTATCTGTTGGTGTGTGACTACGGCGAAGCCCTGTCCAGTTGTTTACTCGTCTATAACTTTCACGTTTATTAATACGAAGCAAAGGCGTTTAAGCAGCATACTTGATTGTTTGTTTGTCCAACTCGCTAGCAATGAATTCTGCCTCTGTTAGCTGAGTCGAATCGGTCCGTGCTCATAAGAGGTGAGCCGATCCCCTCTCACCAGTGGTATCTGAGCCTTAAGGCCTGATTTTATGACAAACTTCAAGTTTCAACAGACAACCAACAAGTTTTTATCCATATTCAACCATTGAAGATTTTCTATATCGACTCTTTTTCATAAATACTTCAGATCTAGAGGAATTCATGGACGAATTGGACTAGGATTTTAGTATATCATTTTAAAATCAACTCTAACAAATCCCTGAAACTTACAGATCTAAAATCGACTAAAATCATGACGAAAATTGCAGAAAACATCCGTTTACTGACTTGAGCTACTCGTACGAAGCAAAAGGACAGCTCGTACGAACGACCATTCGTACGATTTAGCCACTCCTACGAACAAGAAAACAAGTTTTCTTACAATTCGCACGAGTAGCTTTTCATTCGCGCGAAGAACATTTTAAGGAGTTTTTCTTAAATTTTGCATTTTTGTCAATCTAATCAGTGTTTTTTGAAAGTTTGTGTTTCTAAAAGTTTCAGATTAAATGGAAGAAGGGTTTTTCAATGCGTTTGCTGCTTCAGCTGTTACGATTACCGCAGGACAGAACATGAATCTAGAACACAAATGGGAACCATGATGAAACCTCCAAAGCTCATGAACGTAGAAGATTATGACAGTTGGAGTGAGAGATTCATAAACTGGGTACAAGCTAATCATTTCATGTGTTGGTTTGCCATCGAGTCAAAGTACAGAGCACCTACTAGTGAGAATGGTCTTGAGAAGACGCTGGCTCAGCTGACGGATATAGAGAGAGAAAAGTTTATCAACAAAAGAAGATGATGTACATAAATAGGCAGTACAAGAAGATATCCTGGCACTTCTTCAACACGATGATGACGCTCAGTCTTTGTGGAATGCTTTAAGACTGAAATTTCAAGGAAGTTCTCAACTTCAAAAAGGAAGAAAAGCGCTGCTAAGCAAGGAGTTCGATATTTTCAATCTGATGAAAGGTGAGACAGTAAAGCAGTTGATCGAACGATATTGTCATTTGGTGGTTCAGATGAAAAGAATGGAGATCTTTGAAACCAATGAAGAACTGGTTGATAAAATGGCTGATTCTTTAGTAGAAGGAGAGTGGACGACCTATCTAACTATCCTGAAAAACGGCACAGAATACAGTAACTTCACATTGCCAAGATTTATTGAAAGATTAGAAGGTCACGAGCTAGAAATGCAGAAAATGGCAAAGAACAAAGGCACTCACATGCAACAAGACGTGAACCTGTACTACAAAAGTAGTTCTACTAGTAACATACAAAGTCCCAAGGTTCAAACCGCCTTCAGCGCCAACAAAGCTACAAGTCCACCATCTAACCAATCCAGTGGGTGTCAGTTTTTCTCATCATGCAACCCCATTTCTCCTCAAGCTCCTCAATCTTCACAAAGCTCAAGTAATCCTCAGAGCGGTCAAAACAATCCACCTAATGCAAACCAACAAAGTCTTCAATGCAACTCTGACTGTGAATCTTGAAAATGCACAAGATTTCAATGAACACACGGCCAAATAACACATGGCATTGCTTGCATCAGTTCTCGAATCATACGAATGTCTGGTAGCCGGAAGGATTGGGAATCCTGAAATGACCAAAGAAGATTATGATCAGATTGATCCAGTTGAGTTGGAGCTAATTTATATTAAATGGTGTATGGCGTCAATAGTCCGTAGAGCTCAATGCTTTATGGAAATCACGGGAAGAGATAGTATGGGAGGTCTTGACGGGAAACTCGGTTTTGACAAAGCTACAGTTACGTGCTTCAAGTGCAGAGAAAAGGGACATTTAAAAAGAGAGTGCCCAAACTGGGAAGTCATAGGAAACAAGAATCTATTTGCAAATGATTATTACAAAAGAGCCATCTATCATCGACCCCAACCTCAGACAAGGCTAGTGCAGATTGAAGCTGGTCCATCAAATTCAAAGGATAAGGCTTTGGTTGTTACCCAAGAAGATTAAGAGTTCAACTGGAACAAATACATTTCAAAGAATGAAAGCTTCGCACTGGTAGCTGAGATTTTTGAAGAACCAGAACAGGTAGAAGAAGAATTTGATGAGGTATCCTTTGACGAAGCACCTGAAGAATATTACAGCACATCGTCAGAGGAAGAAGAACTCTTAAATAGTGCATTTAAATATCTTTTTCCTTCTGACATTCTTAAAACTTTTGCAAGTTATTTCGACTCAAGCTATCAACCACCTTGTGAAGAAGAGAAAAAGTATGAAATAGAGGAGATGATCGATGTGACCAAGGAGTTGACTTTGGAGAATCTGACTGACATAGCCGACAAAGCTCTAATGGCTAACGTGAATGAGGTAGTTACTGAGGAAGCTCAGGAAGCTAGAGTCAATTCGGTAAATGTATCAGTAAATGAGTCAGTAAAAGAAACACCTTGCATGAAGTGCAAAGAGCCATGCATTGAGTGTGTCGAAAAAGAAAAGAGATACAAAGAGCTGAAATATAATACAAATAATATGTCATGTGATTATAATTCAACAAAAGAAGCTTATGACAAATTAAGCAAAACAATTAAACAATTTGAACAAGTGATCAGAGAAAATAACAAGGCACTTTCGATGCTCAAGGCAATTGTAATGGACAAACAAATGGCCATCAATATTCATTTAAATACAATTGCCGAGTTAAAAAGTGAACTTGAAAAAATGAAAATCGAAATAGAACGGGTTAACAAGTTGTTAATCAGTTATTCTACAGTTCGTACGTCATTGATCACATTCTTCCACAAATTGAAAGCAAGGAAAATAATAAAATTGATGAACACAAAGGTATAAGTTACGATCGTGTTCCACCGCACTTGTGGAATAGCTATGCAAGTAAGAAATCATCAGGGTGGAAAAGGCGCTCAATTTAAAATTGAAAACTGAGAAGAAAGGCGAGCTTCCTGCGAACATTGATATAGCATACACCAAAACAGAAAGTGACTGTCAATCTGAAGTGGTAAAAACTGTGGTCGAAAATGTTTTGGAGAATGAGTCTGACAAATCCGAACTTCATATTTTATCATCAGAAAATAGTTTAAACGATGATCCAAATGTAGTCATGTACAAAATGAACGGATCTGATAAACTATATTCCGATAAGGACTTCCCAATTCAGAATGTTAATCTTGATTGTGTTGATAAGTTGTTCAAACTAGTTAAAGTCAATCATTCTGATTTAGAAAAACGAGATGCATCATTTTATTCTAAATCAATTGTGTCTACAAAAACCATCATCAGAGGGACAGGGACTATCCTGAAAACCGTTTGGGTTTTCAAAAGCAAAGAAAGAACAACAGGTTTCAAAAGTTGACCTTTGCAAAGAAAATTGATTTTGTCTATGGGATAACCACTGAAAAAGAAAAAGAGAGCATTGGTAAACAATCTAATGTTGAATTTAAAAAGAAAAGGAGAGTAGAAAACAGGATTTGGATTCCTCTATTAGAAATAACAGCAGGATGTGCTATAAATGTAACAATGTTGGGCATATAGCATGACAATGTTCACAAAGAAATCCAAAACCTGTTTCCAACTCAAGCAGATCTACAAAAAATGTGAAGCAAAAAGCACCCAAGTTTGTACCAAAACAAATTCTTAAAAGAAACAATGAATCCAATAAAAATGTGACATCAATTATTCAACATAATTCAAAATTGCGGTTAGTGAAACTTCTACCAAGATTCGCCAAAAGGATTCAAAATTCTATTCTAAAAAGGCAATTCTGAAAACACAAACTTGGGTAGAAAAAGTCAAACCATCTTTAGTAGAAATAAAAACACCTATTCCACCTAAAACAGAAGTAAAACAAAATGTCAAGTTCAAAGTTCCAAAGTTTGATATTGCAAACCCACCCAAGACCAAGCAGGCTTGGGTTTCTCTGTTTAAATGATTTCTTCCACATGTGTAGGGCTCCCGAGGTCAATCATGTCAAAGTGGATTATGGACAGTGGAGCTTCCCGACACATGATAGGGATGCTTGCGTTGTTATACAACGTAAAAGCTATCCGGGGAGGATGCGTTGGGTTTGCTGGGACACATGGTGGAAGAATAGTGGGTGAAGGTATTCTCACAAATAGAGTGGTATCTTTCGACAAGGTTAACTACATTGCGGAGCTTGAGAACAACCTACTGAGCATCTCGCATATCTGTGACGAGAAATTCACAACCCACTTCAATGACAAGGAATGCTTAATTCTCAAACTAGGATTCAAAAGTCCTGAGAAGTGGATCTTCATGCGCGCTCCACGAGAAAATGATCTTTATGTCTTAGACATGAGCGTCGCATCCATGACATCAAAGAAGGTTCAATGCTTTGTTTCTAAAGCTACCGAGAAAGAGTCAATATTATGGCATCGAAAGATGGGGCACATTCACCTGCGAATGATGAATTATTTCATGCATAACGACCTAGTGTAGGGTATTAATCTGAGAATTTTCACTTATCAGATGATTGTCGTAGTTGCCAAAAGGGGAAGCAGCATAAGAAATCACACCCGAGAAAGCTGCTTAACTCTATCAAGCTTCCACTAGAAAGGCTTCATATGGATCTCTTTGGGCCAGTGAACATGAAAAGTATTTCTGGATATCTATATTGCCTGGTCGTGACAGATGATTATTCAAGATTCTCATGGGTTTTCTCCCTGGAGAGTAAAGATGAAACGTTTGAAAGTCTTATGATTCTCTTTAGGAAGCTGGAAAACCTATATCACTTGCCTATCAAGAGCATCCGTAGTGATAATGGTACTGAGTTCAAGAACAAGAGGATGCTCGAATTCTGCAACGATAAGGGTATTCTTCACGAATTCAGCGCTCCTTATACTCCTCAACAAAATGGAGTAGCTGAACATAAGAATCGCACACTGATTGAGATTTCCAGAACAATGCTCGCAGATTCAAAACTTCTAATTAGTTTCTGGAGCGAAACAGTCGCATCTGCGTGTTACATCCTTAACCATGTTTTGATAGTCAACCCTCACAACAAGACATGTTTTGAGCTACTAAACCATCGAAAGCCGAGCCTAGCATTTTTGGAACCTTTTGGATCGCCGTGTACTGTTCTAGACCCGGACGGTAAATTTGGAGCCAAATCCTTGGAAGAATTTTTCGTCGGTTATGCTAGTCCACAAAAGCGAGTCTTCTTGCCGAGTCTTAACCAGGTTATTCTTGCACAACATGTTGATTGTCAAAGATATACAACGCCTACGCAGAAACCTGGGGATCCATGTCTGTTCAAGTACAACAGGTTGTAGAATTCATTTGACCTACTAGAAGTACCTTTAGAAGAAGAACTTGTTATGCTTTTTCAACAGCATCAAATCTCCAATCAAAAGCAAGTTTCAAGACCGTTGGTGATTTCCCCATCACTTCCTATCTCTAGCTCTTCTGAAGAAGGTCCGAGCAATACTCTGAAAGAAGCAGTATCAGTACCAGTCTTGAATACTGCCGAATCATCTGCCCATCAACCAATTGATGCCGACTCTGATCGTGAGCCTACTTTTGACGATGGAGGAACAAGTTCCGATGAAGGATCTGAGGAAATTCAAAGCTTTCTAAATACTCAAGCTGATGAATCCAATGTCAGAAATGAAGCTACATCCTCTGAACTGGTTGCTGATGAAGTTATCACGAATTTGCAAAGTCAAGTAGACGTTCTGAGCGAAGTGATGCTAAGGACACTATCTTACCATCTGTCAGAGAATATTATTGGCAACTTACAAACCGAAGTGAAAACTCGAAATCAGATTAATAAGGATCTAAGTTGCTTTTATACAAATGTTGCTCCAAACCAGACTTTCTTACAGTTGTTTTGTTTCGCAGGTTCAACCAGGAAACTGGAAAGACGCTTTGAAAGAAGAAAGCTGGGTGGATGCAATGTAAGAAGAGTTGCTACAATTCTAGAAACTTGGTGTCTAGAAGCTTGTTGACCTACCAGATCATCATAAAAAGATCAATTCTCGTTGGGTCTTCAAGTGCAAAAGAGATGACAGAGGTATTACGGTCAGAAACAAAGCTCGGCTCGTGCTCCAAGGCTTCCATCAACAAGAAGGGATAGACTACAACGAAGTCTACGCCCCTGTCGCATGTCTTGAAGCTATTCGCATTTTCTTGGCCTTTACATCGTGGAAAGGTTTCAAGGTGTACCAATTGGATGTTAAGTCTGCATTCCTATACGCAAAGGTAAATGAGGAGGTGTACGTCGGCCAACCACCATGGTTTGTCGATCCGATACACAAGGATAGGTCTATCTGTTGAACAAAGCGTTACACGGACTGCACTAGGCCCCAAGAGCCTGGTACGGGACGCTCTCCAAGCATCTTCTAGGAAACGGTTTCTTAAGAGGCATAGTAGACAGTACCCTCTTTACCAAGGAAGTGGATGGACATCTGATTATCGTACAAATCTATGTGGATGATATGATCTTTGGATCGACAAATGATAAGCTGTGTAAAGACTTTGAAGAAGTCATGAAAAGAAAATTCGATATGAGTGCTATGGGGGAGATGAAGTTCTTCTTAGGACTTCAGGTTGAGCAATTGTCTGATGGTATCTTCATTCATCAGACGAAGTATGTTCATGACGTGTTAGAGAAATTTGACATGTCAGGAACTAAAGCAGCATCAACTCCATTAGCCACCAACCACGGCATTTGTCCAGACGTTCATGGAGTCAAAGTCGATGAAACATTATATCGCTCCATGATCGGATCCTTGATGTATCTTACAGCTTCGAGACCTGATATCATGTATCCAACATTCCTATGCGCCCGTTATTAGTCTAATCCTAGAGATTCACACTTGTAGCCATCAAAAGAATCTTGCACTACCTAAAAGGATGTCCAAGCACCGGCTTTGTGGTATCCTCGACATCACGACTTCAATCTCGCAGGTTACTCAGATTCCGATTTCGGTTGCTGCAAGCTTAATGCCAAATCTACAACGGCTAGTTGCCAGTTCTTAGGAACCCGTTTGGTAACGTGGCAATGCAAGAAACAGACCGCGGTCGCTCTCTCTACGTGTGAATCTGAATACGTTTCAGCATCCAGCTGTTGTTCCCAGATACTCTAGATATAACAACAGATGAGAGACTTTGGACTGCAATTTCTTGACACGCCCATATATGTAGATAACAAGGCGACTATTGATATCACTAAAAACCCAGTTCAACACTCACGCACTAAACACATAGATATTTGACACCACTTTATCCGTGATTGTTACGAGAAAACGTTGGTTAGAATTGAAAAAATCCACACTGATCATCAAAAAACAGATTTTTACACCAAAGCTTTTGATAGATCAAGATTTAAAAATCTTTTGAAATTAAATGGTTTAAAAATTTGACATCATGGGTTGGAAATGAGATTGAATTTGAGGATGATGAGGACTTAACGTGATTCTCATCAATATGACATATGTTTTTCTGTAAATATTTTTCTTTCTTCCTTAAACACTAAAAACCAAAAATATGTTTTGATTTTAGGGGAGAACAGTTATGAAAAATATAAAAACATTACAAAAGGAACAAAAAGAGCTTTTGTGAAAATGAGGTAATCATTTTACATCAGTGGACTATCATAGTATGCTAAAGATATGGAATGTTTAAACAGGTAATTAAACAGGTCTTACTGATGATGTGCCAATAGGCTTCACACATTCAGTAAATTGTTCTTTAAGATATAAACCTAAAAAAAAACTGAGTAATTTGTGGGTTGACATCTCTCGTATATATGGACTTAGTATTCCGAAATTTCGTTTGAGAGAATGCTAGATTCTGTGATACTAGGTCTTTATATTTAATTGATATCTGGAGTATTATTCGAGTTCTTCTGATTTTACGTCGGCAATGACCTAGAACATGTATAATACTTTGCGCATTATTCACCTCCAAAAGCTGCATAAAAATGAA
Organism: Scalesia atractyloides; assembly: GCA_947069175.1. Lineage (NCBI taxonomy): Eukaryota > Viridiplantae > Streptophyta > Magnoliopsida > Asterales > Asteraceae > Scalesia > Scalesia atractyloides. The sequence goes on along the minus strand of CAMTDV010000012.1, from coordinate 52,380,088 downwards.
TATATGTCATAAAAAGATACGACTTCTACAGTTTAAAAGATTCCTAAATGGAACACCACCTAAAGTTGAGCCTTCATTTATTTCTCTGTATGAAAATACTAACATGAGCTCTCAAGGTCTCGCAATTCACCCCATTTACAGATATCATTTAGATATATTCACATGTGAGATGAAATTATGGGAATCTTGATACGAGAGTATATTCTGAGATGGGAAACACAGTTACTTCATGTTCCTTAAAATTATGTAACATATCTTGAAACAATTGAGAAACGAGTAGAGGTTTAAGTGGATAAGTATATTGGCATCTAGGTAAATCTGTTTAAGTGTAGGTCCACTTGCGGATGGTGTTAAACCAGTTCCTTGTTCATATGACACACATACAAGTGCGGAATCCAAGTGTGCATGCAACCAAAGCAAAGTAAAGAACACAGAGTAACCAAAGATTCACTATCTTGATTAATGATTGAGAACAAGTACAAACATATACACACAATGCTCATATGGCTCAAATAAACTTGTTGTGTTTTTGCGTCTTCGTCTTCAGAGATAACAATCTCTCTGGTCAGTCTAGCTAGCTCACCCTCACTGAGAGGTACAAGTCTGCTTATATAGTGTCCGTCTAGTTTCGTACGAATCACAAATCCAGACATATGGAACACACCATTTCACACGAGTCACAACTCCAGAATTAGTACGAGTCAGTGTTTCGTACGAAATATATGTTTCGTACGAAACCACTCAGTGATTTGCACGAACCCTCTGTTTCGTACGAATTCTCTGACTCGCACAGAATGCTCTTTATTGGAGAACGTGTGTAGACTTGACGTTTCCAAGACTTATCAGTATGCACACATGCAACTGATTAACACAGACAAGCTAAGATGTCATACTAGATCAAGATAGAAGGATATCTCGATCTATTCGACACGACCAAACCTATACAGACACTTGAGCAAAGACCGTACAATTACAACTGTAATTAAGAACAAGCGACATACACAAAACTGTATCAACAAACTCCCCCTTGGATGTTTCTTTGTCTTCGGTCTTTGGTCTTTAGACTTTGGTCTTCACATGGAATGGCTTGGAGTATCAACAAACTCCCCCTGAAGATCTGCTATCCATTGATAGATCTGCTATCTAATGATTAGTGCATCAGGTCTTCGAACTTCTAAGAAACTACAAATCTTTCTTGTTTCCTCTTCTGACTTGTCAGATTTCTTCGTTGCTGGTCTTTGTTTATGTTCTTTTTGTATCAATCTGTATTCATAGACAAATATAATTAGAACACAAATTTCTCAGGGGATACACACGAAGATTTATCATAAAATCTTCGTATGATTGTGTTCCCTGAACGAGATACACACTCGTATGAATTCTAGCAGCAGATTTGAGAAAAACAAGGGACCAGGTCAAATTAAATGACTAGGTTCATTCGTATGAGATACACACACTCAAACGAATTTCAGATTTTGGATTTCTTTGATGGATTACTTGTGCAAGATATTACTTTTATGAAGTTGCGATATCAAACAGATGGTTTTCTGGCGTATCTTGGTAGAAACTCTCGAGTATCAACTTTGGCTAACTTTCAAAAAGTAACTACATAGGCAACTAAGTAAACTAGACATAAAATCAAAATATACAGATAAACTACAATCTTTTTCGAGTTTTAAGGTAAAGGAATCATACCAGCATTTTAATCTTTGTCAAAAACGATATTTGGTTTAAAACTTCAAAATTAAACAGATAAGTATTCAACTATGATCATCGGTATTGTTGTCCACGTAAGCTCAGACTTATCAGATGTAATCATGATTAGGAGATATGATTAAGGTATGCATTTATACTTACTAGCCGGTGTTCAACCACATCACGATACATTCCCGTATCAAGATATGCACGAGAGAAAATCTTACCGGTGAGTATACTACTTTATCATCTGTTTTGACGTATATGAATGATGTGAGATACTCACTTATTTTTTATTGAAAACAAGCCCTTTGTGATTTAATCACTTATTGATGAGGAACTTGATTTTCATATGAATGCAGGGCACGGGAGTAAATCCGTGAACAGGTTAGTACCATCGTACCGACAAAGAGACGAACTTAGCTCCCGCATAAAGCTGTGATATTTTATTACTTATTTTGGGGATGTGATATTTTTATCACTTATTTGAGGGTCGTATGTAGTATGTACACGTATGTATGATATCATGGAAGTTCTAGACTTGCGCCACCGTTATTTTTCTGCAAAAGATTCAACCATGATACCCAGATGATAAGCCAGCATAAAGACCGTATATCTCAGAACCTCGGCACTCTATCAAACAAAATTTCGGTACCAAGACCATAAGCCAATGAATGGTTCCCACCTGGCGTTCTGTCTGTTAGATTTATATCAACCTGCACATTTTAGTCTGATTGTGAGCCTACCGATACATCATAAGACAAGCTACTTATCAATCTTCTTTCTATGCTTTTGACCATTTCTGACAGATTTACCAGTGAATTTCATCATCTTCAATTTATCCAAGAAACTCATTTTTGATTTTTCTAATGTTTTTGTATTTTTCTGAATTTTTCTCCCCCTTAAACAAGGAAGGTAAATAAAAGACATATTTTTGTATTTTCTTGAAATTTACTCCCCCTAAAATATAAAACTGAAATTCTTTTTGTAGTTCTAGATTTTTAGAAAAGTATATACAAAAATAGTTAGCCATGGTTGAGTTACTCGGGTTTCACCTTGATGCCATTGACCAAAAGTAGATAATCAAAACGGGATTTATCAAAGGCTTTGGTAAAAAGGTCGGCACGTTGGTGATCAGTGTGGATTTTAACAACATTGATAAGTCTCTTTTCATAACAATCTCGTATGAAATGATACTTAATCTCAATGTGTTTTGTTTTTGAATGCTGTACAGGATTTCGAGTGATCTGTAAAGCAGCTTCATTATCAACAAAAATAGGAGTAGTAAGAAATTCAAAACCGTAGTCGCGCATTTGCTGTTGAATCCATAGAACTTGAGAGCAGCAACTAGAAGCTGAAATATACTCAACCTCACATGTTAATGTAGCTACACAAGTTTGCTTTTTGCATTGCCACGTGACTAGGCGATTTCCCAAGAACTGACATCCTGCTGTTATTGATTTTGCATCGATTTTACAGCCGCCATGATCAGAATCACTGAATGCTATCAGATTAAAGTTATCATCCTTAGGGTACCATAGACCAGTGTCAGGGCGACCCTTTAGATAACGAAAGATCCTTTTCACAGCCATCAAATGAGAAACCTTCGGACTAAACTGTTAGCGCGCCAGAAGGCATGTTGGGTACATTATGTCGGGTCTTGAAGAAGTAAGATACATGAGCGAGCCGATCATAGCACGGTAGAGAGATGGTTCTACATGTTCACCCATTCCGTCTGGAGTAATCCCATGATTTTGAGCTAATGGAGTTCCCAAAGGTTTTGAGTTGTCCATCTGAAATCGTTTGAGAATATCTCTGACGTACTTGGTTTGATGGATAAAAATCCCTTCCTTTGATTGCTGAACCTATAAACCTAAAAAGAAATTCATTTCTCCCATAACGCTCATCTCGAACTTCTCCTGCATAACCTGTTCGAATTCTTTGCACATTCGAGTGTTAGTAGACCCAAAAATAATATCATCAACATAAACCTGTACTAGCAGCAAGTCCTTGTCCTGTTCCTTGATGAAGAGAGTATAGTCGATCAGGCCTTGTCGAAAACCATTCTTCAACAGATAGGTGGACAACGTTTCATACCAAGCCCTCGGAGCTTGATGAAGACCATATAACACCTTGTTGAGAAGCCAAACCTTGTCAGGATGGAGAGGATCTTCAAAACCTGGCGGTTGCTCAACATGTACTACCTCTTCTACCACACCATGAAGAAATGCACTCTTCACATCCATCTGATAAATGGTGAACTTCTTGAAGGAAGCATAAGCCAAAAAGATTCTTATGGCCTCAAGTCGTGCGACCGGTGCATAAACTTCATTGTAATCAATCCCTTCGACCTGGTTAATGTTGGGGTTTTGACATGTTTATCAAAGTTATTTTATCCGTATAAAATAAAAACGCAGCGGAATATTTATTTAAGACATGTTACTTACAAGATATAAAACCCATTTTATATGTAAAACCAAAACCCGGATCCATATATGAACATGCATGCTATCAAAACACAACCATAGGATGTTTCAAGAATGCTACCTTTCAATAACAAAGTAGATGAAAAGGATGATGCTTCTTGAATGGTAATCTTCTAAGTAGAAGAGCTCAAGCTTGTATACCCCAAGCTTTTCAACAAACACCGCAAGATTGCTAGGATTTGAACACTTGAATTAAACTTGAAAAACTCTTGGACAAACACTATGTTTGGCCGAAAATTTGAAAGCATTCACAAGAGTTCTTCCAACTTGAATTATCTTAAAGAAACAATGTCTAGAAGGACTATATGAGATATAAAACCAATCTCCATATATCTTCTAAGATCTCATGTTGGATAATGTGAGATATGTAAGATATTGCATGAAATATGAATGGTGGAAGACCACCTTGGGAAGACCCCAAAAATCGGCCATATGGCCTTGTTTTTGTCACCTAACATTTATTTTATAACTTTTATAAAATTATAACATCACATGTTATAAGACTTATGCAACATACCACAATTATTTATAATGTTACTTAACCCATTAAATAACAATATAAAATATTCTCTCAAAATAAATTATCCATATAATTTATTAGTTTCTCAAGTGCAATTATTTAGAAAACCAATTTCTAAATATTCTAAGTGTTAATATTTATTTATTTGATCACATCATAAATAAATATTATGGGTGTTTGTCTAGCTTGTTATTGGGTATGACCCGACTTGGATCATAACGTACTAGCCACATCAATTTAATATGTGTCTTGGCATACCGATTCCAACAATCTCCCACTTGCACAAGATCCATATAAGATTGATGCAAGTAGCAAATACCGCCTAACAACGGTTTACTACCCCTAATACATATGACGAAGTGCCATTCAATAACATCATCCCCTTCAAGTCCCTTACTTGAACATGATTTAGGTGAATCTATCATTTATCCTTTCGTTACAGATGTCATGTCAAATCCAGAGACATAGAGTGATCATTCTCTGTTGATTTAACTTTAGCAGGCCTTAGACATCTTACTCTCAACGAATAAGAGGAACAAATCCCATCTTGACTACATACGTCTCTCACAATCACCTCGTACCACACCTGAGCTTAGCCTTATGTACTGCCATATTACTGACAGCAAAGAACCAAGTCAAAGTACAATATTTGGTGAATATCAGGACCCAATATGTATCTCAGGTCCGAGGATACAATGATATTCGCCTTTACTCAAATTTACTTATGATCAATCTCAAAGATTCCATGTAGTAATATTTGAGAGCGGGTCACTCCAATATTTGTATCCCACAAATATCAATGAACTTTGGCAGCAACACTTTGCTCTATATTCATACCTAATGAATATCCACCAATCCAAGTTCATAATAGTCTTACCTTCATATTTGTTCCCACAAATATGATCGACTACGGACATTTTGAATAATTAACTTATTCATGGATTTAAACATGCTAAAATGGAACATAACTCAAAATGCCATAATCATTAAATGAGTCATAATAATAATTGTTCCAATATCCATATACTAAGTAGATCAAATCCAATCACTAGAATATCGAAGTCCTAAGGCACAAGTATGACCCTCATGCTTTGGCCGTTCAAGGAGCTTCGTGAGTGGATCCGCAATGTTTTGATCGGTATGAACTTTGCGAATACATATCTTTCCTTTTTCAACTTCATCCCTTATGTAGTTGAATCTTCGCTCAATGTGCCTAGTCTTTTGATGTTCACGAGATTCCTTAATTTGTGCAATTGCACCCTCGTTATCATAAAAGATTTCTATGGGATCCTGAATGGTAGGGACTACCCCTAGGTCGGTGATGAATTTCTTCAACCATGCAGCTTCTTGTGCTGCCAATGAAGCGGCGATGTATTCTGATTCTGCAGTGGACAATGCTACAACATCCTGCTTCGAGCTCTTCTAAGAGACTACAGCTCCATTCAAAATGAAGACATACCCAGATTGTGATCGAGAACCATCTCGGTCAGTTTGGAAACTCGCATCCGTGTAACCCTTTACAACGAGTTCCTCTTCACCAGATCCATATATTAGAAACATATCCTTAGTCCTTCTAAGGTATTTCAGTATGCTTTTAACAGCCATCCAATGACTGTTACCTGGATTTTACTGGTATCTACTTGTCATGCTTAAGGCACATGACACGTCCGGTCTAGTGCATATCATTGCATACATGATGGATCCTATAGCAGACGCATATGGGACTCCTTTCATTCTCTCTTGCTCATCCTTTGAGCTTGGACATTGAGACGCATTCAATATCGTTCCCTTTTGAATAGATACCAAACCTTTCTTAGAGTTCTCCATCTTGAACCTTTTCAAGACTTTGTCAATGTATGCACTTTGGTTCAAACCTATCAAGCGCCTTGATCTATCCCTATAGATCTTTATTCCCAAAATATAGGCGGCTTCACCAAGATCCTTAATGGAAAACAACTTCCAAGCCAGGTTTTAACACCTTCCATGGTTGGAATATCATTTCCAAATAGAAAGAATGTCATCGACATACAGTACTAGGAAAGTGATGATGCTCCCACTAGCCTTCTTATACACACAAGCTTCATCGGCGTTCTTGATGAATCCAAAATTCCTAATTTCTTCATCAAAACGATGATTCCAACTTCTAGATGCTTGTTTCAATCCATATATTGATTTCTTTAACTTGCATACTTTGTTAGGATGTTTTGGATAGACAAAACCTTCAGGCTGAACCATATAGACATCTTCATTAAGATATCCATCGAGGAAAGCCGTTTTGACATCCATTTGCCAAATATCATAATCGTAGTATGCAGCTATGGCAAATAATATCCTAATTGACTTTAGCATCGCCACGAGCGAGAAGGTCTCATCATAATCAACCCCTTGAGTCTGAGTGAAACCTTTTGCTACAAGTCTCGCTTTATAAGTATCTAAGTTACCATGCATATCAGTTTTCTTCTTGAAAACCCACTTACTTCCAACTACTTTGGAGTTAAGAGGTGGCACAACCAATTCCCATACTTGGTTGTCATACATGGATTGCATCTCTACGTTCATGGCTTCAAGCCATTTGTCACAATCGGATTGTGACATTGCATCATGGTATGTGGTTGGTTCATCCGAATCTACCACGTAGCATCCATCCATGAAAAATCCATATCTTTCGGGTGGATTACTAATTCTACCAGATCTGCGAACGTTTTGTGTGTATTGATCAACCACTTGATCCTCTTCAACAACCTCTTGTTGAGTGCTAGTATCAACCAAACGTGTATCAGCTTGTGGTTCTTGATCCTCATCAAGTTCCACTATTCTACTACTAGTTCCTTCCATAAGGAACTTAGCCTCCAAGAACTTACCCTTTCGAGCAACAAATACCTTTTGCTCTGTTGGATCGTAAAACTAATATCCTATATCATCTTTAGGATATCCTACAAAGATACACTTAGTGGATCGTACTTCCAATTTGTTTGGGGTGTATTGCTTCACATAAGCTTCACAACCCCATACCTTCAAATATGATAATGATGGAGCCTTTCCATGCCATATTTCAAAAGGTGTCTTATCCACTTTCTTGGATGGGGCCATATTCAGTATACGGGCCGCGGAGAGCAAAGCGTAACCCCAAAATGATAGAGGCAATGTGCTTCTAGCCATCATAGATCGAACCATATCTAATAGACTTCGATTCCTCCTTTTAGACACACCATTATGTTGTGGTGTTCCAGGTGGAGTAAGTTGTGAGATAATCCCACAACTCCTAAGATGACCTTGAAAAGCATCACTAAGGTATTCACCTCCTCTATCGTACGAAGGACTTTGATTGTTTTCTTGAGTTAATTTTCTACTTCACTTTTGTAATCTTTGAACATTTCAAATGCTTCATCTTTGTGTCTTATCAAGTACACATAACCATAACGACTATAGTCGTCGGTAAAACTAATGAAGTATCTTTCATCATTCCTAGTCATTGGCTTAAAAGGACCACATACATCCGAATGTATGATACCTAATAAGTCTTTTGCCCTTTCAAAGGTGCCATTGAAGGGTTCCTTAGTCATTTTGCCTTGTAAACAAGATTCACATACATCAAATGAATCATCTCCATTTGTTTCCAAAAGACCATTCTTTCGAAGTGTTTGTATGCGATTTTTGTTTATATGTCCAAGGCGACAATGCTAAAGATAGGAATCACTCAAATCTAATTTGAGTTTCTTGGTGGTTGCTTGGTACATTGAACTATCAAATGTATTATCATGGACCAATTCATAAATACCATTTGAAGGCATAGCTTTAAAGTAAAACATGTCATTCATCAAAACATAAATGTCATCATTTACAAACTTTAAATTAAAACCGTATTGTAGCAAGAAGGAACCTAGTCAAACTAGGAGCATACAAAACATTTTTCAAGATGATTTCCAAACCACTTGGAAGTTTCAAAACATAGTCTCCTCGGGCTTCAACTTGAACCTTTGCTCCATTACCCATGGAGAGACTAATGTATCCCTTCTTGTAATGTTTATTTCTTTTGAACCCCTGCAACAAATTGCAAATATGAGTTCCACACCCGGTATCTAATACTCATGTGTTTGAAGAAATAACATTAAGGTCAATATGTATCATAAAGATTGTACCTGAGGTTTGCCCTGCATCCCTCTTGTTATTCAACTCCTTGAGATAGGTTGGACAATTTCTTTTCCAATGTCCTATCTCTCCACACTCAAAGCATGGGTCAGTCGAAGCAACCTTTTGCTTCTTTTCCTTTGGTTTCATGGGTTCCGCTTAACCTTTCCTTTTCGTTTCCCTTTGACGTGGCCCTTCCTTTTGGCAAAACTTGCCTTGGAGTCGGGGTGGGGCCTCTTCTTGTTGCCTCCCTCATTGATCGTTAGAACGGGTAAAGCCTTTTTACCCATGCCTGCCTCGGCAGTTTTGAGCATTGCATGAAGCTCACCAATGCTCTTGTCCCATCCGTTCATGTTATAATTCATGACAAAAGTCTCAAACTTCTTTGTTAAAGAGTTGAGGATCAAATCCGTAGCCAACTCTTTAGAGACGGGACAATTAAGCCTTTCGAGGTGATCAATGTGGCTTTTCATCTTAAGGACATAAGATGAGACCGATTGGGTTTCCTCCATACGACATGCATGAAGCGCCTGAACCGTTTCGAAGCGTTCTACCCTTGCTTGTTGAAGGAACATTTCCTTCAATTGGGTAATCATGTCGTATGCCCCATGATGTTCAAAATCCTTTTGAATCTCGGGAATCATAGTTCCCAACATGAGGCAAGAGGCTTGCATGTAGTCCTCGGTATACTTAATCCAATCGTTATAGGCCTCCTCATCTTCCACGTTAGGTTCATCGGGAATAGGATCGTCCAACACATAAGATATCTTTTCTTGTTTGAGAACGATTCTCAAGTTTCGATACCAATCCATGAAGTTGTTATGGTTGAGACGATCCTTTTCAAGGATGGTTCTTAGTGATAGGTTACGGACGTTTTGGGTAATTATGTTTGCATTGTTAGCGGCCATCTACAAAATTTTAACAAAGTTTAATTTTAGTATTTTTGATATTATTAATTTAGTCATTAATACCCTTTTGTGTCTCATAGACAATTAATAATTAAAATCTAGAATCCAACGTTACATTTAAATATTGGTTAGGTGACCTTTATCCCATTATTTAAATTAACAAGGTAGTCAACGTTTGACAATTGCAACCTTTGCAATTTCTAGCCATATGGGATCGGTTAAACATCTTAATGTTTAGTTGGCATGTTTAATCCCATCAACACATTTGTACGCCATGCTTCGGTGACCCTAAGCACATGGTTTCCAAATCAAATCGTCCTACTTACACACACATGTAAGTTTACACATACAAGTGGTTAAGTGACCTTTATCCCACAAATATTGTAAGCCTACCTCCAATTTACAAGTTCCTTCAAATGTGGTTAGGTGACCTTTATCCCACAAAGAATTCCCAAGTGATTCGAGTGTTGTATAAGAGGATGGTGTTTGACTTGTTTTATAAAAGGGATTTTATGTTTTCAAAAAATTATAGTTTTAGAAAACTTTATGTACCATACATTTGCATGCATTCAAATTCATGGTACCTTAGTGAAAACCAATTTTCAAGGTTCTTTCAATAAAACCCATTTTAATATAAAATCATTAATTTTTAATAAAACCATTTTATTAACCACTTCAATGATTTTAAAGAACCAATTTTAAGCTTGTTATGGATTATAAGTTGTTAAGCATGCATATCCAAATATCATCTGAACAACCATAAATAAAACAACCATACAAGCATAACGCACAAAAATAGGTGCATAACCATAGCCAACTATTTTGTTGACAACACTTGTTAGCCGAAACAAGTGTGCCAAAAGGTCCTTCCTAAAGGGTGAATATTGACACAAAATGTGTCGTTAAACTCCCACTTGAACCCGCATCCAAATGCTTCAAGTATTCCTTTTGTGTTGCGATTTCTTTACTTTCTTTGGGCTTCCAAATGGACTTTATATTCAGCTCCAAACTCCTTTGGGCCTCAAAAATGTGTTTTGATTATTGGGCTAAAATCCCGTTAAGAACCATGAGGTTCTTTAGGCCCAAAATTGGCCAAAATCAAAAACGCAATTTGCGTGCATCTTCTTTTACAATGAAGTATCCTAATACATTTTTTCTAGTAAAATAAAATGCACCTAATCTATTTATTTACATACCAAATGAAAATAAATAAATTACAACTTTACAAATGGAAGAACAAAGATAATTAATTATTACAACCCATTGAAATAATTAAATAAATCACAACACAATCATTCAACATATTTAAACACAAGGTCATGGCTAGGTTATGAACACCAAAAATATATATCCACATATATATTCAAATTCAAGAGCAAAAAACGGTTTCCCTTTTGTAACCCAATTTTCGGCCAAGATAAAACCGAAAAGATGGGTTTATTTTGTCCAAACAAACATATCATCCATATGACATAATTTTTCAAGATACCTTTATGCATGTTAGTAAAAGTGTCTTGAAAAACAAGGGAAAACCATGTTTAAAATTTCGGCCAAAAGGGTTTCCACAAACCCAAAATCCCGAAATCTTTAAATCCTTTGAAGCATGCATTCATATAAGCGGCTCTGATACCACTGTTGGGGTTTTGACATGTTTATCAAAGTTATTTTATCCGTATAAAATAAAAACGCAGCGGAATATTTATTTAAAACATGTTACTTACAAGATAAAACCCATTTTATATGTAAAACCAAAACCCGGATCCATATATGAACATGCATGCTATCAAAACACAACCATAGGATGTTTCAAGAATGCTACCTTTCAATAACAAATTGATGAAAAGGATGATGCTTCTTGAATGGTAATCTTCTAAGTAGAAGAGCTCAAGCTTGTATACCCCAAGCTTTTCAACAAACACCGCAAGATTGCTAGGATTTGAACACTTGAATTAAACTTGAAAAACTCTTGGACAAACACTATGTTTGGCCGAAAATTTGAGAGCATTCACAAGAGTTCTTCCAACTTGAATTATCTTAAAGAAACAATGTCTAGAAGGAATATATGAGATATAAAACCAATCTCCATATATCTTCTAAGATCTCATGTTGGATAATGTGAGATATGTAAGATATTGCATGAAATATGAATGGTGGAAGACCACCTTGGGAAGACCCCAAAAATCGGCCATATGGCCTTGTTTTTGTCACCCAACATTTTCAATTTCATTTTTAAAAGTCTTATATTTATTTTATAACTTTTATAAAATTATAACATCACATGTTATAAGACTTATGCAACATACCACAATTATTTATAATGTTACTTAACCCATTAAATAACAATATAAAATATTCTCTCAAAATAAATTATCCATATAATTTATTAATTTCTCAAGTGCAATTATTTAGAAAACCAATTTCTAAACATTCTAAGTGTTAATATTTATTTATTTGATCACATCATAATAAATATTATGGGTGTTTGTCTAGCTTGTTATTGGGTATGACCCGACTTGGATCATAACGTACTAGCCACATCAATTTAATATGTGTCTTGGCATACCGATTCCAACAATTAAAACCGTGAACAACCAATAGCGCTTTGTTTCTCACAACAACACCTCGGTCATCCTTCTTGCACTTGTACACCCATCGTGTACCAATCTTCTTATAGTTGTCAGGCCTGTCAACCAATTTCCAGACGCCTAACTTCTGAGACTGCTGAAGTTCTTCCTGCATGGCTTCAACCCACGAGTCTTCTTTCATTGCCTCTTTCCAAGATTTTGGTTCTACTTGGCATACATAGCAGGCAAAAGACCAATCATTCAGACCACCAGATTCCCTGATTTCCGAATACAATCCATCATTCTGGTTGTTTCGAAGCTGATTACGAGTCTGCACACCACTCTGGACATCTCCAATAATATTCTGCTGAGGATGGATATTATGAATTCGAGTTTCTGGAACATCAGGAACTCGAGAGTTGATACCCAAATTGTTGATATTCAGATCAATAGTTAAATCGAGAGCTGGATTTGATGACGTTGTAGATGCCTGACCTTCAGTCGTTCCTTGAGGTTGAATATTTGACGTATCATTTGAAAATCCAGGAACCGCACCAGAGGTAGCTTCATTCGCATCGTGAAACTCATCGTCTTCTGATGAAACATTATAATCCGCAGCATCTTCGAATTCTTCATTTTGAACAAGATTGTTAACCGAAGTCGACACTTGAGGGCTAACAATAATTGGTCGAACTAGTGATGAATCTACTGCAGTATCACTTTTCAATAACATCTGAGCAGCAGCTGTTGCATCATCAAAAGTTGGCAGATTAAAGGAGTCAAATAGCCCATCGTAGTCAAACATCCAAGGAGCACCTGAAGCTCTAACCGCTTCTGTATATCTCTGAACCTTGACTTCACCCCATTCTTCAATCTTCTTCGAAGACAAATTCCACACCCGGAAATTGGAGTAGCATATCCAAGAAAGAAACCTTCGATTGCCTTGGGACCAAACTTTCCATGTGGGTCGATCATAGTGCATTGATCTCCAAAAGGTTCTAAGAAAGAAACATCTGGTTTCCTTTTATGTAACAACTCAAAGAATGTCTTCCTATGTCTCTTCACCGTCAGAACTCTATCCATCATGTAGCACGCAGTAGCAACAGCATCTCCCCAAAATTGACGGGAAGTTCTGATTCTACTAACATGGTTCTTGCAGTTTCAATGAGAGTTCTATTCTTCCTTTCAGCGTGTTGTGGAGTGTATCGAGAACTGTACTCATGCAGAATACCCTTTGAGTAATTACTCGTCCATAACTTGATTCTTGAATTCCATGCCATTGTCGCTTATGATTCTCCTTACCTTCAGATTGTACAAATTTTCTAGCAGAGTTAGGAGATTCTTGAGGATAGTAGGAACTTTACTCTTGTGTGCCAACATGTTTACCCATGAGAATCTGGAATAGTCATCAGTAACTACCAGACGATAAGAATCACCAAAGGTTTTCTTGTGTTTCATAAGTCAAAGAGGTCCATATGAAGACGTTCCAGTGCCATATTCACAGTGTTGATCTTCTTCACGGGATGGGACTTTCTCGCTTGCTTCCCTTTCTGGCATGATACACAAACGTCTTGAAGATGAAAGTTCTTCACTGGTACACCATTCACTAGATTGTTCTTCACCAAATAGTTCATTTTCCTCAGGTGAATGTGTCCCATACGTCTGTGCCAGGAGATTGATTCCTTCTCGGTGGCTTTAGAGACAAAACATGTGACTTGTGCAGATGTTGCAATAGCTTGGCTCATATCAAGAATATACAAATCATTAATTCTTGGAGCCGACAGGAGAATCCATTCCTTGGGGATCTTGAATCCAGGCTTCAGCACATAACGTCCGGTATCATCAAAATGTACCGTAAACTTCTTGTCGCAGATTTGAGAAACGCTAAGAAGATTGTGATCAATTTGCCGCACATAATTGATCTTGTGAAGCTCACAACACCATTGGAGACCATTCCTTCTCCAGTGATGTATCCACCTTTGTCACTAGCAAAAGCAACATAACCACCCCTTATGCTTTTCACATCATATAGGAGCCGTAAGTCGCCCGTCATGTGCCTTGATGCTCCACTGTCAACGATCCAATGACTGTTTACAGTTCCTCCTGGAACACCCTGCACATTCCACAAACAAGATTAGTTTGAGATGGGGACCTAAGCCTTAGTGGTCTTGGGTCGTCCCTTATCATCGAGACATGTAATCTCAATTTCTTGATGATTAACAAACTGAGAAACTCCTTTTGAACCATTACCGGTCTTCTGTTTCCAAGTACCTTGTTTATTACCAGATTTACTATTATTTACAGTTTTAACAGTGTCTGGTTTTATTGACTTTGAAGATCTTTGATCCTTTTTCGAAGAATCCGATTTTAAAGCTTTCTCAACTGCTTTTACTTGTTTACGTTTTTGTTTCTCTTTTGATCTTTAATAATTCGTTTATCTTGCGTCGGAGAAACAGATTTACGTTTGCAAGTTGGTCCATGAGGGGTTTTCTCTATACATCTTGATTTGGCTGGATTTTGACAATCCTTTATAATGTGGCCAAATTCTCCACATTTGAAACATGTTCTCCTTTCAACAAAACTAGGAGATCGTGTTTCTCGGCTTGATGTTGAATTTGTGGATCCTGAGGTACTGGGTTCATTTTCATTACATCCATCAGTGCGTTGGGTGTAATTGTTTTGACTATTTCTTTTCAAAATCTTAACTTTCTTTACAAAATCAACATTAGATTTTCCTTGAAAAGTTTCAACTTTATCGGTACCTTTAGAACTTACAAATTTAACAGTTTTAGCCTTTTTCTGGTAACGAGAGCCTTTTGCTTCAACCTTCGGTAGAGAAGTTGTGGGCTTTTCAACTCGCTTCCATTCTTTTTCTTTTGAAGCAGATAATGGTTGTGTTTTGGTGGGCTTTTTCTTCTCTAAAGATTTGGGACTTTTCAAACACCTGATCTATAGAGATTGGATTTACGTTTTTAATTGGAAAATCTTTGTTTGAATAAATTTTCTTATCTCCAACCAAAGTATATAACACATTATCTACTTCTTGTGTAGACACACTTGTCTTCACAGATTTCTTAGGAACAGTCTCTTGATTCTCAACAAATTGAGTACTAGGAGTAGCAGACGATTCTACTCTTTTCCTTTTATCAAGAGGCTGATCCTGATCATCATTTCTTGATTCATCATCTGATGTATCATCCTCTTCTTCATCAGATGATGAACTTTCTGGCTTGCTTGGTTCTTGAGATGAGTTTCCTAGTTTGAACCCTAACCCTACTACGAATTCCTCAGGATTCAAAGGTACAGAGGGTTCAAAAGGAGGCATCTCCTCTTCATCAGGCATTTTGGTATAGTTGTGTTTCATTGGGGGTGGACACGAATTATACCCTATGCATTGAGCGTCTCCCTTTAGTTTTTGAACTTCAATGATATGATCAAGCACATATTGGGAGTTAGAATAACTTTCCAATTTGCGTTTGATTGAATCATATTCGCATTTGGCGATGGCTAACTCTTTCTTTGTTTCTTCTAGGAGATTAATGTAGTTATTAATTCCTGTCTGTTTATTCAAAACTGTTTTTGTCAATTCAAAAACACTTTTCTTACGGGTTTCTATTACAGATTTGAATTCTTTTTCATTTCTAGTTAGCGCCAAGTTCGCCTCTTTGCATTTTGATAGTTCAACAACTAAATTCTGATTATGACTGTTGACGGTTTCATATTTTATTTTCAACTTAACACAGTCATTGCAGACAGTTGGAGGGTCAGAATTTATCTGTTTTGAAGAACCTTCAACATTCGCCATAAAGGCAGTGTGATGAGGAAAAGCTGCACCATATGTAGATAGTGCCTCTGTCTCTTTTTCCGCAGCTTCTGCGTTCCTCGTCATACCCACCTTTTCACTCTTCAATAACCCAGCTTCACTCAGCAATTTTTCAACCTCAGCATCACTTCCTTTCTTCACATCAGAATCAGATCCATAACCATCTGAACTTGAACATTCTTCATCAGGACTACCAGCATCCCCAGATGTATCAACGTTATTTGGAGTATTGATGCTGTGATCATTCTTGATTTGATCCACAATCTTCGCGTAGCATGCAGTTCTTCCGTTGTTCTCAGTTCCCAACTGTACTGACTAATCGCATCCTTCATCAGACTGAACTACCATAGCTCTGTGCGTGTTTGAAGGTCCTGATTGATTGGTGTTGTTAGAGTTGCCAACAGCTACTATTCTTCTTTCGTTGTCGTACTGTGCTGTGTTGGATGGTTGAGACTGATTTCAAAAGGGGTTGTGATTTCCTTCCTTGCTGGGTCTTGTGCATTCCCGCTTAAAGTGACCTCTTTCTCCGCAGTTGAAGTACGTAATGGCAGTTTTGTCAAAGCCGTATTTGGTATCTTTCTTGCTTTCCAAACTGGTTCTACCCATTCTTCTCATATAATCCTTCGCTCTTCTCATAGCGCTTGCAAATGCCCACTTGATGTCCATCAGTTCCATTTCATCTCGGTCAATTTGCTCGTAGTCTTCGTTTGTCAAATTGATGTTCCCTATTTGACCTGCAACTAAACCACAATACGCACTGACCATGGTATTTAGAAGTTCTGCATGTTCCTGTGTAACTTCTACGTTGATTTTGGAGAGATTTGACGTGTCAAGTTTGACAGTGTTGGGATTTGCAGATTGACTGTTGCTTCCATAGAAAGCTTGTTGAGGAGCTTGCTGTGGAGCTTTATGCGCTAAATCCCTTGGCTGTGGAAGGAATGCTTTCGGATCAAAAGTTGTCCATAGGCTTGATTACTCGAACCTGTAGACTGACTTGTTTGAACTGGTTGGGGTAGGAAAGGGTTCACGTTTGACACAAACGCGGTTTGCAGCTTCGGTTGCTGACTTGAGCTTGTACCTGTATTTATACTTCCAAAGTACATCTCAGGGTTTTGTGGAGCAGAGACTCGTTGTGCCTTCCGGAGTTCTTCTTCATTCTTGTTCTCCAGTTTCTGCACAAATTCATAAATACTTATTGAGTCCAAAACACTTGTATGTTTTAATAGATCAATAAATCGACCCCATTTTGGCGGTAAAGCATCAGCAAATCGCATCACAATCTCTTGTGGTATTGCTAACACTTTATACGAGTACATCTCACTGAGAAGATGATAAAACCGAGTGGTCATATCATTTAAGGTTTCGTTCTCCATGAACATGAAACCCTCAAACTCTTTCTTGAGCAGATCATTTTGAATCTTCCTGGTAGCAGCGTTACCTTCACCTCTTGCTTCCAAAGTGTCCCACAAATTTTTCGTTGTAGTACAATACACAAACTAATGATAAATGTCTTTGTGTAGAGCTTGTGTGAGGATAGTAAATGCCTTTTTCTCTAGATCGTAAACTTTCTTGTCACTTTCGACTAGATTGGCCAATGAGGTTGGATTTGATCCAGCTTCTTCAAGTGCTTCATTGTAGGGGGTAATGAAACACGTCCACAATTATGTGTTCAGTCCAAGAACGTATGTATGAAAACGAATTTTCCAAGAAGGATAATCATTCATATGATTTAGCTTGGGCGGACGGTTGTTACTCCTTGTTTCACTTTCGCTCATTAACAGAGTTTGGATGCTTTGATTTTGATTCGCAACACCACGCCCATTGATTTGCAGAGATCATTGCTGTATGTTGAGGCATCAAAGATTTTACCCATGATGTTGCGGAGCTTTGCGAAGACTCCTGATTTGAGCTTGAACAACTCCAATCCCACGGGTTAGAACTCATTATATTTTCTTGTTTAATGAAAATTTAAAGGTTTTAAAGTTACCGATTATAATTACCTTTTAAAAATTCACAGATCTGAAAATATGATAAATTCTTAAAATCACAAAGCTTTGAAAAACACGTAAAACAAACAAAAACCAAAGTTATTCGTACGAAACTAATTTCGTGCGGATAACACCCTATTTCGTACGAACCACACAGTTTCGTGTGAAACAGTTGTTTTGTGCGAGACAAGGTGTTTTCGTGCGAATCAGATGTTTCGCACTAAACTTTTCAATCGCACCAAATGTTTTGTTCAGCGTTTTTCACAGGAATCTTTTCAGAAATGGTTTGGTGAGAAATTTCCTTTCTTGTTTAGAACTGCTTTTTCGAAAATGCCTGTTGTCTTACCCACTTTTAGTTAAAACACAGATTTTTAACAGTCTATAGTCCAAGTCCAGATCCAAGTCAGAAAATGTCAACCCTACCAAAACTAATCAGATTCAATTTTTTGCAGATTTCTTCTTCAAGGGTGTTCTTCAGAAAAATTTTACCATAAAATTTTCTGCATGCAGCAGATTTTAACCAAGTTTAAAGTTAGTTAACTGTCCAAAACTTATGTTTTCTGCTAGAGGCTCAAGAACACTTCAGAAATCTTCAAACTAGCTCAGACACAACTAAGCCCGGTTTTGAACAAGGAAAGAGCCAAAGCTCTGATACCACTTGTAGGTCCACCTGCGGATGGTGTTAAACCAGTTCCTTGTTCATATGACACACACACAAGTGCGGAATCCAAGTGTGCATGCAACCAAAGCAAAGTAAAGAACACGGAGTAACCAAAGATTCACTATCTTGATTAATGATTGAGAACAAGTACAAACATATACACACAATGCTCGTATGACTCAAACAAACTTGTTGTGTTCTTGCGTCTTCGTCTTCAGAGATAACAATCCATCTGGTCAGTCTAGCTAGCTCACCCTTACTGAGAGGTACAAGTCAGCTTATATAGTGTCCGTCTAGTTTTGTACGAATCACAAATCCAGACATATGGAACACACTATTTCACACGAGTCACAACTCCAGAATTGGTACGAGTCAGTGTTTCGTACGAAATACATGTTTTGTACGAAACCACTCAGTGATTCGCACGAAACCTTTGTTTCGTACGAATTCTCTTACTCGCACAGAATCCTCTTTATTGGAGAAAGTGTGTAGACTTGACGTTTCCAAGACTTATTAGTATGCACACATGCAACTGATTAACACAGACAAGCTAAGATGTCATACTAGATCAAGATAGAAGGATATCTCGATCTATTCGACACAACCAAACCTATACAGACACTTGAGCAAAGACCGTACAATTACAACTGTAATTAAGAACAAGCGACAGACACAAAACTGTATCAACATTAAGACCTTAAAGTTATTACCAATATCAATGGTACTAGTGATTTGTCTAAATTACTGATGTAATCCTTTAACACAAAACTCACAAAAATATGTTTGTAAATACATCTTTACTTACTCTTTCTTTCTTTTCAGAAAAACCCAAAAAGATTTTCAGTTCATTTTTAGCAATCTATCTTAGATTTTAGTCTATCGATGATGAATATACCGTTAGTCCAAGTCAAAGTGACAGTTGTTGAAGGATAGCTAAAGATCACAGGTTGGGAGCTAATCTAAAAAGAAGAAAGTTCTGAAACGTCAAAAAGTTCATTAACTTGAAACTTTAAATGTTTAAGAGAAAATCTATTTTGGTAAAAAAAAGCAGTCAACCAAGGTCATTAACTTGGACTTGGTAGGCAAATCGGTTAACCGGGGTCATTAACTTGGACTCAGTCAACTGAGTGGGTAGTAAAAACAGATAAATTTCACAAAAAATCAAAAAGAAAAAAACAAGTGAAAGGAACTAGCTCGTACGAGTGCCTTTCTGACTCGTACGAGCGATAAAAGGCTACATGCATACGAATGGTGACTCGTACGAATGACCCGGTGCATATAAAGGGGCATTCACTCACACGAGCCACATTAGTAACTCTGTGCGACTGAAAATTCTCTCTGTGCCATTCAATTCCTTCTACACATTTTTTCTTGATCATTTTACGTATCTTATTCTTCAGGGAGGTTGATTGGCACACCTCTCACGATGGGAAAGATACTACTACAAGTTTTGAGCCGTTATAATGCCGAAATTGGAGCAAAAGGACATAAAACGTAGATTTAGGATAACTGGACCGGTAAAATGTAAAATTGAACTCAAATTTGTACAAATAAGCCTTTTAGCCTCTAAATCATCATTCAATTTGTTAAAATTTACACGTTTTAAGTTCAGTTTGACAAGGTATTATTTGGTGCGATTCGAAACGTGTACGAATTGTCACTCGTACGAGCAAGCTTTTAAATGTCAGATTATCATCATCACTCGTACGAGCGATTGTTTGTACGAGCATGTTCTTAAATGTCATAAAACTCTTTGACTCATACGAGGCACCACTTGTACGAGCAAGTCTGTTCAAATCCTAAAACTGTTAAGTACTAATTATAACTCATACGAAGAGTGACTTGTATGAGTGGGTTTTGTGCAGACTTGAATCTTTGTCTTAGTGAGTATCTGACTCGTTCGAATGGTGACTCGTACGAGTGTGAAAGATGTGAAAATTTTGAAAATTTTTCTAACTTTTTAAAATTTTTGTGTTTGCAGATCAAGAAGTCTTCGTTCTCACCATTCCACAATGTCTGTTGTCTATTAGATGAGAACATTCCAGAGATAGCGACATATGGAGAAGTGTTAGATTTTCTGAGCCGGCTACCTATTACGAAGGCTCTTACAGACATACACACAACGTACCGATCACATGTCGAATATTTTTGGGATGCCGCTGAGTACAATGAGGAAGATAATGCTATATTGTCTGCAGTGCGAATCAATAATGAGGATATTGAAGTCAAGATCACTGAAGATCTGATTCAAACAATGTTGGAGTTCAATGATAATAAAGAAGACCTGACCGATTATCTGGAATACATGGTCAAAGGGTGTTTTTTATAGGATGGGATATGCTGGATTCGTCAACGCCGCACCTTTTAAGAAGGGAAATCTGAGTGCTCCTTTTCGGTATATCGCACACTGTATTATACACGCCCTAAGTCACAGAAAGGGTGGTTTCGATGACTTGATTGACTACCAGATGTGCATGATTACGACACTTATCCTCAATCTGCCGTACAACTTCTCAAGACTCATTTTTATGTAGATGGTACAGAACATTCAGCGAGAAAAGTTCCTGCAGTACCCGAGGTTTGTGCAAATGCTGCTAGACCATCTCCACCATCTGAAGAAGAAAGACGATATTCTTAGACTTGAACATATGGATGTGTCTACTTTGAAGAAGATGAATCTGCACTTGAGGGCCTTCCCTAACGCCAAGCCTGTTTTTGGGGCTATCACAAATAAAGATTATGTGGCATTGCCTAAGGGGAAGTGGCGAAAGGATGATAGTGGGGATGATGCTGAAGAGATTGAAGCATTGGATGGTTTCGTATCAAAGAGAAGCATGTGGTTCACCAAAGAGGATAAGAAGGGTGTAAGGGGACTAAACGAAAGCAAGTTGCCACATCTTCCTTCGCTGCCCCTCAGGAAAAGAAACATACATCTGCTGGCGCGAGTTTGATTGATGAGCCAAAGCCTGAAGAGAATGTTGAGCCAGTTGCAACTCATATAGAGCGATAGGCGTCTGGTAGTGAAGTCGCTAGAGATGAAGAGGCATCCTCCTCTAGCACTAATGAAGAGGATAAGATTGCAGGGGAAAAAGAGAGAGCCAAAGAAAAAGAATTAGAACGTTTGGCTGAAGAAAACGAAAAGCTGAGGAGAGGAGAAGGAAAGAGACAGGAGAAAACAATACTACTTATGTAGTATCCGAGTCTGATGACGATACTCCTGTTCTCAAGATATCAAAGAGGCCAAAGACAAAGCGTTTGAAGAGGCCAGCAGCTAGAAGTACAGACTCTCCTGAAGCTCGATCTAAGAGAAAGGTGCAGAAGAAAGCTAATATAGCACCGAATGTTGAATCTACACCACAACCACCACCATCACAACACCACAACCACCACCATTACCACCTCCACAACCATCACCACAACCACCTCCACAACCATTACCTCAACCACCACCACAACCCACTCCTCAACCTAAACCAACTAATTCTCAACCCCAATTTTCAACAGGCTCCAGACTTGAAGATCAATTTGACTTTGATTTCGGAGATATTCCAGGGGCGAAGAAGTTTCGGCAGGTATGTTCAATGACACACGGATTGAAGAGTTAGGAAATCAGGTTATGCTGAACAGTGTTAAGATTGCTGAGATGCAGGAGCAGATTAAGGGTCTAAAAGAAGATAAACAGCATCTCGAGGCTGTTTTAGCTAGTATCGTGTCAGAAAATGAAAGACTAAGGAAGCGAATGGCTGAATATGATGAAGAACGCCTCAGGAATCAAAGAAAGATGAGCGTGTTCGGGAAAATTCTTATCAAGAAGCTCGGGATTAATCTGGCTACCGAAATTGATGAGATTGAAAGGGAAGAAGGAAGAGAAAGAGTTGCAGAGCGTGAACGTATTGCGAAAGAACTATTCGACGCTCAAGGAAAGGGAAAAGAAAAGGTTGGAGAGGAGCCTATGATAGACAAAGCTGCGCCAGAAGCTGAATTTGCGCCAGTATCTTCAGAGTTAGTGGTGTATGTGCAAACAATGAAGTTTGTGTTGATTGGAAAGCCGAGGGATGTGGATATTGACATGTCAAATCTTTTGCAAAACATTAGTATTGGCTGAGGAAAAGAAAGATGTTGAAAGAGATCGAGGAAGAGATAGATGCTTTTGCTGAAAATCCTAAGGAAGTTAATGAAGACTTAGACGAAACAGATGATGCGTCGAAGAAAAAGTCTGATAGTGATAGTGAGGATGATGATAGTGATTTGGGTGGTTCGGTAATTCTTGTAACAGAATCTGAATTGAATGATGATATTGATTTTTCTGTGTACTTGAATGACTCAGCCAACCAACTTGACGATGACAAAGATCAGGGAATGTTTTATGATAGCTCAAAGGATTCTAAGCAGGCAGGAATCCTCACAGTGATTGATATGTTAACTGTTCCTGCCGTGCCTAAACCAGAGATTTTGTATTTGGAGCACGATGTGGAAGAAGGTGAATTTATCCATCATTACACAAAAGAAGAGGTTGCGAGAATGTCAGGTGTGGATGAAGAAACATTTGAATTTGACTTCGAAGACGAGCTAAACGACATCAGTGCTTTCCAGCTTGAAGATTATCTCTTCGAACACTTTTCTGAAGCTCATGATTACGATAAGGTTGTCGTGGAGGATGATTCCAATGACGATGATACTACAAATATTGCCGGTGAGGGTACGGATGACTTCCAAACCTTTAGTGAGATGTTTGCAGCCGAAAGTGATGATTTGTTGAAGCGTAAAGTTGAAGAGGCTGTGAAATAGGGAACAGTGCCTAAACGATTATCCAAAGAAGAGATAGCTGAGATGAGAAAATTGTGGTTTAAGAAGTTACTAGAGGAACGTAAATTCAAACGTCCCCTAGCATTATTCACACATGATGCTGATAGTTCTCTTGGGGACATTATTAGCTGGGGATAGATTGAGGAACTTGACGTATATGCTATAAAGAGGGAGTATGGTCTCCAATACTTCCGATACCTGAGCGATACAAAGACCCTGCCGTTCTGGGATATTAAAGAACTGGTGCAGACTAAGATAATTAATCTTAAGATGAAATTTCATGACCAACGGCTGTGGAAACTGATAAAGCTAGAAGCTACTCATGGTTTTAGACGCTTGAAGCCACATATCCCCAAAAGAGTCACGAAGATTGATCCAGTTACGAAAGAGAAGGATGTGACATTAATTGTTAAGAGGCCAAGAGTGATGAAAAACATGCCTCCGATTAAGATGGAGAAAGATTTCTTCAAGATATTCAAATGGTGGCACTATGTTTTAAGCGCAGGTGAAGCTGTTATTTGTGTCCAACCGGATGAAGATTCTTGGAAGATTACTGAAGAACTATCCGAATCCGTCATTGCACGCAAACATATATATGGTTTATGGCGTGGCATTCGAGTACTAGACCCAATGTGGCTAGTCAACTACTTAAAGAAGGATATAGAATGTTTATTCTATAGCAAGATCATTTATGAGGAGAGAGATAAAGAGCAGGTGCTCCAATTCCAGAAGATTGTTAATGCTTGTTTCGCTAACTATATACATTCAGGAACAACATAAGGAGTAGCGGAAGAAGGAAAAGAATGCTGAAAGGATTGTGGAGAGAGCTAGGATTACATCTCTGAGAATTTTTCGGTTTAGCAACACGTACAATCGGCCTCCTCCTACTGACCAAACTCCGATATCTTCTGAGGAGCGTCGCAAGCCACCGAAACATTTCTTTGGACGATAAATGTCAAATCTTTTGAAGATTTTGAAGAAATTTCTGAGGACTATCCAAGACTGCGGCAACATTCAAGGGGGAGTTTGTTGGTGCATAATGCCTATCGCCTACGTGTAGGATATGCCAGTTGTGTAAATAGGGCTTAGAATGTCATTTTTATATGTATTGTATATGGCTCGTACGAGTGACATCTTGTCACTCGTACAAGCAACCACTCGCACGAGCCAACAACCTCACTCCTTGTGCGAGTCACGTTGGCCTATAAATAGTGAAGCTTAGTGTTGTGTTGTTATCTTTTGGTGTGTGACTACAGCGAAGCCCTGTCCAGTTGTTTACTCGTCTGTAACTTTCACGTTTATTAATATATGAAGCAAAGGCGTTTAAGCAGCATACTTGATTGTTTATTTGTCCAACTCGCTAGCAATGAATTCCGCCTCTGTTAGCTGAGCCGAATCAGTCCGGTGCTCATAACAGGAGAGCCGATCCCCTCTCACAAGTATTACAAGAGAACTGGTAGAAAGTTCCAGGGTTGCATGGGGGGTTAAAAGTTGGGCTGGATAAGTCAAAGATTAAATGTTTCAAGTGTAATAGGCTAGGTCACTTTGCTAGAGAATGTAGGTCTCGAACATCTGGACCAATTATCACGCATCCTAGCCCTAGACCTCAAAACACTCGAAACACTGTCCATTATTCCCAATATATCCCTGCTCCACACATGCAAAGCACTGCTCATTTTGCACACCCTGCTACCACTATTCCTGTGTAATATGTTCAAACTAGTGTTCCTCAAATTCAATATGTTCAAGCACCAGCTCCTTAGGTTCAAATGCAACTTACACAACAAGTTACTCTAGCCACTGCTCCGGTAGATGTTAATCAACAGAGCTTGTTTACTCATGGCTTTGTTGATTGGAGTAGCTTGCCTGAGGATCCGACTAATGAAAACTTTGCTCTAATCACTAAAAAGAAACAAAATTGATTTTTACCTTATGGCATTAGAGTCTATAGTTGAGGGTGTTGAATTTGAGGAAGTGGAGTCTAAGTATATTGTATCTGATGTTCATGATGAAACTGTTGTTACAAAAGAAAATGTTGCTGTAGAACTGAAACCTCTGTCTGACCCATTGGATGCCAGTGTTTGTGAAGGTGAATGTGATTGTGCCATGATGGCTGCTACTAAGGTATCTCCTCAGGTCTTAAAAGATCTATGTTCAGATAAATGCATCATAGCTTCTGCTAACATAAAAGAGGTAAATGAAAACCTTAGGAATAATATTTTAGATGATGAATTACAGTTTGAAAAGCTTTCAAAAGAGCTAAAAACAAAACGGTTTGAAAAAGAACCTGAAATCAGCAGCTTAAAACATGAAGCTAGCGTAACCAAGGACCAACTCCAAACTATGATATAAATATATCAGATTTGCAAAAAGGATTTGGAATCCACCCAAATTACTTGTACAAAATGGGTGGAATCCTGTAAAGGTTATGAGATTATGTTAGAAAACTAGGTCAAGAGTAACATAAAATTTGGCATAGGTTTCAAAGAAAATGGCCAAATTTCTGAAAATGTTACTAGATATGATTCTGGTGTGGTTGAAATTGAAATTGTTCCAACAAATCTATTTGGTCAAGAAATCAAGGTTACTGATAAAAATGGAAACAAAATTGTTTTAGAAAGACATAAGGGATCCTCAACTTTTGAGGAAATTGAGAAATATTAATTTAAACCCACATGGTCTGATGAATGTGATATCCTTGAGAATTTCAAACCAATGGATTTTTCAACCATTGAAGGTGTCAAAGAACCAAAGGCAAGAATCATTCCCATAACAGATTTACCAGCAGATGTTACAACATCTACAGACAAAAAGTCTGAAAAGGGGAAAAAGAAAGAAAAGATCAAAAATCTACTTTGTGATTTCTTTGAAAAGAAGAACCATGTTACCAAAAACTATTTTCTTCTAAAAAGCTTATGACAATAACAAAACAAGTTGATCATTGATTCTCTAAACTACATAATTTGTAATAAAACAAATCATAAAACTCAAGAGTGTGTTTATCTCAGAAACTTTGATGTGAAAAAGAATGAGTATAAATCCAAAACACTGGAGAGTTCAAAGACTAGTACTTCAAAAGGAAAGTCTAAGCAGACCTTTGTGCATGTTGAAACATCTGTTACCAAAGCTCTGCACAAAACCTCTGCTCCCAGAGAGGTGCAAGTAACAGATGCACCACCTGCCAACCAGTACCCAAGAGGATTTGGCCAATCAATGTACCAAAAGGTACCTCTTAGTTATGATGATTACAAAAGGCTCTCAAAACCAAGAGTAAATAGACATCCTCATGGTTACTATCATCTGATAGGAGAAGGGTCTCAACAGATGTTACAAAGATCTGTTCAAACCACTGACCATTCTTCTAAATTTGAGACTGACATGTCTGTGACCCCTTCCAAAGCCATTTTGGCTTTGGAAACCACTGTGCAGGGAGCTTCTACTTGCCTTGATAGTTTATGGTATGTAGATAGTGGAGGCTCCAGGCACATGACAGGATGTAGAGCCCTTCTCAAAGACTTTATGGCTCATGGAGGGGGTGATATATCCTTTGGTAACAATTCAAAAGGGAAGGTGCTTAGGTCAGGAACTGTTCAGGCTGGGAAACTCAAATTTGAAAATATCAATCTTATTGACAATCTGAAATTTAACCTTCTTAGTGTTTCACAAATGAGTGATAGGGGCTATGGGTCATTCTTCACTAAGAAAACTTGTCAGGTTGTTGGGCCATAAGTGGTTAGAAAGATTGATCAAAGCATAGCTGGGAGCAAAGCACAATTTATTGCTCACAGGAGTGGCAATGTGTATGTGGTTGATATATTGTAGGATAATCCAATGACTGATGCCTGTCTGTTCTTAGCTACCTCTAACAAAGAGACAGAACTATGGCACAGGAGACTTGGCCACACAAATCTGACAACTATCACCACACTCTCTAAACAAGGCCTTGTAAGAGGTCTACCACAAAAAAAATTCACAAGAGATGAACATTGTGTTTTCTATTTAAAAGGCAAACAACATAAAAGTTCATACAAGCCCATTGGTGAGTCCAAAACAAGTCAATGCTTACAATTGTTGCATATGGACTTGTTTGGCCCGGTAAAAATCATGAGCCTTAAACAAAAAAGGTATTGCTTTGTTATTGTTGATGATTTTTCTAGGTTTACTTAGACTTAATTTTTGCACTCCAAGGATGAGACTGCGAGCATCTTGCAGGTATTTGTGAAACACGTTGAAAAGCAATTTGACCTGCCAGTAAAAGTCTTTAGGAGTGATATGGCACAGAGTTCAGAAATAAAGAGTTGGATGATTTCTGTGTGTCAAAAGGAATTGTAAGGCAGTACAACATTCCAAGAACACAATAAAAAAATAGCTTGTGGTTCAAGGTTACATACAGGAAGAAGGCATTGACTATGATGAAACATTTGCTCCTTTAGCAAGATTAGAAGCCATCAGACTGTTCTTAGCCTTTGTTGCTAACCACAACATCAAGGTGTTTCACATGGATATGTAAAGTGCATTCTTGTATGGTAAGATCAAAGAAGAGGTATATGTTTGTCAACCTCCTGGCTTTGAAGATGCATTTTATCCTAATCATGTCTACAAGCTTAATAAAGCTTTGTATGGCTTGAAACAAGCACCAAGAGCCTGGTATGAAACTCTTTCCACCTTTCTCTTATCCATTGGTTTTACAAGGGGTAAATTTGACAAAACATTATTTTTGAAATGGAGAAGAAAGGATTTCATGCTTGTTCAAATTTATGTGCATGACATCATTTTTGGATCCACATGCATTGCCCTGTGTGAAGAGTTCAAACAACTCATGGCAGCAGAGTTTGAAATGAGTGCAATGGGTGAGCTCCAATGTTTTCTTGGTCTCCAAGTAAAACAATTGCAAAATGGTACATTCATTCACCAAAGTATGTCAAAGACTTACTTACAAAATTTGATATGAATGATTGTAAACCATGCAGCACACCCATGGCAACATCTAAGCTTATCACTGTTGATGACAAAGATGACTTGGTTGATCAAACTCTTTATAGAAGTATGATTGGGTCTTTATTGTACCTAACTGCTTCTAGGCCAGATATCATGTTTGCTACATGTGTTTGTGCCAGATCTCAGTCAGCACCAAGGAAGTCAAACCTCATTGCTGTAAAAAGGATATTCAGAAACATAAAAGGTGCTCCCACACTTGGTATCTTGTATCCAGCTAATGGAAATATTGAGCTTTCAGGTTATTCATACAGTGATTTTGCTGGATGCCACACCACAAGGAAGTCAACATTAGGAGGCTGTCAATTCCTAGGCAATTATTTAGTGTCTTGGCAGAGCAAAAAAAAACAAGTTGCAGTTCAACATCCACAGCAAAGGCTGAGTATATTGCTGCTGCAAGTTGCACTGCTCAACTCCTATGGCTTCAAAATTAATTGTTGGATTTTGGTGTAACTGCTCTAAAGACTCCTCTCATGTTGGACAGTCATGTAGCTGAAAACATCATAAAAAATCTAGTCTCCCACTCAACCACAAAGCACATTCAAATCAGACATCACTTTGTGAGAGATTGCTATGAAAAAGGTTTGATTTCTCTGCAGCATGTTCCCACTAAGGATCAACTGGCAGATGTTCTAACCAAAGCATCTGATCTCTAGGATTGGTATGCTACACATGGAATAAAAACAAAATTTTGTTTTCCATGTGTAAATAGCATCAAAAATTTTTCAGAAAATCAAAAATACATCCTTAAAAATAGCTAAAATTGAAATTTTTCAATAAATCTCTGAAGTCTGCTCATAATCACTGTCTCTCAAAACCTCTGCTTGGCTTGAAAAACTATTGTTGCTAAAAGTGTATCCTCTGTTCTACATCCACTGTTGGTGTAATCACTATTTTCCCAATCCACTGATAATCTATTCTCTGATAGTGTAAAATCACCACTGTTCAGACCACTGCTGGTATCCAGTAGAGGTTTTCAAACAACTGTCCTCCATTATCAATAGATTTTACACATGGACAGATGTTAGCCGTCAGATCTTTTGAAAACTGCTGCCACGTCAGCATTCACCTTTTTTCCTTTATAAGCCCTGTTTTATCCATAACAGAGGTTACTTGCGTCTCGAATTCAAAATTCCTAAAAGTGGTTACCATTTCTCTCATCTTCTTCACAAATTCTCACTATTCTTTTCTCCATCATGGATCTCATCATCAAAACTCCCCACAACTACCTTCCTACCCTTGAGAAAACCGACAATAATGCTGCATATCATGCAATGATTGATGTTCTACAAACAATATCATACAAGGATATTTTACTGGCAAAGGCTCCAATCTATGTGGACACACTTCGACAATTTTGGGCAAATGCTAAAGTTGAGATTCAAAACAAAAAGCCATTTGCTATTACGTCAAAGATTGGGTAGTCTTTTGTCCAAATTTCTCCATCCACCATTTCCACCACATTTGGTCTAAAGGACCTAAATGACCCCACTTCCTTCTCAAAGAAGAATTTACACGACGAATTCATTGAGCGTGGTTATGAAGGTCAAATGGCAGGTATTACCATCTATAAACCTGAATTTCCTGCTGATATGAAATTCTTTTTCCATACTTTAGTGTTATGTTTGTCAGCCAAGACAACTGTATTTAATGAGATACCTTTAAATTTTCAGCATATGGGATATGCTATTTTGACAAAATCTAAGTTTAATTTTTCCCAAGTATTGTTTTTAGACTTGTATGCAAACTATAACAACATTTCCAAAAATAAAGGTTTTCTTATACACCCTAGGCTGTTGAGTTATTATCTCATAAACAAGTTTCTGAAACTGATTTTCAACAAGTTGTCATTTGTGAAATTGGCAGCCTTAAACATGAAACTTTTACAAGACTCTCAAACCAAAAGCCAAAGGTTTTGAAAACACTAGCAAAGGGGAATGAGCCAATTTTAGATGCTAACACACCCACTGCTCAAACCTCTATTACTGAGCCCACTGCTCCTGGTGAACATGATACCATAACCAGTGTTGTGCAACCCCACCAGAAAAATCCAAAA
Source organism: Scalesia atractyloides (assembly GCA_947069175.1). Classification (NCBI taxonomy): domain Eukaryota; kingdom Viridiplantae; phylum Streptophyta; class Magnoliopsida; order Asterales; family Asteraceae; genus Scalesia; species Scalesia atractyloides. The sequence goes on along the minus strand of CAMTDV010000012.1, from coordinate 52,349,458 downwards.
AGAAACCAACAAAATCCAAAAAGCCCACCAACCAAACCAAAAAGGTAACTCTGGAAGATGAGATCCTAGAGGTTATACTTGTGACAACACAAATGTCACTTGAAACCATTGCTGCTACTTCCTCATAACAGTTGGAACAAAGATCTCCACCTAGCCAAACTCCTCTTGATTCCTCACAAAAGGAACAAGTTGTATCCACAGGGACACCACATTATGAAGCTCTTGATTCACTTGAATCAGTCTTCCACAACCCCTCTCCCGGGGTAATGCATCTTTCTACACCACAACCCACTCCCACTTCTCCCAACCACCCACATTTATACCTTCGCTTGATGCAATAGAGAAAACTCAGACAAACATCAGTCCCTCTCACTCACCCATTAAAGAGAGTCAACTTCTACATTTGACTGAGTCTGAGAAAACTCTATCTGCTAGCCTACAAGCAACTAAGGAGGTTACACCCCTTGAGTTACAAGTAACTCTTGGTGGTAGTTCAAGTGAAGCAGCTACTACAGCTAATGACACAACATTGTTTCCGTTGGATAGTGGTTACATTAGTAAGACTTCCTTGAAGGCAACAACTACTGAGGCTACAACAGTAATCTCTGTCCTAGTTGGAAGTCCCCAGTACCAAGACAAAGGGGCATTTAGTTCTGAAAACATTGAGATTCCTCATGTTGACGATCCAACCTCTGGTAAGAATTTAGATGATCCTATTAACTTAGGTGATAAATTAAAATACCAAGAATTGATGGAGATGATGTCTTCCATGGAATCATCAATTGATGAACTAAAAACATGATGAAGCAAGTTCTACAAAACTCCCAAAGTCAACCATCACAACCACAAAGTGCCAATGAACTATGGAGAATTGTGCAACCAATAATCCTAGCTCAAAGGAATTTAGCAGACATTCAGCATGAAACTTATATGAAGCTGATCAGGAACATGCTTGAGGCTAGATACAAAGACACTCAAGCTGACATTAAAGCCATCAAAGACCAGTTACTGAAAACAACTGGTTCTGCCCCGGCTACAATTCTTGTTGAAGAAGAAGAAGATGATGCCAAAAGGGGGAGAAAGATTCACTGAGATAGTTGCAGCCTGATTCAAGTGCTAAACTAAGAGTGCAACAACAGCTAGAAACCACTGCTACAACATCTGATGCAACTTTAGGAAAAAGGGATTGATGAGACCCTAAACAAAGAAGCTGAAAAGATTGCTGATGATAAGCAGAAAAGACCAGATACAATGGAAGCTAAAGCCTCCTTGCTGATTGAAGAAGAAAAAGCCAAACATATGGAAAAAGAAGATGTTGATACTTCAAGAAAAAGACAGTCTGCAAGAAAAGTTAGACAACCAACTGTCACCACTTCTAAAACCACTGTTGAGGCTAATACTGTTGTATCCTCTGTCCAAACACCACAAATTGACCCAACAGATGTTAGGGTAGATGTTGTGACAGCAGATGCTGGAACAACAGATGTTCTAACAAATGTTCCCTAAACCACTGCTTCTATCACTTTTCCCACTTTAACCCAACCATTAACCACTCCACCAAGAATTCCTGCACATCCACCATCACCAAAGACCAAATTCCAACACAAAAGAACAACTTTTGTTGTTGATGAAGGTGCTGAAGAGATTCCATCACCAATCCCTTTGTCATCACAACCTACTTCCACTCCACCCTCATCATCTCCACATACAGACACTTCACTTCCACCCATGCATCTGTCATCATCATTCCTTCTAATGGGTGCCTTATACACTTTGGAATTTTATGCTGTGAAAGGTGAAATTGTAACATTTGTCGAAAAACGGGTTTCAAAACCCGCTCCGTTTAAAACCCAAATATTTATTCGAAGTTCGTCGCATATTTAATAGTATTAATTAAAGTGAAAATAACAATAATAATGATAATAAATATATATATATATATATATAACAGATATACAAAATAAAAAAATATAAATAAAAAGGGGTAGACCGCGGGAATCGAACCCGGGTCTCACCCCTAACCAAACACTTATACACACGCTAACACACCACTGCTCTACACACACTTATGTGCTATAAATCCGAAACCATTAACTTTTATTTAAGACCCACGGCTAAAATTCGCATCTTCAAATCATCACTCTCCTAAACCGCTGAATCAATGGAGATACGTTTTTCGTTAACTGGTAAACGCGGATCATAATTTCATAACTGTTTCCTTCAATCGCAAACTGTTTTCAATCATTCAGTACCATGATCTGAGGATTTTTCTTTGAAACCAAAAATTTATGATTGACCACCTTTCAATATAAATAGTAATGGTTCACACGATTAGAACTCGTTCACTTTTCTCAAACAAACTCTCTAATCGATCAGAAAGTTCTTTGCTTGAAATTAAAACTCGCCGGAGTTCTGCAAATCACCGGAAAACCGAAGAATCCATTCCCTTATTGCCCTACTCTAAAATAGGACTTCTAGAGCTCAGATATAAGTCACCCACACTCACTCTAAAACTCTCTGATCAACTTTTCTGTTCGCCGAAATTTGTCTGCTGTCGCCGGAAAAATTTGGAACTCGCCGGAGTTGGTCACCGGAAGGTTCTATCTTCTAGTGGGTATGAATCTTTAAAACCTTTCTATGTTCATGTTTAATTCCGTTAGTGGTAAACCAGTAATCAAAATTGTTAAAAGTTTAGATAACAGTCGGATTCATTCTATGTTTGATTCAAGGAAAGAGATGAAGTTCAAAAAGTTTATAAGTATAATTAAAAATGGGATTTGTATCGGGTTAGACACACAGTCCAGTGGTGGACTGTGTGCATTTGAAACGCAAAGATACCGAGTTCGAGTCCCATACAAGAGATTCCTTGAGTTAAATCAGATGGTCCCCAACTTGTTCACTCCCCTCTATAGTTTGATCGAGCACTACATTCGAGGTCTTCCTTCAAAAATTCAAGACCCTGTAATAAGTACCACACCTGCAACTTTAGAAGCAGCAATGGAGTTAGCTACAGAGCTCACCGAAAACCGCATACGGAATAAAGAGTTCAAGGAGGAGAAGAAGAAGGATAAAGCATCAACCGAAACCTCCAACCCAATCCAGACCGAATCCTCTTCTCAAACCACCCCCAAGAGAAAACGGGACGGGCAAAATTTCGCTATTACCCAAGGCAATCAACCAGCTTCACAAGCCATACCCCTCCAAGCTATTCCAATCACTCAAGTAGCACCCAACTCTACTTACCCAAATAAGAAACCTTACATTGGACCTCACCCTCAATGCAACACCTGTTTTTATCACCATCCATCTACCGTACCTTGTCGACTGTGTGCAAATTGTGGGCGTTATGGTCATTGGAGCAAAACTTGTCGTGCCCCTCAAAACCAAGCCTCACCCCCTACTCAAAACATGATCCAAACATATCAACAACCCCAATACCCCATGTTCCCATATGTTCGAGCTTGTTTTAATTGTGGCGACCCTACCCACTTTAGAAACACGTGCCCTCGATTGGTTAACATCATAAACGCCCAAGCTCAAGCAAACCCAGTTAACCAAGCAAATCAAGCAAACCCAGCTCCACCACCAGCAAGAGGAAGAGCTTACAACATCAACACCAATCCTGTTGAAGATAATAACGGCCCAAACGAATCACCCAACTAGCTTTCCCTCACCAAGAGTCAAGACTCAACTCCAACCGTTTAGTTTTAATGTTTTCGTTATGTTATCTCAATCTTTACGTCTCCCAGTTATAAATTGGGAATTTATGTATCCAATAATTTTAATGCGAATTGATATTACAGTTTTGTTTTATACTCATTGATTTAACATTCATATCATCAAACATCTCGACGTACCTCGATCACATCATTTAAAGAAGTTGGGTTGTGTCTCACTTTTACATAGACTAACCGCTTCATCATAACAAACGAGAGAGGTACTGTCATCATTCAATCATGTATCCTTTCAGAATTGAGACTTAAGCTTTGGCTGTTGTGTTTGTTTATGTTTTAGAGTCACATAGAACTAATCATAACTTACTGACAAAGTCAATGAAAATTTGACAAGAGTATGGTGGATACGCCGCTGGTACTTCCTATATATAAGTATTCTTGTCAAAGGATCAAAAGCATTGTCAAGCGGTTATGAGAAGTTCCATGTAGGTTTTGGTATCGTCATGGTTGAAGTTTTGTTTTATGTTATAACCTTATCATTCCAAACGTATCAATTCTCTCAAAACTCTTATGTATGAGATCATACCTAGTCAATCAACTCTGTTTATCAATATTCCTTATCTTAGGCATAAAAAAAAGCGATTCCTGTAGCAGGGTATTCAACCCTTATTAGGAACGTTACCGCCTCAAATAAAATTTAAACTCTCACCCCCTTCTAATTATGTAATTGTCAAATTAAAACACCCTCTTTTCGAGTCAAACATACCACTACTTAAATTTCGGGACGAAATTTCTAAAAGTAGGGGATACTGTAACATTTGTCGAAAAACGGGTTTCAAAACCCGCTCCGTTTAAAACCCAAATATTTATTCGAAGTTCGTCGCATATTTAATTGTATTAATTAAAGTGAAAATAACAATAATAATGATAATATATATATATATATATAACAGATATACAAAATAAAAAAAATATAAATAAAAAGGGGTAGACCGCGGGAATCGAACCCGGGTCTCACCCCTAACCAAACACTTATACACACGCTAACACACCACTGCTCTACACACACTTATGTGCTATAAATCCGAAACCATTAACTTTTATTTAAGACCCACGGCTAAAATTCGCATCTTCAAATCATCACTCTCTAAAACCGTTGAATCAATGGAGATACGTTTTTCGTTAACTGGTAAACGCGGATCATAATTTCATAGTTGTTTCCTTCAATCGCAAACCGTTTTCAATCATTCAGTACCATGATTTGAGGATTTTTCTTTGAAACCGAAAATTTATGATTGATCACCTTTCAATATAAATAGTAATGGTTCACACGATTAGAACTCGTTCACTTTTCTCAAACAAACTCTCTAATCGATCAGAAAGTTCTTTGCTTGAAATTAAAACTCGCCGGAGTTCTGCAAATCGACGGAAAACCGAAGAATCCATTCCCTTATTGTCCTACTCTAAAATAGGACTTCTAGAGCTCAGAAAGAAGTCACCCACACTCACTCTAAAACTCTCTGATCAACTTTTCTGTTCGCCGGAATTTGTCTGCTGTTGCCGGAAAAATTTGGAACTCGCCGGAGTTGGTCACCGGGATCATCAAGTTTCTATCTTCCAGTGGTATGAATCTTTAAAACCTTTCTATGTTCATGTTTAATTTCGTTAGTGATAAACCAGTAATCAAAATTGTTAAAAATTTAGATAACAGTCGGATTCATTCTATGTTTGATTCAAGGAAAGAGATGAAGTTCAAAAAGTTTATAAGTATAATTAAAAATGGGATTTGTATCGGGTTAGACACACAGTCCAGTGGTGGACTGTGAGCATTTGAAACGCAAAGATACCGAGTTCGAGTCCCATACATAATGCTGAATCCTTTATATTAACCGAGCATTTTTATAACGTTAATATAAAACAAAACATATAATACATAAATATAATTAAAATCAGTATTTTAACCAGGTTAGACACACAGTCCAGCGGTGGACTGTGTGCAAAGTTAAACCCCATGCCACGAGTTCGAAATGCATCCTTCACACCGGTTCGATCAGTTAAAACCCTTTTTAAATAAATTAATTTCTGAAATATTCTAATCAGTATATAAGTATATAAAAAGTCAAGAATATTTTGGGTTAGACACGTAGCTCAGTTGGTAGAGCTGCGTGCACGTATACGGGAGGTCCAATTTGAACCTCACTCAGCGCACACTTAACCACAGTCCAACCGGTCAACGGTCAAAAAAGTCAAAATTTTTATTTCTTTTTATTTATTTATTTAATTTAAAAGTCAATTAAAAATACTTAAAAATAATATTTTTAAAGTTAGAAAATGTCCTTAAACTCACAAAAATAAATCTAAAAATCCTATTAAAGTTATGAATTAAAATTGTTAATCTCAAATAAAATCCATTTATTTACTGAACCATTTCGTTATTATTTTAGGTTAGTTTTCCTTGCCGATCAAATCCTAAAATTCGTGCACATTCATCGTCATCCAGAAACGCACCCACTGTGAGTGAATTCTTACAAATTCCCTTTTTATTCATGTTTTGGGGTGTATCATGTGTCGCTCTAAATATTTCGTTTATTCAAACTTATGCCATTACCATTATATGACCTAAACTTATGATGTAAATATTGTTTGTTGTGATACGTGTTTACATTTTGTCAAGTTGCGTGCAAAACATTCATTAGGCCCATCAGTTCCTCGTGGGAGACGAGTTGAACATCGCGTGCCTCATTCGATCGGCTTCGTTTGATTGAGCCTTAATCTCATTATTCATCATTTGGCGTGTGTGCTTGTGCATTTATTGATATTATGTGTTTTGTGATTAAATTTACATTTACGTTTATTCATATTTGGTTATGCACAATTTTATTCAAATAACCAATATAACTAATCCTTTCAAATATTTAAATAAGATTCACTCGCCAACTTATGTTGACCCAAAAACCCTATTTTACACATGATACATGTGATCCGGTTGAGAAAAGAAACACATAGGATGGCCTAGAAGAATAAACAAGTTAAATGCCCTGGAATAAATGTTTAGTTTTGTTTTCCTTTGTAATTGTACTCTAGTTTGTAATTTGAATGAAGATGTATTTGAGCATGATGTATTTGTATGTTTATTGTAACTTCTTCTTTAAAGAGAAATAATAAATATGAAACTTTATAGTAAATGTCATGAGCTTTGATGAAAACCCAATCATGCCCCGATCACTTTTTCCGCTGCGGGTCGGGGTGTGACAGAAATAGACTCTTTCTAGAGGATCCAAAAAAAAGAGAATTTCCATCTCTTCTTAGGTATCGAAAGCCTAGAAATCTGGATGAATATCTGATGCCGAAGGCTAGACAAACTGAGACTATTGCAAGGGAGCTGTCAAAGGGAAAGGGTGACAGGACTCAATAAAGATCCATGCAATTTCAATTGAGCAAAGTAAGAAACATTGAAGATTTTGCAAAGGATTTGAGTAAGTCCTTGTTAGAAAAGCCTACCAATGATGATCTTGATTTGAAGCAAAACTACCTTGATCATATAATGAAGCACAAGCCTTACAAAACAACAAGAGCTCAATTCAAAGACTGGTCTGCGAATGAGCTCAAAGAAGAAATTGATAGAATACAATCCATGCTTAAAGACCCTTTGATAAAGCCTACTCCACCTGTTTGGAAAAAGGCTAGACTTGAAAATCAAGACCATGCCTTGAAAATCAAAAGGATGAAGGTTGAGCTTGTTGCTGTACAATAAGGAACAACAAGGCAAATTGCAAGGTGGTCTGAGTCAAAAGTTGTTGATATCTATAGAAAGATGGAAGAGCTTAGAAAGAAAGATCCTTCTGTACCAAGAAAGCCAGACTACTCACCAGCAACCACTGCCCCTCAACAGACCCATGCCTCTAAAAGATCATCTTCAACCTCTGTCTTACCCATAATTGCCTTGAATCAAGCAAAAAGGCAAAAGAAGATGGAAGAAGAAGATCAAATGAGGTATGAAGAACAAAGAAAGGAGGGGATCAAAAATCAAATTCTATACCACACTGATGCTGCAAGTGATAAGCTTTGGAAACACTTCAACACTTGTCAGCAGACCCATTTCACCAAACTCATCTCAAATAAATCTACCCCAAGAAAACAATCTGACTCGAAAATTTCAAAATGGAAGTCATCCATCGACACCCATGAATTTACTTTGCTCAGGTCAGATGGTAGAGCTTAAAAGATAAGAATGGAGGATGCATATGGTCTGGATGCAGCTGACCTCCAAGATCTGATGAATCTTGAGCTTGAAAGGGATGTAAATGTCATGATTACCTGGAATTTGAACTTCAATTCAAAGGACAAATAAGGGAATCATTGATAAGGAATAAAGATCAAGAATAAAGACAAGTTTTGGCATCATCTATTCTAGGGGAAGATTGTTGGAACTTGAACCTTAAAAAAGAACAACTGATAGAAAGCCAAAATATTCTACAACCTCTGATCCTTATAATAATAATAGAACATCTGTTGAAGACAAGCTCTTCTAAGACTAAAAGTCAAAGGTCTGCCAAGACAAGACTCTGCTGAAGACTAAAGCTAAGGTCTGCTAAGGCAAAACTCTGCTGAAGACTCAAAGGTCTGCCACGGCAAAACTCTGCTGAAGACTAAGCTAAGGTCTGCCAAGGCAAAGCTCTATTGAAGACTCAAAGGTTTGCCAAGGCAAAGTTCTGCTGCAGCCCAACAGAGGATGCCTCATCAGTGTTTACCATCAGACGTTGTATTATATAGTTTATAGCAGTGTTTAGCTTAACAGATGTTGTAGTTGTTTAGTTTGTTATATGTCACTTTCAAGGTGACATCAGCATAAGATGCTCAGTGGTTTGCTCTGTACTATAAATAGAACAGTGTGTGTACTGTTCTATTTATTACTATCACTTCATCTTGACATTTTGTGTACGAGCAAATCATAGTGATCATACGCTGAGGGGGAGTTTTTAATCTTTCATGCACGTAAACAATTGATTTATAAAAGCATGTTAATGAAAGCAATCTTCCTATTGTTGTGAATACAAAGTTTACTATTTCCGCTGCACTATTCATACATGTTTATCCACTTCCATTGATTTCATCTTAAACATTCACAATAATATCAAACTCACATCCTAACATAACTTTTTTGGTGTTGGTGGTCGCTAACAGTGTTGTTACATTCCTACCTACGCCCCTTATGGCATCGCGGGGCCTTAATACTAGTTTATGTTAATTTATGTACTAGGAAGTTTAGTGATTTGTATTATACTATACTTTAAATATTTTAGTTAATCTTTATTGTAAGGTGTAAAACCATATATGATCGAGTTAAAAAAACATGCTACATGTTAGGAAGAACTGTTCCCGTTTTCTAAATATTCTCAATTCAATTGTGTTATGTTGCTTCACTCGTATATGTAGTTATGTATATGTTTATAGGCTGTTTATTCCTTTAGATCATTGATATGTTCAGGGAATGATTCAAAACCAATTTTTGTTTGATTTTAATTGATAGTTTTTTAAGTACAATCAAGTGTATGATTGAGTTAATAACACATGCTACATGTTAAGAAGCATTGTTCCCATTTTCTAAATATTGTCAATTCAACTATGTTATGTTGTTTCACTCATATTTGCAGTTATGCATTTGCTTATAGGTCGTTTATGCCTTTAGATCATTGATCTATTTGGGGAATGATTAAAATCAATTTAGGGCAGGCTGAGTTTGATTTTAATGTATATATGTGTGGGCGTTCGGGGCAAAAGTGAAAGTGCACTAATTTTAGCGTTATTTTACTAGTTTCGTGAAAATAATGTTAAAAGAGGGGGATGGTTAATCATGCATCATGTGGTGGCGTTAAAAGCCGAAAGACAAGGGAGTACATGCACTAATTAGCCTTTGTCTTAATTGCCGAGTGTTATGTGCCTTATGTCTAATGCTTGATACAAAATTACTATCGAGCCGGTGGTCTCACTGGAAGCAGCCTCTCTATTCCTACGGGGTAGAGGTAAGGATGTCTACATCTTATCTCCTCAGACCCTATATTAGCTTTGCTATTTGTGGGATTTACTGAGTATGATGATGATGATGATGATGATGATGAGTTTGATTTATAATTGATAGTTTTATAAGTACAATAATTAAGTGTGAGAATATTTGTTATACTCTATATTATAAATGTTTCATATATAATTAATTCTTTACTATTGAAACTTCATGGGTCAAAACTTTGATTTCACATTTAAATGACTCATGTATGTTTTGTATAACATCCCACCAAATGATCATAGGGAGGAGTGAAGAATTTAAGAAGAAAGATGATAAATCAAGAAAAGTGCATTCGTAAGAAGATATCATGACTATTTCAATTCACTAAGGGGTTGTTTGATAGTCTCTTAATGGAAGCATTAAGAGGCTACCTTTGAACCGATCTACATTAAGTGCGTTTGTTTCATTACAAGAAAGCTTCTTAACGATTCAACTTGCCTCTTAATGATTCAGCTTTAAAAATATACTAATGAAAAATAAGACTACATTTACCCCTTTACCCAACTAAAAGTCTCCATCTAATTCAGGCCCATATCCCCCCAAAACTATAGCATCAAAATCCTATCCTCCCTTACCATCAAGTCTGACAGCCACCTCCGACACCGTTGTCCCTCTCGCCGGCCGGTAGTTTTTTTCCTTCCTCTAATTCGGCGGACGACAACCAGGTCTCTCCTCTCCTTTTCCACTCATTTCATTTTCTTCATATGCTCTTAAACCCCAAATCGCCACCCCCAAGAAAATGTCCGAAAAAGGGTGACGATATGATTCCTGCAATGAATATTTATCCAATCATTGAATATTTTCTTGCCTAATATGTTTGCTTTATTTTTTTAAGATTCCAAGCAAACATGAGCAAAGGAGAATATGTTTGCCTTTTTTTAGCTAACAATAACCATACTTGATTTGGTACTTGATGTTTTGGTCAAAAATCAAGCTAAGGATAATGTAACCAAATCTGATTTTGTAAGGTAGTGTGCTTGAATGATAAACAAGTGTACAATCAAATATGAAATGTAAAGGATGATGAACACAATGATTTATACGATGAAAATGCCCTTAATCTTTGTGAGATCTCTGGCACAAAAAACCTCGGGTGATGGAAACTATCGATCACCAATTATATTCAACAAGTAATCCACAAAGTAGTACAACTTCATATGATATCAGGCTTGTTACAACTGAGTTCTAGTGTGTGTATTCGAGAGTAGTTTGCGAGAGTAGTAAAATGTGCAAGAGTGTTCCTAATCAAGCTCAATACCCCTTCATATAATTAGTAAATTAGCTAATAACTAACTAAGCGAAAATAAAGGGAGCTCCCACGACCACCCACAACGGCTATGGCTTCATATGCACGTGCCTAAATCCCAGTATATTCCACAATATTCCAGCTTGACCAAGTCCATCTCTCGTACATGTATCAAATTTAAATAACTTCTCGAAGACAATCATTAGAAACCGTTACAAGGACTAAGGATCCTTGATCCTTCTAGTACCCGCTAAACATTTTAAGAATAACGTGTCTAGGATACATGGAAGGATCACTGATCCATAAATAATTAAAACCAGCCCTAACAATTGCCCCCAATATGGCGGTTGTGAAGGTAGGTCACAACTGTCATATTTCCTTAAATTCAAACTAGCCGTTATAATGGGAAGTGCACAGGCTATATAACAATGATCACTATTAATAGGGAAGAGATAACTCCTTTTTCCTTTAAATTCTGAGATTTATCATCATAAATCTACACCACCGATTCCAAGTCAGTTATACTTCTCTCCCTTTTTCTTATTCTTTTTTGAAAGTTTTCGAATTCCTGCATTATGCATACCTGATCCTCACCAAACTCCGATTCCAAGAAGTCCGGTGACACACTCCAATCACAAAACCTATTGAAGGACCCTTCCTCTGAGATATGTAAGTTCACAGATCTAGAAATCCAGAACCTCAAGTCTTGCCTTCCTTCAGAAACCATTTTTCCAGCCCTTTGATCCATCCGTTCGAAACGATGCAATGTCGGATACCTGGGTTTGCTTTCCTGAACTCCCTTTTCTTCTCGGGTTCTCATACCCTTTTCCATCCTTGACCCAAAGTTTCTTCAAGCTTACAAGTATTAGTTTTAGCCAAGCTATGCCAATGTTGTGGAGAACTTTGTTCACCATTGAAGAAATCATCGAGAAAGAGGGGTTGCGGCTTAACCTTTCTGACTTAGCCTACATGTATACCCTACCCATGGTTCCAACCGAGTCCAGTTCAAAGTCAAAGCCCACCAGCAGATTCCTGTTCTAAAAACTACCCAAAATGATTCTTCCTGGAAGAATCAGTTTTTGTTCATTAGGAGGGACTCCATACCGGAGGGGAACATGTTGCCACGTAGGTGCATAACTAAGGGTAGGATCTAGGATTTTCTCATGCAACTCACTTATATTTTAACTGTTTTTGATCTTGTTTTCATTTTGTAGTGAAGAATTTTGCAATCCTTGCTGATCTTCTGGGAGCTGCTGAAGGTACAAAAGCTTTTCTGGAACTTGACCTTGTAGAGAGAACATTCAAGACAAGGATCCAGGATCCTGCTGAAGAAGTCCAAACCTCTTCGTCCTACACTATGTCAAGTAAGTAATCATAGAATGTGTAGTGTTTATAGACAATAGAAATCAAGCTAAGTACTTATCTTTTCGATGTTTGATGGTTAGGCGTTCAAAATCCACCTCCAAGTCTGCATATTTTGCCCTTGATGACATCAACAACATCATAATCTCCAAAGCCACCAAAAAGGAGCCCATGAAGACCGTCCCTGCTGCTGAGCCTCTTCAGGTCACAACCAGAGCCAAGTCTGGTTCAAAGAAGAGGAAGACCTCTGAACCAGAAGGTGACCTCTTTATATTGAGAAGCGCCTCCATGATGCTCTGACTGAGGTAAAGATCCCTGATCCTGTAATTACATTTTTCCTATCTGTGAGGATCCTGTATCCTGAATCTTGTTTACTGTTTGGAAGGAATTTAGTTGCGTGACGATCTACTACGAGAATAGGATCGCTGAGTACGAGGAGACTCTGGCCGGGATGCGCTCCATTGTGGTTGATAAGGATAAGGACATGTCCAACCTCGAAAAGAAGAAGAAGTCATTGGAGATTCTGATGGTGGACACCGAGAGTGCTGCTAACGAACAGGTGAAAAAGGCAACAGAGCAAGCTAAACTCAGCGCTGCCAAGGTTATCCTTCAATCCAGGATTAAGATCACCAAGAGGCTGGTGATTCTGGTTTTGATAGGTCTTCATGGGAAATAACTTCTTGGGAGATGGCCTTGAGTAACCTTGGTGGTGATGAGGAGCCGGAACTGACAGTTGTGGTAGTAGGTGAAGCAAGATCCAGCGTGGTGCAGAAGGAGGTTGAAGAGAAGGCTGAGATAGTGGCGGAGGTGAAGGCACAACAATGGGCAATGAAGGATAATGTAGACGAGGCCTGAGCCCACTTTTTAATTTTCATGTTTTGGTGTTTTAATTTGAACAATTTGGGTCTATAATTATAAACAGTAGTTCTAGGTTTGAGGATCATTGATCCATCATACAATAGGTAGGATGGCAAAGGTGGAGGGATCCTCTGGTTAGGGGATGAAGCCTTTGTTATCCTGCTCTTTATATTTCTGCACAAACTTTAATCGTTAGATGAACCCGATTCGGCCTGGATGGATGGTCCACGTTTTTGCTTGTGAAATTCGGGCCAGATACTTTTAATAACTATTAACGGGCCTTAATAATATTAATCTTTTGACTGTGCTTGGCGTCAAAGTTTTAATTTGATATGTTTGTGATACTACATTCAAAAGATCATTTTAGAAACTTTTAGTTTGTCAAAAATTTGCCGATAACAAATGTTAAAGGAAATCCAATTGGATATGAAATATCTATGCTTAATATAAAGGTTAGGAGTATGATCAATTAAACTAAAGGGAAAACATACCGGAGAATCCAAGTTAGGATTCTTTATCCTTTATATGTACCATAGCATAAATAGACCAATAAAATTAGTTAAGGTGTAAGGATCTAGGATCCATTCCTCGTAGAAGTTGTGAATCCTTAACGCTTCAAGAACTTGTCAACACAAACTTGGGACTAAGCCAAACAAAATAGGGACAAGCCCACTTACGTGACATGAAATGCCAAAACCTTAGCTAACGTGAAAACATTTGAAACCTTAGGATAACGGATGTATGGTACGTCTACCATTATACTTGAGATCCTACATATGGCCAACAGCTATGAAATTGTCAGCCACTAAGCGTGTACTGGTCCCATTGCCTCGAACCATACTTGGATATACGTGCGCTACTGGCGGGGTGTCATAACCCAATTCGTGTGAAAGGTAAAAACCTTTAAACCTTAGAAGGTATAAGATACCTTAAACGTGGAAGAGAGGTGACCAACCCTTTAATCCTCTGCTCCTGATGTTAAAATTTCTGCAAAAACTTAAAACTTGATAAAATTGGATGTTAAGTATCTAACACCCTTTCTCATAACAAGTAAAAAAACAAAGAAAAATTTAAGGCAAAATGTTATCGATATAAGGATCCTTGATCCTTATCACAGAAAATACTTCTTGGATGAATAGTATTCCAGGCCCTTAGCAAGAGATCACCTTCCATGGTTAATAGATGGTATGCCTCCTTTCCTGCCTCTGCTTCAATTAGATAGGGATCTTCCCGTTTAGGTGCCAACTTGCCCTAACTGTCACAAAAGTTAGAAGTTCTACTCCCAATAAATTGGGATTCATTATCACATATGATTTCAGAAGGAATTCTAAATCTAGTAACAATGTTTCTTTTAATGAAGGATATAACTTCCTTTTCTCTGACTTGAACAAAAGCTTCTGCTTTTATCCATTTGGAAGTAATCAGTCATGGCTAGCATAAATTCTTTTCCTCCTGGCGCCTTTGGAAGTTTTCCAACTATATTCATTCCCCATTTCATAAATGGCCAAGAGGAAATTATTAGATATAAAGGCTCTGTTGGTTGATGTAGGATGTTGCTGTGTCTCTGCCAAGCATCGCACTTCCTTACATAATCTACTGCATCCTTATTCATTGTGGGCCAGTAGTAACCTATTCTAAGGATCCTTGAGAATAGTGCTCTGCCCCAAGTATGATTTCCACAGTCTCCTTCATGAAAGTCCTTCAAGACCTCTTGAATTTCTGGATCCTCAATACATCACAAATAGGGACCTTCAAGAGATTTTTTATACAACATGCTATTTAATATAGTGAATTGAGATACCTTAACCCTGAAGGCTCTGGGATTCTCCCTGTGGGAATTTCCCCATTCTAAATGTAGTTCATAATTGGAAGGATCCATGATCCTTAATTCGGCTGCACATCACTGGGTACAATTGTAGTATTCTCAACTATTTCCAATGCTTCATTTTCCTCAATTGCGGGAAAAAGAATGTGGATAATAGGTATCCTCACGTCTTCTGGTATCTTTAAGGATGATCCTAAATTTTCCAACGCGTTTGCCCCAACATTTTCTTCCCTAGGCACCTGCATTATACTAAAAGAATTGAAAGCATTTGCTAGTTTTTTATGAATTTCTAAATATTTGATTAATTTCTCACCCTTCACAGTGAATGAGCCATTATAATGTTTAGTAATTAGCAATGAATCTATATACACTTGAAGATACCCGATCCTCATTTGTTTAGCTAATTGCAAACATGCTATTAGGGCCTTACACTCTGCTTCATTGTTGTTTGTCTGAAATTCACCTGCAATGGACTAGGGTCTTATGTCCCCCTTGTGGCGATTTTAGTAGTATTCCTAGCCCAGTTCCTTTGACATTTGAGGCTTCGTCGGTGAAGAGTGCCCAAGGATCCTTGGTCTCTTCAAGCTGCCGAACCTCTAGTTCAGCTTCCTTTGTTCAGCCTCCTTTTATAGATCACTACTGAAATCAGCCACAAAGTCAGCCAAGGCTTGAGACTTGATAGCAGTCCTTAGTTCATATTTTATATCATATGCACTAAGTTTGACTATCCATTTCGCCATTCTTCCTGACATTTTAGGTTTCCTGAGAACATTCTTAATGGGAAAATTAGTTTTGACAATAGTAGTATGTGTTTCAAAATAATGTCTAAGTTTAGTGGAAGCCATGATCAATGCAAGAATTAATTTCTCTAAATGAGAGTACCTGGATTCAGCATCAAGAAGGCTTTTACTTACATAATATTCCGGATGTTGTTGGCTTCATGATCCTTAACTAATAATGCACTTACTGCTTTACTTGAGACAACTAAGTATAAGGATAATGGCTCACCATCCTCTGGTTTCATTAGGGCTAGTGCTGAGGATAGATAATCCTTAAGAGCCTTGAGTGCAGCTTCATGATTTTCAGTCCACTCAAATTTCTTATTCTTCCTCAGAATATCATAAAAATCCTTTCACTTCTCTGAAGACTTTGAAATGAATCCGTTTAGGGCTGCGATACTTCCTATTAGTCTCTGGACATCCTTGGCATTGACATGAGATTTTATATTCACAGTCGCCTTAATCTGCTCAGGGCTTGCTTCAATCCCTCTCTTTGTCACCATGTAGCCTAAGAACTTCCCGACTTTGACACCAAAGTGGCACTTCAAAGGATTCAGCTTCATGTTGTATTGATCAAGGATATTGAATGCCACTTCAAGATCCTTAAGATGATCCCCAACTTTCTTGGACTTGACCACTATGTTGTCTATATAAACTTCCATAGTATCTCCTATCTGCTCTTTGAACCTCATATTGACCAGTCTTTGGTAGGTGGCACATGCATTTCTTAGTCTAAAAGGCATTGCAATATAACAGTATATGCAAGTAGGGGTCATGAGTGTTGTATCCTCTTGGTCAAATGGTTCCATCTGAATTTTCTGGAATCCAGAGGAAGCATCCATAAAGGTTAGCAACTCATGTCCAGCTGTTGCATCTACCATGGAGTCAATATGTGGAAGTAGGAAAGGATCCTTGGGACTTGCCTTATTTAAATCTGTAAAGTCGACACATACCCTCCACTTTCCGTTTTTCTTTTGAACAACCACCACATTGGCTAATCATCTTGGATAATTAACTTCCCTAATCATACCTGCCTTCAAGAGTTTGTCTACCTCCTCTTGGATGATAAGGTTCCTTTCAGGTGCAAATTTTCTTCTTTTTTGATGAATTAGTCTGAAAGCTTTATCAATTCCCAATTTATGTGTTATAATATCTTTAGAGATACCTGTCATATCCTTGTGTTTTTAAGCAAAGGTAGACTTTCTTCTTTTAAGGAAGGATACTAGATCATGTTCTATATTTTCAAGGATCCCGGATCCTATGTGGACCTTGATTTTAGGATCCTTAGGATCCAGCATTACATCCTTGATGTCTTGCTCTGCTGCCTCCAGGACACTCCTTAGAGGTTGCTGTGATTGCTATACTGCCCTTGGTTTTGATGCCGGTTTCATTGAGGATGTGTGACAATTCTTAGCCTCTTACAGATCGCTTTCTACTTTCACTACCCCCAAGGTGTTGGTAGTTTTACACATTGGTGGTAGGTTGATGGGACGACTTTCATTTCGTGAATCCAGGGCCCCCTCGATGTAGATTGGGAGTTTGATGTCCCCCAGCGTGTTCTTCGTTTCATCGTTGAATCCTACAAGGACAGATGATCTTGGTATTATTTATATTTCCGGGATATTCATCTTTTTTAGGACATTAATGTGACATCCCGGCTTTTCAGGTATCTTAAACGCGCTACTTCACGGTTATTCATTCCTACGCTGTCTTAATTCGGAGAATTAAATTACACGCTCGCAATAACTACGCTAACTTTGTGAATCTATTTGGTGAATTACGTGCTATGTGTTATTAAACGTTTGTAGATTTTGTAGATTATTATATCACGCTTTGATTTCGCGATTATTAGTTATAAAAAAAATATATAAAATAAATAGCCGAACCGAACCAAGCCGTGAAACGTGTCGACCTCACCTCCTTGCAGCCCAAGGAAATAACCTAAACTTGAGGCCCAAGCCACTCAGCCCAAACCACCCCCCCCCCATCGCGGCCGCACCCCCTCCCCTTTCTTTTCCCTTGTTATATCTATATATATGTATGCATGGATTGTTTGTTAAAAAAAACAACAAAACCCTAGCACCTAGAGGAAGGCGACGGCAGCCCCCCTCTCACGATCGCAAAACCCTACAACTTCCGGATTGATTCCAATCTTGTCCCGATTCGCTAATCATCATCGTTTCAAGGTTAGGGTTTAATTGTTTTGCGATTCACATTAGGGTTTGTGTAATCTTGATCATGATTATGTGTAATGGTAGGATTATTAGTATGAAAAGTGTTGTGATTTATGATTAGTTCGGATGATTGTGCGAATCTTTGCGATTATGATGTTAAGTTGAATACTAAATTCATAGGCTGTGTTTTAGCGATAAAGATCATGTTATATAATTAGGGTTTGCATGAATATTGATATACATGATGATATTTGACAAATAAACCTGTTGTTAATCATTATTATTAAGCGTCATGATCGTTTAAGCATATTCTGATGCGATAAAAGTCGAAAACAGTTTGTTGAATGACATTTACTGCCAACTTCAATTGGCTGTAACCTGATCATTATTTATGGAAAAGTGGATATTCTGAAGCCTAAAACGTGTATTTTTGAAAAACGCTTCTAATGGGGCCAGATTCATATTTTTCTGAGGTAGTTTGCTATTTTTAAGTGGTCATTTAGTGCAGCAGCTGAAGCTGCGTAAATTCTGCAAAATTTGCTAGTTGTTTATCGGGTCGGATCTCATAGTCTGTAGGGGGTTGGGTCACGAAATTTGTACAGTAACTGGAGACGGGAATTTCAGGAAATCTCCCACTGGAATTTTGTTAATTGTAAGAACGATGATTTTAAATAATTTTCCCGTGGACTGCAGTCAGAAAACGACGAATCTGACTGCAGCCTAGTATATAAATGTTTATAAATAATTGGTAAAGCGTTAGGACTTGAAAATTTTACATAAATTCTACAGTTTAGTTGACACCTCCTGTAAAAAAATTGGAATTTTTGGAATGTTGGAACTATTTTATAAAAATCCTTGAAAACAGCCCAGTTATGAGCGTACAAGCTGAAACATGATAACTTGCGTTTGTGTGTACCAAAGTGTTGTATGAGTTAATCTGTGTTTATGACAAGTTGGTTTGATCATTATTTTGGTATGATGATACTTTGCATGCATGATTGTGTTTTCGAATTGGTTATTACGTGTGCCGCACTGTGTGTTAGTTATGCGTAGGGTTTTGTATCGGTGTGTTCACACACTAACTTCAAATCGGTTGGCATGTTAGGACGCGATTAGCGGTTCCATCATTTGCTTCTTTTTGTGTTAATCTAACCGAGCAATTTAAGGTGAGTTCACGGCCCCTATTTTTGTCCGGTTTTGAACAACAGGGGAGAAATATGTATACGCTCTAAAACTATATCTTTTACGTTATGCGAAATTAACGTGGTTAAACTACTCGGTAACTAAGTTAATGTTAATATACGTTATGGTCACTAAGTAGCTTTATAACGGAAGTCCTCAACCAACTCTCGGATCGTTAGTATTGGGTTAGATAGCGGGGAAATTATAAATAGTACTACTGGGCCCGACAAGCCCCACCCGAGCTA
This sequence comes from Scalesia atractyloides, assembly GCA_947069175.1. Taxonomy (NCBI): domain Eukaryota; kingdom Viridiplantae; phylum Streptophyta; class Magnoliopsida; order Asterales; family Asteraceae; genus Scalesia; species Scalesia atractyloides. Next base: position 52,330,049 of record CAMTDV010000012.1, on the reverse strand, counting down.
GTCGCGCTAGCCGACCGGGAATTGTCAACGGGTGATTAATTTGGCCTAACTTTCGCCATGGTTAGTGATAGACCTTGCAACACTGAGGCAACAACAGTCAGCTTCGATCGCGAACTCTTATGTGACGTAACTTTAGGCTCGCTACCTACATGTTAACATTGAACTTAATTACGAACCAACATTATTATTCCGGGTTAGGAATAATGGAACTATATCGTTATCCCGGGTTATGGATAACGGGGGAAAACAAACTTTAACCAAACTTGTGAATTTATAAAAACCTGTGAACTCACTCTTCTTTAATGTTGACAATTGTTTCTTTACATGTTTTCTCAGGACGCTAGGAGCGCTAGGTGCACTCACTTGCATTTGATAAAGACATTTTTATCGAGTCTTATTTACGAATAATGTTTGGATTTTTTGGTTTTGGTGTTTATGTTGGCGCCCGTTACTTTACTTTACTCTAATGCTTCCGCTAAACTTTGAAACTAAGACATTTTGAAAATGATTATGAATGGTTAAACAAATGTTTTTGGAAAACGTTTAAATAAATCATATAGAGTCGTTCGACATTACTAGTGTCTTAGATTCTGGTTTGATCACACGCCTCGCGGTAAAACTCCGCAAGTGGAAATTGAGGGTGTGACTGATTGGTATCAGAGCCTCTAGCTATAGAGAGCCAGTTTTGCATTAAAAGTAGACCTAAACTATAGCTGTTACACGACACTAGACTTAGTTGGCACCGAACTGTGATATCTTGTTATGTGTTATACTACAATTGTTTTATGTGAGATATATATGTATATTGTGATGCACGCAACTCGTAACTAACTACACCAACCCAGCAGGCTATGTCATCATCATCATCCGATAAATCTCGACAATCAAGTGCGCCGGGGAAGGCACCCATGGTCGAACCCTCACCACCTCATGGCGTGGAGACACGCTCAACTGCTAGGAAAAGACTCGCTCTAGGAGGGGAGTCGTCCTCCCGTCCGACCACCGCTATACCGGTCAAACCAGTCAACTCGTTAGGAGTAGGGGACGATCTACTTAGGGATATATTAAGGAAACAACAGAACAACTAGAGAGAATGCAGGAGACTATCGAAGGGATGGATGATACGTCAACTAACTAGTAAAACTGGAAGGCTCGAGGAAGAGCAATATGAGAATAAGAGAGTTCGAAACATTTTAGCTAAGGATCTTCGTGCTGAGCAGCTGAGGGCTGACTGGCTCGAAGACAGAGTTCTTGAGTCCAGTTGGAGGATTCAAGAACTAGAGCAGAACCAAGCACCACCTGTCCTCGTACCCGCACCAGCACCGGCCCCTCCAGCGCCGGTAGAGGACGAAGAGGAGGATCCAGAGGAAGACCCGGAGGAGGATCCAGAGGAAGACCCGGAGAAGGATCCGGAGGAAGAAGAGCCGGAACAGGACCCGGCTGTTGAAGCTGAAAACGCCGTAGAGGATGACGACAATGATAGTGACTTGGGAGACGGAGACGTAGATGACTAACTCGTCTCGCCAATCCCTGTTTTGTTTTCTTTAGTTTGCTTGTTTCCACTTATGTTTGAACTTGAAATTTTATAATTAAACAGAGATGTTTGGTTGGTATTTTGTGAGACATTGCAATTTATTTAATCGAATGTTCCTTTTAATTGTTTAATTTGTTGGGTTGACATAAATTGTTTGATTATTGAAGTGTGGAATATGATAGCTATATTGGACATACATACTTATCGGTGTGTGTTTGTGTTGTCTTGCGAAGATCTGAAATGGCAACCGGTCGTCGCGAAAACCTCAACATGTCACCTGAAGAATTGGCCGCATTAATCCAAGAACACGTGAATGCTGCTCTGGCAGGTGTTCAAAACCCACCAGCAGGAGGGGGTCTTAACCCCTACAAGATGTTCCTTGATGCAAAACGGAACAAGTTCACGGGTGTTGAAGGACCCATAGGACTGGTCCGTTGGATTGAAAAGTTTGAATCGGTTTTCGAGATGTGCAATTGCCTTGAAGCTAATAAGGTCAAGTATGCTGCCTCAACGTTGGAAGATGGGGTATTGACCTGGTGGAACGCACAAGTTCAAACGCGTGGACTTGTTGCGGCGAACGCAATGGCCTGGACCAAGTTTAAGGCCCTAATCAAGGAGGAATACTGTCCGCGGGACAGAGTTCAGCAGTTGGAGCAAGCGTTATGGAACCACAAGATGGTAGGGTCTGAAATTGAAGCATACATGGCAAAACACCACGATCTGGTGTTCCTATGTCCCGATCTGGCTACACCCGTCGAAAAACGACTTGAGCTTTATCTTAGGGGTCTGGTCCCTGAGATCCAGGGCATGGTAATGTCTAGCAACCCTACAACGGAGCATCAAGCGATCAAGCTGGCGCATAAACTCACCGATAAGGCAGTGGAGCAAAGGAAGTTGCCACCTCGGAGTGCAACTGAAGTTGTCCCTGATAACAAAAGAAAATTTGAAGACTCACCTGCTCGACAGTCTTCGTCAGCCCAGCCACAACAAGGAAACCAGAAGCGGTCCAACAATTTCAACAACAATCGGGGTCACAACAATAAGTCTGCCAACAACACCTAGAACTCAAGTGGCTATGCGGGTCGAAAGCCGCAATGTAATCGTTGTAACCTCCATCATCACGGCCCTTGCGCCGGAAATCGCTGCCAACGATGTGGCAAAGCGGGACATGCGACAAAGGATTGTCGCGGGGAAATCATGTCTCGACAAAATCAAAATCAGCACCAGGGTCAACAGCAAGGTAATAACCGGGGATGCTATCAGTGCGGTAGCACTGCCCATTTCAAGCGAGACTGCCCGCAGCTTCGCAACAACAACAATGGTGGGAACAACAACAACAACAACCACAACAACAACAACAACAACAACAATAACAACAATGGCAACAATGGAAATGGTGGCACAGGAGGTACCAAAGGTCGTGCATTCACGCTGGGCCGTGGAGAGGCCAGAAACGACTCGAATGTGGTCACCGGTAAGTTTCCCCTTAACGATCATTTTGCTACTGTACTTTTTGATACGAGTGCGGATAAGAGTTTTATATCTGTGTCTTTTAGGAAGAACCTAAATCTCACGCCTAAACCCCTAGAGACCCCTTACGTCATAGAACTAGCCGATGGTAAATCTGTAGATGTGACCCATTTAGTAACCGGCTGTCAACTTAAACTCGTGGGTCACACCTTTACCATTGATCTAATGACAACTACCCTGGGTAGTTTTGACGTGGTAGCCGGAATGGACTAGCTATCCGACGTCCGAGCTGAAGTTCTCTGTTTCGAGAAGCTATCCGTATTCCACTCTCTAACGACGAAGTCTTGATGGTGCAAGGCGAGAAGGCAGGCGCCGTCACAAACATCATCTCTTACATGCAAGCTCAGAAGTGTCTTCGGAGAAAGAACTCCTTCGCTTTGCTCGCACTGGTCACCGAGCAGCCTAAGGACGAGAAGCGGATTGAAGATATCCCCGTCGTCCGTGAATTTCCCGATGTGTTTCCAGGGGAGTTACCTAGTCTTCCACCACATCGACAAGTGGAGTTTGAAATCAAATTGGCGAACCATGCGACTCCTATCGCCAAGGCCCCGTACCGCCTAGCTCCAGCAGAGCTGCAAGAGCTGTCTACCCAACTTCAGGAATTGTTGGAAAAAGGATTTATCCGACCCAGTACTTCGCCATGGGGAGCTCGGTCCTTTTTGTCAAGAAAAAGGACGGGACCTTCCGCATGTGCATCGACTACAGGGAACTCAATAAGGTTACCGTCAAGAACCAATACCCATTACCTCGCATCGACGATCTCTTCGACCAGCTTCAAGGGTCAAGCTACTACTCCAAGATCGATCTACGGTCCGGTTATCACCAGTTACGTGTCAGGGAGGAGGATATCTCCAAGAAAGCATTTCGTACTCGGTATGGCCATTATGAGTTCTTGGTCATGCCCTTCGGTCTCACCAACGCACCCTCGGTGCTCATGGACCTCATGAACCGCGTGTGAAGCCGTACCTCGACAAGTTTGTCATCGTGTTCATCGATGATATACTCATCTACTCTAGGAGTGAAGAAGAACATGTTGAGCATCTACGATTATTGTTGGAACTACTTCAACAGGAGAAACTATATGCCAAGTTTTCGAAGTGTGATTTCTAGATTCGGGAAGTTCAGTTCCTCGGGCATATCGTGAATGAAAAGGGTATACACGTTGATCCCGCCAAGATCGATGCTATCAAGAACTGGGAAGCACCCAGGACACCGACAGTGATCCGCCAATTTTTGGGTTTGGCTGGTTACTACAGACGTTTCATCGAGGGATTTTCAAAGATCGCACAACCGCTTACCACTCTCACTCAGAAGGGCACTAAGTATGCTTGGGGTGACAAGCAGGAAGCAGCATTTCAATTACTGAAGCAGAAACTTTGCAGTGCGCCCATTCTATCCTTGCCAGAGGGGACAGATGATTTTGTGGTATATTGTGATGCTTCCATTCAGGGATTGGGATGTGTACTCATGCAACGTGATAAGGTCATCGCGTATGCATCCCGACAGTTGAAGGTTCACGAGAAAAACTACACGACACATGACTTGGAATTGGGAGCAGTTGTGTTTGCACTTAAGATTTGGAGACACTATCTATATGGAACAAGGTGCACAATTTACACGGATCACAAGAGCCTCCAACATATTTTTTACCAGAAGGAGTTGAACATGCGACAGCATCGCTGGGTCGAACTCCTGAACGATTATGAATGCGCCATCCGGTATCACCCGGGTAAAGCTAACGTGGTAGCTGATGCCCTCAGTAGGAAGGAGCACTTGAAACCTTATCGGGTACGAGCACTACAGTTCACAACTCATTCTGGTTACCCGAACAGATACGCGACGCGCAGCTAGAAGCAGTTAAGGAAGAAAACATCAAGGCCGAATTTGTGGGAAAGATGGAACGCGATTGGGAAGTGAAACCCAATGGTGCTCGGTATTTCATGAATCGTATATGGGTACCTCTCTACGGAGACCTCAGGAAGCTAGTTATGGACGAAGCTCACAAATCCCGATACTTTGTCCATCCTGGTTCAGATAAGATGTATCAAGACCTTAAAGCCGCGTACTGGTGGCCCAACATGAAAGCGGATATAGCCACCTACGTGAGCAAGTGTTTGACTTGTGCGAAAGTCAAGGTGGAATACCAGAAGCCATCATGGCTACTTCAACAACCTGAGATCCCAGTGTGGAAATGGGATCAGATCTCGATGGACTTTATCACTAAACTCCCGCGAACTCCGGGTGGTTGCGATACCATCTGGGTAATCGTGGATCGTCTAACTAAGTCTGCCCACTTCCTAGCGATCAAAGAAACAGATAAGATGGATAAGTTGACTCGCATCTACATTAAGGAAGTAGTTTCTCGGCACGGGGTGCCAACGTCCATCATCTCAGACAGAGATGCTCGTTTCACGTCCAACTTTTGGCAGTCACTTCAGAAAGCGTTGGGTACACGCTTAGATATGAGCACAGCTTATCACCCTCAGACGGATGGTCAAAGTGAAAGGACCATTCAGACCTTGGAAGACATGCTTAGGGCATGTGTGGTAGACTTCGGGAACAGTTGGGAAATCCATCTGCCTTTAGTGGAATTCTCGTATAACAACAGTTACCATACGAGTATTCAGGCAGCACTGTTTGAAGCATTGTCGGTCGCAAATGTAGATCACCGGTCTGTTGGGCAGAAGTCGGTGACAGTCAACTCACAGGTCCTGAGTTGATACTTGAGGCTACTGAAAAGATTGTGCAAATCAGAAACCGCATGGCAGCGGCACGAGACCAACAGAAAAGCTACGCTGATCAACGACGCAAACCGCTCGAATTTCAAGTAGGTGACCGCGTCCTACTGAAGGTGTCACCCTGGAAGGGTGTAATCCGTTTTGGGAAACGAGGCAAACTAAACCCACGGTACGTAGGCCCATTTGTGATTTCGAAGCGTATCGGGCCCGTAGCTTATCAGTTAGACCTTCCTACCGAACTCATTGGAGTTCACAACGTTTTCCACGTGTCCAATCTGAAGAAGTGCCTATCAGATGAGACCCTAGTCATTCCATTGGATGAGATTCAAGTGGATGAGCAACTACATTTTATGGAGCAACCTATCGAGATCAAGGATCGTTAGATTAAGACTCGAAGGCACAGCAAGATACCAATTGTCAAGGTTCGTTGGGACTCTAAGCGTGGACCGGAGTTCACGTGGAAAAGAGAGGACCAAATGAAAAGCAAATACCCACACCTTTTTGCAGCTGAGCAGCAATCTGACATTACCGCCAACTAAATTTCGGGACGAAATTCTTTCAACATGGGGATGATGTGACAGCCTGGGAATTACTTGTACCATTGCTAACAAACTGAATCTTTGTGCGTTGCATTCTAAATTGCGTTTACTCAATTTTCGGGACGAAAATTCTTTCAACATGGGGATAATGTGACATCCCGGCTTTTCAGGTATCTTAAACGCGCTACTTCACGTTATTCATTCCTACGCTGATTTAATTCGGAGAATTAAATTACATGCTCGCAATAACTACGCTAACTTTGTGAATCTATTGGGTGAATTACGTGCTATGTGTTATTAGACGTTTGTAGATTTTGTAGATTATTATATCACGCTTTGATTTCATGATTATTAGTTATAAAAAAATATAATAAATAAATAGCCGAACCGAACCGAGCTGCGAAACGTGTCGACCTCACCTCGTTGCGGCCCAAGGAAATAACCTAAACTTGAGGCCCAAGCCACACAACCCAAACCGCCCCCCCCCATCGCGGTCGCACCCCCTCCCCTTTCTTTTCCCTTGTTATATCTATATATATGTATGCATGGATTGTTTGTTAAAAAAAAAACAACAGAACCCTAGCACCTAGAGGAAGCCGACGGCAGCCCCCCCCTCTCACGATCGCAAAACCCTACAACTTCCGGATTGATTCCAATCTTATCCCGGTTCGCTAATCCTCATCGTTTCAAGGTTAGATTTTAATTGTTTTGCGATTCATATTAGGGTTTGTGTAATCTTGATCATGATTATGTGTAATGGTAGGATTATTAGTATGAAAAGTGTTGTGATTTATGATTAGTTCGGATATTTGTGCGAATCTTTGCGATTGTGATGTTATGTTGAATACTAAAATCATAGGCTACGTTTTAGCGATAAAGATCATGTTATATAATTAGGGTTTGCATGAATATTGATATACATGATGATATTTGACAAATAAACCTGTTGTTAATCATTATTATTAAGCGTCATGATCGTTTAAGCATATTCTGATGCGATAAAAGTCGAAAACAGTTTGTTGAATGACATTTACAGCCAACTTCAATTGGCTGTAACCTGATCATTATTTATGGAAAAGTGGATATTCTGAAGCCTAAAACGTGTATTTTTGAAAAACGCTTCTAATGGGGCCAGATTCATATTTTTCTGAGGTAGTTTGTTATTTTAAGTGGTCATTTAGTGCAACAGCTGAAGCTGCATAAATTCTGCAAAATTTGCTAGTTGTTTATCGAGTCGGATCTCATAGTCTGTAGGGGGTTGGGTCACGAAATTTGTACAGTAACTGGAGACGGGAATTTCAGGAAATCTCCCACTGGAATTTTGTTAATTGTATGAACGATGATTTTAAATAATTTTTCCCGTGGACTGCAGTCAGAAAACGACGAATCTGACTGCAGCCAAGTATATAAATGTTTATAAATAATTGGTAAAGCGTTAGGACTTGAAAATTTTACATAAAATTCTACAGTTTAGTTGACACCTCCTGTAAAAAAAATTGGAATTTTTGGAATGTTGGAACTATTTTATAAAAATCCTTGAAAACAGCCCAGTTATGAGCGTACAAGCTGAAACATGATAACTTGCGTTTGTGTGTACCAAAGTGTTGTATGAGTTAATCTGTGTTTATGACAAGTTGGTTTGATCATTATTTTGGTATGATGATACTTTGCATGCATGATTGTGTTTTCGAATTGGTTATTACGTGTGCCGCACTGTGTGTTAGTTATGCGTAGGGTTTTGTATCAGTGTGTTCACACACTAACTTCAAATCGGTTGGCATGTTAGGACGCGATTAGCGGTTCCATCATTTGCTTCTTTTTGTGTTAATCTAACCGAGCAATTTAAGGTGAGTTCACGGCCCCTATTTTTATCCGGTTTTGAACAACAGGGGAGAAATATGTATACGCTCTAAAACTATATCTTTTACGTTATGCGAAATTAACGTCGTTAAACTACTCGGTAACTAAGTTAATGTTAATGTACGTTATGGTCACTAAGTAGCTTTATACGGAAGTCCTCAACCAACTCTCGGATCGTTAGTATTGGGTTAGATAGCGGGGAAATTATAAATAGTACTACTGGGCCCGACAAGCCCCACCCGAGCTAGTAGCACTAGCCGACCGGGAATGGTCAACGGGTGATTAATTTGGCCTAACTTTCGCCATGGTTAGTGATAGACCTGGCAACACTGAGGCAACAACAGTCAGCTTCGATCGCGAACTCTTATGTGACGTAACTTTAGGCTCGCTACCTACATGTTAACATTGAACTTAATTACGAACCAACATTATTATTGCGGGTTAGGAATAATGGAACTATATCGTTATCCCGGGTTAGGGATAACGGGGGAAAACAAACTTTTAACCGAACTTGTGAACTTATAAAAACCTGTGAACTTCACTCTTCTTTAATGTTGACACTTGTTTCTTTACATGTTTCTCAGGACGCTAGGAGCGCTAGGTGCACTCACTTGCATTTGATAAAGACATTTTTATCGAGGATTTTTGGTTTTGGCGTTTATGTTGGCGCCCGTTACTTTACTTTACTCTAATGCTTCCGCTAAACTTTGAAACTAAGACATTTTGAAAATGATTATGAATGGTTAAACAAATGTTTTTGGAAAACGTTTAAATAAATCATATAGAGTCGTTTGATATTACTAGTGTCTCAGATTCTGGTTTGATCACACACCTCGTGGTAAAACTCCGCAAGTGGAAATTGAGGGTGTGACAATCAAGCTGTATGATGTTCACAGAGCTTCCACCGTCTATCAGGATCCTGCGAACAAAGTGATTAGCTATAAGCAAAGTAATAACTAAGCCATCATGATGAGGATCCTGAATATCAACACGCTCATCCTCATCAAAGGATATAACTCTCTGCTGAGTTAGAGAGGAGGTCCTAATAGGCCTGTCTCCATTCTCCAATTTAGTATCTTTGGTATGCCTCTTTGCCGCCGAGAATGAGGTTCCAAGAAATCTGATCTTCCAAAGATAAAGTTTATGGTTTGTGCATCGGCCGGAGGTGGAGTAGCTTTTTCCGGAACATTTTCAGGATCTTGGATCCTTGACTTCTTCCTGCCCAGCAACTCTTTCAAGTGCCCCTTACTGAGAAGATATCCAATTTCTCTCCTTAAAGCTATGCATTCGCCTGTCAAACGCCCAAAATCTTCATGGTATGCACACCACTTGGACTTATCCTTGAAGGAGTTAGATTTCTAGTTCTTCTTCGGCCACCTAGCTTTTTCACCAAAATTCTGCAAGGCAATCATCAGTTCATTGTTATTAACAGAAAAGCAATATTATGATATTCAAGGATATTCCTCCTCATCATCATCTTGTTCAACTGCATGAACATTTTGATTATTAGGCTTGGAGTACGCTTGGATCGGTTATTCTTGTAGAAGGATCCTTGCGTCTTGTCATTGTTCTCCTGTTTATTAGAACCAATGATTATGTCTTGTATTCTCTTATCATCCTCTAATCAGATGAATCTCAGAGCCCTATTTCTTTCTTCGTCCAAGTTCCTGCAAGGGGTCATGACAAGGTCATCGTAAAATGGAGAATCCTTTTGTAATCCATTTTAAATGCCTCAACAGCAGTTGCTACATCTAGATTCGGGATTTTAAAGGATTCTCTTCCAAACTTGGTGACATAATCCCTTAAGGATTCATCACGAGTCTGGGTTATCCTATATAAGTCACTAGTTAGCCTTTCAAAAGTTCTATTGCATGAAAACTGGTTATTAAATAGGTTAACTAAATGTGAGAAGGAATTATGGAGTAGGGAGGAAGACTTAGCAGCCATTTAAGTGTTGATCCAGTGAGTGTGGATCCGAATCCCTTACACAAGCAAGCTTCTTTTAACCTTTCAGGGATGGGGTTTATCTCTATCCTTTCCCGGTACCGTGCCACGTGTTCCTCTGGATCAGTTGTTCCGTCATACAACTTCATGTTGGGTGTTTGAAAGCGTTTTGGAATCGCTGCATGGCATATGGGTGGTGCAAAGCGAGACACCTTGTGACTTCCATTTGGGATTTCAGGAATAGGCATAACTATTCCTGGAACGCTTGATATCATATCTTTGAGCTTCTTTAGTTCCCTGGCCATGGCTTGACTGATCCCTGCATCCTGCATGAAACCATAATTAGTGTCCATAAAGGTGTTATTAAAATTGTTACTCCCGTTTGACTTAAAGGTGGTATTGTAGAAGTGTATTGGGGATAAGACATGTCTGCTGTCACAGTAGGAGGTTGCATTGGGATGAAGTCCCCATCATGGACTTCAGGCTTCTACTTGGTTGACTCCTTGAGGATCCTTGATCCTGAAAGATGTTGGATCCAGGATACATTGGTGATGAAGGCCTTGATGGATAATCCATGGATCCTTGAACCCGAGCTAAGGATACTTGATGTTGAAAGTAGGATCCTTGAGGCTGAGTCATTGCTAGTGATCCATGCTGAAGGTTGGAGGATCCTTGAAGCTGGACAGTGGATCCTCTAGAATGCTAGATTGTCGATGATGGAGTAGCAAAATCCAACGACCTAGGCATCAGTGAAGACTGATCTTCTGCCGGTCTCTTCTGCTTCTTGATGTCATCAATTTCACGAAGGACCCTCTGGTTGGTTTTATCTTGCTGCTCCATGTAGCTTTTCATCTGCAAAATCAAAACATAAACATCATTGTTAGTAGTCGTAGAGGAAGAAACAACAGAAGTTTTTGATCATGTGAAGACGAATGATGTCTTCTTTTGAGCATTTTCAGCATTCTTCTGAAATGATGGGGGAATAGGAGGCAAAGGCATTGTGGTTTGAGATGAGGTAACCGCCGGCATGACACTTGATGTAGCTTTTCCCTGGGAGGCCATGAAGTTGACGAAAATGAATAGAAATGAACGAAAATTTTTAGAATTGAAGCACCACTTGCCCCACAGTGGGCGCCGAATTGTATTAGTAAAAAATCAAGCTAAGGATAATGTAACCAAATCTGATTTTATGAGGTAGTGTGCTTGAATGATAAACAAGTATATAATCAAATATGAAATGTAAAGGATGATGAACACAATGATTTATACGAGGAAAAAGCCCTTGATCTTTGTGAGATCTTCGGCTCAAAAAACCTCGGGTGATGGAAACTACCGATCACCAATTATATTCAACAAGTAATCCACAAACTAGTACAACTTCAGATCATATCGAGCTTGTTACAACTAGGTTCTAGTGTGTGTATTCGAGAGTAGTTTGCAAGAGTAGTAAAATGTGCAAGAGTGTTCCTAATCAAGCTTAATACCCCTTCATATAATTAGTAAATTAGCTAATAACTAACTAAGCGAAAATAAAGGGAGCTCCCACGACCACCCACAACGGCTATGGCCTCATATGCATGTGCCTAAATCCCAGCATATTCCATGATATTCCAGCTTGACCAAGTCCATCTCTCGTACCTGCATCAAATTTAAATAACATATCGAAGACAACCATTAGAAACCGTTACAAGGACTAAGGATCCTTGATCCTTCTGATACTCGCTGAACATTTTAAGAATTACGTGTTTAGGAGACATAGAAGGATCACTGATCCCTAAGTAATTAAAACCAATCCTAACACTTGATATTTTAGAATTTCAAGTAATACAAAACCAAAACCACATTTAACACCTTGAAAAAGTATTCAGAAGAAGAAAATCTTCCTTGTTTGCCTTTTCTTTTTAAGGATTCGAATATTTGTTATCACATTGCCTAATCCTTGGCGGTAATCGGTTTGCCTAATCTGTTTGGGTATTTGAATATTTATGTTAATTTTTTTAATATATTGATCAAAGAAATAACACATAATAGTTTAGAGGGGTAAAATAGTCATTCAAATGTCTAACCAAACAACACATACTAGCACAATAAGTAACTTACTGACTCAGAGCCTTTTACCTAGTTAGACCTCTTACTAGTTCAACACTTAATGGTACAAAGATTGCCAAACAACCTCTAATTTTACCAACAAAATAAATAATTATGTAATTCACTTTACATAGGCTTTTTTAAACCTTGTGTAACTTTTAAAGGCTATACAACAAAAAACATGCTTATACAAATTAATAATTACATCAACCTCATAACCTTTAAAGGCTATTCAAACCACCAGAAACCTTGCCCTTTGCAAGCTTTCTTATTCTTTTCTATGGTCGTTCTATTCCATGGCATATCCTAACATCATGCGAAAAGTGTTGACATCACGCATGGAGATCTCTCATGAATTGTTTTTGAATTATGGAAATATGCGAAATGTGATATTATGCAAGAGGTTACAACACAGTGTATGCGTGCGTTGACTGTCGGAAAACTACCTCATGTGTGAGTTGTAGGATACGAGAGTTCATAACTACTACTCTTCACAACAGGCAGCTAGATCTTGTCAGAATAATCGTCTTTACATTTTTGTTTTTTTTTTTGCATTTTAAGCTACAGTTGCATTCGCGCTTAGTGTGCAGGAAAATATTAGCATAACATTTGGGCTCTCGTACTACCAATATTGTCTACTTTTCCCCCGATGTGTTGCCCATCCAAAAACTCACAAACTTCCTATGAGGTTACCCATTCTAGTAGTGTTTCCACCTAAGCACACTTAAGTGTTACGTTTTCATATGCTCTTCAACCAATGCGTCGAAGATGTGTTGGCGATTTAAGAGACGAAACATTCTTTATGAACCATGAATTTCTTGTTGCGAAGAATGATTTTGTGTAATAGTATAGGGTACTGAAGTTTAACATGTATTCCTATACAATCATTTATTAACGGCAAACCCATCCGAATAAGCGAGCGACCCGTTTACATACTTTCCCGAGTCGGTCTTTCTTAACCCTAGAGAGGGTGACATCACTGGTTTGAGGCAAAGGGTGAGGATCGTTCAAGCAGGATTGAATAAAGGCGTTTGAAATTCAGGTAAATATCATATCAATTCTTCAAAGTAACATGTTTCTGATTTGTTTTTATATTATATGTTCAGATTTAGGGTTTTATAAGATGTATACATTTGGTGCTAAACTACTGGATTTCTTCTTCGTTTTTTTTTTGTGATTCTAGCAATTTATAGTTTAAATACATATAGAATTGTAGCATAAAGCTCCATTAAAGCATCGATTACCGTTGATGTTAAGTTTGGGGGTCTCCAGAAAGCTTATTTCTTGTTAAATTGTAGACTATTGTAACCATTTGAAATTATTGTTTTGTTATCTATAACTGTCTAACTGTGAAAAATGCATGGTTTGGGCGACCCAACCAACCTGGCCGGTGCGGTTTGTTTTTTTTCAAAAACCATGGTTAGTGGCTTGGCCCAAAATTTTAGTAGAAACTGTTTGAACTGGATCGTTAACATTGTATATTCAACATATCCACCAAATAACTTGTTGCACCTATATTAATCAGTCTGTGTGTTATAAGATTAGCATATAACGGAAATCGAGATGCACGTTGGTGTTGTATAGATTGCTTTGAGAAGAACCATCAAATGGATAAGGGGAACCTTTATTGAGATATTATGGTTTGACGATGGTGTTGTATAGATTGCTTTGAGAAGAACCATTCACAATCGCTTCATTCTTTTGGTTGTTACAAATACCAGCCTCATCCATACCCTATTTTTGACCTTCATGTTCAAGACGTGTCGAATCCGGACCATTTGGTGTTTTTCTGATTGCTTTGTGTGCCTCAATTGCGTTTTTTAAAACCAAAGTTGTTTAAGGTTTCTTTTGGATGTTTACACCTTAATGAATAAGTCTTTTAAGTTGAATTAAGGTCTATGAAACTGCTTGGGTTGAGTTTTAGATTGTCGTAGTTTTAGGGTGTACTTCTATGGCATTTTTTACTTTTGAAATGGCCTACATGGTAAGATGCAGGAGCGTTTTATCTGCAAATGGATGTAAAGTAGGCGAAGTTATTTGTTGATAATTTTGAAGGCTTCAGCTTTTCTGATCATTATGAGATGTCAAAATGAAGTAAATGAGTGCTTAATTATTGTCATGAGATTAGAAGACTCGCAGATGGAGAAATCCTTAAAGCATAAACAGTAAGTGCTTCATATTCACACACAATGTGATTCATGGGGTTTTGAACTGAAATCTTTTTTCTGGCAAAATAAAAGGATTTAAAATTTCATAGGATTTTATAATATACACCAAGTAGGAGATTTTAGAAATCATCAGTTTTTTTAATTTAATTAATTGCTGAGTACATTCAGATATTTATGTAGTTCTAGTTTATATATTTATCACTTGTTACCTTGTCCAACCAGTTGAAGATAATTGCTTAGTCAAAGCTTGGAATTAATTTCATTTTGCTCAAACTATGCAAAATATGTTTCCACGAGCTATTAAGTTGTTTTTTTTCTTACAGAAAAACACACACACATAAGGGCCGTTTATTGCATAATAATCAATTTAAGTAGGAGAGAGAAAGAGAGGCGGGTATGCAATTACATATCCGTCTTATGTATCATAGTTAAAACTATATGTACAAATGTGTGTGTGTGGTTTTCGCAGTTCTTTGCTTAATGTTGTTTCTGTATTGAACAACCCTTTTCCATACACGTGTCTATTTATATATTTAGACTGTATTAGGTTGCAGAAATGAAGGTGAGGTCGTCAGTGAAGAAAATGTGTGAGTCCTGTAGAACAGTGAAACGTCGTGGCAGAGTGTTTGTTTTGTGCTCAGCAAATCCCAAGCATAAACAGCGACAAGGCCTGTCAACCATCTCTTTCCCGGAAGCCTCACTCACTTCTAGGTATATCTTTCATCTTTTCATAGTTTTAACATTCAAGTGACAGACGTTTGATGTATTTTGTTCATGAGATCCTTTTGCCATTAAAACTATTTTGGTCTTTCACTAGGATCAACTACATCAGACTTTTTCATTTTTCTTTAAGATGGGCTTCAAGGTTTGGTTTGCTGAATCAAACAGAATTAGTGGCTCGAGTTACTAGTCCTCAAAAACCATTAAAACCGGCTGAACTGCCTAAACCGAAACAAGTTGGCCGGTTTGAGATCCAAAGGGTTCGGTTCATGGTTTGATTTCTGCGGATTAACGGGTCAGTCCGGTTTGATACTTGGAACCCGCCGTTTGACCTTTATTATTTATGTAGTTTTTGAATCCGTAGCTTTGTATGTCGATTACAGTTAATAGAAACTAATGCTTTTTGAACAAAAATAAAAGTCGGTTTAACCGCCAGAACAGAATCGTGGCCGGTCCAGCTAACCAATTTAATCTGTCCTGTTCGGGTTATCGTTTCCCAAAATCGTAGTTAACGTTTTGGCCATTAAAGCTGGTTGAATTGGACCGTGAACTAGGGGGTGTATAGATGTGCTTTTAAATTGGTTGCCTGTGTTTGGTTTCAGAATGTCAGAAATGCAGATGGCAAGAAGCAGTTATCAAGCTAAGGAGGCTTCGAGCTTTGGCATTGGAGGTGGCCTGGCTTCTCTACTGGTTGAGAGGAAGTCGCCTGCAATTTTTGCTGGATGGAGAGTCAGCCTTGCGTCTCTTCTGCAGACACGCGCCAAATGATGATTGTATCTGCAATGCTAAATTTTCATTCTACAAGGAACTTTATATGCTTACTCCAATAATATCCTAATTCATAAAGATTGCAAACAAGCTTCTTGTATTCAATAATGAACTCAATTTTGTAGGATGGTCCAACGTTGTCTTGTTGAGTTTATAGCAAGTCTTTGTTTTGGGACTGTTGACCGACACAAAGGGATGAGATTTTTTACTGAAATACCGGTAATGTACCGTCCGGTCATAAAAGGTATTGGTTATCGGTAAATAATGGTATCGGTACCAGTATTTTTTGGTAAAAAACGTTATTAGTACCGAATTGTACTAAGGACTAATAATATATATAGTATATGCCAAACCTAAAATCCCTTATTTGCCATCCCAAAGAATGCTCTTTTGATAACCAAGCTAGTTTCAAACATATGAAAAATTATATTCATTTATTGTCAAAAACATACAAAGTACAATTAGAAACACTTCAAACGGGGTCAAATGAATAAACCTCAACGCTTAGTTGGATATGGAACTGATATAGTTCCGTGTGCAATCAAATGGCCAGAAATAAAAGGATTCAAAAGCTTAAAAAACCTTAAAGGTTTATTGATAAACAATATTTTTAAACAATCAACTAAAGAACAACGAATCCTAGAGATCCTGGATATGAATAACAATTTAGAAGAAAACTAAATGAGATAAAATATGAAATTTAAATGATAGATAATAAAAATAATCTCCAATTTGAACATTCTGCATCAGAAACAAGTCAAATGCTATGTTCATACTTTCTATAAGATTATAACATTTAATTTCTATAAGAATTAATTTCTTAATGTCTATAAGATTATTACATTTAATTTCTTAGTGCTTTCAGATGCTATTGTGTTAAGATTTAATCTAAATCTCCATTACTCTATTACTAACAATTCATTATTTTGTATTTTTCCATTTAACAATTATGTAAAAATTTAAAGTAATTCTTAGATCTTGGTTAGTCCATTGTTTTCAAATTTGTATGAAATTATAAATAATTTGTAATACAATGGATCGTACCATTGATTATGAAGATTAGGTTAAACAATGGAAAACAATAAAACGGTACTAATGCAGTAAAGTACCAAAAAGACGCTATCGTATCAATATATTTAGTACAGTATTTGATATCTACTTTTTCTCAATTTTAATATCGGTGCCGGTACCGATATAGTACTCGATCTCATCCTTCTAGTACAAACTTTGGGTTTCTAAATATAGAATGAGATTGTCTCGATAACATAAAACAAGTTGATAATTGGGTGGGTGAAAGGGTGATAATCGGGTGGGTGAAAGGCTGGAAGACAAACTATGAAACTTCCGTTAGGATCGAGACTGGTTAGGTTTGTACGAAATCAGTTTATTATCCATGGTTTGTTACATAGGACTAGGGGTGGTTAGGTTCAAATTGCCATGCTTTTTTTTAAGAGATTTTTCAAGTAGTATCAAACAGTTTGGATACAAAACCCGTTATTTGACTTGATTAATTTGACTTTATAAATTTTGTCCATAAATTTTAGGTTTGATTATTGAGGAAATATGGTATTATACGGGTTGAATATAGTGTTATGTATTAAATAATAAAATAATATATTTTTAAAAGCCACGTTTATTATACGAGTTGAATAAATGTAATTTTATATACTAAATAATAAAAAAAATTATATCTTTGAAAACCTCGTGTATTGTACGGGTTGAACAAATATTATTTTATATACTAAATAATAAAAAAATATATATTTAAAAGCCTTGTGTGTTACACGGTCGATTAAATGTAATTTTGTATACTAAATAATAAAAAAATATATATTTAAAAACCCTGTATATTATACGGACTGAATAAATCTAAATTTATATACCAAATAATAAAAAAGTTATAATTTTAAAAACTCTGTGTATTACACGAGGTGAATAAATCTAATTTTGTATACCAAATAATGAAAAGATATAATTTTAAAAGTTCTGTGTATTACACGGGTTGAATATATGTAATTTTGTGTAGTGAATAATAAAAAGGTTATATTTTAGAAAAAACCACATGGATTACAAAGGTTGAATAAATCTAATTTTATGTACCAAATAATAAAAAAAATATATCTTTAAAAATACTAACAGATATACACGATACACGATAGATAGGGTGATTGCGAAGATACATTATTCAAGAAGGCAAATCAACATTAATTTAAGTGATAAAATATTGGAACCAATTCCGAAAATTTGATTTATAAATTAAGTAAAAAAATCGACATAGTAATTTTTTATTGATGAAATTAAAAATAAATAATATATTAATACAAATTTGGTTTTCTTGATAAATAATTTGTTTTATATAAAACTATCTTAAATTAACAATTTAAATTTGAGAATAATATTTTATTAGAAAAATAGAAGGATTCAATAAATGACATGTTTCACACTAGGGGTGTGCATAATGTGCATGGGTCGATTTTGGTCTAAAACCATAACCACGATGTCAATTAATGGATAACCATAACCGATGGGTTATGGCGGTTATGGTTAATCGTTTTTGATGGTTATAGCGGGTCAATTGTGGGTGCTTAACCGTGTTTTTAGCTTAGCTAAAAATAGCTTATTTTTTTAACATGGAGTAAATTGTTATTGTATATCTGTATATATTAGTATATTACATAGTATTAAAAAATACGTATAATCTATAATGTTAATACCGATTATTACCGAATATATAAAGTGATACTATATATTCCATAACTTCAAATAAACATTCAACCAAAACCGCAAAACGATATGAAGTAACCCATAAATACTAAAAATTTTAATCAAAAACATCAAATATTAACCCATAAATACTAGAGTCTTTAATAAAAAACATCGAATATTAAAAAAAATTGTGAAAAGTCCTAAATCCTATAAAGATTTACTACATGTCGGTTCGGTTTGGTTATGGTGGGTATGGAAACATTGATAACCATAACTGAAGAAACACGGGTTGAACCTAGGGACACCCGGGGATATGTAAATTGCAACCAGAGTGATTCTGCATAAGGGTTTCCCGTCCACTCCACTTCACAGGGTTATTCGCTCTAGTTAGCTTGCAAAACTGACAATGCCGTTAGTCTCCCACCGGGAAAGGGTGGTTTTCTCCGTGACCACACTCCAGCGTGAGAATAAGTATCTAGGATGGTAAGAAAGTAAATTGCAAATGTGAGCAGGTGTGAGCGTCTACTAAAACCGTTGTTGTTACCTCGAGGTATGATACTTACTTATAGCCGAAAAGGTATGTTCAGGAGATATGCTTGTGGGCCTTGGGCCCGGCCCATACAGCCAGAGACATCCGTTTTGTCCTGTGTGTTAGACATTAAGTGCTCCCAGTAGGAGGATTAATGTCTACTGTTAGGAGGCGTGTCATGTTGGATGTTGAGTGGTGCCACGTGTAAAGGTGACCCTCTCTGGTGTCAGGCTCGCTGCCAGCAGAAAATGGAGAAGGTGGAACAGTCACTGGCGAAGATATAGTTGGTGTGAGGTCTGACGACTAAGACACTGCCACACGCAACCTGCCTACGTCACCGTTCTGCCACTTTGTACCCTAGAGTATCGCCAACACCTCTTAGTGCTTACCTTTTCTGCGAGGCTGTCAGAGTTTTTCCTGCCAGCGCAGGGTGTCAAGGGTTTTATCTTTTTGTTCCAAAACTATGAGGTGTTCTCATGGGTGTTTTGTCCTTGTAAGGTTTTAGGATTAATGTTTAAGAGGGTTGTTGACCTGCGCAGGGTCTAGTAGTCTGCGCGCATGAGTCTAACTTGTCGTTGTGCCAAGTACACAAGGTTCGTTGTGTGACTAGAAGCTATCGGTCTAATTTACCGTTGCGCTGAGTGCGCAAGGCTCATTGTATGACCTGATTTTGTTGGTCTAATTCACCGTTGCTCTGAGTGCGCAAGGCTCATTGTATGACCTGATATTTGTAAGAAAGGCGCACCATTGCATGTTGAATGCCAGGTTATCCTTGTAAAATGTAGTCAAGGGTATGGTTATCTGGGACCATACCTCCTTAAGTCTCCCTAGTCCAGCGCTGCTCCTATGCGCACGTTGTGAAGTGGGAGGACTGCTGGACTAGAAGAGTTGTTGCATGCGTCGTTTATTATAGTGGCGAAAATTTATATAAGTGTTGAGAGGAAGCGTTCTTTTGAAGGAAACGTTTTGTTATCTATATCTTGGAATTCGGGAATCTGCCACTTTGAAATTTGCAGGTGAGTTGGTGAGAAAAAATGGGGAGGTGAAAAGACGTGTGACGGGTGTAGCGTGCACTCAGCCGCTTCGCCTGCCATTCATTAAATGGAGTGGCAGGGAGCGTGGTGGTCACGCGCGCATGTTAACCGTCACTGCCATCTCTTTTGCCACGCGTCCGCCTGTAATTCGTTGTTATCACCACGTGTGTTTGTCACGTTCTCCGAGTGCATTTAATGCTGTCATTATAAATAGAGGCCCCCGGGTTAGGGTTATAGTCATCCTTTCAAGTTTTCCTTCAACTTTTCTTCACTTTATGATCTGTTGAGTTTCCCTAAAGTTTTCTTCAGAAAGATTGTTTCTTTGTTGTTTTTGATGGCGACTCCTCCTTTGCCAGTGTGCAAGCTCACCCGGCAAGCTCTTGAGGAGATAGTCGCTGGCTTCCGGTTCCCTCCTACTTGGGATGCCCGATTGCCGGCTCAGGGTGATACCGCCACCGATGCTCCGGCGGGGTATATCACCCTATTTTATGATTTTTTTCGGTGAGGGTAACTTCCGATTGCCCGCCACCAAGTTCTTGATCGAAGTACTGCAGTTTTACGGTTTCTACCTTTTCCAACTGAGCCTAATGGGAATGATGCGTATCAAGCACTTTGAGTTCTTGTGCTGGTCGACGGGGTCTGTTCCCACCGTTGGCCGCTTCCGTATATTTTATCAGTTCCAGTGTTCGTTGCCACCACAACTGATCACAGCCATCCATCGCTGATTTTATTCCTTTGTCTTTTCCTGCCTACCAAACAAAACCAAGTAGTAATTCATTTCATTCTTACATAGTAACCAAATACGACCATCGAATGGTAATGGTAATGATCCATTTCATTCTTTTGTCCATTACATTTCCTCATTCATTCCATTCCCTTGTCTATTCTATTACCCATACCAAACATGTACTTATTGTTTAAAAAAGATGCGTCTGGTTGTGTTTACTTACCGATATTAGTCAAGCTTGACGCTAATAAGATAAAGCAAGTAATAATAAAAGAGTTCATGCTATTTAAGTTTGGTAAAAAAAAACCTTAAAAGCTAATAAGATAAAGCATATTTAAGTTTGATAACAAAAAACTTACAGCTAATGAGATAAACTAAATAATAACAAAAGAATTTATTAAAAGTAAAATATATCTTTTAAATTTAATTTAACCATATAAAAAGTAGATGGTAAAATAGCTATTTTAAAAGCTTAATAAACAATTAATATAAAGTTCAAATAAAAGGTGTTTATTAGAGATTAAAAAATAGACATATTAAAAGCTTAATACACAACTAATATAAAGTTCAAATAAAAGGAGTTTATTAGAGATAAAATCAATAAAAAATGATTTTATTCAAATTGCAAACAAACTTTCAGATGCGTGTAAACGTTCATATCACGAATTGATACGACTATTTAAACCATATAATTGGAATTTGAATCCATCTTATAATAAGTTTGGTTTTCAGAATTTGTTAGACTTAGAATCTTAATTCAAATCTTAATGGTTTGATTTAGAATTGAAATCTGAAATAATACGAAAGTGAAATTGGGAATTCATTATCCCAAATTCATTCTTTTAAAGGTTCAAAATGGAAGGAGTTCAACGAAAGTCGATGCATTCGCCACCCCACCCCCAACCCCTACCACAAACCCCAACACCACCCTTCCCGCCCCGCCACAAACCCTAGCACCACCCATCCCGCTCCCAATCCCACCAACCCCGACTGCAGTTAGGAACGGAAAAAAAACCTGAGCCTGACGGGTATACCGAAACCTGAAACAAATTGGACTAGTATGCCTAAACCCGTCGTGTATGGTATTAGTTTAAAAAATTTCGCGAGTATGGGATGGGTATGGATTAAGTGATACTCAACCTGATTACCCGAAACCACATACCGCCAATGTCGGCAGCAAGGTGAAGGAATTAGGGATGCTGTTGTTGATACTGATGAAATGTTTTCGCCCAATGAGAATGGATGGGGTATTGCTAGAAGGTGAATACCAGTTGTTAAGCCTGAGTCTGCACGTGAGCCACTTTCCCTATCCCAACCTATCAACCTTTTGGGAAGCTCTTGAGGATGATGAAGCAGGTGATGGGGTGGGTCCCACTGAGCCAGTTGATTTTGGGAGCAGGGCTGTTATTAAACCACGTTTTGATGATTATTATACAATAATAAGGGAGAGATATGTGATGGGAGTCCGGATAATGATCCAATTGTAGATAAAGGCTCTGGGTGAAGAGTTTAAGGTGTGCCCTGTAATGTAGACATTGTCGAGTCCGTTTGATTAAGATATCTGGCGTCAACTAACCTTTTCGTTGATGATTGGGCTGAGATGGCTATTGAAGAAACAGAACCTTAAGTCGAAGGTATGTATACATCTTTTCACGCGCAATGCAACTGTTTTATTTGTTGGGAAAATGGATCGGTCCGATTAATTAACGTGACCGACCGAGTTATAAACCGTAAGAGTTACACCGTGGACAACAAACTAAAATTCACTTAACTGGTAAATTACGAACGATATACAAAACGGATCATAGTTATATTATGATCATGAACCGGTTTATATTATTAATATTTGTTATTAATATAATTGTTTATCTTAATTAATAAACTTGTTGCAGGTATTAACTGAGAGACGGGTACATGGACCGGCTGAGACAAGCACACTCATCTCGCCACTTGTCGCACATGCCCCCATGCTACGCCACTTGTCGCGCATGCACTCTTGCATTGCCACTTGTCGCACAAGCATAAACTTCTCGCCATTTGTCGTGCATGCACTCTTGCATCACCACTTGTCGCACATGCATGAACTTCTCGCCACTTGTTTAACTTGGGCATGCATGTCCGCCACTTCGCAAATATGCATGCATCTCCATACTCTCTCTCTATATATATATCTATATATATGTATATGAATGCATGGGGTTGGATTTCGGGTGATACATTTTGCACAAAGCTCTCTAAATCACCCACAACCACCATTGCCGGCCGCGGCTGCCGTTGCTTGCCATTGTAACATTTGTCGAAAACGGGTTTTCCAAACCCGCTCCATTTGTAATCGAATATCAAGTTATAAATGTTCGTTGCGTATTTATGCCTATTTTGATTTTTAATGATACATAATTAATAAACAAACTAATCTATAAAAGTTATAATTGATAAAAAGTAAAAATAAAATAATTAAAAATAAAATGAGGCTGCCGGGACTCGAACCCGGGTCAGCCGGAAGAGAACTCAAAGACTTAACACACACACGCATAACCACTCCGCCACTTGTTGTTTTCTGTCAACTCTAGGAAACAAATAAATCTTATAAACAAACATAAATCAACCGGTTACGCTAACTGTAACTGAAATCGGTCATCAAACGCTCAAAGACGATTTGAGTACTCGCGGTTCACTGGGTATAACCGATATACCGACGTTTTCAATCAAGTTGCTTTGAATGAACTTGAATTCTAGAAGTGGATCGGTTTTTATAACCGAAAATCTTCAATTCCAGTATTACTTCCATCCTTGTACTCCTTCGCGACTCAAACATAATCTACAGACTCTCAATTACATTTTCGCTCAAGTTTCAGTCCGCCGGAGAATCAAATTTTACTCACCGGAAAGTTTCTGCAAGTCGCCGGAAAACCGTATTCTCCATCAAAACGGCAAGTCTATCAATACCGTCGTGGTCTATCAATTGTTAAGCTATTTCTAACTCAGACCTTTCAATTGAAATCAAATTCAGACGCTGCTATCGGATAATTCCATTTCGCCGGAAAACTTCTGGAAATCCTTATTTCCAGCTGTGAAACGGTATGGACATTTAAACACCCTGTTAACGTTTGTTTAGCACTTCAATTCCACGATTAGCTAATCAAAACGGATAATTTGCTTGCTCAGTTGAAGTTCATAAAAACAGAGCCGACGCCTTGCCAAAATTTCTGTGATAAATCATTCCTCCGGTATGTTTACTTCCAACACCGTCTCTGCCATTTCATTTTAGTCTTATGAATGATTGTTAATCATTTAAAAGCAAGAAACAGATTAGTAAACAGTTGACTGTAAATTCAGCGAAGAAGATGAAGTGTGATAACAATATAAGATTAATTAAAATCGGTATTTTAAACGGGTTAGACACACAGTCCAGCGGTGGACTGTGTGCAAACAATACGCACACGCCGCGAGTTCGATCCCTGATACCCGCACCCTCTCTGTAATAAAAACGTTTTATTTTTCTAACTGAACCGGGTTAACTTACGTTAGTTGTTAAGTATAATAAAAATGTGTATATTAACCAAGTTAGACACACAGTCCAGCGGTGGACTGTGTGTAACGTTAAAGCACAGGTCCCGGGTTCGAGACCTGTCAGTGACACTGGTTCGATGATTTAAAATGTTTTTGAAAATAAAAGAATTTTGGATAAGCTGAGTTAATATATAAGTATAATTAAAAACAAAATTATTTCGGGTTAGACACGTAGCTCAGTTGGTAGAGCTGCGTGCACGCGTACGGGAGGTCTCGGGTTCGAGCCTCACCCAGTGCATTGCAATTACACAATAAACCGGTCAAACAGTCAAAGTCAAAAAGTCAACGGTCAACCCAAAAAGTCAACATATTTTTATATTTTTAATTATTTAATTTAATTTAAAAATCAATTAAAAATACTTAAAAATAATGTTTTTAAAAGATAGGAAATAGCCTTAAACTCGCAAAAATATATCTAAAAATTCTATTAAAATCCTTAATAAAATCCACTCATTTACTATATTTTCCGTTATTATTTAGGTTAGTTAATTCTCG
Source organism: Scalesia atractyloides (assembly GCA_947069175.1). Lineage (NCBI taxonomy): Eukaryota > Viridiplantae > Streptophyta > Magnoliopsida > Asterales > Asteraceae > Scalesia > Scalesia atractyloides. The sequence goes on along the minus strand of CAMTDV010000012.1, from coordinate 52,305,099 downwards.
TTGTTCAGCTCTTCCAACTCGTGCACATCTCACCATCTCCAATCCAACGCACCCAATGTGAGTGAATCTTTACAAATTCCCCGTTTTAATCACATTTTTGGGGTGTATCATGTGTCTTGCTATTTATTATATTTAAATCATTGTGCATACATCATATCATGAACAAATGTGTATTCAGTTTGTTTCAACTGTTTGTGTGATTATTGTTAGATTTAATTTATTATTTTCAGTACATGCAATTTCATAGGCCGCCGCTCCCCATTACATTATGAGCATTGAGCATGTTCCCCATTACATTATGAGCGTGAACCTGGCGTGCCAACATACGATCGGCTCCGTTTGATTGAGCCTTGATCGCACAGACATTTATCATTTTCAGTACATGCAATACGATCGGCTCCGTTTGATTGAGCCTTGATCGCACAGTTACATTCATGTTATTTATTGTATGATGTTGGTATGTTATTGTATGTTATAGTTTGTGATTGTTATTGCTACTGTTTGATTATTTACATTTGCTCACTTATGATTATTGCACAATTTTTCATTTATAAACTAACAAGAAAATCAATAATAAATGTTTATCTAACAAGGTTCACTCCCAACTTATGTTGACCCAAAACCCCCATTTTTACACATGATACAGGTGAACCAGCTGCAGCCAGAAACACATAGGATTGGCCTAGAAGAATAAAATGGTTTAGAGCTTGGAATTGTTTAGTTGGTTATTTTTTTTCTTTGTATTTGTATGGACATGTTTGGATTATTGGGAATGTAAATTTGACTTTAATAAATATGAAACATATTAATAAATATCATGAGCTTTGGTGATAACCCAATTATGCCCCGACTCTTATTCCGTTGCGGGTCGGGGTGTGACAGATTGGTATCAGAGCCATGACTATATGGATATAGGATAGGTTATTAGACCCTTAGAGCCTATACTATAGTTGTTTAGAAATTTTTAAGATTTTTGTTGTAACATCCGTCAAAAAACGGATTTTTACCAAACCCGCTCCGTTTATTAACCGAACAATCAGTTTAAAATTTCGTGGCGTATTTAATGCCCAAATTAATTTTAAACGATACATAATTAATTATTATATTGGAATATATAATTTGTTTTTGAAAAATTGTTAAAAATAATGAAATAAAAATAAAATGGCATTGCCGGGTTTCGAACCCGGGTCAGTCAGCCGGGTCAACGACTTAACACCCACACACTCAACCACTGCGCCACTTGTATTCCTTGTTAATTAATGGAAACAATTAATACATATTATAATTCTCGAATTCAAAATCGGCGCGCCCAAATGCAGTCGTCGGAAATCCCGGCGATCTCGCGAGATTGGACGGTTACTTCAGTTATAACGTAAACCTTAAACACCGCATCGGTTATAACCGACGCCTGAACCCGCGACACAAGCTATAACCGCTGGAAAACGTAATGACTTTGAATCAAGCCTGAAATCCGACTCTATTCATCTCGATTCCTGCCCTATAAATACCTCCTCGAACCTCTGCAAGCTTTTTCGCTCAAAACCGCACCTTTACCCGACGTAATTCCATTCGCCTGGAAAACTTCTACACATCGCCGGAAAACCGAACCCTTCACTTCTGAGCCTTACTGAAACCCCAGAGCTTATACCGAAGTCACCCACATCCATTTCAAGCTTGCTGAAGACTCTCTGCCACAGGACACACGTCGCCGGAAGTTTCTGCTGTCACCGGAGTTTCACCGGAGAAACAGAGGAGTCCAGTCGGTATACCTTACGCTTAAATCTTTCATTCTTTTTATATATCTCACCTATAATTAACCTAAAAACACTAAAGAACATGATTAAAACATCGAACCAGTCGGACTTCCGATTCTGGTTAAATTCAACGAAGAAGACGAAGTTTCTGTAGTGTTTAAGTTTAATATAAATCAAGATATAACTCGGGTTAGACACACAGTCCAGCGGTGGACTGTGTGCACATTAAACACGTAAACGTCTCGAGTTCGAATCTTGTCCCACGCATGCTTGCCTTAATAAAAATGTCCTTTTTTTAACCGAACCGGAGTCACCGCTGTACATGTTAAGTTTAATAAAAACCAGAATAGTAACCAAGATAGACACACAGTCCAGCGGTGGACTGTGTGTATGTTTAATCACAGGACACGAGTTCGAGTCCGGGCTACCGCACCGGTCCGGACAATTAATAAACTTTTTAAATAAGGTAGAACTGAAATTATTTAATTGTATATAAGTATAATAAAAATCAGATTATATAACAAGTTAAACACACAGTCCAGCGGTGGACTGTGTGTTAACCTAAACCACAGGTCCCGGGTTCGAGACCTGTGGAGCGCACCGAGTCATTGATTAAAATCTTTTTAGAAATAAGTTGATTTTCGGATTAATCTAATTAATATATAAATATAATTAAAAACAGAAATATTTCGGGTTAGACACGTAGCTCAGTTGGTAGAGCTGCGTGCACTCGTACGGGAGGTCTCGGGTTCGAGCCTCACTCAGCGCACACATACACGCATACGAACCGGTAAAAGTCAACAGTCAATGGTCAATGGTCAACGGTCAACGGTCAAAAAAGTCAACTTTTTATTATTATTTTATTTATTTATTTTAATTAAAAATCAATTAAAAATACTTAAAAATAACATTTTTAAGGTTAGAAAATAGCCTTAAACTCACAAAAATACACCCAACAATCCTACTAAAATGGATTAATAAAATCCGTTTACTTACCGAACCATAATGCTATTTATCTAGGTTAATTTCACTCGTGGTTAAAACCACTTCGCGTGCATTCAACATCATCAACCGAACGCATCCACTGTGAGTGAATCTTACAACTCCCCCTTTTTAATTACACGTTTTCGGGTGTGTCATGTGTCACAAAATAATTAACTCGTTTATTTAAACTTGTGCCATACCATATTGTGATCTAAACTTAGATTGTTTATATTGTTGTGGTTATGTATTTCATTTTGTCTATTTATATGCAATTCATTCATTAGGCCCATCAGTTCCTCGTGTGAGACGAGTTGAGCAACACGTGCCTCAAAACAAATCTATTATTGTTCATGTGTGTATTATTGGGTTTATATTGTTTGTAGTTATGTATTTCATATTGTCAAGTTTATGCAATTCATTCATTAGGCCCATCAGTTCCTCGTGAGAGACGAGTTGAGCAACGCGTGCCTCTAAACGATCCATTATTATTCATGTGTGTATTGTTTAATATTAAATTGATTGGTGAATAAGTTTACATCTATTTTTACTTATGTGTGGTTGTGCACTCTATTTTATAATCAATTAAATAAACTTGTTCAAATGTTTTCCATATGATTCACTCGCCAACTTTTTGTTGATCCAAAAACCCTTTTTACACATGATACAGGTGAACAGGATGAAGCAAGGAAAACATAGGAAATGCCTTAGAAGAAAACAAAGAAGCTTAGATTGATGTTTAGGTCATGATGTAATTATGTTTTTAAATTTCCATTAAATTGTATTAATGAATATGAAACGTTAAAATAAATGTCATGAGCTTTGATGATAACCCAATCATGCCCCGATCACCTTTTCCGCTGCGGGTCGGGGTGTGACAGATTGGTATCAGAGCCATGACTATAGGGATATAGGATAGGTTATTAGACCCTTAGAGCCTATACTATAGTCTGCCTAAATTTTAATTGATTAGGTGGTTACATACAAACTTATGATATTTATTTGTTTCATATTTGTTTATATTTACAGTCAAACATACATACTTACATACACATTCATTATACATATATCAATGTTCATATATTCAATTCATCTTCATACTTTTGTTATTCAAAGATTTTGTTGCAATTTTTAAATCTCATCAAAGTAAGTTCTGCGACGGGCATGTAGTAACTGGAAGGGTACAAGTACCGGTAGTCGGAACGTCCTGTCTAGGTTGGCATTCGTATAAATCCAATATAACGGACCAGTTTGCCTACCTGGGGACTAACGATGAGAGTACGAAGGACCTATTAGGCCAAAGCATGTCACACCAAACGTCGTTCGAACTAACCCCACTTTGAGGTGTCACCGTGTCTACACCTGGACACATTCCGAATCTCATACGTTGTATACATATTTCTCGATTTTCTCCGGGTTTTAGTGTACGTAACCAGGCTAACACATGCGAACCATATGAAAAACCCGGTATTCATGGGGCCCACATGATTACGAAGGTGAAGTATGGCGGCATGTAGAGCCTAATGACGAGCAAAGCCCAAGACATCCTATGGATGTAGTAGATTTATTTTTCTATAATTATTTTATGAATGCTCATTCCTAAGTGCGACCCATGATCCCAAAAGCATCCAACTCATAATCTTGACATGTATTCCTTGTAGAATTCTTCTAATCTCGCCCGTAGGAAGATGAGAGCAGGAAAAGCCCGCGAGCGCATGGCTGCCCTAATCGCTCAACAAATGGCTGCCGTAATACCCAACATTGTAATCCAAGTTCAACAAGCACTTACCGCTAATCTGTCAATCAAGAAGATCAAAACGTTATCAACCCTCCCCCAAATACCACTAAATGCACCTAAAAGCATTTCAAATCATGCGACCCTCCAAAATACGAAGGGACTGAAGGTGTCACCGCTCTCCTCCATTGGTTTGAAGAAATGGAGAACACTTTTCTAAATTGCGATTGCCCCGATCACCTTTTCCGCTGCGGGTCGGGGTGTGACATTTGTGTGTTACATGCCAAATTTCATGATGCTTATATGTTTTATGTTAAATGTTACATTCAATGTTATGCAAGCATGTTCATAAGTATATATTATCATATAATGCCTATCATGAATCATATTCTCATAACATATTATATCCATGAAAGCACACACCACATCATTTTCATGATTGCTTTTACAACGATTTTTGTATTTTCAAATCTCATCAAAGTGAGTTCTCATGACGGGCATGTAGTAACTGGAAGGGTACCAGTACCGGTAGTCGGAACGTCCTGTCTAGGCTAGCATTCGTATAAATCCAAAATAAAGGACCAGCTTGCCTACCTGGGGACTAACGATGAGAGTACGAAGTACCTATTAGGCCAAAGCATGCTATACCAAACGTCGTGTGAGCTAACCCCACTTTGAGTTGTCACTGTGTCTACACCTGGACACATTCCGACCATACATCTCATAAACATATTTTGTGGTTTGCATTCGGGTGATGCGAGTGTTAAATCGCCAATACTAATGTGAATCCTACCAAGCCAATAGTCATGGGGGCCCACATGACTATACAGGTGAAAGTATGGGGGACATTTGAGGCCCAACATGAGCAAACCCAAGACATCCTATGGATGTAGTTGCATTATTGATATTTATGTTATTTTCATTTTCTTTGAGACACATGACACCTAAAAAGACACCATAAACTCACAATCTTCTTATGTATGTTCCTGTAGATGTCGTCTAGACAACAACGAGGGGGTAAAAGATCAGGAAGGTCTCACGAACGTTTGGCCACACAAATTGCGAAACAAATGGCCGCGGTACTTCCTGACATTGTGGTTCAAGTACAACAAGCTCTCGCCACAAATCCCACTAATCCTCCCAACAACATGACCAGAACATCGGCAACCCTCCTACCAGCAAGTGCTCATACAAACATTTCAAGTCTTGTGATCCTCCTAAATTTGAAGGGACCGAAGGTGTCACTGCTCTCCTCTACTGGTTTGAGGAAATGGAAAACACCTTCCTCAACTGCGATTGTCCTGAGGATCGCAAGGTTCGATACGCCACCGGGAGACTATTTGGGGTAGCTCTCACCTGGTGGAATACTGAAAAGGGGAAGAAGGGAATTGATGATGCAATGGCCTTAACATGGGAGGAGTTAAGGGAAATCATGACTAGGCGTTTTGTCCTAGGAGTGAAATTAAAAAGTTGGAGGACGAATTTCATTCTTTAAAGCAGAAGGAGGGAGATCATACCACCTACAACAAGAGGTTCTTAGAGTTGAACCAAATGGTCCCTAATTTGTTTACCCCAGTTTATCGTTTGATCGAGCATTATATTTGAGGTCTTCCCTCGAAAATTCAAGATTCAGTTCTCAGCATTTCGCCAGCAACACTTGAAGCTGCTATGTAGCTAGCGACTGAACTGACCGAGAATCGAATTCGCAACAGTAAGTTTAAAGAAGAGAAAAAGAAAGCCCCCGTTGAGGTTCAAACTTCAAACCATTCCATCTCCTCCTCTAAGTTTGCTAACAAGAGGAAGCGCAACACCAGAAACTTCGCTGTCACTCAAACCAATTTCCCTATTCCTGCTGCACCCATTACCCAAGTCGCCCTTTCACCTGCACCATACAAAAGACCATACTCTGGCCCGTTACGAAAATGCAACCGTTGCCAATACCACCATTCTCCTGATCATCCTTGCCAATATTGCACCGGCTGTGGTCGCGCAGGTCATACTGTTCAAACCTGCCGCATGCCTCAGCGAACGAACCGCCACCAGCCTTTAACCCAAACCCACCAACAAATAATGGGTCAAGCCCAACAACCCCTACTACTACCACCTACCCAACATTTAGCCCAATCATACTACCAACCCAACTATCCCATGGTGCAATCTATGCGGGCTTGTTACAACTGTGGAGACCCAAACCACTTTAGAAACACTTGTCCACGTTTGGTGAACATCATTCATGCCCAAGCTCAAGCAAATCCGGTGAATCAAGCTAACCAAGCTCCACCACCTGCAAGAGGAAGAGCTTATAACATCAACGCCAATACTGTTGAAAATAATAACGGCCCAAACGAATCGCCCAACTAGTTTTTCCTCACCAAGAATCAAGACTCAACTCCAATCGTCTAGTTTAATGTTTTCTTTATGTTATCTCAATCTTTCCGTATCCCAGTTGTAAAATTTGGAAATTATGTATCCAAGAGTTTTAATGCGATTTGATATTACAGTTTTGTTCTATACTCATTGATTTAACATTCATATCATCATACATCTCGACGTATCTCAATCTCATCATTTAAAGAAGTTGGGTTGTGTCACACTTTTACGTAGACTGACCCCTTCATCATAATCAACGAGAGAGGTACTGTCATCATTTAGTCATGTATCATTTCAGAATTGAGACTCAAGTTTTGTTCGTTGTGTTGTTTATGTTTTAGAGTCACATAGAACTGATCATGATTTACTGATAAAGCCAACGAAAATTTGACAAGAATATGGTGGATACGCCGCTGGTACTTCCTATATATAAGTATTCTTGGCAAAGGATCAAAAGCATTACCAGGAGGTTATGAAAAGTTCCGTGTAGGTTTAAATATTGTTATGGTTGAAGTTTTTGTTTTATGATACATCCTTACCATTACAAATGTATCAGTTCCCTCAAAACTATTATGCATAAAATCGTAAGCGACATCAAAGATCAAATCCGAGAAGCCCAACATGTTTCAGTAACGGAAGATGATGTACGAAAGGAGCTGTCCTGTGGAGCTGAACTTAAAATTGAAACTAAATCTGACGGTATTCTGTACTATCTAGATCGCATATGGATTCCTGACCACAACAATCTTTGTGAAATCCTTATGAATGAGGCTCACAAAACACGATACTCTATACACCCAGGAGCCGATAAGATGTATCAAGACCTTCGATACATCTATTGGTGGCCTGGAATGAAAAAGGATATTGCTGTTTTTGTTTCTAAGTGCCTTACATGTTCCAAGGTGAAAACTGAACACCAAAGACCCTCAGGACTTCTGGTCCAACCTGAAATACCAGTATGGAAGTGGGAAAACATAACCATGGACTTCATTACCGGGTTACCTCGCACTTCTGGTGGGTATGACACTATATGGGTAATCATTGATCGACTTACAAAATCAGCTCACTTTATTCCTATCCGCGAAGATTTCAAGAACAAAAAACTAACTCGTATTTATATCAGCGAAATCGTAAGCCGACATGGTGTACCGTTAAGCATTATTTCAGATCGTGATGGTCGTTTCACTTCACGAACATGGCAAGCAGTACAAGCCGCTTTGGGTACGCGATTAGATCTCAGTACCGCCTATCATCCTCAAACTGATGGACAATCTGAACGCACCATTCAAACTCTTGAAGATATGCTTCGAGCATGTGTTATAGACTTCAAGGGAAATTGGGACGCTCATCTACCATTAGTTGAATTTTCGTACAACAACAGCTATCATTCAAGCATCGGCATGGCACCTTTTGGAAGCCTTATATGGTCGTAAGTGCCGATCTCCAGTATGTTGGCACGAAATTGGGGAAGCTCAAATCACTGGTCCAGAATTGATTCAAGAAACCACAGACAAGATCCATCAAATTCGAAACAATCTTCTTGCGGCTCAAAGTCGTCAAAAGAGTTATGCAGATAAACGACGGAAGCCTTTGGAGTTTAACATTGGGGATCATGTACTTTTGAAAGTATCACCGTGGAAGGGAGTAGTTCGTTTTGGTCAAAAAGGCAAGCTAGCACCACGCAACGTAGGACCTTTCAAGATACTCGAAAGAGTAGGACCTGTAGCATACAAGCTTTATCTACCAGAAGACCTCAACAGGATTCATCCCACATTCCACGTATCAAACTTGAAGAAGTGCCTCGCTGATGAAAATCTCCACATTCCTCTGGAAGATATTCAGATTGATGAATCTATGCATTTTATTGAAAGACCGGTAGAGATCATGGACTTCGGAGAAAAACGTCTACGACGGAGTCGCATTCCAATTGTTAGGGTACGCTGGGAGTCGAAACGGGGACCTGAGTTTACTTGGGAACGTGAAGACTCAATGCGTGAAAAATACCTGCATCTTTTTCCTACTACTTCTACTACTTAAATTTCGGGACGAAATTCCTAAAAGTAGGGGATACTGTAACATTTGTCGAAAACGGGTTTTCCAAACCCGCTCCATTTGTAATCGAATATCAAGTTATAAATGTTCGTTGCGTATTTATGCCTATTTTGATTTTTAATGATACATATTTAATAAACAAACTAATCTATAAAAGTTATAATTGATAAAAAGTAAAAATAAAATAATTAAAAATAAAATGAGGCTGCCGGGACTCGAACCCGGGTCAGCCAGAAGAGAACTCAAAGACTTAACACACACACGCATAACCACTCCGCCACTTGTTGTTTTCTGTCAACTCTAGGAAACAAATAAATCTTATAAACAAACATAAATCAACCGGTTACGCCAACTGTAACTGAAATCGGTCATCAAACGCTCAAAGACGATTTGAGTACTCGCGGTTCGCTGGGTATAACCGATATACCGACGTTTTCAATCAAGTTGCTTTGAATGAACTTGAATTCTAGAAGTGGATCGGTTTTTATAACCGAAAATCTTCAATTCCAGTATTACTTCCATCCTTGTACTCCTTCGCGACTCAAACATAATCTACATACTCTCAATTACATTTTCGCTCAAGTTTCAGTCCGCCGGAGAATCAAATTTTACTCGCCGGAAAGTTTCTGCAAGTCGCCGGAAAACCGTATTCTCCATCAAAACGGTAAGTCTATCAATACCGTCGTGGTCTATCAATTGTTAAGCTATTTCTAACTCAGACCTTTCAATTGAAATCAAATTCAGACGCTGCTATCGGATAATTCCAGTTCGCTGGAAAACTTCTGGAAATCCTTATTTCCAGCTGTGAAACGGTATGGACATTTAAACACCCTGTTAACGTTTGTTTAGCACTTCAATTCCACGATTAGCTAATCAAAACGGATAATTTGCTTGCTCAGTTGAAGTTCATAAAAACAGAGCCGACGCCTTGCCGGAATTTCTGTGATAAATCATTCCTCCGGTATGTTTACTTCCAACACCGTCTCTGCCATTTCATTTTAGTCTTATGAATGATTGTTAATCGTTTAAAAGCAAGAAACAGATTAGTAAACAGTTGACTGTAAATTCAGCGAAGAACAATATAAGATTAATTAAAATCGGTATTTTAAACGGGTTAGACACACAGTCCAGCGGTGGACTGTGTGCAAACAATACGCACACGCCGCGAGTTCGATTCCTGATACACGCACCCTCTCTGTAATAAAAACGTTTTATTTTTCTAACTGAACCGGGTTAACTTACGTTAGTTGTTAAGTATAATAAAAATGTGTATATTAACCAAGTTAGACACACAGTCCAGCGGTGGACTGTGTGTAACGTTAAAGCACAGGTCCCGGGTTCGAGACCTGTCAGTGACACTGGTTCGATGATTTAAAATGTTTTTGAAAATAAAAGAATTTTGGATAAGCGGAGTTAATATATAAGTATAATTAAAAACAGAATTATTTCGGGTTAGACACGTAGCTCAGTTGGTAGAGCTGCGTGCACGCGTACGGGAGGTCTCGGGTTCGAGCCTCACCCAGCGCATTGCAATTACACAATAAACCGGTCAAACAGTCAAAGTCAAAAAGTCAACGGTCAACCCAAAAAGTCAACATATTTTTATATTTTTAATTATTTAATTTAATTTAAAAATCAATTAAAAATACTTAAAAATACTTAAAAATAATGTTTTTAAAAGATAGGAAATAGCCTTAAACTCGCAAAAATATATCTAAAAATTCTATTAAAATCTTTAATAAAATCCACTCATTTACTATATTTTCCGTTATTATTTAGGTTAGTTAATTCTCGTTGTTCAGCTCTTCCAACTCGTGCGCATCTCACCATCTCCAATCCAACGCACCCAATGTGAGTGAATCTTTACAAATTCCCCGTTTTAATCACGTTTTTGGGGTGTATCATGTGTCTTGCTATTTATTATATTTAAATCATTGTGCATACATCATATTATGAATAAATGTGTATTCAGTTTGTTTCAACTGTTTGTGTGATTATTGTTAGATTTAATTTATTATTTTCAGTACATGCAATTTCATAGGCCGCCGCTCCCCATTACATTATGAGCGTGAACCTGGCGTGCCAACATACGATCGGCTCCGTTTGATTGAGCCTTGATCGCACAGACATTTATCATTTTCAGTACATGCAATACGATCGGCTCCATTTAATTGAGCCTTGATCGCACAGTTACATTCATGTTATTTATTGTATGATGTTGGTATGTTATTGTATGTTATTGTATGTTATAGTTTGTGATTGTATTGCTACTGTTTGATTATTTACATTTGCTCACTTATGATTATTGCACAATTTTTCATTCATAAACTAACAAGAAAATCAATAATAAATGTTTATCTAACAAGGTTCACTCGCCAACTTATGTTGACCCAAAACCCCCCATTTTTACACATGATACAGGTGAACCAGCTGCAGCCAGAAACACATAGGATTGGCCTAGAAGAATAAAATGGTTTAGAGCTTGGAATTGTTTAGTTGGTTATTTTTTTTCTTTGTATTTGTATGGACATGTTTTGATTATTGGGAATGTAATTTTGACTTTAATAAATATGAAACATATTAGTAAATATCATGAGCTTTGGTGATAACCCAATTATGCCCCGACTCTTATTCCGCTGCGGGTCGGGGTGTGACAGCCATCGCCGACCACCATCGCCGCTACCTTGGCCTATACCCGCGTTTCGTCAGTTCGTTGAACCTCGGTGTCTCAACCAGTTAGTTATTAACCGAGGTATATCTTTCTGATCGATAGTTAGTATCCTTATCACTATGCTCGTATTTGTATGTAACCGGATCATGTCGGGTTTCGTTTATTATTGATCACTCGTTTATTTTCTATTGCCTTTTATTGATTAACTCGCTAAATTAATTGACTATTATTTATTGAACTGGGTTTTGATATATAAAATATTTTAACTGACCAGTGGAAACTCAACAGTGGTATCAGCTTGGTTACAACATACGAGTCGGTACCAGTCTTTTAAAGAGAATTAGAACACTAACTTTAGTTATTTTTAAAATTTTTGATCTAAATAATTTTAAGGGCAACTTTAGTTTTGGTCAATATTTTATTTGTTTTGCTTGAGCAAAAGATTGCCCGATTTATTTTGTGATTGTTGTGGAATATGTAAATCTGGCCTGACCTTGTTTTGTGGTTGTTTACTTTATTTGGTTTTGGTATGATGGTTCTTGGCCACCATGATGGTTCAAAGTTGTAATAGATAAAGTTCTTTCCTTTATTGTATTTTGTAAATTCTGTAATAAACGAAGACCCGGAGGCAAAACCGAGGACGCTAAACATGAGTCATGAAGTCAGTGGGAGTTGCTCGAGATGACTAGATGCACTAAAGTTCATCCTTATGGCTGTTTGTGTGTTATGACCCCGTGAGCCATTGATCTTGCTATTAGGCTCTAGCAAGATCGAACAATTTTGCCATATAGATTTACATATTTATCTTGCTATTGTGGTTGCTTTTTATCTTATAATTTGATATAACATAACCAACCTAAATTCCAACATGATTTTAAAAGGAGTTTTAAAATATTGAAACAATCACATTAAAACAAGTTCTAAATTGCTTTTACAACTTGTTAAATTTTGTTATAAAACAAAGTTTGTTTTAAAAACAAAAAATAACCAATTAAGTTTTGCAAATTAACTTAATAGATTTCTATTAACTTAAAATTGGTTAATAAGTTGCGACAAACTTAGTTTTAATAGGTTATCTAAAACTAAGTGTCCTGAGAGATGAAATGGTTCATCAAGATGTCACGACTAAAATATATACTAAAATTGGCTCTTATGACCCTATTTGGTAAATATTAAAAATAACCTATAATTAAAATCAATAGTCTATGCCATCCTATCACAAGCTACACTTGGAACGTAATGCGAACCATTAGTGTTTGGAGTCACAACACCATACTTGATGTCTATCTTATCCTTCCAAGGTGCAAGGGTTTCGTTAACACATCCGGCCCTTCCACAAGTGCCTCTTTTAGGACGACTATTACTTTTTCTTTCGCATCACATGCTCCAGCTGTCTCAGAAGTAAAAAGTCAGCATAGATGAGGCTAAACGTATCAATGCATAGACAAGAGTTGTCTTAGCGGCCTCATACTTGAGAGTTGTGCAATTCTCACAACTAACACTCATTGTGAGTCTGCCTAGTCAATAACTAAAGTGCATGCCACAACTGCCTTTACTACTGACATAGCCAAATTCTCATTCCTTGTTCTAATTACTACAATGGGTCATTAATTAAATAAGGAAATATATATCGAAAATACTAATTGAATCTCTTTGCTTATATAACAAATGTCTAATGAAAACAACTTCTTCATTCTCAAGTCTATACTTGAAAAAGAAAAATTGAATAAAACCAACTTTCTCGAATGGCACCGCAATCTAAAAATAGTTCTTTAGATGGTGAAAAAGCTATGTCTTAGATGGCCCAGTCCCTACCGAGCTTGAAAGTAACACTACTGCTGCTCGTATGGTACTAGAAAAGCATTCCGAGGATGCCGTTGAGGTAGCCTGCCTTATGCAAGCCACCATGTCTCCTGATCTTCAGAAGATCATAGAAGAACATGGAAAATGAAGATGCTTATGACATTATCCAGTAATCGAAAGGCATATTCTAGAAACAAGCCCGATAGGAGCAATATGACACCATGAAACAACTCATTAAGCTGTAAAATGCTAGAAGGATCATGTGTCAGTGCTCATGTGCTTAAGATGAAAGGATACATTGACCAGATGAACAAACTTGGTTATCCCCTACAAGATGAAAGGGCAGCGAACTTCATCTTGAACTATTTCCCTAACTCATATGACCAGTTCATTATGAACTATAATATGAATGCTTGGGTGAAGACTGTGCCTGAGCTACATGGTATGCTCAAAACGGCCGAGATGAACATAACACGTAAAGCCAACCAAGTTCTTATGTCAAGTCTGGTGGTGTTAAGAAGCCCAACAACAAGAAAAGGGATCGTAAGAGCAAAGGCAAGAGAAAGGTTGTGGTTGCTGCCAGAAATGCCACCAACAACAAGCATGTTGCAAAACCACCCCTTCCTGAGGGGTGTCAGTACTTTAATGCAACCAAATGGGGAACTGGAAAAGAAACTGCCCATAGTGTCTAGCCAAGTAGAAGGTGAACAAGCCCAATAACATTGGCACTTCTTCTGGTATTCTCATTTATGTTATTAAAACTTTTCACTGTTTCAAGCAACACGTGGGTATTTTGTGACACCCGTCTATTTTGAGTCCTTACAGTACTAGTGTGACACATGTGACGAATAAATAAAGGCAATATTTTGTTAAATTTGATGTTAACTGATGGTATTTGATGTGTTGGTAAATTTAAACTTTGTTAAAAATTATGTTGGCAACAATAAGATAAACGCTTATCGCGTAACAAACAAAATGAGAAACGAACGTCGGTGACCGCCCGATTAATGTTAAAAGCCTAAAAATATTCCGTTACGATTATAGTGTTATTTTTAATTATATCCATGAGGAAAAATTAATAAAACGCTTAAAAACTCTATTTTGCGAGTTTAAGTGCGTACTGCGCAATACCACGCGTATACTGTAAAATACAAACAACACAGCCAGTCTAGGCAAATAAAATATTGTTCAACAATATTATGTTGAGTTTATTTTTATAGAATGATAGAAATAATTTTAAACGGCTTAAAACGGGATTAAAACATTAGATAAAATACCCGGTAGCCAGTTAAACACATGTTTTAGCTACAAATAATATAAATATTTATATGTATGAGTGAGGTGTGTGTGTATGCATATAGGTGGCTGCCCATATGGGTGCCCACCTCCTTCCTTTTTCTTCTATGCATGCCACTTGTTGGACTTAGAAACTTCCAACAATCATTACAACTTTCTAACACTTAACTATTAACACATATCAACACCACACAACATCACTCACTCTCTCTCTAAAACTCTGCGGAACACACCCATATCCATATTCATTTTTGAATTTCAAACATAATCTTGAAGATTCAAGACCATTTCAAGGTGATTCCAAGTTGTTTTGAAGATCCAAGAGTGATTCCAAGGTGGTTTCAAGGAAGAACAAGCTCTATATCATCAAACTTTATCAAAAACCCATTAAAATCTTCAAGGTATAAACTTACTTTTAGAACCATGTTCATGATTCTTGGTGATGATGATGTTAGAAAGTTTCTCTTGATCTTGGAATTATTCAGCAACTTGAAACTAATAACAAATGGGTTTTTAAACAAAATAAAAATGGATGCATGTGTGTATATATGTATGGCTATGAGTGCGTGTATATATATATATATATTTATATATATATGAGATAGAGGTTGTGTTTTGATTATTGGTTGATTTTAGTTGATGTGATTCATGAAAGGTTGTTGCATGCATGATCAAAAAGGTTTCTAAAAAAGGTTTATATGATTAAAGATGAACATATAAAAAGTGAAATCTTGGAAGTATATATATGTATATACGTGTGTAGAGTATATATATATATGTATATGCATGCACATGTGGGTTTTTGTTTAAAGGTTCATAAATGTTTATGCATGCAATCATAGGATGATGATTAGATGAAGATGATAATTCTTGGATTATTTGAATATGAATTAAATATATTTTAGATGCATTTAATTTCTTGAATGATGATGATATGATAATCATGCATTAGATGCTTGTACATAAGCATGCATGATGGTTACATGATCATAAGCTGTTGAAATAGTTATGGCATGACAAAAGTGAATGAAATCAGAATATAAACATGTTTAACTGAAGTTATATGATGTATTATGATGATATAAAATAATGTCATAAGTTAGATAGCTTTGCATGTTGTACATATAGCTTAAAAAGTAGTAAAATGGGTGAAATCGCATTATTTATGCGACTTACATGAAATCTGCACTAACATGAGTATGAGTACCATTTTACTCAGTAAATAACATGGGTTATGTTCAAATATCCAGTCGTTACGATTTGGGACGATTATAGTAAAGTTTGGTACAAGATTATAGTATCCTTGGTGATTGGCTAGTCATACGTGACTTCCGATGCCCGAAAACGTTACCGAAAATGCTAAAATATGCATATTTCAACGTATAAGAAAATGGATTGTTCAAGATTGAACTTTGTGTAACATGATATGATATGTGATTATAAGTATATGAAATGTGATATGTTAAGTGATGACATGATAGTAGGAATTAAGACTATGCATGTACACTTGTATGGTTGAAATAATAATTTCATTAAAAGTCATGTTAAATATATAACTTATTTATCGAGCATGAAAATAATACATAGATTAACTTGATGAGTTATTTCGTGTGTATATGCTTTAAAAATGATAAAATATATAAGTTTACGAAATACGTGTATTACGATATATGATAATGTGTTCATGTTTATGTATATATATATTAGGAAGTGCAAATTGTAGATATATTGCTTAGAAACGGGTGTGATAACGGATATAACATAATGAGGGTCGCCAATAAAATCGTTCAAGTCGCAAAATCTTAATATATATATATATGTGTGTGTGTGTTTGTGTGTGTGTGTGTTCATGTATAATATATATATATATATATATATTATATATATATATATTATATATATATTAAGATTTTGCGACTTGAATGATTTTATTGACACATATATATAAATACGCTATCATAATAAAAAATAAAGACTTTTGAGAAAATCTTAAAGTTATGTGAAAAATTCTAAGTATTGGAGAAAATTAGGTATTGTTGTCGATTATTGATTATTAAATTGTTCCTACATAAATTAGTACGTGTAGATCAATTTGTGGGATTACGCTAATATAAATACGCACCCAAAGGTAAGTGTCACTAACCCCTCTTTACTGTTTTATATATTGTTTTGGGGGAAGAACACGCTTTAAAATGATAATTATACGTTTTTGTATAAAATATGCCTTTAAACATTTTAATATATTCATAGAAAATATAGTTTTGGAAATGACATGTTATGTTTTTGAGGAAAAACATGGTTTTAGAAATGTGATTGAATATATACGTTTTGGGGAGAAATGGTTTGATTGAATATATACATTTCCGGGAGAAATGGGTTTGATTGGTTATATATGTTTCAGGGGAGAAACGGGAAGGATTACGGTGTTTGGGGTAAAACGACCGTGTAGATTTAAAAATGTTTAAATCTAAGTTGTGACGAATTTGCTCGATCTCAAGAGAGTAAGTATCGGTATTGGCTTACGTTTCGGTGGGGACTTCGGGAAATTTGTACAACACAAAATATTAAATTTATCATTTTTAGTAGGATATATATATATTGTTCATAAGGTTGGCATCTTAAGTGACCCATTGCGGGCACTTGATGTGAAATCTAGCTAGTTAATCATTAATACCTGTATGCGTAGAATTGTTGATAGATCTATCGGGTTAATCACTCCGTCGTGACTAGTAGCTTCGTGTTAAGTCAAGCGACAAATTTAAATTTTGTTATTGTCTAGCGTTGATTATATCCATATTGTTAATATATAGCTTGTATGTCTTGCAAACTTACGAATCTGAATAATTGATGCTATCACTTTAATATATAAACCTTGGGAAAATGTTTTGTATCGAAGGTTTTCGGAAAATGCTTGCGATGACTGACCCTCAGATTTCTAAAAGGAAGTAAAATTGACTTTCTTAAATTTATATGGATGTTTTATTATTAAACACATAATAAGAAAGTTTTCCTTAAATCAAATTATTTATAATTTGAATATGTGAACTCACCCTCCTTTGTGTTGACACTTGATTTTAACGTGTTCTTAGGTACATGAGTTCGGCTTCGGGATTTTGGCAGGTCTTGTGGTAGGTGATGCAAGTTTTATTAAAAAATATTTTGGACAACTTTTAAAACTGTTTTGGCACGAGTATGTACTAAGATCCATAAGGATCAAACAACTATGTTGTGGCTGTGATTTATGTTTAAACATTAAACTCTAAACTTTAAACTTGTGTTTTAGTTAAGTTAAATGTCCAAAATTAATGATGCATCATTCACTTAGATATTTATGGGTACCAACCTCCATCACCACTACGATGTTTTTGGGGTGCGACATATTTGATACCGAATGTGGTTACCACATCGTTAATGTCTTGTAGGAGCCTGAAAAGTGGAAGAAACTGAAACAAGGTGATATGGAACTCATAGTAGGAGATGGAAAGAGAGTTTCGGTTTCGGCAACCGAAACATTTTGTTTTTCATGTCGTTTTGGCCTTGTAGTTACTTTAAATAACTGTTTGTTTGCACATGGTTTAACCAGAAACATTATTTTGGTTTCATCACTGTTTGAACAAGGATTCGAGTACGTTTTTAATGGCATTTCTATTTCTGCTTACTTGAATGATGTCTTTTATTTTGAGGCTAAACCCCGAAATGGTATTTATGAGATTGATGTTCAAACAAGTAATAACATATATCATCTTTCTAAGCGTAACAAAGCTAGTTTGAATGAAACAATTTACGGCATTGTAGACTTGGCCTCATAAGTAAGGCACACATAAATGGCTCCGATCCAAGGGGATTCTTGAATCCACCGGACATGACTCCTTTGATGATTGTGAATCTTGCTTAGTTGGCAAACTCACAAAGCACCCCTCACCCGGTGTTGGTGAACGGGCCAATGGTCTACTAGGACTCATTCACACTAATGTATGTGGCCCTTTTAGAACCATGACTAGAAAAGATGAAATTTACTTCGTTACTTTTATCGACGATTATAGTCCATATGCTTATGTCTATCTTATGAAGCATAAGCACGAAACTTTTGAAAAGTTCAAAGAGTTTCAAAACGAAGTAGAAAACCAACTTAATAGAAAGATAAAAGTACTTCGATCAGATCCAGGCACCACTACGATGTTTTTGGGGTGCGACATATTTGATACCGAATGTGGTTACCACATCGTTAATGTCTTGTAGGAGCCGGAAAAGTGGAAGAAACTAAAACAAGGTGATATGGAACTCATATTAGGTGATGGAAAGAGAGTTCCGGTTTCGGCAACCGAAACATTTTGTTTTTCATGTCGTTTTGGCCTTGTAGTTACTTTAAATAACTGTTTGTTTGCACATGGTTTAACCAGAAACATTATTTCGGTTTCATCACTGTTTGAAATATGATTCGAGTACGTTTTTAATGGTATTTCTATTTCTGCTTACTTGAATGATGTCTTTTATTTTTAGGCTAAACCCCGAAATGGTATTTATGAGATTGATGTTCAAACAAGTAATAACATATATCATCTTTCTAAGCGTAACAAAGCTGGTATGAATTACGGCATTGTAGACTTGGCCTCATAAGTAAGGCACACATAAATGGCTCCGATCCGAGGGGATTCTTGAATCCACCGGACATGACTCCTTTGATGATTGTGAATCTTGCTTAGTTGGCAAACTCACAAAGCACCCCTCACCGGTGTTGGTGAACGGGCCAATGGTCTACTAGGACTCATTCACACTAATGTATGTGGCCCTTTCAGAACCATGACTAGAAAAGATGAAAGTTACTTCGTTACTTTTATCGACGATTATAGTCCATATGCTTATGTCTATCTTATGAAGCATAAGCACGAAACTTTTGAAAAGTTCAAAGAGTTTCAAAACGAAGTAGAAAAACAGCTTAATAGAAAGATAAAAGTACTTCGATGAGATCCTGGTAGTGAATACCTCAACTTTGAGTTTGTCAATCATTTGAAAGAGTGTGGAATAATTTCAAAACCCACTCCACATGGACACCCCAACTTAATGGCGAGAGTGAAAGGAGAAATCGAACTCACCTTAATATGGTTCGATCGATGATTTGTAGAACTAACTTGCCTCACTCCTTTTGGGGTCATGCTCTTATGACCGCTGCCTGCATTGTCAATTTGACTCCGACTAAAAAAGTAAAAAAAATACCATATGAGATATGGCATGGGTGTAAACCCGATTTGGAATACCTTAGAGTATAGGGATGTGATGCACACATCACAAGTTATTATGATGATAAGCTCGATCCTCGAGGCGAAAAGGTTGTTTTCGTCGGATACTGTAAAAGAAGCGGATATTATTTCTACAAGCCTGATGCAAATGTTATTTCCATCAAACGGAAGGGACACTTTCTCGAGGAAGAACTTCTTAATTGAGGAACTGGACATAATGTGGCTGATCTTGAAGAAATTCGAGAACCACAAACAACCGCTAATGAAGTCGGGTTGTCTAATCAACAAGTAGTTGTTGCCAATGAATCAGACATAAACACAGGCGTTCACAGAAGTAGTAGAATTCGCAAAGAACCTGACAGATACCTATGTCATCTAAATGGTCCCGAAGTCTTATTAGTAGTTGATTCAAGTGACGAACCTGCTAATTACAAATCTTCAATCTTAGATCTAGAATCTGAGAAATGGCAAGAAGCCATGAACGTCGAGATGCAATCTATGTGTGACAATCACGTATGGGACTTGGTTGAGCTAAACCCCGAATCTCGGACAGTAGGGGGCATATGGATTTTCAGGAAAAAAACCGATATGCATGGAAATGTACACACCTATAAATCACGGCTAGTTGTGAAGGGTTTCACTCAAAATTAGGGTATTGACTATGATGAGACCTTCTTGCCCGTTACTATGACCAAATCAATCAGGATATTGCTTGCCATAACTACGTAAATGATTAAGAAATACGCCAAATGGATGTCAAAACCGCCTTTCTTAATTGACATCTCTCTGAAGATGTGTATATGGTTTAGCCTGAAGGTTTTGTTAATCCTAAATATCCAACTAGGGTGTGCAAACTGAATGAGTCTATTTATGGACTCAAACAGGCATCTCGCAGCTGGAATCTTCGTTTTTATCAGAAGATCAAAGAGTTTGGTTTTGTCAAGAATGAAGATGAGCCTTGTGTTTATAGAAAGGCTAGTGGGAGCACCATATCATTCCTCATCCTTTATGTGGATTATATACTAATCATTGGAAACAACATCCCTATGCTTAACGAAGTTAATGGGATCTTGCTTCTCAAAGAAAGATCTTGGAGAAGTTGCTTACATTCTAGGAATCAAGATCTACAGGGATAGATCTAAGCGGCTTCTAAGGCTAAGTCAAAGTACGTACATAGACAAAATTATGACACGCTTTAAGATGGAAAACTCCAAGAAAGGAGGTGTTCCTATGACTAAAGGAACCATGTTGAACAAATCATAATCTCCTTCAACGAACATTGAATTTAAGCAAATGGAAGCCGTTCCATATACTTCAGCGATTGGTTCTATCATGTATGCTATGTTATGTACTCGACCTGACGTCTCGTATGCTTTAGGTATGACCAGTCCTTTTTAGCAAAGTCTTGGCATTGCCCATTGGACTGCAGTAAAGAACATTCTAAGGTACTTTAGATATATTCTTGGTGTTTGGAGGAGTTGAAGAAGAGCTCACTGTAAGGTGTACACTGATGCTAGCTTCCAAAGAGACCGAGATGATTCTCGCTCACAATCAAGATTCGTATTCACTCTCAATGAAGGAGCTGTCTGTTGGAAAAGCTCCAAACAAAGTGTAGTGGCGGATTCAACCACTGAATCTGAATATATAGCTGCATCGGATGTTGCAAAAGAAGCTGCTTGGATGAAGAAGTTCATCACCGACCTCGATGTGGTTTCAAGTATTCAGAAACCAATTAAGGGATTCTGTGATAACACATGAGTCATTGCTCAAGCCAAAGAGCCCAACTCTCATCATAGGGCCAAGCACATTCTAAGAAAGTTCCACTATATACGGGAAATACTAGAACTCACAGACCTCATTATGAATGACGTTGGATGTAACTTGCATCAAATCATCTTCATGGATCTTAGTCATAAGATGCTTTGATTTAGGTATACTAATTTAGTATCCTCTAACCTGAGATACATACTAGAACTTTCGTTTACTAAAGACTATTCTTTAATCAGTGTCAACCACTGTCACGTAACTACCAATCATCAAGGCATTAGTTGGGAGTAGTTTTGAAGTTCAGTGGGAGTTGTAAGTAGTCAAGATGGGATTCTATACTCTTGCATTATATGTGACAGTTAGACATCAGGGCACCCTCATTGATTCAAGCTGGTAAAGTGTAAGGCCTTACCTAAACTTACCGTGTGTTTGATTGGACCACTTTGATTCTTGAACAAGAACGATAATGATTGAACACCATGTGAGATTGAATCTGATCTATGTCTCATTGCTCAATTGATGTCTTCTATGGAAAAGATAGATGACAACTACTACCATAAGCTCATTGTCTTGCAATAGGATGTTCTAAGATGTTTTGGTTAATGACTTTAAAGTGTCATAACTTGTTGGGGGCAACCATGTGTAGCTAAAGCGCCTCTGGCTGTCAGCGTTAAAGAACTTAATCAAAAGACCGTAAGTGGGAGACTATTGGAAAAATGGACCGGTCGATTAATTAACGCGGTCGACTGAGTTATGACCCGTAAGAGTTACGCCATGGGCAACGAACTAAAATCCACTTAACTGGTTTAACTGGTAATTACAAATGATATATGAAACTAATCATAGTTGTTGGTCCCCTATTCTGATCCTGTATGAATGATGCAACGTTCTTCGATTGTAGAGCCGGGTGTTTGTGAAATATATTGACATTCAAAAAATAAAATAGAGATAATGAGAGTGGGGTTTCTTCAATAATTAATTCTATAAATAAATGTATTAATCTATGAACACAAGAATTAATCTTTGTTTGGCGGAATCAAACAAAGAAGAAAGGGTCGATCCGAGAATGAACTCGAATCTTGAATATCACCCCCTGGAACAATCCATGGGGTAATTCTCAGGAAACTCTATTTAGAAAATTTACTTCACATGACACACACAATTTCTATGAAAGAATTATGTATTTATAGAGATTGCATTGGCATCATCCATGTGTCATGTGGCTTATCTTCTTTGTATACCAACTTGTTCCCTTTTTTTCTCTGTTGAAAGCTATCACAATTTTGAGATATTTAATGTGTTCATAAGATATATTATCTTATGAACACAACTCTTTGATTTGTATCTTGTAAGCTTCATAATGTCCTATTGAAGTCTTGTAACCTTGTAGTGATCTTTTAATAAAAAAATTAGAAGCTTGATTATTTTCTTTCTCAGTCTTCATATTTAGTGCTTCTATGATGGTTCATCAGTCGGTTCGCGTTGATGGAATTATTTCTAAGTAACTTTAACAATTTTCAACAACAAATAAAAAAAGTTTGCTATCAATCACCCCTATTTGTTTTTGAAAATATATATAATGCATTATACTTAGAAATAATAAATAAACTTTAAAAAAAAAATGTCTTCAAATATAGTGCTTGAACGATATTCAGCAGATGGCATGAAAATTTATTTGGCAAACGTCCGACTTACTCTGAATGATCATCTGATTATATTTCATTCCTTG
The DNA here is from genome assembly GCA_947069175.1 of Scalesia atractyloides. Taxonomy (NCBI): domain Eukaryota; kingdom Viridiplantae; phylum Streptophyta; class Magnoliopsida; order Asterales; family Asteraceae; genus Scalesia; species Scalesia atractyloides. The sequence continues at coordinate 52,281,704 of CAMTDV010000012.1, read as the reverse complement.
TTATAATTATCCACATCGATCTGTAATTCCACCAAAATGTATGCATTATATCTTGTATCCCAACCATATAGGATATAAGTATCTTCTATCTAATATAGGATGAGTGTTTAGGGTATCGATCGATGAGGATTCGAAAAAAACAAACCATGTAAGACTATAAAAAGATGATCTTGATCTATGGAGGTTTTATACACACACACACACAAGAAAATCTAATAAACACATCAGAAATTACCAGAAGAAAATCTGATGAACGCATCAGAAAACTGAGGGTTTTTTTAACTAGAAAATCCAATAAACTCATCAGAAATCACCAGAAATCTGATAAAATCAGAAAACTGAGGGTTTTTTTTGGAGATGAGAGGGAATGAGTAGAGTTTCAGAGATATCACTTACACATGCTTTTTTGGTAGAAGTCCAAGTCTTTGTTCTTTTCCTCAAGGAATATTTTGTGAAAATTTTTAAAAGATAATTGTCATGAGTATTGTTGATCATAAGATAAACAATACTCTTTTAATGTAATATGGCAAGTGATTTCAACAGATCTGAAAATAGTGTGCGAAAATAGAAATCTAACATGAATGTTTACAATTAATTCAAGACTCACAAGAAATCTCTCAGCCACTCTCTGTAGATTTTTCACACCTCATTCTACCCCTCTCTTAGCTACTCTTTTTCTTCACCAAAACCCTAGTGCACAACATGTATATATACTACATGTCTGCATACTGGGCTTTGGATTGGGCTAGGCCATTCTCCAAGTCCATTACAACTCTAAACAAGCTAAACACACATGTTAAGCCCAATACAAAATATCTAAAGACTAAACTATTACACTATTAAGCTGTTGTCACAAATATGCACCAACAGAACTTTCAAGAAACAACAACTATAGAATTTTCAAGTTTATATCACTTTGAAACAAAATGGTTTACAAGGTGATTGTGAGGTTATTGACAAGTACACACGAATACTTGTGTAATTCTGTGGTGAAAAGGCAATGGAGTTTTTGTTGTATGTATTAAATGCTTGGCTTAAATGATTATCCTTCGTGGTTTACTCTCTATTTATAGAGAGTCTTTAGCATGAACAAATATTTGTTTATTCATGCACTTGCCCTGCATAAAGTAACTTTTTGGCATATTTATTGAAAGTTTAACTTGCTACTTTGCAAATATGGCAGAGCCTCATCTTTCGCTCATCAGAAGTCTTGAGAGCCAGCTCATGAGAATATCTGCTGAACAGATCACCAGATTTGATTTTCTGATAATTAGGTTTTACTAGAAACTGATGATACTCACTAGAATTATCATCAGATCCGTCAGAATGGCCTTTTCAGATTGTCTTCATTTGTTTCTGATCCTTTTTTGATGAATGTTGAGGATATGTTGTCTTTTTCTTTTGTCTAGTCTTGATTTTTCTTTCTGTTTGACCTTCATGACTTTATCTTTAGTAGTTGATTAGATAAAACATATTTTTCTACAATGCTTACATAAAAGTTTCCTAACAGTTTCCCCCTAAGTATTGTAAGAAAAATAATATCTCAAACCAAAGAACATAACAAAAATTTCAAAACATCAACGTCAAGTTCTTAACACAAACATTGTTATAAACATAATAAAGCAACAAAAGAGATTGTGTCTAAGTGATTTTCAGGTTGCTTTTGTAGAGATCTCCTTTCTTCAGCTGCTTCTTGTGGTCGATAATTTTGTAGCATACTCTGAACATGTCTTTATACCAACCTCTTGTAGTGATCCATTCATTGAATATGTATTCAATCTCTTTCCTCAGCTTCTCCTTGTTTCGCCTTTTGCCTTGAGTTGATCTTGTTTCTTGTTCATGCAGTCTTTCATATAATTGAGGGTCTGGTTTGAATACCTGCATATTTCATCAACTCTAAACAGAGCCTTTTTCACTTTAAAATCCCTGAAACAAAAGATAGTTCAGGTGTCTCAAATACAATCCCTGTTATGGCTTCTTGCTCAAGTTCAGTTGGAATGGATGTATCAGGAGGAGGTACTTGCACTTTCTTGCTAATCATGTAGTCAAAGGTAATGCAAAGGTCAAAGTCAGCTACGACTGCCCTTGTGAACATCTTCTTTCCTGCATCTGTCAGGCTGTGAAGCGCCCTTCTGATGACTTTTGTGTTTGTGGGTCCCGGTGACGGCGGTTCCAGACAGAACTTTGGGCGTATGATAGTACCGATTCGGTAGAACGTTATAAGAAGGGCGTAGAAACAAAATTAGTGGAAGCATTCATTCATTCATTCATACTAAAAGAGTATACATCTTGTCTGACTGGCAGAATTCCGGGAGAGAATCCATGAGCGTTTACCCTCACGGAACTTCCAAAACTTACAAACAATGAACACAAAACACACATATATATAGACATGAGTAGGTCGTGCGAAGAGAACAGGTTGGCTTCGTACGAAGTGTCCTTCATACGAGTGAGATGTTTATCACTCGTACGAGTCACATTGTCACTCGTACGAGCCACATTGTCACTCATATGAGTGACATTGTCATTCGTACGAGCCAGTTCTCGTTCGCACTTGGGTCGTGTGTTCGAATCTAATCTATACAATATTCAATCCACACTCTTTCTAGCATATTCGCATAGTGATGGACATAAAGTTCATCAACAACTTCCCCTTGGACGTCACTATCGAAGCTTGATCTTAATATTGAAATCTGAGAGCCGTGTTTGAATATTCTGCAACTTCAATCAGGTATCTGTCGATGTCGTAGAACGCGTCAACAAATTCCCCCTTGATTGATGATCCGGGTTTGCATTATCTACTTTAAGCAACATTCCCCCTGAATTATTTTCTCCATAAATTAATCTTCAGGTCTTTGTTTGCACCGTTCAAGACCTCCTCTGATTTGCTTAATCTACAAATTTTCTCGAATAATCACCAACTTGAAATTAATCAATGTAGCATCTCCGTTTCGATGTTAACCACATACGCATATGGTTTAGCACAATCCTCCAATGCTCGATCCCCTGATCTTCAAAACCCAACCGGAAATTGATAGAAACTTCGAATTACCACGACGATAAACATCAAATCAATAAACATCCGCGTAAATCTGAAATCCCGATTTCCGTAATCACGATTGATCAGCAAATCGGTAATCTTCTCAATCATTAAATCATCATCGTAATCATATTATCTGGTAGGACATCGGATCTGAGAAACATTCTTCGATAATCGAAATCACATTCTTCCTTTTTAGTCACAACAACACATTCTTCCTGAAACAATTCATTTGCTTTGCAGAGTTAAAGATAAGCAGTCGTATGTGCATCCAATTCCACATCGAAGATCATGTATTTAACCCTTAAGCATTAATCTATATCATGATCTGAAAATTCTGAACATCCTTTGATCACGAAACTCCAAATATATAGTCTATTTCGTGAGCAGCTGGTACACATTTTTGTCTGAAAGATTTATTATATCGTCTTCTTTAGTCATGAATTGCAAGTATATAGCCTTCCTCGTTAGTCCCGTTGACAACTGAAACCACAAAGCATCCTTATTTTTTGGCGGTTAGTTCGGAAAATAGTTCATTTGCCCTGCGAAGTTAAATTGGATACTTTGTACCACTAAGCAGTCGTGTGTGCAACCAGCTTGTACAAAGACTCAGGCATCAACGTGACCACAACTACTGACTCCGATGAACAACTCCTCCAAGACTCAGTTACGCAACCCCACGTTTATGAAAAATAGACATCAAATTTATCTCATCACTAATGAATCTTCGATGCTCTGTGTTTCCCAGATAAGCTGTAGTCAGAACCACCCGAATACTGTGGCATGGTCACGAATTTCAAAAATGCCGGAATATTAACATATACGTGAAAATTTTTGTTCCCCCTCATTTTTGCAAATTCTGACGTCTTGAGCATCTTTTCACAACAACCAAATTTTGCGGAAAATTTCCCAACATTGCAGTTTTGATCAAATGCGGATTTAACGTTGAGGCCCATTAAAAGTCACTACACCAGATGATCAACCTTTTGTGTAGGTATCAGTGACTACCCCAATATCTTCAACATTTAGTGACTGAATCATCAAATCTATACTCTGAAGCTCTAGACAGTGTCCCCGAACAGCCCGAATTAGACGTTAAAATCTAGAAAAAAATTTGTAATCACCAAATTTTTTTGGGCATTCGTCTCGTCGATACGATAAAAAAATGCCCTCTTTTTGGTGACCACTTAGTACGAGGTGGACTTCGTAAGAGTGATGCTTCGTACGATGTTGACAAATTGTCACTCGTACGAGCCACAGAGGCTCACTCATACAAACGAGTCTGATTATGTTTTTTGATCCAGAATCTTTATTTCTTCGAATTTCAAGATGATTTTTTGCACAGATCTGGTCGAAAATCAGTTTCTAACAATTCTATGGTTTCAATTTTACATTATGTCTGTGGATTGTATGATTATTTGATGTTTTACGTTTAAAACCCCTCATACTTCCAAATTCATGAGCGTTGGTGATTCATCAACTGTTAGATTGAATGAATCGGTACCGTAGCTCTGATACTAGTTGTGGGTCCTGGTGACGGCAGATCCAGATGGAAGTTTAGGCGTATGATAGTATCGATTCGATAGAACGTTATAAGAAGGGAGTAGAAACAGAATTAGCGGAAACATTCATTCATTCATACCGAAAGAGTATACATCTTGTCTGACTGTCGGAATTCCTGGAGAGAATCCGCCGGTGTTTCCCCTCAGGGAACTTCCAAAACTTATAAACAATGAACACACAACACATATATATAGACATGAGACGCTCATGCAAAGCGACAAGGTTTGCTTCGTACGAAGTGTCCTTCATACGAGTGAGATGTTTATCACTCGTACGAGTGAGATGTTTATCACTCGTACGAGTTAGATGGTCACTCGCACGAGCCACATTGTCACTCGTACGAGTAACATTGTCACTCGTACCAGCCAGTTCTCGTTCGCACTTGGGTCGTGTGTTCGAATCTAATCTATAAAATATTCAATACACATTTTTTCTAGGCTATTCGCATGGTGACGGACATAAAGTGCATCAACAAATTCCCCCTTGGACATCACTAACGAAGCTTGATCTTGATCTTGAAATCTGAGAGCCGTTTGAATATTCTGCAACTTCAATCAGGTATCTGTCGATGTCGTAGAACGCGTCAACAAATTACCCCTTGATTAATGATCTGGGTTTGCATTATCTACTTTAAGCAACATTCCCCCTGAAATAATTTTCTCCATAAATTAATTTTCAGGTCTTTGTTTGCAAGGTTCAAGACCTCCTCTGATTTGCTTAATCTACAAATTTTCTTGAATAATCACAAACTTGAAATTAATCAATGTAGCATCTCCGTTTTGACATTAACCACATCCGCGTTTGGTTTAGCGCACTCCTCCAATGCTCGATCCTCTGATCTTCAAAACCCAACCAGCAATTGATAGAAACTTCCAACTACTACAACGATAAACTTCAAATCAATAAACATCCGCGTAAATCTGAAATCCCGATTTCCGTAATCACGATTGATCAGCAAATCGGTAATCTTTTCAATCATTAAATCATAACCAGAATCATATTATCTGGTAGCACATCGAATCTGAGAAACATTCTTCGATAATCAAAATCACATTCTTCCTTTTTAGTCACGACAATAGATGTATAGCTATCTCCGCTGGAATGGGACAACTGAAACTACAAAACATCCTTATTTCCTGGCTGTTAGTCCTGAAACAGTTCATTTGCTTTGTAGAGTTAAAGATAAGCAGTCGTATATGCATCTAATTCCACATCGAAGATCAGGTATTTAACCCTTAAGCATCAATCTGTATCATGATCTAAAAATTATGAACATCCTTTGATCACGAAACTCCAAATGTATAGTCTATTTCGTGAGCAGCTGGTACACATTTTTTGTCTGAAAGATCTATTATATCGTCTTCTTTAGTCATGAATTGCAAGTATATAGCCTTCCTCGTTAGTCCCGGTGACAACTGAAACCACAAAGCATCCTTATCTTCTGGCGGTTAGTCCGGAAAATAGTTCATTTGCCCTGTGGAGTTAAATTGGATACTTTGTACCACTAAGCAGTCGTGTGTGCAACCGGCGCAACTGGCTTGTACAAAGACTCATGCATCAACGTGACTACAACTACTAAATCCGATGAACAACTCCTCCAAGACTTAGTTACGCAACCCCACTTTTACGAAAGATAGACATCAAATTTATCTCATCACTAATGAATCTTCGATGCTCTGTGTTTCCCAGATAATCTGTAGTCGGAACAACCGGAATACTGTGGCATGGTCACGAATTTCAAAAATGCCGGAATATTAACATATATGTGAAAATTTTTGTTCCCCCTCATTTTTGCAAATTTTGACGTCTTGAGCATCTTTTCACAAAAACCAAATTTTGCGGAAAATTTCACAAATTGTAGTTTTGATCAAATGCGGATTTAATGTTGAGGCCCCATTAAAAGTCATTACACCAGATGATCAACCTTTAGTGCAGGTACCAGTGACTACCCCAATACCTTCAACATTTTGTGACCGAATCATCAAATCTATCCTCTGAAGCTCTAGACGGTGTTCCCGAACAGCTTGAATTAGACGCTAAAATCTCGAAAAAAATTTAAATCACTAAATTTTTCTGGGCATTCGTCTCGTTGATACGATCAAAAAATGCCCTTTTTGGTGACCACTTCGTATGAGGTGGACTTCGTAAGAGTGGTGCTTCGTACGAGTGGGGATCCGTACGAGTGACAAATTGTCACTCGTACGAGCCACAGAGGCTCAGTCATACAAACGAGCCTGATTATGTTTTTTGATCCAGAATCTTTATTTCTTTGAATTTCAAGATGATTTTTTGCACAGATTTGGTCGAAAATCAGTTTCTAACAATTCTATGGTTTCAATTTTACATTATGTCTGTGGATTGTATGATTATTTGATGTTTTACGTTTAAAACCCCTCATACTTCCAAATTCATGAGCGTTGGTGATTCATCAACTGTTAGATTGAATGAATCGGTACCGTAGCTCTGATACTAGTTGTGGGTCCTGGTGACGGCAGATCTAGATGGAAGTTTAGGCGTATGATAGTATCGATTCGGTAGAACGTTATAAGAAGGGAGTAGAAACAGAATTAGCGGAAGCATTCATTCATTCATACCGAAAGAGTATACATCTTGTCTGACTGTCAGAATTCCTGGAGAGGATCCGCCGGTGTTTCCCCTCAGGGAACTTCCAAAACTTACAAACAATGAACACACAACACATATATATAGACATGAGCAGCTCATGCAAAGCGAGAAGGTTTGCTTCGTACGAAGTTTCCTTCATACGAGTGAGATGTTTATCACTCGTACGAGTCAGATTGTCACTCATATGAGCCACATTGTCGCTCGTACGAGTAACATTCAGTTCTCGTTCGCACTTAGGTTGTGTGCTTGTATCTAATCTATACAATATACAATCCACACCCTCTCTAGCCTATTCGCACTGTGACGGACATAAAGTGCATCAATAGTGTTTCCTACCTCTTGATTAAAAATTTGTTTCATTTTCATCAAGTCCACAAGATGAAGTTCATCGAGTAGATCAGCATCCACAATCTAGTCTGACCAAGGTGTACTTGTTTTGCTCATGACTTCCTATAATTTGTCCTGCAATGGTCTGAATATCAGTCTTGAGCATACTTACCATCGGATTTGGATGAGGTTTGTGAAGACTGCCTTCTCCTCTTTTCACTTTTTCTTCTTTTATCATATTGCTCATGGGACTAAGATGTTTATCCAGCTTGTCTTTCTCATCATTCTAGTAGAAATCGTTTAAGTGGTATTAAGGAAACATCATGGTGTCTTGATCGATCTCTTGAATTTGATACTCGTTTTCTTGTCCTTCAGGACCCATTCATAACCTTTGGCCATTTTGAGGAAGTGGTAGAGTTCCCACTTTCTCTTCTCTGTTTGGTTTAATTGTTCACTAAAGGCTTTTTCACCAAATGAGTTTCTTTTAGGTTGATCCTATTGAGTACCTTTTGAGGATAGATTGGAGGCTGCAGAAGATGTTGCTTCAAGTCTTTTGATCATTTCTGTTCTTGTCACTGGTGGTGGTGGCCCCATTGGTGTAGGTCCTGACTGACTGGAAGGTGTTGTTGGTTTATCTTGTGTTTGCCTGGTGACTTCTAATTCTTTCTGTTGTGAGGTTTGAATGGGAGTTCTAAGCTCATGAACATCAAGGTTTGCCAGTCTTGCAACATTGAGTAGTAGTCTTTTTACAAGTGATTGTACATCACTTATCAGCTGAGCATTTCTCTTTTCTTCTTCAAGTATCCCTTTGAACTCATCTGCATTCTGTTTCTAATGTGCATCCCATTTTTTTATCAGTTTCTCAAGAGCATCAGTTATGCTGCTGTTGCTAGCTCTTAAATTGTGAATTTCCTCTAGAATCTTACAAGAAATTGTGGAATGGAATCCCTTGTTTCCACAGCTTCTTTCACCATTGCTTTGACATCCTTTAATCTTAAAATACTTTCTTTAGATCTGCTGCAAATATGCTGCTGTCTGTTGTCTTTTCTGATTGTTGAATGTTCTTAAGGGTTTTAGTATTCTTTTCTGTTTGCTTTCTGATAACTTCAACTGAATCTGACAGAACCTTCATATTAGACTTATGGCTTCTGATTTCTTTTATCAGCAGCTTTGCTTCTACAGGAGATTTGTCTGCACAGACCTTGATGGCATTGTCTAGCATGAGGTCAAGTTGTTCTTTTGAGATGATTGGTTCATTAGGGAGAGGTGGAACAACAGATGTTCGTTCTTTCAAGCTAGCAGAAAGACACACTTCCTGCTGTTTTTAAAGGGTTAGGTTGGTCAAAAGACCAATCTTGTACACCTTTACCAGAACTATGAAACCTATTCACATCTTGGACTTCTTCAATTCCTTGAACCATTCTTGAGAATGATCCTTTGTGAATTGTTGAAGAAAGCTCATTTTTCTCACCCAGGTTTCCTTGATCAGCAGGCTGATCTCCACCTGTTGCCGTCTTAGTCTCCTCCTCATTAAATGATTCAGAGACAGGACCTATGGAACTACTAACTTCTTTATTCATTGTTGTTGGTTTTCTATGCTGTACGATATAATCTCCTCTACCAGATTCTTCCGAGTCATAATCTGTTGAGTTTCTAACAGTAAATAAGTCAGGATTAGTTTGAGCACCTAATTCTGCCCTATGTGATGCCTCAGCATGATGTTGCCCTGCCTCCGGATTCTGCTGCATCTGTTGATCAACCTCCATTGGTTCTGGTGAGAGTCTGATGTCTTGAAGCTGAATATCCTCTGTTTCATCAACTTGTGGAGCCACCGATCCTTGATCATCATGATCTGGTGAAGAGCTGCTGTCATAAACTTCAGTATGCTCCAATCTTCTATTTAGAATTGCCATGTGCTGTATCCTGTAAGGTGAGTCTTCAACTATCAGGCTGATCATGCTTTCTGGTAGGTTGGGTACATCTCTGCTGGTTTTCCAGGCTAGTGTTGCACACCATGGTTTCATTAAAGATGATATTCCAGATGTTATTGATATAGGAAGTTCAACATTCCTTTCAACAAATGTTTTAGCTATGATGATTGACCAGAATCTGGGAAAAGGTAGATGAGAGCCAATTCTGCCAGGTTTGCTTAGTATAGATCTTTTCATCAAATTGAAGATTTCTATTCCATAATCAATGTTGCTCCTAGTGATGAGTCCATACATGATTGTTAGAATAGTTATGTTAATCTGATCAGTGCCCCTAATTTTTGAAGTTAGGTACTTGGTTAGAGTTTCCATCATCACTTGCCAGAAGGCAGGTAACTCATTCCTTTTAAGTTCCTCAATTAAGGAAATCTTTCTTGCGTATCCCATCAGATCATCAAGTTGTCCCAATAGCTCCTCCATCCTAGGTGCTTCTATGTAGTTGCCATTGATTGGAAGTTCTAAACATTCATCTTTGTGGAGTAGTGGTAATAGAGATGTTACCCTAGAGATGGGTTGTGACTTCATTCACACCAGTTTTGCTAAGTGTATTGACAAGTGGCTGCATAATGTTTTCCGGCACTTCTTTGGTTTTGGTTAGAGCTTGAGCAATAGGGCATCTTAGCAGGAATTTGACCAAAATTTGGCATTTTTCGTCGTATTCCTCATGGTTGGTGTTCATCAATAGATTGTTTTCCTTCATTGGTAGGAAGTCATCATCTCTGATGAATAAGACCGAGTGTTCAATAGCTGGGATATTGAGATTGATGAGGTTTACTGCGACCATGGTGAGTTGAATTTTGCTCTTCAAAAAAACTGTAAGGGTTTTTAGGGTTTTATGAGATTGGAGGTTGCAGGTAAGTTTCTCGTCCTTTTGAAGTGGGTATATATAGGATTTGTGGGACAGAGATCATGGGTTTTGGATCGTGGGTGGTTAGTATTTAAGGTAAATAATGACAAGTTTATGTTGTTTTAACTTTATTTGAACCGTTTTTGAGAACTTTTGGTATATCCCCAATTTTGATGCATCTCTAATTTTTGATATATTTTTTTGAAAGTTTTGAAGATAATTTTTGATTGGTGAATACTAATGGCCAAGTTGTACCTTTTACCTCTGGTGGGACCCTTTTTCAAAGAGAAGGTCCAGTAATATTCTTTTCTAGAGTCTGACATTTCTTCCCCCTTTTTAAAAGCAAAATTCAATCTGATGACATCATCATCAGAAATATGTCTATATGTCTGATGTAGAGATTCAAAACATTCTAATCACTATTCTTATCAGAAAGTAATAAGAAATAAGAGTTTCCCTAGATAAAGTGCAGTTTTTTTATATGATGAGAGGGAATGAGTAGAGTTTAAGAGATATCACTTACACATGCTTTTCTGGTGGAAGTCCAAGTCTTTGTTCTTGTCTTCAAGGAGTATTTTGTGAAAATTTTTAAAAGATTATAGTCACGAGCATTGTTTTCTAAAATTTCACACATTTTCTTATCTCTTTTCATCATTATCATTCATTTTTTTAAAAAATTAACTGACTAGATTTTGGAGTTATTTTGGACTTTGTTTTATCATAAATTTCTTTTTATCAAATATTTTCTTTTTGATAAACTTAAGTCTATTGATATTTGTTTAACCCCTTCTTTTTTGTTTATACCCTTTTTCTTCCTGGTGGGAGAGATGTACTTACAGTATGAGTCTAGTAGACTTTCTTCCATTTTATTTCAAATTTTGACTTGTTTTAAAGGACTATTTTGACCCCTCTTTTGAAATGTCACCAGAAAAATTCAAGGGTTTTCACTCTTTGATATGAGAATTCTTCAAACTTTTGTGTCAACTTTGACGTGATGTAACGCCCCGACCGCATAAAACAACAAACCACAACGAAAATATCAGGGAGCCATGTTACCGGAATTGTTTCAAACACGTGGTATTCAAGTTTTTTTATTGAATTAATAATTTACATTGTCTTTGGATAACACGAACAAAATACAAACAATTATCTTTAAGATATTAAAGTAAACTTGTGACAAATGGCAAAATATCCGATAATTCCGTACGACTTTGTCAATATTTAAATTATATATTTCCCGCTTAGACTAAATTTTTATTTTAGTATTATTTGTCTAGGAATTTGCAATATCATAGTTTAGTATGATAACAAATTCGCCACAATTCGAAACAATACAAAACTATGTCCTAGATTGGCGGCAGAAATGCGAACACACTATTAATGCTTGGCTACTCGCGGTACAGCTCGAAATGGCAAAGACAAGATATGAAAACATATCCGCAACGAATATTACAAATAAACATTAGTTGGGAACAACTTACAAATACTTTCTGGAAAAATTATATAAACACTTAATTGTCTTGTCAGCATATAAATTCAACAATTCTACAGAAGTGTACAACACTCTGCAGAACAAATCAGCAATGTCTAAAAATCCAAAAATAAAATTTGTTTATCATAAACCATATATTGGGTATTGAAAACAACACAAAAATCTCTATAGAAACATTACCTTTTAAAGAAACATAATTCATTCGGTAACTACCCTATAACAAAACCAGTACAAAAATTATGACCAAAATAACAAATATACTAGTCTAGCGAACTAGTTAATAAATTTTGGACATAAAAAATATCTTCAAGATAAATATGTATACCTTTCCGTATAAGTGGTATAAATTGCCGGTAATTGAATGGATAATGAAACACGAGCCAAATTCGTTATCCAAACAACAAAACGACTAGTCTAGTGAACTAGTTAAGCAAATTTTAACATCACAAATAATGTTCCAGGTTGTTAGTTTTTATTAAAGAAAACTAACAAATTATTTATCAAATTTTATAAAAGTTATAAAAATATAACATCTTTATAAAAAAAATAATAAACAAGAGCAACCCCCACCCCACTAACCATTTTGGTGTTGTGTTGGAGCTTTATTAAGCATGCTTGGTGTTAATAGATGGATGACCAAGTAAGCTAGTTATGATAAAGAAATACCAACATCTCCACTTCACTTTCCACTAAGCCTTTCATAACACTTTCTTTATCTTCATGACCAATATCTTCAAATCTTCATATCTTCATCATTACCTTCATCTTCACAATTCCTACACACTAAAAATACACTAATTTATGGCTAAAGAAGGATGACCAAGAACATTTACATGGAAGTTATTCTTAAGAATTTTTCAAGTCTTAGAGCTTTGGATCTTAATCTTTTCATCATCTTTTTCTTGATTCATCATCTTGTTCAAAAGCTAGTTGTAAGATCCAAATATTGTACTTACACTTTTATGATTTATGTTTAAACATAAATGTACAAGTAATCATCTTGAAGCTTATCTAAAATCACATTAAACACAAACAAAAACAAAACGAACTAATATGATTATATGTTGTTCTTGATGATTCTTGATGATCTTTGAAGTTGTAGATAAATAATTACTAAGATCTTGCAAAATCAAGTATAAAAGTATTATCTAAACACATGAATGTTGAGATCCAACAAGATCCATAAACATGAATATTATGAGCTTGTAATCTTGCTTAAAAATGTTTTCATGAAACATGTAATACGTGGATTTACATAAAAATCATGTTACAAAAATAAAGTCTTGAAAATATTTACATAAACTTTTGTATAAACTAAAAAGTTTACATGAACATGTTAAGAAAAGTAAAGATGAACACACTTTAAAACATAAAATTTGAATTATACAAGATTACATACAAGTTCATAATACATTTTGTTAAGATTTTGCGTTTATATTGTTCCTATGGAAGATTGAAAAATTGTTGAGTTGAAAAGTATATAAAATCATGTTTATAAAACATGGGAAAAGTCCATAGTATAGGGGAAACTATGGCAAATTTTTTATGTAATTTTATCATGATTAAAGTGTGTTTATCTAAATATTATTTTGATTAAAAATGATTAGAAACTTTAATCATGATTATACAAGTTTTTGGGTGAAAGAGTTTAAGTTAAAATCACTAGTTTTTCTTAAACTAAAAATGGTATATATATATATATATATATATATTAGGATAAAAATATATATTTTGAATCACTAAACATGTGTGTATATATTTTGTGCCTAAATTATATGTATTTAGTTAATGTAGGAATACATGCTAAAATACATATTTACATAAAAATACAAAACATAAAAAAAATACTTGAAAGTTGACAAGTATAAATATATATAAGAATGTATATGTCCAAACATAACAAAACAAACATACCGGACAAAATAGACAAAACAGACAACACGAACAAAACGGACGAAATGAACGACACGAACGAAACGGACGAAACGAATGAAACGGACGAAAAAAAAAAACATACGGAACGACATGCGAGATATATACTAGAGTTTATAAAAGTAAATTATATAAAATTATTAGTAGTTTTTATAAACTTGATTTTTATGTAAAAAGTATAAGTAATCTTTAAGATTTGGGCTAGGCCCGTTTTGCAAATAGGCTAAGCCCATTTACATAACCAAACAGACTAAGCCCATTTACATCGTCAAATAGACTAAGCCCATTTATATAATCAATTGGGCTAGGCCTACTTTTATAAAACCAATTGGGCTAGGCCCACTTACAAAATACAAATAGGCTAGGCCCACTTTTGTAATTTAATTGGGCTCGGCCCTCTTTTGTAAAACTTAATTGGGCTAGGCCCACTTATATAATTCAATTGGGTAGGCCCATACATACAATTCAAATGGGTTATGCCATTTCACTTATCTTTTGGGCTAGGCACATTCAAACAAAAAGAATACAAATATATATATATGAAATATATATTAACAAACAAGGATACAAAAATAAATACAAGTCTAATAAAAATTCAAGATGAACGACTTATACAAAAACAAAACGTGAGCCTAAGTGTCTAATAAGATTAGAACACTTGTAGGTTACTTCACAAGCGCAGAACCAGATAATATCTAGAGATTTGCACGAGCGCAAATCTGTGAGTTCATATTTCCCCCTTTCTTTAAACGTTTTTACAGTTTTAACTTATGGGGAAGATACATGTTACAATGGTATGGTTAAGCTAGTTAATGAAACAAACATAAGATCATGTGCGTATAGGATAGTATCAAGGGGCCATTAATGAATATCCAAGTACCGATGAACGAAAGTGATAGATCTATTGGGTTTTGGCGAGCCCCACTCTTATCCGCATAACAAATTTCGTTAGAGTGCTTTTGTGTCCAAAACGAGTGTCACAGACACAAATTTATGTCTAGGTTTGGTCGCCTCCTATGTTGGCACACATATTAGTGTCCTTGCCAAACACTAGTGATCAACGATTTCATTAAGGCTTTACATACCAGGTTTTCATTACGATACTTCAAATGTTTTAAAAATTCATTTAGTTCAAAATTAAACACATGAATTCACCATCTTTGTTAACGTTTCTAAACTTAACATGTATTTTAGGTAACTAGTGGACAACATTAGAAAAACGAGTTCGTGATGTTAAGGAGTCAAGCATAAGATGTCATCCACTTTTGGTAGACTTTGGTTCACATGTCACGCCCTAGTGCGAAATATGGAATGCTACGTCTTGGTTGTTTTCAGAAATATGTTTTGTAAACTTGTGTTTTAAATTTCAAACAATGTAATTGAAGTTGTCTTTCTTTTCAAACAAACATGTATGGAGATAATTATGTTTAATTAAATCGTATGGATGAACATCTTACAATCTTTTATATTAGTTATTTACTTGATTGAAAGCAATGATTACCACTCTGATCACACCTCGCGCTTCCGCTACGACCGAGGGTGACAAAACTAAGGACCGAGTCCATCCTACGCGTAGCACGCGTTCATAAATGTCACACATCAGCACCTGAAAGATATGTGAAAAAGACGATCAACGGAAAATGTTGGTGAGTAACATAGGTTTTGTGTGTCAAATTCATGGCTTTGTATTAGTATTTGCAATACCTCGTCCGACTACGAGAGTCGATGAGTGAAAACCTTGTATCCCAACTTGTATTAAAATATTTGGTATTGCAATATGTTTAACCAACTATAAAAGTTGGTATGAGTTATAAAATCTTGTAGCCATAAATCTTGACAAAAATGTTTCTTTTGTAAACCGTATAAGAAATCGATTTAAAAGAAATCTTCGTATCGTTTATATATCTTTAATTGAAAACCGTTCGTGACTTGTCTAAAACCATTTGTCCTTGTTTTGTATAAACCAATCGTCCGCGTTTTAATTGTGTAAACTATGGTCCTTTTGGTGAATACATTTAAGCCAGTGTTGAATCGTCTCAACTAACAGACCACCAAAGGGTCTTTTAAAATATTCGACTAACAAACCACCAAAGGGTCTATTAAAATACAGTTTCTTTCGTTCCCCAAGCTTCCCTACAAACATTGTGAATTTTGGTACCAGGATTGTCAGTCATATGGCACCATAACATACTATGGGTTGGCTTGGCCAAAGTTAATGATTGTCATCCGTGTTATGGATAATGCACAAACAAGTTTCCCACATTATGGAAAACATATTGTTATATATAGACCATATACTCGTTTTGGAAACTTGAAAATAGTTTAGCACATATGAGTCACCACAAAACATTTAGAAAACATAAAAAAGGGAGCTATGTACTTAGTTGGATTGCGTAGATGTGTAAACAAAGCTTAAATGTTCAAGTGTTTCCTAATATGTCGGATAACTAAGGTTAGTGTATAACGTGACTTAATCGGAGGAACGAATACAATAAGGTTCATAAACCAAATGAGTGGAGGATCTTGTGTAATATGGTTCATAATACCTTATATTCTGATATGGAAGTATCTAGGAGTGTTTTGACTTGTTACGACTTGTTAAAGTAGTTTACGCCACTTTAACGGGTCGTATGCGTAACTACGGTTTCGTATGGTTAAATAAGTCCTATGACGAGTCTAATATGTCAAAACTAGTTTAATTATGTTATATGATCAGTTTATAAATTAAAAATAATGACTATACATGTTTAAAACTATTTTTGTGCCAAAAGGGCATTTTCGACATTTTAAAATATATATAGTTGACTCATCATTTGACTAACCAAACGACATGACCATAAGGTATAACCTCAGAGGGTTATTCCCTATATTACTGTGGTCATATAAATGGGCTTGGTCGGATCCTAAAGTTGACCAAACGATCATATTCGAAAGTCAAAGCATAAGTCAAACCGCTTGACTTTCGACTAAGGAATAAGCGCTAATCTAGAAATGACGAGTTAGACATGTTAAAACATGTCTAATAATGTTATAAAACTGATTAGGTGTCAAAAGTTTAAGTTTTAATACACGAAAACACTTTCATCCTAAAATACACTTTTATACATTTTTTACTTTTATTTCGTAAAAGTATGACTCGCCATTTCGCCTACTAAACGTGATGATTAGAGGGTGTAATCGCGAGGGATTAAAAACCTTCATTATTATGATCACATTGCAAAGTTCATTTTGAAGTTTGACTTGACCAAAATGGTCAGGACCAAAAATCAAACAAAAAGTCAAACTGCTTGACGTTTGGCTCATAACTAGCCAAAATAATGAAAAGGGCTAGAGAGTGCACTTACTTGTGTTGAAAAACACTTTCAAAACTCAGTAGGAGGCTTCTAGTTGCTGGAAACAAGCTTCAAAGAGAAGGGAGAAAGAAATGGAAATGAGCAAGTTGAAATGGACATGATCATGGCTATTTATAATGATCAAATGATCACCAAATCAAGCCAAGTGTCTCATGAGGTGTTATGGACTGAGGAGTGTCATCACACATGTCCAAAAGAGGTGAATTTGTGGCAAATTCGCAAGGTTGGAGGCCGACAGTTGCCATCTACTATGCTTGGTGTCCCTTACAGACCGTAAGGGTAGGGTCATACGTTCTGTAAGACCCTCTGAAAGCAAATGTTTCACTTTTAGGCAATTTCAGCCCCTGGACTTGTATTATAACTTGATTGCCATTTTTAACCCTTTTAACTTGTAAATCAAGCTATATGAAGGGTATTAAGGCATATGAAACTTGGATCTGGTTCCGAATATGTCCTGAATATCGTTTCGCTCGATCACACGATTATGTATTTCGTAAATAAAATATAACATTTTATTGAATACGAAAATGATCGAAATTGTATACTTTAAAAAATTGTAAATGTCACAGTCTCCCCTACTTTAGGAAATTTCGTCCTGAAATTTAATCAGATGAGACTTGTGAGAAAAGATGGGGGTATTTCGCTTTCATTTGATCCTCTAGTTCCCAGGTAAACTCTGGGCCACGTTTTGATTCCCAGCTAACTTTAACAATTGGTATCCGACTTCATTTTAGTTTCTTAACTTCACGGTCCATAATCTCCACATGTTTCTAGACAAAATGCATAGTGTTATCAACGCGAATTTCATCAAGAGGGATGTGGAGGTTTCATCGGCTAAACACTTTTTCAAGTTGGACATGTGGAAGGTTGGATGAACGCTCCCAAGTTCAGGAGGTAGTTCAAGTTTGTAGGCCACCTTTCCGATCCTTTCAAGGATCTTAAAAGGTCTCACATATCGAGGTGCAAGTTTTCCTTTCTTTCCAAATCTAACCACACCTTTCCAAGGGGATATCTTGAGAAGGACATGATCACCAATTGGAATTCCAAAGGCTTGCGTCGTTTGTTAGCATAACTCTTTTAACGACTTCTAGCTGTCAAAAGGTTATTGCAAATTTTCATGATTTTGTCTGTTTTCTCTTGAATGAGTTTAGGTCCATTGATTTGAGCTTCACCAACTTCATTCTAATAGATAGGCGAACGTCATTTTTGACCGTACAGAGCCTCGGATGGAGCCATGTTGATGTTGGAATGATAACTATTGTTGTAGGAGAATTCAATCAAAGGTAGATGCGAATCCCAACTACCACCTAAGTTGATCACACAGGCTCTAAGCATATCCTTAAGTGTTTATATTGTCCTTTCGGTTTGTCCATCCGTTTGAGGATGATAAGCAGTGCTCAGATTTAATTTGGTTCCCATGGCTGATTGCATGGTCTTCCAAAAACGAGATGAGAAACGAGCACCACGATCCGATATGATGTTCAAAGGAACACAATAACGAGATACAATCTCATCGATATAAATCTTAGCAAGTTTGTCAGTAGAAAACTCCTCATGAATTGGCAAAAAGTGTGCTGACTTAGTCAGATGGTCAATGACTACCCAAATGGCATCATGACCTCTAGAAGTGCGTGGTAATTTAGTGAAGATATCCATAGCAATGTTCTCCCACTTCCATTTCGGAATTTCTAGTTGTTCAAGCAAACCAGAAGGACGTTGATGTTCTGCTTTGACCTTAAGACAAGTAAGGCATTTGGAAACGTACAAGGCTATGTCCTTTTTTATACTCGACCACCAATAGTAGGTACGAAGATCCATGTACATTTTTCTGCACAAGGATGAATAGAATAATGAGACTTGTGAGCTTCGTTCATTAAAAGTGTATGAAGATTGTCTTGGTTTGGAACCCACAAACGATTCAAGAAATAGAGTAACCCATCATCTTTAGTTTCAAGTTGAAGCTCAAATTTATGTGGCAGTTCATTACATATCATGCCTTGGGTTACACAAGTACGTTGGGCTTGGAAAACACGTGTTTAGATATCCGATTGAACTCGAACACAGTGGAGTTTGATATGTTCTTTACGACTAAGTGTGTCAGCTATGACATTCGCCTTACTAGGATGGTAGCGAATTTTACAATCATAGTCATTCTGAAGTTGTAAGTCCCGAAAAGCCGGATTCAACAACGATATTACAAAATCACCAAGGATGCGCGAAATCCAAACTTGATGATATTCAAGAAAACCAAAAAGATGGAAGAACAATACGAATCAACTTTAACACCTTGCACATGATTCTATTACTTGAAAAAGCAAGGTAGATGGAGGTTCTCTAGAGAAAACCCAAAAGTCTAACCCTAGAAATGACATAAGCTTAGCTTATATACCTAGGGTAAGGGCATGCCCCTCATGGGCTTGCCTGGCCCACATGGCCTATAACATGCCCAAATGACCTATAAAGGTTCAAACCTAATACAAACTAACCTAGTTAATCCCAGTTAACTACCATAGACCGTTGCGTATATTTGATGCGTCAGTCTCACACTTCTAAGACCTAACAATCTCCCCCTAGACTAATGCATCAAATTGTCTACATGGCATAAATTCAGCAACGTCTTCAACAGAGTTTATGGTTGTCGATGTGCTGTAAGTGTTGTGGTAGTCAGTCTCACACTTCTAGAACCTCACACTTCGACGAACTCTTAGCACTGAGTCTCTTTCTTCTGCTCTTGTGGTTAGTTTCAAATCAGGATCTTGATCGACTTTGCTTGAAACAACTTTGTCAAAAAGAATGTGAGAGGAGGAATCTCAGCAGCTCTTTTCTTCTTCATTCTTTCTCTTTCAAGCAAGAAGGTTCACAGGTACTTCTTCAAATGTACTATCACTGTCAGACGATGACTAGCATCTGGTTCTTCTGACTCAGGTACACTTTGCTGTTGTGATGCTTCATGCTTTGACGACAACTAACAACATCTCAATTTTTAGCAACCCCCGTTTCTTGATCTAAATTAATATCTGCACAATTCTTAGAAATTTATAAGCAAACATTCTTATGCAACAAGGAGAGTACCGCATGAACACTTGGTACATCCAAGTACTTGTACTCGGATCAAAATTCTAACTTCTTTCATCTTTTGATGATTAGTCAAATCTTAAAGAACGGTTTATAATTTCTAATAAAACAAAGAAAGCACTCTATTTTTTGGATTTTTTTGAATTTTCTATTTTTTTTAATTTTAGAATATAAGAATATATATAGAAACACATATAAACGAAGAAACTAACTCAGTAGTTACAACTATACAATTGCAATGGGATAAAATCGTTTTCAGGCGGACCAAGGAACACTTTCTAGTGCGAACTTATTTAGACTGTTCTAAGCCATTGCCAATATGTTTGTCCACTTAAACTTTAATGCACAACTTTCATTTTTCAAATTTGTGATATGCTTAAGGTAGTATTATACTATAATACCCGTGCGTCCCATACCATGACATACCCCCGTGATCAAGGTAAGAATTACAATTTATCGTAGTAGGTGAGTATACTGAGATCATCCTTTATCTTTTACAATATCAGACTATTGGTGAACATGTTAGTACTTTCGTAGATCAGAGTGACCAATAATATCTAACGAGGGTTAGGAAAATACCTTATATGATATGTTTGACTTTTCAAGCACATGGAATTTTCTCGTGATGAGATTTCCTTTCTTTTAAGGTTTTGGCCCTTCTATTTTGGCTCTTTTAAGGATATCTTGACTGTGCCTAGGTCTGCATGTATCTAGATACAACAGAAGGGCAACACTGATATCCCGGATGACTCATCAGCATAAAGACCCGAAACTGTAGACGTTGGCTATGTATCAACGCAGGATATAAGACCATGAAATCATACGCCGATGGTATGTTACCCACAAGATACATAGTTCGTTATCACTTAGTATCTTTTAATCACTTTGAGCGTTAAGCCTACCAACATATCACATTAGATCCTAATCTTTTCAGCCATGACACCTTACATGTGTCAGTCACACCCTTTATCACTAAAATTCATTTCATTTCCCTTTTGATGCAAAAAGACTTTTTAGATTTTTCAGTTTTTCAAAAGTGTTTGTATTTTTCTGTTTTTCAAATATTTTTGTATTTTTTCCTGAACTTTTTCCCCTCAAACAATGCATATATACATATATCTCCCTCTTCCCCCCTAAATTTGTTCATCACACTTTATGCACAAATTTATTTGATAAAGAAAATGTATGTACAAAGTTTTAAACGAAAGAAAAGGAAAATATTATTTTTTTATTATTTTTTTTGGTTAACCATTCCGTCATTAAATTAAAAGAAAATCAATTTGAAAATTAAAGCACGAAATTTAAATTTGTACCTTTTCGCTGATCTTTTCTTACCTCATCTCCTCCAAAGGAAACATCGCACTTGTAAAAAATTTTTTTTGAACTTTTTGCAACAGTGAGATGTTTTCTGATATGTCCCTAGAACAACTGCTATCAACATTCCAGAGATTGTCAACAGCTCCTCCTTGGTTGTTCCTGAAAATGAGAAGATTAGTAAGACAGTGGAACCCAGGCCATCATGGTCCTGGGTTTCCCTGAAGCATCAAAATAAGACACTTCTTTCAGACACAAGTCCCCTTTTGTTTCGAGGATTGGTGATGTTGTTGCCACTTTGGATTTGGGTTTCCAAATCTGTTTCATTTTAACAAACGCGCTTGTTGCCTTTGATTAAGCAACTTTGGCTGTTTCATGTTTAGTTGTTTTAGAAACAGATTTTTGTTTCTGAACAGCCTTGCATTTGTTGTTGGCAAAATTCCAATCCCCATCATATGGTTTAACCTTGGGATTTACATTCTTCATTGCCTTAGGTGATGATACCTTCATCGGCTTCGAATGATTGTTATCCTTAGGTGTAACCTTCTGATTTTGAGCATAGTATGGTACATAGGGACTATGTCTGCAATTCCAAGCAATGTGACCAGGAATGCCGCAATTGAAGCATATTTGTCTATTCACATATAAAGCATTCTAATCAGCTTGATTTGCTCTTGTAGGCCCTGAAGGATGAACTGATCCCTTCTGTGCTTGATTTCCTTGCACCCTTCTTGCAGACGAAGATGAATTTGGATGTTTGTACTTGTCGTTTGCAAGGGCCTTCTTTTGTTGTGGAGATTTCTTTTGATTCTTCTTGTTTTGTTTAGACTGCAAGTCTTGTTTAGAAATCTCCCCAATCTTTTAAAAGCTTTGCTAGCACGGTCAAAGGCATATTTTTTACATTTACCATTAACGACCGGCTTAAAAAAAGCATTTTTCACAACACTAGCCTTTTGAGGGCTATTGCTCCCACTGATGATTTTGGAGAGCGTGACTGTCCTTGACGTTTAGACTTTTGCTTTCTTCGTCTCCGATTTGCTCGTTTCTGCTCCTTTAGCTTGCTCTAAACCTTTTCATCAGAAGAAGAAGGTTCAGGTTATTCAGTTTGTGCACTTGGAGCCTTGTTCACGTCAGCTCTCTCTTCCTCAGATTTGACAAAGTCGGAGAGTCCTGGTTTATCAGATGAGAGACAAGACACTCCAGCTGAATCATTAGAAGAGTCAACAGCACAAGATGGTTCCCATGTGTCTGACGTATAATCACTAGGTTTGCCGTACACCATATGCTGTGCTTTCTCAATATCTTCGTCGGTTTCAGGCATTGTTGTGTAGTTGTGATTATACAGTGGGGCAACCTGATTGAATCACAAACCCTTCCCCTTGTTCTCCTTATATGCCAGCTGCACATTACACACGTCTTGAACGAGCTTGCTGGATGTATCAAACTTCTTTATATTAACTTCATTTTGTTGATGTTTTCCAGCAAGAAGTCCCGGCTCAACTCTTACTAAATCGCATTCCATGGTTTATGTCTTTCTTTTATGCTTCAACCTTTTCTTTGAGTAACTTGTTACTTTCTCGAAGGCCGATGCACTGAGCCATTTCATTGTTGTAATCATCAGCCATTTTGGAATTAAGTGCTCTGATTTGAGCAACCCTATTCCTACAAATTTCAGAGCACAAAAAGTAGTTGACTGTGTCAATGAGCGATCTTGGTTTGTCAGCGTGAGTTTGGGCTTGAGGTAGAGTTTGGGGTGCTGGTCTATTGATTGCTGCTTGCTGGGCTTGAGGTTTCTGTTCGGACACTTCTTCAGGATTAGACTCTTACTTCCTCTTTTTGCCTCCCACGTTCAAGCAAACGCATCACATAGTCAGCAACCAGATCAACATTGTAGTTTCCAATAAACTCGTTCAGCTTTTCCTTCACTTGATCCCGCAGGTTCGGGTTTTGATTTTGTGCATGGGGTGAAGTGCTGTTAACGGATGCTTTGATCAGTGGGCTAAAGACAATGTTTGGATTTGCATTCTGTTTTGAAATACATACTGGGCTGAAAATTGTTTGAGTGCTGAGCTTGGGTTGTAAACATCTTCGGATAATCGAACCGTACCGCTAAAAACGATAACAAATCATCGAAAACTGTTTTTACCAAAATGTACCGTTAGACTCGTCTCGATGATACGAATCCAATGGTATATAATGTCAAAGTCCTATTTCAGAATTTTCGTGCCTTTTTTGTCCTAAAAATCATACGAGTCTAACCGTGCAACCGGTTTGTCAAGATTGTCTATGGATCAAATTCTGCATACGAAAACGCTTAACTCTGGTTACATCAGCTGGTTAGCTTTCCACCTTTGTGGGTACAATTTGGAACAATACCCAATTCGAAACAGTAACTCGGATTAACAATCCGAGATGGATTCTCGAAACAGTGAATCGAGATGCTAATCCGAGATGGTGATTCTGAACAGTGATCCGAGATGGTATCCGAGATGCACTGTTTCAATCCGAGATGCTTCCTTGTTTATCCGAGATGCTTCCCAAATTCAAGATGCAATCCGAGATGTACACCTATGATCCGAGATGCTATCTGAGATGCACTGTTCTGATCTGAGATGAAAATGTTTTGATCCGAAATACAACTCTGATGATCCGAAATGCAAGCATTCTGATCCGAGATGCTTCTCTAATGATCCGAGATGCTTCTCTAATGATCCGAGATGTATTCGAGATCCATGTTCATCAATCTGAGATGGTCCGAGATGGTTCGAGATGTTCAACCGAAATCCAAAACAGAAGCAGATACGAACCGAAATACGTGTGATATCATATCTGAGCCTGGAAACAGGTTCAAACAGGCTCTGATACCAATTGTAAGTCCCAAAAAGCCGGATCCAACAACGATATCACACAATCACCAAGGATGGGCGGAATCCAAACTTGATGATATTCAAGAAAACCGAAAAGATGGAAGAACGATACGAATCAACTTTAACACCTTGCACACGATTCTATTACTTGAACAAGCAAAACCGTCTGGTACAAGATGGAGGCTCTCTAGAGAAAACCCAAAAGTCTAACCCTAGAAATGACATAAGCTTAGCTTATATACCTAGGGTAACGGCATGCCCCTCATGGGCTTGCCTGGCCCACATGGCCTATAGCATGCCCAAATGACCGTTGCGTATATTTGATGCGTCAGTCTCACACTTCTAGGACCTAACAGAAGTTCGACCCAACATTGTTGCCTCATGTTTAGTTCCTTCTGATTGAATATATGTTGGAGACTTTTATGGTTAGTGAAAACTACACATTTGGTACCATAAAGGTAGTGTCTCCAAATTTTGAGAGTGAAAACAACATCACCTAACTCAATCATGAGTTATGTAGTTTTTTCTCGTGGATTTTCAATTGTCTCGATGCATAGGCTATAACTTGTCTCTTTGCATGAGAATATAGCCAAGGCCCAGATTTTAAGCATCACAATATACGACAAAGTCATTGTTGCCATCAGGTAAGGATAGAATAGGAGCATCACAAAGCTTTTGTTTTAAGGTTTGGATAGCTTCTTCTTGTTTGGGTCCCCACTTTTTGAGTCAAAGAAGTGAGGGAACCACAATCTTTGAGAAGTTTGCGATGAAGCGGCGGTAATAACCAGCAAGACCAAGAAAAGAACGAACTTCGGTAGGAGTAGTAGGTGTACTCCAATCCTTAATCACAGTGATTTTTTGAAGTATCTACATATATACCTTATTCATTGACAACGTGACCTAAGATTTGAACTTCTTTTAGGTAAAATTCACACCTAGAGAATTTGGCATAAAGTTGTTATTTCTTTAGAAGTTCCATTGTTAGACATAGATGACATTCATGGTCAGCTCGAGATTTTGAATAAATCAAGATGTCGTCGATGAAAACAATGATGAACTTATCTAAATAAGGTTTACAAACCCTATTCATTAAGTCCATGAAGACAGCAGGAGCATTTGTCAAACCAAAGGGCATGACAGTGAACTTAGAATGGCCGTATTGAGTGCGAAAAGCAGTTTTGGGAATATCTTCTTCGAGTACACGAAGTTGATGATACCTAGAACGAAGGTCGATTTTTGAAAAATGGATAACTCCTTGTAGTTGATCAAAAAGATCATCAATACGAGGTAGAGGATATCGATTATTAATTGTGAGTTTGTTGAGCTCCTAAAGGATCCATCCTTCTTTTTCACAAACAGCACCGGAGCACCCAGGGGGAGAAATTTGGACTGATAAATCCTTGGCCGAAAGTTCTTGGAGTTATTTCGATAATTCTTGCATCTCAAATGGTGCAAGATGGTAAGGTGATTTGGTAATTGGGTTGGCACCGGGTACAAGGTCTATGCGAAATTCCACTTGGCGTACCAAGGGTAAGGCATGTAGTTCTTCAGGGAACACTTCAGGGAAATCTCGAACAATGGGGATGTCTTGAACACTTTTACTCTTGCCTTTCTTCTCTACGATATGTGCCAAAAAGGCAACATATTTCTTTCGTAGGTATTTTTGGGCTTGGGTACAAGTCCTGAGTGTTAGGTTACTAGAGGGTTTCTCTCCACGAACTTCTAAGATTTCGCTAAATGGGAGAGGTATGCGAACAATCTTATCAAAACAGATCACTTCAGCATGATGTTTGGTTAACCAGTCCATGCCTACTATAACGTCAAAACTCCTAAGCTGCATTGGCGTGAGGCCAATGGGAAAACGATGGCTATTGAGGTTTAATTGGTAATTACGAATAACATAATCAAGTACAAGAGGTTCGCCACTAGCTATTTCCACAGTTAAAGGTTTTTCTAGTTTTGTTCTTGGCATAGATAGAAACGGTTTAAAGGCTAGGATACAAAACTTCTATCGGCACCCGAATAAAAAAGAATAGAAGGACGCTGATTATTGACAAGGAACATACTGTTAACCACATCGTTATCAGCATGAGCCTCATTAGCATTTATGTTAAATGCTCCTCCACAGGCTGGATTGGCATTAATAGGATTTGGGTAGTTGTTTTTGAAGTGGCCCATCTCACCACAGTTGTAACAAGAACCAGGTGGAAAGTGAGCTCGAGCAAGATTTCCTTGGGGTTGAACATGATTTTGAATAGCTTGATTTGGAATTGCCTGATTTGGAACAGATCGACAAAAATTAGCCAAAGGACCGAGTCGTCCACATGAGGTACATTGACGATAGGGTAAATGATTTTGGTGATGACCATTGCATCGATTGCACAATGGTGCAGTGCCAACGTATGGTTTCTTAACAGGAGGTTGAGCTAGTTGGTTGAGAGTAGCTTGATTGGGTTGAGTAACAACAGCAAAGTTCTTTGAAGCCTTATGCTTCCTAGAATTCTTGGGGGTTCGGTGTTGGTTTCCTTTGGTTTCTCCTGTTGAGTCTTGGCAGTGTGTTTCTTGTCACTCTTGCGAAAGAGTTTCCCTTTCTTGACTTGGGAGTCGGTTAGAGTTACGGCTAGTTCGATAGCCTCTCTAACGGTAGCTGGCTTGCTACCAGTGACTATATCTTGAACTGGGTCAGGGAGGCCATCAATGTACTTCTCAATTGCCTTATCCAAAGGCGTAACCATGGTGGGACATAGGAGGCTCAACTCCTCGTATCGATATGTGTAGGCACGATGTTCTCCAGTATCTTGCTTAAGATCGTGGAATTCATTCTCGAGTGCCCTTTGTTCATTACGTGGGCAAAACTCTTTCATCATTGGAGTTCTAAGTTCTTCCAATGTTTGTGCCATTGCTATGTCTGCGCCTCTATCTCTCCTAATTCTGTTCCACCACGTGAGTGATCTCGTTTGGAAAAAACTCGAAGCAAACTCTACCTTTCCTTCATTAGGACACTGAACATGGCGGAAAGTGCTCTCGATTATCTCAAACCATTGTAGGAGCCCAGTAGCTCCCTTAGACCCATTGAACTTGAGTGGTTTAGCCGAATTGAATTGTTTGTAGTTACAAGGAGTAGGTGCATTGTTGTTGATATTGTTATTGTTTTCTTGATTGAGTTGGGTTACAAGGTTTGGTAGTATCGTAGCCATTTGTTGAGTGATCATAGCCGCCATTTCGGCGCCTTGGCTATCTTTGCGACGGGGAGGCATTGTTTAAAAGAGAGGAAATTATGAGAGGAAACGAGTGAGATTGATATTGGATAGTCAAAAAGAAACTATTAAAAATATCGACGAAACATAAGGATTGTGATCATTTATTCGTTACTTAAAACTTACAAACGACAAAGTGACTTATTAAAGTAAACGAGTCTTTAATGTATCGCGAAGACATGCTTTAGCCTAAAAATGGACACTCACCCCAAGAGTTCCCAGGTAAGAGTGATTTGTCCGATTAAGTGGATTTGTACGAACACTCTAGCCTTAGAAAGAAAAATCAAGGTACAGGCATCCACCCTTCCAGATTGCACGTGTTCACATTATTAAAACCCAAACATTGACGAGATTTTGAAAACATCAAAGGCTTAAAAGCCTAAAAACAAATCATCTAAGGATAGATGATGATTTCTTGTAAAAAGTCTTGGAAAAATTTGACTTTTAAGATTAATTAATGGTTTTGCATTGTTTTGTAATCACCTAAGGATAGGTGATGGTATTGTATTAAGAAGCTATACGCGAGTTACCTCACATTAGGGTCCTAGGAAGATTATAGTCTAGGTCAAAAGCATTAGTAATAACCTAATTCCCTATAACCATTGCTCTGATACCAATCTCTGTAACACCCCAACCGCATAAAACAACAAACTGTGACGGAAACGTTGGGAGTCACTTTACAGGAATTGTTTCAACATGTGGTATTCAAGGTTTCATTTTATTGAATTAATAATTTACATTGTCTTTGGATAACACAAACAAAATACAAACAATTATATTTAAGATTTTAAAGTAAACTAAGGCCCGAGTCCATCCTACGTGTAGCATGCGTTCATGAACGTCACGCATTAGCACCTGAAACATATGTGAAAAGACGGTCGACAAAGAATGCTGGTGAGTAACATAGGTTTTGAGTGTCAAATTCATGGTTTTGTATTAGTATTTGCAATACCTCGTCCGACTATGAGAGTCGATGAGTGAAAACCTTGTATCCCAACTTGTATTAAAATGTTTGGTATGGCAATATGTTTAACCAACTATAAAAGTTGGTATGAGTTATAAAACCTTGTAGCCATGAATCTTGACAAAAATGTTTCTTTTGTAAAACCGTATAACAAATCGATTTAAAAGAAATCTTTGTATGGTTTATATATCTTTAATTGAAAACCGTTTATGACTTGTCTAAAACCATTTGTCCTTGTTTTGTATAAACCAATCGCCCGTGTTATGTATAAAGCAATCGTCCTTGTTTTGTATAAACCAATCGTCCACGTTTTAATTGTGTAAACTGTGGTCGTTTGGTGAATACATTTAAGCTAGTGTTGACTCGTCTCGACTAACAGACCACCAAAGGGTTTTAAAATATGCGACAAACAAACCACCAAACGGTTTATTAAAATACAGTTTCTTTCATTCCCCAAGCTTCCCCACAAACACCGTTTAGTACCTAGATTTTAAGTCCTATGGCACCATAATATACTACGGGTCGGCTTGGCCAAAGTTAATGATTGTCATTCGTGTTATGGATAACGTACAAACAAGTTTCCAACATTATTGAAAATATATTGTTATATATAAACCATATACTCTTTTGAAAACTTGAAAATAGTTTAGCACATATGAGTCACCCAAAAACATTTAGAAAACATAAAAAGCGGAGCTATGTACTCACTTGGATTGTGTAGATGTCTTGTATAAACAAATGTCACACCCCCAAATTTCCACTTGCGGAGTTTTACCGCGAGGCGTGTGACATACCAGGATCTAGCCAATAATCATGTCGAACTAATGGTAAATATTCACAAACAAGGTCATCATGTCCAACATGAATAGTGAATGTCAATTAAATTATTTCAAACATAGTATGTAATCAGCGGAAGCAAATGTAAATATCTCAAACAATCGAAAAATAAAATGTTTTAAAACGTAAAGTTTATTGTTTGCAATATAGTTACACGCCCCATGACACTTCAAGCTCCCCAGACTATAAGTTCCCATGCAATGATTATCTAACGACCTGCAGGCATGCAGAAAAGTGTATCAGCGATTAAGCCGGCGAGTTCACAGTTTTATTTAACATAACGGGTTGGTGTTTAGCTTAAAGACATATCATTAATAACTCGATACCGGGTGACATATGTTTGTTTGCCCTCATCAATGCCTATCAACATTGGTCATGTGTCTAAGGTCCTTAGTTCACGCCCGGCTCCTAGCACGGTGTGAGGTTTATCAAGCCTAATAGCGCTACCAACTAATACCCCGTTGCCTCCCAGGCAACTAGTTCGGTAGTAAGTAGGGACTTTCATGATAGATTTTGAGTTTATTAACTAACATCGAATTAAACTACAACATTTATAAAAGTATTCCTCCAAGGAATAGTAGTTTGTCCCCTTGGGATGCATGCCTGTAAAAGAGTAGTGAACTCACCTTTGAATGCTCGGATTAAGGAATGGAAAGAAATATGCGAGGTGGAACCGGTCAGTCACGTCCTAGCATGATTACCGTTTAAGGGTTAGTGTGTGTGTTCAAGCGGAAACACAAATCCTACACATATCTAGCACGTAGCACATTTTATCGTAAATACTAATTAACATGCATGCATCTATCACGACATCACTTAGCGACAACATAAGCTTCACGAAAGATTTAAAATACTCTTCGATAAAAATTCAGCAATATAGTGCATTTTCGGACAGTTTTCGGAGTGTTATCCGGAATAGTTCGTGTACTGTAAGATTCCAAAAAAATTACAGGACATGTCAATCGGAGCATAGACTATTGTGTAAAAATTTGGTGACCAAACTCCTTAAGGATTTTCCGTAAAAACATCTTGCGCCAAACAACGATTAGATTCGTCACTTTCTGACTGCAACTTACGGAAAAAATTATTTAAAAATCCTCGATTATCCAATCGACATAATTCCATCTGGTGGTTCGCATAGACATCTAATGCTATCTACAGTATAAATTTCATGGTCTATATCTAAATATTTACACAGTTATGACTCAAAACATAACACGAAAAATCTGCAGAAAAACGCAGCTTTAATTGCTGAAACGAAATAATTTATTTAAAATAGCAAATGATGTCCAAAAATCATGATTCAGCGCCATTAGAAGCGTATTTCAAAATAGCATGTAATAGACTCAAGAAAATCAAATTTTCGTTAAGTTACGACCCTTTTACAGCCCACTGAAGTCGGCTGTAAAAACCAAACAGCCTACTGTTTTCAGCTTTCAACATTCTAATACGAGTTATGTTGGTTCTGTTAACACATTTACCGAACAACAACACTTATACATCATTTATAGCATGTTATCGTTTATTTATCTCAGATTCATCATGTCAAGTACCAACATCATCAAGAATCTCAAAACCCTAGTAACAATATGAACTCATATGTGATCATAACATCAATCAAACATGAATCCTAGCAACTAGCACTACATGTAATCATCATAACGTCAAGAGTATCATGCAACGCAGCCAAGTTCGACTAAAGTTATCATCATAAAACAATGACTAAATCACACTAACCTATTGAGACGTCGTGCGAGACAAAGAGACGTTCAACCGGAAAGAGAGGTGGCGAGGGGGGTGCCGTCGCGAGGTTGAGAAAGGGGTGGGGGTCTTGTCGCCGTCGTTAGTAGCACCTTAGGTTTTTTTCTTTCCTTGATCTACCATAAATGCATATGTATATGCATATCAATGTGGAAGTGGGGAGTTGGCCTTTTGTGGGCGGCAGTTTGAGCTGCAAGTTTAGTAAGTTTTTGTTCTATTTCTTTTTTTTTTGAAACATAACATGCATACATTCATGCACCTCTAACCGAATCAAGAGTTGGGGCGGTTGGTTGTTTGGGCCGCGAAGGTGTGGGAGTAGCGAGTTGGGTTACAACTATTTGTTTTTTAATATTTATTAAACCCGTTGCGTATAAAAATATCACGTAACGAACTAGCGTAGAAGTCATAAGTAAACACTAACCTGATTGTTTGGGTTGTTACATTATCCCCATGTTGAAAGAATTTTTGTCCCGAAAATTGAGTGAACAAGGTGTTTGAAAGTGTCGGAGTAAGAGAAAAATTTCGAAATTATCACAACAAAGCTCAAATGTTCAAGTGTTTCCTAATATGTCGGATAACTAAGATTAGTATATATGTGACTTAATCGGAGGAACAGATAGAATAAGGTTCATAAACCAAACGAGTGGAGGATATTGTGTAATATGGTTCATAATACCTTACATTTTGATTTGGAAGTATCTAGGAGTGTTTTGACTTGTTACCACTTGTTAAAGTGGTTTACGCCACTTTAACGGGTCGTATGCGTAACTTCGGTTTCGTATGGTTAAATAAGTCCTATGACGAGTCTAACATGTCAAAACTAGTTTAATTATGTTATATGATCAGTTTATAGGTTAAAAATAATGACCATACATGTTTAAAACTATTTTTGTGCCAAAAGGGCATTTTCGACATTTTAAAAGTATATATAGTTGACTCGTCATTTGACTAACCAAACGACATGACCATAAGGTATAACCTCATAGGGTTATTCCTTATATTACTATGGTCACATAAATGGGCTTGGTAGGATCCTAAAGTTGACCAAACGGGTCAGATTCGAAAGTCAAAGCAGAAGTCAAACCGCTCGACTTTCGACTAAGGAATAAGCGCTAAAATAGAAATGACGAGTTAGACATGTTAAAACACGTCTAACAATGTTATAAAACTGATGAGGTGTCAAAAGTTTAAGTTTTAATACCTGAAAACACTTTCGTCGTAAAATACACTTTTATGCATTTTTGACTTTCATTTCATAAAATACACTTTTATGCATTTTTGACTTTCATTCGAAAGTCAAAGCAGAAGTCAAACCTACTAAACGTGATGATCAGAGTGTGTAATCGCGAGGGATTAACACCATCATTATTACAATCACGTTGCAAATTTCAATTTGAACTTTGACTTGACCAAAATGGTCAGAACCAAAAGTCAAACAGAAAGTCAAACTTCTTGACTTTTGGCTCATAACTAGCCAAAATAATGAAAAGAGCTAGAGAGTGCACTTACTTGTGTTGAAAAACATTTCAGAACTCTGTAGGAGACTTCTATTGCTGGAAACAAGCTGCAAAGAGAAGGGATAAATAAATTGAAATGAGCAAGTTGAAATGGACAAGATCATGGCTATTTATAATGATCAAATGATCACCAAATCAAGCCATGTGTTCCATGAGGTATTATGGACTGATGAGTGTCATCACACATATCCAAAGGAGGTGAATATGTGGCAAATTCGCGAGCTTGGAGGTCAAGTAATACAGCGTTAAGGACAGCCTGCCATCTACTGTGCTGGGTGTCCCTTACGGACCGTAAGGGTTAGGGTCTTACGGATCGTAAGACCTTCTGAAAGCAAATGTATCACTTTTTGGTGGTTTCAGCCCGGGACTTGTATTATCATTTGATTGCCATTTTTAACACTTACAACTTATAAATTAATCTATAGGAAGGGTATTAAGGCGTATGAAACTTTGATCTTGTTTTGAATATGCCGTGAATATTGTTTCGCTCTATCATACGACTACGTATTTCGTAAATAAAATATAACATTTTATTGAATACGAAAATGATCGAAATTGTATAATGTTAAAAAATTGTTAATGTCACACGTGAACCTTGTGAAAAAGTTTTTCGTTTATTTTCAAGCTTCAGTCATGATTTTTTTCAGTTTGTTATTTTTACTAGAATTGAATCAGATTTGACATAATTTTATCACATCTTAGTGAGTGTTTAGTTTTTACATATCTCATAAGTTTCTCTCTTTTGATTTTTCTTTTTAAACCTTTAGTACTTATTCCCCCTTCCTATTTTGAAAAGATGTATTTATGGATACAATATACACCTAAAAAGGAAATAAAGGATAACTTATGCAAAAGAGAAAGATAAACTATTCAAAAAAAAAAAACTAATCTACATTATAAATAAGTTCAGCAAAAATTCCACAGATAGGTCACTGCTTCGGAATGGTTAGAAGTTGGCATCATGCTAGCATTGTGTATGTTTTCTTGAAGAATAATCTTTGCTCTCGGGTACCAGTTTGGAACTCCTGTAAAGTCTAGTTGATTAGTGATCACCCTCATTAAGAAACGAGGATAGATCAGAAATGGTCTAAGAGAGTTCAAGTTCTCCTCAAAATCTTTCATGAGATATTTAGAAAAATCGTAGGGGACTTCTTATACTACTACATGTACCACCTCCATCAACCTGTATGAAACCTCATGAAAGTTTGCGTACTTTCTAGAGAAACATACTCCAAGCTGGGTGACCAAGAACTGCCACAGTTGGATGAATCTGGATTTGCTGATCCCTCTTGCACGATTCGTTGTGTAGTACCCCATCTCCTTCAAGGTCTGAGCCAGAGTTTGACGAGTGAAGAATGTGAGGTCGTTATTGTCATTGAGGTTTAGAGCCTCTCTGATCATCTCGTTGCTCAGGATGATTGTTGATGCACTTTATGTCTGTCATTGTGCGAATAGGCAAGATAGAGCATGTGTTGAATATTGTATAGGTTAGATACGAACACACACCCGAAGTACGAATGTGAGAGGAGCATTTATGTCACTTTGTACGAATTGGACACTTCGTACAAAGAGAACTCACTTCGTACGAACACTTCATACGAGTTGGTCATGTCTATATATATGTGTTGTATGTTCATTGTTTTGTAAGTTTTTGGAAGTTCCTAGATGGGAAACGCTGGCGGAATCTCTCCATGAATTCCGCCAGCCAGACAAGATGTATATTCTTTCGGTATGAATGAATGATAGCATCCACCGATTCTGTTTCTACTCCTTTCTTAATAACGTTATACTGAATCGGTACTATTATACGCCCAAAATTCCATCTAGAACCGCCATCACCAGAACCTACAATGATATCCTTCCCCATCACTTGACTATGAATCCAAACTTTTGTCCCTTGGAAGATGGTTCGTGCATTCCACCAAAACTCTTGCAGTAGACTTGGGTGGATCTAGATCTATGTCGACAAGGCAGATGCTAGGGGACTTTGCATCAGCATGTTGAGAAGTACACCACAGCCTTCCCATGCTAGTCCATCAAGATTCCTCCGGACCCTCATGTTGTGAGTTTAGTAGTATGAAAGCGTGAAAGTCAAGGATCCGATAGTTCTAGATGGAAGTTTGGGTAGAGATAGAACTAGTTCGGTAGAATGTTATTAAGAAAGGAGTAGAAGCAGCGTAAGTCTAATGTTTCATTCAAAACCGAAAGAGTATACATCTTGTCAAGCTGCAAAATCCTGGAGAAATTTCGCCAGCGTTTCCCCTCTGGGAACTGCAAAACTTACAAAATTCTGAACAGACACGACTATATATAGACCCTGACTCACCTCGTGCGAAGTGAGCATCTGACTTCGCACGAAGTGGCTTCACTTTGTACGAAGTGAGTTCTCTTCGTACGAAACATTCTTCCGCGATGAAAATCACATTCTTCCTCTTCAGTCACAATAACATATATATTTGCCATCTCCGGTACATTGGCGTAACTTAATCAGTAAACATCGTCATTTAATGGCGATTCGAAGAACAATTGATCTGCTTCAAGACTAAACATATGGTCACTTTAGATGCAATATCTTATACGTGACAACAATACAAGTTGCATGTCCTAATGCCAATCCTTCTAACCTGATCCAACATGAAGATCGAGACTCTAACCCTTTGACATCAATCTGTATCACGAACTGAAAATTCAGAACTTCCTGTGATCACGAACTAACGAAACTAGATCTTCAGCATCCCCGGATAATCCAGAGTCGGAACCACCCGAATACTATTGCATAGTCACGAAATTCAAAAATGCCAGAATTTCAATATATTCACATGAAATTTTTATTCCCCCTCATTTTTTAGAATTCTGACCGTACCAAAAATTTCACTGAAATTCCCTCTCAAACTTGGATAATTCAGTTTTCAAGAAATGCGGATTTTACATTAAGGCCCATTAGTAGTCACTATACCAAATGATCATCTTTCTACACAAGTAACCGTGATTACCCCGTTATCTTCAACCCTCTATGATCGCATCATCAAATTTGTTCTCTGAAGTCCAAGAAGATGTCCCTGAACATCCCGTATTTGTCGTTAAAATCTCGAAAAAATCTTCAATCACCAAATTTTTCTGGACACTCGTCACGTTACTGTGATAAAAAAAATGCCTTCATCACGTCACCAACTTTTTTTAGGCATTTAGGGTTCATTTCGCATGAGCTGAATTTCACTTCGTGCGAAGTGACTCTCTTCGTACGAATGAGCCTGATCACATATTTGATCCAACATCTTTATTTCTATGAATTTCAAGATGATTCTAGCATAGACTGGTCAAAAATCAATTTCTAACAACCCTATAGATTTAATTATAGTTTTTGTCAGTGGATTGTCCGTTTATTTGATGTTTTACGTCTAAAACCCTTCCAAGTTCATAAATTATGAGCGTATGTGATACCCTGACTCTGATACCAATTGAATGTCTAGGATTGGTGATTCTAGACGAAAGTTTGTGTAGAGATAGAACTAGTTCGGTAGAATGTTATTAAGAAATGAGTAGAAGCAGCGGAAGTCTAATCTTTCATTTAAACGGAAAGAGTATACATCTTGTCAAGCTGGCGAAATCCTGGAGAATTTTCGCCAGCGTTTCCCATCTGGGAACTCCAAAACTTACAAAATTCTGAACACACATCACTATTTATAGATCCGGACTCACCTCGTGCGAAGTGAGCATTAAACTTAGCACGAAGTGGCTTCACGTACGTACGAAGTGAGTTCTCTTCGTACGAAACATTCTTCCGTGATCAGAATCATATTCTTCCTCTTTAGTTACAATAACAAATATATTTGCCATCTCCAGTACATCAGCATAACCTAATCTGTAAACATCGTCATTCAATGGTGATTCGAAGAACAATTCATCTGCTTGAAGACTAAACATTCTGTCAACTTAGATGCAATATCTTATACGTGATGACAATACAAGTTGCATCTCCTGATGCTAATCCTGCTAACCTGATCCAGCATGAAGATCTGGACTCTAACCCTTTATCACCAATCTGTATCATGAACTAAAAATTCTGAACTTCTTGTGATCACGAACTAACGAAACTAGATCTTCAGCATCCCTGGATAATCTGGAGTCGGAACCACCCGAATACTGTTGCATAGTCACGAATTTCAAAAATGCTAGAATTTCACTATATTCGCATGAAATTTTTATTCCCCCTCATTTTTGTAAATTTTGACCGTACCAAATTTTTCACTGAAATTCCCCTCAAACTTGGAAAATTCAGTTTTCAACAAATGCGGTTTTACATTAAGGCCCATTAGTAGTCACTATACCAAAGATCATCTTTCTACACAAGTATCCGTGACTACCACGTTATCTTCAACCCTCTGTGATCGCATCATCAAATTTGTTCTCTAAAGTCCTATGCGATGTCCCCTAATGTCCCGTATTTATCATTACAATTCTCGAAAAAAATTTAATCACCAAATTTTTTCTGGACACTCGTCACGTCACCGGGAACAAAAATGCCTTTGTCACGTCACCAATTTTTTAGGCATTTAGGGTTAACTTCGCACGAGCTGAATTTCACTTCGTGCAAAGTGAATTCTCACTTCGTGAAAAGTGACTCTCTTTGTACGAACGAGCTTGATCACATTTTTCGATCTAAAATATTATTTCTGCGAGTTTCAAGATGATTCTAGTAGTTGATCAGATAGACCATATTTTTCTTCAACACTTACATAAAAATTCCTAATAATAGTTATATTAATGATTGTGAGCTTGTTTATATTATTAATACTCGTAATTAATAATATAATTGTTTATCTTAATTAATAAACTTGTTGCGGGTATTAACTAAGAGATGGGACATGGATCGGGTGAGACAAGCACACTCATCTCCTCACTTGTCGCACATGTACCCATGCTACGTCACTTGTCACGCATCCACTCTTGCATCACCACTTGTTGAAAATGCATGAACTTCTCACCACTTGTGGCGCATGCACTTGCATCGCCACTTGTCGCACATGCATGAACTTCTCATCACTTGTCCAACTTGGGCATGCATTTCTGCCACTTGGCAAGCATGCATGCATCTCCATACTCTATATATGGATGCATGGGGTTGGATTTAGGGTGAGACAATATGATGTGCGCAAAATGCAACATATAAATTACATCAATCAAGGCATAAAATCAAACCTTTTTGGTACTAATGTCGGAAAAAGCATGTTTCTTTGTTTACTTTTAAATTACAGGATCAAAAGAGCTTAAACGAGTAAAAGGAACAAATTAACAACAGAATCCAACACAAATACAAAGAGGAAGAATTGTCGTAACCTGCCGAAACCCCATCCACATCCAAAACAACAAAAATAACACGAACAGAAGCTTAGGCACGGGGCCGTGCCCACTAGGCAAGGGGTCGTGCAGAGTCAAGATTCGCAGAACAAGACAAAAGAAAAGTCAAACCAACACGGGGATGTGCCAACCCAACATGGGCTGGTGTCAACTCTAAGATTCGCAGAATCTGTGATACTACAACAAGTACACTGAACACAGGGCCGTGCCATGTCACCACGGGGCGTGTTGGTACACAATCTGACATCTACAGTTAATGTAGGAAGAGAATGTGAAGCCCACGGGGCCGTAGTCGCCTTCTGTTTCCAGCTAGAAAGGTGCTTGGCTCAGGAGAAAGACATCCCTTGGCAAACCACTTCTCTCACACTTGCCATGAGTCCACCTCCACTACAACACCAACACCCACCACCATCATCTATATTTCATCTTTTAGAGTGTGTAGTATTCTCGGGATCCAAGATTGATCGTACGAGTTCTTGTCAAACAACGGTCATGTTTGGCTAAATCTCTTACATCACTTAGTGAAGACAAACCTTTTATGTATTACT
The DNA here is from genome assembly GCA_947069175.1 of Scalesia atractyloides. Lineage (NCBI taxonomy): Eukaryota > Viridiplantae > Streptophyta > Magnoliopsida > Asterales > Asteraceae > Scalesia > Scalesia atractyloides. The sequence goes on along the minus strand of CAMTDV010000012.1, from coordinate 52,243,039 downwards.
TTTGATTTCCAATCTTTGGCAACTTTTTATTTGGGTATGCATTAATGACTTTAATAACTAGTTTTTTATATTGAAAGTGAACTATGGTTAAACAATTCTTCATGTTTTGTTGATTCACTCATTCATGTCTTTATGGTCTATATAAAGCGCCGTTAATTGCCTGGAAGGGGGTTAGAAGGGTGTTTGGGTAAAGTTCTTGCCTCATTCAGTGTATAGATCCACCGAGCAATTGGTTCAAGCTTATTAGGACTTCCCTTGAGAAAGATAGTATCAAATCAAGGGAAGTAAGAACGGCTTGAACCCCTTATAAATAAACTACTATTAAAACTTTTCCCGGCTTGCGGGACTGTATCCCTGCTGACTCAGACCAATATGGCCGAGGATAACGTCGCCTTCACAAGAGGGCCTACCACTTTTCGTATTAATAACTTATTAATTATCTTTCAATATTCTGGCCTTGCGGGACCGTATCTCTGCTGACTCAGATGAATATGGCCGAGGGTAACATCGCCTTCATAAGAGGGACCTACCACTTTAACTAAGATAATCTCTTAAAAAGCCCAAAGTGCGGAAATCATCAAAGGTTATGTAAAAGAGGATTTGGAACCAAGTGATTCTTTCTTTTCTATTTGTTTTATTTATTTCTTTACGTTTTTATATTTAGTTTTATCTTTTAAAACTTTCAAAACTTTTATCAAAATTTGGTTTGATTAGACGTTAACGATAAGCCGGTCTTAAAATCTTGTGTCCTTAGACGACCTCGGTATCTTACCATCACTATACTAAGTCCACGATGGGTGCACTTGCCCTAATGTGTGTAGAGTGATAGTATTGTATCGTGTTTTATAAATTTAAAGCTTAATCCACGAGTAAAAAGTGCTTAAAATAGAACACAAATTATAACCACACTCGACCACGTCAAGTTTTTGGCGCCGTTGCCATGGACACAAGGATTTTAAGGAAGCTTAAAATTGATGGCCTAATCATTTTTTATCTTTTACTTTTTAGGATTTTTCTTTGTAGTCTGCATTTTTTTGCTTTCTGCAGACTGCAGCACGGGGTCGTACCAGATCAAACACGGGTCATGCCCAGATTTTAAAACACAAAGGGTTTTGTTTTCTGAGCTACAGAGGAACAGATACGTGGCCGTGGAGGTGCAACACGGGGCTGTGCACGACACCTAGTAGCTGGGGATCCAGAAAACATAAAACTTTAATCTAACACGGGGCCGTGTTGAACCTTCTGATCAACAAAAATTTTATGTTTTTGATCGTATAATCCGGGAGTCAGCTCGCAACTCAAATTGGTGCATGAGCTCCAGCTTTAACAGAGACATAAAAGAACTACTAGAGGAACCCGAGCGCTTTTTAAGAAAAAGACTAAAAGCCAAAAATCAACAACAAGCCTCAGGCCAAAACCTTCCCATGGCGGATAAACGTACTTTAACGGATTACTTACGGCCTACGATCGGTAATCTTGGAGCCGCTATTAATCCGCCAAATGTCGATGCTAACAACTTTAAGCTTCGACCCCATTTAATTCAAATGCTCCAAAATTCTGCCACCTTTCACGGCCTACCTGACGAAGATCCCCAATTTCATATACCAATTTCTTGGAAATATGTGATACTTTTCGGATCAACAGAGCCTCCAACGATGCCATCAGGCTCCATAATGTTCCAATTTTCACTGAAAGACTGAGCCAAGGCCTGGCTTAATACCCTCCCAAGTGGGTCCATCCACACTTGGGATGAACTTGCCCAAAAATTTCTATACAAATATTTCCCTCCCGCTAAACCGGCTAAATTAATGACTGAAATTAATTCATAATCTCAAGAGGACAGTGAATCTTTGTATGAGACTTGGGAGAAGTTCAAAGAGTTGTTACGAAAATGCCCACATCATGGCTTAGAAGTGTGGTAACAAGTCTCAACATTCTATAATGGACTTTTGCCACAAACAAGACAAATCCTTGACTTAAACTCTGGGGGGTCTCCTTGGTAATCGTCGTCCCACAGAAATTTATAATCAAATTGAAGAAATTCTCAAAATAGTTTTTAATGCCACACCCCTCGGTGCTCAAAATCCATAGCCCCGGGAGCCCATAAAGTTGACGAAAACACTTCTTTACAAGCCCAAATTGAAGCTCCTTCTACAAAAATAAAAAAAATAGAATTATCAAAAACGCTTCGATTATGGATTATGAAGGGTGTGATGGGCCACATGAAAACTGGAGTTGTATGAAAGATGGGGAAAATCAAACAGAAATGGTAAACTACCTTAACAATCGCCCTCGTCCACTGGGTACTCAAATAACACCTTCAACCCCGAATGGCGAAGTCAGTCCAATTTTGGTTGGAGTGATTCGGGGGGTAGTAACCAACATAACCAAAACCAACAATCCAACTTTGAACAACCCCAAAACGAGCAACAAGGCTTCCAACCACAACAAAAAGGAGGAAGAGAAAGGCTTGAGGATCTCATAACTCGCCTCTTCTCCGAATCCGATAAAAAGTACTCGGAAAGGTTCCTACAAACCGAAGCCGAAATTAGGAACCAACGGGCTAGCATGCAAAATATCGAAAAACAAGTAAGCAACCTTGCCTAAAATTTCCCCAAGAGACCACAAGGAGCCTTGCTAGTAACACTGAAACAAACCCAACAGCCCACATAAACGTATTCAACTTGAGAAGCCGGAATGTAGGACCCGAAAATGAACCAACACCACAACAACGCGCTTTACTCCATACAAAAACACCCATTGCCAATAACTAGGAAAATTCCCAACCCCAAAATACCGAAACAACCAAACCAACCCTAGTTCCTTACCCCGGTCGTTTACTTCAGCAAAAGACTGACGAGCAATTCATAAAATTTGTAAGTTTACTTAAACAACTTCACATCAATCTCCCTTTTGTGGAAGTCCTCACTCAAATGCCAAAATACTACAAGTTTATGAGAGACTTCCTCACTCATAAAAGAAAGATTGAATCGATTCAACAAGTTAACTTAAGTGAAGAATGCTCGGCGCCACTCCTCAACAAACTCCCTCAAAAGAAGATTGATCCTAGTAGCTTCACCATTCCTTGCTCCATTGGAGGATCACCAATAAGAAATGCACTAGCTGACTTAGGGGCTAGCATTAACCTAATGCCCGCCTCTATGTTCAATCGACTTGGGCTAGGCAAACCACACCCTACAAGTATGAGCATACAACTTGCGGATAGGTTGGTAAAATACCCTCAACGTGTTGTAGAGAATCTGTTGGTAAAGGTCGGGGAATTTGTTTTTTCGGCCAACTTTGTAATCCTAGATATGGATGAAGACACCGAAATCCGGCTCATATTAGGAAGACCCTTCCTTACCATCGCACGGGCCATGGTGGATATGAGCGATGGGATAGTAACATTGAGGGTTGGTGATAAGGAAATCAAGTTTGAAGTAGGACAACGAGCAGAGGATGATTCGGTCAACTACATCAAGGCAATAGACTCGAGCCTGGACTACACCCTTCAATGAAGCAACTCGGGATGCAAGTCATCCCGCTCGGGTAACATTTGACCGACTTAGGGTATAGCCAAGGACCCTTATAAACGTGGCGCACCATGAAGGCATTTCATGGAACTTTCATTAGATCAATTAGTATAAAATGTAGTTTAATATATACTAACTTTTGTTTAAGTTTTTTAATTTGTAGGAATAAAAGCACACTTTAAATGGTGGAATGTTGTAAAAAACTTAGAAAAAGGGACCCCATGCACGTAAAACAACAGTCTCCTGCTTCAAAAACTGTAATGCAGAACTTGCAGCACGGGTTCCTGCCCATCAAGCACGCCCCCGTGCCTAATTGTCTGATACCAAAATATTTCTGCATAGAAGGTGACACGGGCCATTCCCACCAGGCATGCCCCTGTGCTCACCATACTGTAAGTTTTCTATTAACCTTCGTTACTAGCACTTTGGCCAGGGGCGTGCCTACCAGGCACACCCCCGTGCCTAGTGCCAAGTAACTTTTAAAATTTGTTGTTTAACACCACCTTTTGCATATTTAATCAAAATAAATCATATTTAGGACACATTGAGGACAATGTGTAATTTAAGTGTGGGGGATGTTAAAACCTTGAATCTTTCATCCTCAATACAAGCATTATATAAAACTCGCCTTGGAAAACCGCTAGTCACCCCAAATATTTTTCAATTTTGTTTTCATTTTTTACTTATTTTGGTTTAGTTTGGGAAAAATATTTCTAAAAATTATGTTGTTACAAATTTACATCTGATCGCGTCGTGATAAAAAGAACCAATTAAGAAAATTATAAAAACGGACATAACAAACCTTTGTAAAATTCGATTATATATACACTTTTACATTGCACCATTTTCCCACAAAAAAGTGAGTTTTGAGCATTTATCGAGCATAAAAATACATATATATATACTATTTGCTCATTTTTATTTCTTGTGTGAATAACCCGTTAGGTTCTTAGAAATCTGGAACTTGCGAAAGCAATACATTCCCAATCCTTATCGACCCTAATTCAAGTAATGATGGAGGCACTAGGACTATAACCCAATTTTTATTTTAAACCTTTATTTCTTTTTCATATCCCTATAGTTAAACCCCTTTGAGCCTTAACCCTTTCGTTTCTAAACCCTCAAAAAAATATATATAAACTTTTGCAAAATTAACCGGTTCAACATCAACATCTATATCAACTTCTTCCTCAATCTCAACACTAGCAGTAGTAATTTCTGGCACAGATTCAGCTTCTAGCGCAGATTGGTCTATCACAAGAACCTCAACAATTTTCTCTTTTCCTTTGCCCAAAGCTCTAGCATCTTCCTCTACTTTTTTAGCTCGTTCGGCTGTTTTTTTGACTTGCTTCTTCAATTTCTAAATGGTCAAATTCAACATCAAAGTCTATTCCCAACCTGCTAGCCAAAACCTTTTGAAATAAATCAAATTTTCTATTACTCCGAGCACGTTCATCCTCAAAATCAATTACCACCCATCTCAACCTTTCATTCTCAGTCACCAGACTTTCAATCATAGCTTTCATATATTCTCTATCAATTCCAAGAAATTTCACCCTGCCTTCCTATCACACCCCAACCGATGGCGGAAACATCGGAGTGAGATGAACGAGATTGCTCGAGACATCATAACACTAAAGGCGACAATATTTAATTAAATAATTCATTTCGTTTAATTCAACAAAATGTCAAGTACAACATAATTCCGATACAATGAGAATTCAAATAAGACAAGTTCAACAAAACATATTAAATAACTTAGCATTCTATGTGTGTTTCTATGCCATTCCTACTAAGTTTCGTCACACCAACATCCTCAACCTGCAACATGTTAAAAATATAGTTCAATACAAAGTATTGGCTAGTACACAAGTTTGAAATATATCATAAGTAATAAAAATGTTTAAACAAATCCACATGATAAGCTAGCATACGAGATTAATGTAAACAAGGCATGTGAACTACAAGTCAATGCTCAAGTGCCACCGCATAATAGATTAAACTTAACATGACCACAAAAAATACAGGCGGTACGTTACTCCTATAGCGCTATACATGTTAAGGGGAGGCTCGTACGAAGTTAATGACAATTAGTATCACATAAGAATGTTCCAAGTAAACAAATCGGGTATCACATAACTATAGCATGTATGATGGATTGTTTGTGTGATTGCATAGAATAAAAGTGTGATTTAGTGTGTTTTGAAAGATCAACATATTGCACCCAAAAGTGTAAAGCGTAAAAGGGTGTCGAGTGTACTCACGGTTTTGCAAAGTTAAATCCGTGAAAGTGTTGGTTTATTAGGGGACAAACACCAAGTTATCCTACACAAGGAAACGTGGGTGTGTGAGTATTGGAATGACAATGGAGTTCGTTAATTTAGGAATTTAAAGTATGCAAAAGTATGTATAGTCGAAAGTATGTATCTAGACGTTAACGCTCATTTTTGACACTATAATCCCCGTAGGGTGTTCGTGGATTTATGGGTCATGCCCAACAGAATCTAACGATGATTAAGTCTTAGAGAAAATAACCTAACATTCGGACAAGTAACCATTCGGTCATTGTCAATGGTTCGGTTATAATTTTATTTCCATATATATATAACATATTATTTTATCAAGTTTATCATATAATTCATGGATCTGATGGAAGTCATAGAAGTCATGCATGGAGGTAGGAGGATAACCATCCTTAACCTCTTTCGTAAGATTCACCAATACACAAATTGCCTCAAGGTCAATCCGGATGGTCATGAATGAAATAAAAGTAGGATACTTCACTAAACTATGTATCGACCAAGTAAGCAAGCTAGGTGCGTGCTTCACGAACATGGCAACGTTTGGGGACGTGTCTTAACCTTGTTACTCAAATGAAGGTGGAACATAGCTTAGTGGATAGAAATCATCAAGTAAGGTGGTGGATTGAAAGTTGGATAGCCAAGGCCTCCATGTAATCACACCATTACCAAAACACAAGCTTGTAAGCTTGGATGGTTTCAACACTTGTGGGTTAAGACCCTTAGTAAAATAACAAGTTTAGAGGCATTTTATACCTCTTGACTTGTATGAAACAATTCTAGCTATCTTACTAATCATAGACTTAATTAGAGGCACAAGTAGCATAGAGTTGTTAAGAGATAACAAGTTTAAGAAAAAGTTTATAAGTTTAACTTCCAAAATAAAAATTTTGGCCATAAAAATGGTATTGTTCCACCTTAATTTTCCACGGGAAACCTATGATAACATCCCAAGAGGCCTGTCAAACAATGTAGAGGTAGAAAACATGTTTAAAACTTGAAGTTTTGAAGTTATGAAAGAAAAAAAAATGGGTAGAAATTTGTAGGCACTTTTGGACCTCAAAATGGTGAGGTTTCACCTTAGTTTGCCCAAGCAAACTTGTGAGGACCTTCCTAGAGGTTATCCAAGTATTGTAGAAGAAGAAACAAGGCTTGAACATTAAAGGAAGTAAGTTAGAACTCACTTGCAAACTGAAGTAGGACAGCAGTGAGTTCTGGAGGTTTAAGGAGGTTTTGTGAAGTGTTGGAGGCTTGTAAAAGTGAGATAAGGTTGGGGAAAGGTGAGGTTTTATAGAGGGAAGATTAGGGTTTGAGTTAGGTTAGCATTTATGAGGATTAGGTGGATGGAAATCTTGAACAAGAAGCACATTGAAGGGGACACCTTGCGGCCGCAAGCTGTCTTCCTTTTTTTTTTTCTTATTTTAAAATATAATTAGGTTTAATTGTTGTTTAAATGTTATAGTGTATTTATAATGCAATTGTGGGTTGTTTGGGAGCTTAATACCAAGAATAAGAGTGTTACATAACCTAAAAAAAGACTAGTTAGGCGGTAACTGTTTAACATAAACGTGACAAGTTTTTATGACACTAGTCGATGTATTTTGCGTTTATTTTGCTAATTACTTTAAGTTTCATGAATGCACGATAGGAATTCACAAGAAAATTTTGAAACTTTACTTTGTATAACGAATAAGTGTACGAACATAAGTATAAATGCGTATGAAGGTTGCGAATTTTGTATAGTTGATCAATTTGATTACAATCAAAGCCTTGGATTTACAATGATGCGGAAATGTGATATGATTACAAGATTTAGACTTCCAAAAAATAGAATCACGAAGCAAACATACTAAAAAACGGAAAGTTACAAAAGCGAAGCGTTACAGGCTCGACTCCTTTAGGAAATTTCGTCCCCAAATTTAGGAAGATGTAACGAACATATGCGGATACTTAGTCTTCATGTCGCTTTCAAGTTCCCAAGTAAACTATGCCCACGTTAATATTCCCACTGAAACTTCACAATAGGAATTTGACTGCGCCTTAGTTGCTTGGTGCCTCGATCCATGATCTCGACTGGTTTCTCCACGAAGTGTAAGGTATCATTGATTTGAAGATCTTCAAGTGGGACTTGGAGTCCTTCTTCTGTTGGTGCATAATGTCTATTGCCTATGTCTAGGATATATCTGTAATGTTTATAAAGTTTGCACGTTAATGTTTAAATGTGAAAAAGTAAATTTTATATGTTTTAACACTATGGTTTGTACGCAACAATACATATTTCGTACGAGTGACTCACTCGTACGAAACACAGATTTGTACGAAATATAGTTGTCTGTCTAGCACACACTTCGGTACGAGTCATGTCGACCTATAAATAGGGAAGTGTTGTGTTAGAGGAAGTTAGTGATTTGTCAATTGGTACGGCAAAGCTCTGCCAGTTTGTTTACTTGAGCCTGTATTTTAACGTCATTATTACATCGGAAGCAGTTAAACAGTAAGTACTATCTTGTTTGTCTTGTCTACCTCTCTAGCAATGAATTCCGCCTCTGCTAGTTGAGCAAGATCAGGTCGATTTCATTTCGGGAGCTCGATTCCCATTCACAAGTGGTATCAGAGCCATGAGATCTGATCTACAGATAGACAACAAGTAGTTACAAGTTACTGAGTGTTCAGACTTGGATATATCTTCATCTTCATCATTTTTCTGACCTATGCTGGATTTTGGACAAATTTCGAACGAAATCATGGACAAAATGGACTAGGATTTTAGTAATTCAAGTTAATCTTCAATCTAATCAATCCATATCTAATTCGGACTTAAAATTGATTTAATCATGTTGAAATCGATAAAATTTGTCAGTTTGAAGATTGAATCATTTTGTACGAGTTTCGCATGAAATACTGATTTAAGTTTTTGTACGAACTAGTTAAAAATTCATACGAACAAGTGTAAAAATTTCACAGAATCTTTACATTGTTCAGATTTTCAAACAAATTCGTACCAAATTTCATTCGTACAAATATCTTAAACACATATTCGTACAAAATGGTTTGATTCGTATGAACTGAAGTTTTGTGAGAAAAATCTCAATCGTAAAAAAAATTGTTTGGTACGAAACACATTTGTCCGCACAAAATTTTTTTATTAATCTGATCTTTTTGTTTTTTGAGAAGTGTGTTCTTAATTTTTCACAAGAAAAATGTCTGAGGAATTTTACAATGTGTTCGCCACATCAGTCGTTACCACAGCAGCAGCCAAAAACATCAATCTAGAGAATGAAATGGGAACAATGACAAAACCTCCAAAGCTTATGAATCTAGAAGACTTTGATAGTTGGAGTGAAAGGTTTATGAATTGGGTTCAAGCTAACCATTTTACATGCTGGTTTGCAATCGAGGCAAAATATATCGCACCAGTTGGAGAAAATGGACTTGAAAAGACTCTTGCTCAATTCTCTGATGTTGAACGGGAAAGATTTATCAACGAAAAGAAAATGATGAATATTCTTCAACAATCGATTAAAGAAGACATCTTCGCTTTACTGCAACATGATGATGATGCACAATCTTTATGGAATGCTCTTCGACTCAAATTTCAAGGTAGTGCTCAACTCCGCAAAAGCAAAAGGGCGTTATTAAGCAAAGAGTTTGATGTATTCACACTGATCAAAGGAGAAACGGTAAAGCAGCTGATTGAGCGATATTGTCATCTAGTGGTTCATATGAAGAGAATGGGAATTGTAAAGACAAATGAAGAGCTTGTTGACAAGCTAGCTGATTCTCTACCACAAGGTGAATGGTCGACTTACTTAACCATCTTAAAGAATGGAGTTGAATACAACAATTTCTCGCTGCCTCACTTTATCGAAAGGTTGGAAGGTCATGAATTAGAGATGCAAAAGATGGCTAAAAACAAGACTGTTCAAATGCAACAAGATGTTAATCTTTATTTCAAAAACAGTTCTGCTGCTCAAATCCAAGTGCCAAAGATTCAAACTGCTTTTAGTGCATATAGTTCACCAAGCACACCACCAATTCAGACAAGTGGTTTCCAATCATTCCCAACAGTTGATCCAAATACACCTTCAAGCCAACAATCTTCTTTTGGATCAAATCAACTTCAAAACAATCAAACTACTCCATCATCCAATACAAATCAAAAGTTCTGCAATGCAACATTGCCGTTGATTTTCAGAACGCACAAAATTTTGACAAAAAGATAGCAAAATAACATATGTCTCTACTTGCTTCAGTTCTTGAGTCATATGACAGTCTTGTTGCTGGAAAGATCGGAAATTCTGAAATGATAGGTGAGGATTATGATCAAATTGATCTAGTTGAAATGGAGTTGATAGATATAAAATGGTGTATGGCTTCAATCGTTCGACGTGCACAGAGATTTATGGAAATCACTGGTTAAGAGAATTTGGGAGGTTTGGATGGGAAACTTAGATTTGATAAATCCAAAGTTACTTGTTTCAAGTGTCGGGAGAAAGGTCACTTTAAAAGAGAATGTCCAAACCGAGAAGTTCAACGAAATCATAATCCTTTCGCTGATGATTATTACAAAAGAGCGATCTATCACCGATCACAACCAAGAACAACAATCGTGCCGATTGAAGGTTAGCAACCTGAAACTAAAGATAAGGCATTGGTTGTTACACAAGAAGACGAAGGGTTTAATTGGAACAAGTTTATTTTGAAAGGAGAAAGTTTGGCATTGGTGGCTGAAATTATTGAGGAACCGGAAGAAGAATCGGGAGCATCGTTTGATGAAGGACCCGATGATGACGATTATTACTATCACACTTCATCAGAGGAGGAAGAACTTTTGAATGGTCCATTCAAACATTTTTTGCCTAACGATGTTTTAAAAACTTTTGTAGGATATTTCGCACCTGGCCAACATTCAACAGATGAAGAGCAAAAGAAACCAGTTGAAGATACCAAAGCTGTTGAGAAAAAGGAATTGCTGAAAGAATACATCATTAAAGCATGCATGGCCAATGGCAATGAGGTAAACAAGTCATCTGAGAATGAAAAATCTTGTTTAAAGTGTGAAGAATCGTGTGGTGAGGGTCTTGTAAAGGACAAAAGATTTGCTGCATTGCAAATTTTAACAGACAATTTTTCAAGCGATTACAAATCCACAAAGGAAGCTTATGACAAATTGTGTGCGTCTGTTAAACAATATAATAAAGCACTCTGAGAAAATGACGCAACACTTATGATTCTTAAAGCAGCAGTGATGGATAAACAAATGGCAATTAATATTCATCTAAACACTATTGCTGAGCTCAAAAGTGAGCTTGAGAAAATGAGAATTGAAACTGAATGAGTTAACAAATTGTTAATTAGTTACTCCACAAGCTCATACGTCATAGATCACATTTTACCAGAAATAAAAAATACAGAGGAATCTAAAAAGGGTGAAACAAAAAGTGTTAGTTATGATCGAGTTCCTCCATCCATGTGGAACAGTTATGCATGCAAAAATCCATCTGGGGTGGAAAAAGCACTAAATCTTAAATTGAAAACCGAATAGCTGCCCGTGGATATCGATGTAACTTACACTAAAAGTGATGGTGAATGTGACTCTGAAGTGGTAAATAATGTGTTTGAAAAAGTGTTAAAAAATGAATCTGAAGTGTCTGAGCCTGAACAATCTGAGAAGTCAAGGTCTGATGATATAATCATAAAATAGTTTAAATGATGATCCCAATATCATAGTGTATAAAATGAAAGGGTCTGATAAACTATTTTCGGATGAGGATTTTCCAATCAAGAATGTGAAAAAGGATTGTGTAGATAAAATGTTCAAGCTTATAGAGGTAAGTCATGATGATTTAGATAAACATGATGCATCTTTTTATTCTAAATCAAACACTGACAACCGACCCTACTATCGAAAAATGGAGATTATCCGGAAAACAAACGAGCAGGGTTGGGTTTCCAGAAGCAACATAAAACCAACAAGTCTCAAAAATTGAACTTTACAAAGAAAATCAATTTTGTTTTTTGGACAACAACCGAGAAAGAAAAGGAGGTCATCGGAACTCAATCAAATGATGATTTTCTTAAAGAAAAAGAGAAACAAAAAAGAAACAAGTTATGAATACCTTTGTTCATAATAACAACAGGACATGCTTTAAATGAAAGAAAGTTGGACATCTCGCACGATATTTTTCACAAGAAAGTTCAAAACCAGTTTCTTCTCCGAAAAAGTTCACCAAGGATGAAAAACAAAAAGCACCCATGTTCATGCCAAAAAAAATTCTTAAAAGAAATATTGAATCTCATCAAAATGTTAAACCAATTATTCAATCTCAATCTAAATTTGAAATTGGTGAAATATCACACAAAATTCAACAAATAGATTCAAATTTTATGTTAAAAGAGCTAAACCACAAACATAGAAATGGGTTGCTAAAATTGTCAAAAAAAAAAATCATCCAAGGTTGAACACAAACCTTCTATTCCAAACAAAATTGAGCTTAAAAAGATTGAAAAGAACAAAGATGGTCCAAAGTTTGATATTCCAAACCCACCCAAGACCAAACAGGCTTGGGTTTCTTTGTTTAAATAAGTTTTGATAATCATGTGTGCAGTGGCTCAAACGTTCGATATTGTTAAAATGGATCATGGATAGTGGAACATCTCGCCACATGACAGGAATGCTTGTGTTTCTCAATGATGTTAAAGCTATTCGTGGAGGATATGTAGGATTTGATGGAACGCAGGGATGTATAATTGTCGGAGAAGGGATTCTCTCGAACGGAGTTGTATCGTTTGATAAAGTGAACTATATCGCTGAACTTGAGAATAATCTGCTTAGCATCTCCCAAATTTGTGACAAGAAGTTCACGACACATTTCAATGATAAAGAATGTCTAATCCTAAAACCCGGTTTCAGAAATCCAGAAGAATGGATTTTGATGCGAGCTCCAAGAGAAAAAGATTTATATGTTCTTGACATGAGCATCGCTTCTACCACGTCAAAGAAAGTTCAATGCTTTGTTTCCAAAGCTACCGAGAAAGAGTCAATTTTATGGCATAGAAAAATGGGGCATATTCATCTTCGAAAAATGAATTTTCTTGTGCATAACGACTTAGTGGAGGGTGTCAATTTGAAAAGTTTTCATCTATCGGATGATTGTCTTAGCTGCAAAAAGGGGAAGCAGCATAAGAAATCACACCCGAGAAAGCTGTTGAATTCGATAAAGCTACCACTAGAAAGACTACACATGGATCTCTTTGGACCAGTTAATGTCAAAAGTATTTCTGGGTGAGTATGTTGACTTCATTCGTTTTAAATTTCATCGATAGAAAATTGATCATTAGGTCAGTACTTTCGTACAGTAGAGAGACCAATGTCTAACGAGGGCTAGGCAAATACCATAGACGGTACGATTTAAGCACTTGAATGATTCTTTATGAGAGCTTCATCTGTGTAGGGTTTTGGCCACATTGGCTCTTGTGTAAAGATATCATAATTGTGTATAGGTCAACATATATCTGGTTACAGCAGAAGAGCAATTATGATATCCCTGAATGATTAGTCAATATAAAGACCCGAAATCTCAGACTTTGGCAATCTATCAACGCAAGATTTAAGACCATTAAGACATATACCGCAACGTGTTACCCGCAAGTTGCACAACATTGTGGGAATCTAGAATTCTTGTGTAAACATTAACTTTTGTTGCCTAATCGCAATTTACTCGATGGTATTGCTGAATCTACTAACACGTCGTTGCTTGACACCTCGATTTTCTTTGCTTAACATCTTGATTTTTCATTCTTCTTATGTTTTAAGAACAATCAAAGTGTTAACAGTTTTCTGTCATTTCTTAAGCAGGTGTCAATCGAAAGATAAAATTATCAAAATTATGCTCATTTTCTGAAATCTTCCCCCCTAAAATTTGATTTTCGAGAGTCCAGTGCTTGAAAATAAAATTTTAATGTTGTAGAAAATCTTTTTGTTGGGCACATTTTTTTAAACGGTTAAGAAGACCCAATTCATTTCCACTCAAGGAAATTGACCATTTCCAAGCAGGTTACCAACTGGTTGAAACGGGTTTTGTTAAAGGCTTTCGTGAAAATATCAGCTTTCTGTTGCATAGTATCCACATGCACCACTTGAATGTATCCTTTCTCGTATGCATCTCTGATCGCATGAATGTGAATTTCGATGTGCTTTGTTATGGAGTGGTGGATAGGATTCTTCACAATTCCTAGACACGCCTCGTTGTCAATGAATATCGGAGTCTTCATGATGTTGATTCCGTAATCCAAACACTGATTTTGTATCCAAAGAACTTGTGAGCAGCAACTGTAAGCTGCCGTATATTCGGCTTGAGCAGTAGATGTGGAAACTGTTTTCTGCTTCTTGCTTTGCCACGATATGAGACGATTTCCTAAGAATTTACAACCTCCGGAGATAGACTTTCTGTCAATCTTGCAACCTGCATGATCGCTGTCAGAATAAGCAATTAAATCAAAATTACTATCTTTAGGATACCATAGTCCGAGCTTGGGTGTTCCTTTCAGATAGCGAAAGATTCGTTTGACAGCAACTTCATGAGATTCTTTTGGATTAGTCTAAAATTGTGCACACATGCAATCAACCCACATAATGTCAGGCCTACTTGCAGTGAGATACACCAACGAGCCTCTCATCGAGTGATAAGCACTTGTTCATTGATTTTCCCTGAAGATCAGATGTGAGTTATGTCTGAGCTGCAAATGGTGTGCGGCAGTTTTGCAGTCATTCATGTTGTACTTTGCGAGAATACCCCTGATGTACTTTGCTTGATGAATGAGGATACCGTCTTCTCTCTGCTTCACCTTCAATCCCAAGAAAAATGTTAGTTCTCCCATCATGCTCATTTCGAACTTTGCCTTCATAATCTTCTCAAACTCCTTGCATAGGGCCTCATCGGTTGACCCAAAAATAATATCGTCTACATAGATCTACACCAGTGTCACATTATCTCCGATCCGTTTCATGAAGAGAGTCATATTGATTTTACCTCTTGTGTATCCACATTCCAAAGGATATGTTGACAAAGTCTCATACCAGGCTCGAGTGCTTGATGAAGACAATAGAGAGCTTTGTCAAGCTTATAGTATCGTGTAAGAAGTTTAGATCTTCAAATCCTGGAGGCTGGCAAACATAGACTTCTTCCTTCACCTTCCCATATTGAAACACACTCTTTACATCCATCTAAAACACCTTGAAGTTTTTGTACGAAGCATATGCTAAGAATATTCTAATAGTTTCCAAACGTGCTACTGAAGCAAAAACTTCCTCATAATCAATCCCTTCCTCCTGTCGAAAGCCTTGAACTACCAATCTTGCCTTGTTCTTGATGACTACACCACGATCATCCATTTTGTTACGAAGTACCCACTTGGTGCCAATGGGATACTTTCTATCTGGTAGATCAATGAGTTTCCAGACTTTGAGCTTACGAAACTGAGATAACTCTTCCTGCAAAGCCTGCACCCAGCTAGAGTCTTTAATAGCTTCTTTAATGTCACTGGGTACGGACTGCGAAAGAAAAGCATCATACAATCCATTGTTGATGGTATATGTTTGTCCACGAGTTCAAACTCCATCTTCCACAGGACCAATGACATTTTCAATGGGATAATTTCGATTTGTCATGTAACCTGTGTTAGTATGGGTCTCAATTTGTTGAGGTAGATTGATGAAGTGTTCGTCGACGTAGATAATTGGAGGCTCGTCTTCTTTAGTTGGTTGATCTATAATCGGCTGTGAAGAAGAAGCATCACATGCAGATGCATTCTCAGCCGAAGTGTCGCCATTAGCTTCGTTAATAGGAAGGATTGGATCGGCAGAAACTAGGGTGAATCGAGTTATCAAAGGAGTGAAGCCAATGTCTGAAGGATCAAAAATGGTTCTATTGGGGTTGTTTCTGCATGTTCGGTTTCAGTGAGTGGTTCATCAATGTCGAAAGTGTTGAAAACAACGTCTACATCACAAAACCAGTTTGGAGAATTTCCAGTGTTGGTGGAGTTTCCTTCTTGAAAGTCAACATAGTATGATTCAGTCACCATCTTGGTTTGTTTGTTGTAGACTCGATACGCCTTTTGAGAAGATGAGTAACACATGAAGTAGCACACATCACCAACTGCATTAAACTTGATAAGATTGTCTTCAGTGTTGAGGAGTGTAAAGGAACATCCAAACGGTCTAAAGAAATCTATCAGAGGCTTCCATTTGAAAAGAAGTTCATAGGTTGTTTTTCCATGAGGTTCAATGATGAGAAATTGATTCAAAACATAGCATGTTGTGTTGACTGCTTCTGCCCAGAAGATGATAGGAACTTGGAGTCTATGAGCATAGTTCAAGCAGCTTCAATGAGTGTTCTATTCTTCCATTCTGCTACGCCATTCTTGTGAGGAGTTCTGGCTGCACTGTATTGAAGTCTTTTTCCTTTTCTTCGGAGAAGGAGATAAACGTTTGATTTTTGAATTCTGATCCATTGTCACTTCTAACTGATTTGACCTTCAGCTTGATCACGTTTTCAATCATGGGTATGAAGTTCTTGAGAGTGGAGGCGGTCTCGCCTTTGGCTTCAAGAAAATATACCCATGAAAAACGGGAGAAATCATCTGTAATCACCAAGCAATAGGATCTTTTAGCTATACTTTAACACTAATAGGACCGAAAAGATCCATGTGCAATAGTTGCAATGGAGCGGATATCGTATTCACTGCTTTGGATTTGTGCGGCTTTTTGTGTTGCTTGCCTTGGGCGCATGAGATACATTTTTCTGAGAATGGAAATTCTTTTATAGGTAAACCTCTCCCTAAATTTAATTTGGAAAGTTTATTCATATTTTTGAAGTTCACATATCCCAACCACCTATGACAAAGCAGTGATTCCGATTCTGACGCTTTTGAGATTAGACACATCATATGCTCATTGGATTTTGCATTTTTCATATTGAGAACGTAGGTTTTGTTTTGACAAGGAGCTGTGAGCATAATCATTTCGGCAGGAACGAAGTATTCGGGCTTGAGGAATAGACATTCCACGTCATTGAACATCACTGAAATTCCTTTTTCGCAGACTTGTGATACGCTCATGAGATTGTAACATAATTCTGGTACATAATTGACATTCTCCAATGTAAGTGCTTCAGATACGACGTCTCCCATTCCAACAATTTTCCATCCCTTTTCATTTCCAGCAAAAGATACGAAATCGCCCTCGATGACTCGAAAGTTCTTCAGGAGATCCTTCAATCCGGTCATACGCCTTGAACATCCACTGTCCACATGCCAAATGTATTCCATGAGCATTCGGAGCCATTTTTGTAATTTATTCTATTATACAACAACAAACAAAAATATGTACAAGTTAGTTAGTTTTTGAATCCAAACTTGTTTCAAGTTTAATCTATTGTGATTTTGAACAAGAATATTCTCTTTTCTTTTCCAAACCAGTTAACTATGGAATAACTGTCACATGAGTATCCAATTCCTATTTTCAATCTTTCACAGTCATCATCCTCATCGCACACATCTTCTTTACGCTTAAACATATCTGCATTACTTTCAGAAATGTTATTATTATTTTCATTTTTGTGAAAGATATATTGAGCAAACAAATCATGTTTATTAATTAAGTCATTATTAGGATGAGGTGATGGCATCGGTACATAGTTTTTGCTCTGCGGAGGAGGAAAGATTTTTCTTTGGTTTTCCTAGCTTATCCTTGTATCCAATCCCATCCTTCACGAATGTCGGTCGTTGGCAATTTTCAATATCAACCAGTGCCTTTTGACTAACTTTCCATTTATCAATTGTAATTTGCAATTTGTTATTTTCATTTTGAGATTTTTCTAATTTTTCAGTTAGATCATTAATGATAAAATCTTTTCTAAAAACGAATTCTTTAATGTCTGCATTTCAGCCAAAGTTGAGTTCAACTTTCTCTGATGTGCAGCTTCGTTTTCTTTTAGTTCTTTGTTAAATTACAAAACCTTTTCTTTTTCTCTAATCAGCACGGTTGAGTGATTTGTAATGTGCCACGACGTTCAAACATGGTTGGGAGCATAGTTTTTCAAACCTTTGTCGCCCTTGGGAATTCTTGCAGCTTGCTTCTCAACGCAGTTTGATGAAGATGAGACAGGTGTGGTAGAGATTTTAGCCATGAGTGCTTTGTTGACTTCTTCTTTTGCCTCAGCTATTTCTTCTACCCAGTCATAATCTTCCACCACCAATGCTTTTGGGGTGTTATTAGCAACATTTTCACTCCCCTTGGTAGCTATTGGCCTTCTTGTCGGAACAACTTCAGCATTTTTGTTTTTCAACAGTGGGTACTCTCTCTTGAAATGACCCAGATTCTTGAGTTGTAGCATCTTAGCTTGGACTTGTCAAAACCGACTTTTCCCAGTGCCAGTCTCTTTCCTGTTTTGTCTTGAAACTTCTTTAGTCACAGGGTAATCATTACCATTTGCTACTTCAAGTCCATTTCCTCCATATCATCTGGATCTACATGATACAGGTCTTCAGTAGTGAGAAAATCCCTTTTTAGTTCACCTGACATGAGAGCTTCATAGCTACTCAGGAAGGTGTTAAACAATGCAACATGTTCAGTGGATATCTTGAGTGCTTGAGCATCACTGACCACAATAGTCTTCTCGTTAGATGATGGGGCCTTTGTAGAGCTTGCGGAAGTGTGAGGGTAAGATGCGTTAGCACTTTGAGAATTTGAACCACAGGGGGTTATGGGGGCAAGGAATGCCATATTTTTGGGAATAGAAGCAGCAACAGCAGATTGAGTAGTTTTCTAAGGGTATCCTTCTTGATTCATTTCTCTCTTGAGTACATCCATTTAAAAGGCCTTCAGTGTATTGATCAGTTCTGAAAGGGTGACAGGAGTAGTACTGGTCAGGAAGGTTCTTTTGATCATCATACATTGTAGGCTCCATTCTTTTGGAAGAGAGTCCAAAAGTTTCTTGATAGAGGCATAGTTGGCAACAGGATTGCCAACTTTCTTCATTTTTGTTAGCACGCTCAAAAATCTACTAATATGATCTGACAAGCTTCACCACGAACACTCCCGAACATATCATATTCTTTCTAAACCATATCTCTTTTGTTATCCATCAACTCTTCATTCCCTTCATAGTGATAAATGAGGGCCAACCACAGTTCGTGAGATGAAGTGTATTCTTCAAATAGATTGTTATCATCCTTGGACAGAGCCATTGTTAGACCAGCATGAGCCCTACGATCGCGGAATGAGAGTTCTATCCTCCTTAGTAAATGTTGAAGGGTCTTCGTTGATTGTTCAAACATCGTCGCGAATTACCATAGGAACATGCGGTCCTACAGTGACATACTTCCATTGAGTGTAGTCTCTATATTCAAAGAACGCTTTGATTCGATTCTTCCAGCTACTAAAGTCTTCAGATCCTTTCAACTTAGGAGGTCTCAGAGTTGTTCGGCTTGGGCTATTGGATTAAGTTGATTGAGTGACATTGTGGTTGATTTCGAGTTCAAAATCTTTATCTTGTATTAATTACGCTGGAATATGAGAGATTGGAGAGCAAATACGCTGAAAATAGCAAATACGCTGGTGATGCATGGCTACTTGACCTGGCGACAATAGCTAAATCCGCTGGAACACACAAAACAAACGTGAGTTTGGCTAAATGCGCCGATCACTGTGATAAAATCGCTGAGGATTTTTATCACTGACTTCAAAGTCGCCTTCGATTAATTGCGCTGACACTATTTCGCTGGAAGTCAACAAATCCGCTGGTGTAATGCTAGCGTATTTGTTAATTACGCGATCTTCAAGTTAAAAACACTATACTCAAATTTATCTACATTGACTTCAAAATTAAATACGCCCAGCAGGGTTTAAGTACGAACAAAAACTCTCTAATCACCCAAAAACGACTCAAAATCTATGTTTCTTTGTACCAAAATGACCCAAATGTTTACCAAAACACTGATTAACAATAACCCAATGATTAAACACACCAGACCAAGCCATTTTAAGTTCAAAGATTTGAAAAACCTTAAAACTTTGAAAACTTTTGAAAAACCTTCAAAACTTGAAGAATCTTAACAAAAACTCAAACAATCAAGAGCACTAAGGCTCTGATACCAAATTCTGAGTCCCAAAACAGATTCGGATCACAGTGGTTTGATTGTTATCACCCAAACAACTATAGAGTAGTTGTTTGAATGTGTAAAAGTTAAGAAAAATCAAAAGATGAAGATGAAGATTCTTGTATGGATTAAACAACAAGTGTTGTATATGGAATCCCAAAAGATATAATCACTGAATGCACCTGGATGTTTGGATGTAGCACAAGAACAACAATCACAACATAAGAGAAATAACCAAAACTTGTCCAAAAACCTTGGACTAGGGTTTTCATTGAAAACATATATATACACACTGACTACCTAGCGTATGTATTAAATACGCTGGGTACATAAATACGTTGCTACAAGATATTTCCTGTAATTACATTTCAGTCCTTGAACTTTCTAAAACACAATAAACCACTACAAAACTATCCAAAACCTACTAAAATCAAGTACCAACGATCTCAAAAGTTCCAACACCCCTGCACATGTAATTAAGCAATTATTAAACAGTGAAACCCAACCTTCTCAGTCTTGGGTGGGTTCGAAATATCAAACATTGGAACTTTGACACTAACATCCTGTGTAACTTTAGATTTAACAGGTGCTTTGATTTCTACAGAAGATGTTTTGGTTTTAACCACCCAAGTTTGTATTTTTAGAATTGCCTTTTTCGAATAAAATTTTGAGTTCTTTTGTTCAGTTTTGGTTGAAGTTTCACCAATTTCAGATTTTGAAACATTTAGAATTATTGGTTTCCCAATTTTGTTGGATTCATTATTTTTTAAGATCTTTGTTGGAACAAACTCAGGTTTCTTTTGTCTCTCATCTTCTATGGATTTCTTTGCGTTGTAAACAGATTTGAGTTCCTTTGAGTACAATGTCGTGCAATATGCGCAACTTTGTTACATATCCAACATGTTCTACTGTCACAAACAGTAGATGAACTCAAATTCTGCTAACGACGTTTCTTTTTTGCATGGAACTCGTCGTTTGATTGTTCCTTTCCCAACTTTTTTTCACTTATCGTGCTTGAACCAAACATAAAGTTTACTTTCTTTTGAAAATTTGATTTTTGAAAATTATCTTTTTTCTTCTTAACATACCCCAACCCTTGTTTCAGGGATAATTTTTACCTTTGCGATCATTTTCCAAAAGCTTTTGGGTTTAGAGTAGTAAGACTTATTCAAATTTTCCACTTCAGAAAGATTGATTTGAGTTAGCTTAAACACTTGTTCTACTTTCTCTAGATTCACATCTAAACCAGAAATTCTTGATCAGAATATAGTTTGTCCGATCCTTTCATGGTATAAGTAACCAATGTGGAATTATCATCCATAATAGAATTAGATTTATCAAGATAATTCTTGTGAAAGCTCTCATCATTTTCAGAAGGTGAACTTGAACTCATTTTCTCCAAGTTCGACATAGCATTTTCATACTCTATGCTATCACTTTCACTTCCCACAACCTTTTAAACAACAGTTTTAACCACATCAGATTCTTAGTCATTGTTTGATTTAGTGTATGTTACATCAATGTTCTTAGGCAACTCATTTTTCTTTTCATTTTTCAAATTTAGATTGAGCATCTTTTACACCCCTGATGGTTTCTTTCTAGCATAGCTTTCCCACATGGGTGGTGGAACACGGTTGTAACCAACACTTTTGTTCTTATCGTTCTTATCATTTCTTCCTTTTCAATTTTGGAAGAATATGATCAATGACATATGAACTGGTGGAATAACTGATTAACAATTTGTTAACCCTTTCCGTTTCAATTTTCATTTTTTTCAAGCTCATTTTTCAGTTCAGCAATTTTGTTAAGATGAATGTTAATTGCCATTTGTTTGTCCATAATAGTTGCTTTAAGCATCAACAAAGTTGCACTATCTTCACTGTTAACCTTTTCATATTGTTTAATTGCTTTAGATAATTTGTCATTACCTTATTTAGTTTCGTTATAATCACTTCAGAATAGTTTTTATCTTTCTCGACACATTCCTTGCAAGGTTTTTGGCATCTCTTTCATGGTTTTCAATCTCAACAACCTGAACTTTGACAACCTCCCTTACCGACTCTTTGACAAATTCAGTCACTGACTCTTCCTTGAATTCATCAGAAACTACATCTTTAAGGTTTGCCATCATTTCTTTGTTTGCAATCTCTGTCAAATTCTCAGCAATTATCTCTTTCTTCACATCTATCGATTCCACACATTCAGACATTGATTCGTCTTCTGCTTGCACTTTATAACTTGAATCAAAATATCCTACAAAAAATGGAAACAAATTAGGTGGAATCAGATTTCTAAAAGCATTATGTAATATATTCTCTTCTTTAGCACATTGTTCATGAATATATCCTTCAAGAACAGCTTCCTCAAGAGCTTCATCGAATACTGCTTCAGAATAATCTTCTGGTTCAGGTTCAGGCTCTTCATTTATCTCTACGAGAAGTGCGAGACTTTCATTTTTAGAAATATACTTGCTCCAGTTAAATCCTTCGTCTTCTTGGCGACTACTAAAGCTTTGTCTTTAGCATTAGATGAACCGTCTTCATCATCCTTGAATTTGATTGTGGTGGTGACGGCTTATGATAGATAGCTTTCTTATAGTAATCAACAACAAAAGGACTTTGATTACTGTTGACTTCTCGGTTAGTACATTCCCGTTTGAAATGTCCTTTCTTTCTGCATCTGGAAAAGGTAACTTTTTTTTTGTCGAATCCAAGCTTCCAAACCAAACCTCCTAAACTATTTCTGCCTGTAATCTCCATTAATTTCTAAGCTCTTCGAACTATAGAAGCCATGCACCATTTGATGTCAATAAGCTCTAATTCTTCGAACTATAGAAGCTAGGCACCATTTGATGTCAATAACCTCTAATTCCTCCTTGGTCATATCTGGATTTCCTATCTTCCCAGCAACCAGGCTTTCGTAAGATTCAAGAACAGATGTGAGAAATGACATGTGCTACTTGGCGGTATGTTCATTAAAATCTTGTGCGTTTTGGGGATTCACAGCTATGTTACACTGTAAAATCCTCTGGTATGAGTTTGATTGACCAGATTGTTGACTTTGGAAACTGTTTGAGCTCTGTGAAGACTAAGGTGTTTTGGGTAAATTTGGTTCAAAGCTAGAAAATGATTAAAAACCGGATTAATTAACGCTGGAATTTGAGAGATCAGAGAGCAAATACGCAGGAAGTAGCAATTACGCTGATGATGCTTGGTTACTTGACCCGGCGACAATAGCTAAATCCGTTTGAAAACACAAAACAAACGTGAGTTTGGCTAAATACGCCAATCACCGTGATAAAGTCGCTGAGGATTTTTATCACTGACTTCAAAGTCGCCTTCGATTAATTACGTAGCCACTATTTCGCTGGAAATCAACAAATCCGCTGGTATAATGTCGGCGTATTTGTTAATTACGCGATCTTCAACTTAAAAACGTTGTATTCAATTTTATCTACTCTCACTTCAAATTTAAATACACCCAGAAGGGTTTAAGTACGAACAAAAACCTTCTAATCACCCAAAAACGACTTAAAATCCATAGTTCTTTGTACCAAAATGACCCAAATGTTTACCAAAACACTGATTAACCACAACCCAATGATTAAACACCTGATCAAGCCATTTTAAGTCCAAAAATTTGAAAAACCTTGAAACTGTGAAAACTTTTGAAAAACCTTCAAAACTTAAAGACTCTTAACAAAAACTCAAAGAATCAAGAGCATAAAGGCTCTGATACCAAATTGTGAGTCCCAAAAAAGATTCAGATCACTGTGGTTTGATTGTTATCACCCAAACAACTATAGATTAGTTTTTGAATTTGCAAATGTTAAGAAAAACCAAAAGATAAAGATGATGATTTTTGTATGGATCAACAACAAGTGTTGTGTATGGAATCCCAAAAGATATATCACTGAATGCACCTGGATGTTCGGATTTAGCACAAGAACAACAATCATAACACAAAAGAAATTAGCAAAACTTGTCCAAGAACCTTGGACCAGGGTACTTAAATACGCCGCTACAGGAAGTTTTCCTGTAATTACACTTTCAACCCTGAGCTTTCTAAAATACAATTTTACAACACAAAACCATCAAAAACCTACTAAAACCAAGGACCAACGATCACAAAAGATCCAACATCAATATACTGGTCGTTGGGGATATTTCCAATGTATTGCTCCCGGGAATGACTCGGTATCATGTTGCCTTGATTATCTTCAGTGAATGCTGCCAAACTAAAGTTCAACATCCTAGGCTGTAAAGGAGTAGTTGCATCCTCATCACGTTTCTTGGAGTTTGACTTCAAGTGTTGTATCTCCTTCATTATAACCTGGTTGGTTTCCTTCTGCCTTTGTTCTTCTTATTGATTGAATATTAGGATACAGCTTCGGGATAATGCACGGATCAACTCTAAGTGTTATAATGATTGTGTAATGTGAGTGAGTGATTGTGAATATAGTGGGTAATTGGTGTGTGTACGGGATTACATGCGTTTTTCAAATGATCCGGCATCCCCTTATATAGTTTTTAGATTCTAACTAAATATCCTACAATTCCGGGATACAGAGAATATCCCCTTGTGACCATTGTGGACCCTTTCTTTCGCTATCAACATTCACCTTTCAACCACTTTGAGCGAGTCTTCGGCTAGACCTAGTCCTTGTTAACGTTGGTCACTTGCAACTGAAGTCTACAAACAAGCCATTAGTAACGAGCAAGATACTTCTACAGGCTGTTACCAATATCCAGGTGCAGTATCCTGGTCGCAGATTAGAAACATAAAGTCAGGATATATTATCGGGTTATAGATTCAAAATTTCACCCATAACAATTGTCCCAAAAAATATAGCTGTTGGATATCCCGATTTCAACGGATATATTTTTAGTTGTTCGAAATCTTTAGTGGGATGTTGATGTGACTTGGTACAACTTCCAAGGCAATATTTTCTCATAATTAGCTAGTCTTTTTTCTATATCTTCTCCCCGAATCCTTCTTCTATCTTATTGCATTAGAATTTTAGGTATTATTCTCTCTTTCCTTTAAACCCTTTCTTCCGCATTTCCTCTTCTTCACCATTACTTCTCCATGGCCAAGCGCGCACGATCTTGTATGTGCGATTCTACACCAACATTAGTGCACAGAACAAGCTCAAAAATCCCGAGTAGGAGGTTTGTAGCTTCAATAATGCTGATATAGCTGCTCTTCGATTCTTCTATGCTTTCCCGGTGGAGTGGTTGACTAAGGGTAGGATTTAGGGTTTTAGGAATATCCCCAAATGTTTCATGCTATGACATCTCGAACTTGTATCCTTGATTTTTTGCGAAGCGGATTTCAGGAAACTAGCTCCCCCAACTCTAGAGTCAAAGACATGGATTAAGGCCATTTACAAGTTGCAGGAGATCCAAAGAACCTTTCTGCTTAGCCATTCAAGTTCCAGCCAGCATTCTACTTCCATCATGTCTGGTAAGGATATGTGCTTTGAACATTCCTGCATATGTTTGGTTAATCAGGATATTATTAAGTGATAAGATTTGTATTACTCCCTTTTATGTAGATACCACCAAGGTCCCTACTACTTTCGATCTTGAGGAGCTTGACAGCTTCTCTAAGCCTGCCTCGATGAAAAAGGAGCCCTCTGTTGCCATCAGCTCTAAGCCCTCTATTGCTCCTAAACCCTCTCCGCTGACAATGTCCCGGGCCTCGGGATCCAAAAATGTGTTGCCGAAGCCTTTTCCTATGATGGTCTTGGTTTATGGAATCCATTGGTCCCATGACCACATTCCTCAATTAGGTAAATATCCACATCCTATATCCTGCATCATACACATGTATGCTGACCTGTATCCTTGTTAGGTTATATTTGTTGATACCTGCATTTTGTCTTGAAGGGTCTAGACCGCATGGCGCTTCTTCATAACGAGGCTTGTGGAGCAGTCAAGTTTCTAGAGGCCAAGTTGAAGAAAGCGGTGGTCACCATTGAGGATCAGAGGAAGATCGCTGCCACCAAGACCCGTCACTATGAGGATAAGCTAAAGAAGGTGACTAAGGATGTTGAACTCAAGTTAGCCACCGTCCAGGTTAACCACAAGTAGGGAATGGTCTCCTTTAGGGATGGCCTAAAAATTCAGCTGTGATCTCGCTTCTCTAGACCATGATCAAGATGGCTTATGAGGCCAAGGAAGCGGGCTTTGAAAGCCCATCCTAGACAGTAGCAATTACCGAAGCAATTAAGATAGCACCACTTGGCCCACGGTGGGCACCAAATTATTTTGGTCAAAAATTACCGAAGCAATTAAGTGATCAAATTTAGTTTGTGAGGTAGTCTGCTATAGAGATTTGCAAAAATGTGTTAAGTTGATTAATAAAGAAAACAGTTTCTGGATAACAAACTTATCAAGCAATGAACAATAAAAGTAAGGATTGACGCGGGATGTACGAGGGAAGCCCTTAATCTATCTAGATTGCTGGCATAAAACCTCAGGAGCTGACAACTGCTAGCTACCTTTGTTCTTCTTATTGATTTAAATATCAGGATACAGCTTCGGGATAATGCACAGATCAGCTCTAAGTGTTACAATGATTGCGAAATGTGAGTGAATGATTGTGAATATAACGAGTAATTGGTATGCGAACGAGATTACATGTGTTTTTCTAATGATCCGGCATCCCCTTATATATATTTTTAGATTCTAACTAAATATCCTACAATTCCTGGATACGAAGAATATCCCCTTGTAACTGTTGTAGACGCTTCCTTCCGCTATCAATATTCACCTTTAAACCACTTTGAGCTAGTCTTCAGGTAGACCTAGTCCTTGTTAACGTTGGTCACTTGCAATTGAAGTATACAAACAAACCATTAGTAACGAGCAAGATACTTCTGCAGGATGTTACCAATATCCTGGTTCAGTATCCTGGTCACAGATTAGAAACATAAAGTCAGGACATATTATCATGATATAGATTCAATTCCACCCATAACAATATCCTTGAGCTTTTGTGGCTCCCTGGCCGTGGCCTGACTGATCCCTACATCCTGCATTAGTATCCATAAATCTATTATGAAAATTGCTACCTCTTGATTGACTTAAAAGTGGTATTCCAGAAGTGTATCGGGGATAAGACACGTCTACCGTCACAGTAGGGCCTGAGGAAGCAATAGTTTGCATAGGGATGAAGTCCCCATCATGGACTTCTGAACTTGTAAGGGTTGGCCCCTTGAGGATCCTTGATCCTGAAGGATATTAGATCCATGATAAGTTGGTGTTGAAGGTCCTGATGAGTAATCCAGGATCCTTGAACCCGATCTGAGGATCCTTGATGCTCTAAATAGGATCCTTAAGGCTGATACATTCCCTGTGATCCTCCAGGTTGGTAGACGGATCCTTGAGACTGAGTCATCACTAGTGGTCCTTGCTGAAGAATAGAGGATACTTGAGGCTAGACAATGGATCCCGTAGAATGCTGGATTGATGATGTCAGAGTGACAAAATTTAACTCCCTAGGCATCAGTGGAGATTAATCTTCTGCTGGTCTCTTCTGATGAGAGTCCAGGATCTGGCGGTTCTAGATGGAAGTTATGGAGTTCCTAGATGGGAAACACTAGCTCGCTTCACCTGTTCAACATCATATTGCCACCACTTGAAGATTTCATAGAACTCTTGTTCCATTTTCCTCAAAGGAATATTCTTCATCGCTCGTGGCCGCTTAACGATCAATGTAGCATCCTTTTTTTTAGTAACTGGATTTATCTTACTTATCTTCTTTGGTATGTGCGGTTTCCAATGATTAAACGCGAGCAACTTTATACTCAATCAATTTCCAGAGTCTCTGATCATGAAATTTCATCAAATAATTGATCAACTTTGTTTGCACCAACTCTTCTACATCCCACCATGGTAATGTCTTGATGTCGCTCAAATATCTGAAATATTGAACAACAAATTCTCTTTTAACTGCATAAATGTCTAACTCTGGAATCCAACCCCAACTAAGAATATCACCCTATGATTTATCTTGATCGCGTGTGTAGAAAGCTAATGGTCTTTGGAGTTTACGTTCTTTTGGAAGTTCTTTAAACCATGACTTCTTTGATTTAGCCATCTCTTCCTTCGATAATCATCTAGGAACACTACCAATCACAGTTTCTTCAACCCTATGCTTTAACAAATCATTTGTTTCTTCTTCAAACATTTCTTCAAAGGTTGGGAAGTCATCCGTTCCTTCCCCTGAATGTTTGATTGTCTCGTGATCGGAATCATCCTCCATGACAACTCTATTATATGTACTGCATCAGCAACGTACTTATACACATATTCTTTAGACTGATAAGCACTGACATTCTTCAGCTCATCTTCGAAATCTAACTCAAATGAACTTTCATCGACCCCTAACAGTTTTGCGATCTCCTCTTTGGTGTAATTATGTACAAATTTACCTTTTTCAACACCGTGTTCTAAGTAGAAGACCTTTTGTTGTGGCAGATCAGGAACAACTATGAGGATTCCTAATTGCACTACATCGTGTGCCGAATCCTTTAGTTCCCCCTGTCTTTGATTATCATCCTCCTGATTAACATCATCATTCAGATATGTATCATAATCAAATGATTCATTGATCTTCACATCCCTAGGTGTAATCATCATCATCACCCTTGTCATCATCATCTTTCTTGTTATTTCCACCAAAAAATGCATCATCATCTTCATCATAACCATCAATCTCAGCATCCAACTTATTCTTATCTAGGTTAAACAATTTTTTTTGTTGACACCCTAGTAACATCAATAGATTCTCCAACCAATACAAATTGAGTAATATCAATATCTTTAGGCTCTGTCAGTTTTCTGGTTAAGGCTCAGTAGGAATAATAACTGGTATATGGTCTATCTTGTTCTTTCCTTTACCTACAGTTGCAACTTCAGCTTCTGCTTTAGGCACTCGTTTAGCAGCTCTTTCTTTTGATTCTTCTGTCTCCATCAGATCAAATTCGGCATCAAAATCAATACCCAGCATCTGTGACAAAACTTTCTAAAACAAATCAAGCTTTCTATCTTTCCTCAATCTCTCAGCTTCATATTCTTCAACCAACCTTCGTAATCTTTCATTCTCTGATAGAAAACTTGCTAAAACAGCTTCCAAATTATTTCTATCATCTTCAAGATACTTGATTCTACATTTCAACTCAGCTCTCTTTGTATTGTTAAATAAATCTCCATCCAATCCTTCTTTAAAGTTAGTGAAAGGAATTTCACCAAAATTGTCTGTTGGTAAAGATTGACGTCTCCGAGCAGATTGTGGAGTAGATTGTTGTACAGGAGGTGTAGGCTACTTTTGTGGTGAAGTA
Organism: Scalesia atractyloides; assembly: GCA_947069175.1. NCBI lineage: Eukaryota > Viridiplantae > Streptophyta > Magnoliopsida > Asterales > Asteraceae > Scalesia > Scalesia atractyloides. The sequence goes on along the minus strand of CAMTDV010000012.1, from coordinate 52,213,697 downwards.
GGACGTGGCGGTGTAACATGTGGTGATGTAACATGATGTGGTGGTGATGATTGTACATGAGATGGTGATGGTGATTGTACTGATTCAATCTCATGCTTCTCTTTTGAAGTCTTTCTTCTGAGATACTTTCTTCTTGACATTTTAGCTGCTGGCGACCCTGTTGTTTTCTTTATCGTATTAGAAGGCTTGCTGTGACATCCCGGTTTTTCAGACATCTTAAACGCACTACTTCACGGTTATTCGTTCCTACGCTAAATTGATTCGGAGATTTAAATTGCACGCTCGAAATTATTACAATAACTTCATGAACTTATCAAGTGAATTACGTGCTATGTGTATTAAAAGTTTATAAGTTCGGTGAGTTATTATGCCATGTTTCGAATCCGTAATTTTTAGTTATAAAAAAAATATATATATATGATAAATAGATAGACGAATCGAATCGAGCCGCGAAACGAGTCGACCTCATTCCTTGAGACTCAAGGAGTTGAGCGAAACTTGAGGATAAAGTTATAGACCCAAACCGACCCACCCAAACCCTTGCGGCCGCGAGCACCCAACCGCAAACCCTTTTTCTTTTTTTTTTTCCTTTTCTTTTCCTTCTTGCACTATATATGCATGTGTTATGTTTCAAAAACAAAAACACACACACAAACCCTAGCACAAGAAACAGCCGACGGCAGCCTTTCCTACACTTCTCTCGGTCGCGACAGCCGTTTTCCCACTCTCCCTCTCGGTCGCAACTCTCTCCAACATCCGAATCGGCTCCCATCTAGTTCTCGGTTCATTGATCTTCATTGTTAAAGGTTAGGGTTTATCATTGTTTGCAAAGTCATACTAGGATTTATAAACTCTTGATCATGCTTGAATGTAGTGGTAGAATCATTATTATGAAGGTGTATGATGTTTAGTTCAATAAATTATGCTAGTTTGCGATTATGATGATTAGTGGAATCAAGAATCATTAGGCTGCGTTTTGTGATAAAAACCATATATTATGATTAGGGTTTGCATGGGTATGATGTACATGATGATATATGATTGATAAATCTGTTCTTGATCGTTTATAGTTAACGTATCGAGTGTTTAAGCGTGTTATATTGCGATAAAATGTCGAAATCAGGATGCTGAATGGTGTTTACAGCAAACTTCAACTGGCTGTACCTTGGTTATTATTTATCGGAAAACAGATTTTCTGTAGCCTAAAATGTAGATTTTTGAAAAACGCTTCTATGGCGCTGGATTCATATTTTTCTGAAGTCGTTTGTTATTTTTAAGTGGCCAATTAAGTGCAGTAACTGAAGCTGTGAAAATTCTGAAAATTTGTTAGTTGTTTATCGAATCGGATCTAATAATCTGTAGAGAATCGAATCACGAAATTTGTATAGCAACTGGAGATGGAAATTTCTGGGAAACTCCCACTGGAATTTTGTTAATTGGACGAACGGTGTTTTAAATAAATTCTCCCGTGGACTGCAGTCAGAAAACGACGAATCTGACTGCAGCCTAGTATATTAATATTTATGAATAATTGGTAAAGTGTTAGGACTTGAAAGATTTATATAAAATTCTACAGTATAGTTGACACCTTCTGTAAAATAGTTGGAATTTTTGGAACGTTGGAACTATTTTATAAAAATCCTCGAAAACAGCCTAATTATGAGTATATAAGCTGAAACTTGATAACTTGCGAATGTGTGTACCAAAGTGTTGTATGGATTGATTTGTGTTCATGATAGGTTGGTTTGATCACTATGTTGGTATGATGATACTTGCATGCATGATTTGAGTTTTAGGAATTGTTATTGTATGTACCGCATTGTGTGTTAGTATGTGTGGGGTTTGTATCAGTGTGTTCACACACTAACTCTAAATCATTTGACTTGTTAGGACGCAATTAGCGGTCCCATCATTTGCTACATCTGTGTTACACTAACCGAGCAACTAAAGGTGAGTTCACGGCCCCTAATTTTATCCGGTTTTAAACAACAGGCGGAGAAACATGTATACACTCTACAACTCTATCTCTTTACATTATACGAAATTAACGTCATTAAACTATTCGGTAACTAAGTTAATGTTAATGTACGTTATGGTCACTAAGCAGCTATATCACACAAGTCCTCGACAAACTCTCGGATCGTTAGTATTGGGTTAGATAGCGGGGAAATTATAAGTAGTACTACTGGGCCCGACAAGCCCCACCCGAGCTAGTCGCGCTAGCCGACCGGGTATGGTCAACGGGTGAATAATTTGGCTTAACTTCGCCATGGTCAGTGATAGGCCTGGCAACACGGAGGCACAACAGTCAGCTTCGATCGCGAACACTTACGTGACATAACTTTAGGCTAGCTAACTACATGTTAACATTGAACTTAATTACGAATCAACAATATTATTCCGGGTTAGGGATAATGGAACCAACAACTTTATTATTCCGGGTTAGGAATAATGGAACATCATTATTATTCCGGGTAAGGGATAATGGAACCATCAGTATTATTCCGGGTTGGGAATAATGGGACTAAATCGTTATCCCGGGTTAGGGATAACGGGGGAAACAAACTTATAATCGAACAAATGAACTTTTGAAAACCTGTGAACTCACTCTTCTTTAATGTTGACACTTGTTTCTTTACATGTTTCTCAGGACGCTAGGAGCTCTAGGTGCACTCACTTGCATTGATCAAGACATCTTTTTATCGAGTCTCATTTACGAACATTGTTTGGGTTTTTCTTTAGTTTTGGCGTTTGTGTTGGCGCCCGTTCCTTTACTTACTTTAATGCTTCCGCGCAACTTTAAAAACTAATACTTCCGTTAAACATTTAAACCAAACTAAGACAATCTAAAATTAACTATGAATGGTTAAACAAATGATTTTGGAAAACGTATTAACAAATAATATTGATTCGTTCGACGTTACTAGTGTCTCAGATTCTGGTTTGTTCACACGCCTCACGGTAAAACTCCGCAAGTGGAAATTGAGGGTGTGACATATTCGTATCAGAGCCTCTAGCTATTGAGAACCAGGTTTGCATTAAAAGTAGACCTAAACTATAGCTGATTACACGACACTAGACTTAGTTTGGCACTGAACTGTTATATCTTGTTATGTTATACAACAACTATGTTATGTAAAATATGAATGCATAATTGAAACGAATGCAACTCGTAACTAACTACCCAACCCACCAGGCAATGTCATCATCATCATCATCCGACAAACTTTTGCAACCAAGGGCGCCGGGAAAGGCACCTATGGTGGAACCCTCACCACCTCATGGCGTGGAGACACGCTCAGCTGCGAGAAAAAGGCTCGCTCTAGGGGAGGAGTCGTCCTCACGCCCGACCATCGCTATGCCGGTCGAACCGGTTAACTCGTTAGAAGTAGGGAACGACCTACTTAGAGATATGATAAGAAAGCAACAAGAACAACTAGAGAGAATGCATGAAACCATCCTAGCACAGGGATAGATGATACGACAATTAACAGGTAAGACTGGATCGCTCGAGGAAGAGCAACATGAGAGTAAGATAGCTCGTAACACTTTAGCTAGAGATCTTCGTGCTGAGCAGCTAAGGGCTGACTGGCTCGAAGACAGAGTTCTTGATTCTAGCTGGAGAATTCAAGAACTAGAACAGAATCAGGCACCTGTACCAGTACCCGCATCAGCGCCGGCCCCTCCAACGCCGGTAGAGGAGGATCTAGAGGAGGATCCGGAGGAAGACCCAGCTGTAGAAGTTGGAAACGCCGCGGAGGATGACGGCAACGATAGCGATATGGGGGATGGAGACGTAGAAGACTGACACGTTTCGCTTATTCTATTTTCTTTCCTCCAGTCTATTTATTTTCCTACTTATGTTTAAACTTGAGATTTTATAGTAAACTGATATGTTTGGTTGGCATTTTGTAAGACGTTGAAATTTTATTTAATCGAATATTTCTTTTGACTGTTTAATTTATTTGGGTTGACATAATTTGAGGAATTATTTAAGTATGGAATAGGATAACTATATTAGATATATAGACTTATCGGTGTGTGTTTATTTTGTCTTACAAAGATCTAAAATGGCAACTGGACGTCGCGAAAACCTCAACTTGACGCCCGAAGAATTAGCCGCAATGATCCAAGAACACGTGAATGCTGCTCTAGCGGGTGTTCAAAACCAACCGGCAGGTAACCATTATTAAATTTTCATGGGAAAATCTAATAGTTGGGCTAGTAGAATTTCTCGCTGACTACCTGTCCTATGTCAGCAGGAGGGGGTCTTAACCCCTACAAGATGTTTCTCGATGCGAAGTCGAGCAAATTCACGGGGGCAGAAGGACCCATAGGACTGGTCCGCTGGATCGAAAAGTCCAAATTAGTGTTCAAAATGTGCAATTGTCTTGAGGCCAACAAAGTCAAGTATGCTGCCTCAATGTTGGAGGATGGGGCACTAACTTGGTGGAATGCACAAGTCCAAACGCGTGGACTTATTGCTGCAAATGCAATGGCCTGGGCCGAGTTTAAGGCCCTAATCAAAGAGGAGTACTGTCCACGAGACAGGGTTCAGCAGTTGGAGCAAGCCTTATGGAACCACAAGATGGTGGGATCTGAAATCGAAGTATACACAGCGAAACATCACGACCTGATATTTCTATGTCCCGATCTGGCCAACACCGTTGAGAAACGACTCGAGTTTTACCTTGGGGGTCTGTTCCTCGAGATCCAGGGTATGGTAATGGCTAGCAACCCTGCGACTGAACATCAAGCAATCAGGTTGGCGCACAAACTCACTGATAAGATAGTGGAACAAAAGAAGTTGCCATCTCGGGGTACGACTGAAGTTGCCCCTGATAATAAAAGAAAGTTTGAAGACTCGTCTGCTCGACAGTCTTCGTCAGCCCAGCCACAGCAAGGGAACCAGAAACGGTTCAATAATTTCAACAGTCACCGGGGTCACAATAATCAGCCCGCCAACAACACCCAGAACACAAGCGGCTATGTAGGTCGAAAGCCGCAGTGCAATCGCTGTAACCTTCATCATCACGGCCCTTGTGCCGGGAATCGCTGCCAACGATGTGGCAAAGTGGGACATGCGGCAAAGGATTGTCGCGGGGAAATCATGTCCCGTCAAAATCAAAATCAACACCAGGGTCAGCAGCAGGGTGTAAACAGGGGGTGCTATCAGTGTGGTAGCACTGCCCACTTCAAACGAGACTGCCCACAGCTTCGTAGCAACAACAACAATGGTGGGAACAACAACAACCACAACCAAAATAACCACAACAACAACAACAACAATGGAAATGGTGGCACAGGAAGTGCCAAAGGGCGTGCATTTACGCTGGGCCGCGGGGAGGCCAGAAACGACTCGAACGTGGTCACCGGTAAGTTTCCCCTTAATGAACATTTTGCTACTGTGCTTTTTGATACGGGTGCGGATAGGAGTTTTATATCTGAGTCTTTTAGGAAGAACCTAAATCTCACGCCTAAACCTCTAGAGACCCCTTATGTCATAGAACTAGCCGATGGTAAATCTATAGATGTGACCCATATAGTATCCGGCTGTCAACTCAAACTCGCGGGTCACACCTTTACCATTGATCTGATGACAACTACCCTGGGTAGTTTTGACGTGGTAGTCGGAATGGACTGGCTATCCGTCGTCCGAGCTGAAGTTCTCTGTTTCGAGAAATCTATCCGTATTCCGCTCTCTAACGACGAAATCTTGACGGTGCAAGGCGAGAAGGCAGGCGCCGTCACAAACATCATCTCTTACATGCAAGCACAGAAGTATCTTCGGAGGAAGAACTCCTTTGCTTTGCTCGCACTGGTTACCGAACAGCCTAAGGACGAGAAACGTATAGAAGATATCCCCGTCGTCCGTGATTTTTCCGATGTATTTCCAGAGGAGTTACCTGGTCTTCCACCACATCGAACAGTGGAGTTTGAAATTGAATTGGCGAACCATGCAACTCCTATCGCCAAGGCCCCATACCGCCTAGCTCCAGCCAAGCTGCAAGAGCTGTCTACCCAACTTCAGGAACTGTTAGAAAAAGGATTTATCCGACCTAGCACTTCGCCATGGGGAGCTCCAGTCCTTTTTGTCAAGAAGAAGGACGGGACCTTCCGCATGTGCATCGACTACAGGGAACTCAATAAGGTTACTGTCAAGAACCGATACCCGTTACCTTGCATCGACGATCTCTTCGACCAACTTCAAGGGTCAAGCTACTACTCCAAGATTGATCTACGGTCCGGTTATCACCAGTTACGCGTCAGGGAGGAGGATATCGCTAAGACGGCATTTCGTACTCGGTATGGCCATTATGAGTTCTTGGTCATGCCCTTCGGTCTTACCAATGCACCCGCGGTGTTCATGGACCTCATGAACCGTGTGTGTAAACCATATCTCGACAAGTTTGTCATTGTGTTCATCGATGACATACTCATCTACTCTAAAGGTGAAGCAGAACATGCTGAACGTCTATGATTACTGCTGGGATTACTTCAACAGGAGAAACTATATGCCAAGCTTTCAAAGTGTGATTTCTGGATTTGGGAAGTTCAATTTCTCGGGCATATCGTGAATGAAAAGGGTATCCACGTCGACCCCGCCAAGATTGAAGCTATCAAAAACTGGGAAGCACCCAGGACACCGACGGAGATCCGCCAATTTTTGGGTTTGGCTGGTTACTACAGACGTTTCATCGAGGGATTTTCAAAGATCGCGCAACCGCTTACCACCCTCACCCAGAAAGGCACCAAGTATGTATGGAGTGACAAGCAGGAAGCGGCATTTCAATTGCTGAAGCAGAAGCTTTGCAGTGCACCCATTCTGACCTCGCCGGAAGGGACAGATGATTTTGTAGTATATTGTGATGCTTCCATTCAGGGATTGGGATGCGTACTCATGCAACGTGATAAGGTCATCGCGTATGCGTCCCGACAATTGAAGGTTCACGAGAAAAACTACACAACACATGACCTGGAATTGGGAGCAGTGGTGTTTGCGCTTAAGATTTGGAGACACTACCTATATGGAACAAAGTGCACAATCTATACAGATCACAAGAGCCTCCAACACATCTTTGACCAGAAGGAGTTGAACATGCGACAGCGTCGCTGGGTCGAACTCTTGAACGATTATGAATGTGCCATTCGGTATCACCCGGGTAAAGCTAACATGGTAGCTGATGCCCTCAGTAGGAAGGAGCACTTGAAACCTCGTCGAGTACGAGCACTACAGTTCACCATTCATTCGGGGTTACCCGAACAGATACGCGACGCGCCGTTAGAAGCAGTTAAGGAAGAAAACATCAAGGCCGAATCGGTGGGAAAAATGGAACGCGATTGGGAAGTAAAACCCAATGGAGCCCGGTATTTCATGAATCGTATATGGGTACCTCTCTACGGAGACCTTAGAAAGCTAGTCATGGACGAAGCTCACAAATCCCGATACTCTGTCCATCCTGGTTCGGATAAGATGTATCAAGACCTTAAAGTTGCGTACTGGTGGCCCAACATGAAAGCGGATATAGCCACCTACATGAGCAAGTGTTTAACTTGTGCGAAAGTCAAGGTAGAGTACCAGAAGCCATCGGGGCTACTCCAACAACCTGAGATCCCGGTGTGGAAATGAGATCAGATCTCGATGGACTTCATCACTAAACTCCCGCGAACTTTGGGGGGTTGCGATACCATCTGGGTAATTGTGGATCGTTTAACTAAGTCCGCACACTTTCTAGCAATTAAAGAAACAGATAAGATTGATAAGTTGACTCGCATCTACATTAAGGAAGTAGTTTTTCGGCACGGAGTGCCAACGTCCATCATCTCAGACAGAGATGATCGTTTCACGTCCAACTTTTGGCAGTCACTTCAGAAAGCGTTGGGTACACGCTTGGATATGAGCACAGCTTATCACCCTCAGACTGATGGTCAAAGCGAAAGGACCATATAGACCTTGGAAGACATGCTTAGGGCATGCGTGGTAGACTTCGGGAATAGTTGGGAAATCCATCTGCCTTTAGTGGAATTCTCGTATAACAACAGTTACCATACGAGTATATCGGCAGCACCGTTTGAGGCATTATACGGTCGTAAATGTTGATCACCGGTCTGTTGGGCAGAAGTCGGTGACAGTCAAATCACAGGCCCTGAGTTGATACTTGAGGCTACTGAAAAGATTGTACAAATCAGAAACCGCATGGCGGCGGCACGAGATCGACAGAAAAGCTACGCTGATCAACGACGCAAACCGCTCGAATTTCAAGTAGGCGACCGCGTCCTACTGAAGGTGTCACCCTGGAAGGGTGTAATCCGCTTTGGGAAACGAGGCAAACTAAACCCACGGTACGTAGGTTCGTTTGTGATCTTGAAACGTATCGGACCCGTAGCTTATCAATTAGACCTTCCTGCCGAACTTAGTGGAGTTCACAACGTTTTTCACGTGTCAAATCTAAAGAAGTGTCTATCAGATGAAACCCTAGTCATTCCATTAGATGAGATTCAAGTGGATGAACAATTGCACTTTGTGGAACAACCTATCGAGATCATGGATCGTGAGATCAAGACTCGAAGGCACAGCAAGATTCCGATCGTCAAGGTTCGTTGGGACTCTAAGCGTGGACCGGAGTTCACATGGGAAAGAGAGGACCAAATGAAAAGCAAATACCCACACCTTTTTGCAGCTGAGCAACAAGTTAACGATACCACCAACTAAATTTTCGGGACGAAAATTCTTTCAACATGGGGATGATGTGACAACCTGGGAATTTCTTGTAATTTCTTGTACCATTGTTAACGAACTAAATCCTTGTGCGTGGCACTCTAAACCTGTACGTTGCATTCTAAATCGCGTTTACTCAATTTTCGGGACGAAAATTCTTTCAACATGGGGATAATGTGACATCCCGGTTTTTCAGACATCTTAAACGCACTACTTCACGGTTATTCGTTCCTATGCTAAATTGATTCGGAGATTTAAATTGCACGCTCGAAATAATTACGATAACTTCGTGAACTTATCAAGTGAATTACGTGCTATGTGTATTAAACGTTTATAAGTTCGGTGAGTTATTATGCCATGTTTCGAATCCGTGATTTTTAGTTATAAAAAAATGTATATATGATAAATAGATAGACGAATCGAACCGAGCCGCGAAACGAGTCGACCTCATTTCCTTGCGACTCAAGGAGTTGAGCGAAACTTGAGGATCAAGTTATAGACCCAAACCGACCCACCCAAACCCTTGCGGCCGCGAGCACCCAACCGCAAACCCTTTTTCTTTTTTTTTCCTTTTCTTTTCCTTCTTGTACTATATATGCATGTGTTATGTTTCAAAAACAAAAACACACACACAAACCCTAGCACAAGAAACAGCCGACGGCAGCCTTTCCTACACTTCTCTCGGTCGCGACAGCCGTTTTCCCACTCTCCCTCTCGGTCGCAACTCTCTCCAACATCCGAATCGGCTCCCATCTAGTTCTCGGTTCATTGATCTTCATTGTTAAAGGTTAGGGTTTATCATTGTTTGCAAAGTCATACTAGGATTTATAAACTCTTGATCATGCTTGAATGTAGTGGTAGAATCATTATTATGAAGGTGTATGATGTTTAGTTCAATAAATTATGCTAGTTTGCGATTATGATGATTAGTGGAATCAAGAATCATTAGGCTGCGTTTTGTGATAAAAACCATATATTATGATTAGGGTTTGCATGGGTATGATGTACATAATGATATATGATTGATAAATCTGTTCTTGATCGTTTATAGTTAACGTATCGATTGTTTAAGCGTGTTATATTGCGATAAAATGTCGAAATCAGGATGCTGAATGGTGTTTACAGTCAACTTCAACTGGCTGTACCTTGGTTATTATTTATCGAAAAACAGATTTTCTGTAGCCTAAAATGTAGATTTTTGAAAAACGCTTCTATGGCGCTGGATTCATATTTTTCTGAAGTCGTTTGTTATTTTTAAGTGGCCAATTAAGTGCAGTAACTGAAGCTGTGAAAATTCTGAAAATTTGTTAGTTGTTTATCGAATCGGATCTAATAATCTGTAGAGAATCGAATCACGAAATTTGTATAGCAACTGGAGATGGAAATTTCTGGGAAACACCCACTGGAATTTTGTTAATTGGACGAACGGTGTTTTAAATAAATTCTCCCGTGGACTGCAGTCAGAAAACGACGAATCTGACTGCAGCCTAGTATATTAATATTTATGAATAATTGGTAAAGTGTTAGGACTTGAAAGATTTATATAAAATTCTACAGTATAGTTGACACCTTCTGTAAAATAGTTGGAATTTTTGGAACGTTGGAACTATTTTATAAAAATCCTCGAAAACAGCCTAATTATGAGTATATAAGCTGAAACTTGATAACTTGCGAATGTGTGTACCAAAGTGTTGTATGGATTGATTTGTGTTCATGATAGGTTGGTTTGATCACTATGTTGGTATGATGATACTTGCATGCATGATTTGAGTTTTAGGAATTGTTATTGTATGTACCGCATTGTGTGTTAGTATGTGTGGGGTTTGTATCAGTGTGTTCACACACTAACTCTAAATCATTTGACTTGTTAGGACGCAATTAGCGGTCCCATCATTTGCTACATCTGTGTTACACTAACCGAGCAACTAAAGGTGAGTTCACGGCCCCTAATTTTATCCGGTTTTAAACAACAGGCGGAGAAACATGTATACACTCTACAACTCTATCTCTTTACGTTATACGAAATTAACGTCATTAAACTATTCGGTAACTAAGTTAATGTTAATGTACGTTATGGTCACTAAGCAGCTATATCACACAAGTCCTCGACAAACTCTCGGATCGTTAGTATTGGGTTAGATAGCGGGGAAATTATAAGTAGTACTACTGGGCCCGACAAGCCGCACCCGAGCTAGTCGCGCTAGCCGACCGGGTATGGTCAACGGGTGAATAATTTGGCCTAACTTCGCCATGGTCAGTGATAGGCCTGGCAACACGGAGGCACAACAGTCAGCTTCGATCGCGAACACTTACGTGACATAACTTTAGGCTAGCTACCTACATGTTAACATTGAACTTAATTACGAATCAACAATATTATTCCGGGTTAGGGATAATGGAACCAACAACGTTATTATTCCGGGTTAGGAATAATGGAACATCATTATTATTCCGGGTAAGGGATAATGGAACCATCAGTATTATTCCGGGTTGGGAATAATGGGACTAAATTGTTATCCCGGGTTAGGGATAACGGGGGAAACAAACTTATAACCGAACAAATGAACTTATGAAAACCTGTGAACTCACTCTTCTTTAATGTTGACACTTGTTTCTTTACATGTTTCTCAGGACGCAAGGAGCTCTAGGTGCACTCACTTGCATTGATCAAGACATCTTTTTATCGAGTCTCATTTACGAACATTGTTTGGGTTTTTCTTTAGTTTTGGCGTTTGTGTTGGCGCCCGTTCCTTTACTTTACTTTAATGCTTCCGCCCAACTTTAAAAACTAATACTTCCGCTAAACATTTAAACCAAACTAAGACAATCTAAAATTAACTATGAATGGTTAAAAAAATGATTTTGGAAAACGTATTAACAAATCATATAGAGTCGTTCGACGTTACTAGTGTCTCAGATTCTGGTTTGTTCACACGCCTCGCGGTAAAACTCCGCAAGTGGAAATTGAGGGTGTGACACTTGCTCTTTACTCTTCTTTCCTTTTTAGGCCTTTGAGTAATCTCTTGATGTTCTGACGGAAGATAAGTGTTGATGCATTTTATGACTGTCACTGTACGAATAGGCTACATAGAGCATGTATTGAATATTGTAGAGATTAAATACGAACACACACGACAGAACTGCGAATGTGAGAGGAGCATATGTGTCACTTCGTACGAAGTCAAATGCTCACTTCACACCAGGTGAGTCTGTGTCTATATATAGTATCGCGTGTTCAAAATTTTGTAAGTTTTGGAGTTCCTAGAGGGGAAACTCTGGCAAAATTTCTCCAGGATTTTGCCAGCTTACAAGATGTATATTCTTTCGGTATTAATGAATCATTAGACTTTCGCTGCTTCTACTCCTTTCTTAATAACATTCAACCGGATTAGCTCTATTTCTACCCAAACTTCAGTCTAGAACCATCGGATCTTGGACTCTTAGTTGGCATCAGAGCTACGGTACTGATTCAATTGATCTAACAGTTGATTTGATCACCTACGCTCATGGATTATGGACTTTGGAGGGTTTTAGATGTTAAACATCAAATAAAATGACAATCCACTGACAAAAAGTAAAATTGAATCTATAGGATTGTTAGAAATTGAATTTCGACCAGATCTGTGCCAGAATCAGCATGAAATTCGAAGTGATAAAGATTTATGGTTCGAATAGTGTGAAAAAGAGTCACTTCACAGGAATTGAGTACCCACTTCGCACGAAGCAAGGATCCACTTCACACGAAGTGAGTATCCATCTCAACGAAGTGAAACCAAAATGCCTAAAAATAAAAATAAAAATAATGGGGTAGTTAGTGGTACGGTCAGAATTTTCAAAAATGAGGGGAATAAAAATTTCACGTTTATATTAAGATTCTGGCATTTTTGAAATTCGTAACTTGCAACAATATTCGGGTGCTTCCGACTTTTGATTATCTGAGGAATGCAGAGGATCTAAATTTGTTAGTTCGTGATCACAATAGAATTTTAAGATCATGATACAGATTGATGCTTAAGGGTTAGAGTCCTTATCTTCGATGGGGATCAGGTTAATAGGATAAGCAGTCTTGTTGTTACTAGCAGAAGATCTGAGGGTGTTAAAGTTATATTGCATACATGAATGTTCAGTGATGGTCTTAGGTGTTAATAAGGCTAGCTGTCTCAAAACATTACTGTGGAGATCTAAGGTCATTCAAGTTATATTACTTACACGCATGATCGATGATAGTCTTAGGTGCCATATTTTTTTAGTCTTCAAGCAAATAAATTGTTCTTCTTGGACTAACTGTCGTTGAAGGACGATGTTTGCTGATTAAGTTGCGCCGATTCAGTGGAGATAGCTATATATCTGTTATTGTGACTGAAGAGGAAGAATGCGATATTGATCACTAAAGAATGTTTCTCAGATCTGATGTGTTACTATATGATTTGATTCTAATGAAGATTTGTTGTTTGACAAGATTATTGATTTGCTGATCAATCATTTAGGAGTATGCTTAAACGTGATTACAGAAATCAAGATTGTAGATTTTTGTGGGTATTCACAAACTTGAAGTTACCTATGTGGTAATTTGTAGTTTCTTTCAATTGCTAGTTGGGTTTTTGAAGAACAGAGGATCGCGCATAGGAGGAGTGCGCTAAAACCAAACGCAAATGTGGTTAAAGTTGAAACGGAGAAGCTGCATTGATTAGTTTCAATTTGGTTGCTATTCAAGAAAATTTGTCATTTAAGAAAATCTAAGGAGGTCGGTAACCGTGCAAACAAAGATTTGAAGATTAATTACTGGAGGAATTATTTTCAGGGGCAATTTGTACGTTATGAAGATAATGCACACCCGAATCATCAATCAAGGGGGAATTTGTTGATGCGTTCTATGACATCAACAGATACCTGATTGAAGTTGAAGAATATTCAAATACGGCTCTCATATTTCAAGATCACGATCAGGCTTCGATAATGACGTCCAAGGGGAAATTGTTGATGCATTTTATGTTCGTCACTGTACAAATAGGCTAGATTGAGCCTGTGTTTAATATTGTTAAGATTAGATACGAACACACGACTGAAGTTCGAACGTGAGAGGAGCATATGTGTCACTTCGTACAAAGTGAAGTCAATTCGTACGAAATCAAATGCTCACTTCGCACGAGGTGAGTCTGTGTTTACATATAGCGTGGTGTGTTCAGAATTTTGTACGTTTTGGAGTTCCCAGAGGGGAAATGCTAGCGAAATATCTCCAGAATTTCTCTAGCTTGACAAGATGTATACTCTTTCGGTATGAATGAATCATTTGACTTCCACTGCTTTTACTCCTTTCTTAATAACATTCTACCGGATTAGTTCTATTTCTACCCAAACTTCCGCCTAGAACCGCCGGATCCTGGACTCTCAATACGTTTCATCGTCATCGCCTAAAGCCTTTTTCTTTCTAAGTTCGGCTTTTTCAGCTGCTCCTATTACTTGATGTCGTAGAGAAAACATCATCATGTATGCTCACAATATCATTAGCAGGCTCATTCACAGGATCATTAACCGGTCTTTCTTCATCAGTTCTAATCAACCAACAAAGTTCTTTTAGTTACACGCTTACGTTTCTGTGTTTGAGTAGGTTGTTTCTTTGGAGTTGATCTTTTCTTTTTATTCTCCTCTTTCTCAAACCAACTACTCCTCTGTGGAACATAACCATCTAATGTTCTTCCTCATCGTTCTAAGCATCACTTGCATCTTTCCTCCACTTAAGCTTTGGTGGTGCAACATAATCTTTATCATGTATAGCTCCAAAGAACTTCTTAGCTACCGGTTCAGTATCTTGATTCAAGTATTGATTCAGCCTGATCAATGTCTGACTATCCAAGTGATTTAACTTCAACTCATCGGTATCTTTTTTATCTAAGTTTGGAAACAGATCATCCAACATCATATGTAAAAATCTTGGATACTGAAGAAACAATTTTTTTTGAAATATTTGACACCATCTTATTAAAAATTACTTTGGTGAAGTTGTATGGAAGATTTAGTGCCAGTGCTGCAATGATACATATCTGGTAATCAAGTATCACATCAAAGCCTCCTTTTCTGTGACTGAGCGTGAAAATCACTAAATGTGCGAAGAAGTTAAAAGTCCTGCCTAGAAATGCTTTGTTGAAGCTCGCCTCATTAATATGCCATTTGTATCCCATTTTGTAGAAACATCCCTTCACCATGTGTCCAGGGAACCCATGGGATCGCCATCTTTATCTTTAAAATCCAATACCCTTCATACCAAATATTCTGTTATTTTGACCTCGAACTCTTCATTGCCAATCTTAACAATTGAATGTATTGCTCGCGGATCAGGAACAAACTTGATTTTATGTGTTAACGCCTTCTTTATCGATACCATAAACTCCAAAATATCTCTGAAAGGAGCCATTTATGGTATCTTACTATCAAGTAAACAACATGTATTGGCTCAAATATCGACTTCTTTTCCTGTAAACTCATAACAACAACACTTAGAAAATTTAACAAAAATTAGCAAACATTTAGTATGAAGTGCAGTTTGTCTAAAGTGGGTTTAGAGCGAAGTGGACACAATCCTCTTCGTACGAAGTGAAGTAATATTTTTGCCAAACCAAAACCAAGTTTACTTCGTGCGAAGCTAGACAAAACAAATCAAACCAAATCATTCACCTCGTGTAAAGTATAGTACGAAGTGAGTCCCACTTCATTCAAAAATGATTTTAATCAAGAATTTGAATTTGATCGTTTTTTATGAAATTGAAGGTCCTAAAATCTTCTATCAATGTGATTAACGTTTATTTATGTCCAATTTAATTTTGGCCGGTTAAATTTTAGTAGATCTATGTTTTGAGTTCGGAAATGCTGAATTGGTCAAAATACGCCCAATCATGTAAATATAACTTCACCATTGTAAGAGGTGTGCAAATCAACCTCCCCAATGTAAATTTTAACAGCAATTCGACTTAGATCACACAAAAACTTGACTTAACAGTGTTTCCCACCTCCGAATATACTCCGATATCAAGATTCCCTAGATTTCATTTTAAAGGTGAATATATCTAACTGATATCTGTATTTGGGTTGTGTAAGATCTTGAGAGCTCAGGTTAGTACCACCGTACATACAATAAGATGAAGGCTCAACTAAAAGTGATGTTCCATTTTGGAATCTTTTATATTAAAATTGTCAGATCTTTCGATACTTTCAATATGCTACAGTTTTGGGTTTTTAAGGCAAAGGTATCCTACAAGTTCTAGGCCATTGTTAACGCAAAATCAGAAGAACTTGTATAATACCCCAGACTTCAATTCTTTATAAAGACCTAGTATCTCAGAATCTGCAAATCTCTCAAACGAAATTTTGGTGTACTAAGACCATATATCCGAGAGATGTTAAGCCACTAATTAAGAAGTTTATCTTTATGTTTATATATCAGAAATGATCTAATGAATGTGCGAAGCCTACTGGCACATCAACAGTTAAACCTATTTAAACATTTTGACACTGCATTTCCTTAACATACTGTGATAGTCCACTGATGTACTATCATTTCCTCTTTTCACACGAAAACTCTTTTTGTCTTTTTCATGTTTTTGTAAATTTTTGAATTTTATATGTTTTTATAATTTCACATCAGTTCTCCCCCTAAAATCAAAAACACATTTTTTGGATTTTGGTTTTTTAAAGAAAGAAATCTAAAAACTATAAACTTTGAGAAATCGACGAGGATCACGTCAACTCGTCATCCGCCTAGATTTTAACCTCTTTTATAATCCCCCTGATATCAGATTTTTTTACCCATTAAGTTTCAAAAGATATCTGAATGTTGCTCTATAAAAAGCTTTGGTGTGAAATTCTACCTTTTGTTCATCAGTGTGGATTTTTTAATTCTAACCAACTTTATCTCCTAGCAATCACGGATAAAGTGGTGTCGAATTTCAATATGTTTGGTTTATAGTGTTGAACTGGGTATTTACTTATGTTAATGGCAGTCTTGTTATCTACATATATGGGTGTATGAAGAAATTTTAATCCATAGTCTCTCATCTATTGTTGTATCTAAAAGATTTGGGAGCAACAACACAAACCCGAAATGTTTTTGATTCGTAAGTAGAGAGAGTGACCGTGGTTTGCTTCTTGGGTTGCCACATTACTAATCGTGTGCCCAAGAACTGACAACCAGTAGTTGTAGATTTAGCATTTAAACGACAGCATCTGAAATCGGATTCAGAGTATCAGTGAGGTTAAAATCATCGTTCCGCAAATACCACAAGCCGGTGCTTGGGCAACACTTCAAATATCTAAGAATCCGCTTGACGATCAGCATGTGAGACACTCATGGACTTGATTGATATCGGGCAGAGACATGTCAGATACATGATATCCGGCCTAGATGTTGTGAGGTACATTGAAGATCCAATCATTGATCGATATAAGGTCTTCTCAATCTTCACGCCTTTCTCATCTAGTCTGATGCCATGATTTAGTGCCAATGGGGTGGACAATGGTAATGCCATGATTTAGTGTCAATGGGGTGGCAATGCATCGTGCACATACTTCGTCTAATGAATGAAGATTCCATCAGGTAACTGATCCACCAGAAGTCCCAAGAAGTACTTCATCTCTCCCAATGAACTCATTTCAAATTTCTTCGTATGACTTTCTCGAAGTCTTTACACAGCTCATCGTTTGTTGAACCAAAGATTATATCATCCACATAGATTTGTACGATAATCAGATGTCCATCTGTTTTCTGTGTAAAGAGGGTACTATATACTATTCCTCTGGTAAAACCATTCTCTAGAAGATGTTGAGAAAGCGTCTCGTACCAGGCTCTCGGGCCTGGTGCAAACCATATAACGCTTATCTGGTAGGTGAACATTTTCTTTGTGTATTGGATCGACAAACTACGACAGCTGTCCAACGTGCACCTCCTTTTTGACCTTTCCATGTAGGAATGCGGACTTCACATCCAATTGGTACACTATGAAACCTTTCCATGATGCAAATGCTAGGCAAATGAGGATAGCTTCTAATCGTGCGACAGGAGCGTAGACCTCTGTATAATCAATGCCCTATCGCTGGTGAAAACCTTGGACTACGAGGCGAGATTTATTGCAAACAACCACTCCTTTATCATCACGTTTACACTTGAAGACCCATTTTGTACTGATGGACTTGTGATTATCCGGTCGACAAGCTTCCAGACTCCAAGTTTCTCAAACTATAGCAGCTCTTCCAACATTGCGTTCGCCCAACATTCTGTAGTAAGCACATCTTTGTATGATTTAGGCTCAAACTGTGAAATAAAACAACTATATAAGCAAGTTTCTTGAATAGGTGCAACTTTAGTATAAAAACAACTAAGATCCTTATTGATCTGATTTCTCATTTTTACTCTAGTCTGCAACTCTCCAATAACGTTCTCCGATGGATGGTATGATAACGTCCTCGGCATAACCTCTTTTGAGACACTCATTTCATTCTCCAGATTCTTAATATTCTGTTCAACAACTTGATTAATCGTGGATGCTTCATTCTGATTTCTTAGATCTGCTGATTGGTGAGTAAACTTGTAATCTTTTCTGAACCTTCATCGGAACAAGATCCTCCATTATCATAAGTTGGCTCACCATAAGAATCAGAATCGTCTGATTGATCAAAAGTGGGTGTTGTATTGTTTACATCTGGTTCGACTACGGGTTCTTGTTGTGTGTTGCTCGGACCTGCATCAGATTCATTAGTGCCAACATGTGATTGTGAAATCACCATTGGTCTAGGAATTTTTTCTTGAGCAGACAATTGTTGTTGTTGATATAACAACACAAGTTCCTCATCAGTAGGTTCATTCGACAGTTCAAAGGAATCCCACAAACTCTCATAGTTAAACAACCAAGGGTCACCAGGTTTCTGTGTTGGTGACGAGTATCTCTTGCAATCAACGTGTTCAGCAAGAATAACCCGGTTTATGCTAGGAAGATAGACTTTTCTCAAAGGACTAGCATATCCCATGAAAAACCCCTCTAGAGACTTAGCTATGAATTTCCATCTGGGTCAGTAACTGTGTATGGAGATACAAACGGTTCTAAAAACTCCAAATTTGGTTTTCGCTGATTAAGCAGCTCAAAGCATGTCTTCTTATGAGCCTTGACTGTTAATACTCGATTAAGCGTGTAACAAGTAGAGGCAACCGCTTTGCTCTAAAAGCTGATAGGCAATTTAGAATATGCAAGAATTCTGCGTGTTGTTTTAATAATAGTTCGGTTCTTTCATTCTGCTACTCCATTCTGTTGCGGAGTATAGGGCGCACTAAATTCATGAAGTATTCCTTTGTTGTTGAAACTCCAACATTATGTTGTTCTTGAATTCAGTACCATTGTCAATACGAATCCTTCTAATCGGTAAATGGTATAATTCTCCAACTTTCTGATAAGAATCATTAAACTTTCAAACGTCTCATCTTTGCTTTCCAGAAATAGAACCCATGAAAATCTTAAATTGTCGTCAGTCACAACAAGGCAGTATAGATCACCAGATATACTTTTAACGTTAACTATCTCAAACAAATCCATATGTAACCTCTCCAGTGCAACTTGATAGAGTTCAAGAGTTTTCTTTGTTCAAATTTCTTGTGCTACATGCCCTTTTACATCTGATACAATCATCATTCAAGTGAAAACTCTTAAGGTTCACACCCTCCACCAGATTGTTGTGCACCAGATAATTCAATTTTCATAAATGGATATGTCCCATCTGGCGGTGCCATAAGATCGATTCCTTTTCTGTAGCCTTTGATACAAAATATTGTGCGGATTTCGTAGTAGTGGATGCAATGATCATGTCAAGGTCATAGAGATCATTTTCTCGTGGAGCACGCATGAGGATCCACTCCTCGGGAATTTTGAATCCCAGCTTCAGAATGAGGCACTCTTTATTCGTAAAGTGAGTTGTAAACTTCTTATCGCAAATCTGGGAGATAATTAGCAAGTTATTTTCTAACTTGGCTATGTAGTTGACTTTGTCAAAAGAAACTATGCCGTTTGTTAGTATTCCCTCACTAATTATTCTTCCTCCTTGAGTACCCGCAAATCCTACGTAGCCTCTCTAATTGATTTAACATCATATAACAAGGCGAACATCCCTATCGTGTGTCGAGAAGTTCCGTTGTCCGTTATCCACTTAGAAATTATGTTGGTGCATATTTTGTTACAACAGCTTAATAGTTTAATAGTTTAGTCTTTGGATATTTTGTATTGGGCTTAGCATTTGTGTTTAGCTTGTTTAGAGTTGCTATGGGCTTGGAGAATGGCCTAGCCAGTATGCAGACATGTAGTATATGTACATGTTTTGCATTAGGGTTTTGGTGAAAAAAAGGGAAAAAGAAAAGGGTAGCAAGAGGAGGAAAAAGAAAGGGTAGAGAGAGGTGTGAGAAATCTACAGAGAGGAGATTTCTTGCTAGTCTTGAATTGATTGTAAACATTCGTGTTGGATAATCAATAATAGATGGTTTGAAAGTGATTGTTTGTGTTCTTCATATTACTTGTTTTCTATGTAAATCTGATCTTGAGGATTTCGCACTCTAGGTTGGATAGATGATTCTGAGAAGATCCATATGGATTAGGGGACCTACATGCAATTAAAAACTTATTTAAACAGTGATACCCAAGCCTTCTCACTCTTGGGTGGATTTGGGGTATCAAACTTTGGTACATTAACACTCTTAACTTCAACAACTTGTTCAATTTTTGACTTGGTTGTAACAAATGTTTTGACTTCCTCAGAAGATGGTTTAGTTTTGATCACCCAAGTTTGTTGTTTAGAAATTGCGTTTTTAGGGTAGAATTTTGAATCTTTTTGATCTTTCTTGATTGATGATTCACCAGTTTCTTTGTTTAAAACATTAGTAGTTACTGGTTTCTCATTATTGTCAGATTCAGTTTTTCTTTTCAAGATCTGTGTTGGAACTAACTTTGGGGATTTGTTTTCCACATCTTTTGATGACTTCTTAGCATGGGTAGCAGGTTTAGAATTGAGACATTGTCTTTCAATATGTCCGACTTTGTTACACTTGAATCATGTCCTGCTGTTAGTAACAGAGGATTTCAGAACCTGCTCACGAGGCTTTTTCTCAGCGTAGAACTAGTTGTTTGACTGTCGCTTTGCGAAACTTTCTTTCTCGCTTTCCTAAGTTGTTCCGAAAACAAAGTTTACTTTCCTTTTAAAATTTGTTTTTCGAAAATTATCGTTCTTCTTCTTTACATACCCCAACCCTTTCCTTTTGTTCTTAGGATAATTTTTACCTTTGTGCTTAATAAGAACATTTGGGTTTAGAGTAGTAAGAGGCGTTCAGATTTTTGAAGTTCTTAAATACTAACTTCAACCATCTTAAACACTTGTTCAACCTTTTCAAGATTCACAAACTGAATCGGAAATTCTTGATCTACACATAGTTGGTCTGATCCTTTCATTTTGTAAGCAACCAAATTAGGATCATCATCCGAACTAGATTCCGATTTTCCAAGATAGTTATTTTGAAAACTTTCTTCATCTTTAGAACGTGAACTGGTTTTCTCCAAGTTCGACTCAGCACTCTCAAATTATGTGTTGTCACTCTCACTTTCTAAAACCTTTTCAACCACATCAGATTCAAAGTCATTTTCTGATTTAGTGTATGTTACATCGATGTTCTCAGGCAGCTCATTGTTCTTTTCAGTTTTTAGTTTTAAATTGAGCGCCTTTTCCACCAGATGGTTTTTTTCTTGAATAGCTTTCCCACATGGGTGGTGGAACTCGATTGTTACTTACACTTTTGTTCTTACCATTCTTATCATCTTCTTACTTTTAAATTTTCGGGAGAATATGATCAATAACATATGAGCAGGTGGAATAACTGATTAACAACTTGTTAACTCGTTCTGTTTCAATTTTCATTTTCTCTAATTCACTTTTTAGCTCGGTAATCGTATTTAGATGAATATTTATGGCCATTTGCTTGTCCATAACGGTTGCCTTGAGCATCGAAAGTGTGGCACTATCTTCCCTATTAGCTTGTTCATATTTTCTAACAGTTTTGCTTTATTTTTCATATGCTTCTTTAGTTTCTTTATAATCACTTGACAAATTATCATAAAGTTTTTTCAATTCTTTGTATTTTTTATCTTTCTCAAAACACTCATTGCAAAGCTCTACACATTTCTTGTAAAGTTTTTCAATTTCAAGGATTTGAACATTAATCTCTTTCTTTACCAACTCTTTGATAGAATCTTCCACTGACTCGACTTTATCCTCCTTAACTTCCTCAATGACTACCTCTTTTAGATTAGCCATCATAACTTTGTTGCTATCAGCTCCATAACTTCAGACTTTGGCACTTTCTCACAGTGTGCTTTGTAGCTGTGTTCGAAGTAACCTGCTAAAGTTGTAAACATTTCAGGTGAAATTAAATGTTTAAAAGCACTGTGTAAAAGATTTTCTTCCTCAGATAATTGCTTGTGATAGTATTCTTCAATTATAGCTCCATCAAAGATTAATTCGGAATATTCTTCTTCAGGTTGGGGTTCTTCGATTATCTCTGCCAACAATGTGAGACTTTCATTCTTCGAGATGTATTTGTTCCAATTGAACCCTCATCCTCTTGAGCAACCACTAAGGCTTTATCTTTTGAACTTGATGAACCATCTTCAATCTGAACCATCCTTGAAGTTGTTTGAGGTTGCGGTCGATGATATATAACCTTCTTATAGTAATCATCTCCGAATGGATTCTGATTACCATTTACTTCACGGTTTGGACATTCCCTTTTGAAATGCCCCTTATCCCGGCATTTGAAACAAGTAACCTTCAACTTATCAAAACCAAGTTTTCCATCGAGTCCTCCTAAACTGCTTCTACCGATGATCTCCATAAAGTGTTGAACTCTTCAAACGATTGATGCAATGCACTACTTTATATCCAACAATTCCAATTCTTCTGATTGATCTGATCATAGTCTTCTTTCATCAAATCTGGGTTCCCGATCTTTCGGGCCACCAGACTTTAATATGATTCTAGCACGGATGCAAGCAATGCCATGTGCTGCTTAGCAGTGTGTTCATTGAAATCTCGAGCATTATCTAGATTCATGGCAATGATGCATTGTAGTATTCTCTGGGTAGAATTAGCTTGAGTGTTGTGGCAGCTCTGAAAACCGTTCGAGCTTTGTGAAGATTTACGTGTTTGAGAAGAATTCGGTTCGTATGAGAGAAATGACTAAAAACCTCCAGATTGGTTTGAAGACGGACTTGAAGAATTATTTGCACTGAAAGTTGTCTGTATCTTTGGACTTGAAGAATTATTAGCTATAGAACTGCCTTTGTAATACAAGTTTACGTCTTGCTGAATATGCGATCCTTTGGTTTTCGCCATTTTCTGCATCTCCATCTCATGACCTTCCAACTTTTCGATGAATCTTGACAAATTGATAGTACTGTATTCCAGACTATTTTTCAAGATCGCGAGATAAGTAGACCATTCACCTTCGGGTAGTGCATCAACAAGTTTGTCTACCAACTCTTCATTAGCTTTCTGTATGCCCAACCGTTTCATCTCGACCACAAGATGGCAATGTCTCTCGATCAGCTATTTCATGCTATCAACTTTCAGTAGATTGAAGATATCAAATTCTTTCTTTAACAACGCCTATTTGCTCTTGAACATTTGAGTACTCCCCTGGAATTTCACTCTTAAAGAATTCCAAAATGATTGAGCGTCACCGTCGTGTTGCAAAAGAGACAAGATATCTTCTTTAACAACTTGTTAAAGAATATTCCACATTTTCTTTTTATTCACAAATTTTTCCTTCTCTGCTATCGTAAACTGCGTTAGTGTCTTTTCTAGTCGATTCTCTCCTGTTAGTGCAGCATATTTTTCCTCAACGGCGTACGAACAATTTATTTAATTTGCTTGTACACAGTTTACAAATCTTTCACTCCAACCATGATAGTCTTCTAAGCACATCAGCTTCGGGGGTTTCGTCATAGTCCCTATCTCATTTTCAAGGTTTATGTTTTGAGCTTTTGCCGTTGTCGAAGCTGCTAACATTGCAAGCGCATTGAAGAATTCGTTTTCCATCTAGTCGAAAAAAATTAGGTCAAAAACTCTTTTGTGCAAAGTGAAATTGGTGTGGGGTGAACTTCGTGCAAACTGAAATCAATTAAACACAACAGTGATTAAAAACTTCACTTCATGCGAATTGGAATATCACTTCATGCAAAGTAAAAGTTTCAATTTTCACAGAATTTCACTTTGTGCGAAGTGGTTGCTCTCATCGTGCAAAGTGAGAGTATCAGCTCGTGCGAAGTGTGTTCACAATTTCACGTGTTTTGCAATTTTGTGAGAGGGGATCGACTCTCCTCTATGAGCATTGGACTGATTCGACTCAGCTAATAGAGGCGGAATTCATTGCTAGCGAGTTGGGCAAACAAACAATCAAGTATGCTGCTTAAACACCTTTACTTCGTATATTAATAAACGTGAAAGTTACAGACGAGTAAACAACTGGACAGGGCTTCGCCATAGTCGCACCCTAACTCAACTGGATCAATCTGATCATAATCTTCTTTGGTCATTTCAGGATTCCCAATCTTTCCGGCTACCAGATTTTTGTATGATTCGAGAAGTCATGCATGCAAGGCCATGTGTTGTTTGGTCATGTGTTCATTGAAATCTTATGCATTTTCAAGATTCACAGCAATGTTGCATTGAAGAATTCGCTGGATTGCATTAGGTAGATTGTTTTGACTGTTCTGAGGATTACTTGAGCTTTGTGAAGATTGAGGTGCTTGAGGAGAAATAGGGTTGCATGATGAGAATGACTGAAACCCATTGGACTGGTTTGATGGTGGACTTGTAGCATCATGGTGCTGAAGGTGATTTGAACCTTGGGACTTTGTATGTTACCAACAGAACTACTTTTGTAGTACAGGTTCACATCTTGTTGCATGTGAGCGCCTTTGTTCTTTGCCATTTTCTGCATTTCTAGCTCGTGACCTTCTAATCTTTCAATAAATCTTGGTAATGTGAAGTTACTGTATTCCGTGTCGTTTTCCAGAATAGTTAGATAGGTCGTCGACTCTCCTTCTGATAAATAATCAGCAAGTTTATCAACCAGTTCTTCATTGGTTTTAAAAATCTCCATTCGTTTCATCTGAACCACCAAATGACAATATCGTTCGATCAACTGCTTTATTGTCTCACCTTTCATTAGTTTGAAAATATCGAACTCCTTTCTTCCTTTTCTAAGTTGAGAACTTCCTTGAAACTTAAGTCTTAAAGCATTCCACAGAGACTAAGCATCATCATGTTGAAAAAGTGCCAAGATATCTTCTTTTACTGCCTGTTGCAGTATGTTCATCATCTTCTTTTCGTTGATAAACTTTTCTCTCTCTATATCCGTTAATTGAGCCAGCGTCTTCTCAAGACCATTCTCACTTGTAAGTGCTGTGTACTTTGACTCGATGGCAAACCAACCTGTGAAAATTAGCTTGTACCCAGTTTATGAATCTCTCACTCCAACTATCATAATCTTCTAAGTTCATGAGCCTTGGAGGTTTCGTCATGGTTCCCATTTCGTTTTCTAGAATCATGTTCTGTGTTGCGGTAGTCGTAACAGTTGAAGCAGTAAACGCGTTGAAAAACTCTTCTTCCATTAAATCTGTAATTTTAGAAACACAAACTTTTGACAACACTGATTAGATTTAAATTGACAAGAACACGAAAGTTAAGAAAAATCACAAACTGTCCTTCGTGCGAGTGATTTAATACTCGTGCGAGTCAGGTGACTCGTGCGAGCAAGTTACTCGTGCGAGAGAGAGTTACTTCGTACGAATGACTCTTTGTGCGAAACACTTGCTCATACGAATGACTATTTTGCAACTTGAAAATTTTAAGAAAAACTTGTTTTCTTGTTCGTACGAGTGGGTAAATCGTATGGATGGCCGTTCGTATGAGTAGCTCAAGTCAACAAATGGATTTTTTCTGCAATTTTCTTCATGATTTTGGTGGATTTTAGATCTGTAAGTTTCAGGGATTTGTTAATGTTGATTTTAACGTGTTATACTAAAATCCTAGTCCAATTCGTCCATGAAATCCTCTAGATCTGAAGTATGTATGAAGAAGGAGTAGATATAGAAATTCTTCAGTGGTTGAATCTAGATTTGCAACTACTAAAACTTGTTGGTTGTCTGCTGAAACTTGATGTTTGTCCTCAAATTAGGTCTCAAGGCTCTGATCACTTGTGAGAGGGGATCGACTCTCCTCTTTGAGCACCGGACCGATTTAACTCATCTAATAGAGGCAGAATTCATTGCTAGTGAGTTGGATAAAAAAACAATCAAGTATGCTGCTTAAACGCCTTTACTTCTTATATTAATAAACATGAATGTTACAGACGAGTAAACAACGAGACAGGGCTTCGTTGTAGTCACACCCAACTGATATTCAACATAACACTCAAGCTCCACTATTTATAGGCCAACATGGTTCACACAGGAGAGAGTGTGTAGGCTCGTGCGAGTGGTGCCTCGTACGAGTGAAAAGGTGTCACTCGTACGAGCCACATCAGCTCACTAGTACGAGCCATATACAATATGAAATTGACATTTCTAAAACCCTATATACACACCGCCATATCCTAGACTTAGGCAATAAACATTATGCACTAACGAATTTTTTGTCATGATTTTGATTATTTTTAGCTATGATCATTTCAAGGGTTGTATTATATTGGATTTTACGTATTAGACTGAAAAATTAGTCTATTTTGTCCATGAAATTATTGAAAAATGAACAATGAGAAGTATGATTGGAATAAAAGTGTAGAATCTTGATAAAAGTCTTCAAATCAGGCCATCCGTAGCTCTGATACCTCTTGTAGGATCTTCTTATCAAATAAACACATGATCTAATCTGATTAACTAGTCATAAAGTGTGCGGAATTCATTTTATAACTAGCGACAATATCAAGATTACTATTTAAAGTTTACTTTTCCATTAATGTCATAAACGTGTACAATCCTGAAACAAACCGGGAAGGGCTTCGCCGTACCGATTAGCAAACTATTACAGACTCAAGACCTCGACTCACCTATTTATAGACATGCCAGCTTTGTACGAGTTGAGCCTTTCAACTTCGTACGAGGTGCACTTCGTACGAGGTGAACTATTACACGTCGTACGAGGTGAACAAA
Organism: Scalesia atractyloides; assembly: GCA_947069175.1. Lineage (NCBI taxonomy): Eukaryota > Viridiplantae > Streptophyta > Magnoliopsida > Asterales > Asteraceae > Scalesia > Scalesia atractyloides. Next base: position 52,186,751 of record CAMTDV010000012.1, on the reverse strand, counting down.
CACTTCGTGCGAAGTGGCCTTTACATAACACAAAAATCTATTCTAACTTTAATACCCTATTACATATGACTCTGTATAACTCTAAGACGTAGGCTATATACATTTTGCATCAACATCTACTTCTTGATATCATCAATTTCACGAAGGATCCTTTGATTGGTTTTGTCTTACTGCTCCATGTAGCTTTTGATCAGCGAAAACATATAGAAAATCATTGTTAGTAGTAGTAGAGGAAGAAACAGCAGAACTTTTTAATCCTGTAAAGACAGATGATGTCTTCTTTTGAGCATTTTCAACATTCTTCTGGAATGATGGGTGAATGGGAGGCAGAGGCATAGTGGTTTGAGATGAGGTAACCTCCGGCATGGCACTTGAAGTAGCTTTCCCCTAAGAGGCCATGGAGTTAATGAAAATGAACAGAAATGAGCGAAGAACTTTAGAATTGAAGTACTACTTGCCCCATGGTGGGCGCCAATTTATTTTGGTAAAAAATCGGTTTAAGGATAATGTAACCAAATCTGATTTGTGAGGTAGTGTCATTGAATATTGAACAATTGTATTAATGCAAATGGTGATGAAGATGATGATTTATACGTGGAAAAAACCCTTGATCTTCAGAAGATCTCTAGCATAAAAAACCTCTTATAGTGAAAACTATCACTATCAACTATATTTCCCAAAAAGATTACAACTTTAGATATTGATCAAGTGTGGTACAATTGAAAGCTATGTGTGTAGAGAGCTTTGGTTTGCAATGTATGCGAAAGTAAGTGTGTGTGTGTAACCGAAATTGTTCTATCAAACACTTGATCAACCCCTTTTGAATTAATCTAACAACTAAGTCCGAAATTCAAGGATGACCATGTTCAAGCTCCATGACCATTAGTGGAATTCAACATGTGTAGCATCTTGTACGAATTATTCCTGAGATTCCAGATGAGACTAAGTACACGTTGTTCCTAACCTGCATACAAACATTAGAAAACATAGAGAACAATTGTTAGAAATCATATGTAAAGTTAAGGATCCTTGCAAATGTTTTTTCTTAAACAATTGTTAGAAATCAGATAACACTTAAGGATATATAATCCATAATTACTAAACCTATGCCCTAACAATTGCTTTTTTCTAATTTCTACATTCTCTGTTGCAAATGTTAGTAGGTGTTGTCGGTTTATGCATATATTGATCAAAATTCAAGAAGATGAATATTGGTGATATTGGTATGGATTGACAGGTTGTAGAAATAGATAGATGGATTGAACAAGAAACATAAGTAGAAGAACATATTCAGAAGCTTTTGTTACTTGGTATATGATACTGTTAGGAAACTTTTGTAAGTGTTGAATAAAAATAGGATCACTCTGATCAACTTTGATGATGCCAACGTCAACTAACATATAGAAAGAAGACACAAGACAACAAGATAAGAAGGAAGATAAGCATCATCTTTAAGAAGCATTAGAAAAAGATTAAAATACAATAAGTACGATCAGAAAAGACCAATCTGATAAGTCTGACGATATATTTGGTATTTATCATCAGAATCTTTGGAATTCTGTTCATCAGAATCTAATGACAAGAATATCAGATTTCTTGTAAGTTACCTATCAGAATTCTGATGAAACAACTTGTCAAAGAGATAAGGTTCTACACGAACTTCTAAGTAGCTAGTGGACTTGAATGGATTCAATGAATATGCCAAACAACTACTTTACATAGAAAAGTGCATAAATAAACAAATGTTTTTTCATGTTATACATTCTCTATAAATACAAAATATTACTCCGAAGGGAAAATAAGTCAAGCCAAGCATTTAATACATACTACAAAACTCCACTACCCTCCATTACAGAATTTTTTAAGTACTCATTTGTACTAGTCAATAACCACACAATCACCTTATAAACTTTTCAAAGTGATATAAACTTGAAAATTCTGTAGTTGTGTTTCTTGAAAATTTGATTTCAATTTCCGCACATTATTTTCATACTTATTGAAATCACTTGCCAACTGTAGATAGAGCATTGTTATCTGGGTCTAACATGGTATCAGAGCAAATTGAATAAACTATGTTCATACAATCAACAACTCAAAGTATCCTTTCTTTGACGTTTCTTTTTATCTTAATATAAAAAAGTTTCAAACATTGAACAATGCCTTCAATATTGGGTCTATGTCAAAACCTCCAACCTTGGTTAGAGAGGAACACCCCTACTAGAGAATCAAGAATCCTAAATGGACATGATCGAGCTCTGTTTTAATCCATTAAGAGAGGCCCACATATTCGTACTGTTGAAATTCCAGTTGTTCCAATAACAGAGCAAACACCAGAAATACCCGTCTCTTGGGCTCCAAAACAAGAAAGAAATTGGAGCAAAAAGGACTTGGATCTGGTAAAAGCCGATGAAATGGCAAATCACTCTTGATCATGGCACTTCCAGGCAACATATTCTCTCAAGTGGATGCATGTGCATCTACTAAGGAAATATGGGATCGGTTGGAAAATTTTTGTGAAGGAGAGGAGAGAATGAAAAGAAATAAAAGAATAAACTATGTTTCTTCATATGAAAGGTTTAAGAGTCTTCCTAATGAGAGTTTTTCTCAAACATACAATAGATTTGCAAAATTATTAAATGACCTCAAAAAAATTGGTGTTGAAAAATCCATTGATGAGAGAAATGTGAAGTTTCTGGATGCCTTACCCGGGAATGGAGAAGCCTAACAATGACGTTAGCTTCCACCCTAGAGTTCGGAAATCTGAGCTTGCATGATCTCTACAGCATTCTTGTCCCAAGAGAGGAGGAAGTATAAGATAATTCAACACACAAAGGTGGACCTATAGCCCTCATCTCTAACTCACGAAGAATAACCACTTCTGATCCACAATCCTCTCATAGCCAGAACCCAGACTTGCAAAATTGTGCTACTACTTCAGATTTTTCAGCATTCGCTGAGGCCATAGCACTGCTCACAAAAATATTTGAGCAAAGGTTGAGAGGAGGGGGTAACAAGTACTAGAAGAGTGATAGAGGAAGGGTGGAAGCAAAATCTAAAGGAAAAGGAAAAACTGAGGTAGTGTGCTATGAGTGCAAACAAAAAGGACATGTTAGGATCTGGGTTTGATATTGATTTGATTGTTTTAGATGAAATCAATGAAAAAAAATAATCATTGAGACAGTGCAGCGGAAATGTGTAAAACTTTGAAATCACAACAATAGAACGATTTTGTAATATTAATCACGCATGCATGAGAATTCCAAACTCCCCCTCAGCCTAAGATCACTCTAATTTATTCATAAAAAATGTGTAGAAGAAGTGATAGATAAATAGAACAGTACAGGCATTGTTCTATTTATAGTAAATTACAAACCATTGAGCATCTTTGGCTAACGTCACTATGAAAGTGACATTTAACAACCTAACAAATTCTAACCTCTGCTAGAGATATCTGCTGTTGGGCCTTATCCTTTGTAAGTATTCAACATGCTTTATCTTCATCAGAGGTTCTCATCAGCAGACCTTGGATTCCAGCAGATCTTAGCCGTTGATCAGATCTTGTGAACAGTCTTTAAGTCTCAGCAGAATTTGGAGTAGTAGATCTTTATTATAAACGATCAGATGTTGGAGATTGTTTTCGCTTTTCAATCATCTATTCTTTTGTAGGGTTCAATAGATCCAACAATCTCTCCCTAGAAAAGATGATGCCAAAACTCTTCTTTATTTCTAATATTTATTTCTCAACAAAAATCCCTAATTTGCCCTTTGAACTGTAGTTCAAAGTTCATAGAGAGCATATCTTCAAATCCCTTTGTAATTCTAGGTTCAGTAGATCTTGGAGATCAGTTGCATCTAGACCATATGCATCCTCCATTTTCGGCTTTAGAATCTTGCCATTTGATCTGAGCAGAGTCAATTCTGGGGTGTCTTTGGATAACTTCCATTTTAGAATTTTTGAATCATTTGTCTTTTATGGGGGAAGACTTATTGTTGAGCTTGGTGGAAGTGATTTGCTTACAAGTTTGGAAATTGTTTCTTTTAGTTTGTCACGTGAAGCATCAGTGTGATAGAGTAATTGGTTTTTGATTCCCTCTTTTATGTGTTCTTCAAACCTCTGTTCATCATCCTCATCCATATGCTTTTGCCTTTTTACTTGATGTTTGGCAACTATGGGTAAGACAGAGGATAAGAGCTGCTTTTTAAATGTTTAGGTCTGATGAGGGATAACATCTGTTGAGTAGTCTTGCTTTCTTGGAACTGTAGGATCTTTCTTCCTAAGCTCTTCCAGTATTCTCTAGGTGTCTACATCCCTAGACTCAGACCATCTAGCAACTGACCTTGCACTACCATAGTTAGCAGCAACTAGCTCTTGCTTCATCCTTTTAAGCTTTAAAGTTGTATTCTGATCTATCTGCTTGTTTTTCTTCCAATCAGGTAGTGTTGGCTTGTGTTGTGGATATTTGAGCATTGCTTGTATTCTGTCAATTTCTTCTTTAAGATCATTTGTTGACCAATCTTCGAATTGTGCTCTGGTAGCTTTGTAAGGTTTGTATTGCATAATGTGGTCAAGTTAATCCCCTATCAGTTCTTCATCCAGCTCAGCATTCACAGACCTTTCTGACATGGACTTACTCATATCTTTGACAAAGTCTTCAATCTTTCTTACTTTGCTCAGTTCATAAGACAAAATGCCTTGAGTAGTCTTGTCATCTTTCCTTTTGCTCTTCTCTTTGGCAATATTCTCAGCCTGTCTAACCTTCAACTTTAGATATTCATCTAAATTTCTTAGCTTTTTGTAACCAAAGAGAGATGGAAAATCAAGTTTTCTATTATCCTCTGCTATGAAGAATGATTGGTTTCTTTTCGCACATCCATCAGTTCTAGAGGATATTTGGTAGCAAAAGGTATGATGGATGGTGGTTGATAAGTGGTTGGAAGTGTAGTGGTTTTAGGTGAAGATGATGAGGATGGTGTGATAGGTTATGATGATAAAGGAATTGGTGATGGAATCCCTTCATCATCATTTTCAATAACATAAGTTTTTCTTTTGTGTTGGAATTTGATTTCTGGTGAAGGTGGTCGTAATAGAATTCTTGGTGGTGTGGATAATGGGTGAGTTAAAGTGGGAAATGTGATCATGGCAAAGGTTTGATTATCATCTGTTGGAACATCTGTTGTTGGTACATAATGTCTATTGCCTACGTCTTAGGGTTGTGTCTGTATTTTGTAATAGGGAGAAAATGTTAGATTTACATTGTTTGTATTTAACTTCGCTAGAAGGTGAAGTCTACCTTCGCATGAAGGTAAATTACATTTGTGCGAAGATAATCTACCCTCGCACGAAGGTAGCGTGTCTATATATTGCTAGTGTGAGGTGTTAGTGTGTAGAACTTTTGCGACTGAGACAACGAAGCTCTGTCAGATTTCCTAGTCATTTGTAACTATTAAACATTAAATGAAATCATTTATTTGATGAAATAATCTTGTTAATTCTCACTAATTCATATGAATTCCACATGTATGGACTAGATACTCAAATTAGGAACTTTGCTATTGGACAAAATGATCCTACAGTTGTTCCAGCATCTGCTGGCACATCAGCTGTACTAACATCTGTTGGTGATGAAGATGATTTCTTTGGTGAGGGTTTTTGTTTCTTTTGAGGTGGTGGTGTTGGTTTTGTTGGAGTAGAGGATACACTTGTTGTAGGCATGGCAGTTGTTTTAGAAGAGGTGGTTATTGGCTGTATGACATTTGTTGTTGACTTTCCTCTTTTTGAAGTGCCAACATCTTCTTTTTTTTTTTTTGTTTTTTGTTTTTTGTTTTTTTAATGAGTAGAAACCCTAATGCTCTCTCTCTAGCCGGCGATTTTGTGTTCTTCCTTCAATCCTACGATTTTAATCATGAACATGTGTGCAACAGATCTGTTATTAGGGGTTTGAGTAATCAAATCTTCAATACGAACTCTGGTGGCATATAGGATCGATCGGATAGTAGGGTTTTCGATTTTTTTTTCAATCGTCGGCCGTATCTTGTGTTTCGGATAGATTGTATAGGGTTGTTGGTTTGTCGGTCTTTCTGGTGAGGCAGAAACCTTGATTTACCAATCTCACTATATGGTTTTGCATGAAACATGGGGTAGGGTTTAAGCTAGAATTAGGGTTTACTGGTTTTATTGTTCTGCTCTTTGTGTCGCGAGTTTATTTGGGCTGATTTGGAGTTTGGTGCTACGAGTTTTTCTTTTCTTTGAGAGGGTAGTATGCCTGATAGATCAGGTAGTAAGGATAAGTATGATCAGGAGGTATTGTCGGGTGAAGCTAGTGCTAGTCCGATCCCGGAATAGGGTTGAGGGTTACCAACATCGAAGGTAACACAACGATGCTAAGACGGGGAATGCATTCCAGGAATCAGGTTTCGGTGATAGCTGGATTGTGTGATACTTCCAAGACGGCTCCAACGTATCCCCATGCAAACCCTAATGCTGATCATGCAACTCAGGAGGATACTCAATCGATAAATGTAGGTAACAACAAACCTATGTCATTTGCTACGGTTGGTCAGAATCTAAAGGAGAATCCCAAAGTCAATGTTAGATCGGTGGATGCCGTGAGTCAGGAGGGGGGAGTTAATATGGAACAAAACCGGGAAAAGAATGATCATTTAAACGATCAGATGTCATATGCGGCTTCTGTCATGAATCAAAGGAATAGGACACTTAACTTCCGGTCACTTGTGAGTGCCGAACATCATGATGACTGTGATCTTGTGCTGCCTAAGGAGTCGGTTCGAGTGGTACAAGACAAGCTGGCCAACACGCTGTATGGATATTTTTTAGGAGATCGTATTGCTTTTCCGGTTGTGGAGTATTTTGTTCGCAATAACTGGAAGAAATTTGGACTACAGAAGTCAATGATGAATGCGAATGGTTTTTTCTTCTTTAAGTTTGCGGATCAGGAAGGTATGCTGGGTGTGCTTAAGGAGGGACCATGGATAATACGGTCACAACCTATTTTCCTTAAGGAATGGACGCCGACAACAAAGTTGGAAAAGAAGGTGGTAACTAAAGTTCAAGTCTGGGTGAAAATTCATGAGGTTCCGATTGCTGCATACACAGAGTATGGCCTAAGTATGATCGCTACTGCTATTGGAGTTCCAAAACTCCTGGACTCCTATACTAGCTCGATGTGTATGGACAATTGGGGGCGTAGTAGTTATGCAAGAGCTCTAATAGAAATCTCAGCGGACAAGGTCTTGAAAGAGGAGTTGAAGATAGCAATACCGAGATAAATGGAGAAGGTTTTAATAAGGAGACTATGTATGTGGAGTATGAGTGGAATCCACTTCGATGCGCTAGTTGTTGTGTATTTGGGCATTCGGAGGATTCATGTCCAAAGCAACCAAGGAAACCACCTATTACTACCAAGCAGACTCAACCTAGGTTCCCATTGAATCAAGGAAATAGAAAAGGCAAGTTGGTTTCTAGAGTAGATGAGGAAGGGTTCGCCAATGTTCCAAGTAAAAAAGTAGCCAGAAAAGGAGGAGTCCAGATTAATAAGCCTAAACCAAAGTTTGAATATCGGCCGATAATAGCTAAAAGGAAGAATGAACTGGTCACTCGAACGTCGTTGGGGAATGTTGTCTCAACTAAACCGTTTGAGGTGTTGAATGATATGGAAGTGATGAGGCCAACAGTAGTAACGCTGCGAAAGGTAACCAGGAAGACTCAGAGGATGAGGAGGTTGTTGAAGTGTATAACGAAATGGACGAATTTATTTCTAGGGGTTCTCGTAATCCTGAACTAACAAAAGGGGCAAGCACTCCTACAACGGTAGTGTCCAATGGTTAGTTTAGCAGCTTGGAATATTAGGGGCTTGAACCGGTCTCTTAAACAAAAGGAGGTTCGTCATGTGGTAAAGAGTAATGATCTATCTTTCTGTGCAATTTTAGAATCTCATGTTGATATTGGTAACCTCCATAAGGTATGTAAAACAGTTTTTAGTGGATGGGATTGGACCTCTAATGGTAGTAGATGTAATAAAGGTACTCGGATTATTATAGGCTGGAACCCAAGGGTGTTTGATATTATGGTTCTAGCCCAAACGGATCAGGTCATGCATATTCAGTTGAATTTTAAGCTTGATAAGAGGAGAATTTTCTGCTTGGTTGTTTATGCAGCAAATTATTATATTACTAGGCGTGATCTATGGCAGCATCTAACTAAGCATAAAGATTTCATGGGTAATAAACCATGGGTTATTATGGGAGACTTCAATTCAGCTCTTCAACTGGAGGATAATTCAATGGGATCTTCATATGGATCAGCGGGAATGAGGGACTTTCAAGAGTGTGTCAATGAGATAGAGGTGATTGATATAAATAGTTCGGGATTCCATTTTACATGGAATCAAAAGCCAAAAAGAGGTGTGGGGTTGCTAAAAAAACTTGATCGTGTTATGGGTAACAACACGTTTTTAACCGAGTTTCCTAACTCTTACGCGGTTTTCCAGCCGTATGGGATCTCAGATCATTGCCCTTGCCTGTTAAAGATCCCGTCTCCTGGTAAGCTGAAACCTAAACCTTTCAAATTCGCTAACTTCTTGGTTCACAAACCGGAATTTACTGATATTGTGAAGAACTATTGGGATAGTAACATTGCTGGTGTCCCGCAATTTTGCGTTGTAAAGAAGCTGCGTCTTTTAAAGAAACCATTTCGGGTTCTCTTAATGAAGCAAGGTAATCTGCACAAGAAAGTTGTGAACCTCAAAGGTAAGCTAGATGCTATTCAACAGGATATTGATAGTGATCCATTCAATATGGAGATCCGAATGCAAGAAGTAAAGATTAATAGGGACTTTCAGGAAGCTTGCTTAGATGAGGAACGTTTTTTGATCCAAAAGTCTAAAGTGGACTGGTTAAAAGCTGGTGATGCAAATACGAAGTTTTTCCACGCTACACTGATAAGTAGGAATCACTCGACGAGAATTGATGCAATCAAGGATTCTAATGGTGTTTTGTTTGAGGGAGATAAAGTACAGGATGTGTTTGTGAAACACTATGAGGAATTTTTTGGGTGCCATGGATACGGTCACTCTAGGCCACCTGCTGGACTATTCCGAAATAAGTTGAATTCAGAGGATGCTGTGCATATGGTTCGTCCAGTTACTACTAATGAGGTGAAAGTGGCCATGTTCTCGATAGGTAATGATAAAGCGCCGGGCCCTGATGGTTTTTCAGCAGCTTTTTTAAGAGTGCATGGCATATCATAGGTCATGAGGTGTCTAATGCCATTATAGATTTCTTCAGGACTGGCAAACTCCTTCGGGAAATTAATAATACTCTAATAGTGCTTGTGCCGAAGAAGACGACTCCATCGACGCTTACGGATTATCGTCCTATCGCGTGTTGTAATGTGATTTATAAATGTATTAGTAAGATTTTGGCGGATCGCATGAAGGGGATGCTTAATCAGATTGTCAGTATTAACCAGTCGGCTTTTATTCTAGGTAGGAAAATCTCTGATAATATCTTGCTTACACAAGAGTTGTTGCACAATTATCACAGGGATTATGGGCCTCCAAGATGTGCATTCAAGGTGGATATCCAAAAAGCTTATGATACGGTGAATTGGAAGTTTCTTAAGGATGTTCTTATAGGGTTCGGATTTCATATTAGAATGGTGGATTAGATTATGACGTGTGTGTAAACTACATCATACTCTATTAGTGTGAATGGGAATGTGCATGGGTATTTTAAGGGTGGCCGTGGCTTAAGGCAAGGAGATCCGTTATCTCCGTATTTATTCACCCTTGTCATGGAGATCCTGACATGCATTTTGAAAAGGGATGCTCGTCTTGATTCATCTTTTAGATTACACAATAGATGTGAAAGACAACATATTATTAATCTATGTTTTGCCGATGACTTATTTCTATTCTCCCGAGGTGATGTTTCTTCGGCTCGTTGTATCATGTTGGCGTTGGCTACATTCACAGACATGTCTGGATTGGTCCCTAGTAGTCAGAAAAGTACTGCATTCTTCTGTAATGTTCCACCTAATGTTAAAAACGAAATTCTACAGATTTTGCGATTTGAGGAGGGCTTGTTGCCAGTCAAATATTTGGGTATTTCGCTTATTTCATCTCGACTCCTCTCTAAAGATTGTAGTGGTTTAGTTGAAAAGATGGAGCAGCGTATCCTAAATTGGAGAAACAGATTTTTATCCTTTGCTGGAAGGGTGCAGCTTATCAACTCGGTGCTTTCAGCTTTGCATGTTTATTGGTCCGCTGTTTTTATTTTGCCAGCACAAATTATTAAGGAACTTGAAGCCAAATTACGGAATTTCCTTTGGGCGCAGAAGGGTAACTTTCATAGAGGAAAAGCTAAAGTCTCATGGAGCTCTGTCTGTGTACCTAAGTATGAGGGGGGCCTGGGTATTAGGCTGCTTGGAGATTCGAATAAAGCCCTTATGGTGACACATATTTCGAGCATTCTAAACAAGAGGGAGTCCTTATGGGTTCTCTGGATTCACTCCTACAGGTTAAAAGGCCGCAGTTTCTGGGTATGTAAGGAAGGTACGAATTGTAGCTGGAGCTGGAGGAAACTTCTTCAGTTGCGGCCTAGTATCAGGAATCATGTGTGGGCTAGATTGGGTGATGGGACTAAGCCGTCGGCTTGGTATGATAACTGGAGTCATCTTGGTCCATTATCTAATTTTCTATCTCCTAGGACAATTTCGAATGCGGGTTTTGGACATCATGCTATGGTTGCGGACATACATAATCAAGATACTTGGGCTTGGCCCTCGGCCTGGAGGGATTTGTTTCCAGTGTTGAATCAATTGGATCAGATTTGCTTGGACCCAACTAAAGAGGATCAGTTTTGTTGGAAGGATGGAGATGATATACTCGATTTCTCTTCTTCAAACGTCTGGCACTCGATTCGGATTAGGAAGCCGGAAGTGGATTGGGTTAAAGTAGTCTGGTTTAATCAGTGCATTCCTTCGCATGCTTTCTTTATGTGGTTGATTATTCGCCGGAAATTGCTAACTTAGGATAAAATTCTCCAGTGGGACATCTCGAGGAGGAAAAACATGAACATGATGTGTTGTTTGTTGTGCTATGAGAATGTTGACTCCCATGACCATCTTTTCTTTGAATGTACGTTTTCTGAACAGGTTTGGAACAAGACTAGAGCTAAGGTGGGTATGTCTACGGTAGGGTCCAGATGGTGTGACATTATGGCCTGGCTACTGGCTCGTGCTCGATCGAAAACAGCGGCGAATTATATAAGTAGAGTGTTTGTTGCCTGTGCAGCATATATTATATGGCAAGAGCGTAATGCAAGATTGTTCAAGAATCAAGCTAGGCCACCGGATACCATTTGTGAACAAATACTTAAGACAGTTCGGTATAAGCTGATGGGGGCTAAATTCAAAAATTGTGTGAATGTTAGGAGGCTGCTAGGTCCATGGAAGATAAATGGCAACTACGTATCAGGCAATGGAGACTGATTAATGTGTTTATTTATGGGTTTAAGGTGTCTAGATCTTTAGTCTAGTGATGTACTTGTGTTTTTGGTTTTGGTTATGTTCTTTACTTGGTTTACTTTCATGAGGTGTGTCTCATGATTGAACCAGTGGGAGATTATCCCCACTACTTGTTTTCTTTGGATAGTTAATATATACAATCACAGGGGTAACCCATTACCCAAAAAAAAACGTCTTCTTTTTCCATCTGCTTGGCCTTTTCTTCTTCAATTAGTTTAGAAGCTTTAACTTCTATTGTATCTTGCCTTTTCTGCTTTTCTGTGGCAATTTCTTCTGCTAGTTTGTTAAGGGTCTCATCAATCCCTTTTTGAACACAAGCATCTGATGACACAACAGAAGTTTGATTTGCAGTAGTGGTTGTAACAGACCCTTGCTTTTGTTGCACCTTTGAATCTGGCTGCAAATTTCTCAGTTTATCTTTATCCCCCTGTTTGGCATCATCATCAACTTCTTCTTGAAGGATTGTTGTATGGGCGGAGCCAGTGGTTTTTATCAAATGTTCTTTGATGGCCTTGATGTCTACTTGAGTATCTTTATATCTGGCCTCAACCATGTTTCTAATTAAATTCATTTGAGTTTCATGGTGAATGTCAGCCAAATTCCTTTGAGCTATAATGATTGGTTGCACATATTTCCATAGCTCATTGGTAATTTGCTGTGTTGATGGTTGGCTTTGAGAATTTTGTAACATCTGATTCATCATATCTTTCATTTCAGTGATTGAAGACTCCATTAGTGTCATTCTCTCTGTCAATTCTTTTTATCTCAATTCAGCAACTAATTTAATAGGATCATCTGAATTCCTACAAGAGATAGTTGTATTTGGATCATCAACATGAGGAATCTCCATGTTATCAGACCCAAATGGCCCTTTGTCTTGGTACTAGGGACTTCCAACTAGAACAGAGGTTACAATTGTAACCTCAGCAGTTATTGCCTATAAGAAAGTCTGATGGATGAAACCACTATCCAACTGAAACACTTTTGTGTCATAAGTTGTTGTGGCTGCTTCACTTAATTACCACCAAGAGTTACTTGTAACTCATGGGGTGTAACCTGCTCAGCTATTTCTGGGTTAGCAAAGGTATTTAACTTAGACTTAGTCACATGTGGAGGTGAACTCTCATGAACTAGTGATTGAGAGAAACTGATTTGTGTCTGAGTTATCTCAATTGCACGAAACATAGATATTATAGTAGGTAGAATTGAGGGTGATGGTTGTGGAGAAGAAAGAAAATTTGCCATGGGAGAGGGACTTAGAAACAAAGATTCAATTGAATCATCTGCTTCATAATGTGGGATCCCTGAGCTTAAAACATGTTCCTTTTGTGAGTAAGCAGGAGAAGTTTGGCTTTGAGGTAGAGATCTTTCCAACTATTGTGATGAAATAACAACAGTGATTTCAAGTGGCTTTTGTGCTACCACAAGGTTATCCTCTAGGATCTTAACTTCCAAAGGTGCCTTTTTATGAATTGTGGTTTTGGTGTGCTTTTTGGATTTGTATGGTTTCTTTTTGGATTTTTTTGGTGTGGGTTTCACAACACCGGTTGTGGTGTCATGATCACTAGGAGCAGTACGCTCGGTAACAGAGGTTTGAGCTTGATATGTGGACTCATCCAACATTTTCTCATCTTCCTTTGATTTTGTTTTGGTAACCTTTGACTCCATAGCTTTTATTCTTCTAAAGGTTTCAATAGTAAGACTCTTCATCTCAAAGACAACTCCCTTTTTAAAATCTTTTTCTGGAAGTTGCTTTTGTAGATAATAGTTTAAAAGCCTTGAATATAAAAGAAAAGCTTTATTTTTTGAAATTTTATTATAATTTGACACCAAGTCCATAAACAATACCTTGGATAGATTAACATCAGATTTTATCAAAATAGTATATCCCAGAAATTGAATATTTTGTCCAATCTCATTAAATGAGGTGGTGTTTGTCACACCCCCAAATTACCACTTACGGAGTTTTACCATGAGGCGTGCGACGTACTAGGATCTATCCACTAATCATGTCGAACTAATAGTAAATACCCAAAGACAAAGTCATCATGTCCAACATGAATACTGAATTCCAATTAAATCATTTCAACCATAGCATGTATTTCAGCGGAAGCAAATGTGAATATCTGAAACAATCGAAAACAAAATGTTTTAAAGTGTAAAGTTTTATTAATCGCAATCAAGTAACATGCCCCATGACACTTCAAGCTCCACAGACTGTAAGTTCCCATGCAAAGATTTAGCTAACGACCTTCAAGCATGAAGAAAAGTGTATTATCAATTAAGCCAATGAGTTCACAGTTTTATTTAACCAAAACGGGTTGGTGTTTAGTTTAAAGACATGTCATTAATAACTCGACTGGGTAACGTATGTTTGTTTGCCCTCATCAATGCCTATCAACATTGACCATGTGTTTAAGGTCTTTAGTTCACGCCCGGCTCCTAGCACAGTGTGAGGTTTGTCAAGCTTGATAGCGCTATCAACTAATACCCCGTTGCCTCCCAGGCAACTAGTTCGGTCTTAAGTAGGGACTTTCATGATGGAGTTTATTAACTAACATCGAAATTAAACTACAACATTTACAAAAAGTATTCCTCCAAGGAATAGTAGTTTGTCCCCCCGGGACGCATGTAGTGAACTCACCTTTGAATGCTCAGATTAACGAATGGAAAGAAATACTAGAGATGGAACCGGTCAATCACGTCCTAACATGATTACCGTTTAAGAGTTAGTGTGTGTGCTCATGCAGAAACACGAGTCCTACACGTATCTAGCACATATCCATTTTATCATACAATACTAATTATCATGCATGCATCTATCATGACATCACTTAGCGACAACACAAGTGTCACGAAAGATTTAAAATACTCTTCAATAAAAATTCAGCAATATAGTGCATTTTCGGACAGTTTTCGGAGTGTTATCCGGAATAGCTCGTGTACAGGAAAATTCCCAAATATTTACAGGACGTGTCAATTGGAGTATCGACTATTGTGTAAAAATTTGGTGACCAAACTCCTTAAGGATTTTCTGTGAAAAATCTTGCGCCAAACCATGGTCAGATTCGTCACTTTCTGACTGCAGCTCATGGAAAAGTTTATTTAAAAATCCTCGATTATCTGATCCACGTAATTCCAGCTAGACGTTTGCATTGACATCTATGGCCATCTACAGTATAAATTTCATGGTCTAACAGTAAATATTTACCCAGTTATGACTAAAAACATAACACGTAAAATCTGCAGATTTACGCAACTTTAAATGGTGAAACAAAATAATTTATTTAAATTGCAAAAGACGTAAAAAAATCATGATTCCAACGCCATTAGAAGCGTATTTCGGATTAACCCGTTATAGACATAAGAAAATCCAGATTTCGTTATGTTACGACGTGGTTACGTCCGATTAAATTCGGCTGTAACTGTTGGACATAAGCTGTTTTTCAGTTTTTGACCTTCTAACACAAGTTATATTGGTTCCGTTAACATGTTTAGCGAACAACAACGACACTTATACATCACTTGCAGCAGGTTATCATCGAACTCAGATTATTTTTCACTAAAGCATCAAGAACTAACATGATTTAACCCAACATCATATGAAAATCAAAACCCTAGTAACAAAATGAATTAATATGTGATCATAACATCACTCAAACATGAACCTTGCAACTAGCACTACATGTAATCATCAAGAGTATCAAGCAACGCAACCAAGTTCGACGAAAGATTAAGACTAGAACTCATGCATGACTAATAAAACTATAAACAAATTACAAGGTGTGATACCTAGTGATGATTGGAGTTCGATCTAGCTTAGAACCGGCAACTTGGAGAGTTTGATGCTTCTTTTTTTTCTCTTGTAAACAGTAGCGAGAGAGAGATGGGGAGCAATTATAGTGAATGTAGGATAGGGTTTTGCATTTTGTTTTTTTTATTGAGGAGTTATCATCTAATAAAAACGTGAAGGCATAAATATTAAAGCATGCCGGGGCGGTTTCCCTTATGGCCGTAAACAAGGGAATTTGGGTTGAGGGTTGGGCCAATTATAAAATAAAATGATTTAATTAATGTTGGCCATAGGAATTAAAGAATCGATGAGGGAGTTAGCATGCATTCCAAATGCAAAGTGGAGGTGGTAACTAACTTGCTTCTTGTTTGCATATTATCTTTTTTTAAACCCTAATTATAAAAATATAAGTAACCCACTAATATATATATATGTATACAATTAATATTCATGCTATAATTCAGGTCTCATAAGTTCCGAGCTACGCGAGTGGGTTGGGTCGATACGCGACATGGGCTTCGGTTCAAGTCGGTTCAAAAGATTAAGGATTCAGTTTCTAATTTATTGCTTGTATAATATAAGTTTATAATAAAATTTAGTTAAGTATAATTAACTCTTCAATTAAAACAAGTATAAGACTCGATCTATAAATACAAAAACGAACCGTCCTAACCTCGAAGTTACGAGTTGTCACATCATCCCCAAGTTGAAAGAAATATTGTCTCGAAATTTGATAAGTAGACACAGGAGAGTGAAAGACGAGTTAAGATGACTATGGATTTTCCTCGGGTACCATAGTCTTAGTTGAAATACAAGTAAGGTATGGAAAAAATATCTCATTTCAGCAAGAAAGTTTGGTTTAAAAATGGTAACACCAGACCCTCAAACCCACATTCTATGAACTCAGTATGTAATTTCTGCTTGCCAAAAGAAGTGTTGCCATCTAGGTCATTAAGACCAAAAGTTGTGGAAATTGAGGATGGGGAAATTTGGACAAGGGTTTCTCTGACCTTGAAAATGGTAGCTTATAGCTTATTCTTTTGAGATTCAACTTTTGCATTTGCCTAGAACTGTCGGAGTGTATCCACATATATTGGTGCATTTGCAACCATGATGTCTTTGTATTTTGATGATTTGAGAACATCAATTATTGAATGGAATGAAGTATTAGTGTCGGTTTTCTCAAAAGTGGGGAGGTAGTTGAGTGGGAGTTTGATGTTGTGAGCCATGATCGGAGATGGAAGTGAGGAGTAATGAAGAAGATGAGAGTAATAAAAACCGTTTTAGAGATTTTAAATTCGAGACAGCAAGTAAAAACTCTGTTTGGATAGAACAATGATATATTAAGGGAAAAATTGAATGCTGACGTGGCAGCGGTTTCAAAGATATGATGGCTAATTTTCTGTCCACGTTTAACCTCTGATAGATAATGGATGACAGTTGTTAGAGAAACCACTGTTGAGAACCAGCAATGGTTGAGAATAGTGATCATGAATAGTGGTGATTTTAGTCTATCAGAGGATAGATATCAGTGGATAACGCAAAATAGTGTTTTAGCCCAAACAGTGGATGGAACAGTGGACAGGATAATGGAGGTTACATTTAGCAGTGGATATATAGTTAGGCCAAACAGAGGTTTAGAAACAGCGGTTTAAAA
Source organism: Scalesia atractyloides (assembly GCA_947069175.1). Lineage (NCBI taxonomy): Eukaryota > Viridiplantae > Streptophyta > Magnoliopsida > Asterales > Asteraceae > Scalesia > Scalesia atractyloides. The sequence goes on along the minus strand of CAMTDV010000012.1, from coordinate 52,169,756 downwards.
CAGACTTTTAGGATTATTGAAATTTTAAGTTTTAGCAATTTTTAAGGATGGATTTTTTATTTTCTGAAAACATTTTAATGCTTTTTATTCATGTAAAATTTTTTTGCTTTTAATTCATTTTAAGCATGCCAGTTCTAGAGATCAATCTATCAAAAATAAATGTATATAAAGCCTTTGTTAGAACATCTTCTATCTGATCCTAAGTTGGAACATGATGAAAAGAAATCAAACATTTTTCATAGCAATCCCTCACAAAGTGGTGTCTGATGTCAATGTGCTTGGTTGTTGAATGTGAAACTGGATTTTTAATGATGTTTTCATCTGCTTGACTATCCAACATGAGAGGGGTCTTTAGAGCAGTTACACCAAAATCCAGCAATTGATTTTGAAGCCATAGGAGTTGAGTAGTGCAACTTTCAGCAATAATATAATTAGCCTCAGCAGTGGATGTTGAAACTGCAACTTGTTTTTGCTTTGCCAAGAAAATAAGCAATTGCATAGAATTTGACAACCTCCTGAAGTTGACTTCCTTGTGGCATGGCATCCAGCAAAATCACTATCTGAGTAACCTGAAAGCTCAATATTCCTATTAGTAGGATACTAGATACCAAGTGTGGGACCACCTTTTATGTATCTGAATATACTTTTCACAACAATAAGATTTTCCTTCCTAGGTTCTAACTAGGATCTGGCACAAACACATGTAGCAAACCTGATATTTGGCCTACATGAAGTTAGGTACAATAAAGACCCAATCATGCTTCTATAAAGAGTTTGATCAACCAAGTCATCTTTGTCATCAATAGTGACCAGCTTAGATGTAGCCATGGGTGTACTACATGGTTTACAATCATTCATATCAAATTTGATAACTAGTTCTTTGACATACTTACTTTGATGAATGAAAGTACCATTTTGCAATTGCTTAACTTGAAGAATAAGAAAGCATTGGAGTTCACCCATAGCACTCATTTCAAACTCTGCTGTCATGAGTTCTCTAAACTCTTCACACATACCGTTGCATGTGGATTCAAAAATGATGTCATCCACATAAATTTGGACAAGCATCAAATCCTTTCCTCTCCATTTTAAAAACAAAGTTTTATCAATTTTATCTCTTGTAAAACCTATGGATAAGAGAAAGGTGGAAATAGTTCCATACCAGGCTCTAGGTGCTTGTTTCAAGCCATATAAAACTTTGTTTAGCTTGTAAACATGATCTAGATAAAAAATATCTTCAAAACTAGGAGGTTGGCATACATATACCTCTTCATTGATCTTGCCATATAAGAACGCACACCTGATATCCATTTGATACACCTTGATGTTGTGGTTGGCAGGAAAGGCTAAAAAACAGTCTGATGGCCTCCAGTCTTGCAACAGGAGCAAAAGTTTCATCATAATTAATGCCTTCTTCTTGTCTATAGCCTTGAACCACAAGCCTAGCTTTATTTTTGACAACAATGCCCCTTTCATATGTTTTGTTCTTGAAGACCCATTTTATGCTTATGGGACATACATCATGAGGAATTGTATAAGTTTCCATACTTGTTGTCTTTTGAACTGTAGGAGCTCTTCTTGCATGGCCTCTATGCAACTGTTGTCTTTTAGTGCCTCTTGGTACTTGATAGGTTGTGTGAGTGATGGAAACTAGCAAAAAGACAAATGTTTGGGATTGACTTCTTGTGAGAACCCCTTCATTGATATTGCCAATGATTTTGTCAGATGGATGGTTTTTAAGGTAGATTAGATCTCCTTTGTATGGAATGATGGAATTTTGAGGTGAAGGTTGCAGATGAGAATCATCTGAGCTAACATTTGTTGGCAATTTTGAAGAACCAACATCTGTTTGGAATGGAGGTGGTGGTATAGGTAGAATGGGGGTAAAGATAGGATGATTTTTGTTCACAGAAAATAGACTTTTGTCAACATAGGTTTGATTAGATCAGCTGGTAGAGGTTTGGGGATCAATAACTATTGATCCAATAGTGGTAGAGTTTTCACAGTTGTTAGTAACATATGTTTCTCTGGTGGATGAAATGACTTTGTATTGTGGATTCAAAGTTGTTATCACGTATGCAAGCAAATTCCAATCTCCCCCTCAGCCTAAGATCACTCTAATTTATTCGTACAAAAGTGTAGAAGAAGTGATAGATGGCATTGTTCTATTTATAGTAAATTACCAACCACTGAGCATCTTTGGCTAACGTCACTATGAAAGTGACATGTAACAACCTAACAAACTCTAATCTCTGCTAGACCTAAACACTATTACATTAAAATACAATATCAAACTCCCATGATAACAACTGTTGAGATATCCTCTGTTGGGCTTTTATCCTTTGTTAGTCTTCAGCAGACTTTACTTCAATAGACTTTATCTTCATCAGAGGTTCTCATCAGCAGACCTTGGATTCCAACAGATCTTAGCCGTTGATCAAATCATGTGAACAGTCTTTAAGTCTCAACAGAGTTTGGAGTAGCAGATCTTTATTATAAAGGATCATATGCTAGAGATTGTTTAGGCTTTCAATCATCTGTTCTTTTGTAGTGTTCAGTACATCCAATAGGACATTATGCATCAGAGTGCAAGAACAAAAAACTGAAGGATGTTTCATGCTATGAGAAGAAACTTGAAGAAGCCAAAAGACAATAGAAGGTTAGCTTGATTGCTGGAATAGATTCCTGGCTAACTGGTGATTCCTCTGATGATGATGATGAAGATATGGCAAACTTTTGCTTGATGGCAAGAATATCATACGAAGAATTAGAATCTTCAGAAAATAAGGTAATCACAAATAATTAAGATCTAAAACATCAATTGAATAGACTTATGATAAATTTCAAACATCTACAAGAAAAAAAATTTGTAGAAAACAAAAAATCTGATGATTTGCAAAAGTTGTTAAATGAAGTTAAAAACAAAAACAACTCACTTCTTGAAGAGAATCTAACAAAAGATGCTAAAATAGAATTTTATGAGCAAGAAAGAAAAACATCATACAAAAAGATTCATGATAGTGAAATTATTGTAGAAGGTTTTCAACAAGCAAGGGAATTTATCAACCTCATAGAAGCAACACCAATAAACAAGGGTGAAAGGCTAAGATATGTAAAAAAACAAGTATCAAGCATCCTACCACCTTTGTAAAAGCATCAGGATCAAATTCTAACAGATCAACATCAGAATCTGATGTAGAATTTTTGCACAATTTCAATTTCTTACACAATTTCGAATCCTCAAATTTTTTTGTGGAAGTAATTCATTAAATGACACTCAATCGCAATCAGTTTAATGCGACGTACACTCCGAAAACATGATATAAGCTACGCATACCCTAAATACCCTTTACATAACTTAGATATAATTTTGAAAGGTTAGATATGACAAAAACGCGCTTATACAAGTCCAGGGACTATTTTCGTCAAACTACGAAAGTCTATTGGTCTGTATTCAAGATACGAACCTTGTGTATCAATCCAAATATTTTTTTATTTAATAAAATCTTGTATATTATTGATGAGAATGCAAAAATGTCAATCTTTGCACAATTTGATCATTTCATGTTCGTTAAAGCGTTTTACGCATTTTTGCGAAACGCATAACCGTACAACCGAATGAAACAACATCCATGACATTTTCGGGCATAATCCAAGTTACACATGTCTTAACACCTTTATATAACCTAAATATTAGGTTAAAGGGGTTAAAAATGGCAAACAAGTGAAAATACAAGTCCAAGGGCCAAAATGTCAAAAAAAAAATAAAAAAAGATTTTTTGCTTCTTCACCAAGTTTGCCACCTATCTCCAATTTTTGACACCTAGCACTCATTTTTCCATAATTAATTTGGTGTTAACACATGTTAGGACACTAATCCACACTTGAGGACACTTGTCATCACCTCCTTAATCCTAATACTATAAATACCCCATGATTCTTACATTTTTTCACACCGCTTCAAAACACTTCAAAGCAAAGTGTGAAGTTCTTCTTTGTATCCTTCTTGGAGCTTGTTTCCAGCCTTTGGAAGTCTCCTATCTTGAGTTCTAAAATTGCTCTTCAACACAAGACACGTTTGAGCTTTTTTTATTCCGTTGATCAAGAATAATTTTGCACCGTCTCCTTATCGTCTTGCACCGTCTGAAATGCAAGAGTTGTCAAAGCAACTCCAAGAACTTCAGACAAGGGATTCATTCGTCCGAGCTTTTCACCTTGGGGCGCTCCTTTCTTATTCGTGAAAAAGAAGGATAGATCCTTCCGTATGTGTATCGATTATCTGAGCTCAACAAACTTAAAATAAAAAATCGATATCCAATACCTCGCATTGATGATCTCTTCGATCAGCTACAAGGAGCGACCTGCTTTTCAAAGATTGATCTGTGTTTTGGGTATCATCAACTTCGTGTACTCGAAGAAGATATTCCCAAGACTGTTTTTCACACTTGATACGGCCATTACGAGTTCACTATCATGCCTTTTGGTTTGATGAATGCTCCTGCTGTCTTCATGGACTTAATGAATAAGGTTTGTAAACCTTATTTAGACAAGTTCATCATTATTTTCATCGACGACATCCTCATTTATTCTAAGTCTCGAGCCGATCATGAACAACATCTCCGTCTAACGATGGAACTCCTGAAGAAAGAACAACTTTACGCCAAATTCTCCAAGTGTGAATTTTGGCGTAAAGAAGTGCGATTTTGGGGACACATTGTTAACGGACAATGTATACATGTAGATCCCACCAAAATCAGTGCGATTTGGGATTGGAGTACACCTACTACTCCTACCGAAGTTCGTTCCTTTCTTGGTCTTGCTGGATACTATCGACGATTCATCGCGAACTTTTCAAAGATCGCAGTTCCCCTCACCACTTTGACTCAGGATAATAATCCTTTCGAGTGGGGACCCAAACAAGAGGAAGCCTTTCAAACACTAAAACAAAAACTCTGTAATGCTCCTGTTTTATCTTTACCCAATGGCAACGACAATTTCGTTGTCTATTGTGACGCATCAAACCTAGGCCTTGGTTGCGTTCTCATGCAAAGAGATAAAGTCATAGTCTATGCATCAAGACAATTGAAAATCCACGAGAAGAACTACACAACTCATGATCTTGAGTTAGGAGCCGTAGTTTTTGCTCTCAAAGTTTGGAGACACTACCTTTATGGTACGAAATGTGTGGTTTTCACTGACCACAAAACTCTCCAACACATATTCAATAAAAAGGAGCTAAACATGAGACAACGACGTTGGGTCAATCTTCTGAACGACTACGCCTGAGAGATTCGCTACCATCCTTGTAAGGCGAATGTTGTGGCTGATGCGCTTAGTCGTAAGGAATGTGTCAAAATTCATTGTGTCCGAGCTCAATCTGATATCCAGACACGTATCCTTCAAGCACAACATACATGTGTGACCCAAAGCTTGTTGAAAAATGAGCTGTCACAAAATCTCAAACTTCAACTCAAAACAAAAGACAACGGATTACTCTACTACAAGAACTGTTTGTGGATTCCTAGTCAAGACAATCTGCACACCTTATTGATGGATGAAGCTCATAAGTCTGGTTATTAAATCCATTTGGTGCAGGCAAAATGTATAAGGATCTCCGTAGCCAGTATTGGTGGCCGGGTATGAGGAAGGACCCCGCCTTGTATGTATCTAAATGCCTAACTTGTCTTAAAGTTAAGGCAGAACATCAACGCCATCTGGTTTACTTGAGCAATCAGAAATACCGGTATGGAAGTGGGAGAACATTGCAATGGATCTCATCACTAAACTATCGCGCACACCTAGAGGTCATGATGACATTTGGGTAATCATCGATCGTCTAACAAAGTCAGCACACTTCTTGGCAATTCGTGAGGATCTATCTGCTGACAAACTTGCCAAGATCTACATTGATGAGATTGTATCTCGTCATGGTGTTCCTTTGAATATCATATCCGATCGAGATGCTCGATTCTCATCTATGTTTTGGAAGACCATGCAATCTGCCATGGGAACTAAACTCAATCTGAGCACTGCTTATCATCCTCAAACGGATGGACAATCTGAAAGGACAATTCCATCACTGGAAGATATGCTTAGAGCATGTGTGATCGACTTTGGTGGTAGTTGGGATTCGCATCTACCATTGGTCGAATTCTCCTACAACAATAGTTATCACGACATCATCAATATGGCGCCTTTCGAAGGTCGGTGAAGCTTAGCTCACTGGACCTGAACTCATTCACGACACAACAGACAAAGTTAAGAAAATTCGCGATAACCTTCTGACAGCTAGAAGCCGTCAAAAGAGTTATGAGGACAAACGACGCAAGCCCTTGTAATTCCAAGTTAGTGATCATGTCCTTGTCAAGGTATCCCCTTGGAAAGGTGTGATTAGATTTGGAAAGAAAGGAAAACTTGCACCAAGATATATTGGATCATTAAAGATCATTGAGAAAATCGGAAAGGTGGCCTACCGACTTGAGCTACCTCTTGAACTTTGGAATATTCACCCAACATTCCACGTGTACAATTTGAAAAGTGTTTAGCCAATAAAACCCTCCACATTCCCCTCGACGAAATTCACGTTGATAACACTATGCACTTTGTCGAGAAACCTGTAGAGATATTGGACCGTGAAGCCAAGAAACTCAAGCGTAGATGTATACCAATAGTTAAAGTTCATTGGGAATCCAAACGTGGCCCAGAATTTATTGGGAATGAGAGGATCAGATGAAAGCGAAATCCCTTTTCACAAAGATTCCTCTAATAAAATTTGAAGACGAAATTTCCAAAAGTAGGGGAGACTGTGACGCATTTGTGTATTTTCAATCATTGTACAATTACAAACAATTTGTATTCAATGGAACCCTGTGTTTTATTTCCGAAATTTGTATAATTATCTAAGAAATTAGCACAATTTAAATTTCTAACACAATTTCGAATCCTCAAAAATTTTTGTGGAAGTAATTCGTTAAGTGACACACAAACGCAATCAGTTTAACGCGACGTACACTCGGAAAAAAAGACATAAGCTACGCATACCCTAAATACACTTTACATAACTTAGATATAATTTTGAAGGGTTAGATGTGACAAAAACGCGCTTATACAAGTCCAGGGACTATTTTCGTCAAAGTACGAAAGTCTGTTGGTCCGTATTCAAGATACGAACCATGTGTATCAATCCAAATATTTTTGTATTCAATAAAATCTTGTATTTTATTAATGAGAATGCAAATCGTTGCACAATTGGATCATTTTCGTGTTCGTTAAAGCGTTTTACGCATTTTTGCCAAACGCGTAACCATATTACCGAATGAAACGACATCCATGACATTTTCGGGTATAATCCAAGTTACACATGTCTTAACACCTTTTTATAACCTAAATATTAGGTTAAAGGGGTTAAAAATGGCAAACAAGTGAAAATACAAGTCTAAGGGCCAAAAATGTCCAAAAAATAAAAAAAGATTTTTGCTTCTACACAAAGTTTGCCACCTATCTCCAATTTTTGACACCTAGCACTTGTCATCACCTCCTTAATCCTAAAATACTATAAATACCCCCATGATTCTTCCATAGCTTTTTTGCCACACTTAAGTTTGAAGTTCTTCTTTCTATCATTCTTGGAGCTTGTTTCCAGCCTTTGGAAGCCTCCTATCTTGAGTTCCGAAAGTGTCTTCAACACGAGACACGTTTGAGCTTTGTCTATTCTGTTGATCAAGAAGACTTTTGCAATCCCAAGTGAGTACATAGTTCCCCTCTTTTAGATTTTCTAAATGTTTTGGGGTGATTCATATGTGCCTATAATTATTTTCAAGATTTCAAAACAATATACATGGTTTATGTATACAAAATGATTTTCAAAGTGAGTACATAGTTCCCCTCTTTTAGATTTTGTATATGTTTTGGGGTGATTCATATGTGCCTATAATTATTTTCAAGATTTCGAAACAATATACATGGTTTATATATACAAAATGATTTTCAAAGTGAGTACATAGTTCCCCTCTTTTACATTTTGCAAATGTTTTGCGGTGACTCATATGTGCTAAATCATTTTCAAGTTTTCAAAAACAATGTCTATGGTTTATATATAAAGCAATACGATTTCAATAATGTGAACAACTTGTTGATGCGTTATCCATAACACGAATGACATTCATTAGATTTGGCCGAGCCGACTAGTAGTATGTTATAGTACCATAGGACTAATAATCCCATTATCGGACTGTTCACTCGATTTGGTGGAAGTTTGGGTAATGACAAAAACTATTTCTGATTAACAAATCATTTGTTGATTTTTAGTCCAGTTAAAGAGAGCCTTTGATGGTCTATTAAAGATACCCTTTAGTGGTATAGTAAACACAGGTTTGAATGTGTTCACTAAATAATGATCAAAAGTTTTCACAATTAAAAAAAACACGGACGATTTGTTTATGACATGGACAATTGGTTTATGACACGGACGATTGGTTTATAACACGGACAAATGGTTTATGTAGTCCACTTGGAGGATCAAGATTAACCTACTTCCCTGTTTATACAACACAAATACGAGTGCGGAATCCTCGTAAGTATGCAAACCAAAGCAAAGTAAGAAACAGAGGATAACCAATCAATATCTTGATTAACAGAAGAGAACTAGTACAAACACATACAAACAATGTTCATACAGACTCATGAAATACTCTCTGTGTTCTTGTGTGTGTCTCTCTCTCTAACTTGTTCACTGATGTCTCACCTCTAACCTCTTCATTGAGAAGTGCATGTCTGTTTATATAGTGCCCACACCTAGCAACAGTATGAAGAATGTTGTTAGTCATACGAAACACCATAAGACACCAAGAACATTCTCCAAAAGATGCTCGTACGAACGACCAATGGCTCGTACGAACATAAAATAGCTCGTACGAGTCAAGCAAGATGCTTGTTACATGAGCCACTCGTGTGAATGGAATGTGACTCATACGAGCAACATCTTGCTCGTACGAAGCATCTCTCAATCGTACTAGGATGTGTTCTTCGAAGAACGTGCCAACAGACATAACGTACACAAGACTTAACAGTATGCACATATGGAACTGATTTACACAGATAAACTAATCGTCGTACTAAACCAAGATAGGAGGATATCTTGATTTGGTCGACATGACCAAACTATACGGACACAATAAACAATGTCCTTACAACTACAAATATAACTAAGAACAAGCGACATGCACAAAAGTGTATCAACAAACTCCCCCTTGGTTGTTGCTTGGTCTTCAGTCTTCATTCTGAATTGTCTGTTGTATCAACAAACTCCCTCTAAAAATCTTCAATCCAACATTAATTGATAATCAGGTCTTTAATACTTTCTAGAAACATCAAACCTTTCATGTTTCCTCTTGAGTGACACTGGAGGCAACTGGATCGGTCACGATCTGCTGTACATTAGACTCTATCATTGGAGTTGAAGCAGAAACTTTTGGTTGTGAGGATGAGGCTAAACCATCAGGATTGCCAAGGTCTTCACTATCCTGATCACGTTTACGTTTAATCTTCTGTGCTTTGCATCTTTCATTCCACAGAATGTTCAATCGCTCTATACTCATTTCAAACATGTCTTTAATACCATTAAAGCCTTCAACAAGTGTAGCATTACAAGAATGATACCATTCTCTCAAGTCGTTATATTTAGCAGTTAATGTTTTGGCAGATCGTTGTACAGTCGTACTATGTTCTTTCAGCCTGTTTATCTCAATCCCCCGAGAGTTATTAGCTGCTCTCATCTGTTGTAGCTATGTTGCCCTTTCAGCATCTGCAGCCTTCAGCAACTCATTTTCTTTTCTTAGCTGAGCAATTTCAGAATCCTGTTTTCTAACAGTCTCTTTCAAAGAATTTATCTCCAACTGTTGTTTGAAAACTGTGTTCCGATTTGAAGACATAAGCTCCGAAGGCTTGTTAATCTGGATTGCCACAGCTTGCAACTGAGAGAACAGAAAATCCACTTTCTCATCCTTTTCCATTTCCGAGAATAAACGTTTTCTTCGTTTTATATTTTGTTGATGAGTTGTGGACTGGGATTGTTGAACAGATGAAGTAGTCGGTTGTGATTGAACTAGAGTATCTTTAACCGAAGGTGTTTCAGCTGTTGTGGTACTTGATGGTTGTAGTTTAGAGGTTGTATTGGGTTCGGTTATTACAGGTTCAATTTCATCTGTTGTAAAAGTAGACTGGACTTCTGCAACTAGTTCCAGTATAGTTTCTTGATGTGAGGTTGTCGGTTGTGTGATTTCAGGTTGTGCTGACGATGTTCCCATAGTCTTTCTGTTTTGTTTCTTTCTTCCCTTATCACCACCTGTAGCACCTACATCACTTGCGCCACCATTACCATCATTATCACTGTTATCATCACCTTTTCTCTTTTGATGACCAAACATATCTTCGATCATCCTTTTCAAAATTGGTTGTTTATTATGTGACTCACTATCATCATGGCACCACGTATCATTTTCTTGTGCAATATATTCATCATTTGCTAGAAAACCGATCAATTTATGAGGAGGTGTGCTTTCCTTGTAACGTTTTGCTGCTACACCTCTAAAGATCTTCAACGAATGTTCCATCATGATCTCAAATTTTAAAGCATCGTTGTCGTTCTTTGGAAGATTCAATGTTGAACATTCTAGATCATTTGAAGAAAACGAGGATACATCCAAAATTTGTTTCCACCATATCCGATTCTTCTTAGGTTCTCGTTCATGTTTGGAAAAATATACTTTGAAACACTAAATGGTTTGTTCAATGTCAAGGCTACCATCATTCCAACCAAGTCGTTATTCGCCATGTCATAACCACTTCGTCGGTTGCTTAAACATTGAATTAAAACACATAGAAAGAACTTGTATCGGAGTGGCAACCATGCTTTGTTTAGTTGTCCCACGAGAAAATCTCCATCACATTTCATTCTAAGCATACATCCATGTTAACACTTCAATGGTACTGAGAATGGAGCTTCAGGATCATCGCCAAGCTGTAATACTGAATTAATGATTTCAACAGAGACACCTACGTTCAAGTCATTCACTTTCCCGCGGATAAGTTCCTGCCCATGCACTTCAATAACTTTAGCTGAATCCTAAAATTTCTTGATCAACGTCTTGTATACTGTAGTCTTGTGTGTGATAGCATAATGTATCCTTGAGTCACACAAAAACTTCATTATACCGTTGTACTCATCAAAATTTATCTTCCAGATCTAAGTAGGCCACCATGTCATGTCTGGTTCTCACATAATTTCCACTTCTGACTTGTCAGTTCTCTTTTGTGCGGGTTTTCTTTTATGTTCCTTTTGTTCCATTCTGTACACATAAGGCAACAAGGATAAGAACATAAATTCATTAGGGAATATACACAAAAATTTTTATTTCAAACTTTCTGTATGTATGTATTCCCTTGACGAAGAACTACTGACTCATACGAATAGCAATTTGTTCGTACGACGAACAACTGATTTTTACGAACAATTTACTTGGTTAAGCAAGTGATGTACTTATACTAACAACTGTCTCGTACGAGCGACATGTTACTCGTGCGAGTGGTATTTCACTCGTACGGATATTGTTCGTAACAAACAACTTCAAGAGAAGATTATTCATGAGGAACTTGTTTTTCGTTAAGAGTTTTTGCTTAAAGTTTGTTGTTCATGTTAATCAAAGTCACATGCTAAGATAATGTTCAAGTTGTTCATCTTCAAAGTATGCCAATTTTGTCAAGTATACCTTAAAAATATCAAAAACAACTTAAGGAGAGGTGTAAAGATGACGTGAGCAAGGTGAAAGTAAAGTTCTACCAAAGAACTTCATCACCTTTTATACCACATCAAGACACTCGTGCGAAATACCTTAGCTCGTACGAAGAACTTCATTCATACAAGATCCCATTGGTCATTCGTACGAGGCACAATGGCTCGTATGAGTGATCTCTGATTCGTACGAGTCCAAGTTTTTCTCAACTGGACTTTCAGTTCTTGGAGGACCTTAAGTTCTTCGTTGACCTGTTTAGAACTTTGCACATATCCACACTTACTCATAAATTAACTTAGGAAAAGTGCTCGTTAAACCGATTTCGTTCTTTGAGATGAGTTTACCCATTGTAAGAAAGTACTTTATGAAGTTATGATAGCAAAACAAGTAATTTTCAGGGCGTATCTTGGTAGAAAACCTTTTGAGTTTTCCATCTTTGGCTAAATCAGAAAGAACTTAATTTAACAGTAGAGTAAACTAAACTAAACCTAAAATGTCAACAAATAAGAATAAACTATATATATTTACTAGACAACCTTTTTAGAGTTTCTAGGTAAGAGAATCATACCAGCTTTTAATCTTGCCAAAAACGAGTTTGTTTAAAACATCAAATTAAGTAAGTAAGTATTCTACTATGGTTATCGGTATTGTTGTCCACGTAAGCTCAACTTATCAGATGTAATCATGATTAGGAGATATGATTAATGTATGATTTATACTTACTAGCCGGTGTTCAACCACTTCACGACACATTCCCATATGAAGACATGCACGAGAGAAAATCTTACCGGTGAGTATACTTCTTATCATTGGTTTTGATGTATATAATGTGAGATACTCACTTATTTTGATTGAAAACAACCCCTATGTGATCAAATCACTTATTGATGAGGAACTTGAATTTCAAATGCATGCAGGGCACAGGAGTTAGTCCGTGAACAGGTTAGCACCATCGTACCGGCAAAGAGACGAACTTAGCTCCCGCATAAAGCTGTGATACTTTATCACCTATTTTGGGGTGGATGTGATATTTTTATCACTTATTGAAGGTCGTATGCAGTATTTACACGTATGTATGGTGTCATGGAAGTTCTAGATTTGCGTCACCGTTATTTTTCGGTAAAAGATTCAACCATGATACCCAGATGATAAGAAGCATAAAGACCGCATATCTCAGAACTTCGGCATACTATCAAACGAAATTTCGGTACCAAGACCATATGCCAAGGAATGCTTCCCAATTGCTTTCAGTCCGTTATGTTTATGTCAACCTGCACATTTTAATCTGATTCTGACCCTAGCGATACATCATTAGTAAAGCTACTTATCAATTCTCGTTTTATGCTTTTGACCGTTTTTGACAGATCACCGGTGTGTATCATCATCTTCTCTTATTTTTCCAAAAATTCATTTTTAATTTTTGATTTTTTATTGTTTTTGTATTTTTCTAAAGTTTTCTCCCCCTTAAATAAAGAAGGTAAATAAATGAAAACTTAAATAAATAAAAGACATATTTTTGTATTTTTTGTATCTCCTTGAAATATTCTCCCCCTAAAATATAAAACTAAGAGTAAAAGGAAAATCCTTTTGTCGTTTTAGATTTTTAAGAAAATTTTAAGAAAATATTTATGAAAAATGATTAGCCAAGGACGATTTACTCGGGTTTCACCTTGATGCCATTGACCAAAAGTAGATAATCAAAATGAAATTTATCAAAAGCTTTTGTAAACAGGTCGGCATGTTGGTGATCGATGTTGATTTTAACAACATTGATAAGTTTCTTTTCATAACAATCTCGTATGAAATGATACTTAATCTCAATGTCTTTGGTTTTTGAGTGTTGTACAAGATTACGAGTGATCTGTAAAGCAGCTTCGTTATCAACAAAAATAGGAGTAGTTAGAAATTCAAAACCGTAGTCCCGCATTTGCTGTTGGATCCATAGAACCTGAGAGCATCAACTAGAAGCTGAAATATACTCAGCCTCACAGGTTGACATAGCTACACAAGTCTGCTTTTTGCACTGCCACGTGACTAGGCGATTTCCCAAGAACTGACATTCCGCTGATGTTGATTTTGTATCGATCTTGCAGCCACCATGATCAAAATCACTAAATGCTGTCAAATCAAACTTATCATCCTTAGGGTACCAGAGACCAGTGTCCGGGCGACCCTTCAAATAACGAAAGATTCTTTTCACAGCCATCAAATGAGAAACCTTTGGACTTGACTGGTAGCGAGCTAGAAGACATGTCGGGTACATTATATCTGATCTTGAAACAGTAAGATACATAAGAGATCCGATCATAGCACGATAGAGAGATGGTTCCACATGTTCACCCATTCCATCAGGCGTAATTCCATTATTCTAAGCTAATGGAGTTCCCAAAGGCTTTGAGTTTTCCATTTGAAATCGTTTGAGAATATCCGCGACATACTTGGGGTTGATGGATGAAAATCCCATCTTTAAATTGATGAACCTGCAAACCTAAAAAGAAAGTCATTTCTCCCATTGCGCTCATCTCGAACTTTTCTTGCATCACCTGCTCAAATTCTTTGCACAATTTCTCGTTTGTAGACGCAAAGATAATATCATCAACATACACTTGTACAAGCAATAAGTCCTCATTTTCTTCCTTGATGAAGAGAGTACAGTTGATCAATCCACATCGAAAACCATTCTTCAAAAGATAGGAAGACAACGTTTCATACCAAGCCCGAGGAGCCTGATGAAGACCATATAACGCCTTATTCAAAAGCCAAACCTTGTAAGGATGGATTGGATCTTCAAACCAGGCGGTTGCTCAACATATACTTCTTCTTCAACCACACCACGAAGAAATGCACTCTTCACTTCCATTTGATAAACGGTAAACTTCTTGTAGGACGCATAAGCCAAAAAGATTCTTATGGCCTCAAGACGTGCTACCGGTTCATAAACTTCATTGTAATCAATGCCTTCTACCTGATTAAAGCCCTGGACAACCAATCTTGCTTTGTTTCTCACAACAACACCCCCAGTCACCCTTCTTACATTTGTAAACCCATCTTGTTCCAATCTTCTTGTAGTTGTCAGGCCTGTCAATCAATTTCCACACGCCTAACTTCTGAAACTGCTAAAGTTCTTCTTGCAACGCATCAACCCATGAGTCTTCTATCATTGCCTCCTTCCAAGATTTCGGTTCTACTTGGCAGACATAGCAGGCGAAAGACCAATCATTCTGTTCCCCAGATTCCCGAATAACCGAATATAAACCAGCATTCTGGTTTTTCTTAGCTGATTACGAGTATGCACACCACTCGGGACATCTCTTATAATATTCCGCTGAGGATGGGTATTATGAATTCGAGTGTCAGGAACATAAGGAACTCGAGAATTTATACCCAAATAGTTTATATTCAGATCAACAATTAATTCGTTTGCTGGATTTGACGAAGATGTAGAAGCATGACCTTCAGCCATCCCTTGATTTTGCACATTTGACGTAACATCTGAAATTCAAAGAACCGGACCAGAAGTAGCTTCACTTGCATCATGGAACTCATCATCCTATGACGAAACATTATAATCAGCAGCATCTTCGAATTCCTCATTCTGAACAAGATTGTGAACCGAAGTAGACACTTAAGGGTTAACAATAATTGGTCGTACTAATGACAACTGAAGTATCACTTTCTAGTAACATTTGAGAAGCTGCAGAAGCATCATCATAAGTTGGCAGATTAAAGGAGTTAAAAAGCACATCGTAGTAAAACATCCAAGGAGCACCTGGAGCTTTTACTGATTCAGTGTATCTTTGAACCTTAACCTCACCCCATTCTTCAACCTTTTTCACTGACAAATTCCACACTCTAAAATTAGGAGTAGCATATCCAAGAAAGAATCCTTTGATAGCCTTTGGTCCAAACTTTCCATATGGATCAATCATAGTGCAAGGAGCTCCAAAAGGTTCTAAGAAAGACACATCCAGTTTCCTTTTATGTAGCAGCTCGAAACAAGTTTTCCCATGCCTCTTTACCGTAAGAACTCTATTCATTGTGTAACATGAAGTAGCCATAGCCTCCCCCCAGAATTGAACAGGAAGTTTTGATTCTACTAACATAGTTCTCGCAGTTTCAATCAGAGTTCTATTTTTCCTCTCAGCGACACCATTTTGTTGTGGAGTGTAACGAGAACTCTACTCATGCAAAATTCCTTTAGAAGAACAGAACTCATCCGTAACATGATTCTTGAATTTGGTGCCATTGTCGCTTCCGATTCTCCTTATCTTCAAAATGTACAAATTTTTGAGTAGCGTCAGGAGATTCTTGAGAATTTTAGGAACTTCACTCTTGCGAGCCAACATATTCACCCATGAAAATCTTGAGTAGTCATCAGTAACTACTAAGCAATAAGAATCACCAAAGGTTGTCTTGTGTTTCATAGGTCCAAAGAGGTCCAGATGAAGACGTTCCAGAGGCATATTCACTGTGTTAATCTTCTTCATAGGATGAGATTTTCTAGCTTGCTTTCCCTTTTGGCACGATACACAGACGTCTTGTAAATGAAAGTTCTTAACTGGTACACCACTCACAAGATTTTTTTTCACTAAATAGTTAATTTTTCTCAAGTGAATGTGTCCCATTCGTCTGTGCCAAGAGATTGATTCCTTTTCAGTGGCTTTTGAGACAAACATGTAACTTGTGCAGACGTGGTAATAGCTTGGCTCATGTCAAGAATATACAAGTCATTAATTCTTGGAGCCGATAGGAGAATCCATTCTTTGGGAATCTTGAAACTAGGTTCCAGCACATAACATCTGGCGTCATCAAAATGAACCGTGAACTTCTTGTCGCAGATTTGAGAAACACTTAGAAGATTGTGATCAACTTGTCGAACATAATTGATCTTATCAAAGCTAACAACACCATTGGATACCATTCCTTCTCCAGTGATGTATCCTCCCTTGTCTCCAGCAAAAGCCACATAGCCTCCTCGAATGCTTTTAACATCATAAAGGAGCCTTAAGTCGCCAGTCATGTGCCTCGATGCTCCACTGTCAACAATCCAATGACTTTTCACAGTTCCTCCTTGAACACCCTGCACATTTCAATACCCGATCAGTTTAAGATGGGGACCCAAGCCTTAGTGGTCTTGGGTCGACCCTTATCATCAAGAAATGTGATTTCCATTTCTTGATGATTTGGAAACTTTGTGCCTCCCCCTGAATCATTACTGGTTTTAGGTTTCAAGGATTGTTGAAATTTACCAGAATTACTATTATTTACAGTTTTAAAAAATTCTAGTTTTAACAAACTCGAAGAACTTGGTTTCTTCTCTAAAACATACGGTTTTAATGCTTTTTCAATTAGTTTTACTTGTTTACGTCTCTGCTTTTCTTCTTGTTCTTTAACAATACGTTTTTCTTGTTTTGGTGATACAGATCGATGTTGGCAAGTTGGTTCAGGAGGGGCGTTCGCAACAAATCTAGGTTTTGCTGGGTTTGAGCAATTTTTGATTATGTGGCTAAACTTTCCACATTTAAAACATGTTCTCCTTTCAACAAATTTACGAGATCCTATTTTATGACTTGATGTTGAACTTGTGGGTCTGGAGGTACTTGGTTCATCTTCACACCCATTTGTATGTTGGGTGTAATTGTTTTGACTATTACGCTTTAAAATCTTGACTTATTTTACAAAATCAACATTAAACATGCCTTCAAAATATTCTATTTTATTTGTACCAGTTGAACCCACAAATTTAACATTCTTCAATTTCTTCTTGTAGCGAGCTCCTTTAGCTTCATTCTTTGGTTGTTATACCTTAGGTTTTGCAGCTTGCTTTTCTTGTTGTTTTTCTTTTGAAATGAATAATGGTTGTGACTTGATTGGATTTTTCTTTTCCAAAAACTTGGTTGTTGAATTTTCAAAAACTTGATCAATAGAGGTTAGATTTACATTTTCGATCGGAAAGTCTTTGTTTGAATAAATTTTCTTGTCCCCAATCAAAGTATACAACACATTATCATTTTTATTTGCAGACGCATTTGTCTTCACAAATTTCATTGGATCATTCTCTTGATTCTCAACATTTTTCTCATTAGGAATAGCTGAAATCTCTATCCCTTTTTCTTCATCAAGAGATTGATCCTGATCAATTTTCTCGGACTCATCATCTGATGAATCATCCTCCTCTATTGTAGAAGGATTCTGATCAGCCTGAAAGGATTGCTAATAAAAAGCAGCAATGACAAGATACACTCCAAGAAAAAGCTTTGAGGCTCATAAAAGAAGAAAAAGCTAAGCCGTTGGAAAAAGAAGATGTTGCTATTTCAAGGCAAAAAAGGTCCGCAAGAAAAGCAAGACAACCAACTCTCATCTCTTCTACAACAAATATTGCAGCTACTGTTAATGTATCCTCTGTCACCATCACCCCAACAAATGTTAGGACAGAGGTTGTGACAAAAGATGCTGGAACAACAGATGTTGCTCAAACAACTGCCCTAATCACATTTCCAACATTAACCAAACCATTATCCACCCCATTACGTATTCCTACACATCCACCATCTCCAAAAATTAAATTCAAACACAAAAGAAAAACTTTTGTTGTTGATGATGATGATGAAGAGAGCCAATCACCACTTCCTACTTCATCACAATCTATTTCACAACTATCCTCATCACAGCCACATCCTGAAACCCCATTTCCCCCATTTCCAACCATGCACTTATCATCTTCATTTCTTCCTATGGGTGCACTATACCCTTTGGAAATTTTGACGTTAGAGGAGAGATTGAAGCTTTCTACAAGATAGAAGATCCGACAAAAATAGAATTTCCTTCCTTGTTGGGGTATCGAAAGCATAGGATCCTTGATGAATATCTTAAGCTAAAGGCTAGACAGGCTGAGCACATTACAAAAGACAAACCAAAAGATAATGGTGACAGGGCTTTACAAATCTCCTTGCAATATCAATTGAGCAAAGTGAGAAGAATTGAAGAATTTGCTAAGTAATTGAGTAGGTCTATGTCTGAACAGCCAACCACTAATGATCCTGAATTGAAAGAAGATCATCTTGATCATGTCACGAAGCATAAGCCTTACAAAACAACAAGGGCACAATTTAAAGACTGGTCGACAAATGAGCTAAAGGAAGAAATTGAAAGAATTCATACAATGCTCAAGGATCCTTTAAAGAAGCCTACTCCTCCTGGTTGGAAAAGGGCCAAACTTGAAAGCCAAGACCATGATCTCAAAACTAAAAAAATGAAAGCCGAACTTGTTGATGCTTTATATGGAACAACAAGGCAGATTGCTAGATGGCCAGAATCAAAAGTGGTAGATACCTACAGAAGGTTGGAAAAACTAAGAAAGGACGATCCTTCTACCCAAGAAAGCAAATCTATGCTCAATCAACCACTACTCCTAGACAGACCCATGCTCCTAAGAGATCAACTTCAACATCTGGCTTATCCACCAATGCCTTAAATCAAGCAAAAAGGCAAAGTAGATAGTAGAAGAAGATTAAAAGATGTATGAAGAATTACAAAAGGAGGGTATAAAAATCAAATTTTATATCACACAGATGCTGCAAGTGACAAACTTAGAGCCTCACTTTCTACACTTGTACGAAGACCTACTTCACCCAACTCATCACAAATAACCCTACTCCCAAGAAAACCATCTGACTCAAAAATTCTAAAATGAAATTCTAACAAAGACAATCATGAATTGACATTGCTCAGGTCAGATGGTAGAATTCAAAAGATAAGATAGAGGATGCATATAGTCTGGATGCAGCTGATCTCCAACACTTGCTAAATCTTGAACTTGAAAGGGATGTAGATGGCATGATTCCCCTAGACTTTGAACATTCCCCTAGACTTTGAACTTCTGTTTAAAGGCCAAATAAGGGAATCATTGATGTGGATAAAGATCAGTAATAAAGTTTTTTTTGGCATCATCTATTCTAGGGGGAGATTGCTGGAATTGAACCCTACAAAAGAAAAATGATAGAAAGCCAAAATATACTACAAACTCGGATCCTAATAATAATATAGTATCTGCCCAAGTTAAGCTCTGCTGAAGACTAAATGTAAAAGGTATGCCATAGCAAAACTCTGTTGAAGACAAAGCTCTGTTGAAGTCTAAAGCTAAAGGTCTGCCAAGGCAAAGCTCTGCTGAAGTCTAAAGGCTAAAGGTCTGCCAAGGCAAAACTCTGCTGAAGATTAAAGCTAAAGGTCTGCTAAGGCAAAGCTCCATTGAATGCCAATAGAGGATGTCTCATCAATGTTTTACTATCAGTCTTTGTAATGTATAGTAGTGGTTAACTTAGCAGATGTTGTTAGTTTGTTACTTTCGTTAAGTGTCACTTTCATGCTTACATCATCATAAGATGCCCAGTGGTTAGAATTGTAGTATAAATAGAACAGTGCTTGTACTGTTCTATTTGATCATTTTGAAGAATTATCAATCTAACATATCTTCCTTACATTCTGTACGAACAAATAAGTGATTCTAGGCTGACAGGAGATTGTTATTTATATGCGTGTGATTACAATCAATAAAAGCGTATTAATGAAAAAAATCTCTCGGCTGTTATGAATTAAAGTTCATCATTCCGCTGCATGTTCATCTGATTCATCATCTTTCATTTATCTTTTTAGAACTTTCATAAATAGTTTCAAACTCAGATCCTAACATCGCGTTTGACCAACCCATTTAGCCTTTGACCATTAAACCTTTTATTTTAACCTGTGTGATGAAAATTCAATTTTAGGATTAGTTTGTTTCTAAAGCAGAAAATATCATGAAAAATAGTAGAAATTTGTTGTGAAAAAGCACAAAAATATGCGTTGGTAGTTTGTTGAAAAAAAGACAATATTGCCTAGTAGTTTGATGTTTCTAGTCAGTTTGTTTGGTAGTCGTTATAATAAAAATCGAGCTTTCATCACCTTAGCAACTTTTAAAATATCCTATTCCACACCTTTAGCCTAGCCCCATACAACCCTTAAAGACCTTTTGAGAATGATTGAGATGGAAACCTATGCGGGTACGTGTTCTAATTGGTTAGAGTGATTACTTAAAAAGTGCTAATGCATAACTATTGGCTAAATTTTAAACCGAGTGGAGAGAACATTGTGAGGGATATGTATGATACGTTAGTTTCAAGGGCGGGTTAATCTTGGGTAACCATTCTTACGCTTTACCGCTAAATACTTTGAAAATTGAAAAAATTACGAACCGGTAATGGGAAGTGTGTCTTTCATTCGATCCACATGATAGTGAAAAAACATATTTGCTTGAGGGCAAGCAAAAGACAAGTGTGGGGATATGATGAGTGGTCGAAAACCGATGTTCTAGTATGTTTAAGTTTATGTTTTTACATAACTTTTAGTTTCGAATGGCCTACTTTTGATTCGAATTGTATTTTGCAGGTGTAACAGAGTTCAAGGAGCTATTTGGAAGCTTTACGGAGCACTGGGAGTGAATGGGATCAACCGGGGGCGCGAAACAAACAAAACGGGAAAAGATACTCTACAAGGGGAGTCGCCGACGCACCCGCGTCGCCGAAAATGGCCTAGGCAGCAGATTATCACGTCGATAGAAACGTTGCATTTCTATGGGCGTCGGCGATGCAGGAGGGGCTTCGGCGACACCACCTCCTGCTAGCCTGTCACACCCCGACCCGCAGCGGAAAAGGTGATCGGGGCATGATTGGGTTATCATCAAAGCTCATGACATTTATTATGCGTTTCATATTCATTATTACAAATTAAATGGAGAATTACAATAAATGTTACAACATGTTCTAACTAACAATCTAAACTTCTTTGTTCTCTTCTAAGGCATATCCTATGTTTTCCTTACTTCAACCTGTACACCTGTATCATGTGTAAAAGGGTTTTTGGATCAACATAATGTTGGCGAGTGAATCCTATGGAAAACATTTGAACAAATTTATTTAAATTGATTATGAAATATGTGCACAACCAAACATGAGTAAAATTAGATGTAAACTTAATCAACAATCATAAGATATTAAGTGAGACACACATGAACAATAATGGAACATTTAGAGGCACGCGATGCTCAACTCGTCTCTCACGAGGAACTGAGGGGCCTAATGAATGAATTGCATAACCATGATGATATGAATGACACAACTACAAACAATATAAACTCAATGATATACACATAAACAATAATGAATTTGATTTGTGGCACGCGTTGTTCAACTCGTCTTCCACGAGGAACTGATGGGCTTAATGAATGAGTTTCATATGATTTGGCATAAGGGAATAAGTAAAACACAACAATATACACAATCTAAGTTTTAGGTCATGATGTGGTATGGCACAAGTTTAAATAAATAGATTAATTATTTTCATAACACATGACACACCCCAAAACGTGTAATTTAAAAGGGGAAGTTGTAAGATTCACTCACAGTGGGTGCGTTCGGTTGATGATGTTGAATGCACGCGAAGTGGTTTTAACCACGAGTGAGTTTAACCTAGATAAATCGCATTATGGTTTGGTAAGTAAACGGATTTTATTAATCTATTTTAGTAGGATTGTTGGGTGTATTTTTGTGAGTTTGAGGCTATTTTCTAACCTTAAAAATGTTATTTTTAAGTATTTTTAATTGATTTTTAATTAAAATAATTAAATAAAAATAATAAAAAAAAATTTATTTTTCTGACCGTTGACCTGACCGTTGACCGTTGACCTGACCGTTGACCGGTTCGAGTTGTGTATACAAGTGCGCTGAGTGAGGCTCGAACCCGAGACCTCCCGTACGCGTGCACGCAGCTCTACCAACTGAGCTACGTGTCTAACCCGTTATAAATCTGATTTTAATTATATATATATATTAATTAGTTTAAACCGAAAATCATTTTATTTTAAAAACAGTTTAAATCATTTGGGAAGTGCACTCCACAGGTCTCGAACCCAGGACCTGTGGCTTAAACTAACACACAGTCCACCGCTGGACTGTGTGTTTAACATGTTATATAATCCGATTTTTATTATACTTAAATACAAACTAGTTATTTCCTTTTCTGCCTTATTAAAAAGAATAGATAATTGTCCGAGTCGGTGTAGAAGACCGGACTCGAACTCGTGACCTGTGATATAAACATACACACAGTCCACCGCTGGACTGTGTGTCTAACTTGGTTATTATTCCGGTTATTAATATACTTAACATATATTTGTGGCGACTCCGGTTCAGTTAATAAAAAAAATGATTTTTATTAAGGCGACGTGTGTGAAACGGGATTCGAACTCGAGACGTTTGTATGCTTAATGTGCACACAGTCCACCGCTGGACTGTGTGTCTAACCCGAGTAATTTCTTGATTTATATTATACTTATACGTTATAGCGGTCATCGTCTTCTCCGTCAAGATATAACCAGAATTCGGAAATCGACTGGTTCAAAGTCTTAATCGTTTTCTTTAGTGTTTTAGGTTAATTATAGATGAGATATAAGTATAAAGAAGGAAAAATAAGCGTGAGGTATACCGACTCGTTTTCCTCTGTTTTCCGGCAGAAACTCCGGCGACAGCAATCACCTCCGGCGACGTGTTCCTTGTAGCAGCGAGTCTCCAGGAAGCTTACAAAGGGTGTGGGTATCTCCGGTATAAGCTCAGGGGCTCAGTGAGGTTCAGAAATGAGGAAACCGGTTTTCCGGCGACAAACAGAAAAATTCCGGCGAGTGGAATTACGCCGAGAAAAGGTGTGTTTTTGAGCGAAAAGGTTTGCAGTGGGTTGTGGGTGAATTTATAGGGCAAATCGTCGAAGAACTTGGTCTGATTTCCAACTGGATTCATAAGTTATAAAAACTCCGGCGGTTATGGTTTGGTCGCGGACTTCAAACATCGGTTATAACCGATGTCCTAATAATAGTTTACGTTATAACTGAAAACATCGTTAAAAGCTCGCGAGATTTCCGGGATTCCGACGACTGAACTGTTGGGCGCCGGTTTTGAATTCGTAATGTCACTTTATGAATTAAATGATTTCAATATTTACCAAACAGAACAAGTGGCGCAGTGGTTTGTGTGTGTGTGTTAAGACATGTTTCCGGACCGGTAGTGACCCGGGTTCGAAACCCGGCAGGAACAACTTATTTTTATTTTGCGTTTTTTAACAGTTTTTCAAAAACTAATTATATATTCCCGTATAATAATTGATTATGTATCGTTTAAAATTATTTTGGGCATTTAATTCGCAACGAAATTTTTGACTGACTGTTCGGTTGATAAACGGAGCGGGTTTGGTAAATCCGTTTTTGACGGATGTTACAGTATCCCCTGCTTTTTAGAAATTTCGTCCCGAAATTTAAATTGTGATATATTTGACTAAAAGAATGATGGTGTTCAGTTTGACAGTTATATGCTTAGAAAAATAAGGGTTTAAGTTTTTTTGTTCGAGGCGGTAACGTTCCTTGTAAGGGTTAAGTACCCTATTCAGGAATCGCTTTTTGTTGCCTACTGTATAAGTATTGATAAGCAGAAATGATTTGCTAAAAATGATATCATGCATAAGAGTTTAGATACGTTTGGGAAAGTATGGTTATATCCTAAGGCAAAACTTCTAACACTACAACCTATATGGAACATAAATAAAAACACAACAGCTGATATTTGAACATAAGTAAACACAACAGCTAATATTCGAACATGAATAAACACATCAGCAAATATTTGAACATGAATAAACACAACAGCAAATATTTGAATCCACATTCTGATAGCATATATGTTTGAATGGTGGAAGTTCCTCTCTCGTTTGTTATGATGGAGAGGTTAGTTTATGTAGAAATGGAACACAATCCAATCTCTTTAAATAACATGATGATATAAATGTAACACAAATTCCAACCAAGGCAATACTAAATCCTACATGGAACTTCTCATAACCGCCTGATAATGCCTCTGATCCTTTGGCAAGAATACTTATATATAGGAAGTACCAGCGGCGTATCCACCATATTCTTGCCAAATATTCATTAGTTTTATCCACAAGTTATGATTGGTTACCAAGAAACTAATAAATCCTACATAGAACTTCTCATAGCCGTCCGATAATGCCTCTGATCCCTTGACAAGAATACTTATATATAGGAAGTACCAGCGGCGTATCCACCATATTCTTGTCAAATTTTCATTGGTTTTATCAGTGAATTATGATTAGTCCTATAACTCTACAACCAATACAACAAACATAAAATACTGAAATGAAATATATCTGTGCGATCAAGGCTCAATCGAACGGAGCCGATCGTATTGCATGTACTAAAAATGAAATGGATGTGCGCTCAAGGCTCAATCAAACGGAGCCGAGCGTATTACATGTACTGAAAATGAATAACTTAACCACACAAACAGCCTATGCATGGAACCTCTCATAACCGCCTGATAATGCCTCCGATCATTTGACAAGAATACTTATATATAGGAAGTACCAGCGGCGTATCCACCATATCCTTGTCAAATTTTCATTGACTTTATCCGCAGTTATGGTTAGTTCGATGCGACTCTACTACAAACACCACAACCACAAGATACTGATAATGAAATTGTCTGTGCGCTCAAGGCTCAATCAAACGGAGCCGAACGTATTGAATGAAATTGTATGTGCGCTCAAGGCTCAATCAAACGGAGCCGAACGTATTGAATGTACTGAAATTGAACAACTTAATCTAAACAACCATCACACAATCAGCCTATGCATGGAACCTCTCATAACCGCCTGATAATGCCTCCGATCATTTGACAAGAATACTTATATATAGGAAGTACCAGCGGCGTATCCACCATATCCTTGTCAAATTTTCATTGACTTTATCCGCAAGTTATGGTTAGTTCGATGCGACTCTACTACAAACACCACAACCACAATACTGAATGAAATTTTCTGCGCTCAGCTCAATCAACGCGAAGTATTGCTATGAAATGTAATGAATGCGCTCAAGGCTCAATCAAACGGAGCCGAACGTATTGCATGTATTGAAATGTAAAATGAAATAACCGATCAAGGCTCAAACACACGGAGCCGATCGTATTGCATGTATTGAAATGGAAACTGAAATGACCGATCAAGGCTCAAACAAACGGAGCCGATCGTGCGGGCACGCCAAGATCAACCGCATAATTAAATGGGGATCCAACTCAACCTCAATGGATGGGGAGCCACGGCCTCGGCAAATGCATATACTGAAAACAATATATAATATACAATAATTACTCTAACAGTCTACACATGGAGCCTCTCATAATCGCCAGATAATGCTTCTGATCCTTTGACAAGAATACTTATATATAGGAAGTACCATCGGCGTATCCACCGTATTCTCGTCAAAGTTTCATTGGCTTTATCCTTAAGTTATGTTTGGTTCTATGTGATAAAGAAAAAACATAAAACTAAATGATAGAAGTTGAATCTGGATCTTCGGCGAAGAGGACTAGCTGAGTATCTTCGTTTGGGCCGTCATTATCTTCGACAGGATTGGCGTTGATATTGAAGACTCTTCCTCTTGCTGGTGGGCTAGAGTTTGGGTTTCCTTGGTTTACTTGGTTAACTGGGTTTGATTGGGCTTGAGTGTTGATGACGTTAACCAATTGAGGGCATGTGTTTCTAAAGTGGGTAGGGTCGCCACAATTGAAGCAAGCTCGCGCATATGGGAACATAGGGTATTGGGGTTGGTGATAAGTTTGGGCCATGTTTTGAGTAGGGGAAAATGTTTGGTTTTGAAAGGTGCGACAAACATTGCTCAAATGACCATAGCGTCCACAAGTTGCACATAGACGACAAGGTAAGGTAAGGGGATGATGATAAAAACAGTTGTTGCATTGAGGGTGAGGTCCAAGATATGGTTTCTTATTTGGGTAAGCTGAGTCGGGTGCCACTTGGGTGATTGGGATAGCTCGGATGGGTATAGCGTGTAAAACTGGTTGATTTCGTTGGGTGGCAGCGAAAAGTCGCCCGACTCTTCTTGTCTTAGGATTGGGTTGAGAAGGGGATTCGGTTTGGGTGGAGTCGGAAGTTTCAGTCGGTTCTTTATCCTTCTTCTTCTCCTCCTTGAAGTCTTCGTTTCGGATTCGGTTCTCGGTGAGCTCTGTTGCTAGCTCCATTGCTGCTTCCAAAGTTGCAGGCTTGGTACTTATTACAGGGTCTTGGATCTTTGACGGAAGACCACGAATGTAGTGCTCGATCAAACGGTAGAGGGGAGTGAACATGTTGGGGACCATTTGATGTAACTCGAGGAATCTTTTGTTGTAGGTGATGTGGTCTCCTTCCATTTGCTTCAATGAGTAAAATTCATCTTCTAACTTCTTGATTTCGCTCCTTGGGCAAAAACGTCTGGTCATGATTTCCTTCAATTCGTTCCAAGTTAAGGTCATAGCATCGTCGACGCCTCGTTTGGCCTTCTCTGTATTCCACCAAGTAAGTGCTATCCCATATAGTCGACCGGTAGCATAACGCACTTTGCGATCATCAGGGCAATCGCAATTTAGAAAAGTGTTCTCCATCTCTTCAAACCAATGGAGGAGTGCGGTGACGCCTTCAGTCCCTTTGTATTTCGGAGGGTCACATGATTTGAAATGCTTGTAGGTGCATTTAGTGGTATTTGGGGGAGAGTTGAAAATGTTTTGGTTTGCTTGATTGACAGGATTAACGGTAAGTGCTTGTTGAACTTGGATTACAATGTTGGGTATTACGGCAGCCATTTGTTGAGCGATTAAGGCAGCCATGCGCTCGCGGGCTTTTCTTGCTCTCGTCTTCCTACGGGCGAGGTTAGAAGACATCTACAAGGAATACATGACAAGAGTATGAGTTGGATGCTTTTGAGATCATGGGTCGCATTCAAGAATGGACATTCATAAAATAATTATAGATAAATAAATTACTACATCCATTGCATGTCTTGGGTTTTGCTCGCTGTTAGGCCCTACATGCCGCCATACTTTACCTATGTAATCACGTGGGCCCCCATGAATACCGGTTTTTCATATGGTTCGCACGGGTTTGCCAGGTTGCGTACACAAAAACCCGGAGAAAATCGAGAAATATGTATACAACGTGTGATATTTGGAATGTGTCCAGGTATAGACACGGTGACAACTCAAAGTAGGGTTAGTTCGAACGACGTTTGGTGTGGCATGCTTTGGCCTAATAGGTCCTTCGTACTCTCATCGTTGGTCCCCAGGTAGGCAAACTGGTCCGTTATATTGGATTTATACGAATGCCAGCCTAGACAGGACGTTCCGACTACCGGTACTTGTACCCTTCCAGTTACTACATGCCCGTCGCAGAACTTACTTTGATGAGATTTGAAAATTGCACAAAATCTTTGGATAATGAGAGTATGAAAATAAATTGAATACATGAACATCGATATATGTATAATGAATATGTATATATGTATAATGAATATGTATATAAGCATGTATGTTTGACTGTAAATGCAACAAATATGAAACAAATAAATATCACAAGTTTGTATGTAACCACCTAATCAATTAAAATTTAGGCAGACTATAGTATAGGCTCTAAGGGTCTAATAACCTATCCTATATCCCTATAGTCATGGCTCTGATACCAATCTGTCACACCCCGACCCGCAGCGGAAAAGGTGATCGGGGCAAGATTGGGTTATCATCAAAGCTCATGACATTTATTATGCGTTTCATGTTCATTATTACAAATTAAATGGAGAATTACAATAAATGTTACAACATGTTCTAACTAACAATCTAAACTTCTTTGTTCTCTTCTAAGGCATATCCTATGTTTTCCTTGCTTCAACCTGTACACCTGTATCATGTGTAAAAGGGTTTTTGGATCAACATAATGTTGGCGAGTGAATCCTATGGAAAACATTTGAACAAATTTATTTAAATTGATTATGAAATATGTGCACAACCAAACATAAGTAAAATTAGATGTAAACTTAATCAACAATCATAAGATATTAAGTGAGACACACATGAACAATAATGGAACATTTAGAGGCACGCGATGCTCAACTCGTCTCTCACGAGGAACTGAGGGGCCTAATGAATGAATTGCATAACCATGATGATATGAATGACACAACTACAAACAATATAAACTCAATGATATACACATAAACAATAATGAATTTGATTTGTGGCACGCGTTGTTCAACTCGTCTTCCACGAGGAACTGATGGGCTTAATGAATGAGTTTCATATGATTTGGCATAAGGGAATAAGTAAAACACAACAATATACACAATCTAAGTTTTAGGTCATGATGTGGTATGGCACAAGTTTAAATAAATAGATTAATTATTTTCATAACACATGACACACCCCAAAACGTGTAATTTAAAAGGGGAAGTTGTAAGATTCACTCACAGTGGGTGCGTTCGGTTGATGATGTTGAATGCACGCGAAGTGGTTTTAACCACGAGTGAGTTTAACCTAGATAATTCGCATTATGGTTTGGTAAGTAAACGGATTTTATTAATCTATTTTAGTAGGATTGTTGGGTGTATTTTTGTGAGTTCAAAGGCTATTTTCTAACCTTAAAAATGTTATTTTTAAGTATTTTTAATTGATTTTTAATTAAAATAATTAAATAAAAATAATAAAAAAAAAATTATTTTTCTGACCGTTGACCTGACCGTTGACCGGTTCGAGTTGTGTATACAAGTGCGCTGAGTGAGGCTCGAACCCGAGACCTCCCGTACGCGTGCACGCAGCTCTACCAACTGAGCTACGTGTCTAACCCGTTATAAATCTGATTTTAATTATATATATATATTAATTAGTTTAAACCGAAAATCATTTTATTTTAAAAACAGTTTAAATCAATTCGGACGTGCACTCCACAGGTCTCGAACTCGGGACCTGTGGCTTAAACTAACACACAGTCCACCGCTGGACTGTGTGTTTAACATGTTATATAATCCGATTTTTATTATACTTAAATACAAACTAGTTATTTCCTTTTCTGCCTTATTAAAAAGAATAGATAATTGTCCGAGTCGGTGTAGAAGACCGGACTCGAACTCGTGACCTGTGATATAAACATACACACAGTCCACCGCTGGACTGTGTGTCTAACTTGGTTATTATTCCGGTTATTAATATACTTAACATATATTTGTGGCGACTCCGGTTCAGTTAATAAAAAAAAGATTTTTATTAAGGCGACGTGTGTGAAACGGGATTCGAACTCGAGACGTTTGTATGCTTAATGTGCACACAGTCCACCGCTGGACTGTGTGTCTGACCCGAGTAATTTCTTGATTTATATTATACTTATACGTTATAGCGGTCATCGTCTTCTCCGTCAAGATATAACCAGAATTCGGAAATCGACTGGTTCAAAGTCTTAATCGTTTTCTTTAGTGTTTTAGGTTAATTATAGATGAGATATAAGTATAAAGAAGGAAAAATAAGCGTGAGGTATACCGACTCGTTTTCCTCTGTTTTCCGGCAGAAACTCCGGCGACAGCAATCACCTCCGGCGACGTGTTCCTTGTAGCAGCGAGTCTCCAGGAAGCTTACAAAGGGTGTGGGTATCTCCGGTATAAGCTCAGGGGCTCAGTGAGGTTCAGAAATGAGGAAACCGGTTTTCCGGCGACAAACAGAAAAATTCCGGCGAGTGGAATTACGCCGAGAAAAGGTGTGTTTTTGAGCGAAAAGGTTTGCAGTGGGTTGTGGGTGAATTTATAGGGCAAATCGTCGAAGAACTTGGTCTGATTTCCAACTGGATTCATAAGTTATAAAACTCCGGCGGTTATGGTTTGGTCGCGGACTTCAAACATCGGTTATAACCGATGTCCTAATAATAGTTTACGTTATAACTGAAAACATCGTTAAAAGCTCGCGAGATTTCCGGGATTCCGACGACTGAACTGTTGGGCGCCGGTTTTGAATTCGTAATGTCACTTTATGAATTAAATGATTTCAATATTTACCAAACAGAACAAGTGGCGCAGTGGTTTGTGTGTGTGTGTTAAGACATGTTTCCGGACCGGTAGTGACCCGGGTTCGAAACCCGGCAGGAACAACTTATTTTTATTTTGCGTTTTTTAACAGTTTTTCAAAAACTAATTATATATTCCCGTATAATAATTGATTATGTATCGTTTAAAATTATTTTGGGCATTTAATTCGCAACGAAATTTTTGACTGACTGTTCGGTTGATAAACGGAGCGGGTTTGGTAAATCCGTTTTTGACGGATGTTACATAGCCTACGGCTTTTTTCCTTTTGTTGCGTGTTTGAATGAATTAAAAGCCAATTTTTGGGTGTTTTGAAGGGAGTTATGAAATTTTGGAGTTTTGAACTTTATCTTGGAGCCAAGAACCCATCCACCATCATCATGAATCATTCCCAATCATCTGAGTAATCACCCTTGATCCTAACCCTAGTACACCACCACCGTCATCATCATCCAATCCATCATCCATTCACCTCCATCATCAAACCCAAACCCTAACCATCATCTATCTCCATCATCAAGCTTCAAGATGTTCGTCTTCGATGCTCATTCATCCAGTGATCAAGTTCTATCATCAATGAGCGGCTAGCCTCTTCGGGTTTCACCCTGGTGTAGGTTTTTGTAAGTTTCTAGGGTTAAACATTGTTTTGAGTTTTGATTTGTGACTAGTTGTAATTTGAATTTGAAACCTATGATAATTCTCTTGCATTTGTATCGTATTCGTGAGTTGTCGAGTGAAGATTAAATTCGGCTTTGCGAAATGTTTATGTGCAATTCTGCCTTGTCTAGGTTAGAATTTACATGTTCTTGGTAAGGAAGTGCATTGCGGTCCATTGTCTATGACGTCGAGAGCTCTTGGCACCTAAGCCACGTGTTAGTAAATTCGTTGGACATTTATGCAATTGAATTAAATCTAAAATATGTAGAAACCCTAGGTCTTCAATTACCGTACTGCGTGTGAACCTTATTTCAAATTATTGTTTAAAACCATTTAATCAGGTTTTCATGTAATTATTTAAGTTTTTGTAGTTATGTAGTTAAAAACCAATTTGCCGGCTTAATTCGACATCTCTTCAAACAAACAAATGATTGAATCAATTTAGTAAGCTTCATAATGTGACAAACGTAAAAATCAGTCGTGTCCATCGTTACCACTTGCTACCACTAACTCATAGTTAAAGGTAAATCGGGTTTATAAATATTATCTTTGACCGGGGCGCGACACTCTGATCACCTATGTCCGTACAAATGTAGATTTATGCTTGTTGACTTTCTAAGCATGTTGACTTTCTTAGCATGTTGACTTTGTAATATGTTGTACATGCATGCATTGTTCAGTATAACATTTATGTGTATAATTCTTATGATTGTTAAGTCCCAGTAACGGATCAAACAGGTATCACTAACCTAATCAGTAGTGGAAATAATGATTAGGTAGAAGAACAGCTTTAAATAAAATCAACTTGCATACACCAAAAGATGTCTGATACAAGTTCTATGAATACAACTCTCTAACCCCCTTTCATTAACATAGCATCTCTATTTATAATCACTACCAAGCCCATTATTACAACCCTAGGCCCATAAGGCAATAGGAAGCCCACAAGACAAACCAAAGCCAAAAATAATCACTAATGTGTAAACCTTAAGCAATATAGGCCCAACAATCTCCCCCTAGGTTTACTACATTAGTCCTTCGGTTGAGCATCCACACCATGCCTTCCAGCAATAAGCCCGACTACCGCTGCAGTCTAATCTTTCTCGCAAACTTCATACAACTCTGCAGTTCTGATTTGGTGAGAAGCAAGAACCTGCAAGTCTTTGTCATGAAAGCTCACCAAGTCTACCACAACATTAACTCCGAATGCCTTCTCCTTAATCACAATCGCAACACTGCCAACTTTGGGGTCGTATAACAAAAAATTAAAATTCTTGAGAATCCCGTGAGGAAATGTAGGAGCAACTGGTATAACCAATTCTTTGTCAGTCGGTGGCCACATCACTAATTTAAATCTCTTCCCAGTATGCACATCCCGAACACTTTTTGCAGCTCTTAGATCTGGTTCGGCAGTCTTCATTGTCTTGAAACCACTTTTAACCTCACGTTCCAGCTTTTTGAAAAACCTCCATCCAGGTCCACGCTCGGTAGTATCATCGTCAGTATACGGAGCCCGCAACAGATCAGTCAGAACAACCTTTGTCCATGTCTCGAATTGTGATTCTTTTGAATAATACTCACGTGTTCCATCTTGACGCACAATAATCCACATATTCTTGGCGTGGTCATACATCCAGCTGAGCACCCTGGATTTATTTCCCACCTTGATGTAATAGCTGGACCCGAGCTCCATCACATACCATTCTGACTGATTCGTCGGATATTTGAGCTGAAAGTTCTCATCAACTTGCACGCTTTTGACTTGCAGTAAATTTCTTACGTGGGTCGCCTAAATAATCATCCAAACCAGCTTGGCGTTCAGCAGCCAACTGTTCAGCCTCCAATCTCTCTGCTTTAGTCTCCTCAGCAGCTCTTTGTTGGCCGCGCGATGCCTGTGTTCGATATTCATTGGGTCGTCCGTCGGATCACTGAATTCCCTTCCAAATTTATTCTCCAGCTTGGCTTTCAAATCAAATACCAGGGTCATAAGCATAGTTACATCTCCCTGCAACTGATTGATAGTTTGATCTCTGACGTCCAAACGAGTTTTTAGTGAGGAAATTTGTGCATCCTTCAACATAACTTCTTATTCCAAGACGACAACCTTTTTCTTTAGATCCACGACATCAACTTCCACATCATCATCATCACTATCCATCCCACCAAATTCAAACGCCCGTTTTTCTGATCTGCGCAAATAATCTTCAGAAACATCATCAGCACGACCAACACCATTTTCACCCGCTTCAGAACCTCCAGCACCAGATGAACTTCCCCTAAACTCCATCATTTGAAGTACCATGTCAGCTGGAATAGAGACAACAATAGAATGTGTAGAAATAGGAGTGGTTGTTGGTTCAGATAATGCAGGTGTATCAACTATTAGAGGATCAATGACAGATGCATCAACTGTAGACATAACAACGGTAGAAGTTATCAACTCAGATTGGCTTAATGGAGCTTCAGGTTGGCTTAATGGAATACTCGGCTAGGTTCTTCTCCTTTTAATCAGTGGCACCTGATCTTCTTCATCTTCGTCATCTTCGTCAATCGTATCAGGTGGAACAACAGGTTAAATATCAAGTGGAGGATCACCCTGCTACTCCTGAATATCCTTCAGATGAGCAATCAAAGCTTCTAAATTCTCCAAAGATAACTCTGGTAAAACGGGAGTCAAATTGGCGTTGAATTCTATGAGATCATCAAGAAAAGCTTGCCTAGCATCGGCTTCGTCATCAGTAACCAAATCCTCTATCTCTATCTCTTTCTCTTTAGCAGGTATATCATGTTCTTCGGCTACTATTGCATTGACAAGAGGAGAAGCTGGAATGTCCAAACCAACAACTTCTTGCAAACTTCCCAAACTTCTTCAGCGCAAATCGACCAACAAACACCATTTTAGATGTTGAACGGTTCTTCTTCATCGTACTAAAAATGGTTGGCACCATCGGCTTCATGTTTAGCAAGTTAGCATCTGACGCATCCTTTGCCAAGTCCGGGTAGCGGGCATCAAGAATCAACTGAACAAAACGCGGGTATAAGAGAAACATTCGCTTCTTGGATTGTTACAGAATTTTCTTCATATTGTCGAAGATATAACCAGAGTAGTTATACTTCCAGTCCATAACCAAAGATACTATAGCAGATGTTTGAGCTTGGTTCAACTGATCAAGACCTCCTTTGTTCTCCGAGATGCACTGCATAAACATATGAACAAGTAACCGCCGGTACACTGGAAAGTAACGGTTGATACGATCCTTCATACCCCATCTGCATCAACACCGGTAGTACCTTCTCTTTTGCATATATGGTTGGATCGCTAAAAGTATTGGCAATCTGCAACCCCTCTCTAACACACGCTTCATTAACCAAAATCTCCTTTCCTTGTATCTGCGAATGAATATACGGTCTCCCATCTACGCCTCTTGGATGAAACCACGCTCTCTTCTAGAAAGAATGCACTATGTCTCTGTAAATGACAGGATTGGCTCGGAGAGCATAGGCAATCTTACAAGTGTTTAGTCCCAAAATCATGGACTGGAACTCCTGAAAGGACTCGGCTGGAGGATCTGAAAGATATCCCGTTTGGTTGTGGAATTGCTCCTCAACCAGCAACATAGCATCGAAAGCTTCTTCAACCATATATGTCAAGATAACAACCAAGTTAAATCCTAACTAACAGAAGTTAACGGAGTTTACCAGAATGGTAGTTAAAACTAACTGGATAGTTAAATCAGATGTTAGGGTTCAAATAAATAAGAGTTCAAGTTAATTTTAGGGTTCAACAGTTGAAAAGGTTCAAACCAGATGAAAGGTTCAAAAACCTTAACTCCGGATTACTGATAGGTCAATTCTAATCCGGATGAATCCTTTCATCAATTCGGATTAGAAGGAGGTCAACTATATTTCAGCCAAGGATGCAATCCGGGTAACCCCATAGTATCTCTGATGAATTATCATTCTGGATTGAAGATTGTCCGAGATCCAATCCGAGATGAAATCTGAGTTCATCAATTCGGATGAATACCCATCCGGAATGAAATCTGAAATGCCTATGACTTTGAAGATCTATCCGAGATACAATCCGGAATGCTTTAAACATTAACATTATAATCCAGAATACATGAATTTAAGCAACTTATACCTAATCCGGATGAATTTCCGAGATACACAGTTCAAAATAGAGAGAATTAGAGAAGATTTCAGATTTCGGAATTTTGTGGATAATCCGAAATGAAATTTCAGAGATACATATATACTTTCTAAAATGGGCTTGGGCTTAAAATTTCGAATCCGAATTGGCCTTGTGACAGGCCCAATCCGGAACAGTAACAGTCAAATGGGCCTATCCGAAAAGCAATCCAATTGGGCCTTTTCGGAAAAGCCTAATCCGGAACAGTACCATTTGGGCCTAAAGGAGCCCAATTCGGAATAGTAATCTGGTTTTCCAATTTTTAAGACTTTTAAGCATTTCTATTAGATTGGCCCAAATCCCGAAGCACACTGGGCCAGTCCAATATCTCTTGACATAAACCATCTAAACAAAAATCATCAAGTATACTAACTAAGTATCCAACCACCTTTTAACATTCTACAGAGAAAAACTATTTAGCACACACATAAATATTCACATAGCCTTGCTAAGGGATCAAATCATTTCAAAGGTTAACTAAGGAACATTTTTCAGTATGAGCAGGGTCAATTGGTCTAAGCGATTGTCAATATACTTGTCCATTTAGATCTAAAACTCAACCCTTCAAGTTCAAGCATTATGATATGCTTAAGGTAGTATTATACAATGATACTCGTGTGTCCCATATCATGACATACCCCCACGATCAAGGTAAGCACAACAATTCATCATAGCAGGTGAGTATACTGTGTTCATCCTTTTATTTTACAACATCAGGCTATTGGTGAATAGGTTAGTACTTCCGTACAGCAGAAAGACCAATAGTGACTGAAGAGGGTTAGGCAAATACCTTATGTGGTACGTAAGAACTTATGGTAAATTCTCACAAAGAAACTTCTATTCTCTTAGGTTTTGTCCTTTCCATTTTGGCTCTTTTACAAAGATATCCTGACCGTGCCTAGGTCTGCATATAATCTGGATGCAACAGAATGGCAGCTAAGATATCCCCGGATGACTCAACAACATAAAGACATGAAACCTCAGATGTTGGCTATCTATAACACAAGATTTAAGACCATGAAATCATACGCCTATAGTAAGTGACCCACTGAGTACATAGTCTGTTATGTTTGTATCATTTGGCTTTCCCTATCCGGTTGAGTTTTAGACCTACCGACACATCACTTTCGATCCAAATCTTTTCCTGCTTCAACACCTTACATGTGTTAGTCAAACATTTTATCACGAAAAGTATTTCATTTCCCTATCCTTGCAAAAACTGTTTTTTTTAGATTTCTCCCCCTAAATTTGTGTATACACATGAACAAATTTACGAATCAATGAACATTAAATAAGAACAGGAAACAAAACACAAAGGTAGAGGATGCCTAGGTAGAAAACCGAATCATTTTGAGAAGATCCACAAGCACTTGAAAACGTGCGTTGCTAACGGGTTTCGTGAACAAATCCGTCACATTTGCATCAGTGTGGATTTGTATAAGCTTTACGAGACCCTTTTCATAGCAATCACGGATAAAATGAACTTTAATATTTATGTGCTTGGTTTTGTAGTGAAAAAAAGGGTTTTTAACGATTTGGATAGAGGCATCATTATCATAGTATATTGTTGCGTTTAGATAAGTCAAACCGTAATTCGTAAGTTGGTGTTGCATCCATAAAACCTGGGAGTAGCAAGCAGAGGCTGCGACATATTCGGCTTCTGCAGTAGAAAGCGAGACCGCCTGTTGCTTCTTGCATTGCCACGAGATTAGCGATCTCCCAGAAATTGACAACCAGCTGAGGTTGAGCGCATATGCCTATCTGTACCTCCAAGATTACTGTAAGAGAAAGCAAACAGTTCAAATTCAGAATTTTAGGATACCAGAGGCCCAATGATGGAGCCCCTTTGAGGTACCTAAAAACTCGTTTAACAGCATGTAAATGAGAGAGTTTAGGAGTAGCCTGATAACGAGCACATTGGCAGACAGCAAACATGATATCTGGCCGGCTAGCAGTGAGATACATGAGTGATCCAATCATGGATTGATACATAGTCAGATTAACAGGCGTTCCTTCAGCATCTTCATTTAGCACAGGTTGTTCTGCTATAGGTGAAGCCATAGGCTTTGAATCTGTAAGCTTGAATTTTGCAAGAACGTCATGGACATATTTTCCTTGATGAATTAGCATACCCTGTGGGCTCTGACGAACTTGAAGTCCCAAAAACATTGTCATCTCCCCCAATGAGCTCATCTCAAATTTCTTCTTCATAATTTCTTCAAATTCGCGACACAAACCATCATTGGTAGAACAAAAGATGATATCATCAACGTAGATTTGAACAAGAATAATGTCCTTATCAACGCGTTTGGTGAACAGGGTTTGATGAATGGTCCCCGAGTGTATTCATGAGTTAGCAGATGCTATGTAAGAGAGGCGTACCATGCACGAGGCGCTTGATGCAACACATACAAAGCTTTGTCCAGTTTGTACGCATAGTCTGGCTTGTTAGGATCAGTAAAGCCCGATGGTTGTGCCACGTAGATTTCCTCTTTCACCTTGCCGTAGAGAAACACAGTCTTGACATCCATTTTATAGATAGTGAAATCCATGTAAGATGCATTAGCCGAGAAAATGCGCATAACCCCCAAACGCGCGACAGGTGCGTAGACCTCAGCATAATCTAATCCCTCAATTTGTTGAAAACCCTGAACCACCTGTCGAGCTTTATTTCGAATGATAACTCCAGTGTCATCCTGCTTGTTACGGAAAACCCAGCGAGTTCCGAGAGCACGTTTTCCTTGAGGCAGCTTCACCAATTACCAGACACCAAGCTTCTCAAATTGATTGAGTTCTTCATGCATGGCATCCACCCAGCCTGGTTCCTGCAAGGCAACATCAATACTTTTAGGTTCAATTTCTGAAATGAAGCAAGAGTAGAGACATGTATTGATATCCCCAGATTGGGTGCGGGTTCGAACAGTAGCGTTAACAGGTCCAATAATATTTTCAATGGGGTGATCAGGCTGTAAACGCTGCGGTATTGGTCTAGCGGGAACGAGAACATCTGTTTGCAAGTTGGTAACACTTGCTTAAGCTACTCTAGAGGACTCCCCCTCAATAGATGCACTAGTAGAAGTAGTTGCTGAGGAATCCACCGAACAATCGAGTGGAGTAGGCTCAGGGAACAGAGAAGAACGTAAGACATCGGGAGTAGGTCCTTCATGTGTCGTAGGAGGCTCTGGGTTAGAACCGCAACTTCAGGAGGATCGGTCTGAGCATGCCAATTGATAGCTGGTTCTTGTGATTGCGAAATGGTTGAGGAAGACAAGAAAGCGTCATTAAATCCAGGAGGATCCACACTCAGCTGCTTTAAAGTCTCATGTAGCTCGGCAGCGTCAGCATCGTCTTCAGATGAAATGGGCACCGTTGGAAGGGTAGAAATTTAACTGTTACCTGCAGGCACATTGGAAGACACATCAAAATAATTAAATAATGTGGAGTAGTTATACAACCAGTCAGCACCAATGCGTGTGTCCTTGGGATTTTCCTCCAGCCAACCCACATTGTAGGTTTCAACTACCATCTTATTGATCTTGTTATAAAAGCGGTATGACGTACTTTTAGAATAGCCAACGAAGATGCAAGGATCCCAACGTGATTCAAACTTTCCTTTAGCGTCCATCAGCAGGAGAACACAAGGGCATCCGAACTTGCGGAAATGCTTGACTGAAGGTTTACGGCCTTCAACCACTTCGTATGGAGTTTTCATATGTCGTTTATTGATCAGGGCATGATTCTAAATATAACATGCAGTATTGATTGCTTCTGCCCATAAAAGAAGAGGTAGCTCGGATTCAACCAGCATAGTGCGTGCAACTTCAATGAGTGTGCGATTTCTGCGTTCGGCAACCCCATTTTGTTGTGGGGTTCTGGCTGCACTAAACTGTCGGTCAATCCCCTTGGAGGAATAGAAAGAGTTTAAGGTAACATTCTTAAACTCTATCCCGTTATCACACCGAACAGCCTTCACCGTAGAATCGGTCTCGTTTTCCATAAGCGTGACAAACTGTTTGACTAACTCAGCGGTTTCGATTTTATGTGTAAGAAAGAAACCCAGGTGAATCGAGAGTAGTCATCAATATTAACCAGACAGTAAGCCTTCCCGTCAATGCTCAGTATGTCCGTTGGACCAAAAATATCCATTTGTAGCACTTCTAAGACTTGAGACGTGGAAGGAACGACTTTAGGTTTGTGCGGCTGTCAATGTTGTTTCCCACGCGCACATGATTCACACTTTTCGGTCTGCATGAAGTCACGAACTTGTAGATCTCTGACTAAACCACCTTTTGCAAGACGATTTAAGTTCTTCATGTTGATGTGTCCCAATCTACAATCCCATAGCGTTGCATCATGTTCGGTTATAGATGAGAAAAGGCAAGTGAGCTTGTCAGAAGGAGCCTGGTTCATATCAATAACATATGCATTTCCTTTCGTGCAGCTTTAAGAAGAATCCAATCATCTGGAATAATTAGCCCTGGTTTCAGCAAATAACACCCTTTCTTGGTGAACAGAACATTCAAATGATTGTCGCAGAGTTGAGACACACTCAATAGATTGTGCTTCAATTCTGGTATGTATTTAACATTCTTAAAGCTGAGGGCTTCGTTGCAAACAGTTCCTCTCATGGTAATCTTCTCTGTCTCTCCACCTGCGAAGGAAACAAACCCACCATCGAAAAACTGAATGTCATTCAACTACGAGATGTCTCCGGTCAGTGCCTGGAACAACCACTGTCAATGTACCATAGTCTAACA
This sequence comes from Scalesia atractyloides, assembly GCA_947069175.1. NCBI lineage: Eukaryota > Viridiplantae > Streptophyta > Magnoliopsida > Asterales > Asteraceae > Scalesia > Scalesia atractyloides. The sequence goes on along the minus strand of CAMTDV010000012.1, from coordinate 52,129,382 downwards.
AGAGTTCGCCATAGTTGTTCCTGCACATTTCAACAGGTTTTAGTTAGAGACTGCAACCCAGGCCATTGAAGATCTGGTCTTGCCATTAGCATCAACATAAGTAACCTCACTAAAAATCTAATTAGTTGAGGATGAGGTTGATGATGCTTTTGATTTATTTGAAATGGGGGTAGAAGACTGAGTCTTGGCCACTGACTTAGGCGTCCAGGTTACCGAATCAGACTTCTGCACAATCCTTGGAGTGCTAGAAGGATTCTGGGAAACTGAAGGTCTCAAGGGTTTGAAAGATTGTTTCTTGGCCAAGTTCCAGTCACTATCAGAAGACTTAGCCACAAATCAAGCCTGAGGTGGTTGATTAGGCATAGTCTTCTGATGTCGTGAATACAAAGTTTTGAGCGAGGTAAAGGTCTCTTGACAATTGCGAGCAATGTGCCTGGGAGATCCACAATTGAAACAGGTCTGCCTCTTCTGGAAGGAAGAGTCTGTTCAGCTTGGGAAATTCTGGGCAATTTGTCTATTAGTTTCTTGCTTGCGGGTACTAACGGCTGATGCATGGTCTTGTTCTTGACGGTGTCCTGCGCACAACCATCAGCACACTTGTTAGTTTTGTGATTTGAATTGGACAGTTTCAAACATGGAGATTTAGGCAAAATTTTAACTGATATCTGTTCAGCTGGTTGCTTAACAGACTCAGTTTGCGACTGCTGAGTCGATTTCTCAGATTGATGAGGAGACCCAGCAGTTGCCGTTTCAGTTGTCGAACACACCTATTTTGTTTTCTTCTTTTTAGATCAGCGTATTCTCCATTTCTTAATCTTACTCTTCAAATCACATTTGTGACAGATTCGGCAGAGGACACGGGTGGCTCTACTGGGACATCCTTTCTGATGTTTTGGAAGATGAGCTTGAAACAGTATATGAATGTGGAATTTCACTATTTTGAAGAATTTGAGACTCCGATTTAGAATCAGTTTTAAGATTTTCATTTGTATGATGAGAAAAGGAGTGCTCATCATCTGTCGGTTCAGAATCAGTTCCTTGTGCTTGGTTAACATAAGCTGAGTCGCATGAATCTTCTAGAATTTTGTCAACATCAACTTTCACAGGGTCGGTTGGTTGGTCGACTTTTGCACTGTCAGTCCTAGGAGGCGCATCAACAGACGAAACCTCTGGAGAAGAGCTTCCGGTCTCTTCAGCTGAAACTGATGAAACCAAATCATCTGTCGACGTTGAACCTGCAGCTTAATTCATGTTTTAATCACAAGAATTATTACAGTTATTAGCATCATTCAAAACATCAGCATTGATGAAAAACTAGAATTAAAACTGTCTAAATTCTCAACACAACCAACACGGTTTGAGCATGTAAACTGTTCAGCAAGAAATTGACTTAAAATGTCACAAGCAGGCTTATAAAACGCATAATCAGCAGCCCGATTGTCTGAATTTGTATTCAGACATTCCTCAACTAAAATTTCTTCTGCACATGAGTTAGCCACATTAGTATTGTTCACGAATTCAGTTTGAGTATCAGAAGATTCTTTTTCTTTAGTTATGTGGAGGGTGTGGATTGTTCTTCCTCAGGCACTACTTTCTCCAAACCATCTGTACTTCCAGAAGGATGATCACCAGTTTCATGTGAAAGTGGTGTAGAAGCAACAAAGACATCATCCCTCTTGAGTTCAGTGGGTTTGGAGAACTTTGGGTAATAAGGCGTCCATGGTTTGGATAAATAATATGAAGGTTTACCATAAATCATTTTATCTACATTTTCTAAATCATCCTCAGATTCAGGCATTCTAGTATAATTATGATTATATGGTGGAGGCGCCCTATTATACCCAAGACCTTTGATAAAATTCTTTTGGTAGTTAAGCTGGAAGTCACATAATTCCTTGACAAGTTTACTGGAAGTTTCAATTTTTTTGATGTTTATTTCATTTTCTTGAAGCTTCCCTGTCAAGGAATTTAGCTTGGCTAAGGGTGGCTTGAAGTTCTACATCCTTTTCAGCTAGTTTTAGCTTATAGTCGTAGACCCAACATTGTTGTTTGTTGAAATCTAGCTTTAGCTAAGCTACATCTTGTTTCGGAGCTTTGACCTTTTCCATAAGAAGCTTGTTCTTATGTTTAAAGGCGATGTTCTGTGACGCAGCTTGTTGAATTCAGCTACAAGAGTTGAATTATGGGCGCGCATTTGTGATAATTTAAAACAACAACTATCATAACAGAGAATTCGATTTACCGTTTCCGAAAGATCGGGCGTCTCAGTTGTCTGCTCCATCATGCAGTGGTTGTTGTTCTTTGAGAGATTCAATGTTTCCATTTGAGCTGCAGCATCTGCCTAGTTAAAACCTTAATGTTGTTGGGTCACAAATGATGTTGACTTCCCGCCCGAGCTACTTGATGGACTCGTAGTGGACATTGAGGGAAAGACGGGAACCAGCCGTCTATCACTGCTCTGTATATCAGCGACCCTGGATGATACATACCCAGATGGCGACTTCTTGCATTCCCTGGTAAAGTGTCCTTGTTCGTGACATCTGTAGCATCTAAGTTTGTCCTTGGTGAGACCAATCTTCAAGTTTGACAAGGGTTGCCTTCCATACTTCTTCTAAAACTTGTTAACCCGAAAAGCAGCCATTGCTAGATTCCAAGAAACATCGATCTCGTCCAGGTCCTCCTCCATGATTTGATCAACTTGGGTTGGAAGAATGGAGGAGGATTCAGATCACCTGCCAGGAAAGCGTTTAAGCTTTTGGTCATCGACGCCGCAATAGCCAGTTTCTCTTCGTTTTCTTTAGTGAGAAACGCAGAGTTGGACGCTGGTTGAGCAGGTGCAGGCGCTGGTGCAACAGTTTGAGGAGTGTTGCCTTGTTGCACTATTTGAGGAATTGCAGGACTGAACTCCATGTTGGGATACTGAGAATGGTACTGAGTGTGAAGTTGAGCAGCCGAAACCATCGTGGGATTCCGATATTGAAGACCATACACATACTGGGTGTTCTGTGGCATGGCTATAGGACTATAAACCACGTTTGAGCCACCGGTGTTAGCGAATTTCCTTGCAGATGGCTATAAATTAGATTTTGTGACATTAGAGCCGCATTTTGCCCTGTCATCCCTGCGGCCATCAAACTGCTTTATTGATTTATTTCTCTCTGCTTGATATCAATCTCAAATGATTTGATAGTAGCTATCATCTCAGTGAGATTGACATCATTCAAGTTCTTGGTCTTTTTGATCATTCCTACATCTGCATCCCAACTCTTGGGCAGTGAGTTTAATAACTATCTGTTCATGGCACTGTTGGTGAGAGTAATCTCAGCTGAAATCATCTGGGAAACAAGCTTGACATAGCGACGAATCTGGTTTTCAATAGTTTCCCCATAGATGTGACTGAATTAGCTGAATTGCTGATTTAGCTAATTTGCCATGCTTGCCTTCATGTCTGCATTTCCCTCGTAGAGATTTTGCAGTTCACTCCAAATTTCCTTTGCGGTCTTACAGTTTCTAACCGCAATAGAGATATCAGGTCCAAGCGCCATGGTCAGAGTAGCCGAGGCCTTTTCGTCTTCCTCTAGAGTCCATATGTGCATGGGCTTAGGAATTTTTGTGTCTTGATCTTGCTCTGTACTGTAGACCATTGTTCTTGGACCATTCATGATGCATCTCCACACACCAGGCTCTTTTGCCTTGCAAGACTGCTCAAAATGAAACTTCCATTGGTAATATATGTCCCCATATAACAAACGTGGCACTTTAGTGGATGTGCCAATGACTTGATCCAGCTCTTGATGGAGGGCCAGAGTTTGCGATTGATGGGCAGCCAGAATGGCATTCGTCAGATCTTGTGTAGTCATGTATCCAGCCATCATTATCAAATTGATTGAAATTACCAAACAGATTTAAAAATATTTTATGTAAAGTTTTCTTAGATGAACATTACGTAATCCGAAATCGATCCGGAATGGTCAACTCTGAAGCCAATTATGGTCAAATTCGGATGATGTATCCGAATTGATGACAATCCGGATTGATGAGTCTGGATTGATGAGTCCGACTTGAAAACCCGAAAACTGATGAATCCGAAATTAGAAGTCCGAATTGACAAATCCTGAATGAAAATCCGAGCATCGAGAATCCGGAATAAACAAGTCTGAAAGTGAATCAGGAAAGGAGAATCCGGAATGAAGAAATCGAGAATGCTTGTCCTTATCTGATGAATCTTGAATCCTTATCCTTATCCGCAACAGTAATCCGCCTATCTTACAACAGTAATCCGAAATCCAAGGAATAGATAACCGTAACAGTATCTCGGATAGTAATCCGGATAGAACAACACTCCGAGATCAATCCTGAATGGATGATCTCCTTCGTGTTCTTCGGAATCCGGAACAGTAGCTGATCCGAGATGTGAGAACCTTCTTCGAGTTCTTCGGAATACGTAACAGTAACAGATCCGAAGTCGTCAAATCTTCTTCGAGTTCTTCGGAACAGTAGCACTTCCGAAGACGAACAGTGATCCGGAACAGTAACCAATCCGAGCAGCAGCAACACACTTCGAAAAATAGCTTCTTCAATCAACAATACCCGAAGCCTGTATTTGAACAGCAGGCTCTGATACCAACTGTAAGTCCCAGTAACGGATCAAACAGGTATCACTAACTAATCAGTAGCGGAAATAATGATTAGGAAGAAGAACAGCTTTGAATAAAACAACTTGTATACACCAAAAGATGTCTGATACAAGTTCTGTGAATACAACTCTCTAACCCCCTTTCATTAACCTAGCATCTCTATTTATAATCACTACCAAGCCCACTATTTACAACCCTAGGCCCATAAGGCACTAGGAAGCCCACAAGACAAACCAAAGCCCAAAATAGTCCCTAATGTGTAAACCTTAGCAATATAGGCCCAACAGTGATGTCATCATGCTTATGTAGAATTGTGATGTCATCACATAAATGTGATGACATCATTCCCAATCACGCCCGCTCTCTTCATATCGTGTCATATCCAATCCTGTCTTATCCTAACGCCACCTAGCTACCAGCTACCGGCTAAATCGACTAAATCGACAGAGGAGGAGATGCTTGGTTGTTCAATTATGAAAATCTCTGGGATTCCTTTGAGCTACCAGCAAATCGAGAGAGGAGGAACTTGTGATGCTTTATCAGCAACAACAATCGTGATCACATGATCAAGTTCCTAGACCAATTGTGATTACTCAAACACCTGTTAGTACTCATTATGCTGAAGCAGGCCCTCGTTCTCAACATCCAGAATCACAAACTATTGGAACAAGTGATCGCATAGCCGAACAAGAGATGGATGAACATGCTCGCATGTTTGATCAATCTGATGATTCTGAATCTGATGCTGAACCGATATATGACAATGACGAATTTACTTTCGATGATGGTGCAGATCTGATTGAAAGTTTGCTTAACAATCAAGCTGAGCGTCCAAGTGCTCAGAATGAAGCATCTACAGTTAATAAGAACGCTAATCAAAATATCACAAATTTGGAACACGAAGTAAGCATTCCGAATGAAGTTATGCGGAGGACATCGTCGTACCACCCATCAGAGAATATCATTGGAGAGTTGCAGACTAATGTCAAAACACGAAATCAGATCAATTAGGATCTTAGTTGTTTTTATACTAATGTTGCACCTTTACAAAACACGGTCTCATATATATGTTTTATTTCACAGATTGAGCCGAAAACATATAAAAAAGCTCTCATAGAAGAAAGTTGGGTGAACGCTAGACAGGAAAAGTTGTTGCAATTTGAAAAGCTTGGTGTATGGAAACTTTTTGATCTGCCAGATGATCATAAAAAGATAAATAAAAAGAGGGTCTTCAAGTGCAAAGAGATGATAGAGGAGTAATTGTGTGTAACAAAGCTGGACTTGTTGTTCATAGATTTCATCAACAAGATGGAATAGACTATACTGAAGCCTATGCTCCCGTGGCAAGATCAGAAGCAATACGCATCTTCCTCGCATTCACATCATGGAAGGTTTTTAAAGTGTAGCAAATGGATGTTAAGTCGTGTTCCTATATAGAAAAGTGAAAGAGGAGGTGTATGTGGGTCAACCACTAGGGTTTGTCAATCCGATACACAAAGACAAGGTTTATCTACTGGATAAGGCATTATATGGTTTACACTAGTCCCCGATAGCCTGATATGAGATACATTCTCAACACCTTCTGTACAAGGGTTTTACCAGAGGAAAAGTAGACAGTACCCTCTTCACACGGGAAGCAGCAGGACACATCGTAATTGTACAAATTTATGTTAATGACATCATATTCGGATGACTTCATCCGTGTAGATACGAGCCAATCTCTCAACTCGGTAGTCTTCACGTATGGGAAGGAAATGAGCAAACTTGGCCAAACGGTCGATGATCACCCAAATACTATCGTGACCAGATGACGTACGAGGGAGTTTTGTAATGACATCTATAGCAATACTCTCCAATTTCCAAACAGGGATTTCCGGTTGCTCGAGTAAGCCAAAGGGACACTGATGTTCGGCCTTTACCTTGGGACAAGTGAGGCACTTTGAAACGTAATATGCGATATCTTTCTTCATTCCAGGCCACCAATATGACGCACGAAGGTCATGATACATCTTATCGGCGCCAGGATGAATAGAATACCGAGACTAATGAGCTTGACTCATCATGAGGTCACGAAGATTATCACGGTTTGGAATCCAAATGCGGTCGAGATGACATGATGCCATTGGATTTGGTCACGAGTTGGTTTTCAGCACCACACTTCAACTCATATTGAGGTTACCCTCATTAACGGTCAAATATTGAGTCTCACGAATCATCTCTTGAAGGTTTCCCAAAGTTTGGTAACAACGTACACTCTTAACATGAGTTTTCCGACTAAGTGCGTCGGCCACAACATTCGCTTTACCAGGGTGGTAGCAGATATCGCAGTCGTAGTCCCTTAATAATTCCACCCAACGACGCTGACGCATGTTGAGTTCTTTTTTATTAAAGATGTGCTGGAGGCTCTTATGGTCGGTGAAGGCCGTACAATTTGTACCGTAAAGGTAGTGTCGCCATATCTTTAATGCAAAAACAACTACAACAAGTTCAAGGTCGTGCGTAGTATAATTTTTCTCATGAATTTGAGTTGTCGTGACACGTAAGCGATGACCTTGTCTCGTTGCATAAGAACACAACCAAGACCTTGTCTTCAGGCATCGCAATACACGACAAAGTCGTCGGTACCATTGGGAAGGGTTAGGATAGGAGCATTACAGAGCATGTCCTTGAGCGTTTGAAAAGACTCCTCTTGTTCGGAACCCCAAACAAAATGGTTATCCTTTTGAGTCAAGGAAGTGAGAGGCACGGCGATTTTTGAGAAATCCGAAAAAACCGACGGTAATAACTGGCTATGCCGAAACGAACGAATCTCGGACGGTGTCTTAGGAGCAATCCAACTTTTCACTGCCTTCATTTTTGCGGGGTCAACATGAATACCAAGTTCGTTGACGACATGACCAAGGAATTGAACCTCCTTTAGCCAAAATTCACACTTGGAGAACTTGGAGTAAAGACGTTCAGTACACAACAGCTGAAGGATAAGACGCAAGTGTCGCTCATGCTCTTCTCGCGTCTTCGAATCGATTAGGATATCTTCAATGAAGACGATCATGAATCGGTCGAGATAGGGCTTACACACGCGATTCATTAAATCCATAAACACGGCGGGTGCGTTGGTCAGACAAAATGGCATGACCACGAATTCGTAGTGCCTATAACATGTGCGAAACGCGATTTTGGGTATATCATCTTTGAGGACTCGAAGTTGATGATAACCAGAGCGAAGGTCGATCTTCGAGAAACAAGTTATGCCTTGAAGCTGGTCAAAAAGGTCGTCGATGAGAGGAAGAGGTATCGGTTCTTGACCGTAAGCTTGTTGAGCTCACGATAGTCGATGCACATGCGAAAAGATCCATCTTTCTTTTTGACGAATAGAACGCGAGTGCCCCAAGGAGATGTGCTAGGAGGTATGAAGCCTTTATCAAGAAGCTCTTGAAGTTGACTAGACAACTCTTGCATCTCCAAGGGCGCTAGGAGATAGGGGATTTTGCGACCAGAGTTGCACCAGGGATGAGGTCGATGCGAAATCGACAGAACAAGGAGGAGGACGACCAGGAAGATCCTTCGGGAAGCCGTCAAGGAAATCACACACAACGAGAACTTCACTCACACTTGGACCCTTATCCTTTTTTTCCACAATATGGGCAAGAAATGCGAAATATTCCTTACACAAGTACTTGTTCGCTTGGATACACGACATAAGCTTGAGACCTTTAGAAGGTTTCTTATCGTAGACATGTAAGGAGTCGTCGTTGGGAAGGGGAAGGCGAATGAACTTTTCCGAACAAACAACTTCAACATGGACCCGCCTAAGCCAATCCATACCTACTATGATATCGAAGCTACCCATTTGCATGGGTTTGAGGTCAATAGAAAACGTATGATCGTTGAGATTTAAAGAACAACTAGAAAGGACAGAATCAACAGTGACGGATTTTCTGTTAGCGACTTCGACTTCAAATGATTTAGGCAACTTAGAACGTCAACACATAAGCAATGGTTCGAATTCAATGAATACAAAACTTTAATCCGCACCAGTATCAAATAAACATGTAGCGTAAACATTGTTAACAAGAAACGTACCCGAAATGACATCATTGGAGTTTTAAGCTTGTGCGGCTATGATGATGAAGGCTTGGCCGCGAGCTTACTGCTGTTACTAGTTATTGTTGTTGCACTTCGTGCAGTTGTTGGCGAAATAGTTTGGGTCTCCGCATTTGAAGCAGGCACAAGTGGTGGGTGCAAGAGGTCAGTTTGGGATGGCGGTAGGGTTTTGGGAGTGGTTATGGCTCGGGCTTGGTTGATAGGGCTTGCGGAGCATTTCAGCACTGTTGGGCGAAGTGCCCATACCTATTGCAGATAGTGCATAGGCGGCAAGGGGCGGTAACAGGATGATGGAAATCACAGGTGTTACACTTGGAATACGGCCCAGTGTATGTTTTCTTGATGGGTTCGGGTGAGGCTAAGGCTAGCTATTGGGGGTTTGGCGTAGTGACTACCACGCAGTTCTGGCTTGAAGCCTTCCGCTTCTTGCCTTTGGTGTTGCTTCTTGGGGTTTGGGTGAGGTAGGTTTGGTGAGGGCTTCGGTGGTGGCTTGGTGGGCTTCCCTTAATGAAGCATTGGAGGCTTCACGAAGGATGTGGCTATTGTTCAGACGAGTAGCCAAACGAAAGGCTTCCTCCAGGGTTTTGGGTGAGGTGGTATCAACCAGGTCCGCGAGGTGAGGAGGGAGGCAACATATTTACTTAGAAACTGCCTTTTCAGCCATGTCGACTTGGCTTGGGCAAATCGCACCTAGATGTTTAAAACGGTCCGTGAGGCCAGCGTTGTCATTCCCAACCTGCTTGATATTCCAAAACTCATTTTCGAGTCGTTGGCGTTCGTAGGGAGGGCATAATTCGCTTTCCATTAGCTTCTTAAACTCGGTCCAAGGGAGGACGTGAGCGGCTTCGTTACCACGAGCGTTACGCTTGGAAGTCCTCCAATAAAGAGCCCTTGATTGGAACACCCCCGTAGCGTTCATGGTATGCAGGTGATCGGGACAACCACTTTGAATAAAAGTGACCTCAATGGCGTCGAACCATTGTAGTAACTTAGTGGCGTCCCCTTCTCCGGTGAAAGGTAAGGGATTGCAAGAGCAAAATTGCTTGTGGGTGAAAGTTGTCTTAGGTGGTTCAGCCTTGGAGTTAACGGAGGTGTGAGGTGATTCGGCATTGGGTGGAGGCTGGATTTTGCTGACGATCTCGGGTATGACGTTGGCCATATGCTCGGCCATTTGTTCGGCCATGAACTTCATGCAATCCTTTTTGGGCATTGAATCAGAGTGGGACTTTAACTTGGACTTGAACTTCCTCTTGCCCATAACGCTTTAAGAGAAAG